>OX456985.1:62583544-64983544 GCA_949752695.1 Melanostoma scalare
CCCCCAGTTTTGGGGGGGTGACCGCCACCTGATTTCACTTGGAGGTTGTTGTGGGGTCCACTCACTACCCCCTACAATTTTTCCCCACCCCCAAAGAACTCCTGTAAATTTTATAAAATTCATCTAATTTCGTGAAAGGGGGGGGGTGTAACTTTTTGGGGGGGGGGGTGACCGCCACCTGATTTCACTTGGAGGTTGTTGGGGGGGGGTCCCCTACCACCCACAATTTGACCCCACCTCCGGAGGGTCATTATCTACACCTTTACCCTTTTTTTTGCAGTAAAGAGGTGTAATACAACTAATAAAAGTAGATTGATAGTAAGATTGTAGAAAAAAAAGTCGCAACGTCAAAAAAAACTGGTGGGAACGTTTTAGCTAATTTTCCTAAACGATTTACGTTGTTGCCCCTGTGAGAATTGACTATATTACACCTTTAAGAAAAGCCATATAAAATGTGTCACTAAGAGGCGTGTTTGCCGAATCAGCCTCTAAAATTTTTTTATAAATTTATTTAATTATGACAGCTGTAGTTATGGGTCTACGAATTCAGCATACAAAATAGCGTCTGTCCTGTACAACCATCACTCGTTTTGTTGTGGCTTTAACAGCGTATTGTTACCGGGACAAAATAAGTAATTCGTTTAAGAAAACGAGCTAAACCGTTCCCACCAGTTTTTGTTTGACATCTCGACCACTTTTGCACTCTTTTCTTTTGAGAAAAACCGCTTTTATTAGTTTTACTAGACTTATTTATTGCAAAAAAGGGAATCGCACAATAAAGTGGTGTTAGTAGATTTACTTAATACGTGTATCACAGATGGATCTCGTGTTATAAAAACAACAATGTAAGCAAATGTAAGTTGCGGGGCAAGAGGAGTTATGTTTTTCCCTCTTGTTTTTTATTCCTCTATGACAACCACAACTCGTTATTATTTTTATTCGCTATGGGGCTTATTATAAGCGACTTGAAAACATCTCGTTTATGAAAACAACATGTTGTTTAAGAAAAATATATTGCAAAACTTGGTAAAAAGTTCTTGTTCGCAAAAATTTCCATCAAAAGTTATTTTCCTCTCATTTGAAAATTCTCTGTGGGACGCACTGTTTACTTTTCGTCGTGTGTTGTCAAATTGAGTAAAAGTTCAACCAGGCGGAACAATTTGCTTTGAACCAACGAAATTTTGAAGCAAAAGTGACATAGTGATAGAACGTATTAATTTCCTATGGTTAAACTCATAAACGTCTGGTAAAACCAAAGCTACGCGTTATTGTGCTTCAAACATTCCCGCAGAGCTACACGACGTATAATGCTATCATTTATAGCTCGCAGTGTACATCGGCCCTAGCGAATACTTTTCCTTGTAAACCCAGTTTGACATTGACGGTCGTGATTTGAAGGCTGATTTTGCGTTCTTGTGCTTAGGCAAGCAAATTACAAAAAATAAACAAAAACTAGTAAAACAAAGAGTACATAATTTTCCATTATAATTCATAACATTTTGCCTGGCAAATTGGCCACAGTCCAATGTCAAGTGTAAGTGCGGATATTTTTAAATCTCAAAATCTTGAGGAAAATGGTGTTCCTCATGGTACAGACAATACTGCACCATTGAGAGCACCAAATTGTGGCCGCTGTCGAAATCATGGAGTCCAGACTGCATTGAAAGGACATAAACGCTATTGTCAATTTAGGAACTGCAGTTGTGATAAATGTGAGTTGATTGGCGAACGCCAAAGATTAATGGGAATGCAAACATCTTTGCGTCGGGCAGAGGTCCAAGATGAAGTACGAAGTCAATTTTCGGCTGCTGATGCAATTCCACCACCCCCCGTGGTAAATTTGCCACCCCTTTTTGATCCTCGTTACCAAATAAACAATCCAAATGAACTTCTAATCAACCATCAACCACCACCGATAGATCCAAGGCTATCGGAGTACTTAGGGAACTCTTTCTATTTCCCTCTACCATCACCTGTTGCAGCTCCCAGTGCTATTCCACCAGGAGTCTTCAAAATGCCGCTCTGTCCAGACGAGACAGGAATCTTTAAAATGCCACTCCGTCCTGACGAGCCAAACAAAACATTTCCTCGTCATCGTCCAGAAGTTATCTTGGAATATTGTCGCAAGTTGTTAGATAAGTTCCACTACCCATGGGAAATGATGCCGCTTATTTATGTGATTCTAGAAGACGCCAATGTTAATCTTGAAGAAGCCTCTCGACGGATTGAGGAAGGCCAAATTGTGGTTGGTAATTTTTGTCGTCAAAACAACTTAAACTTTTACGATGCCGGTTCATTGCGGGGCTAATGTCTTAACAAAAAAAAAAGAGTAGTGTTTATTGTGCTAAGCCAATAATAAGCAAATGCAATTTATGTAATAAATAATTATTTGCTTAATGATTTGCGTGTTTATTATTTCATTAACGCTCGGTTGTTGGCACGTGTAGACAATTTTTTTCACGGTGATGCACATTCCACTCCAGTATCGAGGTATACTGGAGGGAAATGTAACATATCACAAATCATTTATTATTATAACTATTTCGATAGAAGACAAAGAAATATTAATCCTTTGTTTGTAAAAGCAAGGACTAAAGTTTATTGCCGTCTATCGAAAATGATGTAAAAAAGAAGCAATTTAAAGTGCATTGTGCAAGCACTGATCATTGACGTCATGGCATACCTGCTGTGTTTATAGTTTAATGAAAACTTTAAACCCTCGAGTTAAGTGGTCATTATTACTTGTAACTAAGTATATATGAAAATGAAATCTAAGGTTTGGAGCTTCAAGCAATTTCTTAATGAGTAAATGGGGCGACATTTTATAACATTTTCTTGAAGCTTCGATTATACAGAAGAGGTGTTTGTTTAATAACACGAATTATTATTTGTCTAAGTGGATGACTAATTCAAAGTTTCTTTTTTATACTTAATTGTATAGGGTTAAAAGTGTAAGTGGTTTGCAATTGATAGGAAATTTGTATTCAGATTCACAGAAAGGAATTTTAGGTCAAGAAAAAAGGTAAGGTAGGAAGACTAGGATGGTTATTTCAAAATTATGTGGTTGAACTCTGTGTGGTAACTCTGTTCTACTTTTCAATGCCAATAAGAATGAAAGTGTTATCGGTTATGAATTCTTCCAACTGGTTTCGTAATTTCGAGATTCGTTCAAGTTTACCATTTACTCCTTCGTCCTTGAGAATTAGGAAGAAAGGGATTTCAAACACTTTTATTGTATAAATGAGTTACATACTAAGCTTAAGCCTATCTAAATTCCAATAACTGCTATTTTAATAGGTTTGACGTTGTTAGATATTGTTTTGTAGCCAGGTTTTATGCATGTAACCACCATTGACCACGATGGCGACTAGGGTTATGTTTTCTTAAACTTGCTGTTATCTATAAGTGTTTCAGTCCGTCTGAAGCATTGCATACCACTGAATTCAAGAAGCTAAACAAAAGATAAGGCCTACCAAGGCAGTGAACTGAAATAGAGATAGTCGAAGATAATTCTCAATAGTTCAATAACAGCTTTTATGTCCCTACGCGGAAGCGTTTAGATGACTCTAGAAACTCGAAAGAGATCATTAAAAAAACCGATGCTCCAGGTTGCAAGTTGCGTCTGGGAGTAGCTAAACAAAAATTTCTGGGAAAAACATTACCAAGCGTAAAATAAGGATGATTTCTTTGTTGACGATCCAAGCAAACCAAACCCGGAAACGGATCTGAAATCTGCCCATGAAAGGAATGTTTTAACAAAAAGTAGATACAATGCAAAAATATGGAACTGAAATTACAGCCATTCAGAAAGTGGGATGAAAAGTACACAAAGACCATCCATATCTGCCAATTTAAGCTGATCAAACGGTTTTATTTTATATACTTTTGTTCTTCAAGGAAATGTGCTATAAGTGCCCGGCAAAAGTCAAGATTGAACACCAATCGATTTGCAACGATTTATTGTAGTTTTTCTGATTTCAAAAGATGAATTTTTATGTTCCACAGATGTTTGCAGTAATAGATTCAGATACAATTGACCAGAGGTGCCCAGTAGATCTGTTATTTCTTCAAATTTACTTAACGGTCTTTCAGAACGTGAGTTTTCGGAGGGCCATGAGTGTGAATTTTTTTCCATTAACACTCTTGCGGAATCTAGCCCGAGTATCTGTAATTTGATAAGAGGAAGTGCAGAACATTTGCAGAGGAAGATCTCAGCTCTGCAATGGACTTTATCACTGAACTCAAAAACAAATCAAACATCTGCTCTGACAATTTTCAACTATCAGATCTTCCTCAAAAGGATGTGTAGAAAGTTTTGAGTTTTGAGTAGGTTATCACAAAACCCAGTGACTAATGCTATGTCCGCACCTGAAGTTAACCTGGGTTTCGTTCCAGGATGGTTTGAGTTAACCAAGCAGTGTCCACATATGCAAAAAAGTTTTGAGTTTATCTTTTCGTCTTAAGTTAAAAAGAGACAGATATAAAGTGTGAGCAGAACGTCAACGGCATATGAGAGAATTCATTCTCTCTCCACTCACTTCCACTCTCTTAAATGTCAAATTCAATGTAATATTGTAAATAGTGCATTCAGCGCACCTGGTTTCGAGTAGGTTATCACGAAACCCAGTGACTAAAAAGGTTTCATTTTGTTTGGCAAACCACTTGGTTATCGTGTTGGTTTGGAATTGGCTGCGTTCGAAAAAAAATGGGTAGCATAACTAGGATACCTTTGTATCCGGGTAAGTTTTCGAACGACTAAGATTAGGTATCTGTCAAATCAGAAACAGCTGATAAATCGAAGTGAAAACAAACCAAACCAAATGTGTTTTAAAAATTGCAAACAACACGTACCACTTATTATTCGATTGCAAACTTCTTCACAATCGTTTACTTCGTAAACAACGTCGTTTAGATTAATTAGGAGCACCATGTTTTAAATTTTATGTTTACAAAAAACAATTTTGCAACAAAGCACTATGACAGAAAGCAAAACAAAAATGAATCCAAGTCAGCTGTTCTCAAATTTCAAATTGGGTAGCTTGCTATACCATGATTTTTAAGGTACCTTTGGATCGCTTTCCCCTCAAAAGATGTTTTGCAGTCAGCTGCTTTTTAACATGGGATTACACTAACAACAAGGTATCTAGTTCGTCTTAGGTAAGAATCCGAACGCAGCCATTGTTTTGAGTTATGCTATGTCCGCACCTGAGAGTTAAACTTGTTTAACTCAAAACAATCCCAAACCAACATGATAACCAAGTGGAAGTGGTTTGCCATACAAAATTAAACCTTTTTAATCACTGGGTTTCGAGATAACCTACTCGAAACCAAAGGCGCTGAATGCATTATTTCCAATATTCCATTGAATTTGACATTTAAGAGAGTGGAAGTGAGTGGAGAGAGAATGAATTCTCTCATACGTCGTTGACGTTCTGCTCACACTTGTATGTCCGTCTCTTTTTAACTTAAGACAAAAAGATAAACTGAAAACTTTTTTGCATATGCGGACACTACTTGGTTAACTCAAACCATCCTGGAACGAAACCCAGGTTAACTTCAGGTGCGGACATAGCATTAAACAAGTTTAACTCTCAGATGCGGACATAGCATAAGACTACAAAAAAGATTAGGAAAGATTGAAAAAAAAAATTCTCACTGAATACCAAAAAATTAAATGTTTTACGTCAGGAGCAGTTTAGAAAAGCCTCGTTGAACACTGCTATTTTTTTTTATTTGTATCATTTATCAACTACTCTTTTTGCAAGCCCAGAATCAATTTTGACACCGCACCGTCTTCGGTGTTTTTGGTTTTTGACGTGTCAATCGTCAGTTTTTTTTTGTTTGTTGTCGCTATATTTATTTCTGCTACCCTACATTTGGGTGGATTAATCATATTTTAAATTTTGTAATTTGATGAGCTAAATGGCAGAAATAACATCAATCCGGTATAGAGGTAAAAACAACATAATCGAACTTGCCAAGAATCTCGATGCCTTCAAAATAGTGCCGGAAAAGTACACAGAAACGACTGAAATTGGAGGAACATGTAAGTACTCCCCATTTAGTGTTTCCAAGCAACATTAACCCATGAAAGTAATTTTGTTTTTTGAAGACCTTTGCAATAAACCTTGTTTATGTTGAATCTTTAATAGTGTCCCTGTTGAGCCGTCTGCTGGTTATCTATTTGATTTACAAGGAAGTGACCTACTATTACGATGCGAATTTAGTGTTTAAGTTTAAACCAGATCTCGACATGGACGACAAAGTCCAGTTTCATGTGGACATCACCGTAGCGATGCCTTGTACCTGTACGCTCAACCCTCATTGTAAAAGACAACATTGTTACCTAAATTCTTTTCTATTTAGCGCTTTCGGGTGTTGATTTAATGGACGAAACCCAACAGGATGTGTTTGCATACGGCACTCTGCAAAGAGAAGACACATGGTGGGAGATGACTCCTGAAGAGAAGAACAATTTTGAGCTTGTACAACACATGAACGTGTTTTTAAGAGAAGAATACCATTCGGTTGCAGATATCCTTTTCAAAGACATCTTGAAAAGCACTGATGTCAGTGACACAACAGTAACACCAAGAAAACCGAAAGAGAAAGAACTGCATGATGCCTGTCGCCTTCATGGAACACTGGGAATAAATAAGGCATGAGTAGCGGGCTTTATATATTTTCTTAAATAATTTTAAAGAATTTTTCCCTAAGGTGGCCGGAGTATTGAACATTGTTGGTGGAAGTAGCCCCATCGTGGAACTAATCGAAGACCATTGGATGATTGATTTCAAGAGAGTTCCACTAAACTTCACGCATCGCATAAATCGACTTAGCTTTGGAAGCTTTTCCCGTCGTATTGTCCAACCTTTGGAGGGCGATGAAAGAATAATCGACGAAGAGTCAACCACCGCACAATATTTTATAAAGATTGTACCTACGGAGATTCAGAATACATTTTCAACATTCAACACATTCCAGTACTCGGTTACTGAAAACATTCGCAAACTAGGTGAGGATAAAAATAAGACCTTAAGCCGAACAAAATTATATCTTGTTTTTTAAAGATTCTGTGAAGAACTCCTACGGCTCTCCTGGAATCTATTTCAAATACGATTGGTCTGCCATCAAAGTCATTGTTCAGAGCGACAGGGATAATTTGGTGCAGTTCGCAGTTCGACTTTGTTCTATAATCGCGGGTATTGTCATTTTATCGGGTAAGTACAACAGAAGTGTTGAAAAATTCGAGATCTGAGTTTAATTTTGTTTAAAGGAATCATCAACTCCATACTCGTGGCAACTTATAAAAGTATTTTGCGATTTATGGCTCCACAAGTTATGTACAACGAGAAAACTCCACTTTTGACTGATATTCCCCAACGAGTTGCTGTGGAAAATGATTTGATTATCAATGCGAACCGAATGGCGCCCAATGTTCTACCAGTGATGACAATTCCTCAACATAATTTTATCCCCCAAACTAATAAAATAAATTAATTGCACAAACCTATATTTTATTTAGGTTTACAAATTAAGTAAACCAACTCGCTGCTTTATCAAGGCTCGTTTCGACAAATTATCGAGATCCTTCTTCCTTTGCGAACTGGTTCTCCTTTGAATTTGGAGCTCTCGTCAGGAAGAATTTCGTGAGTAAAATTGTACCGTGCGGTGTGACTGAAAAGTAGAGAACAATTAACAAAACTCATGTCAAAAACCACCAATCTCAAAGAGCTAACCTCATTATATATAAGGAACGTCGGCGGAGGAGTATGTCTGCATAGAAATTGCCTTCTAGTTTTGTAACAGGTTGATTTCTGTACTCATCCTGGTTATCACTAGGGTCAGTCGACCGACCCTGTTTGTATTTTTTTTCGTCTGTTCGAACGAGTCTCATAACAGCTTCAGATAGCATGCTTATGCCCGAAATGGTGGTCCCGCAATACTAAAAACTGAACTGTATCAGTAGTCAATGAAATGTACTTCTGGACTAACCCTCGTACTGTCAACATGTGGTTTAATCACTCCTTTCTCCGCTAAGTCTAACACATGAACATACTGCATGATCTCTCCATCAAAAGCCGTCTTCCGAACTCTTTCGATGATTTCTCGATTGTGGGGATACCAGTTTTTGCGTTCTGTTTCTCTGAAGCCATGAATAGCCTGATAATGATTTGAATTATGTTTTTTTTTTTTACCTTTTCTTCCCTAAATTTGCCACTCACATCATCCCAATGATCGAATTCATATCGCAAACGCTTCATATATGATTCAAGTTCTTCAAAGAGCTTGGTTTCTTCATCGGCGGATATGAAATCTGGAATAATACGCATGTGGCTTAAGAAATCAGCTTGTTCTTTCTCTGGCCAGGTTCCATGGAATTCAATTAAAGGAGAATCTGAAGCATTAAGCAATCATTACACATTTTGGTTTTGTTTTTCTTAAGTGAATTGAAACCTACTTTTGTTGGTTGCCTGGTTTGCGCTTGGAACTGTTGATAAGTATTTTGTGTCATTCTGTTGTATTGCTTGCTGGAATCGATTGTTGGATGCGGTGAGCACTCGAAGAGCATTCAAGTTTCTCAAAACTAGCATTGTGCCCATTTTTTACATAAATTAATTTTACTTGAAAAAAAAATGATAAAGGTCTATTTGATAACAACCACTCGCAACGCAGTACAGCTGTTTTTAGTTGAGAGGTTCACATTAAACTCTTTAGACAAATTTCGTCTGAAGAATAGCTTCGTTCGTTGAGGTCCGGAGGTCGTCACAAAGGGTTTTTTTTTTTAACTCGCCCTGAATGTAAAACTGAGTGTTTTTGAAGCCCTGGGATTGGCCTGGGTTTGCCCTCAACTCACATCAACTCTAGGTTTTTGCTGGGGCGATCGAGGGTCAAATGGAATGTATTTTTATTCAAATGACAGAAATGTGTGGTGATTTTGTGGTTTAGCGTTTTTTGATGACTGTAAAACCTATGTTTCTTTGACAAATCATTGGGTTATGAAGAAACCTGGGTCAAGTATGGGTAAAGTTGAACGGACGAACCTAATTTTGGACACTCTGTTATATTGGGCGCATTCATCAAAATTCAGTTTAATGTCATATTTCTGTATTAAATGAGATTTTCCTCAAGTTGAACGGACTTTATAGTTCGCACTGGTCTGTCAGGCTTCAAAATTTTCAAATATATTTGAAGTCAGGCAAGCGGTCCGGTCGTTTGAGGGTTCACAATAGTCCAACAAAGTCTGGGCCCAGATTCAGACGATTGTCGTTTAATCGTCTATCGTAGATTGCGTCGTCAAAAGGTTGATTCATATAATCTTGCTTTCAGTGGTTGGTGGAAAGCTATTTTAGTATCGTCTTAAAAAATTTGGAAACTTTTACCGCCGTATTAATAATGGTATAGCATTTTCCACTTAATCCATGGAATAAGGCTTAACCCAGCTATTCCGCGTTTATTAATACGGCGGTTACAGTTTAAGAACTGACTAAAATTCAGACGATACTTGTCTAAACGTTACAGAATTCGGCCCCTGCTGTCAAAGTCAAACTATTTGTAAACTGAAGCTGTGAACTGCCCTCTTGTCACGAAAGTCACGAAACTACAAATGACAACCGTAATGTAACGTGATAAATTGCATTTCGGTTGTTCGCTATCAAGGAATAAAGAATAAGAGGGAAAACCATTACTTCTGCCCCCCAACTTTGCTTTTGTAACACGAGATCTATCTGTGATACACGTATTCAGCTGGATATAAAGTTGTGTTAAGGCTGTGTGTGAATTGGGTTAAAATTTCTCACCTTGGTTAAATTTTGACATTTGTTTTGCGGTGGATTCAGATAATAAATTTTTGCTGTGTGAATTGGGTTAAAAGGGTTTTTTCGAAACACTATTTTCTCTTAAATTCCTTTATAGTTAAAGAAATTTCCCTGCAAAATTCCTTTTTATCATTGAATTTAATTTATTTTTTACTTTAAATAAAGCAACTTTAAGAATGTAAATTTAATATTACGCTCCAAAAAGTGTTAAGATCTCCATTTTGCCTATTTTCTCTTGTTCTTGTACTACTATTTTCATATGTTGAAACAATAGTCCCGCATTTTGTCAAAATATTTCCCATCACGGATATTTTGATAATGGGTGTATGAACACTTGTTTTTGCAGCACTGACAACAACAGCAAAAAAAAATCATCGATTTGAGATCTGTTTACAAAATGAATAGCAATTTGAAGAAATGTTTTACAATAATTTTATTTATTTAAATGTCTTATCAATTAATTCTATTGAACCGCAATGAAAAATTCTTGAAGTATTTTTGAAAATATAATTTTGCATAGATACATTCATGTTTGCATTTGTTGCTCAATTCGTATTTGAATGAGTTTTAGTTTTTCTTCGGGAAACCCTAAGAAACAATAATTTTATTTTTATAAATATGTACATAATTATGTTTTTCGATAAAAAAAGGTCAAACTTACATTTATTGTAAGGTTTTCACGTAATTATTTCTTGTTGTCCAATTTTTCGTGTGCCGTCCATACTGCTAAAAACTACTTTCTGCTTTGTTTACTGTTTGTTCGACAAAAAAAAGTTATGAATGCAACAAGAACTAGACACACCTCTCTTTCTTGACAAACGTCAAATTTTAACCCATTTTAGCCTGCTCCGCGAGCAGGCTAAATGGGTTAAAATTTTATCCCATCTTTTTCACCACGATAGTGTCATATTTTAACCCATTTAACCCAATTTTAACCCAATTCACACACAGCCTAAGTGAAATAACTAAACACCACATTTTTTTCGGATTTCAAACTGGTTTTGAAATCTGAAAACAAAGTGGTGTCTGTAAAATAAGTTTGAGGACAGATGCCGTAGTGTGTGTGTGGTTTGCCCTGTTGTAGAACGTTCATTGGCTGTACCCTAAAAAACGATCGTATTGCATGCTTGTGCCCAGGTGCCCACACTATCAATTTGCCAATAAGATGTGAAAGGGCGTCTGCCCGTACGTCATATATCCGCATAACCTTTCACAATGCAACACAAGAAATTCCTCTTAAGAAACAATACAAAGCAGTTAAGTAGCTTTAATTCACTTTATTTACCGGAAGTAGCGTAAAACAAGTAATTTATTTAAATATTTAAATACACATATAACATACGAAGTTTCAAAATAACCTAATACATCATCTTAATCATTACCTAATATATATTTTCTCCATTCCATGCATTTTATTTATTTATTTTTGCAAAGTATACGTTCCCGTTTAAAACAGAATACGTAATATACATAATTTTTAATTTTTAGAAATTATATTCCGAAAATTCGCTAAAAGATGGTTAATTTCGTAGAATGTACTATATTATTAAAAAAAAAAGAACTGCCAATGTGTACAGAATAATAACAGAAACATCATTTCATAATACTATATTTTTGTTTTGTATAGTTTTTTTTTTTGTATTCGATTTATGTATATCACAATTAAAAAAGTCACGCTGCTGCAGACGGGCAAGTTAGGGCTCCTTATTCTGCACACAACGATTGGATAAAAGACAAACACAAAGTAGGGCTTAAACAATCTCATTCGATTCCACTCCAAATGTTTATAAACTTATAACCATTCAGCGGCAATCACCAATTTGCAACCAAGCTAATAGCATTGTAAGCGCCGGTTGTAGAAATACTAATTTTCAAAGATCCGTATTAATGCTTATTGTTGTTAAAAACTCTCCGTGAGCATCGGCTACAGCCCGTATTATTTCCAATAACAAATCTCGACTGAGTCCTGTCATCTTTGGCAAACGGGCAACTGCGGTAAATTCTTTAACAATCAACTTCAATGCATACTCCTTGATGTCGGTGATTTTTGTATAATCAGCTGCTTCTAATGTCTGCAGAACGTTTTCGTATGTGATATTATGTTCGAGAGAGTATTTGCAAAATGCATGCAGTCGGCTGTTAGAAAGCCCGTAGAAGCACGGAGCTTGGAATAAATAGAGAGCATCTTGAGGTGGCATTTTGGTTTCACCGTAATAAATGTAACGTAAAAGAGAGTTGAACGACTCAAGCGAGGGCGAGATTTCACCAATTTGAATCTTTGATTGAAAGATAAAACAGTAAATTGCATTTCATTTCAAATAAAAAATGGAAATATGTGTGAACTCACGTTGACCGTATTGTCGGGTGGCATAAACGACCGGAACATTCCTTGGAAGTAAGAGCATCGAGCTGAAAGAATGGATTTATGCGCTGGAATAACTTGGCCATCCAAAACTAGGTTTATATCACAAAAATCTTTTCCACAAGACTCCAAGAAAACCGCCATGTCACTCTCAAGGGTAGTTCCTGTAAATAGAAACGAAACAAAATGAAATGGATTTGAGTTTTTAAACATTTGTATATTAGAGATGCAGCTCATGTTCAAGTCAATTTTTAGGGCGGACATAGTCTATAGTCCTAGTCATAATCCGTTCCTTTTTATTTTCTTCTTTAACATTATTATTTTCGTTCCGTAAAACTGGAACGAAGCGCTCTCAACAACTATAGTTTAAGTCTGGAGAAATATTTGATGTCACATTAGCTGCAGCACACATGACTACAGGTCTCAATGTTACCGAGGCTACGAATATGTGAAATGATTTTGAATACCTGGTGGGCAAGGTACTGTAACTACCCCCCGTCAGTACTTTGCCTTCTTCCCATCAATAATTTGCCTGTTTCCTGTCCGTATTCTGCCTACTACCTGACAGTACTCTGCCTACTCACCATCAGTAAAATGCCTACTGCCTGACAGTACTCTGCCTACTGCCTGACAGTACTCTGCCTAATTCCCGTCAGTACCCTGCCTAATTCCCGTCAGTACCCTGCCTACTCCTCATCAGTACAATGACTACTGCCAATCCGTATTCTGTCTACAGAATGTCAGTACTCTGCCTAGTCCCCGTCAGTACTCTGCCTAGTCCCCGTCAGTACTCTGCCTAATCCCCGTCAGTACTCTGCCCACTCACCATCAATGCCTTACCAACTGCCTGTCCGTATTCTGCCTACTGCACGTCAGTACTCTAGCTACTGCCTGTTAATACTCTGCCTATTGACAGGTAGTAGGCAGAGTACTGACGGGCAGTAGGCAGAATACGGACTGGCAGTAGGCAAAGTACTGATGGGGAGAGTACTTTGCCTACTGCCAATCCGTATTCTGCCTAATCACCGTCAGTAATCTGCCTAATCCCCTTCAGTACTCTGCCTACTCACCATCAGTACTTTGCCTACTGCCTGTCCGTATTCTGCCTACTGCCTGCAAGTACTCTGCCTACTACCTGTCAATACTCTGCCTAATCGCCGTCAGTACTTTGCCTATTCCCCATCAGTACAATGCCTACTGTCCGTCAGTACTTCGCCTACTGTACGTTGTCACTCTGTCTACTGCGTGTTAGTACTCTGCGTACTACCCATCAGTGATCTTCCTACTGCCTGTCCGTATTGTGCCTTATACATACCCGACATAACTCTTTCTACACCCCATCAATACCCTGCCCGCCCTACATTTGTACTATACTATAAAGGTGAACTGTCTTATATCTTCTCTCTGTGCAGGTTTTGTACCGATCAGTGTAGTGCTCCTATGAAGAGAAAAGCTAAATCTACACAACTCACCAACATTCTTCTCCAGATTTGTATCGGGATTGGATTTACTGGGATTCAATCTCTTTCGAATTATCTCCACTAACAGTGGTTTATCCAAATCACTAAATTCACTCGACATAACAACATCCGAGAAATTTTCATCTTTGACGATAAATTGCATGCAGTGGTCCTTGATAATTTGTATTCTAAAAACAAAAACACAATTTACTCGATACACGTTAAGAAAACAACAATCAACTTATACTTATGTCTGTCGGCGTTGTAGAGTGCTTCCAATACATTTTGTTTCGATGTTTTGAAATCAAGATATTGGATGCATCCTTGAGCCAGTCTGGGCATAAGAAATTGCCCAGCTAGCTGGTAGATGTCCGTTATCAAAATAACAATATTCTTGCTGTATGAATCCTTCAAGTCGATTCGGTCCGTGTATATGTAATTGAGTATTATTTCGAATGCTTCTGGTGGAGCACTTAGTAAACGTACTTCTAACAATGGTCGATCATTGAAGGGCACATCGGCTGTTCCAATAAGTTTTTGTAAGTTGGCGTTGCTAGCTCCACGAGCAGCCAATATTTTCGTTCGTAAAAACTTCGATCGTGCAGCAACAAATGCAATATGCGCTTGAATTTTGATAGCTTCAGGACCAACAATAAATTGAATGTCACAAAATTGTTTTTCATTGAAGAATTTTCCAAAATCATCACGAAGAGTACATTTTGGATAGCTGGAGAACTGAAAGCGATAAGTATCGCCTCGACGAACACTATTATCGACGGTTCCTCCGAAGATGTACATTGCGTCGGCAATAACAGCGGATGCATGGAATACCCGACCAGATGGAACATCGGAATTTGGCTCTGGAGCTATTATCGACCAGACCTGGGTGTCTAGGTCGAAGCAATGGAGGTCGTTGGGTAAGGTCGAGTCAGCCGATCCACCAAAAACGTATAGAAATCGATCGTGATGTACCATTGTGTGGCCATAACGTCGGGATGGAGGTGCTGATGCAGCTCCACGAAGGACATGTTCGTTGGAAATTCGTCGCCAACTAAATAAAAAGAAAAAAAGGAAAGATCAGACCGAGTTGTAGCACAGATAAACCAAATAAGTTATATAATCATGACCGGTGTTCTGTTGTTTTGAGGGAAAACATACTTACGTTTTTGTTTTGAAGTGAAACTCAAAAAGCGAATTGGTAATTTGCAAGCCACTCTGTCCCGAGAAGACATACATGCAATCTCTTGCCACGGCTACAGGGAAATTGCAACAGGTCGGTGGTCTGTCACCATTCTGCTCGATCTCCTCCCACTGATGGTTGTCTCCCTACAAAAAAGAATTTTCAAAGTAAAACAATAAAACACATGCTAGCCAGGCACACCCACAGTTAGATTCAGCGTCCACATATCGTTCAACCGAGCGTTGCCATCGTAACCAGCATATATCCACATTTTGTGATCATACACAGCTGCTCCATGTGCTGACCGTGGAACGGGCATTCTGAAAACGAAAGTTTGGCAAAAAAAAATTCCTCAGACTGTAGATTAGATTTGGGGAACGGGTAGAGCTTGCTCAGCTCTGAGCACTGCGGTGTCTGAATGAAACCTATTGTGCCAGAAAATCCTCAGACTGTAAGAAAAAGCTATTTACCTGCCAGAGAACTTCCATTCCACCCACATGGCTGTCTGAAACTTGTACTCGAACAAATCGTTTTTGTTCGTCAAATTCGAATTCGAATGAATATCTCCAGTGTATCCACCAAACATAAACATTGAGCTGCCGTAAACTACTGCTGAGTGATGATATCTAGGTGCCGGAGGAGTTCCTGTAGCACAAGCCCGTCCCCATGACTTGTCTTTGACGCCGAAGCGAATCAAGTCATTCAGCATATTTTTTCCGTTGTCCCCTCCAAACACAAACATCGCATCTTTGTAGGCCACCACTGTATGTTTGCTCCGTCTGAAAGAAATATTAACTGAGTTCTTGTACACCAATCCAAATGACTTTTATTAAACTTACTTTGCTCCGACGAATTCGGCACATTCCAGTGTCCTAGTCCACTGATGTGTGGCGGTGTATGAAGAAAAATCAACGTTGAGGGCATTGCAGCTGAAGCTACCTGGCGAAACTGACTTATGAATTTTAATGGAATTTGAGCTTGAATGTGACATTTTGCGTGTGCAAGTTCCTTTTCGACCTTTCCGACTCCCAGACTTTTCACATCCGCTGGTTAATGAACATCCACTGCCACTACAGCTACCGCTCAGCCCTCCAGTGTTTCCTATACTACAGCCAGCTCCACTGCAGCTACCGCCACCTCCACCACTCTCCTCAGTGGTATCGGACTCACTTCCAAGGATCGCTTTCAACATCAAAGCATTACATGTATGGAATCGTCTCCGTTGGTTGCTAATGGTTGCGCTGGTAGTAGCGTTCAGTTGGCAAGGAATGGATTTGAGGAATCTCTGGACAGGATTTTCCAACGCAGGGGGTTCAACGTTGTCGTCGTTTTCGTTTAACTCGCTACATACGCCCACACAAGACCAAATTCTTACGAAATATTGAAAAGATTCGATGACGATGAATGGGTGGTAGTAATTGAATTTATCAAATATTTTTTGAACACTTTGAAGGTATTTTCATTGCGAAAAAGTATACTTTTAAAAGTATGATAAACTTTATTTTTCTTTGGATACTTTTGAGATGAGAAAATTTTTACAAAAAAAGACAACAACAAAGGAAGCAACCCTTTTGAAATATTTGACATCTGTGATGTTTTGTGCTGTGCTCACAAACTGTAGAACCTAATACAGGGTGCACATTAGTTATATTAAATTAATGACCAAATAAAAAGTGTTAAACCAAATAAAACCCGATTTTCGTATGTCGTTTTTGTCTGAGATTTGAAAAAGTACTCTGATTTTTACAGCCCAAAGCAATAAAAAGCGTACTCTGTTCTTGTAAATGCATGCGTAGTTTTCAATCATTAAAGCGGTCGGTGTGAGTTAAAACACTTACCCTGACGAAACTCTAAAGGACTATTCACATGAGCACGACCAACGAACGACGAATAAATAAAGAAATGTGATTTTAAGTACCTTACAAGCATAAATTCCTCACGAATTTTTTTGGAAACGATGGAAACATAGTTCATACTTATTTTTAGGTGGATAAACTTTTATTTTTGTGTCTAAAATTAAAAAAATTGAGAAAAAAAGTTTATTCGTTACGAATAAACATCTAGTAGGTACGAACTGTCAGACTTTATTCTCGTTCCACATACTCCACACCACAGAGTATAACCAGAGAGTCCACTGCAGCAAGGTAGTGCGTTTTGCCTACAAGCTAAACTAAACCGGATGACCCCACCCGGATGATCTCACTGGCCTTCACTTCCCACAGATCAAAGTCGGTTGAGTTTGAAAAGTAAAAATTTTTTTTTTGGTTGCAAAAAAAATCGATAATTTTTAATTTTCATACAGCCTAGAATTTAGAAAAATGAATTTAAGTTGCAAGAAATAACTTTTTTTTCCATTTTGACCAGTATTTCACTGAAAAAGACAAAAATTAGTAAAAAATTTCATACAGATGCAGGCGTTTTGTTAAGTTTTTACAGTTCATACTAGTGAGCACAGAGCCTCAAACTCAGAAATAGGACGCCATATTGAAAAATTTTTTGCGGGTGTTTCGGGTTGAAGGGGTGGAAGTGGATACTCTGTATTATCTACTCTGTGCTCCACACTCCAACGAATAAATTTTTCGCGCGCGCTTAACCTCAAAATCATTCCCCATTTTTGTTTTGCATGTAAATTGTGTTCGTTATTGTCGAAGTTCACATTGGTCGATTTGTTGAAGCTTCGTGCGAATAAATGCAATTGTTTTCTTGTTCTCCTTCTCTGTTTCACCAATTTGTCGGTATTGATTTGCGGTCGATTCGTTGAACAATGTGAACACTTTGGTCGATTTGTTGCTTCAACAAATCGACCAGTATGAACATCGCCATTCGTGACGAATGTAAAACACTCATGTGAATGAAATGTCAAAATCAACGAATTTTCGTTCATTCGTCGTTCGTTGGTCGTTCTCATGTGAATAATACTTAAAGAGTAGCCAAGCGAATATGAGACCTTTACCTAACCCAGGGGCTACACGATCAAGATATGGTAAGCCATTTACAATACATTCAAACTTTTTTACATACACAACCAAACTTTTCGAAATTGAGACCCAAATGGTATGGAATATTGAAAGCCACCCGAGAAGCAGTTTCAGTAGCCATGAAATTGACAGCTTCGTCAAATACCATCAAAAAGAGAAAAGAGTGCCTGGAAAAAAAATTTAAATTTCTAATTTCTTGTTGGTGCCATCTTGAAAATATATAATAGGTGCGTTTTTTTGCACGCGCATATACGCTTGTTAAAATTTTTGCATGCTAAAAACAACAACAAAATAAGCGAATAGCGAGGATAAACATCTACGTTTATTTCTGAAGCGAATATAAACTGCAAGTGCTACCAAGATGGTGTAGATGAATTTTTGGAAATGTCAAAAAATTCATTCAAAATTCATCCGTTTGACAAAGCAAATAAAAACAAATCCTGAAATGCTGAATCCTGAAATGCTGAAACTTAAGGACTACCTCAGCGGTGTTGGAGACTTCCTGGACGTGCTGGTAGTTAGCGGCTAAATTGGCAAAGGAAAGCGAACTGGGATCTACGGAGGCTTTCTATTGGCCTGCTACGACGCCGACAACGAGGAGTACCAGAGCATTTGCAAAATTGTAACAGGTAAGATTGCCACAGTGTCTCTATTTCAAGAAACTTCTAAACCGCTCTTAAAGGTTTCAGTGACGAAGACCTTCAAACGCATGCTGAGTTCTTCAAAAAGCACGTGATCAAGACGCCCAAGTCATACTACCGCTACGACAGCTCCCACGAGCCGGACGAGTGGTTTGACGCCGTTCAAGTGTGGGAAATAAAATGTGCCGATCTCTCGCTTAGCCCTCTCTGCCCACAAGGCAACCATCGGCATTGTGGATCCCGAAAAGGGCATCCCACTGCGTTTTCCACGATTCATTCGGATACGAGATGACAAATCACCCGAAGATGCCACCTCTGCATCCCAAGTAGCTGACATGTACTCCAACCAAGACCTAGACCAAATCAAAAACCAGCAACACAAATCCAAAGACCCCGAGGAAGATTTCTATTAAAAGTCGAGTTTATTTTTAATCGTTTGTTAAGCGTATGTATGATTGTGGTAGAAACTAATAAATTTAATGAAAAACTAAACATCGACTGTTTCCTTCTGGGATTTGTTACGCTCCACTTCACGCATGCTTGTCCAGATCCAGATGTAACCACCGGGCTTGGTGTCGTAGTCCATCGAGTCTGACGGTGGAAATGGTGTCGTTTTGTCATGGTAGTAGCTGCTGGGAGCATGCATCACAAACTCGAGACATGAGATCTTTCGTAACTGTTCTTCGTCGAGGCCTAAGAACACAAGAAACCATCACTTTGAATCCTTGAGATTGTTTCACAGAGTACTTACTGATCAGGTACGTGCTGGGGTCAAAACAATCGTTGGGATTTGGACTCGACCAATGGTGTATTTAAATGCTTTTGTGTAAGGACACAGCCATAAACTTGAAGGCTAAAAAGCATTAATGGAATCCCTACTCCCTCACATCTGCATCACATCTGTTTAAGTGCCTGTCCAGACGGGTTATTTCAATAACGTTATGCTGTTAACGCTAGGTGTCTACACGTTGTTATGATTCCTCGCACAAGTTCTCCATTTTGTGTTGGAAAGTGTATTGAAAAAAGCATAACGTTATGAGCATAACCCGTCTGGACACGCCAAGTGTACTGCTTAGGCAGATAAATCGGATTTCGTTTTGCGCATCCAGCCTCTTTCTTCATCACCCCTTTTGCCCAGAAACGACCGATATAACGTTATTGGAATAACACGTGTGGACAGGGACTAAGTTATGTTCTGGTGGTGTTGCAGGTTGCAGGTTCGATTTCTGTCGTCGATTCTGAAGTTTTAATAGAATCTATGCAGTCTAGGACATGCGATGTTGAAGTCAAAGTAGATGCGGTATTTGTGGATTGCTTATCAGATTCTGGATTCCCCGAAGCCTGTGGTGATTGTCGATTGACAGAAGGATTTTCCAACTGATTTGGAACTGGTTGAATCTGTGGTAATGCATTTGTTGGCTTGGTACTTCCTACTTTTGACATACCAGCATTTGTTGTCTGAACACTCAGTTTATCTGGGACTCCTGGATTCACTATTTGAGCTTCTGGTACCTCAGCATTGCTTATCTGGGAAGAAGGTAAACAGGGTAGTTCCACATTTGCTGTTTGGACAGTTTCTGTAGGTATCCTCGACAAAAATTGTATGATTATACCTTCTTGCTGTTTTCCACAACCGCCATCGTAGTCTACAGTTTAGTACAAACAGCTGTTAAATAAAAATATTTTCATTTA
The DNA here is from genome assembly GCA_949752695.1 of Melanostoma scalare. Taxonomy (NCBI): domain Eukaryota; kingdom Metazoa; phylum Arthropoda; class Insecta; order Diptera; family Syrphidae; genus Melanostoma; species Melanostoma scalare. The sequence goes on from OX456985.1 coordinate 62,603,676, forward strand.
TGTCAAATTGCAGTGCTGCCAAATATTTGAATAATTTGGGGAAGCCGTTTTTTTGGGCGAAGCTTATATCCGCGTGCAAAAAAACACGCCTAATGACATGTTGATTGAAAGCCATTTGCCTGGAAAATTCTTAGTCGCCTTCGTCACATCCGAAACAAGAACAGGAATTTGACATATTGTATATGTAGGCTGATGGCTTACCATATCTTGATCGTGTAGCTGCAGGGTAAGAGGAATAAAGAACAAGAAGGAAAACCATTTCTTCTCTAGCTCCGGGACTTCCATTTCTTTAAATTGTTGCTTTTGTAACTCGAGATCTATCTTATGATACACGTATTCAGTTGAATATATAGTTTTGTCAGTGAAATTACTAACACAACTTTATTTTCGGATTTCAAACTGGTTTTGATGCCGTTGTGTGGGTGTGGCTTGCCCTCTTGTTGTATCTCCTCTGTGTAGAGACCTTCTTTGATAGCTTAAAGTGTATTTTTATACTGGAATAAGTGCTAAGCAAATGCCTGAAACTGTGATGTCGTTCTTGTCACATCTGTGAGGGTATTTTTATTTGTCGCTATATAAACATATTTTGACAGCAGAATTTGTTTCTAACGTCATTAAAAAATAAATAGGGTGGCGCTACAGAGCGAGGAGCCCCTGGGCCTAGCGCATTTCTCACAACCATCCCTTGTGAGGGAATGAACGTCATTACCAAAATATTTTAGTTTAGTTGAGTTTTTCATCAATTGATGGTATTGGGATAAAACTATCTACTTAAAGCACGGGTCACACACGGCTTCTGCCAGCCGCTTCTTACCAGCGGCTGGCAGTAGCAGCAGCAAGCAGCGGCTGGCAGTGCGGTCACACTTAGCTGCTAGCCACACGTCAAAACACAGGCTGACAGCTAACCGATTGACAGCAGCTGCCATACTTCTATTTTAATTTGCTGTTTAGAAAACTTTTTTTACTTTTCTAGTGAATTGCAAAAACCACCGCCAAAGCTTCAACAACCTTTGAAACCGATTGAAGAGAATCGATGTTCTTCAAATGTTGCAGCTCCATTAGCAAGATTGTCAATCGAAACACCTCTCAAGGAGGCTGAAGCCCAGTTCGCTACGCCACAGATTCGCTCTTGGTCAATAGCCAGACGGCCGAGAGATCTATGCTCGACTTCTCAAAAAACTCGTAGTGCAATCGCTAATGAGTTTCGCTCCCAAAAGGTTCTTTTCCAGACTCCAATGGCAGTGTCACGAGCTCCCATCGCCTGTATATCCAACAACAGTATCACACTTTCACTTTGCGATACAATTAACGAGAGCAACAATGCTGAGTTTGCATCTTTTGGCATCGGGTGTTGGGGTTAAAAAGACATCTGATGGTGATTTAATTGAAGATCCTGGAATGGTATTCTGCAGGCAGAATCCACACGTACTACAAAAACTTAAGACATGGAGCATTTACCAGCTCCCAATATCAGATTTGGTTGCAATACTAAAAACACTCATCGCTCAAATCTTAACCCTCTGCGACTGACGTGGTGGTCTGACAGACACCACAAAATGTAAAATCTGTTATATCGCCCTTAACTTTTGAAATTTGACCGGTGCATTCTCAGTACCTTACAATTGTATGTTCGAGCATGCGTAAGTGTAAAGTCAGCTGTCTTTGCGTGCTCATGGTGGGTAGGGTGTCTACGAGACCACCACGTCAGCATTAAGGTAGGTGTCTGTGAGACCACCACCTCAAAGTTATTGTTTATTTTCAGTGTTTTCTTTTTAAATGGCTCACTTAAATATCAATAATGAGTCGTAATGTTTAAAAATGATTGCTGTAATTGTTTGAAGCTTATCTATGTTCAATGCTCGAAGCCAATTTGTGAAAACTGCCAAAAAATTTGTGATTTTTATTTTTAATTTTTATTTTTTGCAACCGATGGATTCAAATTTTATTTTATTATTATATGTTATAAATAAAAATTATTACCTTACATGTGCTTTTTTACTTAACATAATATGAGCTATTTAATTTAGTAAAGAAAAGCTTCAAAATGGAATGATTAAAAATATAATCAGAAGTCTAGTTTTTGAAATACAAGCTTTCCAAATGGTGTCTGGTGGACTACCACGTCAGTGGAATTGTAACAAAAAAGTCACGTCAGTCGCAGAGGGTTAACATATCCTCAGGCAATTGATGAAATTGTCGAGAACAAAGTTCAGAAAGAAGCCAATGAAGAAACTAACCTCGCAAATTCTACTTCAAGTTCTCCCCAAGCAACTACGAGACAAGCAAAGCCCCTTGAACCAGCCAAAAATGAGCGAAGGTCTATCTAGGAATGGATCGTGCTTATAGAAGATATTATGTTCTAATGTCTGTTCCAGCTGTGTTTGTAGAACACTCAATCCTCTAGATATCACAAGCCATTTAATGGACTGTCCACAACCAAACCATTTGATTGAAAAAAACTTAAAATTTAACATTTTTATTTAAATAATTTTTACAGGTCACGTCCCATAAGCTTTTATACTTTTGGAAAACATTTAAAAACGTCAGCACTTCTTTTGAACTCCACCTCAGGTCGTTCATATTGTTTAATTTATATTAATTTAAAATAATTGAAAAGTTTATACGCGCGCGATTACTATTGATTTATGATTTGAAATAAGTCAACTGCCAAATCTACTCGCTGCTACTTACCAGCCGATGTGGTCAGATTGCGCTACTAGCTGGCAGCCACCGCTGCTTGCTACCAAAAGTTGAACATGTTCAACTTCGCCAGCCGCTGCTAAACGCTCGCCGGCTGCCAGGGCTGGTTGCGAATTTTGTGGTCACACAAAGCTGATCAGCGGCTGGCAGTCAATTCGCCGCTGGCAGCAGCTGTGTGTGACCCGTGCTTAGTCGCCTTCGTCACATCCGAAAGAAGAACAGGAATTTGACATATTGTATATGTAGGCTGATGGCCTACCATATCTTGATCGTGTAGCTGCAGGGTAAGAGGAATAAAGAACAAGAAGGAAAACTATTTCTTCTCTCCGGGACTTCCACTTCTTTAAATTGTTGCTTTTGTAACTCGAGATCTATCTTATGATACACGTATTCAGTTGAATATATAGTTTTGTCAGTGAAATTACTAACACAACATTATTTTCGGATTTCAAACTGGTTTTGATGCCGTTGTGTGGGTGTGGCTTGCCCTCTTGTTGTATCTCCTCTGTGTAGAGACCTACTTTGATAGCTTAAAGAGTATTTTTATCACAGAGTATAACAGAGAGTATTATCTACTCTGTGATTTTTATACTGGAATAAGTGCTAAGCAAATGCCTGAAACTGTGATGTCGCTCTTGTCACATCTGTGAGGGTATTTTTATTTGTCGCTAAACATAATTTAACAGCAGAATTTGTTTCTAACGTCATTACCAAAATATTTTAGTTTAGTTGAGTTTTTCATCAATTGATGGTATTGGGATAAAACTATCTACTAACAGCCTTATTCATAATAAAAAGATAATACACTGATGATCGGCTGACTAGATACACTGATTATCTTTTTAATCAGCTTCCTATTCATAATAATAATACCGTTGATTATCTTTATTTGCCATATTATCAGGCTGATTATCTATTATGAATAAGAATTTCTGTTTTATCATCTGATTATCTTTAAAATGCGATTATGAATAAGGCTGTAAACCATTAACATGATTGTAGTTCAAAAACGAAACTCAAAGAATTGTGTCATAAAAAAATTTTAAAAAGTTTCTAGTCTTTGTTGTTTTGAGAGCCTGTGTTGGTTACCATTGGAAGTGAAATTCGAGGCAGATGGTTTAAAAGTAACGTGACGTAACGTTGCGTTAACGATACACCTTCCATTTTTCCATTCCATATGTCACTCGATGCTGTCACGAAAGAAAAATTTTCATTTTCAACATAAGTGCAATCAATTTTTACAAAAAAATCTTTTAACCGGCTGAAAACTTAAAGAAAAAAATACCCAGATAACCAGTCTACTAAGCAACAAAATACAATATACATGATATTCAACATAAATAATGTCGAATAAATGGCAAAATCGTAATGAAATTGGTGGCATCCTACGTAAAGGCAACTCGGCCTCAGCAAACCCCGAAGCAAGAACTGTAGACTTGCTTGTTTTCGGATATGCATGTAAAATTTTTCGAGACGATGCCAAAGCCCGTGAAATCGATCAAGGCAAACATCTTATACCATGGATGGCTGATGCGAATCTAAAGATCGACAGGTTAATATTTTATTTTATGCCAAACTATACATCAAGCATTTTCAAAGTTTATTTCCAATTTATATTTTCCTAGAGATCTAGTTTATTTATTTATCTTGAAATAATTTTCAATTTTAAAAATATATATAATGTAAAGGCTTGGAATTGAATTTGAAAGAAAGAAACAAATTGTGTGCATTCTGTTGGGTTGGAGGTGGTGTTTGTATTTACCAAATGGTTAGGGGCAAACTTAATTCCAAGGTCATGCTGTTTGTTAGGTTTGGCAATTGTAGTACATAGGTCGATAACATATACGTTGTGACGAGCCCGACATGAAATCCATTTGCATTTATAATAATATGCCAAGGTTCGCGAATAGCGGTTACTATTGGGCTTAATCTTTATTTAGACGGTGGGGTGATAGAGTCGTCAGGAACGACAACATTTTTTTCGCCTGGTCCCACAACTTTTGCGACTTATCGATACAACTCATCTTCCATTGAACTTTACCTGAGGTTGGCCCAAGTTTCCGTAACCTAAAATAGATTTTCGGTTGTCAAGAAACGCTCAACCACGAAACTATCACACAAATGTTTGTCACTTTATAAAAAATGCATGACATTCGACAGCCCTGTTCGTTGCCTGAACTCGACCCACCAAAAGTCAAGTGCTCTTTGAGGGTGAGCTAAAGGCAATTCCAAAGCATCAACTCTTTAGAATCTAAATACTAAACGCCGCATTTCACGTTAATAGTACCCACGCCTGTACAAAGTCCTAAAGCTGCTTGTAATTGAAGACGAAATTTATGGACTATGGTCTACATTATAACTTGTCAACGTTAACAATTGTTAAAAATTGTACAGTAAAGTAAATGAACTTTAATATTTGTTAATTTATGAATAAAATAAATCATCTCGTTCTTATCTACAACATGCTAGGGGCCCAGTTAACTCATTTTAAAAAATCTTTGTTGCTTTTTGTAAAAACAATCTCAAGAACATGACCAAAATCCAAAGACTAGCGTGCATTGACTTAACCCAACCAACACCAACTCTTTAAACTTCCCTGTCCCTCGCTACCTAAGATCTTTTCAACCAATAAATGGCAGCTAAAAGCCTATTACGGTTGAAACAACATATCAATTGGAAAGCACGGTTATCAGGCCACAGAACTATAATATGCGCGACTTTGTCACAACTCAGCCCAGCAATGTATTTTATCATTGAATACAAAAACAAACTAATAAAAGGCATTGCTGAGCTGATTATTGAACTGCTGAATTGCGTTGCGACCAAAATATTAAGGATGCTAATTTCTCTATAATTGGCTTGTTGGTCTCTTTGAAACAGCTAACAATGATTTTGCTTTGTCTAAGCTAGTTTGTTGTAGGCAATCACAGACACTTCGTACTTTGCGCTCTGCTTTTTGGACTTCAGGAAACAAATTCAATTTTTAGAAGGGAAGATGAAAAAGACAAACAGCGTTTTAACTCCCAAAGACTACAGAGAACGAAAGTCTACTTCTGTAGAAGGAAATGATCCGAATGACGCCATTTTAAGCTCACCTCCACTTTATAGTTGAAGTTGTTTAAGAAAAAATGAAGACAATAGCTGCTGTGTTTGGGCAAGTATATAGTGGAATGAAGGCAGGGCCTTTATCGGTCACTTCTATCCGAGATATTATATATCGCAATGGCTATCAAAGAATCCTGGTTTCGAACAACTTGGAAATGCAATCATCGCCGAACGAAACGGTTATAATACCCAGGTCGGTTTTAAGATGGATCTCGAAGGCATTATCCTCCTTACCAAAAATGAATAATCTGTAAGAGTCGATAGTCACGCGATGGTCACGGGACTGGTCTAACCTCTTCTTTAAAAAGGAAAAGAAAATCCGGTCAACTGGTATTTTTCCGAGTATATCAGCAAGATATTTGAAAAGGTTCTCAATATAGCAGTGTATACATAGGCTGAGGACAAAAATATTATTCCTAAAAACAAGTTGGGTTCAAAAGCTGGTCATACATGGGCCTCAACCAATACCTATCAATAACGACTTCGATTTAGGGCGAGCTCTCTCCAGTTTTGAAGTCTTAAATCACTATTCTGCTATTCATTCGAAGTGAATCTGTGCATACAGATTGTTACACAGATTCACTTCGAATGAATAGCAGAATAGTGATTAGTGAAAATTCAAGAAAAATTCCCCCCGATGAATAGCAGAATAGGGCTGTTAGTCGGTTGAAATCTTCTTCCACTTGATTGTAAGACGAGGTCTTCCTCTTCCGCGATTTCACTTCAATGTGCTTTCGAAAACCCGTCGAGCCGGAACGTTGATGTCCATTCGCTCTTGTCTACATGAACAATTCATCGAGTTTGCCAAGCGTACTCTTCTAGCTATGCCCCATGTCGCTGCATACTTTGTCTTTGCATACGGGACCAAAGATAATTTGAATCTTTCAAATAAGCCAAAGGTTTCCTCGTCTGTTTTTGATACGCTCCATGCCTGGATGATCAAGATCAAGATCTTATGAAGGGTTACCTTGGTTTTTCTAGAAAGGGTTTTGTTTTTCAATTGCCTTCTTAACCCAAAAAAGCAACGGATGGCAAGAGTTGTTTTCCGTTTGATCTCTGCACTGATTATGTTATCCGTGTCTATAGCGGATCCTAGGTAGACGAAGTCCTGTACTACCTCGAAGTTATGTCGTCGATGTTCGGTGTCCTTGTTTAAGAACAACACATACTTCGTTTTACCCTCATTAACTATTAAACAATTTTTTGACTCTTCAATTTCATTGTTCGCAAATGCACCTATGCCTTCAAGCTTGCTTCTTTCCATTATAATGTGAAAATTTGGTCTCTTGTGGCCTTTTCTGGTCTAGAGGGACTGCGGCACTATTACTCTGGACTGAGTTCGGGGTTGGCCACCCTGACATGATCTTTTTACATTTTGGTAAAGCTTCCGAATCTCATTCCTGTTATGGCATCTCTCAATTTCCTCAACCGAGCGCTTCTCGTGCTGCTTCTTTTTCTTTTTGAGAATTCAGTGTTCTTCCCTTCTTTTCTACTTGTAGATCTCGTTACACTGATCGTAAGAAGCCCTTGTTCGTTTTTGCATCAGCATTTGTCGTGCTTTTTGTTTGGCTGCATTTTCCTGTCTGCACGTTTAATCGTTTTGGAGGCCGAGTGAATCTCAAAACCTCAGAGACTGCTGCTCTGATGGTTGTTGACATTGCTGCCACTGGTCTTCAATGCTTAAAGCTGGCGGCTTGAGATTAAAGGATAGTTGTAGGGACACTCGGTTGGAAAAGGAACTGCCAATCTCTTGCGATTGCAGATTTCCGACGTCATATAGTCTCGACTCGTTGAACAGAATATTCTTATTCGTACATTTCGTATCTTTCAATTTGGTTCACAGGCAATGTTCCTTTATGAATTTTGAGATGCGGGAAGCTTGTGCTACTAACAACAAGATTTAGCCCCGCTGCAAAATCGATTAGCCTGAGTCTGTTTAAGGAGTCATGCAGGCCAATAGTGTTTCCAAAGATGACCTTCTTCTCTGTGTCAAAAACGCCAAGGACGATTTTCACGTCGTCGTGTCTAGGGTATTGGTCTTATATTTCTTTGAGAAGCTAGTAGAAACAGTCGTTGGAAATATCGTCTTTCTAATCTGTGGGGCGTTGACATTGATTATGTTGTCGAATTTAACTGTGGTGCGGATTGTCATTGTCGTTCTTACACCGGGTTTTGGTTGATAACCAGCCTACCTATAGCGTTTTTTTGGCTTGAATTGGAATTGCTAAAGGAAACCAGGAACAATACAATATGAAAAGAAAATATTAGTCATTTACCATCGATTGGTGTGACATTAGTTCTTCAATTCTAAAGAAAATATAATTCTGTTTGAAAATTTTTCTGATTCGTTTCCCTGATCGTGAACGTTGCATAAGGAAAACTATGTGGTAGGTCATTGGTTGTGAAGAGTTGAGAACCTGGCAACTAACATATTTTTATGTTATCTATTCTTTGCTGACGATTGAGTCGTAGTAAGTAAAGATCGTCCTGCAACAAACACTTGACATATAGGTAGATGTTTTAGAAGGTAGCGGGTATCGTATTAGTAAAAACAAAAGCTGATTGTACTCTGTTTATTTTTTTTTTGATACGAGGATGCTTATTCCAGACACTTATTTGAATGAAAATGTGATTCCCAAAAGTGAAAAATTTAAATATCTTGGATCAATGATAAATAAGATTGGTGTGTAAGGTGTATGAAGTGGCGGAATAATTCCGTCATTTTCTGTGATAGAAAAATGCTCCGAAGTTGGGAGGGAAACTCTTCACCGCTGTTGTGCGTTCAGCAGTCACATACGATTCCCAATATTGAACAATGTAAAAAAAAGTATGAGAATAAGTTGACAGCAGGTGAGATGAAAATGCTTCGTATGAAAGCAGGAGTAACAGAGCTCATCGAATAAAGACTAAAAATTCATGGAAAAAATCTACGTCAAAAATACCATATTGCAAAAACTAGGGCACGACCATCTCAGTTAATTTGGTCCTGTTCAAAGGAGAGATAAAACCCCTCGGAAAATAGGCAGTATCTAACAACTTTCACAATTACGAAATAGCAAAAGGAAGCACTCCTGGTAGAAAACCAAACGGCTTATTGCGAAAGCTTTTTTCATGCCAATGAAAATACCATTTTAGAACTTACCAATTCCTAACTAAAGACACTGAAAACACACTCTTTTTGTTTTCTGTTGGGATTCGAACCTCGAACCTCGAACCTTCCACGTAACAGGTAGATATTAAAGTGATAGGGCTTTTAGGTTACTTATTCGTTTTTTCACTTACCCTCCAGAAAAAATTTACCCGAACAATTATTATTGCACTTTCTTGCTCTTTTGCGAATGCCAAAAAAGACAAAATAGACTCTCGTAGTGAATATTTTGCTTCGAAATTTGTCACTGCTGATAAAACTACTAACAAGCTCTCAATATCTGTTGGAAAACATTCCTAACAAAGATGTTTTTAGTACTTTCTATTTGGCATTGTCCGAAATTGTTATTATCCACCTTGTGATAGAGGTGTATATAGGCCTGCTTCTTTACTTACTGGGTAAAATTTCTAAGTTTGAGCCTTGTGATAGGAGCCATAGTGTTTTTAAATAATCCTTTCTAATCCAATTGACATAACAAAAATCCTTGGTTCAAACATCAAAATTTAGCTATGGGAAATTTTAACGCAATTGTTACACGGCCAAAGAAAAGATGTATTGATAAAAATTATGATACCAATTGTTTTTATTTTCTCCAGCTTTCTTTGTTAGTAAAAGTAAACATAAGAACACCGCTCTCTGACCCGCTTACCTACGCAGTAATATTTGATCGCTCCATCTCAGTAGTCGGCGAAGTAAACACGTTGGCGGAACAAAGCCCGGGTAACCTTGACGCATTTTAAGCACTTTCAATTTTAGTGTAATACTTTCGTGACTTGCCAAAGGCTATACCTGGAAAAGCTATCGATGTTTCTTTGATTTGAACCTTAAAACTTCCATGTACCAGGCAGACATGATAATCATTTAGTTTGTGTACTTTCTTCTTTTTTTCTTTGATGGTATGAGAATGGTATCTCCAAGGATCACAACCCTAGTAACTTTTCACACTATTGTTCCACCTCTGCGATACGCCACTATATAAAAAAAAACACAAACAACATTCAGACCAAAAATGAAGAAATTAAACGTTTATAATCGTCGGAATAATATTGTAGTTTCAAATAGTAGTTATTTTTATCGTATTAAGCGTAGCAATTTATTATAACATTTTTTTAAATTAGTACAAGAGTTTTTGTCCACCTAGTTGGTCTGGTATCCTACCCATTTCAACGGAAATGTTAATAATCAGTAAAAAGGCAGTAACGGGTAACTGTTAAACACCATTTGGGAATATTCTTCTAAAAACTCTATCTACGAATTCGGTATGTCAAAGTAAACTTTGTGCATAATAATCTCGGGAGCGCATTCTTGGCGTATTTTAATTTGCGCATGCCATCAGCAAACTTTATCTTTAATTTTCGAACTATGAAAATCTTCGAAAGAACCAACGGATATCTGGGTGCATTGCTCAGTTGCTTATTGTTATAAAAGATTTACAAATTGAATCTTTGAACCAAAACAAATTGGACCAACTTACAGAATGGACTACGCGTGGGTCAACGGATATTGCTATTGAATTTTCCAACAGGTTAATATATTTTTTACACACAGGTTGTTTTACTTTACCTCGGCTTGGTATGTATTTTGCTTTAAAATTGTTTACTACACACAAATATTTATAAAATTTTACATAAACTATGCGCTTTTTCGACAAAACGAAAAAAATAATAAAAAATGAAAAAAAAAAGAAAATAATTCAATGACAATTATGAAAGAAAAAGAAAGAAAAAGACGCACATTGAATTACCAAAACTACCAAAATCATCGCCCTTCTGTCATTCTAAAAAATTTATTTTTATTTCGTTTACCTTCTTTTTTATGATTTGTATTATGTGGGGACACATGACACACATGCAAATGCTTAAAAAATACCAAAACCGTAGATATGATGTTAGAGGCGCATTATACGATCTAACCCCATATGAGCCCCCACCTGGTGGGTATGGCAATCGTTTGGATTATCTCAGCTCTGAAGAACAACGGGCCGAACAGCTTTGTGAAGAGGAGAGATACCTTTATCTCTATCGTAATGAGCAGGAAGAGAACTTGTATCAAGGTAAGTTTTACAAGTGCCAACGATTAACTTGCAAATAAACAAACAAAAAAGAAGAATTACTTTAAGATTCAAGCGAAACAAATCATAATTTCCCTTAAATCACAAAAATTAAATTAAAACAAAAAGAAGCGCTGAATTGAGTAAAATGAAAAGCAAAGACTTTTCTTTCATATAATTTAAAATGAAGAACCGTAGGCTTAAAATGGTTGTAAGCAAAGGTGCGTAAGTATTTTCAGGTCGCGGAAAGGATTTGTTTTGAACGAGAGAACCAACTTCCGAAGCTTTTTTAATCCAGGTAATTGTGTCTTTTCCATATTTCCACTAACGTATATTTTCAGATTAGATTAGCACAACTTAAGCATATGCAGTTTTGTGCGCGAGCATTCCAGACAATAGCACACGCCACAAATTCTCTTTATATATCTCTCTCTAACAGATTCACACCTTTTGTTTTTATTTCAAATTCATTTTCTTAAAATTGATTTAAACAGCCGAGTATGTTGGTGAAAATAAACTGTTTTCACTACAAAAAGCAAAAAAAAAAAAGAGAAAAACAAACAACAAACAAGATGATTTATAAAAACATTCAAATTGTCCCTAGCAAAAGAAAAAAGAAATTATATCTATACCTTTCCCATATAATCCCCCAATGCTATCTCAATATCTCGTGTCTTTTTGCATTGGTCAGCTGTGGATTTTCGTTTTTCATTTACAAAGTAAAAAAATTTTATAGAGGAAGAACTGAAACGTTTACAACAAGAGAGCGGCAGCGATTCAACATACAATCAGGTGCAATTTAATTACGATACACCATTGGGACCAAATCGTGATGATGATTCTTCGGAGCTTGGGCCTGATAATGAAGTCGATAAGGTGTTTTCGCTGCCGAAGAACTTTGAAGTGCCACAATCAATTCAATTGGTAAGTTTTGCAGTCATTTAGTTTTGATGATTAAATTTTCTTTACTATTGCGGTTATCACTCATTTAACTATAGTCTGGGACACATTACACAAAAAAAAAAAAATAATTGTCTCGAAGACCTGTCCAAATTTGCGTCTGGGTGTCTTATCATTGACACCGTTTCAATAATAAAAGTTTATTATTTCACATAGCAGCTGAGATAGTTTTAAATAAAAAAAAAAAATGGTTTAGCACGTGATTAAATTTTAAGATCCCCGACTCTTTGGACAAAGTGTCTACTACTGATACCGTAATAATTAGGTTGATAAGGTTTTTTTGGCATGTCTCAATTTAAATAAGTAAAATTACTTAATTTAACCAGTCAATCTTTTGTGTTCATAATAAAGCTGAATGAATGATTGCATTCTCTTTTAAAGGGTTTTCCAATAGCTATGATATGATTTTGCAGTGGCGTTTCGGCAATTTGTAGTATGTCATGATCTGTCATTTGTTTTTTTATTGCATTCAGAAGTGTTTACAATTTCACCATGCAGAGATAAATATACGCAAGAATAACGTTTACTAATTATTCAATTTTATAATCAAAATAATCATTCTCCAATTGCAACTTTTTTTCCGATGAGGCTCACTTTCATTTGACTGGTGCGGTAATAAACAAAACTGTCGACTCTGGTGCGATGAAAATCCACAAAATATTCATGAAAAACCAATACATTCACCTAAACTGACAGTTTAGTGTGGTTTTTGGGCTGGTGAAATCATCGGTCCGTACTTCTTTCAAAATGAAGCTGGTAACATTGACAGTTTGGTGTGGTTTGGTTTTTGGGCTGGTGGAATCATCGGTCCGTACTTCTTTCAAAATGAAGCTGGTAACATTACTGTCAATGGAAAGCGGTATAGATCGATGAGAACCAACTTTTTATGGCCAAAATTGGAAGAAGTTGATCTTGACAACATTTGATTTCAACAAGACGGGGCTACGTGTCACACAGCAAATGCAACAATTGAATTAGTTTAGAAAAAAGTTTAGAGATTCGATTATTACAAGAAAAGGTGATATTGATTGGCCTCCAAGAAGTCGTGATTTAACACCATTAGGCTATTTCTTGTGGGGTTACTTGAAGTCATTGGTCTTTCAAATAACCAGATTTTCTTCAACTTTACAAGTCAATATTGAACGTGCCATTCATGATATACCTACGACTTGATTTATTGGAAAAACTGCTCGAAAATTGAGTTCATCGAATTTCCTGCAGCAGAAGAAGTCGTGGTGGCCATTCGAATGACGTTTTATTTAAAACTTCATTGTATTGATTGAACTGCACATTAAATAAAAAATATTTGAATTTCCTTAACAACAAGTGTGTTTTTTTAAAGAAATCATATTACTCTTATTGGAAATCTTTATTTAACGCCTTCAACAATGGATTCAAAAAGTTGACCAAGTGCAATTCGCTCACCGAGGGTGAAATCGCAAACGCTTTAATTTTTTTTTCTGTTGGAAATATCTTCCTTTGTTTTGTATTACCTTCTTTAGAAAGACAGACTTACGGACAGCAATGTTCCTATTAAGTCGTTATTCGACGTAATATGTAAGAAGCCTGAAAAAATTACAGGCGGAAATATGTATACATAAGTTGGCGCTTGTTTTTTTCATTCATTTAAAGGGAGTGTTGTACATTCTTGTTGTCATTTTAAACTCAGTAGCATTAAGTTGGTTAATTTTCAAATTGGAACTGTAGAATGTTTTCATTTTTAGTTTTTATACTAGGTGGGCATTACAATCCGGGGTGAACCTGGCTTCGATTTCGGGCGAACTATCTCCAGTTTTGCACTCTAAGTTGTTGAGGTCTTCTTACACTTGATTGCGCCACCTAAGACGAGATCTCCCATTTCAGCGATTTGCCTGCAAAGTGCTCACAGAAACCCTGTCCAGCTGGAGCGTTGATATCCATCCTCTCTACATGTCCCAATCATCGTGGTCTAGCGATGCATATTCTTCTACCATGTCTGTCTACCCATACGGAACCAACGATCATTCAGGGGCTCTACTCTGTAATTCGTTTCGAAAGCAAAAATGTCCGAAAACGAATATTTTGTACTCTCTATTTCTAAAGCGGATCCGAATCTACTACACTCGGAAAAGCAAATTCGAAATCGGATTTTTGGCACCGTGCAAAGCGTTTTCGAATGCCAAAACCATTCGAAAATAAAAATTTTCTTTCGACAATTAAGTAGCTATCGAATTTCAATCACTCACTGTAAAAGCAATGGTTGTTGGTTGTGTTGAGTGGTTACAATTTTCAATTACTCAATATATTGTGTAATTAACTATTAGATGGTCCAAGCCAAGCTTAAGTTTATTTCATAAATCAATAAAATGTAAAAAAATTTCACAGTACTTAGTGATTAATTAGGAAAATTTTTCACCCAAAACAAAAGCAGTTCGAAGTGATGGTGCAATTTGCTCATCCCAATTTAGCTGAAAAATTTTTAAATGCTCGGACGTCAAGTTAACTCTCCCAACAATTTGTGGGACTGAAAACATAAAAACGAACAATAATTAAAAACTGAAATAAATCTTTCACACCCATAAAATTCTGGCATACATTTACATTGCGTATAATTTTCCGCTCAACCCATTCTTTTCTGTTTTGTGCATGCCGAAAACATTTTAGTTTTTATTAAATAATAAAAATGCCTTGTTTGAAACCTAATTGATGTCTTGGTTGCAACTTCCAACTTTCTTAGATGTTTTTTTACTTTGTTTGATTTGACAGATCTCATGAGAAATATGAAAAATACTTCAAAATCTATTCCGTAAATGGAAATTGTACTAAGCAATTTCTGTTCGATTCGAAAGATTTACGGGGTACGAATTCATATACGGATCGAAAATCACTTTCGAATAGGATCGACTTTCGAAACGAAATACAGAGTAGGGCCCCAGAGTATTTTTCCTTCGAAAAGGCCATGGGTTTCCTCATCCGCTTTCCATAAAGTGCATACTCCCGCTCCGCAAAGTAAGACTGATGATTATGGTCTAATAAAGGGTTACCTTGGTTCTTCTAGAGATGGTTTTATTTCTCTATTGCCTTCTTAACGCAAAGAAGCAAAGGCTCACAAGCGTTATTTTCCGTTTGATCTCCGCACTGATGTTGTTTTTCGTGTCTATAGCGGATCCTAGGTAGACGAAGTCCTGTTATACCTCCAAGTTATGTCTGTCTATTGTGACGTTTTGTCCAATTCGTCGATATTCTTTGTCCTTGTTTATTCACTGCTTATACTTCGATTTGCCTTCCTTTACCATCAAACCCATTTTGTGCGCTTCTATTTCAATGCTTGCAAAATCACATTTGACATCAAACTTGCTTCTTCCCATTTCGTCAATATCGTCTGAGTAAGCTAGTAACTGAACAGACTTTGGAAAGTTTATCCATTTAGTGTTGACATTTGATTTTTGTTGAGTTCCACAAGTAAGTCGCCTTGTTTCCTTCTTTTTCATTGTTACAATAAATGGTGTAATGTCTTCCATCTCCCATAGAAACATTTAACAAAAAGATATCGAAAGTTTTGTTGTAAGGTGTTCTAAAGCAGGCTCCGTTTGAAAGTTTACAAGTGCCAAAGTACAACCTTCACCCGCAAAAGGTCGCCTAGTATTGGGGAATATTCAAGATCGCAGCAATCCCATAGCTCATATTATAAGACCTGTTACAGTTGCAAAATTCATCGTTTCATCGCAGAACTACAACTGAAGGCTCAACACCGATTGATTTCATTATAAGAACTAACATAAGTGAAAAAAAAATTTGTACTGGGCATGTACTGGTTGTGAATTTGTCTTTGAATCCATAGAATTGAAGTAAGGCTTTAATTGTGAGCCATTGAACGCCAAATGTTTGTTTTCCTCTTGGTTGTATATTACGTTGGAACCGAGCTAATAAAACTTTAATGTTTGCATTGTTCCAGAGTCAGATTTTTCCGTCCTTGAGCAGTTCTTAATTTATTTGCTTCCAAATCTTGTCTTTGATTTCTTTTGGTTTCATTAACTCGATAGATTTTGGGTCACGGTTACGCTGACCAATACGATGCTTCGACGTTCTACTCATTACAAAAAAAAACCAAAGTTTTTTCCGTACTTTCTGACAGTTCTAAACATAGTGAAAAAAATAGCAAAATCGATCAAGTCGTTCCCAAGTGATACGCAAATAGCAGTATAAATGTATAAATTAAGTTAAATTATTTCTCTAGATTGACGCGCGAATAAGATTTTAGACCTTAGTTTTTTTTTAATTTTCATTTTGTCATGCAAAACAATGTTCCGCTTTGAAACGGCACTCATCAACTCAGGTGGTCGATCCACAGAGATGTTTAAAGAAAAACAATCGTCGTTGTTTTTATTGTTCACGAATAAATAATCAGAGTAGCACAACAAACTGAAAGGAGATCGTATGAAAATCTGAAAGGAATAACAATTACATTCTGTAAATAGACATTCTTCTACCATTCGTAGAACGAGATAAGGAAAAATCCATCGTCATCTTTCCTACTTATCTTTCAAAAGCCCAAAACAATAACTGAATTCCAAAAACTGTTGCGCATCAGAGTACCAATCAAAATGCGAATTCAACCGAAAAAGTAGGATGTTGGTGAGCGGATAAGCTTCATAAAATCTGTCTTAAAAGTGATAACCTTTTTGTGTTAATCACAGTAACAGACTCACGTCAACAGCAAGGACAAACTTTCATACAAGAAAACGTTTTTAACAAGCACGTGTAACAGAAAAAATTCACATTTTATATTTAATAAACAAAAACAATGATTAATTGCGAAGAAAGTAAATTTCAATGCAAAAAATTTCAAATGCCAGAAGCAAGTGATATAATTTTCAATAGATGAAATATAACGTTAATGTTCTTGAAAGTAATTGATCGCAAGGAAATAGTACTTGGTAGAAACGATGAGGCATTTAGAATAAAATTCAGAAAATATCAATTACTTATTGGTTTGCTTCTTGTAAACTCTTGTAGCTGACATGTCTGTAAGGGAAGGAATTGCTTTAAATGACTCTTGCAGAAGCTCATTGAATGAAGAACAGGACTAAAGCATACCTTACCGATTCGTTCATGCCCCGCTCTAGCTAAAAGACATTTGATACACTTGGGTTTTTATTTCTTTAGTGATCCTAGTGATAATTATAAGGGGGTGTTCAAGTACTAGGTACGTACCACAATTCAAGTAGAGGGGTTTTTGTAAAACTTTACAGTGTGTTACAAGGTCAGGAGGAGGTTACCAGGTATTGTATTGTACGTTACTTTTATTTTTGTTCTCGAAATTCGGTAATTTTTTTCTTTTTGGTGAAGAAGGGTACAGATAACGTTACGGGGCGTTACGGTGCGTTACCTGAGGTGGGAGGACTACTTAAATGCATTTTTTCTGACCATTTTGATTGGAAGCACTAATTGGTTCCATTAGTAGAAGAACAACCCGGTTATTTGAGGTATCAGAACGGGCCCTATGGATCTAAGTGCTTCAGCTGAGCTGATAGCCACCTTTCCCTAACTTATAAGTAAGCCTTTGAGGAAAAGTGGGTCAGCACGGGGAGTCTTTGGAACTTTTGCAATTTGGCAATTCTAGTTAGTTAAGGTCCTTTTCAATTTCTTCGCGCCACCTAAAACAATATTGTCACTTACCATTGGAAGAAAAGAACCGTACAGGAGCGTCTAAAAGCATTAAACCGTTCCATTGGTGCCAAAAAGATCGCTTCTCATGATTCTGAGGAGTGACAGCCGCTTCTCGATTTGAAGTGAGAATCGACTCAGAAGCACTAACACATGTTACTCAAATACTATACCTTTTGAAGGAATAGAGGGGACCTACAATTTTCTGCCGGTTCCGAACGGCTAGTCGAGAAAGCCTTTTTTATGGCAATGAATTTACTGACTTGCCAATTCCTCGCGAAAGACGATAAAAACATGTTTGCCTCTGTTGGGGTTCGAACTACAAAGCTTTGGATTAACAAGCAGACATGTTAACCATCACACCGCGGGTGCAGAAAAGTCAATCAGCATACTATATCAGAGCAATTTATTCCGTTAACAAATGGATCGTTTTCGCACTACGTTAACATTATTATCAACGCATCCGCAGAAACAATTGCCGCTGTAGAGCACAGAGTTGTAGAGGACCGGAATGAATCTTTTAGCCACCGAGCACAGCAATTGGAGCTTTGTTCATCAATTTTATGAAAGATTTTTCGTAAAGAACTTGGCTTACGACCTCACAAGATCCAGCTTGTGCAAGAATTAAAGGTGCGAGACCATGCAATGCGTCGTGAATTTGGTGTATGGGCCGAAAATGAGATTGATCTCGATGCTGATTTTCATCGCAAAATTTTGTTCAGTGATGAGGCTCATTTTTGGTTGAATGGTTACGTCAAGAAGCAGAATTGCGGCATTTGGAGAGAAGAGAATCAACATGAGTACCTTGAGACGCCATTACATCCACAAAAACTGGTTGTTGTTTGTGCTCTTTGGGCTGGTGGAGTCATTGGGCCATACTTCTTTCGAAATGATGCTGGCGAGCCAGTTACCTGTAATTGAGACCGGTGTAGGGCCATGATAACCGACTATTTTGTTCCCAAATTGGATGGCATGAATATGGATGAGATGTAGTTCCAACAAGACATCGCGGCGCTACATGCCACACAGCTCACGTCAAAATCGATTTATTGAAGGAAACATTCGATGAGCATTTCGTGGAATTTGGCACCAATATCGTGTGATTTGACACCATTATTATTTTCTTTGGGGATATGATTGTGAAGTCGCTCGGGTACGTTAACAAACCAGAAGCGATAGGGGGCTTGGAAGCCGACATACGGCCTCAAATGCTCAAACAAGTGGTTGAAAATTGGACCTCTAGCCTTGGCTTTATTCGAGCCAGCCGAGGCACCCACTTGCCTTAAATCATATTTAAACATTAATGACATAAAATTTTCCTTTCAATACAACCAAATTGATGGGTATTTAAACGATTTTCTTGTGTTTTATTTTAATTCGAAGTCTTATACCTCTGAAAAACACACTTTATAAACCCAAAATGCACAATGCGCTATTTTGTTTAGATACATCATGAAACGCAGGCCTGTGGACAGCCTTCATACACTGTTGTTAAGTACTATCAGTTCTATTAATTTGATATGGTGGACCATGAAATACAAAACTGAAACATCCTGGATTTGGTAGTTTTATGCTCGATTTTCATTTTCGTTTTTATCTAAAAAATAGATCGCAAAAAGTTGAAATAGACACTATCAGATGTTAATACTGTTACTGTTCCATAATATATGGGTGTTCCCCCGGGTTCAGTGCTAAGACCTAATCTACTTTTAATCTATAGTAATTCCCTATTTCGACTAAATTTTGAAGGTGTATTGATAGCTTTTGCTGATAATTTTGGTTGCATTAACAGATCAGATAGTCGTTCAAATCTTATCAGCGATATCATTTGGGATGTGATTGAAAATAACATCTCCAAACTTTTCGATCGGTAATAGTTCCCACTTTGCTTAAGCCATTGTCGCTCAGCCACTCAATGCGTGGCCATAATCTAAATCCGGCATTAAAATGGTCATATCGCGTCAAACTTTAAGAGATGAAAAACAAAGTGCTTCACTATATTAATATTTTTGTTGAATCACTAAAAAAAAGAGGAAACCGAGATTAATTTTCTGACGCGCTTAATCTAAATATAATCCCGTCACGTTGGCATTGTTCATAACATACCCCCAGCTGTGGCCTTTCAATAGTTTTTTCAAAATGAGTGAGCAAGTAATGGCGGGTATTATAACCGCTGACTTGAAAACACTATTCAATACATCAACTGATAAGCTCTAAATATGGGTGTTGGCGAAAGGGATTGTCTTTTTGCAGTATTGTTGACGCAGGGAAAAATTAGACTAAAATAAAACTAAAGTTACAAAACAAACAATGAGCTAGCAGTTTTTCTATCATCTTACACCAATAACATAGCCCTGCTCTACATTTGACAAAACATTGTTTCTGCTATCACATGATGTCACTGTCTTGAGTTATTTTTCTGTACAAATATCTTACTTAAAGGCACACATTTTATAAGAAAATAGTTCGTTTTAATTGATATTGAAAAAACAAAACTATTTATTTTCACACTCAGTAACAAAAATAAATTTCTTGTTGTGTGATTAAAAACACCCATAGCCTCATTGAATTCGCTGTTTGCTTCCTTGTTTATTATAAAATTCGCTATTTTGTTGATAATGGTCACTCGTTCTCCCATTAATCTCCTTGCTATTTACGAGATTACAATATTCTAAGCGTTGTTTTGTTTTGTCTAAGTTGTGATCTTAAGTTTGAGACAATCACAATTTACAAAATTTGTGTGGAAAACTGCACTTTTGAAGTTTCATTTGAACAATGTGGCGCCAAGGTTTTCTTCTGATTGACAGCTATGGCGTTTTTCACTAACAAAAATATATATTAATTTCTTATTTTTCATGCTTTATTGAGTAATGATTAACTCTGAACACGAAAGATCTACTTATCTGATTGTTATTGAGAGATCTACTCTGGATTAACCCACACACATAAAAAAGTTTGTTTTGTCAAATGTTAAATGAAAAATATTTTGTTTATTGTAAATTTGTTGACTCATCTTTAAAAAGAAAAAAATTGCAATAAGCTGTGTGACAGGAAGCTGATTGCTTTAGAAAGCAAATTATCAAATATTTGAAAAATAGCATTGTTCGTGCTCACACCACTAATCCTACGAAAAGTCTTGAAAACATGTTTCTTGTACACAATTCTCGTTTTTCAGGATAAATCCTTCGAGTTTCAACGAAAATGACTATCAAAAGTGTGGGTTTTTCCTTTGATAAATGCTGGACTATGACTATTAAACTGAAAATATCGATCGTTCTTATCAATGGAAAACCCTATTACTTTAATTGTCAGTCAATCGCTGACAGCCCACAAATAACACAAAAACAAAAAAACTTTTAAATATTTGACTTTACTGAAAAGTTTCACTTCATCAAATAATCTATTCGTAGGACGATTTTTTTCGAAACTTGTTGCTCTGGATTGATTGCAGTCAGTTGTTTTTCCTGAGACTCTAATAAAAAATCTTAAACAAAACAAGAAAGTGGAACTTCAAATTTAGCGATCTTAACTATAGTGCGAACCGAAACAACGAGATATTAAAAGTCTAATGACCGTTTGTTGAATAGGTCTTTTGCCTACGATCAGCAATCGCTGATGGTGTTGCCGCACTGTCTATTGGGTTATGTCTATCAGCTGTCTGCGTCTGTTAGCTCAGATAGCCAAACTGACTGCTCTGACCTTAATTATGTTACGAGGTGTCATTTATATACATTCAATAATATACCTGCTTAGATGACAAGGAACAATGCAAAATTCTTATCGATTTTCGAAATCGATTCTAGGCTTTAGGAGGAGAAAAGAGAGATGGAAAAACATAAAGAAATATAGAAAAATCGACGGAAAAACTCTGATGTTCTCTTTCATCTTTTATTAAAGTGTGTGTCAAAATATTCGCATTCTTCTTTTATGTATTAGAGAAATGCGTATCACGTTAGAGTAGAGATATGAACTCAAAACATTCTGCTATTTTGAATCACTAAGAAAAACCAAAATAGAAATTTCAAAAATGATGAGCGAGAGCATCTTATAAACAGAACTTCATATTGTTGTTTCCAACTTAAGAAACAAATCCAATTAATAAAAATTACCTTGGCTTGGTGGCACGTACTTCATGCCCCTACAATTTTAGCTTAAGTGAGAAAATGGTTTTCATGGCAGTACAACTCTCAGTGGACTTGCAAGACGCTGAAGGCGATACACATGGAAAATAGTTTGATGTTTCTGTGATTCTAACCTCATACTCCCATCTAACAGGCAGACATGCAAACAATTGCACCACGAGCACCGTAGGACGACTATAGTCCAAAAAATAGGAATACTTAAAAAGCATACTCAAAAACCGGCAAAATATATAGTAAAACAGCCAAAGGATTGTTTCGCTGATAGTGAAGTTACAAATAAAACACACTGTACCGACGATAGACAAAAATTGTCTTAAATGTTACACGTGTCATTTCATACATCAAACTTTTCTGAACAGAGAATAATGTCAAAAAACTTCCGCAACGAGAAGCTTCAGAGACCTCTGAGATTTTTCAAATAGGAAAAAAAAAACTCGAAGCAAACTTCACTTTTTTTCCTCTCTCAAACAGACATGGAACTCACTATGATTTTTTCACAAAGGCCGGTCTTTTTTGGGAATTCATAGGGTTGGCATGGAAACCTGGGTAAAGTTCAACGAAACTACTAAATATAAATTGTATAACCGACTTCATACCGATACATGGTATAACGCAGGTTCCGCAATTTTTTTTAAGGAAATGTCTTTTCGCTTATCTATTGTCAGCACTATTCAATCCAACATCACATACTCTAAAGTAACAAAAAAAAAGCGCCGAAATTCAACCAAATTCAATAAAGTCTTTTTCCAGCACATTGGTTTCTTCGTAGATGTACACAAAAAACGACAGTACTAACGATAGAGTAACCATTTCCCCACTCTGCAAATGTCTGCCAAACAAGTACAACAACGTTCAAACAAACCTTTTTTTTTTTGAAGCAATGCTGTGAATTTCTTTCATAAGTCGTTTCTTATCTTTGTGCGAATTATGTGACTTTCCGAGTAAGCTTTACCCCCACTCATTAGAAGACGACAAATTATTATTAATTTCTGTGCACAAAGAAAAGGAACTTATATGCATGCTTAAGCTTTTGTTTGTGTTGTTTATGTTTGTTGGTAAATAGGTAAGGGAAGGTTGCTTCCCAAAAATCAAACCAATGCATCCGAAACATAAACCGCCTATCTTTTTTGTTTACCGGACGGTTTTAGGACACAATCTTTGACAATTTAAATGCGTTGCTTAAGCTTAAGCTTAAGTCGCACCACTTAGAAACTAGTTTAGAATACATCACTTACAGGAATTCTAAGAGAAGATTAAGCTTATAGAGTTATGTCTGGGTTCTGGGACAGTAGCCAGGCCATATTCAGGAACAGATTTTGACTGCCGTATACCGTACTCTAGACAGACTAATCGCCAACATCCCAGCAACAAAATATTCGTGGATTTTTTCTATCTCCAACCAGAGGCGTGTTTCATAGAAATACAATCTATGTTTTTGATTATTCTGAGGAAACACTTCTAATGTGGTCAGCAATGCTCGAATCGATAACCTTTAGTTGATTTATGGATAAGCCTCCAACGATCGTGTGTGACAGTGCGTGACGTATTCTGTACGATCAGGGTCGTTGCGTCTTTTTATTTGGAGATTATGATTGTGTGACGACAACCGGCTTTGATAATAACATGATAATCTGGGAACATTTCAACGTTAAAGGTCAACTATATTAGGCATGACCAAACGATGCATAGTTCCAATTCTTTGGTCGTACGTGCGAAGCCAGTCTCTTGTGTGTTATTTTCCAAATGTTTCTTTACTGTTAAATTGCATAAGCGACTCGACTAACGACTTTAAAAGAGTTTCACTTTAGTTATTGTTATGTAAGTTCATTTCAGTCTCAAAGTAGCCTAAATGAAACCTTGAACACCCCTTCTCTAACTCCTCTTACTGTGATTGGATAAAGTTATCAAAACAAAATCAGTCCTTATCAAAGTCTTATGTTTTCTAAACTTCTAGACACCACGTCGTCTTATGCTGTGCTGTACAACCATGTGCTCATTGGAGTGGGCTAATTTAACGCTAAAGAAACGACTCATTGGCTGATGAAATAGTTTCGAGAACACTGTCGTATGTAATCAGCAGCAAATATGTACTGAAAATTGATATTTTGTTCCCGAAATTATGCCTCGCTTAGGGCGGCAGATGTACAATCTCAATAGCTCACACGTTTTTTATATATGAAGACCGTCATGATAAGAAGACGTATAGATATTTCGGAACAAGAACTATGATTAAAACCAGACCCTAGTTCATTGCTCTCGTAATCATTTCTATAAGGACATAACTAGGTTTGAGGAATTGAAGCAACTGATAAAATTTTCTGTCGATCTTGATGGCAATCTTTATTTTCCTTCTCTTTCGAGAGGCACTATCTATGGAAAAGCGTATTTGAATTTACCGTGATTGAAATCTCAAACTCCTACGTCTGACGCTTCCACCATTATGAAACGGTTACCACACAGTTCAAATTTGTTTCCTGCAAAGTCAAAAATTCAATTAAAGAAAATATTTTTTGGATTACTGCTTTGTATTTCTTTCAAATTAAAAAAAAAAAGAAGAAAACTCCTTACAGCTCTTACTTAAATTCTATTCCCTAATATAAAATTTTAATTGTTAAGTAAAATAAGTGTTGACTAATATACCAACTCCTTCGCTTGCTCCCAAGTAAAGCATTTACGACCAAAATGCCCATAAGTGCTCGTAACTTGATAGATTGGCTGGCGTAAATCAAGTTCCCTAACAATACATCCTGGTCTTAAATCGAAGTTCTGCTTAACAATTTCCAAGAGTTCACGTTGTGACCTCTTGGATGTGCCATAATCAAAGACACTTATTGAGAGTGGTTCTGCCACACCAATGGCATATGATACTTGTACCAGGCAGCGCTTGCAGAGATTAGCTTTAACCAACGACTTGGCCACCCAACGGGCAGCATAAGCAGCTGACCGATCAACTTTGGTGAAATCTTTTCCCGAAAAAGCCCCACCTCCGTGAGCTCCCCAGCCACCATATGTATCGACTATTATTTTCCTTCCTGTTAATCCCGCATCTCCCATTGGTCCACCGATCACAAATGGCCCACATGGATTGATATGAACGACTGTCTGGTCGTCATAGTATTCCTCTGGTACGACATCCTTCACCACTTTGTTCAAAACTTCTTTACGCAGTTCCTTCAAGGAGATTTCATCTGAGTGCTGTACAGACACAACGATTGTGTGTACTCGTTGTGGAATGGTAGAGCCGTGATCTAAAACATATTCACAGGTAACTTGTGTCTTTGAATCTGGTCTGGCCCACCAGAATACTCCAGATCTTCTTAGTTCGGCAATTCTTTCATTAAGTCTGTGCGCCAGAACGACTGTCAGTGGCATACATTCTTTGGTTTCGTCAGTTGCATAGCCAAACATTATACCCTGATCACCAGCTCCAACATCATCCTCCATTCGATTAACATGAACTCCAGCTGCAATATCTACCGATTGCTCTTCCAACGCCAGCAAAATGTTGCAGGTTTTATAATCGAATCCTTTCGACGAATCATCATATCCAATGTGTCTGATAGTATCACGAACTACTCGTTGGTAGTCTACAACGGCTTTTGATGTAATTTCTCCAAGAAGTAGCACCATACCGGTTTTGGCAACAGTTTCGCAGGCGACTTTGGCATTTGGATCTTGTTTTAAGTGCGCATCTAAAATGGCATCACTTATTTGATCACACATTTTGTCTGGATGACCTTCTCCTACAGACTCGGATGTAAACAAAAATGGTCGACCTTCTTCCAAGTTGTGCATGTCACCGAAGCCATTGGTGTGTAGTCTAGTTTCTGATTGAGGCATTTTTAATATCTGTGTAGAGCGAGGATCTCTGTAAAATAAAAATTGAGAATTTGTTAAAATTGGTATAATTCTTTTGCATTTTTCATGTCGATAGGGTATGGCTTATTCAATTAAGGTTCAAATATTGTTTGCTGTTAAGAATATAAAATGCCTATAAAAAAAATTTGATACAATTGGTTCAACTGAGAGATTGTTGAAATCGTTGCAGCTGTAGGTTCGTTGGTTGAGTCTTGATTTCTACCTAAAGCTATCCTGGGTCAGTTACTACAAAAACTTTTAATCGCTTCCAAGCTCGTGTCTTGTTTAGCTCTTGGAAGGTTTGCCTTTGCCCAAAAGTTGTTTTTACATATGTAAAATTAGAAGAAAGAAACTGTCAACTTTTAAAAGTGTTGAGTTCTACATCTACTTTAATGTTAATTAATTAGTCCCGAAGATCAAAATGGATGCTTGAGATACGAGTGAAGAGTTGTTGCCGCTTGCCGCTGCATCCCATATCTAACCTAACATAACCTAAGGGTTAATGTTAAACTCGTAAATCTGATCTGTAATTGTGCTATCTTCATTGTGGGGAAACATGAATCGAATAATTTCATTTCAGTACAAAAAGCACATCCTTTAATTAGACGCAACAACATTATTTCTTCCACAGCAATGACTAAATTAGTGTGTAAACCAACTCCTTTTGGTTAATTTATCGAAGTAGCTCATTTGCCATTCATCAGCTGAAAAAAGAAAAGTACTTTGCCATGTTCAATAGAATACGGATGTAATTTAAGGACTGTCAATAAAATGTCATTATTCAATGACAATGATGTCATGAGACATTGAAATAAAAAATGGGCATAAACAGAGCTGCATTCTGTCACCAATTCCTTTTGATTGGTGATAACTGATAACTGATGTCCGCCACTTTGTTGAACAAAAACTTATGACTTTAATGATGTTTCATAGATGAGCATTGGATTGCAATGCCTCATTACTTACAACAGAGAAAAATAAAATATAAAAGATAGCTATGGAGTAAGGTTTTGTCAGCATCAGAAAAGACTTAAAGTCTTCCCCATTACCGTCAGGGAGCAGCTGAGATTTGGTTCATTCTTTGAAGCTTTTTTGAAAAACTTGAGTTCGTTTTAATCACTTTTTACATTCGCCCTTAACTTGCACTATTTTTTTCTTGCGTCGATTTAAGGGAATAAAAACAGAGCTGTGTTGATTTCGTGGCTTTGGCTTTTTTAAGAACGCATGGTTTTTTGACAATTCATGTGGTTGTCAAGAAAAACTGTGTCAACAACGAGTAAAGTTAAACGACCGAACTATTGTTATCTGTTGAAAATGCAGCGAAATGAGAATGAAACTTCACTCACTGCGCAGAGTTTCATAAAAAAAAAGTACCCGATACCCGTAGAAAAACAATTGCTAGGCTTCTGATGAAACTTGAACCTTCCACATAAGAGGCAGGCATCCTAACCATTACATCTCGGGTACCACATGTTATTTTGGGAAAGCAAAAAAGATGAGTCGCTGATCTTCCGCACCAATCCACGTGAACATTACAAATATTGTCTCATCTAATCAAGGAATAGGATTGCATATCATCTGCTTATTACAGAAAAAAAGTCTCGAAAATATGCGGAAACAACTCATAAGCTACAACAGAGCAATTAAAATGTTAAATCTGAGTGCAGCACTTTAAAGGTCAGATTGGCTATCACTAATATACTGCAAACATTCATCGCCAAACATTTATTAAACGGAGTTTCTGGTTCAAAAGAGTCTGAAATGATAAGCTTCGTGACATAACATGTTTGGAGTCTAATATTAATATTAAAGATTATAAACATTAAAAGTAAAGCGATTTTATCGCAAGCTAAGCGATGCAGTGCAATCCAATTACATAAAAATTCTATCAAAAGATTGGGAGTTATTCGAAGAAGACTCTAGTCAATTGACAAAAACTGATTAGATGTGAAGTTCTTATTTCAAAATTGCACCTTATGCTTTGTGGAGAACCCTTAAGGTCTTAAAACGTCTTGAGGACCTAAGTGACTAAGAAAATAGCCAAAGAGATCTTGATGAAAGAAAATACCACAAACCGAGAAAAGTTTTTGTATTCACAGCTGAGTAACAATCAATCTGGGTTTTTTTTTCTTAGAAAAGCTGTCGGGAAAACTCAAAAGCTATTTTTTAGAGAAAATTAAATTAAAATCTAACAAAGCCAAGAACAACACGTTTGCCCTTATTTAAAACCCTACTTGTAGAGAAATTCCTTCCAGAATCGCTAGATGAGGTGGCATACACTAAGAATCTTTTTGAAGTCCGGAGAAACACATTAACAAGAAACTGTTCTCCTGGTATTATTCGTATTTAAATATCCTACCAAATAACTGGAGGAAAGATCCTCGAAAGCAATTCTTATTATTGTAAGCTTCAACATGAAAGCGACACACATAACCTTGAGTATTTTGGAACATTCTAGAGATTGCAAATGGCTCAAACAAGTAGACCCTATTTTGCTCCTAGAGCTTCTTTCAATATCACTACACTCGCATTTTTTACAAAGTCCTTTGTGATATTTCAAAAATGCTGTTTGATATTCAATTATAAGACACCAAAATCACTTAGGAAAAAAAACTAAAGATTAGAACTTTAGGCCTTGAATTTCACTCACATGTAAATTTCAAAAAAAAATATTGTTTTAACTTTAAAGGGGCTACCGATATGCGTTTAATAACCTTAACGTTCGCGATCGAACACACTTTTGATGAATAATCAACTTGAAATGAAAATCATTTATTTATATATTACCGAGCTCCTATCTGCCGATGCGCTTGCTTCAAGCTCGTGCAAAACCGATCTCTGAAGGCAGTATTGGATTATCTCTGTTATCTGTTAATTTATTTTTTTTTGGTATTTCTATTGCCAAATGATGAAATCTATTTCCTTTATTTCCAGCCTGAAACGATGAAACAACACGCAATCGTTGAGAAAACTGCTCGTTTCATATCAGCACAGGGCCCACAAATGGAAATACTGATTAAAGCAAAACAATCAAATAATCATCAGTTTGACTTTCTTACCCAGAACAACTCTCTTAATCCATATTACAAGTTTGTTCTGAGCGCGCTGAAAAGTGGAACCTATCCCCAACCTGAAAGTGAAACACTAGATTCTCTTCCAAGTGATGATATTTCATCGAATGCTGCAATCAATAGCGTTTATTTCGAAGATCCATTTTCGAAGCCTTATATACCAGTGCCTACGATTAAGTATACACCTTCGGCGAGTTGTGCTTACACTCAGTTAATTAGTAAGATCAAAGGAGTTCCATTGCCTCCTCCAGAGCCAGAAAAACAGCACACAAGTCACTATACACCAGTGCTGCTTCAACAGAATGCAATTGCTGTACCCCAGGTTGACGAGAATGGCGGAGAGGTGGATGTTAAACAACAGCAAGCAAAGATGCAAACGAAGAATGTTTCGAATGCCTTGATGTTGGCTCATTACTACTCTTCAGATACAGAAAACGAAGGCGAGCAATCTGAAGATGACAACGAAGACATCAAAAAAATCGAGGATAAGGATTTAGAACTGTGCTTTCCGATTCCTCCTGACTATTTGCAGAATATAATTGACAAAACCGCTGGCTATGTCATCAAAAATGGTCGTCAATTTGAGGAGACGCTTCGCATTAAAAATGACGAAAGATTCACATTCTTATTTCCAGACAACGAATTCTTTTCGTACTACATGTACAAAGTGACGGGCGAGGTGAAATCATATTTGCCTGAAGACGAAGATGACGATGAAAAACAAACTGTTGCATCAGGTAACGTACAAAAATTTAAGATCTATGTTGCATTCTTCTATTTTTTCAATATTTTTTTTAAGGCCCAGTTTCTTTCTCAATCAAAACTAAAGATGACCAACCGGGGTCAGTTATACGTCCAGCTCTTCCACAAGAAACAAGTGATGACGAGACAGAAAACAAAGCTAAATCGAATGGAAGTTTGCATGTAAGCGATCAAATGCAAATTCTTCAACAGCAACAACCCGCTCGTAGTGTGCCTGAACATGTTCAAAAAGCCATACAGCTAGTAGAAAGTCAACTTATGGCAAGAAATGCTCAGCTGGGAATTCCGACAGTACAAAATAGATCAAGGTTTGATATTGATCAAACGGGAACAATCGCACCAAAGTTGCCAACAACTCAGCCATCGATTTTCGCTGTAGGAGAAGGGCAGTCCCCGTTGAAGGTTGTTAAATCTCATCAAAAAGAGTTGAAAAGAGGTACTTAATTGCGGTTCTCATGTACACAAACTTTGTTAAGATGGTTTTTGTTTTCAATTTACAGCGGAAGAAAAAGTCAAAGACAAATTAGCACAAATAGCAAGAGAAAAACTGGGAGGATTGATTTCGAAAGAGAAACAACTACAAATCGAACGGAAGAAAAAGGCGATGGCTTTCCTAAACCAAATTAAAGGTACGCTTCTTTTGATTGTATTTGAAGTGGGTAAAAAGTATATGGTAACTGATTGCCACACACGTATATCTACTAGAGTTTTTTTATAACTTTACAAAGTTGATCAAGGATAGTTTACAGGAAAACAATGACTTTTTTTTTAATCGCCAGAAATCTTAATTTAACGCCGCTGTAGCACTCCAAATGCACGAATTGTTGAATTGTTATAGAGTTTTTTTAAATGAAAAATTCGTGGAAAAAAATTTTGGACCATTGATTTAGGAAATAAAATAAGTGGCCTGCGGCTTATGAAATTTTCTTTACAATTATCTTTTTAGTCTCAGTCTAGGCATCCGATTAAATGTTAACTTTTTTTAGTTTAAACTCAGCATCTATGTAGATTACTTAGCTTTGCTCGGACTTATTTACTACGTCTTTGTCTTTTTCTTTAACCACGCCACAGGCATTGTGATCTTAAAAAGATTATAGTTCTCTCATAAACAAATTCCCACTAGACAATCCTATTGTGGAGAGGTTCCGCCAATAGACAATCCTATTGTGGAGAGGTTCCGCCAATAGGATTGTCTTTATAAGATCACTTTGATGTCCGTTCTCCTGTCGATCAGGTTTTTCTCGAATATATGCAATCATTAGAGGTATTGTTAGAAAGGATTCGGAGAATTTAATTTATTGCAAATTTAAATTAAGTGGTGCAAGAAATATGTTTTAGAATGTTTTTTATCTTCATACGGATTCCTTACGGTGCGAACTTGTATAACTGGCTCTTGATGAATTTTTTCATAGTTTTGCTGCTGCGCAAATTTCAAAGTAGCGTCGTTATTCGAAAACACCGATTTTGTTTTTTTCGCAAACATTAATTATGTCGCTTTTTCCACACGAATTGGTTTTGTTTAACCTCTGCAAGCGGTTTATTGGCTGTAAATAAAAAAAGTACTCATACGCCACAGTTATAAAGAGCCAATTAAATTAGGGGAAATCTATTCACAATGAGGAACAATTCTGTTTTAATTTAATTACTTAGCTAAGGACATTAGGTAAGTGTGTTAATTAAAGAACAAGGTCAGTTTAATAAAGTAAATAAATAGGTCGGCACAACATTGCCTGCATTCTGTAACTTTTTAGACGATTATCGTCCAATTGTCTGTCGTCAATTGTAACGTCAAAAGATTGTTTCACGCAACTTCGCTTTCAGCTATCGATGGATAGCTATTCTACTACCGCCTTAAAAATTTTAGTATCTTTCCTCGATTTTTCGATTACGATTTTTCAGTACTTTAATGCACTTTTAAAAGTTTCAAACAAAAGGGTTTCTTTATTTTTCTTAAAAATACACAATGGCATATACTAGATTAAAATTTATCAGAGCTAATGTAAAAACAAACTTTACTTCTTGACTTCTATATCTCGTGTGTCGGTCGTTATATTTTTCATTCTAAATTAAATATAACGAGCTATCCTATCGGTAGATAGAACGAGTGATCTCATTGGTCGAACGATCCGCGTTCTAGATCAGAAAATAACCGGAGCTTTACATAATAACAGGAGGTTTACACCTTGTGTTCTACATGAGTCAAATATCATATTAATTATCATAGTATTACAGTACCTAAAATTTAGACGATATTCGTCTCAAAAGTTACGGAATTCATGCCCAGATCTCCGATAGCCCCGTGACCTAGCATCTTTATCTTTACCTTGTCTTGTGAGGAATGGAAGGGACTAAATATTTTGTTATAATTTTTCAACTTATCGCACACTGAGACCAACAGTGGCACTAAATACAAATGTGCACTTTCGAGTGAAAGCACCATCTAAATAGGAATAAATACCACCTCTGATACATCGTCTCCTTTCAATTCGACTTAAATCACTTCATCGGTAAGTGATTCATTTCATTTCATTTATTTATTTACTATGTACAAATAAGACCTAGTCTTTTAAAACTTTTAAATAAATAAATGAAATGATTAAGTGGCATATTTTGAATAATGACGATTGAATTTATTAGAAAACGGATCAGCTATCCACCGGGCGTTGCTCGATGCCAAATTATTCAATTATTCAAGGCGTTGTTCTTGTTTTTTTTTTTCATTGCCAAAAAAAAAACAGTCTAAAATACAACTGGTCTAAACTGAAAGTTTTTAAGCTCCCTTTTTTGATATACTCTTCTATTCGAAAAGAAAATAAACACAATAAATTAAAAGAAAACATAAAAAACTTTACAGCCGTTTTTGATTTATGAGTTTTCGAACTAACCCGACTTTGTTTTATACAGGGTGTTTTGCGTAAGATGCAACAAAATCTCAGGACGGATAGGTTGGATCAAGACAAGAAAAAAAATACGATACGTTAGGCAACGAATGCCATAATCCCAAAGTAGTTACACGTTCATTCGATCACTAGTGGCAATCACTCATTCGTTCACTGGTGTGTTTATTCGACCATTGGTTTGGGTAATCATTTACCTGACTGGAAACTGAGATCCTCTTTTTAGCGAAACATTTTTACATACTCGTTATTCAAATATATCTTAATTATAAGTCACTAAATTAAAGTTGTTTACGAATAAAATTATACATTGTACTAATAAAAGTATTCTCCTTGTTACAGGAACATCCCAAACGAATTCCGGTGATTCAAACAAATTCAGGGCTAAACCATCATCGGAAGTGAAAGACGCTGATGATTCTGATACTTCCTCTGTACATTCCATCCCAATTTCATCGTATGGTGATGATAGATCAGATACCGAACCAGTAACAATTTCTTCCAACAACAATGAAAGTTATAAAACAGTTCCCACTGAACACATCAGTGTTGATGATGATGACGAGGTTGATGGCGATGATGGTGACGACGTCCAATTAGTTAATGTGGTGACAAAAAAACCACAATCAAGATCACGAACGCGCCTGCGCACACAAACTCCTGAAATTGTGATAGTAACGTCAAAAAGATCACGTTCCCAATCCCGACATTCATCGTCACACAACAAACACACAAAATCCAAATCACACAAGTCAAAAAAGAAATCTTCCAAACGTAGCCATCATCACAGTAAGAAAAAGTCAAAGAAACGCTCACGTAGTCATAGTACATATAGAAGCCAAAGTTGTTATTCAGAAGAAGAAGCAGTCTATTCATCATCAGATGAATCGAGTAAAAAACGAAGAAAACGTTCTTCCTCGCACAGCAAAAAGAGAAGCAGAAGGCATGAAAGATAAAAAGTGGCAGTTGTATAAAAATCCAAGTCTTTAAACACAAATTAGGGATTATGAAAATATAAAATTGTTTTGTAATTTTAAATTGTAATCATACCAATAAAATAGGTATTAAGATTTCAAGAAATTCTTTTATTCTGATTGTTGGTTGGCCTTTTTCTTATTATCTCTTAGATTTCGCCGGAAATGTTTAGGTTTAAATTTCTCTCGCCGCCTTAAACATGTTCGTTACTCGACTGCTTATA
Source organism: Melanostoma scalare (assembly GCA_949752695.1). NCBI lineage: Eukaryota > Metazoa > Arthropoda > Insecta > Diptera > Syrphidae > Melanostoma > Melanostoma scalare. The sequence goes on from OX456985.1 coordinate 62,637,213, forward strand.
TCATTATTAGTCTACATGTATACTTTACAACATTGCATTATTATTTTTTAAAATTCAGAAGAAGATTTAATATTAAGCTCGATTGAACATCGAGTTTTTGTAAAACTTTGACCAAACATCGCATATGCACTCTAAATGCAATAAGTAATCAAATACACGAGCACAATTTCGTGGTTATTGCTCAAACGGCATAGAAGTCAATATGTTGCTTCAAATGCTAGCTCAATTTGTTATAGTTCTACGATTGTCGAAGTCGTGTGATGTATACATAGTATTTCAACACCAGTCAAGTAAATAGCAAATATGCAGCCCTATTATGCTCGTGCCGAACACTTCATCAGTGAATTGGGCCGTATTTCGACCAGGCCACTGCGCTCAGTTCAGGAAGGCCTCCTATAAGGTATCTTCCATTCATTCACTTTTCTTTCATTTTCTTCTACGACTATGTATCTACATCCTGCGAGTTCAATAAATACAATTTTATACTTGGCTTAAGGCTTAATTAAACCTTATCGTAATCCAAAGTAGTAATTTAAATTCTTCGGTTGATTGTAAAAAGGGACTATTGTACTAGAGTCTAATGCACTTGACCAGAAGAGGTTAGTTTACTAGATGGATCAAAGTTTTTTTTGTAAGATTTTCGAAAACTACATTAAGTGTTTTTATAAAGCGCAGAATTCTGATCTACTATATTGGAAAAAAGCCAGTACAGGCCATATTTTGGTTTTAAATGGGGTTTCGTGGCTACACTGCCTTTATTGCTGCAATGCATCAGGGATTGCATATTGCTGGTGATGAAAGGATTGCTTTTTTTCAACACACGCTCTTTAACTTATTTTAGGAAAACGTTATGCATTGCATCACAACTACGAGTATGTACTATCTGACCAACCCGAAGCGTTGTTGACACAGAATATTCCGTAGAGCAAAACTAAGGTGTGTTGCTCCCATCACTACGAAGCTTTAATGGATCACCTGCTCCATGCCCCCACTTGAATTCATACACAAAAGTTCATTAAAGTCGAATTAACCATTTAGTTGCAGTATAGACGAATAACCAAGATACGCACTGCAATGGCATATGCTGGTTTGATTTGTGAATCTAAACCATCTAGGGCGCCACCCAAACGCATTCTACAGAATTCATTCAAATCGGTCCAGCTGTTTAGGAGGAGTTCAGTGAGATACATAGTACACAAACACATTTCTGCAAAAACCTAGGCTCAAAAAACATTCGGTTTAAAATTCAGGGCAAATTGAGGCTTTTCAAAAAACGCTTTGTGGTGACCACAGGGCAACCCCAGGGCTTTAGCGCATTTCTCATAACTTTTCTCAGAGTCATGAGAAGCAAACTTTTTTGCTAATAGGACAGTTTGTGGATGCCTCCACAATGCTTTATGATCTTATTAAAAGATTTTTTGACAAGAAATTTTAAATTTCAAAAACAAAAATAATAAAGATTTCAAAAATTAGAATTTTCTAAATGGTAAGACAAAAATTTTGAACTGCAGGTTAGAGCAATAGTTGTCAACACTTTTTGTTGCAATAAGTGCCGATAATTTGGCACAGTCGCAAGGACAAGAACAAAAATCCAGGAATGAGGACAATTTCGTTAAAGAGGACACTTAAAGAATGTAATTTCTTGGTTCTAAGCCTGTACGTCTTTGATGCCACTCTCAAGGACTACATTTTTCCACTATTAATTTTGAATAAAATTGAATTTAAGAAAAGATAAATTAAAACAAGAGACTTGGAAGGTACGTCTGATGCTAGCTAGGTATGTGAACTTTTACATGGAAACCTTTTTTGTTTGAGTCTTTTTAAAAAAACTTAGGGCAAAAGAAAATTAGGAAAACAATTTTTTACTTTTTTCACAAAGAAGCTCGAAAAAACGCGTTAACGAGTAAAAATGGATAATGCGTTCAGATCGTGCTTAATAACGACATTGTCTTCCAATCTTAATTTTGATGATCATGCTTCCACTTAGACATCGGAAATCAAATCATTACATTATAATTTTAGTTCTGCCGAGTCATGTTGATAATGTGCAGCCTCATCTTAAACTATAAAGACTAACTAAGGCAGAGCTTATTTGCATTGGAGTGTCGAGCACAAGAATGGAAAGAAGTGGTGCGCTTGGATTGGCTTTCTTTATTACTCAAACTCGGGTTCAAACCTTACAAATCTTTTGAAAAGAACTCCTCTTCTTAAAATTAAGGCTCATTGCACTCCAAATTGAAAGTAAACTATTTCTACTAACGAATAGTAAATTATTATGAACATCAAAAGGGCAAACCGATAGGTTATCGAATATGAGAAAAACACAATATTAAACGGCACCTGTTGCATAAGTTTACTTAATAAACAATAAGTTCCCTGCGCCAAGTCATGTAACTGATTTACACAAATTGCAAGTAGCTGTTTTTGTTTTCAAACAGTCAATTGGTTCAGAATAATTTCGTCACGAAACAATTCGCTATATCTTCTCCTGTTAAAATTTATTTTTAGAACTATGCGACGCAATATTGTTTGTATACAATCACATCTCAATGATCAAAAGATTCATTAATATCAATAAAGATCGATTCAGATGATATTCGAATAGAGGCACAGTTTGTGAACTTGACTTTGTTTCAATCTGCTCGTGGTTGTTTAAAAAGTAGAAAAACTATAAATAATTTTCAAACATATGCAGAGCACATGCTTTTTTTTTGCTGGGAGACTATGCTTTCAAATTTAGAGATTTTAATCTGAACATGATCCCAGGCTGACGTATTTCGCGTGGCGCATACATGTGTAAATAACTTTGCGTAGCTAGATTTTAGCACGCCTCAGTAATATTCCATTTTGATAACAATAATCGTCTGATTTTTTTAATTTGAATTCGTGCTTAAGCTTTATTATTCTGCTGACGTTAGATAGAAGATTATAAGTCACATCCAGGACCGTAGCACTTTTTGGGGATTGACTTTAGGGTATTTTTCAAACGGCAACATATTTACCATTAAGCAAGATGGGGACATAATTTTTTGCTAGTAACTTCTCCTCCGACTGTCAAACAAAGTGTTAAAATTCAATCGAATTTTACTAGGGTTGATCCGGGTTTTCTTGACAACCCTGTGAGCTGTCAAAATAAGTTGGGGTCTCTGTGTTAAAAAAAACTCTTAACCATGAAATCGCCACATATTCATGTCATTGGGGAAAATATGAGGTTCGTTCGTTGAAGCCCTGGGGTCGACCTGGGGCCGCCATAACGGGTTTTTTGAAAAACTGAACTCGCCTTGAATGTCAAACCGAGTGTTTTAGAGCTCTGGGATTGACCTGGGTTTGCCCTCAACTCGCCCTAGGTTTTTGCTGGTGCGAGTTGAAGGCTGTCAGATGGCATGTATTTTTATTCAAATGACAGGGATGTATGGTGATTTTGTGGCTTAGCGCTTTTTAGGGATGGGAAAACCCAGGTTTTTTTGACAACTCATAGGGATTTTGTCAACCCTGAGTAAAGTTCAACGAACGAACCTATACAAAACTGTAAGTCACATGAACTCACCCCAGCAAAAACCAAAAGCTGCTTTAGGGCGAAGAAGACACCCAGTTTGACATTCAAGGGGACTAAGGTTTCTCAAAAAATACTTCGTGGGGTCCACCGGCTACCACCCACCACAGGGCAAACCAGTGATTCCAGCTTCAAGATTTGGGTCGGGTAAGTAAACTGGGTTTCGAGTCATTGTTCTTCTTAGTTGATGGGCGCTCATCTCAGTTCAACAATTTAGCCTTGGAGTCGCAACTTTCTGGTGTGGTGATTCCAGAAATGGGACTAAAACGTCGTGGAGTAGGGGTTTTGGGCAATAAATTCTTTGGGATATAGCTCTGGATATTAAATTAACAGCGAAACAGCAAGATAGTATGCTGAACACTATTACGAGGGAGGAGAGTGACTATGCTCATTATAGTCGTAACGAGTTCAGCTACTCAAAATTAGTATAAATACGAGGTTTCATTGTTCTTAGACAATTTGTCTTCGAGCTATCGTCAATCAAGCAACATAATCGTGCCGTAATAAAGTTCCTTACCAAACAAGAAGAGTTTGTTCATATACCATACTGAATGAGATGTCATCGGTTTACGGCGACTGTTGCCCAGGAAAAACCATGGTGTACAAGTGGCTCAGTTTATTCAAACAAGGAAGGGAATCACTTGAAGACGACCCGAAGCCACACAGAAACATCGAGGTGACCACGCCAGAACTTATCCAAAAAGGATTCTCGAGGATGATCGACTAAAGAAGAAACAACTCGCAGAAATGGTTGGAGTATCCGATACAACCATTTTTAAATCCTGCATGATCATCTTGGCATGTCTAAGGTCAGCGCGAGATGGGTGCCGAGAATGCTCACGCCGGCCGCCGCAAAAACAACAGCGCGTAGAGTGTTCACGTGCATTTTTGGACCTCTGCAATGAAGACAAGGATCGTGTATTGGGCCAAATTGTTACTGGAGACGAAACTTGGGCTCATCATTATGAGCCTGAAAATGAAAAAATTGCTTCGGGGTAAGAAATTTACCAATGATGATGAAGTCAAAGAGGCAGTTTCGGCGTATTTTGAAGATAAAGACAAAACTTTTTTTTATGAGGGTATAAATAAATTAATTGAATGATCTAAAAAATGTATCCGTCCTGCTGGTGAATATATTGAAAAGGAAAAATAATTTGGTTTTTTAATTTCCACCCTATATCCCCCATTCCGCGAATATAAAAACGCTCCCTCGTATGCTCATCTGTACCTCTCCTCCTTCAATAGGCACGGTCGACGCAGACTCCAGACTCCAGAGCCAGACTGGTTTTGTTTGATTTTTTCTGCCTTCTTATTGTTCTTTTGGGGCAAGCTCACTGTGAGCTGTACTGTATCGAACAAACTCAAATGAAAAATTAAATTTATGATATCACAGGCTGTAATGCTTGCTTTGTTGTTTTTGCTGTGGGCAGCATCAGATTATGTTTTTGTTTAGACATTATTTGTAATGGTTTATTACAAAGGAGTTAATTTAATTTAGCTAAATATTTTTTTTTAAACGTGGGCTTTCATTATTTACATCTTTTTTTATAGGGCACCTGTGTGATTTAGAAATAAAAAACAGTGTCGTAGTGAAAGTCAAACTTATTCTACAACATCCTTTCAGAGATCAAAATGAGTATGTTCAAATCAGTTCAAACACATCCCAAATTTCTCAACGATCGCTCAGACTTGATCATTTTCCACCCCTATTCACAAGCAAATAACTCGCAAGCATGTTTACTCTCAAGCGAAAACTGCTAGTGAACAAACTAAATCAGTATGGATACTCACAAGTCATTTTTTCTGTATTGCACTCACAAGCAAATGACTTGCAAGCAGATTGACTTGTTTGAACTTACTTGAATATATTCAAATACTCATGAGCATGCAAAATATTCACAAGCAGGCAGTGTGTTCACAAGCAGGTAGCGTGCTTACAAGCAGGCAGTGTGTTTATAAGCAGGCAGTGTATTCATCGGAAAGCAATGCGTTGAACATTTATACCTAACTATAATTCTATTGAAAAACAAAGAAAGGCATACAAATGGCTGGTTTTGGCTTATGATAAGAGAAAGAACGGATTGGATGCATTGCGGGATGATAAAACATTTTAATTTCTGATTCCAAAATTTCCCTTTTTAATATTTTTGTATGTATATGTTACTATTTTCCAGGAATTAAAAAAGTGTTTGAAAATAATTTTTACAATATAATAAATTTATATGACTTTATTGTGGAAATGGATTTTGCTTATCAGTTTTTCAAGTGATTGCTAATTCCTTCGTTTTATGGCATGCAAATGTTTGGGTTAAAGCTTATGAAGGTAGGTACAAAAATTAAAAGTCATCAATGAATTAGGAAGAGTTATAAACATGTAGGTATTTACGTCGTTGACGAAATAAGTTTTAAAGATTTTTTTTCGGAATTATGCATAATGAGAGAGTTTATCTGAGAAAAAGTGACCTGAATGTATTGTAACGTACGTAATCGAAAACCGCAAATGCGGTTTTGATCATTATTTTAGAAGCGTAAATTTTTTTTAGTACCTGATTTTGAATGTAGAAAGTATATAAAGATTACGTTAAAAATTAATAAAATTTAAAGTAAAAGAAATTTTTAATAAGTCTTTTTTGTTGCATTTTTGTTTTTTTTTTTTTTTCTAATTTATCCTTATTTATCATGATTTTGTTTCGCTCTTTTTAACTTCTAATTCAGTTTTCTGTTCGCTTAAAATTTTTTGTTTTTATATACTTACAAACCTGTACTATCTACTTCAATGAATACAATAAATTGTTTCCATATCTACTGTATAATAACTTTTTTCTTCATATAAAAGAAAAGAATAAAAAACCAAGCTATTAAACAAACGTACTTCTTACCTATACCTAGATTTTTATTGTACTCAAAACGAACACGCCATCAAACTACCCTATTTGGTATGATCACATTGCTTGCTTATAAACACACTGCTTTTTCACAAGCACACTGCATACTCATGAACTTATTGCTTGTTTACGAATAAATTGCTTGTGATCACTTTTACTCACAAGCAGTTTACTCACAAGCAGCTTAACTCAATGTTATTCAAACTCATTTTGACTTGCAAGCAAGTCTACTTGTTTGGTTCGTTTGAAAATAGGGGTTGTTCAGAGTTGCTTGGTTCACAAATAAGATCGTTCAAATTTACTTGCTTGTGGGCTGACTCAGCTTGTTCAAACTCATTTTTTTCAAGTAAATACTCATTGTTCACAAGCAGACTTAGTTCATTTTAATCTCTGATTCCTTATTGGTCTTTCAGTGCGCTATCTAAACATAATTTGACAGTTAAACTTGTCGCTGTTGCAGCTACAAATTCGTTTTACCTTTCGTTTTTAATAAAGTCTTTCTGAGTTAAATATCTACGAATAGAAATCAAGTCTGCGGAAAAAAACGCATTTGAATCAAAATACCTACTTCACTGTGGCGTATGCGCACTGTATTTTGTCAAACAAGCTTTCCAAATAAAGTTTAAAAAAAATTGGTTGATCATTGAGCTTGTCCATGAACTTTCCGCTTGGTGCTGGTTATAAATACAAGGAACTGCTTAACCAATATAGACTTAAATATTAAAAATATTCTAAATCGGCTAATCAAAAATAATCTAAAAGAAAAGAAGACTTTGGATGTCTTTAGCAGGGAGGCCCCGGGCCTAGCGCATTTCTCACAACCATACCTTGTGAGGGAATGGAAGGGACCTACAATTCTTGCAGATTCCGGACGTATATGAGGTTCAAATTCTCAAGTTTGATTAGCTGTAGCTTCCATATACATAGATTAGGTACACATTTTTTTAAGATGACTTTTCAAAAATAGCTTCTTTAAAGCAGTTTGGAAGCCCCAATAGGCTTGTTAAAGTAACGGAAATGAAGACTAAAAATTAAATTCTTCTATGAAGCTAGATAGGAATTATTAAATGAAGTCACATACATATGTCTTGTTTTAAAGTGGCTGCTATTTGGCCTTACTACACAAGTTTGTTGAAGTCTAAGAATTTAAGGCTCCCAATAAGACTTGGTGTTCGAATTTACATAAATTTGTTTCCATAAGGTTTTGCCAATCGAAGGAGTATTCTGTACACTATTATAAAGGAACAATTTTTTTGTTTGTTTGTATGTTTGTTTGTATTGATTAGGCGCCAAAACTATAGAACTAAGTGTTTGTGTTGAAGGAGCTTCAAAATTACTGAGTCATTTAGAATGAAATTTGAAACAGAGATAGTCTTGAATCTGAGCAACGATATAGGTTATGTTTCATTCTCATATGGCCTCGTTAGCGGAAATAGGAACATAACCGTTAACTCAGAGAATACTGAACCTATTTCAAAAATTATTTCACCGTTGAAGACTATATTTCATACATATTTCCACGTGCACGGGAACGGGATCTAAGAAAGCGTTGAAAAAAAAAACATTGGAATGCTATATTATCTTCGATTAGAATGGAATATATTTCATCCTCGTATTCCCACGGGTACGGAAATGAGAACTTAAAAACAGGTGAATAGATTTCGAAAATTCTGTCAACAGTTGAATGCTATATTGTCTTTCAGAAACAAAGACTATCTCATCTTCATATTCTCACAGGAACGGAGATTTAAAAACTTTCAGGCATGTAAAAGCTAGTTAGCCTCAACTGCTGATAACCGATATAAATGAAATTTTGCACACAGAAAGCCAAGAGCCGGATTAAGGTTATAGGTCTCTTTTCAGGCCCTTATTTCAACGGGAACGGAAACGTGGATGCAGACGCGAAATTACAATCTATTGGCTTGACTTCAAAAATTCTTTAACCGTTATAATACTTCATAATCACCGAGAAATATAGATAATATTTCATCCCTACATTCCTACTGTAACGGAAACGTAAGCGGGAAGCAAGGAACTACTGGATCGATTTCAATTTCAATTCTTTCACTGTTACAAAGCTTCATTATCCCAAAATATCATAGAATATATTTTATCCCCATAGTTTTACGGAAACGGGGATGTAAATAAGAACTTGAAAACTACTGAAATGATTTGAAAAATTCTTTAAACATTAGGATCCTTCATTTTTCTTAGAAACATAGACTATATTTTATTCCGTATTCCCAAGGGATCGGGAACGGGAATCTAAAAACCATCCCAAGTGAACAACATCTTGGATTGCATTGGACTTGCGTAAAAAAGACCCGGTTGCAGCCCACCAGATATATTCCTCTCGATTTCTAAAAGCCTCTCTAATCAGTAGCAAACTCTTTACTTCCTTCTAACTATCATTTATGGGGAGTGTACTGCTTTTCATTCAAAGTATACACTCATGGCAGAAAAAATTGGTAAGGACATTATTTGTGTATCATTAAAAGAAAATATAAATTCCTTTACTGCGTAAAATTCAAATCAAAGACTAATGATTTTCTACAATTTTTTGAATGGTACGGTTCTGAAGCCAAAACTCAAACTAACTTTCAGAATGAAATGCGTTAGAACATTGCTTCGTTTCAGAAGTCTCTTATCTGCTTCTCATTTGGAAGTATTGTCTCAAAAACACAATACGAAGAAATGCTTGCCGTTTCCATTTTAAGTGTCCACTACCATAGAAAAACGTTTTGCAAATCTAATGATCTTTGAATGTCAAACAATTGCTTGTTAATCGTTTTCTGAGGTACCTCTCACATAATCAATTGAGTGTTCGTTATCAACACTGGTTTGTATAGACAACGACAGCACAACACGATCGACGATCGTCATCATATAAAAGCGCGAGTTTAGAATGCGAATCGTTTAAAAGGAATTCAAACTTTCGTTTAAGTAAATCGTAGGCTTTCTTTGATAAATTTTTTTTATAGACAGTCTTCTCTTATTTATTTGTGTTTTTGTGTTTATTCAGAATAATTTGTTTGCAATCGTTATTTAAGTCTGTGGCATCAAAATGAAGTTCTTTCCTCAGGTAAGCTTCGACCAATAACAGTTTTTAAAAATTTATATCGTTCTGGAAGTAAAAATCGGGGCAAGAATTACTTGAGCAGATACTCGTATTTTCAAAAGCCGTGAATTGTTGGTTTGACATGTTGTACAAAGCTCTTTGTAATGCTAAAATATTTACGACTCAAAGTGATAAACCATAGAAACTTATTATAATATAGTGGAAAAATGATTACTTTACAATCAATCAGAAGTGAAAGGTGGACCACACGCAGTTAAAAGTTGTATAACAATGAATAAATAAATGATGAAAGAAAAACATAATAAAATGCAAACAGAACAAGTTTTAAAATCTTTATTGATAAGAAGGTTTTTCAATAGCAGTGAATTGTGACTTAATTTTTAAACTAAAAATGTCTGTTATCTATTACAGTTCAGTACCTCTTTTCCTCCTAAGTTTGCCACGTGAATGGAATCGTTTTATGTGCTTATAGACAGAACGAATTTGTTGTTCTTCCACGTTAGGTTCGTTCGTTGAACTTTATCCAGGTTTGACACAGGTTTTCTTGCCAACCCTATAAGTTGTCAAAAAACCTGGGTTTCCCAGTCCTCAAAAACGCTTAGCCACAAAATCACCACATCCCAGTCATTTCAATAAAAGTACATGCCATTTGACAGCCCTCAACTCGTCCCAGCAAAAACCTAGGGCGAGTTGAGGGTAAACCCAGGTCAACCCCAGCGCTAAAAAAAATACTCAGTTTGACATTCAGGGCGAGTTTGTGTTTTTCAAAAAACGCTTTGTGGTGACCACAGGGCGATCCAAGGGCTTCAACGAACGAACTTTGCTTCTTCCTTTAAAAATGCGTTTTCATTTGAGAGTGCTTTTGCTAGTAGTAGAGCTGCATTAGATGCAAAGAAGCGTCCAGAAGTGTTCGTACGGATGTATCCTAAAACCAATAAATTGGTGAAAAAAGATCGCTCTCATGATTGTGAGAAGTGATAGCCAATTCTCGATTTGAAATGATTTTTGCTTCCTTCATTTTGGCAACATTGTTTTTGATAGATCACGCACGTATCGTGCTTATTTCGCTTTCCATTGGTTTCAATCGGAGAAGCACTCATTTTAAAAACCAATGGAACACCTAAAATTATTTTCGTTCAGTTTTGAAAATTTGTCATTGTGTGAGTGAAACATTCAAAGCTCGTAAAAAATATTCCTGAAGTAAAATTTTCTATTTGACATTTGAGTTACATGCATTAGTGCTTCTTGAGTGGATTCTCACTCCAAATCGAGAAGTAGCTATCACTTTTCAAAATCATGAGAAGCGATCTTTTTATACTAATGGAACGTATTGAGAATGCTCCAGGACGCCCCTGGACGGTTTTTCGGACAATAGAAAGCGAAATTAGTGTCACTATTAAACATCTTACTATTCCTTATCAGGGATGGAAAATTCGGTACAATTGTACTGAATTCGATACTACCCCCCTACATATGTACATATGTACATTCATACATACATACATATATAAAGCTTTGTCAAAGCTGTTGAATAGCCGTTATTTTCTTCAAGCGACAAGCATCATAGAACCAATTTTTTGACAATTTATATAGGGTTGTCAAGAAAACCTGCATCAACCTACTTTTTTCGACATGCTACGTATTCTAAAAATATTTTAACTTGTTCTTCCTCCTCTTTATGGTATCTGTGTTTTTTAGCTTTGAAAAGATGTATTTAATAAAAATTTAAATACTTCTTTATATTTAAAAAAAATTTTTAGTGAAAAGTACCTGACATGTTATTGAAAAAATACAAACCAGGCCAAGAAGTCTAATAATTTAAATTTTTAAAAAATGCTAAGATTTGTATCTCATTACAATCCACCACAAATTTTTCATCACACCTTCAATTCTTTTTATTGCAGGGATGTATTGACATTATCGATCCATCGGAGCTTCTCCGACCGGAAGCTACCTTCGCTGACAAAAAACTCTCTCAATTTCGCGATTACACCATCGACGAAAACGATCCTTTGAAAGAACGTGTGCGGCTGACCTACAGAGACATGCATCTCAACCAAACCGTTGACTTTGTCGAAGGCAAGTTCAAGCTTAAGAAGGAAATATTCCTTTACTCATACATAAATCATTTTCTAGGTCGCCGTGAGAAGTGGCTGAAATTCAACACCTTCAAAGCAAATATTCGAGAGGCTCTAGAAAAATTAAACGACCTTATCGATGAGTCTGACCCCGATATAAACCTTCCCAACATAATTCATGCCTTCCAAACAGCAGAACGAGCTCGTGCCGAATTCCCCCAACATGATTGGTTGCATCTCACCGCTCTCATCCATGACTTGGGAAAAGTGATGGCTTTTTACGATGAACCTCAATGGGCAGTAGTTGGTGATACTTTCGTTGTTGGCTGTGAGTGGGGCAAGAGCATAGTGTACCGAGATCAAAGCTTCGAAGGTAACCCCGACGGTGATAATCCAAAATACAATACTAAATATGGAATGTATAAGCCAAATTGTGGACTTGATAATGTTCTTATATCATGGGGGCATGACGAGTATATGTATCAAGTGTTGAAGCACAACAAATCAACTTTACCTGAAGAAGCTCTTAACATTATTCGCTTCCACTCGTTCTATCCATGGCATAATGGTGGAGATTATGAACACCTTTGCGAGCCCAAGGATCAAATCATGAAGAAATGGGTCTTGATTTTCAAGTGAGTCTCGAATCAGCTTTTCTTTTTTTTATTGATTTTGTTTTATAATTTTTGCTTTTGTTCTTTAAAGCCGCTATGATCTGTACACGAAAAGTACTCGCTATCCAGATATCGAAGAATTGTGGCCCTATTATCAGTCCTTAATTGACAAATACTGTCCAGGAGAATTGGAATGGTAGAAAATGGGATAAAAGTTATCATAATAGTTTGCATATAAAGTAGTTAGATATTTGACTAGCAAATTTACTTAAACCTAGGGTGTAGACAATTATGGTTGGTTATTAATTAAACTTAATTTAGTCGTTCGTGTTAAAGTTCGTTTGGTTTAAGTATTAATTTTAAGAAAATTAATTTAATTGGTAGCATTTGTTAAGTATCTATACGAGTTTCTATAACGAGTTTCATTTGATAATTTTTATTAAGAGCTGTTGTAAAGTATGGCTGAGCTTTTGCTCTTGCATAAAAAAATAAAATACATAATTGGCATACAGGAATTAATTAACTCTTTCTGTTCTTGTCCTAATTCAATCTAATTTGATGATGACGTTTGTTGGACGTTTAAACCAACGGTCAGTATAACGAGATTTACAAGGAGAAAAGAAGGGAAGAACACCGAATTTTCAAAAAGAAAAAGAAGCAGCATGAGAAGCGCTCGTTTCAGGAAATTGAGAGGTGCCATGAAAGGAACGAGATTCGAAAGTTTTACCAAAAGGTAAAAAGATCCTGCCAGGGTGGCAAACCCCGAACTGAAGCCTTTAAAGATCAGCAGGGAAACATAGTTGTAGAGTCACAGTCGCTACTGAGGATCTGGAAAGATCACTTCTGCAGACTGCTTAACGGCGATGAGGACACAAATTCCGCTGTCAGGCGGATTGCCCCATTCAGCTGGGACGATGATCTAGAATGCCGTCCTCCCGACCTAGAAGAAGTTAAGCTTGCCATATGCAAACTTAAATCAAATAAGACTGCAGGTGCAGATGGCCTTGATGCCGAACTTTTCAATGCTGCTGGAGACCAGTTGGAAAGGAGCATGCACCAGCTGATCTGCATGATATGGTCGGAAGAAAGCATGGCCGATGAATGGAACCTCAGTATCGTATGCCCGATCTTAAAGAAGGGAGACCCTCACAATTGCGCCAATTATAGAGGGATAAGATAAACAATTACTCGCCTACGCAGACGATATTGACGTGATGGGAAGAAAAAAGCGTGATATAATAGGTGCTTTTGCGAGTATTGAAACAGAAGCGGCAAAAATAGGTTTGATGGTTAATGAGGGCAAAACGAAGTACACTCATGGTCACACAATTAAGTCATTTTTATAAAATTAGGTTTACATTTCCATATATTAAGTACAAATTACAACGAAAGCAAAATTTGTTCAAATTCTAAATATTTACAATCACAATCATTAAAAAAAACCAAAGAAAATAAATTCCACTACAACAATAGTCATTTCTTTAACAAAAAATCAATAATATATAAAATAAGTGTGGCCATATAATTAAGTCATATGAAAAAAATAAGCAAAATATGATTAAAAACATAGTTTTTTTAACCGCACAGTTGATATTTGGTAGGATAGCCTTTCTGTTTCGATACGGTGGATATTCTCCTTGGCATGGAGTCCACCAAACCTTTCCATTGCTCTACACAACTATTTTTCCACTCTTTCTGCAAAATACTCCAGAGAGTAGTCTTGCTGGTTGGTTTTTTTTCCGCAACATTTTTTTTTTAGAATGTCCCCAAATTTCCAATAGGGTTTAAGTCCGGTGACATTGCTGGCCACCCCAAAACATTCACTTTACGCTCTTCAAGGAAAGATTTCACAACTCTTTACTTGTGTTTGGGGTCATTGTCGGGCTGAAAGATCCATCATTGGAGTAATTGGTTCTGGCAGTCGCCGAGAAGATTTGTGTCCAGTATGTCCCGGTAGTCAATACCTGTCATTTTACCGTTTATTTGACACAGCAGACCGACACACCATGGCTTGTGAAACACGCCCAAACCATTATAGAATCGCCGCAATGCCTTAAGGTCTTTTTGGATACACTTGGGTTCAGCTCAGCATTTCTCATCAACAAATATTGTGTGAGGTTAAGGTCAACATTATGGAAATGATAGACGTCCCAGAAATGCTGAGCTGAACCCAAGATACACCAAAAAGACCTTTAGGCATGGCGGCAATTCTATAGTGGTTTGATCAAACGGATAATAATCCTTGCCAACCGTTGCTTCTTTGGGTTAAGAAGGCAATTGAGAAACAAAACCCTCTCAAGAAAAACCAAGGTAACCTTGTATAAGACCTTGATCATCCCAGTCTTGCTTTACGGCGCGGAAGCATGGACCTTATCGAAAGCGGATGAGGAAACCCTTGGTCGTTTCGAAATAAAAATTCTCCGAATGATCTTTGGTCCCGTATGCGAAGACAATGTGTGGAGAAGAAGATACAACAACGAGCTGTATGAGCTGTATCGCGACATGGGCATAGCCAGAAGAGTACGCATCGCGAGGCTACGATGGTTGGGCTATGTAAAGCTGATAGTCCCAAACGCTCCGGCTCGTCGGGTTTTCGAAAGCACATTGCAGGGAAATTGCGGAAGGGGAAGATCTCGTCTTAGGTGGCGCAATCAAGTGGATGAATAGCTCAACCGACTTAGAGTGCGAAACTGGAGAGAGCTCGCCCGAAATCGAAGTCGTTACAGAAGGATGTTGGTTGAGGACCAGGTTCACCCCGATCTGTAATGCCCACCTAAGTAAGTAAGTTTAGTTTAGTTTAGTTTATTTTGCCAAAGTGAGACAACATTAAGTATAAAAAAACATAAAAGAGATTTAACAAAGATTGCAATACATAAAAAAAAATTAATTAAAATACATTTGTTGTACTAAGTATTATATAAAACCAATTTTTTGATTGATAAAACGGAATTGCTATATAAATTGGACATTGTTTATAGAAATTGTCTATGTAGATAATTATTTATGAAGTTTGATTTAATACAAAAATACACAAAAGAAAGTCAAGAAGAGCCTTCAAACATCATTCTATTTAGAATTTTTCTCCGGAAGTTTTCCCTATTTATATTTACATTGAACAAGTCAAAATATTTGTTAAATGTTTTTGAACATCTGTTGAAACATTCATGAGAAGCATAATTAGTCTTTGAGTTGCTCTCCTTTAAAAATTTGGTATGTCGTAAAATTCGAACGTTAGGATTAACAGATATTTTGGAACACAAAAATGGTGAGTTAATATTTCCATTTAAAAGATCGAACGCAAATAAAGCTTCGGACAACTCTCTACGATTTACAAGGCTGCACATATTAATAAGATTTAGTCGATGTGAATAACGAGGTAAGACAAAACTGTCGGGGTTCCATCCAAGACCTCTCAATGCGAACAACAAAAATTGCTTTTGGACAGATTCAAGCTTCTTTATATCAACAGCATACAACGGAGACCATATTACACTACAGTACTCTAACAGTGATCGGACCAATGAACAATATATAGCTTTAGTGATATAGGGATCTCTAAATTCCTTGGATCTTCGCTTAACGAAACCAAGCATAGCCATACTTTTGGAATGAACTTTATCAATATGGTGTTTAAAAGTTAGTTTTTTGTCAATTAAAACTCCTAAGTCTTTTACTACGTCGATTCTAACTAACTTTTGTCCGTCTATGGAGTAGTCAAAATTTATTGCACATGTTTTTCTTAAAAAAGAAATTATATTGCACTTCTCCACATTTAACATCATTCCGTTAGCTTTGCACCACTTAACTAGGCTGATTAAACATTGCTGCAATAATTGCGTGTCGGCAATATTTTTAACTGTATGAAACAACTTTAGGTCGTCGGCATACATCGAAAATCTACAACCATCAAACAGTAAGGGCAAGTCATTTATAAAAAGGAGAAATAAAAGTGGGCCAAATGGCTACCTTGGGGTACACCAGAAGTTACATTAATTTGACGTGACAAGACATCACAAAACTTGACACACTGCGTCCTTTGCGACAAATACGAATGGATCCACAGTAATAAGGTGTCATGAATACCATATTTTTTTAATTTAAAAATAAGCAGATTGTGATCAACTTTGTCGAAAGCTTTGCTGAAGTCAGTATAGATAGCATCAACCTGGTTCCCTTTTTCCATTTCTAAAAGAATGAATGAGGTATAATCTGCTAAATTGGTAGTTGTAGATCTACCTTTAAGAAAGCCATGTTGATGCTCGCTTAAAACTGAAATCAGCTCCACGTTCAGCTTGTCAGTTACCAGTTTCTCAAATAATTTGGGAACCAGCGGTCAAACCTTGTCCGATCAGAGCAAATTTGCTCCACTTTTGCTGAAAAAATAAAATTTACATTTTCCAACATTTTCGAGATTTCCTCCACTTTTTCGAGATTTCCTCCACTTTTTCGAGAGTTCCTCCACTTTTTCCACATAGAAAAATTTGGATACCCAAATTTCAGACAACTGTGGATTGTAAAGTTTACAATTGAAAAAAAAAAGTTCGGGTATATTCGGGGCTTTCCCTGCCGGCTAAGTAAGATGGTGCTTTTCTTGGCAGTGCTATTCTCTTTTCTTGCTAGTTCCTTGCGAAAGGCGAAACGTGCTTGAATAGTTTCCAAACTGTTGGCATAACATCGGTCCTACATAGTTCCCACTAAAAATTGTAGAAAGGGATCAATTTGCTAGCGAAGATGGCTGATAACTCGATTTGGCAATTTGGAGTCCAAAAGATTCGTTGGAGTATTGCGGCATATGCTACCGCATATCATCCTATCCTGTATTAATCAGAGGTTTCCTAATAACCATGAAACGTGTTCTGGGAATGAGTCTCTCAGCCTCAGCTGCAGCAGTCACACTACTATCTGTGTCTACTCTACGACTTGGCCTTGGGAGATTTCTACTAGCGCCATTATTTGCACAACCTTGCTTACAGCGACGCGCTGAGTGCTTTATTTCGGCCAAAACTTCTTTTAAAAAGCGGAATTTTTGGGAACACCGCAATGACTCTGAAAATAAGTCCTTCACATATCCTAATTTCGTTCAAACGCAGAGTGACTTATTTCATACCGCTGATGTATGGTACTAGGTTCGTTCGTTGAAGCCCTGGGGTCGCCCTGTGGCCACCACAAAGCGTTTTTTGAAAAACCTATAAACTCGCCCTGAACGTCAAATTGAGTGTTTTTTGAGTCATGGGTTTGTCCTGGGTTACCCTTCAACTCACCCTAGGTTTTTGCTGAGGCGAGCTTAGGTAATGAACAGGGCTGTCAAATGGCATGTATTTTTCTTCAAATGTCAGAGATGTGGTGATTTTGTGGTTTAACGTTTCTTGAGAATTGGAAAACACAGATTTTTGGAAGCAGCTGTCTGTGTCAAAATAACCTATTATATAAAAAGAAACCACTAGGTGACCACCCTTTTTTTTTTTAATATAAACCCTTTTTTAAAGAAAAACTGAAGATTTTCTTTTTGTTCCAAATCTACCGGTTTAAACAGGAGGTAAGAGCTCAAATTTTAATGCAATTCGTTTTTAGGTAGGTATTTCCCACTAAATTTTCATGGGGGAGTGCAGAGAAAAAAGTCAGAAAAGCACCCTAATAAAACCTATTAATTAATTTGGCCAATTCTTTTTTTGTTGTGTTTGTTATTGTCAGGAGAAGGTTCTTATGACATAAAAAATTTAAAAATTGATATTCCCACAGGAACGGATTTGGGAACGGAAACTTAGAAACTACTAGACAGGTTTCTATAACGATTCCAGCATTAGGGGTGCTATATTATCCCCCTCCATCAGTAATTCAGGTTATATTTCATCCCATTAATCCCACGGGAACAGAAACGGGAACGAGAACCGAAACCTTAAAGTTACTTGACCGATTTCAAAAATTCTTTCAACTCTAAGATGTTACATTATCCTCACAATTACTTATAAGTGGTTCCTGTCAAGGTTTGTTCCCCATATTTGACCTCGATATTGTCCGATTTTTTTCAATCAAGGAATTGGAAAGAGGTCAGCTCAGTGAGTATTGCATAAAAAAAAGTAATCTAATTATTTAATAGAAATGTTTATTTTACTAGTTCTAGAAGACATATATAACTACATAATGGCTTCTAATATAAAATGCACACTGAAAATGGGTAAGTCCTGCTATTCTGTTATATTAAATTTTATATACACAAATGGACATGGAAAACTTAAATTTAGATTTAAAATGAATAAACTTAAATAGAATATAAAATAAAATATTGCTTAAGAGTCTATAGTTAATTATTAAATATTCTTCCTAAAATGACACCTAAAAATAATTTTACCGAGCTAACGAATTCAATTTCAAAATAGGTATAAACGCACGATTCAGTTCTTTTCAATAACTTGCATTCCTTAAATCACTGTACAAACTAACAAAGAACCGGCCCAGATGGCTTATGAGCTAGTTCCAAACTTGTTCCGATTGCTTGCTCCCAATGGATTGGGCGGATTAACAGTTATTGTTGTATTGGTCATATCTGTTTTGTAACTGCTGCTGCATTGTGAGTCTGCAACAGATCTGCCATCACCTTCGTCTCGTCGGCAAAGTTCGCTGAAAGGACTGCTGGTGCGTTTTCCAGCCATACTACTGACTACTTCACTAATCCCAACGGCATTTGTAGTTTTGATCTTGTTCTGGCGTTCTAAGATGTCAGCAGTTGTGAGGTCACTAGCTTTTACAATGCTTGATGGAATGTTGCTAAGCCAAGGTTTGAGCGATGATTTCTTCTGAACAGTGGCGGCCTTGCAACGGCATATTACATTTGCTGGTTCACCACAGATAGAGCATACTTCTTCATTGTTTGATTTGAGATTACTGCTTCCGGACGAAGGGATGGTCATTTCCATTTCACTTACCGCATCAACAATGCTCTTGATTGCACATCCAGCTGGCGAAAGCTTACTCTCCTCGTCATAGTTTTTGCTGAGAAGGAGTTTCGATAGGGGAGGAGCGAGACCTAAGCCTAGATTTCTCTCATGGTACACTTCAGAGATAGTCGGTGTCATCTCACGGTTCATATGCCGCATAATCGTATCCTGAATGCTTTTTGTGGATGGCTTAGAACTGTCTTTGGAGGAAGCCGCAGGCGCACTGCTAGAAACGGGCAAGGTCTTTGTCGTGTGCTCTTTCTTTCCTGATTCAATTTCAGGCTCAGCAGGAGCAAAGTATAGACTGGAAGAGTTGAATACTAATGTATTTTCGTCTTCAGGAAGCGTAAGAGGTTTTCTGCTTCCACTAGCACTGGGAACCGTTGACGTCCCAGCTCCTGATACCTCTGTACGAACACTCAAACGATCCATGAACATAGTCGTCTCTTTCAACCGATTGGATAGCAAAATTTGTGCACTACCAAGCTTTATTTTGGGCTTCATTCTAAAATGAGCCAGAGATTGGGGTGGAATTTCAAGTCCCCTTTCAAATTCAGAGTCGGAACTTGCTGACTCCAGAACATTACTGATACATGTAGTTGAAGGACCAACATTTGGAAGATTTCCCAGATTATTGTAGACTGGCGCAAGTGGTGCCAATGGACGGAGGCTATCAACGAGAGGTAAATTTTGTCTAGGTGGTGGCAAAGGTGGCATATTTTGTTGTTGATTAGATCGCCGCAGAACTGTTGCGTGTCCCGAACCCTCCCAGTCAGTCGTAGAACTGGCAGAACTAGAACTATCCGGCCGGCGGGACATACTTGGGGGCACACTCATCTCGGGAATCACACTGTCTCCGAGGAAAGTCATACCGGTACTTGAGTACAAGTTGCGAATTCGCGTTTGGTGTGCTAAGGCCAATGAGACGTTGGGATCTACCGCAGTTTGAGTTGTAACTGGGGGACTTGGTGTAAATGCAGCATCACTTTCTCCTCCACCCCCAGGCCGGGATACACGCACTGGTCCACGAAGACTTGAGTAACCTAAGCGAGGACCATTCGGCTTTTTAAGATGACTCTGAGAGATGTAACCATCTGACAGCTCACTGTCTGTAGTGTTGGCAAGACTCGAGTCCTGTAGTGTTGGGTACAGAGAAGGTGGTGCAACCGTAAGCTTAGTGTTTTTCGTGCTTGGTGCTGAAGATTCTGTATCAGTGCGACCTCCATCTGGTTCACCCCTGCGGCGTACATAAGATATGAAAGCTCCTCCACCAGCGCTAAGAATACGAGGTCTGTTGATGGGAAGCGGTGGCAAAGTCATTCCAACGTTCATAGACTTAACAGTGTCTGTCGGTGAGATACTGGCTTGTTGAGAAGTTGGACCAGAAAGGGACCCTGTGGAGGCACTCATTGGATTCTCCGGGTGGTTGTCTTCGTTCAAAGACTCACAGCTGCTGCTCGAGTCAAGCCCAAGGGTCTTCGGAGCCTCCTGGGTATCTGAAAGAAAAATAATTTTAGTCTATAAGAACGAACTCAATTTGGCGTTGTTAGCTTACCAAAGAGTGCTAGCAAAGCTTGGAGAACAAACTGACAGCTCCTTCGATTGGCTTGCTTTCCTGTTCGCAGAGTCACCTGATCCTGCCCAACCTCGGTTAGGTCAAAACCAACTGATGCCAGAAGCTCGTGACACCCTGACACACGCCACAACCGCACCGATAAGGGAATCTCAATGCAAGACTCAACCTCTGGACTTCCCTTGGGTGGGAACTGACTAAGAACATTTCTGATAACTGCTATGATATCATCAGCAACATCTACACTATTGACCAGCTTTGCCAATGCCTGCAGTGTTAGTGGAGTCAGAGCAAGTAGGGCCTGTAGACTAGCCGAGCACTGCGACAATCGGTCCTCAGGATCAGCTTGTGGGAAGAAAACACTTGACGGGATGCCATTTGCAGCTGGTTCGAACCGGAATCCAACCGCCATAAGAAGGTCCTTCCATCCGTTCACTGGACCGGCTTTGTTCTCAATGCTCTTCTGGGTGGTGTACATGGCGTTCTTCTGACCTCGATGTATTCTCTGAAGACTCTTTTCCACTAGATGCAAGCAGACGCGCAAGGCATCCCGACATTTGTCTGGAGTTCGCATTAATTCGCATAGTGCGTGTCCCATCAGCGCGACCTTGTTTGACAAGCGGACGTTGCCCCCTATAAGCAGGAATCCAGCCCAGTTAGCAGGATGAGCAAAGTGCTTGGTGTGCTGGACCGTTTGCATTGCCTCCGCCAAGGCCCTAAACGATAGGAAATGTTATTCGAGAGTCTTAAAAGAAAAGGATGGAACCTACCTTGCTGCCCTGGATCCTTGCAAAAGAGCAGAGTAAAAAGCACGAAGTAAAATCTTAGCCGCTGTCTCCGGAACAGGCCAGAGCGAGATGAGAACCGCACCAGCTCCAGCACACAGCCAGCTTCCAGCCAAATTGGCCACTCCAGCTCCAGTGATTGGTTCAATGGAATGATATGAACTGAGAACCACCAGTTTGGCATTCAACTTCATTGTCAAAACATCGGCTGCCGACAGAATGAAGTCTGACAAAGGAGGCATTTCGATGCTTCCATTAGCAAGATCATTGCCATCGTCATCATTTTCTTCAGAATTTGAAGCTGACTGATAGTAGCGCTTCTGTGACTGAGATTCAACAACATCACCAGGACTGAGCACAACAGCCCCGAGCTTCCAACTAAGATTTGCAGCAAAATGTACACATTCAGCAGTGGGCAGCTCTGATATTACGGCTTCCTTGGTGGCATTACAACTGGCCAATGCCTTAGCTTGAAGCATATCCGCTACCATTGCAGCTTCCTGAATCGACGCTGGAGACTCCGACCAGCCCCAAGTTTCCGACAAAGTTGATGGAATCCTCGGACCTCCAACTACTAAAGCAGTGTTTAGATTCTCCGCCAGTTCTCGTGTGCGAATGGTCTTGCTCTTTAAGCGCAGGGATTGTAGAGACGGGATAGTTATGATCGAGCAACGTTCTGACAAGTATTCACCATCTTCTTTAGAACTTCGCAGTATCGCAAACGGAACCAGATAGAGCTCATTTTCTAAAACAAGAATGAGCTCCTTGCGGCCTTGACGGGATACGGCTCCTCCAGATGGCAAAAGATCGTCAAATGGTTCCCACAGAAGGTTGTACAGGGTGTGTAGGCAGCTTGGTCCTTGCCAGGCTGGCAACATCTGTGCTCGTCTTGATCTCGTAGAGCCCTGCAAACTTCCAATAGATCGAGTAGATCCCTGTAAACTAGCTACTGATCCGCCCACACTTCCCAAGCTAAATAGCGAACTCAAGGAGTAGTTACTGGAGTTCAGCAAGTGGTTCCTATTCACCATACGCAGAAAGCCTGCTCTTTCCGTGGAGAAGTCATCAAGTAGATTCTCGGAACTCGACCGCCACCCACTGCCATCGCCTTCATGCAAAACACTATCCGAGTTAACACCCAGACTATCTCTCACCATGTTAATGTAGATTTCCAACAAATTCTCTGGTCTTTCATCCAAATCTCCAATATCGGTAAGCTTCTCTGGAGGAATCTTCAGTGTGTTTTCATTAATTTCTACCGAGTGGAAGCGAACAATTCCCTTCTGAGGTTGAAGGAACCACGCAAATAGCTCATTGCCAGCCAAACTAAAGTACAAGACGTTTGTCTTGGCCTTATTCACTGTGTCAAATATACTCTCACTGCACGTGATCATAGTCTTCCGCGAAATGCTGTTTGTATCCGGACTGGTTCTTGCCTTGCAACGTTCAGCAGCAACCAAGGCTTCCTCGTTCCGGGACATGGATACTAAGATCTGTTGCAGAATATGATAGCATGAGGTCTGGAGATCAAACAGTACAGTCCGACCTTCCGGAGATCTCTGGTCATAGCGAACCGACTCCAGAATCTGTGCGGCTGTTTCCATCTGAGTACGGGCATTCTCATTGTCACCGGAAGCACGTAATGCAAGGCCTTGGCAAAGAGAAAAAATATTTAACTTGTCAGGGAATGTTGCTCCAAAAAGATACTCACCTAACTGATGCCTTATTTTGGCCTCATCTTCCGATTTGTTCAGCGACTGCACGATAGCTAAGCCTTGGCGAAGGAAGTTGATTGCCTGAGCCGTCTGACCCATATGATGGAATACACGACCTAAAAAGAAGCATATGGACTCATGTTTCATCATCAAAGAGATGATTTCTAAAACTTACCTAAAGATCCACAAGCATAAGCTTTACTCAAACGATCCGTGGTCAATGACAGCTGCTTCTCGAAAAACTTCACAGCGTCCACATAGCTCCGTATACATTCATAGACAGATCCCAGGTTTCCGCAAGCTCTGGCCTGAAGTGCCATCACTCCAAGCGCTTCACTTATTTCAAGATCCATTTTGTGCAGCTTCAAAGCACCATCGTGGTTACCCATCTGTTGGAAGACATTTCCCAAAGCACTTGTAGCATCTGAGACTAGGGCTCTATCACCGAGCTCTCTCGCGATCTCCTTTTGGTGCTCCAGACAGTTTACTGCTTGTTCATGGTTGCCCAGAGAACAGTGAATATTTCCCAAATCACCATAAGCAGCTGCTTTTGCTTCGGGGCTTCCAAGCTCATGAGCCACAACTAGTCTTTTCTCAAGACAGACTAGAGCTTCTTGGAGGTTTCCCAATGCTCGATGACTATGACCGAGACCACGATAAGCTCGTTCCTGATCTCTGTAGCTCAGCAGAGCGGTGGCTAGTTGTAAGTGCCTTTCGTGGCATTTGATTCCCTCTTCGTAGTCTCCAAGGGCGTCGTAACAATCGCCCAAGTGTCCCAAGGCTCGAGCACGATCATGCTGCGTGGTGGCGGTATTTACCTGCTCTAGTGTGCCTAACTGCTGTTCAAGATACCCAATAGCGTCCTCATAGTGTCCCATATTCAACTTGGCTATCCCTAAATTACCATACGCCTGAGCCTCAATCGCAGAGTCCTGTAGCTCTTGAGCTCGTTCTAGTTGTTCTTGGTAGCATTTGACAGCATGAGTGTAGTTGCCTAAGGCCATATGAACAGCTCCAAGGTGTCCATGCGCTCGGCATTCTCCCGGTAGATCGGCCATCTCTTGACGCAGAGTCAACTCTTGAGTGTGATAGCCCAGGGCTTTGTCAAATTTTTTTATCAAACGATGAGCCAGTCCCAGTGCACCACAAGCAGCCGCTTCCATGGGTCGTTCTCTTGCCTGCCTTGCCAGTGCCAACTGTCGTTGGTACATTTTAGCAGCTTCCTCAATTTCAACCGTTCGAATGAGTATGTCACCAATGTTCCCCAAAGCCCGAAACTTTCCCGGTAGATGATTTGTCATGTGTGCAACTGCCAAAAAATACTTCTGACACTCCAAAGCGGCCTGGCTGTTACCAAGCGCTAGGTGGGCCAGACCCAGATTACAGTACGCTCTCCCCATATTCATTTTATCTTGTAGATCTTTTGCCAGCGCCAAATCCTGATCGTAATACCGCACAGCTTCGCGGTAGTTTCCAATACAATAATGTGCATATCCTAGGAAGTGGCAAGCTTTACCTTCTGCTGCGACATCACCAAGTTCCTGTGACAGCATTAGGTACTGTTCGTAGTACGGCACAGCTTGAGCAAACTCTTGTCTCGAACTGAGACAGTTGCCGAGATTTAACAAAGCACACGCTTCACCAGCAGTGTCTTTCAACTCCCTCGCGATATTCAAATGCGCTCGATAGTGCATCAGTGCCATGTCATGAGCCCCCAATGCCTGATAGGCAACTGCAAGATTGCCATGAGTGGATGCTTCTGCACTGCGGTCATGAACCTCCTTGCTGATAGTCAACTCCTGCTTGTGATATTTGATGGCAGCTTCGTATAGTCCTGCAGCCGAGTACGCATTGCCAATGTTTCCATATGCTCTTCCCATTCCAGCGCGATCGTGTAGCTGTCTAGCAATTGTCAAATGGGCCTGATGCAATTTCAGGGCGGCATCATGTTCACCAAGAAGCTGGTAAACTATACCCAAGTTGGAACATGCCCGTCCCTCCCCTACCTTATCACGAGCAGCTAACGCCATCTCAAGCTGTTTTTCATGCCATTTTTTAGCCTGAATTGCATCACCTGCACACCGCGCTGCATGTCCAAGACCCGCATAAGCCCTTGCCTCTATATTCCGATCACCTAACTGCTGTGATATCCTTAACACTTGTTCGTGGAACGTTATTGCCTGGGTAAAGTTTCGTCGATAGTGATGACTCGATCCCAGATTACTGTACGCCCGCGCTTCTTCTACTTGATTTCCTAGTTTTCTCGCCAAACGAAGGTGCTGGGTGTGACAGTCGACTGCTGAATCAAACTCGCCCATTGCGAGATACACCGCTCCAACGTTTCCAATTTCCCTAGCTTCTTGCAAACGATCTCCCATTTGTTTGACCAGTTGGACACATTGCTTATGACTCGCCAAGGCGTTGGGATAGTCTCCAATTGCAGTGTAGACATGACCAAGAGAAGTTAATGCAGCCGCTGCTGCCTGGGTGTCCTTGCATTTCATGGCAAGCACAAGTTGATACCGATGAGCAGTCAAGGCTTCTTTATAGGATCCTTGGCTGAAGTACGCACTTCCGAGGTTTCCATGTGCTCGGCACTCACCTGCAGTATCTCCAAGGCTTTTGGCCACAGCGAGGTCCTGTTGCATATACCCAATGGCTTTATCTAGTTGATTTAGTGCCCAGTGTGCTGAGCTAAGGGCACTAAATACCGATCCGCGTAGTTTAAGTGAACAAGATCCAATGCGCAGAGCTGCTTCTAGAACTGTAACTGCTGAATGATACTGACCAGCTTGTAAAAGCTCTTGGCCCACCACAGATATTACAACAAATGGACTCTGATCCAGACTCATTGTTCGAAGCTGTTGGAACGTTGGCTCAAGCGCATGTCTCAGTGGGCTCTTTATCGAAGCCTCAAACAGTCCAGCGAGCAATTGCTTGTTCTGTGCGTCCTGTGCCAAACCAGCACTGAACGAAGCCAATGCCTCTCCATATCGTCCTAAACACTGTAGTGCTACACCCTGCCGGAAATACGCCTTTGGCCACTGAGGGCACAACTCACGTGCTTTTGTTGCATCCTGCAAGGCAAGGGCAAATTGTCCCTGCTTCAATCGAGCCGCAGACCGATTACTGTAGAGGATATAGTTTCCCGGATCCAGAGACAAGGCGTCTGTGTAGAGGTCCACAGCCGTTACAAAGTCACCACTCTGACAAGCCGCATTCGACTGTCGAACTTTCTCCAAGAACAAAGCCCGATTGGCAGCTGGCAGCTCCGGTGTACATTCGGGTTCGTTCTAGAAAAACAAAATAAAAAAGAACAGGAACATTTATCAGACACAAGTAATTAACGGACAATCTAGAAACTTAAATCTGAAGAAATAATGAGGGATGAAGGAATGTGTTCATTGATCATAATGTACGCGAAGCAATCACCTAAACGGCAAATGCAATTACCCCTTAATGTCAGGTATTTCATCTGTACGGATGCTATAAGCAAGCACACATCTCGCATTTAGTATATTCTTGAAGCCTCGTCATCATCATCTGCATCACTATCACCATCATCACCCAGTCACGTTTGGCCATATTCTTGGCAGCAGCAGTAGAAAAAACTTGTTCAAGAAAACTTCAAGTCTATAGACTGGCCTGGTCGTATTAAAGTTAGGAACATAACTTCCACTCATCGATGTAAGTGAGTTCTCGTGTGTTAGTGTGTATGTTAAGACAAGAGCGAAACTAGTGCTTGGTGCGATGCGAAAAATTCGTTTCATTAATCGTTTTTAATCTTCCACTGCAAATGGAAGCGATCGAAGGAAGCAGAGTTGGAGTGTAACAAAGGATAAATGGCTTTGAATGAATGAATGACTTTTACGGAATTTTCGGGATGGTATCCACATGTTACCTTTTTTTCTTTATTATTAACTTTTGATACATAATTGCAAAAAGAATGAAATAACTGGGGGCTTAAAGAAGACGATTCGCTTGCATATCTAACGTGACTTCATGTTTGTTACTTTGTACAAATCAAATTAAAAATAAGAATGCAACAACTGACTTAAGTTCTTTATCTCTCCTGTTCTGTTGGATTGCATGGAAAATATAGAAGTATTGACATCTTCTTTGATGACTCACCCATTGGGGCACCAATAGCTTTTCATTATTCGTCGGTTCTTGAGAGTACAGTCTCTAAAGCCCGTAGATTTTTGGTTTACATACTACCTCATCAACAGGAACATTCATTGATCAAATGGCATCTTCAGCTTAGTGGGCCTTAGCCATAGCTACTGAATACGATTCAATCTTTTTAACAAACCTATATTTCCACTGAAGACCTAATAAATCGATCCGGCCACAAATTTTTTGATTTGTTGATACCGTGATGATGACAAAAAGATGGTGGAACTGAA
The DNA here is from genome assembly GCA_949752695.1 of Melanostoma scalare. Classification (NCBI taxonomy): domain Eukaryota; kingdom Metazoa; phylum Arthropoda; class Insecta; order Diptera; family Syrphidae; genus Melanostoma; species Melanostoma scalare. Next base: position 62,664,836 of record OX456985.1, read on the forward strand.
ACAATAGGCGCGTCCATGTTTGTAAATGGAAACATTTAAAAACATTTATATATGTAACTAACCTTCTGCAGAAAAGCCTCTTTAGGCTTCGCAGATGCCTATGTGTAAACAAATTATTGTAATACTTACTGAATAAACTTGAACTTGAACTTGAAACTTGAACTTGGAAAACAAAATTATCAGATGATAGGTCTGTTCGTTGAACTTTCCCCAGGGTTGACCCAGGTTTTCTTGACAACCCTATAAGTTGTCAAAAAAACCTGGGTTTTCTAATCCTCAAAAAACGCTAAGCCGCAAATCACCACACATCCCTGTCATTAAAAAAAAAATACATGCCATTTGACAGCCCTCAACTCGCCACAGCAAAAAACTAGGGAGAGTTTTTGGAAAACCTAGGTCAACCCTAAGGCTCAAAAAGCACTCAATTTGACATTCAGGCGACTTTGGGTTTCTCAAAAAACGCTTTATGGCAACCACAGGGCGACCCTAGGGCTTCAACGAACAAACCTGATATGTAGTGACTTATGGTGGCCGTGGCGTAATGGTTAGCATGACTGACTGTTGCCTAGGAGGTTCGAGATTCGAATTCCAACAGAAAACTAAAATGTTTTTCACCAGTGGTAATAATGGTACGTTGAGCTTCAACTACAAAGTTTTTTATGCGTTGAATTCTACTCTGTTTTACTACCCCCGGAAATTGTGCTTTCCCTTGAATGCTCTGTCGGGGGTACAACAAGGCAGTCACCTTGGGCCTTTGCTTTTCATCGTCGCAGTCAATGGCGCTGTTTCGTGCATTTTGTATAGTAAAATTCTAATTTTCGCAGACGATATGAAAATTTTCAAATCCATTCAAAATACTTATGATCGCGAACTTCTCCAAAAAAAATATCGATACCTAGCTTTAGAAAACGGTGTAATAAGAATGTTCTAGTCTCAAACCCTCGAAGAGCGAAACTACGACTTTCTCGAAAAACGGGAACCTAGTAGAGCTGTATATTTGTTGTCAGGTTATTCATTATGTCCCAAGCTTTCTTGATCTTGGTGTTTACTTCAATGTAAACCTTGAATTTAGTGAGCACATGCACTCAATTGTAAGGAAAGCTAATTCTATGCTATGTTTCATAAAGAGGTGGGTAAACGAATTTGATGACCCTTATGTAACACCATCTTTGTATAACTGGTATGTTCGCCGTCCTCTCGAGTACGCCGCTTAAATTTGGTCTCCCCTATATGAAATGCATAAACATCGTATTGAGGCAATACAAAACAAATGCATACGCTTTACTTTGAAGGTTCTTCCTTGGGAAGATCCTTTTAATTCACCTCCTTATGAACACCGTATTCAGCTTTTGCAATTGGAAGCCCTTTCTCAAAGACGTATCAACAATGACCTAATAGTTCTCCATCAGTTTATAACTGGCAAAACAATTGCAAAACAATTAGAAGATACAATAAGACATCGTTGAGGAAGAAAATCACAGACAAAACGGAGCCCTCGGGGACAAGGTAAATATCAAGCTTCAAACCAACCAAAAAAAGAATTGTATGAAACGGTGGTACCCGCCGCGTAATGGTTAGCATGTCTGCCTTTTAACCCAGAAGTTCGTGGTTCGAGTCCCAACAGAGGCAAAAATGTTTTTCCACATTTTCGCCTTTCGCGAGGAATTGCCAAGTCCTCCGTTAGTAAATTCATTGCCATGAAAAGCGCTTTCTCGATAAGCCGTTCGCAACCGGTAGAAAATTGTAGGTCCCCTCCATTCCCTCAGAAGGCATGGTTGTGAAAAATGAGCTAGGCCCCAGGGCACTCACTCTGTTGTACCACCCTATTCATTTATTTATTTTAAAACGTTCAAAGGGTAGTTTCAAATCCAACGAAGAGGAGACTCATCGATAGCAAAAGCACTCATTTTTGATAAGATAGCCTGATGTCAGACTCTTTTAATTGCTTCAGCGAGGTAAGCCTTTCGCTGCGGAAGTCGAACTGCCGGTCTCTGAGAAACTTTAGTTCTTTGATTACAAATTTGTATCTTAAATCTATTGACGATTTAACAACTTTTCCATGACCTTGTAAAGAACGATAAATTATCTACCCAACCACAGAAGAAGTGAGATGAAAGGATATCGCAGTTTGAGCAGCACAGGGATCTATTATTAGACCAGACCTCTCTGGAATATCTTCTACGATGGAATTCCATGTATGGAGATGCCCGAAGGCTGCTGTCTAGTTGCAAACGCTGATGATGTTGCTGCAGGGGACATCGAAAACGCACAGAGAAAGCTAAACCAAGTGATGCAAAGGACAAAATCCTGGATTGAGGAACATGAGTTGTCTCTGACTATTGAGAGGACCCAAGTAATACTTTTAACAAAAACACAAGTTCCCACGGTTATCGACTTCCACATCGAAACTGAAGTTATAAAGAAGAGCCTTATTTGAAACTGACCTTTTGGGACATGATACGGACGTTCGGTGAACGCACATCACAAGTTAAAAGCCATCTAAACAGGCTGATAGCAAATGTAGGTGGACCATCTCCCAGCAAACGGAGACATCTTCTGGCAACAATAAGCTTAATTCTAATTAATTAATTCGCAAACGAGATTTCGACTGAAGTACTCAAACCAGAAAAGTACCTATCGGCACATCTAAATACCAACGGTAGGTACAGAGGCGCGATGCCTTGTGAATAGCGAGCAAGTACCGCACAGTGTGTGACCCAGCAGATCTTGTAGTTGCAGGTGTCGTACCTAATAATAGATCTCCTTGCAGCACAAAGAAGATTACACACACAAAAAGAAAGCACAAATTGGATTGGAAGTTGCGAATATACGGAAGCAAAAGCTCTTACACATAAGAAGTGGCAGGAACTATAGGACTTGGGAAGCAGGGGGCGCTGGAGGCTGGACTCCTAGGCTGATGAGAGACCTAAGCGAATGGTGTAATCGGATACACGGTGAAAGTGAACTTTTACGCCACACAATTCCGCACGCGATACAAGCATTTCAACGCCCTTTTGCGCAAGATTGGGAAAAAAAGAGTCCTAGTGTGCCAATTCGGAAATTCGTTGACAGACATCGCTGTGGGGTAACACAGTTTTCGAGTGGGAGTGGAATCTCTCAATCAGGAAATAAACAGAAGTATCATATAACTCAGTTAGAATAATATCAGACAGAAGAAGAGAGATGAAAACGAATTACCTCGTAAGTGACGCAAATTTTGAAAATAAAAAAAACAAGAAGGGATAGATGTGGAAGCAGAACGCGCTGCCTAGACACAGACCCTCATTGAAGAAATGCGCAAGTGGTTTCGATGGGAGAGATTAGCTAGAAATTTTTGTTGGTATGCCAAGGATAGGACATCTACTCGGAACACCCAAAAGAGTAGAATAAAACGATATTCTGACTAACATCAAGCAATCATTTTTAACCAGCAAAGCAAGCCACTTTATAACTTTTTTTTAATTTTTAAATAGTTTCCGACAAAACAATAAAAAGGAGAACCCTTTACGTTGTGAGTTAAAATGTTGATAACATTGAAAAAGTATCCACTTTTAGATTAAAATTGATCTTAAAGTCAAAATAGAAACCTTCCCCATGCCCAGAGCAAACATATAGAAGTAAAAAAAAAAAAAAACACATCACCTTAGATCAGAGACAGACGGAATCCTTTCATCATGTCCCGCTGTCATGTAAAACCTCACTTAGTTACTTTCCGTGGACACAACAAATAGTTTTCCTCTTTTCTCAGGTGAGTGTAAGCCTTAAAGGCGCCCAAGAGGCATTCAAAAGTCATGTACACCTTTCTGGTTAGTGTCTCAGGGTATGACCAATAAAAAAGCCAAAACATCAAGTCTCATGCCACAAACACTATTGCGACTATCGCATCTTTTGACGCGCATTTAAAACAAAAACACTCCAAAAGCCAAAGTGTATGTATACGTATATGTGTACCCAACTCTGTGTAGACAAACCCACTGAGTGACCATAGACAAAAAAAAATAATTGCAATGGATTTTTACATTTGCCGGGCATTCTTTGACTCATACACAAGAGTGGAGTTCCTTTTGTAATTCTTTGTAAATTGTGCGGATCTCACCTTATTTAAGGTGACGACGCATCAGGTCTGGGTGTGCGGTCTTGTCATTTAAAATGACCTTGGAACTGACCCTAAGCTAGGAATAAACTGACTTTTCTTTCATCTCGCGTCAAAAATTTAAACCGCGCCAGAATTGCATCTGAACTTGGCGGTTTTATTAGCCATCTTAAATCAGGGTTGCCATCGAAACGGATTCAAAGTAGAAACCTGTCAAAATATATTTAAGCCTTGGCCAAACTAGAGCGAACTATATTGAGCGATATAGGTTCACTACGACCGCGCCAAAAGGGAAAAAAATTTGCTCCACAAATTAAGAAAAACTTTTTCGTCAGACTATCAACATGAGATGATTTTTTTACATTTTGCTTTCTTTATTTTTCTATAAAACATATACCCATTTTCAATTGGTTTTCTTTAAACTTAGCTAACTTCAAACATTGCGTTTTGAAGTAAAATTTTAGCTCGACATCTAGAGTCATGCGTCCAAAAAAGTCGTTCTCCAAATAGCTGATGTGGAACGCGTTCATATCCGCCATATCGCATAGATGTGTGTCTCGCAATAAAGTCGCATGTGCACTACTTTGCTTCAAGCTAAATATTACCTATTTTTTAGGATTTTTTTGTTCTCTGTTACCAATGGCAATTCCGTTCAGTGTTGCATGGTGGAAGATATAGCTTCCAACCGATATACCCAAAAAACCAAATCATCAGAAGATGAAACCGGACAGAAGGATTGTTGTCAGCTGCCTAAAGTTCATAAAACGTTGAGCTTGACGGACTCATAAACAAAAGTGAGATCTTCTGGAAATATTCGAAAACCTTTAATAAACACATCGCATTTAAAAGCGATTGGTAACCCTGATTGAGACACATATATGAATCCCATTATACTTTGTTGCACACCTTCTACATATTCTTCTTCTCCTCCTGTTTCTTGTGGTAGACGATGATTGGAATTGCCCTATTCCTTCGGGGATTAGCTCAAAAGGTTTGTCGGTGATTTCGTTTTATAAACTCTTCAATGTGTGTTGCGTCTATTATATTCATATGCCTCGCTCTTTTAAAAAGCTATTCGAGTCAGTGGTGCCAGATCGTGGGCGAAAACCCTTTTTGTGGGTATTGGCAAGAAAAAATATGCCTAAAGGGCGAAAGGGCATTTTTATACCTCTCAGTTGGAAAAAAGGGCATTTAAGCTTCTCCAATTTTGTATGATAAATATTTGAACGTAGCCATTAAAATAAGTGATTGAGTGATTTTTTATTTGTTTACTGAATGATTTCTTTCTATGGAAGTTTTCAACTCCATTCGGATTCGACCCACATCTTGTAATCATTGTATATATTAGGATAGGACTAGTAAACTCCATTTTCATTTTGACTGGTAGCGCCTCCCTCGGCTCAGTCCACAGACCACAGCTTATATTATGTTCCTTTGAAAATATGAGGAAGCGATTGGTGCGCCTCCGCGCCCTAGTTCAAAAGCTAGATAAAACAGAAGTTCAAATAAACTGCCTTAACTTTTATAAGACAGCTGTATTTGAAATGGTTACTCGCTTACCTTTCGAAGACGAATCAGTGGCACAAATGGAATTTCTTAATCCCAACATAGCATTTGATGTATCTAAAAGTAACAGTACGACGATCTCCGCTATTTTGAACAGAGTGGGTCTTAGCGACGATGCAAATACTAAAGCTGTAACCGAGTTCCGAAATATATCAGTATTGATCAGCAGTGGCGTGGCGTCCATATAACACGATTCCTATCGTCTTACCTTTTAAAATGTGTCCCTTGTTCGTAGAAAAAACCAGCAACATAAGTCTACAACAAGTCTACAAAGCAGTCAACAGCCTATCTTTGCCCATACATACAATGTTCTTCATGCACTTTTAAATTTGCGAGATACACACACGATACACAAAGCATTGAAAATCGCCGCGCAGAACATATTCTGTGTTTGTCCCTGTCTTTCCTACGATATACTTCCACCCCGGTGCCTCCCTTTTCAATACACGTTCTCTTATTGAAAAAAGTAAGACGATAATTTTCGTCTTACTGCAATTTCTGCTTGGAGAAAATAATACATTTTTCGCCTTAGAGTAATGTACGGCAAATTCGGTTTTGTTGTGCTGTTTTTTTTTTTTGTTCTACTGATCATTGTTTTGAATTATTTGCAAGTTTAAAGTGAATTTCAATCTAAATGACTTAAAGTATAGAAAAATTGGCTTCGATTAATCCACGTTTGGAATTTAAGGTACCTTCTGTTTATTCCTTATTAATTTGTGTAGGAGCCATTCCATATGAAAACGGTCAATCCGAAATGTTGCTATACCTCCGATTTTGCTCAAACTTTGTAGAAATGTTCCTTTGCTATCGAAATACGAATCGAAAAGAACCGAACATAGCGATTTTATGGGCTTCAGACTTTGCACTCTTAAATTGTCTGTATTCAAGCGATTAGGACGATTAAGGTGTCATTTTAAAGCTGATAAAGCATTCTTTTCAAATCAATCAAAAGGTTTAAGATATTTGAGTTGCTTTAGAAACCTGATCCCTTTGAAATCAACACATTTTATATACATTTTTGCCATTTTTGAAGTAGTCCTGTGCCTAAAATATCAATAGTAAGTCCCTAAAAATTTCCCTAATTAAACCTTACAATAATTACAAAATAAAAAATCCAAAGTTGATCAAAAAACAAATTTTTTTATGTGCTTTACAAACATCCCTTTCAAACTTTGAGCTTTTGAAAAAAAGCCAATCTTTGGGAGCATTTTTGTGAATGTTGACTACCAGATATCAAAATGAAAGTAGGTAGAATTTAAAGGCCTATTCTTCAACTATCCTGAAAATTTCATTTTGTTATTCGCATGCACACTGAAGTTACAGATGATTAAAAACAAGCTTATTTCTAAGCTATGGAAAAAGCCAATCTTTGGGCACATTTTTGGGAATGTTGACTGCCAGATATCAATACGGGAGTGGGCAGGATTTAAAGGTCTATTTTTCAACTTTAAGTCTTAAAAAAGTCTTAAGTCTTCAAAATTTCATTTTGTTATTCGCATGTACACTGAAGCTACAGCTGATTAAAAACAAGCTTACAAAAAAATTTTTAAAATTTTTTGGATAGAACGATATTAAAAAAAGTCTTTGAAACTAAGAATTGTGTTTTATTAAAAGAATAAGCTTTTTTTTTTAATCAGGGAAGTTTTTAGGGACTTACTATTGATATTTTAGGCACAGGACTACTTCAAAAATGGCAAAAATGTATATAAAATGTGTTGATTTCAAAAGGATCAGGTTTCTAAAGCAACTCAAATATCTTAAACCTTTTGATTGATTTGAAAAGAATGCTTTATCAGCTTTAAAATGACACCTTAATCGTCCTAATCGCTTGAATACAGACAATTTAAGAGTGCAAAGTCTGAAGCCCATAAAATCGCTATGTTCGGTTCTTTGAGTATGGCTGGAGGGGAGAGGAAAATTGCAAAAAAAAAAATCCTTTGACGATTTCGTATTTCGATAGCAAAAGAACATTTCTACAAATTTTTTGCAAAATCGGAGGTATAGCAACATTTCGGATTGACCGTTTTCATATGGAATGGCTCGTAGGTGATTCATTTTTCTCGACTTACCATTTGAAAATATCCACGCCACGCCACTGTTGATCAGCGATGATCAAAAATGCTCTTTCAAAAAACTACCTATCGATGAAATGTGGCATGGAATTTGCAAATTACAAAATTTCAATGACGAGCCATTGTTTCCTAATTTAGGTAAAGTTGTCGAAATAGCACTTACCCTACCGCATTCTAATGCTGAGGCGGAACGCATCTTTTCTATAATAAGTGATATTAAATGTAAAAAGAGAAACAGATTGGGAAAAGAAATGATAAACAGTATTTGTTTAATAAGATCGTCTTTCCAATCAAAAGCAATTACTTGCATCAGTTTTGAGGTTACCAAGAACCACCTTTCATTACTCTGCGCTAAAAATGTGTATTAGTCTTATTAACTTCAAATTGATCTACTAATTATTATCCAAATACTTTAAAATATTGCTACATGATACCTATGTACCTATATCAATAATATGAGATACTCAACCATTTGTGATAACTTTATTTTTTTTTTTTAAGTTTTTTTGTAATAATTTTATGTTTAGTACTTTTATTCTTGTATACTACAAATATATGCCATTTGAATTAAAAATAATTGTATTGACTTTTTTTCAATATGTTTTGTGTTCTTTGGTGTATATTTATGTGTGGGCGACATCGTGGGCATTTGTTTTCAACTTCGAGGGCAGAAAGGGCATTTTTCGTGCAACCTGTGGGCACGCCATCTGAAAAGTCTGGCATCACTGATTCGAGTTTTCTTCCCTTTTTTTTCTATTTTTAAACTGTGTTAGTTCTTTGGTAAGGAATTGCCATCGTTGTTCTTAATTGCAAACGCAGATAGAAGAGGGATGCTTGCTCTTAAGACAATTCCCAGGAGTAAACATTTTAATTTTGAATGAACGTTACGAATCGATTGGATTCTAGGTGAGTTGTTCTGTTTTTGCGTTGGACCATGAGAAGCATTGATGTCAGTTGAATGAAGGACGGTTGCATAATGCTTTAACTTTATTAAATAAATAACTCCCAAAACAGGATTTGCATTCAGAGAGGCAAGTTTAATGCAAGGGCATCTTGAAGTTATGCAGAAGAAGACAATTGATTAGCTTAGAAACAAATGCCTCAAAATTGAAATGTGATCATGGGCTCCATTGAAAAAATTTTGAAAAAACAAGAAAACTTGGTGGAGTGTCCCCTTTGTTTTTTGGAAAACAAGATTTTGACAAAGTGTTGCTTACATTGCCATATTTAGAAAAGCATGACAATACAATTTCTCGTGGAATACAGAAATAAATATTTAGACTTCGAAGAAATGATTGAGGGGTACCACAAAGGAGTGTTCTAAGTCCAATGTTGCACCTTAATTTTCACGAGCAATGCAACAAACAAACAATACCTCTGCAACGTTTGCTAGCGATAATAAAGCACTTGGAATAGAAAAAATGATTAACGAAGCTAAGCAAAAAATGCAAAAACCTCTTAATTTACTACATAATACCAACGAAATAAATACGAGTACGTTTGGAAACAATGAAGATTATATAAACGTTAAAAGAAAACTTGAACTGCACATCCTTACCTCATATGGAGCAAAATAACTCAGAATAACTTAACGTTAAAGTAAAATGGAAATCGGAAATAAGTAAGAAAGAAAGATGAAAACTAAACTTAATGCAATGGTTGCTAAAGTCAGAAAACAATCTTAATAAAACAAAACTAGGCGTAGAGAATAAAAGATTAAAATTTTCACTTGCTGAGAAATCGAGTGAATTTTTCAATATGCGGTCATTGAAATTGAAGACCAAATAAACTCTTCAATTCCCAGGCCTGTATTGGAGAAAATAAATACTATTTGCTATTGAGGAATATAAATGGGTTTAGTAAAGACCAAAAAAAAAAAAAAACGAAAAATAACTTCCACCACAACTCCCTTTTTACGGGGGTGTCACCTACAGATGACAAGCAAAGATGGTATGATGGAAAACAATTTAAAACCAAGTGTCACCTACGAGTGACACCGGGAACTGAAGAGTTAAGTTAGGCTTTTTCGAGGGTAGTTGTTCCTTACATAAGTTTTTTGTCTCGTAACTCTTAAAACGATTGTCGTTCAATCGTGGATTATATGGTCAAAAGATTGTTTTACGTAAGTAACTTTACTTACAGCGATTGAAGAACAGCGATTTTATTAGTTCAGGTAGGCATTTCAGTTCGGGGTGAACCAAGCCTTAACCAACATTTTTCGCCAATTCAATTTCAATTTCGAACGCTCTCCAGTTTTGCACTCTGAGGTTGAGATCCTCTTCCACTTGATTGCACCACCTAAGACGAAGTCTTTCCCTACTGCGACTTATCGGCTTTCGGAATCCCGAAGAGCAGGACTGTTGGTGTCTATCCGCCTTACATGTACGAGCCATCATACTCTTCATGCTGGGCCCATGTTGTGGATAACAGCTCATACATTTCGTGGTTGAATCTTTTACTCCACACTTTGTCTTCACATACGGGACCAAAGATTATTTGGAGCATGCTTCTCTTGAAACAGACAAGGGTTTCCTCATACGCTTTCGATAAGGTCCAAGCTTCCGCGCCGTAAAGCATAAAGAGTTATTCTCACTTTGATTTCCAAATTGATGCTTTTTAGTGTCTATAGCGTATCTTAGGAAGACCAAGTTTTGTACTACCTCAAAGTTATGTCAGTCTTTTTCGACGTTTTGTCCACTTCGTCGATGTTCGCTGTCCTGGTTTGATGAGAAGTTCGTATTGCTTTCAATTTTCAAATAAACAAATAAATAGGGTGGCGCAACAGAGGAGGGTACTGCGGGGCCTAGAACTTATCTCACAACCATGCCTTGTCCAGCTAGGGGGGACCTTCAATTTTTCGGCCGATTCCGAACGTCTAATCCGGAAAGTGTTTTTCATGGCAATGAATTTATAATCGGAGGACTGCCAATTCCTCGAAAAAGGTGAAAACCGTGGAAAAACATTTTTGGCTTCTGTTGGGATTCGAACCACGAACCTCCCTCGTAACAGGCAAACATGCTAACCATCACCCCACGGGTACCTGTTTCAATGCTCGCAAAAGCACCTATGACACCACCACTCTTTCTTCCCATTACGTCAATATCGTCTGCATAAGCGAGTAATTGTAAATACTTTTGAAAGATTATGCTTTAGGTGTTGACATTTAAGTTTTGTACAATCTTTTCAAGTATGATGTTAAAGAAATTGCATGACAGTTTGTTGCCTTGTCGAAAGACTTATTCGTCATCAAAGGTTTCGTTGAGTTCTTTCATCTCTGTTACTTGAGGAGCACTTTCATTCGTTGAAAGCCACTTATCACTGTTTCAACTCCATTATTTCACCACCATGTTGTCTCTTTGGATTGTTAGTGGTGAAACCCTCCTAACAATGATTTGGCTCTGTCTAAGCATGTTTGAGGACGACAGAGAACTAAAGCCTACTTCTGAAAAAGGAATAGATCCGAACTTTGGGTCATGGTCACAATAGTTGATATGTCTGGGCAAGCGTATAGTGCGAATGAAAGCATTCCCCGAACAATCACCACAAGAGCAGGGCTTTTGTCGGCCACTCCTATCTCAGAAATAACGTCTCAAATGACTTGCAATCGCCGAAAAGTCGATTCTTAAATGGATCTCGAAGGGATCGTCCTTCCAATCAAAAACGAGTAATCTGTAAGACGAAAGAGTCGATGGCATAACAAATATTGTGCTGCAACATTCCTCCTCGAAAGTGGTGGACAGCTACACCATGTTTTTTGACAATGCTCTGAAAAATGCATATTATACACTGGGTTGGAACACGACACTGGTCCATCCTCCTTTAAAAGTTAAAATATGGTTCCAGTCCGGCAAATCGCGGTCAATTGATCTTCTTGTGAGTATCAGCAAGGTATTTGAAAAGGTTCTCAATAGAGCACTGTATACCTTGGCTGAGGACAAAAATACCGTTCCAGAAAATCAGTCTGTTTTAAAGGCGGGCCATAATACTCGTACCATACACGCCGCGCCGGCATTCGATACCGATTGGTTAGACGGCCTTTTCTATGAGTTGATCAGATATGGCATAAGTTAATCACTGCTATATATTCATAATGACATACTTCATGTTAGAACATTTGTTATCAAAAGTGGCAATTTAACATCAATTAGAACTTTCAAGATACAGAACGGTCTGCAACAGGGAGCAGTGATCTCGCCTATTTTGTTTAGCATTTTCATCTGCGATCTTATTGGTTTTCCTCGCCATGCGCACGACGCGACGACCGACGCACGCCGACGACCTTATTGCATACAGAACAGGTCCAAAGATCGAAGTCATCAGAATGTTACATTATATTATATACATATAATTATAAAAATAAATATATGTATTATATATATATTACAGCGTGAGTTCGACAAGATTCAGCAATATTGCAATGACTGGAAGTTAAAAATCAACTGGAAGTTGCAAATCAACGTCCAGAAATAGAAAACAATTGTGTTTAGAACACCGTTGGCTCTGGCCTCAAGAGAAAGAACTGGCGTAAGCTGATGATCGTTGCACTGCTAAGCAAAGTAGCAGTCAAGTACTTCGACCTATCGATGTTTTTACAAACATATCAATGCGGTTCTAGCTAAGGCTATAAGAGCTTTTGCTCTTTGCTATTTTACAACAGACGACTTGATAGCTATGGTGAAGATGGTTTTGCTGGATGGCCAATAAGTGCCTATGGGTGTGACGGGTGTTCTAATGATACAGGGTCTCAAGTGCAAAAGATTCGAATTTTTGATAAATAGTGTGTTCCTACCTGTTTTGGTTTGGACAAAACATCAGAGTTGGTTCAAAAACTGATAGACTGAATCGATTATTCTATTATCAAACTTATTCGCGGTTAGACAGCAAAGCGTTGAATTCGACCAATAGCTTGATATTTGCGGCTTATAACTTCAACGTAGAGTGTTTAGAGAAAACGCGTTCCAGGTGATTTGCTCCTCTGGAATCTATACTTTATTTTGATATGGAAGGGTAGATTCAGAATAGATAAGGCGTACCCGCGTACCGCAAATTTATCACTCCTGTTGTTATTCAGTGGCACAGCGCGAGTTACAACCTGAACCAGACTTTTAAAAGGTTCACTTTAAAGTCTTGAATTGAATTGTATTCCAACAGTAAATGAATAAAGTTGATTTTCTTCCCCAAACATAAGGCCACGGCTTGTAATTCGCGCGTCTCGTTTAGAACCTCAGTAGGCAGAGTTGGCGAAGAGCTCATTGGGTTCAGTAAGGCGGTTTCAGTTGGTCGACTGTCTTGAAATTGTAAACTGAGCAAACGAATTCTGTGTAGTTGTCGCTTCTTCCAACGTAGAAGGAGCTTTTGAAGTTGCAACCGAAGTCAGTGGTATAGAGTCGCCAATGCCTTGCTTAGACAATTTTAGTGAAATGTTTTCTCTGTCGAGTCTCTCCATCGATATGATCGAGAGCTAGCATTCTCTCGATCATATAGATGGATACATTCGTACAGAAATACCCCGACTTACGCTACCTCGAATAACAAAAATTCGAAATCAAACGATCTTTTAATTTCCAAGCCTGTTTTTTTACTCCTCATGCCCGCATTAGTGTTCGTTCAACTTACGACAGGCTCAGAGGTGTAGCGCGGTATCAACGCATAGGTACAAGAAAGTATACAAAAATTGTACTCCGACTTAGGCCGTGTGTGAATTGCGTTAAAATTTGCGTTAAAACTTCTACCACGATTAAAATTGGACGTCTTGTTTTAAGTGGGATCAAATTTAGCCATTTGCTGTGTGAATTGCGCTAAAACAATTTTTTTAACCAAAATTTCTGCGTAGGTTAAAAAAAATTTCCCTCGATAATTTAAGAAATTTCCCTGAACAAAAATTGGTTTTCTTTTCACGGAAAAATAATTTCTCTTACAAAACATATTTTTAAGAAAACAGGGTTAATAAAAAGTCTCTGAAACTGAAAAAAAATCTTTTTGATTTATTGTTCTCGATTCTAATGTCATATTTTAAAACAACAATAAAAAATATTCAAACGAAATTCCCATTTTGATTCATTGATTTATTCGGTGTAGTAACACTGAAAATTAGTTTTCACAGCTGATATCTTTCATACATTTCAAAAGAAAAAAACAATAAATTCGTATTTAGTTTAGAAAAATGACAAATTTAAAGAATTTTGTATTAATTCTTGTTTTTTTCATCCAGACTTATCCTAATTTCAATCAGTTTTATTTTTTTTTTCGTGAAACCCTAGAAAACAAAAGCATTGAATTTATATAAATTAATTGATTTCAAACTAACAGTTAATGTATGGTTTTCCAGCCTGCCTTCGTTTTTTTTCTTGATTCATATTTCGTTGTTTGAATTGAATGCAAAAGCAAGAGCAAATTTCTCTATCCCTAGAAACGTCAAATTTTAACACACTTTAACCTGCTCCACAGCTCAATAAATTTTAACCCATTTTATTCACCTCATTAGTGTCAAATTTTAACGCGGGTTAAATTTTAACACACATTTTAACGCAATTCACACACGGCCTTACGCGAATTTGGTACCCGTGGTGTGATGGTTCGCATGTATATGCTTGTTAATTCAGAGGTTCGTGGTTCGAATCCCAAAAGAGGTAAAAATGTTTTTCCACGGGTATCGCCTTTAGTGAGGAATTGGCAAGTCGTCCGTTGATAAATTCATTGCCATGAAAAGCACTTACTCGATTAGCCGTTCGGAACCGGCAGACAATTGTATGTCCCCTCCATTCCCTCACAAGGCATGGTTGTGGGAAATACGCTAGGCCCAGAGGCTCCTCGCTCTGTTTACGCGAATTCCACTTACACGGATAGCGCTCGGTCCCACCTATCGTAAGTTCAGGGTATTACTATACTTTCAAGAAGATAAAGAAGTTCGTTTATATCGCGACAAACGCTTTTAATTATCAAGAAAGTGCGTTACCTCCTCATGCAGTTTTTCGCCTTCGAAACTTGCTATATCTTCCTCAGTCGGGAATAGTTTCTTAGTGTAAGACCTTAGCAAGTTTTTTTTCCTGTTTTAATGAACACAAGACTTTTTTCTTTATACATCAGCAAGGAAAAATCAGGATTATTACTTAAGCAATCCCCCAGATGTATTAGCTAACACTCACATATTTTCCAAAAATGATTCCCTGTCCCGCTCTGAACACGGAAGAGCACATAGATTAATATGAGTTCCAGTTCCAGGCACTTAATTTAAGATGGGTTTCGATTTGTTTCTCCGAAGAGCTTAAACTCCGGCGCAACGGTCACTTTCCGCAGTCTTTTCGTTAAATTAATTGAATTCGTATGCACATGGATCACGATCCTTATGAGTGACGATAGCGACTTACATAAACTTACCAATAACAAGAAACGTATAGTTGCGTTTCTATGGATTGGGCATACCAAAAAGTGAAAGTTCCACCATTTGATATTTAACAGTTGTTGCCATCCATCCTTGTAGCTCGTTGTAGAGCCACACACATGCTGGCAAGTGTGTTGTTCCTCCTAACTCCTATTACTCCTCACACATCACACTTCGCTTCACTGAAAGCGAAAATTATGAAAAATGTTTGTTTTTTCTCTCATCAGATTATTAGCTTGTTAGTTTTCCCAGTAAATTCCATTTACAGACCAATTGCATTTGCATTCCAAACATTAGCAGGAACTTGAGAGTTCATTTGCTTAAAAGATGTCCAGAAATGTATTTTGCATAAAAGAATGCATGCTCCTCCGCACCTTGCGCTGCGAATAAGTATCTGCGACTGTTTTTGTATATGATCGCTGCACTGCACAAGCTGTCATTAACACCAGTCAAGAGCTAACCCAACATACGTATGTATATTCAACCAGTTCGACCAGAGATCGTGTGCGAGGAAATTTAAAAGATATTCATATCTCGGCACTTTTGTGGTTTTTCTTATGAAATTTTCCACTTGAGTGCGATGCGAATAGAGTAGATATACTCGTACCTACATAATGCAGTTTGTTGATTTGTCATATGTTCAGCGAAGAGGTGAGAAAATCGACCCAGCGACACATGTTTATTGTTTTTCCTTTTGTTTTGTTTGAACGAGTCAGTGTTACAACTACGAATGGAGTACGAAATTACATTATTTTCAGTACAAATGCAGATATTTAATTACATTCGGTGCGAAGGGAACTGTCAGTGATATTGTTTGCAAACATCACGGACAACCTGTCTCCACCTTCATACCTGATAGCTTTTTCATCTTGGCACCGCTCTTGTTAAGCTAGAAATTGCACTTCTAGGTAATCGGTTTTTATTCATTTTGAAAAGTAGTTTAAAGTAAGTTGAGGTTTTTATCTTCATGAAGATATGTCATGTGTCTCACTAGAACTTAGTGAAATAAGCATGCATATTAGAGTTAATATTGACCGTCCCAACAAGCCATTTTGTTCAAACTACGGTGATCGGATTTTGTAAATTAAGAAGAGTTGTTTCCAAGTCTTCGTTCCAGTGGGAAAACGGCGATGAAATATTATGTCGATGTTACTCAGGGGCATTTTTATAATGCTATAAGTAGGAGACATAAGTAAATAAATAGGATGAGCAACAGAGCGGGGTGCCTTGGAGCCTAGCGCATTTCTCACAACCTTACCTTGTGAGGGAATGGAGGGGACCCGTGGAAAAACATTTTTGGCTTCTGTTGGGATTAAAACCATGAACCTCCCACACCACGGGTACCACAAAATGCGGTCCATACCACCCTTTTTTTTCCTTGGCCCAGATTCTGAGATTTTTAAACGATTTTGGTTCAATCGTCTATCGTTGATTGTATCGTCAAAAGATTGTTTCATGTAATTTCGATTTCAGCGATTGAATGATAGCTGAGGCGGAGTTACCGCTCAGATGATCAAGTAGTACGGGACTGAATTATGTGTTTTTGACATTACTTCTCGTGTTATCGAGCACTTTAGGACCTCAATTTGACATCATTTGACAATTTGACAGCCGAAAGATGAACAGCAAACTGATGGTTGTGTAATATAGAGCGAATTTTGAAAGCAAAATAGTACTCACTCACTCAATCACTGATGCGGTAATTCAACATCTGTTTTACAATAGCCTTTAAAATTTCGATAACTTTTTCAGGTTTTTAAACAAATTTTTTCAGTACCTAAAATTTAGACTATAATCGTCGTAAACTATCACCCGGTATTAAATGTAAGAGAATTTATCATAATCAAAAAGGCTTCCAGATTTTTGCACAGCTCTAGAAGCTGACGTACTTCTTTAAAGCCGCAAAAAATATTCGGCCCTATCGAGGTAACCGTCGGAGCGGAATTCTCTCCGATCGGAGACATTTTGCTTCGTGGTAGTTCTCCGATCGGACGATCTGACGTTCTCCGATAAGTTTTTGTTGCGGAGATTTTAGTTTTGGGAATGCAATGCCTTGCCGCATTTGTAAAAAATTTCTTACGACGACAACTACTTCGAAGCAAAACTGAATCTCGGGAAAAAGATGCGTTGCGGAGAAAACTTCACTCGGACGGTTACCTCAATAGGGCCGATTGCTACATATCAATCGATCAATAAAAGCATTGAAAATGTCATTAACAGCTAGGCAGACCAACACTCCTGGTATAGACAATTGCAACGAAATCTGTATTTGGTTATCCTCAGATATTTAACTATCTTAAACCGGGAGGATTGTCAACGCCTTCTGAAGACAAGGCGGCGGCCGGCAGCGTATCCCGTGAGTCAGTCACTGCTGTTAAGCAATTGATTGGAAGAACGGTGATCCCTTCGAGATCACGATACTTGTAAAGCCGGAAAAAATGAAGAAGGAGAAAAACCAAAGTTACCATATCTATAGTCACAAAACATTTTTGGAATTTTTTTGCAGTAAATTAATACTACTACCAATGTTCAACACAACGAACCAGGACGCCGTGATAGAAATGACAACGAAATAGTGGAAAAGCTGGCCCAAATCGGATTATAACTCGAATCGAGCGAAACCAACTCTTTTATACGCCATTACAGCAAGAACTCTTTAAAAGCTGACAAAAGCAGTTTTGGTCTATAGAAACTTACTGGACTTTCAGAAGCCTACGGCCAGACATTTCTTGAAGAAGAACATAACTTTTACTTTAGCTAAGCAGACATGGGCTCGCTTGATTGTCATCCAACGTAACACATATTTGGATATACCCATGCTGAGACTGGTCGTAAGCAGATCTTATATAGAAAGGGGATGCTACTACGAGAAGACCAAGGGAGGTAAACTTCGCTTAGCACCAGATTATTTTGAATCGTACTAAAAACAATTGCATATAAAAGGTGTTTTTTTTTAAAGTTGGTTTTTTGAATAAGGATAAAACTGACATCTTGTGATTAAATGGGCCTAATTTAAATGTCATTTATGTTCAGTTTGGTTTGCCATTTCATCAAAAACATGTTGACAAAAGAACAATTCTTGCAAATCGTGGAAATTTATTTCGAAAATAATGGTTCAGTTCGCGAAGTTTACCGCAAGCTCCGTCCATTTTATGGTCGACATAATCGTCCATCAGAGCAATTAATTCGGTTAACCAGGGATCGTTTTCGCAATACGTTTACTTTTTGTGATAATACGCATCCGCAGAGACGTTGAAGTGTTGGCGATAACCCGAATGAATCGATTCGCCACCATGCACAGCAATTGGAGCTTTGTCCATCAACTTTATGAAAGATTTTGCGCAAAAATCTTGGCTCAGGGCCTTACAAGATCCAGCTTGTGAAAGAATAAAACCGCATATTATGCAAAGCGTCGTGATTTTGGTGTATTGGCCGAAAATTTTATTGATCTCGATGCTGATTTTCATCGTAAAATTTTGGTCACGTCAACAAGCAAAATTGCCGCGCTTGGAGTGAAGAGAATCCACATGAGTACCTTGAGACGCCATTACAGCCACAAAAAACTGACTGTTTGGTGTGCTCTATGGGCTGGTGGAATCATTGGGCCATACTTCTTCCGAAATGATGTTGGCGAGCCAGTTACCGTTAACTGGCACAGCGCACGTCACAATCGATTTATTGAAGGAAACATTCGATGAACACATAATTTCGTGGAATGGGCCTTTCAATTGGCCACCAAGATCGTGTGATTTGACACCTTTGGACTATTTTCTTTATAGGGATATGTACATATGTGAAGTCGCTCGTTTACGTCAACAAACCAGAAACGTTAGGGGGCTTCGGAGCCAACATTCGTGGCGTTATTGCCGACATACGGCCTCAAATGCTCGAAAAAGTGGTTGAAAATTTAACCTCAAGATTTGGCTTTATGCGAGCCAGCCGCGGCGGCCACAGACCCGAAATCATATTTCCAATAAAGCCAAATTGATGGACATCAAAACGCTTTTCTTGTTTAATATTTTTTTTTTTTTTTTTAAGAAGAAATTAAACGCAAATTGTTTGATTTTATGACCAAAAACATATAGCTTTGTTAAAAAAATATGGCTATTTTGTTTTAAAAATGATTTTATGCAATTGGCTGCCGCTGCTGGCTCGAATAAATTCCAGCCGATAGGCCCAATTTTCACCTTACAAAAATAGTCCAGCGGTGCTAATTCTTCCGATCTTATTTTTGTGGTTTGACATTTCGGGGAATGTGGGAACATCCAACATTCTCCGAAAATTTCAAAACAGGGCCATTCCACGGTAACACCCGAAACGAACACTTTTCGACTCATAAAATTGTTTATCATAAAATTGTTTATCCTTTTGCTAAAATCTTCAAATCTTACAATTGAGATAAAGCAACTAAATACGTAGAAAATAAAAAAAAATCAAAACGCAAAAATATCAGCATAATTATTAACAATTTTATGAGTCGAAAAGTGTTCGTTTCGGGTGTTACCGTGGAGCGTGGAATGACCCAACAGTAGTCGCAGATCAGTCAAATCACAAAAATCGCGTTCAAATCCAATTCTACGTTGAGAAGACATTTCTCCGTCCTTAAACCAAAAATGGAAAAAAAGACTGATGTGGTATATAAAATAGACTGCAAAGGTAATCTTCTTTCCATTTCCGGCGTTACGAGTAGTGATCTTGAAGCGATCACAACTCTCCCACTTTGCTGCTTCACACTAGTGATCCGCCTGTGGGGTACGCCGCGTTGACCTCAGAAAGCGTCGGCAAGCCTCCCGGTTTTGGATTGTTCCATGTCTGAGGCCAACCAAATGCTGCTGTTTTTGCATTTGCTTGTACCAGGAGTGTTTTGGCCTGCCTTTTCTTTTTCGTCGCGAATTTGTTGAAACGTTGTAAGATATTGCCTTTTGGACGGGGTTCTGCGGATCTCTCCTTTGAACATGACAATACCAACTGAGCCGGTCGTGCTGAATTTTGTCCAAGATGGTACTTTTGACATGAAGGCTTCCACGGATCTTAGTACTTCTAATTCGATCAAGCTTTGTTACTCCTGCTGACATCCGAAGCATCTTCATTTCGGTATTAGCTCTCATACTTTTTGTACATTGTCCAACATTTTGAACCGTATGTCAGAGCTGGACGGACAACTGCTGTGTAGAGTCTTCCCTTCAGCTTAGGGGGCATTTTTCGATCACAGAAGATAGCGGAGTTTTCTCGCCACTTCATCCACCCTACGCTTACTCGATGATTGATGTTGTCATCACAAGTTGCTTCACTATTGATCATAGATCCCAGATATTAAAACTTTTCACACTTGGGAAGCACATTTCCATTCCAATAAATGTCTGGAATAGGCTTGTCTGGATCAGAAAAAGGGCAGCACAGGTATTCAGTCTTTTTAGCGCTAATACGGTACCCATTTCCTTCCAGAACATCAATCCAAACGTCAAGTGCTCGTTGCAGGGATGTAGGATCCTCGCTTATGATGGCTCCATCATCAGCAAATAATAATTGTTGTACTTTATTGTCCGTTACTTTTCCTTCGAGCAAATAATCCAGAACAGCAATAAAGAGCAGTGGACTCAAGACACTTCCCTGATGTACACCTACTGTTATTTGGAATTCTTCGGTGACTCCAGCTGGGCATCTCACTTTTGTAACTGCTCCCTCGTACATGTCCATAATTATTCGCACATAGGCTTCAGGAACTCCTAGGTGTCTGAGGGCCACCCATATCAGATCTCGTGGTTGTCGATCGAATGCTTTTTCGAAGTCAACCAACACAATATGCAAATCCTCTAAGGCATCTCGGTGTTTTTCCATAATGATCCTTATACTTTGGATTGCGTCTGTAGTTGACTTACCCGCGACAAACCCGCATTGGTCATCAGAAAGCCTTATTATTTTCCGCAGTCGGCTATCCAAAACCCGCTCAACGATCTTCATAGTGTGGGACATCAACTTGATCGAACGATAGTTGTCACAGCTTCTGGTATCTCCCTTTCCCTTGTACATGGAAGAAGACTGCAAAGGTAATGAATCTGAAAATTGTAGCCTTTGCTACATAGGCACCACAAACCAACTCTTAGGTAACAGAATTGCCAACCACAAATCTGACCTCAAACTAGAAAACACAGCCAAAACAGCATTGGCAAATCATTGTGTCACCTCCAAACACCAACCCGATTTTAAAGATGTCAAAGTACTACAAACAGATAAACTTATTTCAAATGATATACTCTGGAAACGCTTCACATTTTAAGAAACAACAATAGTATGAATAGAAAACAGGACACAGAGAACAAAGAAATTTTAAGTTTTGTTTTTAATTTTGCAGATCCCTCTTTAATGACTCATATTTAGACTAAACTTCAACAAAGGCAGTGTAAAATTTCTACTTTTTTCTTTTCTTTTAACAAAGTATAAAGTTTTTTCTTTTATACTTAATTATTTATTCTGTCTGTCATTTGTTAAAAGTAACGTTTTTAATTTCTTAAAGTAAGTCCAGTTTTAATACTTTATTCAATGTAAAATCTCAAATTTGTTCACCTAAACTATTTTATGTTCTCAATAAAGATCCCCTGAAGAAGACAGCAAACCCTATCGAAACGTCGGGAAAATAAATCAAATAAGTTACATTTCATTGCGGTAACCAGTGACCAAAAAATAGCCGAAGAGGAATCAGATTCTTTAACAACACATATGAAAACCACTTTATTTAGTATTAAAATTGGTAAACCATATCAACAAACGTTGCACCAAGGAAGAGAATTTTTGTCCACTCTTAAAGCTAATTTCTCTAATTCCAATAAATGTATGTATCATGTGCTCTGTTAAAATTGCTTCTCAAGTCCGTCTTTGATATTGACTTGCCAATTGAAAACATTGCCTCGCATGGTGAATCTTAAATTTACAAAACGATCAACAACATGCGAATTAAATTAACATATCGATAAGGCAACTTCAGCTTTGAGAAGATTTCAATTTATCTATGCATTGATTGTTTTATATCACTGCAACCTAGGTGACTCTACCACTTTTCTATTCACAGCTCCAATTAGGTGCCGTCTCCCGGTAATGACGCCAAACTAGAGGAACATGACAACAAACCAAATTGTTTTTCTTCATTTTTTCACGGTCTCATTCAAATTTCTACGGTGAATATAAAAAACCGTGAGTGTTTGATTGTTCTTGTTTTACTTTTTTTTATTTATTTGCCGATGCAGCTGGCCGTATTTTTCATAGTCTTGAGACAGTAGTTGTTGTTGTATGAAAAAAAAAAAATACAAAAAAGAAGAAAAATGCTAAGATAACTGACTTGCATATCCATAAGCGAATGCTAACTATTCTTGCATCTAAACTGTTACAAGCAAGTCTCTTTTGGTTGGACGGGTGCTATTTGCTATAGCTTGCTGACTTGTACCGCTGCAGTCTTGTACCATTAAATTGATTCAATGAAAAATCGTGAAGCCGCCTTTATTTAGTAACAATTTGCAGTGGAACTTCCTTGTGTGCCCAGAAGGTGTTGGTCGTGCGAAAATATTCAAAGTCATGATGTAAGACTTTTTTGTTTTTGGGCAAAAAAAAATCAATCGCAAACTATGGCAACAAAGTAAGAAGCTTGCAGTTCTATTTAAAGACCTCGCGCATGATTAGATGTTGAACTTGGAAGGATTAAAACAATGAAAATATTCAAGGTAACCATTTTCGACCCAAACGACAACAATTTTGGAAAATTATTCAGAGAACACTAAAGTTAGTCTTAAATCGTCAAAAGTGATGTCAAAGTTGAGAAGTGGACTTGAATATGACCAAGAATCACATCCCAAAGTATGTAACACGAATTACGGGACAACATGTTGTATATGTAGATAGCTCCGCTAAACTCACAATATATGTATGTAAAGTGATACTTTGTGGAAAGACTTGCTTGGAAGTTTTTCCAAAAATAGAACAACACAAAAGGTTCAATACTTTTCACTTCAACAGCACAGCAACAGATCGTTCTTATCACTCTATAGTTTCACATTCCTGGAATACTAATATCTCAATTATTGAAATCATTCGATCACGCCTTTCGAGTTTTGTTTTTCTCTTTTGCACCCGTGACACGTGGTTCGAAGTTAACGCTGCCGCTGTTGAGATTTGAGAAGTTCACTAGGTCGTATAACCCCAACGTTGTTAGTTCGATCCTCCCAAAAAAGTAAGGAAAATATTACCCCCATAACAATGATTTGGAATAAACAAATTTACTCTGCATCCAAATGAGACTCCTTCCATTAGCAATCAAAAGCCAACAACACTGAAAATAAATAACCATCTTTTCGTTGCTATGCCAATCTTGATAAATAAATCCATTGGATATTGGTATTCTTTTATAGAAACCACCCATAGAACTCATATCCGACATGATAGAAATTTTCAGTAAGCCATAAGAGTAATGCATCTCCGCTCCGGTGCATTTGATATTGAATCTTCTTGCCAAAATCAATACACACACGCGCACATCACAGAGTTTGAAGTACAAAACCCTAATCGAGCTCCTTTTTGCCGGGATGTCTGCAACTTGAATTTCATATCTTCGTGTGCTCTCTCTCTCTTTCTCTCCGAGATGTACAAAACTTGTCCTCTATATCAGAATGGATTTCATTATTTTTTTTGTTTGTTATTATTTTAGTTTTTTCCATTCGCCGACAAACAACCACCACAGCCAACATCTTTGTGTCGATGTCAACTGATTTCCTCTGTCTCCCAGCCACCCTTTTTGTACATTGCTTATTCAGAACAGAAAGATGTCAACGTCTATTTTCGCATGAGTGATTATCAGAAATTGGCAGATCGAACAAAAAAATATACGAGTACATATTTATAAAACAACAAAACCCAGGATGAAGGGCATGTTCATGTCGGATGCAACATCATGAATCGGTGCGCGACTTGATCCAATTCGATTGCATGTATGCACACTGGATGGCTTAAATTGGCTGTCTCTGAGTTGAAAAAAAACGAAAGCTTTGGGTATTCTTTTTTTCTTCTTCTTCTTTTGTTTTTTTTTTATTATTTTTATGTGGCTTGAAGAGATCACTTAGATGGTTTCCATTGCATCGGAATTGACGCAAGCATATGGAAATGAGTACCTATATAATTTCCACGATGCGTTTTGCAGATTAAAATCTTGATCTTTGTCAGTGTACTTGACGGTGAAGGTGATTGAAGCCGATATTGTTTGTTTGGACAACCGCATAGAGGTACGAGTACGTAGATTTTGAAATTGTTCAAATCTATGGGGGATTAGAACAAGAGCAATTGACAAGCAACATGCTGACGCATTTTCTAGGCGTCTGCTCTTTATTCTCGAACTCATATGACGGGAATACTTTTGTGAAAAGCTAAATAGCTGCGGTGAGTCAAAATTGTCAACAAAACATTAAACCATAGATTTTTTAGTTGAAAACGGTCATGCAAATTAATTTACGCACGTTTTCCCAAAATGAACCAAGGCTCGGGTATTTTGTAAGTCCCTGTCCACACGTGTTATTCCGATAACGTTATATCGGTCGTTTCTGGGCAAAAGGGGTGAGGAAGAAAGAAGCTGGATGCGCAAAATGAAATTTGATTTATCTGCCTAAGCAGTACACTTGGCGTGTCCAGACGGGTTATGCTCATAACGTTATGCTTTTTTCAATTAAATTCCCAACACAAAATGAAGAATTTGTGTGAGGAAATATAACAACGTCTGGACACTAGGTGTTAACAGCATAACGTTAACAGCATAACCCGTCTGGACAGGCACTAAGATGTGTAGAGATCAGAAGAACTGTCACATGCTTGCAATGTTTTCCCAAAACAAGTAAAGGGTTGTCCAATAAGAACTTGACAACTTTGTGTTTGATTAGTGAACGCACCCTTTTCACTAATCATCGAACTGTCATTTTCTATTTAACATTTGCATCCGTACACGATCGACGGAATGAGCAACTGTCTATAAATTTTAAATACTTTCTTGTCCTAGTAGGCGGGCAATAGCAATATTAGTGCAAATATTCGCTGGTCGAAGTTTCGAAAATATCGACTCTAGCAAACGACCCACATCCGTCAATACTACGACGCCGACGTTCTGAAAAATTGAGCATAGCTCAGACCACATTTTGGCGTCTTTTGCGTAAGGATCTTGGTTTACACCCATACAAGATCAAGCAATCTCAATAATTGAAGTCGTTATTGCGCCATGATTGCCGATTATTTTTGGCTCGAATTGGAAGATATGGGCTTGGACGACATTGTAGTTTTATCAGAATGGTGCCACAAGCCACACGTTACAATCGATTTATTGAAGAGTACGTTTGATGAACGTGTTATCTCAAGAAATGGGTATTTTGTATTTTGACCACCCTGTTCATGCGATTTAACGCCTCTGGATTATTTTCTTTGGGCTGCGTTCAATCATGGTTTATGCCAACAAAGTGACGAAATTGGAAGAGCTCAGAGCCAACATTGAACGCGAAATTACGGCCGAAATGTGTGGCCAAGTCATCGAAAATCGGGTTCAAAGATTAGACCGCTGCAAACGTGCCTGCTGTGGCCTGATGAACAAAATCGAGTTCCAAAAATTTTGGTAAAGTTTTTGATATATCTTAAATGCTCTGCGTTTTATTTAAAAATATAAGTTGTCAAGCCTTTATTGGAAAACCGATACTTGCATTCTGGTAGGTCATAAAACTTCTCACCACAAGTCAACTCTTCATGGATGGCCACGAAAACTTAAGAATTTTGACTAGATCGTCACCAACTTTAAACTTGTCAGTTTGTTTTCACTGGAATTTAAGAATATTTGACTCTAAAAAACACTATTTGCCTATTGATGATCAAAATACTCCATTCTGATGCCACTGGAGCAAGAAAATTCTCAGAGTTTTGTCAAAGCCGATAATGATGAGTAGTCGAAAATTTACACTTCTCGGAATTCAAGAAAACTGTGGCCAGATCTATTTATGAGAAATCAGAATATGAATTTAAACTGCAGTTATTTCTATTACTTTCAACTTTAGTTTTCGTGATGGCAATAATAAATATAAAATAAAATAAATAGGGTGGCGCAACAGAGCGAGGAGCCCCTGGGCCTAGCGCTTTTCTCACAACCATGCCTTGTGAGGGAATGGAGGGGACCTGCAATTTTCTACCGGTTCCGAACGGCTAATTGAGAAAGCGCTTTTCATGGCAATGAATTTACTAACGGAGGACTTGCCAATTCCTCGCGAAAGGCGATACCCGTGGAAAAACATTTTTGCCTCTGCTGGGATTCGTACCTCGAACCTCTGGGTTAGCAGGTGGGCATGCTAACCATCACACCACGTGATGGCAATACTCCCATTTATTCGGCGAGCCACAACGAATGGGCGACTTTTTTTTTGCATTTTCTTTTTGGCAGCACTGGTTTTGACAGCTCACTCACGATTCGTGCATCTCGCGCTTCATCCATTTTATGGTCACTTTCAACGACTTATTGAGGCGACTATTCGAGGTTCGAGCAATTGCGACTAAATTTCCACCAAATTTACATTGTTGGGCATAAAATCCACCAACACGCTTACGTAGCGTGCGAACTGATGAGATATCGGAGCTGTGCCAGCGCTAGTGATGGCCGTAAATCATCGGCGCGGCGCCGTTCGCAGCAATTGGGCCTCCATCACTTCACTACATGGACAATTTTGAGGGAGGATTTAGGTGTGAAGCCTATTAAACCTGGTGCAAGAATTGAAACCGAACGACCTATGGTCAAACAAGGTCTGGCTATATTTTAACATGCATATGGATGCGATTCTTGCCAGGGCTAGAAATTTTACAGCAGACAACTTAATCGCAGAGTGAACGTAATTTGCTACATGGCTCCTCATAAGGCCAATGATTGCTTATGGGTGTCCTGTGTTCCTGTGTGGTTTAACGTTACAGCGTGTCAAATGGAAAACATTCTGCTGTTTGAGAGACAGTGTCTGTATACCTCTCTTGGATTACACACTATTCTAGCAATAAATTCTTTGCAACCGGTTTAAAATAAACAGTATCGATAGCTTAATTATAAAACTGTCTTGAGGCCTAATATTTTAGGTCTATGGAATATGGAGAAAACGTGTTTCAGTGGATTTGTCCCACTGGAAGCTGTCCTCTATTTTGATATCAAAGTGTTTTCGTTTTGGAATAGATCGAAATGCATAGGATTCCACTAATCTGCAACGTCTGCCGTAAGTCCGTGGAGTGGAGGCTCCATTATAACCGAGACCACACCAGTAGGTATTGGGCGACTCCAGACTGGGAACTTTTTTGTGACTGGGAACTTATCGTGGGAACTTTATGTGTTTTTGTGATAGGTCAGTATTGTTTGGCCACGGGTGGTGTTGTTATTTTAAGAACTGTGTGTGTGGAAATAAATTATTGGGGGCCACGGGTGGTGTGGTTATTTTTTAGTGTTGAAGAATGAAAAATTCGTATGTGATGTTGAGGTCGTTTTTTTTTTTTAAGAACTGTGTGTGTGGAAAGAAATTAGTGGTAGGTCGGGTGTATTTTGGAGGTAGTGATAGATAAGAGTGGTGTTGTTTGTTTTGGAGTAGAAAATATGTTTGTTTATTGTAGAAGTTAAGGTCATTTGAAAAAATACTGCGGTTGCTGACTTGATGAGTAAAGCTGATGTTGTTTTGTAGCATGGTTTGGTGGGGTGAGGAAAATATATTCATTTATTGTAGAAGTAGGTCATTAAAAAATACTGAGGTTAATGACTTATTGTAAAAAAAAGTAGGTCAATGTTGTTAGAAATTTGTGGTAGGTCGGTGTTTTTTTTTTTTTTTTTGGGGTAGTGATAGATAAGAGTGGTGTTGTTTGGTTTGAAGTAGAAAATATGTTTGTTTATTGTAGATGTAGGTCATTAAAAAATACTGAGGCTAATGACTTATTGTAAAAAGTAGGTCAGTGTTGTTTGCCGATGCGTAATGAGAAAAATTACGAGCCTGTAGAAAAATGCTTTATTATATTTGAAAAGAAAAACGTTGGATATTTCAATTGTTAGGTTTTATTCAGAAAATATATAAAACAAAAACAAAAAAAAAGAAGAAGATTATAGTCAATTTAACAATGATTGTCTTTTGAATCCATATGGAAGAGAGCTATGATCAGATAGAAAACGACGTTTTTCAGCTCGTGGTTTGTACGTTTTGATTTCTTCCGCTGTCACTACCATATGCTCATGCGTTCGTCGAATATTATTTGATCTTATAATAATACTGTTATCATAATCATCTGAATAAGAGTTTAAAACTGCTTCTTTAATTGTATCAAAATTTATTTGCTGTGATGTCTGATAATTGAGAGAGATCCCCTTTACTTTACAAACTGTGTGCTCTGTTTTATCATTTGTACTATATATTTTAAAAGAATAATTTTTCGGGCCTCCACTAACGAATTCTGTGATATAGCTTCCTTTGCCATAACTCTCCAGCTCATCGGTCATGTAGAAACATACCTCATACTTACCCTTATATAATTAAAATAACAGTTCGGATTATGAAAAGACAATGTTTATTTTTCTAAAAAATTTTATTTCAATCTTTTGTATAATGATAACAAATTTTCCACTTTTATTAATTTAATTTCAAGCATATAGCATGCACATGTATCAGGACCATCCTTACAAAGGTCGGAAGACCAAGAGCAGTTAGCATAATGACATCCATGTTTTGATGATGTTGTAGATACGTTTTCAAATCGTCTTAGAAAGGATATACAATCCAATAAGTACTCATAATGTTCACTTAATATAATATTACGATCGGGATCGGCTTTCAATAATTTCAAAATTTTATCTAAAACTAATGAAGTATTTAGATTAGACATGGTGTATGACTTGATCAAGGCTTATTCAATTATAGACTGAATTCTGGAAAGTTTCTGCTCATGATTATATATTAAAATTAATTGTTGTTATTTTTATGCAATCTTACGAACTTCACCGGTAATTGGATTATATTCGATTATTCGATCATGTAGAATCAAACAGTATGCGGTTGTTGATGTAGGTACAGGTGTCTGTGTTTTAATCTCAATTTTAACATCAACAGGACTGGTTTGAATTGTTTCGTTTTGATGAGAGCAATCTATAACCACAACTGGTGCGTTGTCTTTAAATTCTTGACGAGCCATGAGCGGTTGTGATTCCTTTTTATAGTATGATTGTTGAAATTTACTGTACATATCATACAGAATAGCATAACGATCAGTTTTAAAATTCAATTTTAAATCTTCGCGAGGGTATTCTTCAGAATTAAGATGTACCTTTAAATTAGTTAAATCACAATGGTCGAATTTGCTGGCATCTTTACGATGATTTTTTCGCCCCGTTTGAAGTGCTATAATAATGAATCTAGGTTTTTCTAGTTGTGTTGAAGTCTTAACTCTCCATATATGATCAGTACCTATAGGTAAACTAGGGTACTCATGCATTTCCCAATTCCGAAAGTGAATTTGTATAGGATTTGTTTGTATTTGTTTTAACAGTGTAAGCTTATCTGAATCGGATAGCGTAATGTGTGGTACTCTCCATTGTATCTTAAAAATTGAGAGTTTTACATCTTCGCCTTCTTTAAAAAAATAGACGTTGTCGTTAGATCTTGTACGTATTAAAATCAATTCGTGTTTAGCATTTGTTAAAATCTTTTTATAGTCTTCAGCAAAACCTAAAAGATTTTTTAACGGAACACAAAAGTTAAAAAAACCCGATGCAACTAATAATTCTTCTTTTCCCGTCCATGATGCATTTTCTAGGTTTCTGCTTTCATTCTTATTCAGTGATACATAATTTTTTAAAGTTGTAGTTATGCCAACATTTTTATTGCTTTCAATAGTTACTCCATTAAGCTCGTAATGAATTTCCTCAAAAAGAAATGACATAGAATTATTATAAAGTTTTACATTTGGTGATACTTCATTGTCTGTGCTCTTCTGAAATCCTCCTTCTATGTAAATGAAGCTTTCACTGGGTAAAATACTCAGATCTTGTTGTTGTATAGGAATACGTATTTCATCACTTGGATTGAACGATTGAAGAAATGGAGAATAACTATGATATTCGTATTTAGATATACTATTGTCGTAGATAGGTCTTTGATTTATATTCAATACTTCACTCATATTTTTATTTTAAGGTAAATCCTAGAGAAATTAAATAGAGCTTATTTGCAGTAGTAAGCTTAGGTCTCAACGTTCTCGAAGTACTAGTTGAACTAATCACCTGATTGTGATTAGAGGTGTTTATATTATTATAGATTAACATTACTAAGGGGTAGGAGTTAAATGTAGTCGTACGGTTATTGTTTCTCCTCTAAAGTTTATATAGTCTCCGTCTTGATCCAGTAGTTTTAACGTTAGCGATGTTATTCGATTGGTATTCACTGGTAAATAGATCACATTTCTCGGAACTTCAATAATTTTATACCCCGGTCCCACTTCTGGTGAAAATTCATGCAGCGTATGAACAGGAGCATTATTCAGATACGAACCAGTAATAATATTGCACTCAACTCGAATAACACTAACTTTGTTTATATCGACTGGTAAATCTGATATATGAAAATTATGAATGTCTCCAATCAACACCTTTTTACTGAAACCCAATAATTTCCCAATTGATCGGTCCGAATTGAAATATATATTTACATCGCTCGTGATTTCACAGTGTAAAGTGTTATTATTTGCTTCAATAGATAGAAATATCTTAGAATTCTGTAATAGCAGTTCTTCTGTAATATACGTTGCTATATCATCTATTTCATAGGATCCTACAGGAATTTCGATAATATGTTCTCCAATATGAAAAAGGTTATTATGTTCATCAATATTAGGTATCGAATTGTATGTTTGAAAATCAATCAATCCACAAGCATAGTTCTGTTCTAGTTGTAAAGGAGGAAAATATTCAGCATTTAAATTAGAAGTATTACCACTCAGCGTAAGTGTAAACGACATGATGCCAAAACGAATAATGAGACTGTGATAGTATAATAACTTTTATTTATTGAAATAACAGTTGTACAAAAATCTTAAACATAAATGACCACAATTTACAGAATTATAACTTTGATACTGAAGATAATTATAGCTAATCTTTTCACCCAAATATTTGATTATCTCAGCCGGTGGTTGAAGATTTCCAAAACTATCGAAATATTCTATTTTAGACCCCTTTTTGCAATACGCTACCCAATGTGTTCCACTACCATTTGAAGAATCAAGATTGACAATACCACACTCATTTTTGAATGGTTTACCTTTGGGTAAACTGTCACGCATAAAAACACCTCGAAAATGAGGAATCCATTTCGATGCAAAATTCCACAAATCCAATTCATTAAGTGGTCTATTGGGTAGCGAACTTACTGGTTTTTTGGCATGGTTCTTAAATATAGACCTAGACCCTTTCTATATGGTTTAAGATGTAGACCATGACCAATCGAAACAGCTTCAATTCTCTGATTATGACGTTTTTTCTCTTCTAGATCTTTTCTGGCAATATTGATATCATTTACAGCTTTTGCTACACTAGCAGCTCCTCCACTCAGAGCTCCGAGAGCTGACAGTCCAGCAAACAATGGAACAAGAAATGGAATTACACCTCCAATTTTCGGTAATGATATAACTCTGGGTGTCTTTATGTTATCCCTGTTCTTCTTGATTGTTTTATTGACAGCAGATAGTGCTACTTTGACAGCTTTTTCAAGGCTATGAGGTTTTTTTCTTTGAAGGAGTTTCCTTACATCTTTAATAGCAGTACCAAGTGTAATTGTTCTATTTTTTGTTTTTTTATTTGTTTTACTTCGTGAACTACCCATACCTAATTTCAGTTTAGACTTCATAAGACCAGTAACTAATAATGCATTTGCTCGTTCTGCTATATTAGCGTCTTTTGAAACAGCTCTTTCCCAGGCTTTTTCAGATAAAATTTTATCCGCTATATGTCGTTCGTCTGTGTTTTTGAATTTAGAATACGAAATATCGTGTTGTTTGCAAGCCTGATCGAGTAAATTAACTCCGGGGTCTCCTCGGGGTAGGCGAACATCCAACCTAGTTCCAGGGCCACAATATTGATACCCTGGCAAATGTAACTCGAAAGGTAATTTATTGATTACAGAGTTTAACAGTCCTCTTCCATGTACACGGCTTTGTTGACTAATGGTCTTTTTTGAAAAATCAATCATTTTATAACAATTATTTCTCTCTCATCTCAATTGAACAAACGTTAATAACCATATGAGACTTCATATATATAATCTACTCATTTATAGTATTTTTACTTAGTTTTTATTATCATGCGTTTCATTAAACAACATCATCTTCTACCAATAAAAAATATGGACTTAGTTCAAAGCACGGAATCGAAGAGGAAGAAGCATGGGATACTATTACCTGATAGTATAAGAGGTTTAATTACTGGGCCATCGAATTGTGGGAAAACCAATGTCATGATGAGCCTAATACTACAACCAAATGGTTTAAAGTTTGAAAACATTTATATCTACTCAAAGTCTCTGCATCAACCCAAGTATGAGTTTCTACGGCAGGCTATTAAACCAATCAAGACTATGGGGTTCTACACATTTTCAAATAATTGTGATGTTATACCTCCTGAAGAAGCTAAACAAGACTCTGTGTTTATTTTTGATGATATTGCATGTGAAAAGCAGAATGTAGTTCGAAACTACTTCAGCATGGGTCGTCATCATCATATTGATTGTTTTTATTTGTGCCAAACTTACACAAAAATTCCGAAACATTTAATACGAGATAATGCAAATTTTCTAATCATTTTTAAACAAGATGATATGAACCTAAAACATATATATAATGATCATGTCAATTCTGATATGTCATATCAAGTATTTCAAAGAGCTTGTAACGAGTGCTGGCAAGCAAAATATGGATTTTTGGTGATTGACAAGGACAATCCTTATAATAGGGGTCGTTATAGAAGGGGTTTTGACGACTTCATAATGCTATAAAAACCACCCACCAACACTCATCTACTGTATTCGTATCGTTAGGCCGCAACAGAGTGCAACAGAGTGGAACAGGTGCGAACAGTAATCGGATTGAAGCAGTTGGTTAGCTGTTGATCATCAGATTGAATTATAATAAAGAAATCAATATGATGCATTTAAATAAGGAAGTAACAAAAGAACTTATTAAAACTACCAATGCTCTTAGAAAAAAATACAAGGCCTTAAGAAATGGAAAAGAGGCTTACGAATTTCAATTAGAAGAGACATTTA
The DNA here is from genome assembly GCA_949752695.1 of Melanostoma scalare. Taxonomy (NCBI): domain Eukaryota; kingdom Metazoa; phylum Arthropoda; class Insecta; order Diptera; family Syrphidae; genus Melanostoma; species Melanostoma scalare. The sequence continues at coordinate 62,698,271 of OX456985.1, forward strand.
AACCTATCACTAAACCACTGAAAGAACTAGTTGAAAAATCTAACACCAAGCAAATAATTAAAGAACAGCAATCTGAATTTGAATATCCTGTAAAAAAGAAAATAAAGCATGATTTTGAGAATGATGAGTTTATTACTCCTAACAATACCATAGATATTGAGCATACCTCGAGCAATAATGATGTTACCCCAAAAACCACTGATACACCTAAAAGCAGTAGAACAAGAAGCGGGCGATGGCGTCGTCGTCAAGTTGTTCGCAACTTTGCAAATCAGATTGATCTAGACAGTTTCAATGTAATTCCAAGGAAATATATGGATTTATATATAAATAATTCGACTGCTATAGACGCTGTGTACGGTATACACGTTGATAATGGAAAGCTAAAAATAGGCGATAAAGATTTCAAAATTCATGGAGATACTATTGAAATAAATAATAAAGCATATAAAGGTACGCCTGGATTATTTGAACTAATATTCAAGAAAAGACCAAAACGTGAACTGTTCGATAATAAAGATCTTGATATGTATAAATCAATTATGTACGACACTAATGCCTATAGACGAAATCATGATTCAGGAAAACAAATACTCGGACATAAAGGATATAAATACAAAGAAATCATAAGCAAATTATTTGAAGATACCATCAGTACTCCAAACCTTCCTCAAGGTATGGGATTAATTAATTTTTCAAAAAAGGAGAAAGACTATATCTTTTGGGATGATCCAAATGAACTCGTAGTTCGTTTGAGACTGCTTATTGCTTCACATCAGGCTGGCCATAATAATCACTCTAGCGAGATTGTTTCAATAATTGAAGAACTAAAAGAAGCAGATATTATAGAATGAGTGTTGACAAGTTTGGTCGTTCTTCGAACAGAATTCCATCCAAAGCTAGATTAATAGGACCAAAAGGGGAACGTGGAGAGATAGGGCCAAAAGGATTACAGGGGGAAAGAGGGTTACCAGGTCCTCAAGGTCCATCTGGTGAAGGATTTCTTAAGACTATAGATGGAAATTATAACTTAAACAATAAACGGATACAAAACCTTGAAGAACCTCTGGAAAAAGAAGATGCTGCTACAAAAAACTATGTTGATGAAAAACTTGAAATTCTTAACCGATATATTAAAACGGAAATTGAAAAAATTGAAAACTATTTATTTCAAAGCATAATTCATAAAAACGTTGAAAATACTTCTGTAAATTTAAATTCAAAATCCAATTCAAATAAATAAATCAAAACTAACGATGTTTTCTTTTTTTACATAAATAGTAATTTTTCTTTTCTTCGACAAAAAAAAAGAATCGCTAGGTTAAACAAAGCTCAACGAGAGAAAAAAGAGACAACCAATGAAATAAAACAAAACACAAGTACAACAAAATAATTTTTTTTTTTTTTTTTTATTTCTTTCTTTTAAAATACAATTGTATTTGTAATTACTTAATTTTTATGATAAAGGCCATCCATGTAGAGAGGTGTTGTTTTTCATACCGCTTAAATTAAGAACTCTAAAATAAGGAGGATATGAAGAAACTCGATCAGCATTGTGGTTAGAGGGATGTAGAGCTGATACAATAGCCCAGGCAAAGGTTGCATTATCATTATTTTTTACATTGATGATAGCTTTTTTCGATTGTATATTCATTGGTAGTTCGATATAGGATGATCCATGCATAGGGTTGTATTTATTTATGTTGATTTCAAGGTAAAGTACATCTTGTAAGGCCCATCCACTATCACGCTCCTGGAATTCTTCACTCTTGGTTATGATGTCTCCAGTAAACGTATTATATATTTCTTTTAAATCACTTGATTGGTTTATGATCTTATATTTTGTGTTAAATGATTTAATGTTAGGCATCATTTCATTAGCATTATCTTTTACATATAGTCCGAACATTTCAAAAGCGACTTTTATAACACTTTCGGCCTCAATTGTTTTCTTTATAAGTTCTATTATAATAGTTTCTTGCTTCTTCATAAAGTCCTTATATTCAATTTGACGATTGCAATCTCGAACTCTATAGCTTTTTATGCGGTCCTTAAAAGCCGTAGATATAGCTTCAACGTTTCCTCCATACCCATCATGCTTACTACAAGCATTTGTTTTATGCGAATCACTCAAATCACCTTCAATTTTAATTCGTTTGTTTTGCACACCAGCTTGAGAGTTTTTCCGTTTTTCCAATATTGTGTTAAGTGAAACGAATTCATAATGATTTTTCTTCATGTGATAGCTATAATTCTCAGCGTTATCGAAACACGTACCACATTTATCACACAGAATTGAAATTTTTTTCTCATGATTCATCTGCCTATGACAATCAAGACTATCCCGTCTAGCAAAGGAGGCTTGACAGTGTTCGCAAGTAAACATATTTGGTTTAGAGATTAACACAGATTTTACAAGAGAATGTTGGTAGAAAGTTTTTATTGCTTGAACGATATTATTCTTGGAAAATATTCACTTTTAACGGACTCGGGAATAGTGTTTTTATTTTTTGTTATGTCTATAGTAGGTATTTAAACACTATTCTTGGAAAAGTTTCACTTTTAGCGAACTAAATAACTGGGAAATAATGTTTCTTAATTATGTTTTTGTTTATAATAAGTAAACATTCTTATGATTATATAATAGACTGCACGATTGATCCATAAATATTTCACAAAGAACTACTCGAAAGACCTCATGCATTAAGTATTTATAAGAAAATTAATTATCAGTGTTACCCACATTAGTAAAAAAAAAAAAAAAAAAAAAAAAAAAAATTGCGTTACAGTCTAAAAAAGTAGTATTATATAGTACATAATGTAGCATAGCGTAGAATAGATATAGAACTATTAAGGGAAAAGCATACTAGATTGTATTAAATGCTTGATACTCCTTTTTTAAACATTCACAAAACACTTAAAAACACCTGGTATTGGTAACTCTAAGCGATTACAAACTAACAAAGGTACATGTATTGCACATAAACACCAACACACATATTAAAAATCTAGTCTAACAGACTTATAATCATCTAAATTTTTAGCTACCAGATTTTTTAGAAAAATAAACAATGTCTTTTCATAATTCGAACTGTTATTTTAATTATATAAGGGTAAGTATGAGGTATGTTTCCAATCATTCTCACACAATATGAGTAAAAGAGACATTGTTGATGAACTACATAAGCCCTCTCGTAAGAATTTCAATAGAAGACGTGTCATTATCAAAGGACTTGATGATCTATGGCAGGCAGATCTAGTAGAAATGATAATTTATTCGCCAGAGAATGATAACTATCGCTATCTTCTTACTGTGATCGATACATTTTCAAAATTTGCTTGGACATCTCCTATTAAAAATAAATCAGGTCAAGCTGTTACCGAAGCCATGAAAAATATACTAAGCGAACATAGGGTTCCAAACAATCTACAAACAGATGACGGGAAAGAATTTTTCAATTCTCATTTTCATCACTTAATGAAAACACATAAAATTAACCATTACTCTACTTATAGTGTTCTAAAGGCATCAATTATCGAAAGATTTAATCGTACCCTAAAATCACTTATGTGGAAAGAATTCAGCGCTAATGGTTCTTATCGTTGGATCGATATAGTAGATACACTAACAAAAACATACAATAACTCAAAACATCGTACAATAAAAATGAAACCATCAGAAGTCAACATGTACAATGAGAAAGAGCTGCTTTCAACAGTATACAATCATATCAAAATTCATATTACACCCAAGTTCCATAGTGGAGATTATGTTAGAATTAGCAAATATAAACATGTATTTGAAAAGGGTTATACACCTAATTGGACTACTGAAATTTTCAAGATAACGAAAGTTCAACATACAAACCCTGTGACATATTTAATTGAGGACTTTCAAGGGCATCCAGTTAAAGGAGGATTTTATGAATATGAACTGCAAAAAACTAAGTTTCCTAATACATATCTTATTGAGAAAATACTTCAAAAGAAAAAAAATCGTATATTTGTCAAATGGCTCGGTTTTCCTTCCGAGCACAACTCATGGATAGCTTCTTCATCGGTCAATTCAACATCTTAAGAAAAACAGCCAACAGTAATAAATGCAATAAAACAATATTCTTTATTATACAAAAATTTCACATGTTTTTTTTTTTTTTTTTTTTTTTTACTTTTCTCGATTTAAGAAATACTCATTTTATATGTTTGTTTCATCGTTTTGAAATCCAATAATTCCACTTGAGATTTATAGTTGAGATCCTCTTTCATAAACACTTCAACTTCTCCATTGCTCAGTACTCGTTCTGTTTCATATTCTTGATATTCATAGCATTTAATAGAAAGCGTTTTAGAGTTATAGTTACTATCATATGTGCATCGTATTGTCAGGCCTTGATCTTCATCAAATTCCAGCTTAAAATGTCTATAAAAAACATCTTTACTTTGGATAATGCCTGCTATTTCACTTTCTTTTTTTATTAAATCTTGCCTAAAACTCTCTATAGCCTCATCCACTGTAACGATTTTCCTTTGTGTATTTTTTTCCGTTGTTGTTTGCGGTGATTGAATATCATTTTGAAATGTTGTATTATCCCCATTTGAGGCCTTTAATAAGGTTTTACCATCCGTAAATGTTAACAAACGAAATGATAGACCAATTTGTATTGTATCATTGTTGGGTAAATTCAATGAAAAAGAAAGATTATTCGCTTTATTTGCCTCTTGCAAGTTTATATCCACAGGAAGAGGAAATCCAGAAATTAAAAATGGAATGACCAGTAGAAAAGAGAACAATGTTAAGTAAAACATTTTTACTTTCAGTTGAATAGACTACTACTAGCTCGATCAACTGAAATTGAACTAATAAATCAAAAAGTCTAATTGAGTGGTATTTATAGGTACTAGCTTTTATTTTAGTAGAAATGATTGACTAATATCAAAACAATGTTGATTCATGAATCATCTTAAACCGATTCCACTTCTTCAGTTAGAGACTTAACAATATATGGTTTTGGATCTTGTTTATGCTGTTCATGATGATGCTGCTGTCCTCCCTCTCTCGTAATCTTTTCAGACCGATGATTTAAAACTTCCTGTTGATGATGATGCTGTTGTCCCCCCGTAATCTTTTCAGGCCGATGATTTAAAATTTCCGCTTCATTAAAAGGACACAAGGTAGGATAATGACCTTCATTACGACTAATAACATTCGAACTAGGGAAAATTGATCCAATAAGAGTTATTTCACCACCTATAACTCTTAACCGTACATGCTGTAAATGCTGAAATTGTAAACTGTAATTCGTGATTGAGCATGATGACTCTCCATTTCTCAGACGAAAAAAAGAACATTCTCTCCCATGTTGAGGTGTTATAAAAACCTGTAAGGCATTCGCAAAGAAGAGTGCATCAGAAAATCTTATCTCAGACCATGCCGCTTCACAAATACAAAAAGTTTCCCCCTGTTTCAATTTTTCACACCAAAACATTTTCAATTAATGATGAAGAAAAAAGAAAATCAATAGTTATATACATGTTGAGACATACATAATACCAGCTATTCCACCTTCACATACGTAAGGTCATTGAACCTTGACTCAAAGTCATATATTTTCAACATCATTCTAACAATTTATTTAAATTTTTAAGAACTTCTTATCTAAATGGCAAGATGGTATAATGGGTAAGCGCGCCGTATTGCAAATATCTAGATCTAACGGTCGCGAATTCAAGACCCATTCCAGCTCCTACTTGAATACCTTCTTGTCATTTTTTTTTTTATATTACCACATAAAATTCAAATTTCTCAAAAAAACAACGATAAATTTAAAACCCTACAAAAGCGAGTTCATTTAAACATTGTTAATCGTTTTGTCAAACGATCACATTTTTATTTAAAGAAACATTCAGTACAAACCACACAAGTACCCCAGTATTATATTTTTCATAAGCTCTAGCAGACCTCCCAGCCCCCCAAACCATGCTACAAAACAACATCAGCTTTACTCATCAAGTCAGCAACCGCAGTATTTTTTCAAATGACCTTAACTTCTACAATAAACAAACATATTTTCTACTCCAAAACAAACAACACCACTCTTATCTATCACTACCTCCAAAATACACCCGACCTACCACTAATTTCTTTCCACACACACAGTTCTTAAAAAAAAAAACGACCTCAACATCACATACGAATTTTTCATTCTTCAACACTAAAAAATAACCACACCACCCGTGGCCCCCAATAATTTATTTCCACACACACAGTTCTTAAAATAACAACACCACCCGTGGCCAAACAATACTGACCTATCACAAAAACACATAAAGTTCCCACGATAAGTTCCCAGTCACAAAAAAGTTCCCAGTCTGGAGTCGCCCAATACCTACTCACACCACAGTGGGCGAAGGCGATCAAGATCTCCTGCGGTTCAGTAGGGCGGTTTCAGATGGCGATCGTTGTGATGAAGCATAAATGGTAAATGCGTTCTGGTTTACAAACAGCCCTTAAAGCATAGAGATAGCTATTGAAAGCAATTCGCCAATGGCTGGATTACGCAGTTTAAGCCTGAAGGTTTAAAGTATTGGGACGCAGTTGTCCTCCAGATTAAAATGCATCGGAGCCAGTCGCTTGGACATGCCAGAAATCATATCCAAATAAAAACGGCAAAGAATCATTTTTCTTTGCCCCTAAAACAAACACCTTTCATGCTAAACTTTTTTCTTTAGATGTTTGAAATCGAGCATCGTGATGCTTTTTTCTACTTACACGGAATCATTACAGAAGGGAGGTTCGAAATGTTTCGTTTCGTTTGAAATATTGTTCTCAGAGCGCTCTCAAAGCAACTCACACAGATGCTTAGATAGAACTCTAACAATCCTATCAAAATCTTCTTTTTTTTTACTTTGACCGTGAAACAGGACTCATTACAACAAGCTTATATGAGCACGATCATATAAGACTTGCAACTTTTCTGTACACTTAACATAATTGGCTCTACCATTCTTATCTGCAAACGCTTCTACGTGCAATCTCATTGCTTTGAAATTCCAACATCAACTTTATCCCTCCAAACTGGCAATTAACCACTCAAAACAATGATTGCATCAAAATTTGTCTGTATTGTGATACAAATCGTTCTGTTAAAGCACATCTACACTAACTCAGTTTAGTTAATGTATAAGATGCAATCCGCATCTCACGTTGCAACAAAATAAATTCAGATCCAACCAACTACACACTTACCGAAGGAAATAGACGTACACTATAACAGACACTCCTGTCTGTGGGGCTGCAATCTGCAACGACTACACATCGAAAAGCATTTAATGTGCCTTCCAAAAGATTAAATTACACATAATCACCTGAACACCTTCAATTTCCATCTGTTGATCGATTTGCAATCAAGAAAGGCGAGTTGAAATTGCCAGGGTAGACTTGAGAAAATGCTTCCACTGAATTCCATTTAGATTGCATCGCTGGATCTTTGTTTAAGTGTAACTACTTTTGAAGTACTAATTCCAGATAAGAGAAAAAAGGAGCTCCTCATAAAGACAGTGATTAAAAGTCTATGCAAGATAACCCTACACAGAATCTCAAATAACAATCAATGTGCGTTTCAAGCGAAAGAGAAGATCATCAGAATAATTTTTATCGAGTAGTTGATCCAAATGTCTGTAAGCTTTGGATTGACAGTGAAGTAAAGTATCTTTAAAGTTATGTGCTTCTTCAAAAACAAAAGCCTGATACATTTTTTTATTTCTTGGGTAAACTGGATGTCTGGTAACCTGTGCCAGCTGACTTGGCCACAAACACTTCATTATCAAAAATATCTGGTACCCAGAAAATCGAATTATTATGCAATTGAATCATTTTTGGGAAAGAGCCAATTTTTTGTTGCTGTAGTGATTCTGCTTTTTTGATTGGAATATAATCCCGTGTACATTGTTAGATTTTTTCTTTTAAAAATTCTCATTTTCTGTATGCTGTTTTTCGATACTTTTAACCAGACGGGAAGGCAGCACTCGATGAAGGACCTGAGGAATTCTTGGTTGTTCGCAGAGAAGCAACTTTATCTTCTGATTAAGGGCTTTCTCTTATTTGTTATGGTAATTGATTAATGTATGGATTTTATAATATAAAATAAATAAATAGGCCTGTGCAATAAAAGTCGGGAAACTTCGGAGCTTAATTTACTTCAAGGACCAAGAATTTTATGCTGAGTCCGAAGAGTTAAGTGGCGCTTTGAATGGCACTTTAACTATCGGTTCTCGGAAGACTTTGCCAATTGCTCGCGAAAGGCGATACCAATGAAAAAACATTTGGACATTTCTGCAATTCGAACCTCGAACTCCCACGTAACAGGCAAAAATGCTAACAATTATTCTACGAACATCACGTATGAATCCGATGAAGGTGGAATTAGTCGTTTTCATCAATAGAGTTGGGGCATACTTGTTATAGCGCAGCTTCTCTTCGAAAGTAACACTCTTGAGAGTTGGTTTTTCTGTCACCATTGCTCCATTAGGTAAGATAATGGCGAGGCTGCGACAATTGGTGGCTGTGCCTCTGTACTACGTTATAGTATTAGTCTTCTGAAACATGCTAGCTTGGAACTTTTCTGTATTTATTCTGATCCAATATTCGCATTGAATCTTCATTGGTGGCTTAGTTGCAAAATGAAGCTCGAGATTCTATCTGGCTATAAATAAGTTCTGCAACTTCTGATGGGGTTGGTGAAACTTTCGCTTATGCATGGCTAGATTGTCATCGCTAAAAAAAGATGTTCAGGGTCTGTTTGTTGTAGTTGCCGTATACTTGAGTTGCCTCCTTCTGCTACTATTTACTTCTCTTTTTCATGTCCCGATTTCAGCCGGTATCTGAGGTCTATAGTTTTGATGCTTTTCAGTGTGTCTGACCCAAGATTCGCGCCCGTTTCGTGATGAATATCATGTAAAAACGGCTTTCATTCTCTTTGAGTGTATCTTGTGTTAATTTTTGAAAAATTTCAACCAGCCCGGACAATTTTCTTTGAGTTGTAGTCACGTTATCTTATCTTGTACAAGAACCAACGTTACGTTAAGGCAAAAGTGACACTGCGAAAGGATGTAATGTTGTACTATGGTTGAACTTTCGCTTTTCCAACAATGGAACACCTAAGAATGCATCTTGTCAGTTTAACTTATGGTGAGGGATACAGTTATGGCTCATGAAAGATATTCCTAGATAAATTTTTTTGGCATTTGGTTTCTTGAATGGATTCTTACTTCAAATGAGAAGCAACTGTCACTTCTGAGAATCATGAGAGCGATCTTTTTGCACCAATGGTGGAACGTATTAAGAATGTGCCTCTAACGCTCCCGGACTCTTCTTTTCGCCCAATGTCAGATTGCGGTGCCACGGATATCGTACTATCCCCATCCTTTTGAAAATAAACCCGAAAATAAAAACTAAAAACCAATGATTTTCTTGGTGTAAACACGTGAGTTTATCTGTAAACATCCCCCAAATTCTTTTTCATAGACAAGGCTTTAAAACACAAAGAACCACTTCAAACTTATCAAAATACAAAATAATTTGTGCCACAAAACCACTAAGTACGGGTCACTGTGCCTCGGTGTTTCAACTACGCTTGTCAAACTGCTTTTTTACTGCTTAGTCATGCTAATCAACCTCAACTTCAAACTAACAGGCTTCAGGACTAACTTCTACAAAACATTGATTTTTGACAAATTGCTATCGCATCTGACTCGGATGTAATCCAATCTTGAGCAGCAAATGCTGCATTCTTTGCAGCATTTGCTGGTGTCGTATATCGGCAATAATGCGCTAACCAAACATTTCCTTCAACAAATCAACAGTGCCACGCATTGTGTGGCACCTTCTTGTTGAAATCACAGCTTCTCCACATCAAGGCGATTCAAATCAGAAATGAAAAAGTCTTTCATCAGTTTTCTTTAACAGCCTCCATTGGCTTTGCTTAGATAGGCAATACAGTTGGGGTTAACTTGGGCCAAAATCTTTGGCCAACAATTTCGATTTGAGGCGAGCTCTCTCCAGTGCTAGACTCTAAGACGGTTGAGGTCTTCTTCCAGTTGATTGCGTTGCCTAAAAGAAGATTTTTCCCTACCGCGAGGAATTGGCAAGCTCTCCGATAGAACAGAAGGCGCTTGCACTATTAGCCATTTGGAAATGGCAGAAAATTTTATATCCGCTCCATTCTTTCACAAGGCATTGCTGTGAGAAATGCACTAGGCCCTGGGGCTCTTCCACTCTGTTGCGCCCCCCTATGTAAGTGTATATGTGCCCGTTGTGCTTTGATGTCCATCTGCTCTACATGTCCCAGCTATCGTAGTCTTGCGGATCTTACGATTCTAGCTATGCCAATGTGGCGGTATAGTTCAAACAGTTCGTTGTATGTAAATTCTTCCGAAAGATTATGTTCGAGTTTTGTACAACCTTTTCAGGTATGTTAAAGAAATCGCAGTTTGTCAACTTTTCGAAAGCCTTTTACGACATCAAAGGTCTCGGTGAGTTCTTTACCAACGACCGACGGAACAACGCGTGAATTCTCCAAAGTCAAAGTTATGCAAGTTTTGCCGAAACTGGACATGGCTGGTTACAGCTCGTCTTTGTAAATTGAAGTTATTTACAGAGACATGACGCAGCGCAGCCTTGAAATCGATAAAAAGATGGTGGTTAAGAATACATGCATAAAAATAATTTAAATAAATGGGGTGGAGCAACGAAGCTTCAAAATCCTACGGATTTTAGGCACCTATAAAAAATATTGATGTGTCTAAGATTCGAGCTCCGTACTCCCGCTTAATAATCAAACATGCCAACGTTTACGACAAAGTCTCCTCTGATATCCCGGATTCAAAATCAGTTCCAAGAAGTGAACGAAGGGACATGATGACCACTATCTACTTTAGTTCTAGTTTCTAGATAAAACTTAGCTTTCTTAATCACGTACTCTTGCATACTTAACCATTTATCGCTAAATTCATTTAAACGATCTCCTCTCCCTTTCTCCTCAGGCATCCTTGGTATGTTAATTTCCTGAGAAAATCTATTCCATAACAGAACCAAACGCTTTATCGTGATGACCTCCAAAGAACCTTTTGCCCATTTAAATGGTCATTAAGTTCCAAAATTGGTGGTCTCTTGAAGTGGTGAAATCGTCAGTGAATGGCGAATAGATTGTTCTTTTTTTTCCTTCAATTTTCTCGTTTCTAAAGTTTATTTATACCAAAAACAAATCTAAATCCAAACTGAGAAAGGACCTCTCCGAGAAGCGCAACAACATAAAATGAAAATCACGACCAAATTCTGAGTGCAGCAGCAGCAGCGATGTCTATCGTATTCGCGGCACAAAGAATTCTGCACGATCAACCTGATCTATGTAAGTGGTGCAACTTATACATATATATATAAATGCGACGAGTATATTGGAAAAATGTTGGCAAAACAATTCTAATTGTTTTTAGTTTTCATTCGGTTTGCTAGCAAAAATAGGTGGTTTGTTGTCTTAATCGCCGTAGGTATACTTATTTTACAAACTGAATCTTCTTAGTTAATTTAGTTTTATTTTTCTGCCTCTCTTTTCACTCAGGACTGCAGCTACCCATTCAAATGTACATCTGATGAAGACGGTTTGCTGTGACAGCAGCAGTTCTGTATAATTGATGGAAATCTAAAGATTGTATTCGTTTTCGTTTTCGTTATTCAGCCACTTCAATGGGAGAAGAACATTTTTTTTAATGTAGTCGTTTTATAGGTTGGAATCTCATTAATTAGGGTTTATAATGAACTTATTTCAATTGAATTGGAACATAAAGACAATAAGCAATTGCGAGGATAGATGAATGGAGAAAAAAAAAACAAAAAAGCTGAGTAACGAACCTTAAAATTGCAAAGTGTTGAGGAGTTATGGTGTCAAGCATCTGTAGTAGAAGTCTTAAATTTTCATCAATTGATCTATAAGATCTGTCATAGCTTCAATCAAGTTAAAGCGAAGTCTCTCTATTTGACGAAGATTCAAAAGAAATTTCAATTGGTCCGAAGTAAATTAAAAAATTGCGAGTATAGAAAGCAATAACATTCGTTGTCTAATCAGAATTAATTGTACTTTGTAGTTAAATAAATAAAACATGCAAGTAAATAAATAATTAAATAGTGTGGTGCAACTGACTAAGGAGCCCCGGAGCCTAGGGTATTTCTCTCAATCATGAGAGGGGGAATGCAAGGGACCTACAATTTTTTTTACGATTCCGAACGTATATTCGTGAAAACGCTTTTCATGGCATGAAATTACTATCGTAAAAAGTCCTCCCCTAAGCCGTGGAAAGCACCAGGCACACACGCTAAACATTACCCAGTTAATTAATCCAATGGATATGCCTAGCAATGAAGGATACAACGTCTGAAACATAACGACTCGACAAAGTTTTTAAGATTGTATAAGTTACTCCTCTCCAATACTTGCGCTGCTGTCTCCAATGGTAGTTCAATGTCTACCTTTTTTAGCACTAATACGGGTGTTCCCCAAGGTTGCCCCTTAAGCCCATTAATGTTTGCTCTCTTCATAGATGATGTTTCCAATGAATTACCTGGTGGCGTCAGGTTTGGTGGAGTACTTATCAAAGTACTTCTTTATGCAGATGACTTGGTTATTCTTTCGGATAACCCTACAACTTTACAGTTACAAATCAATAAAGTGAAAAGATTTTGCGACACATGGGACCTGGAAATAAACACCTCTAAATCAAAAATAATGATATTTGAAGACGGCCGGCGAAGAAGAATTCATCCGGAGATATGGACATTGGACCGTGAACCTATTGAAGTTGTTTCACAATACAAATATCTAGGTGTTCTACTCCCAAGTAACTTAGATTTCCGCCCCCATGCTAGGGATAAATGTGTATCGGCAAAAGTAGCAATAAATATTATGTGGAATAGAATATTCTGCAACAAGTACATAGGCATCTCAGCTAAATATAAAGTTTTTGAGGCCACTATTAACTCTTGCTTATGCTACGCCAGCCAAGTGTTTGGTTACCAAAATCTTGACGAATATGAAATGTTACAACGTTTCTTCTTCAAGAGAATTTTTAAACTTCCAATCTCTACTCCCACGTATGCTATACACGTTGAATCAGGTCTTCCACCAATCTTTTTGAGAAACCTTAAGTCCAGCGCTGACTACATAGTAAAAGTCATGCAAAGATCGAGCGAAAACCTCCAAAGGCAAGTAATGGATGTCGCGTTTCAAAGGCAACTGTCTCCGTTCAAAAAATGGAATGAGTTAGCTGATACACACTGCTTTGAACTTAAGCTAAATGATATCCCCTCCGTAAATTGGCAAGATAGATTCTACGAATGCATTGCAAAGGTAGATGATTCAATTTATCTCAAATTCTTAAATAGGGCCCAAACTTCCTCCACCCGTTTAATGTACAAAGAGCTCAATCACGCTCTTTTCGTAAACAATTATTTTGATAACAAATTTTCAGTAAATCAAATAAGTACACTGTTTAAGGCAAGAACTGAAATGTTAAATTTAAATTACAAACCTCACAGAAACAATAATTCCTTATGTAACCTCTGCAACCGTAACGAAACCGAAGATATTAATCACTTCTTAGCCAATTGCCCAATTTTACAAGAAGTGCGAAGGCTTTACTTTGAAAAGAGCTTTCTAACTCGTGAGGAAGTCAAAGATATTTTAAATGGTCAGTGTAGTTGGAATATTCTTTATAGTTTTATTATTCATGCCTTGGGTTACCGAAACAGCTTTATCGAATAAAATAGAAACAATTTAATTTATTTTTTGATAAGCAATGTTAATATGCTTTTATTTATATGCTCAATTGTTTTACTTTTATTGTATATTTATATATTTACAAAACTTTTACTTTCTTTTCATTAAACCTCGTTAAAGTCAAATTTCAGGCAGACGGCAAATAATTTTTGCCATGCTAATGTTCTTTGTATTTTTTATGTAAATTTTTCGAGATTTTATCAAAATAAAGAATTTATAATAATAATAATAATACATAACGACTCGACGTAAAGACAAATAGTATGGGAAAGCTTTATCAGCAATGAGAAACTACTAATCTTTTACTTATATGTGCTTTCATGTAGTACCAATAGCGCCTCAGGCACGGAATTGTACTCGGATGACACACGAAGATTTGCTGCTGAAAATCATTCGAGCGCATGTGTCTTGATATCCCAAAAACTGCGGCCTTACTTACTTAGGGTCAGTACAGTTCGGGGTGAAACTGGGCCTCAACCAAGAACCTTCTACCTATAACGACTTCGATTTCGGGCGAGCTCTCTCCAGTTTTGCACTCTAAGTCGGTTGAGGTCTTCATCCACTTGATTGCGCCACCTAAGACGAGGTCTTCCCCTTCCGCGATTTCCCTGCAATGTGTTTCGAAAACCCGACGAGCCGGAGCGTTTGGGTCCATCCGCTCTACATGGCCCAACCATCGTAGCCTCGCGATGCGTACTCTTCTATGGCTATGCCCATGTCGCGGTACAGCTCATACAGCTCGTTGTTGTACCTTCTTCTCCACACATTGTCTTCGCATACGGGGCCAAAGATCAGTCGGAGAATTTTTCTTTCGAAACGACCAAGGGTTTCCTCATCCGCTTTCGATAAGGTCCATGCTTCCGCGCAGTAAAGCAAGACTGGGATGATCAAGGTCTTTGTTTCTCAATTGCCTTCTTAACCTAAAGAAGCAACTGTTGGCAAGAGTTATTCTCCGTTTGATCTCCGCACTGATGTTGTTGTCCATGTCTACAGCGGATCCTCGGTAGACGAAGTCCTGTACTAACTCGAAGTTATGTCTGTCTATTGAAACGTTTTGTCCAATTCGTTGATGTTCTGTGTCGTTGTTTGATGACAACATATACTTCGTTTTGCCCTCATTAACCATCAAACCCATTTTTGCCGCTTCTGTTTCAATACTCGCAAAAGCTCCTATGACATCAAGCTTTTTTCTTCCCATTACGTCAATATTATCTGCGTAGGTGAGTAATTGTACAGACTTTTGAAAGATTTTTCCTCTGGAAGAATTATTTTTCCTGAATTTGGGATTTGAATGCGTTGTTGAAGCGCCAGTCGGTTTATGACGAAGGGTCAGACCCAACTCAAGATAAAACATATGGCAGATGACAAAATGGCTGTCAATGAAAACAGTGCTGCGAATGAAAAGTTTCTTACTTAGCTTTTACCTAAAAATAATTACTGTGCATGTGCATATTAGATTTTTAGAATTAAAATTAAATAATGTGCAATGAATTTCACATATCGGGCTGCAAAGAACATGAAATGCTGCAAAGACACTTCACTAAGCATCTCTACAGACATCAAAGCGCATCTCTACTGATCTGCCATTATGTACTGCGTTTTTGAAATTGAAAATATCACAAACTGTCTAAAAAAAGTGTGTAGCTCCTAGAGCACTCCCTACAAAAGTTGCTGCTTTTTCACATTTCGAGAAGAACAGGATTCTCTATAAAATGGCAAACAATTTCTGAGAAATTTAGAGTACACTTGTCTCTTCGATGAAAAATTGGATCCACATGAAGAATGTCCTTAGAATATTCTACAATAAGTGGAAAGCTGCAATTGTTTCGGTAAGAAGATTACAATTGGAGGTGTATCGCACAACCACGCTCCTTAAGACTAATTTTGAACGCAGACAATTTGTGGTATATCATTTACTTGAGTTTGAGAAAAGCAATTGAATTTTTATCTAATTTTCCATTTACATAAATCATGCCCCACTAACTTTTGACCATCCATTCAAAAAATCGCCAGGCAATATTTTTCAAATACGAAACAAAAGAGCTGACACACAAACCTGATGCAGAGTGTCTTTCAAATATGACCACAATTAAGCTTATCTCAACAATGTCTTGTGGAACATTCAACGCTCCTCTAATTACTTCATTTAGAAAAAAAATGCACCCAAGTGCGCGGTACAAAGCCAGTCACTCAGTCAAACAGTTAAATTGTATTCTGAAGAAATCGCACAGATGAACCCAAATGATTAGACCGCTTTTTTCAAGGTAAACAAAACACACCACAGTGATGCAGACGAAAAGCGGATAATGAAACATAAAGCGATCACAAAAGTAGAAAAAAAAAACTTCACTTTAACCAGAGCACCGTCTCATTTTGTCGTCTGTTTAAGAAAAAAAAAAATTAAATAAAAGAAGAAGAAGAAAAGATTGAAATCTAGATTGGACAAGAGCAGAGCACAAAAAAGGGCTTCTCCAGCCACGGATGGACGAAAGGGCAGCTCGGCCCGTCACAGCAATGAAAGAACGAATTTGTAACTCCTCTGCTTTTGGATTTCATTTAATTTTCGTATTTTTTTTTATTTTTGTTTTTTGTATTTGTTTGTCAATCGTGACAGACTTTATGTGTTCAGATGATGATGATGAGACACTGGAAATTTTAGCGTAGGTTTGGGAACAAGCTTCAAAGTTGAAGGGAGTTGAGTTTTTTTTAGGATAAGAACTTCTTGAAGCAGGTATGTACGTAGACTTTTATTTGAGGGTTTAGTTTTAAAAGAGCTGGAAACAAAAACGATTGAATTACTTACCTCCGAAAAATCCCGCTGAGACATATCTAAAGTTGTATTGGCCAATTTGAATGTTTCTTTCTGTTATCCTTTTATGTGTATTTAGATTTCGAGTTGAGGATATATGTACGTACTAGAGCAATGAGTTCATTGAGCTGCTTATGATCTATTTTTTTAGTTGTCAAAACATGTTCTGCTGCTACATTTTCTGAAAATAAAAAAAACAAAAATTCAACTTGAAGTGCTTGAAATGGAATTAAAAGGTTTACGATAATGTTTATTTTTCACACGTTTATTAATGATTGAGTTCTATAATATGACATTAATTAATTAATTGGTGAATGGTCCGGCCTAAAAAATTATTTCATAAAAAAAAAATTTGACGAATATCCACTTTGACAATAGTCGTTGACGTGTTACGGAAAACACCAGCAGCCAACCTTCATTTGGATTAATGAAATCTCTACTCGAATTTTTTGTAATTTTCAAATGTCAATAAGAATGACAATAGCCGAGTTTCATTGGGAATCTGTATTCACTTTAGCAAATCATCGCAAAACATCGCCGGAAAACAACAAATTAGTGAACAACGATAAGTGAACAAAAATAAGTATAAAATAATAACAGGGATGGCTGGTAAATGGAGTTTATAGAATAAAGTTGCATTAGTGAGTACAGCAAACACTAACAAGCTTCAACTTTTAAGTAATTGTCCACACGACGCGACGTTATGTTTACGACATTATACAGGGTGTATGTATAAGATGCGATAAAAGCTCAGGACGGATAGGTTGGGTCAAAACAAAGAAAAAAATCGTATTTATGGGGGTCTATCTCTCCACCTTTAGGTGGGGGCAGTTTTTTTTACTTAATTTAAAAAAAAAAATTACAAGTCAACTAAGACACTTACTACCAAAAACTATAATGCATTTGAAAGCTAATGCTTTGTTCGTTAATGAACATTTGAGTTCAAGTTTATTTAGGGAACAGGTTTTGAGTAACCAAATCTCAAAGTCAAATTTTTAAAGAAAGAATAAAAAAATTTTGTTCAAGGTCTTATTAGTTTTGAGTCAAACACAGAAAACTGAACGTTAAAAATCTTTCTTAGATTTTGAGACATAAAAAAAAAAAACGAAAGCTACCTTTGGACTGTGTTTTCTGAGTTTTGTGGTACCCGTGGTGTGATGGATAGCATGTCCGCCTGTTAATCCAGAGGTTCGAGTTCGAATCCCAACAGAGGCAAAAATGTTTTTTCCACGGGTATCGCCTTTCGCGAGGAATTGGCAAGTCCTCCGTTAGTATTCATTGCCATGAAAAGCGCTTTCTCGATTAGCCGTTCGGAACCGGCAGAAAATTGTAGGTCCCCTCCATTCCTTCACAAGGCATGGTTGTGAGAAATGCGCTAGACCCAGGGGCTCCTCGCTCTGTTGCGCTATCCTATTTATTTAATTTTTTTTTTTTTTTCTGAGTAAAAAAGGGGTTTGCTGGACAAAGAACCTTTAACTTCTCAAAAAATAAGAAAGATTTGTCGTTTCTTACGCAAAACACCCTGTATATCTTTCTACATACCATAGGGCCGTCCAGTAAGAAGTCTGCTTGTGATTAGATATTCCCGTCGGTCGTAGTGTTGAAGAAAATCCATGTTTATTCACTTCCAGTCGATCTTCGTAACTTGCCACTCCACTAACGACATTGCACCGAATTTCACATAAGGACTTCGGTTTTAAAGCTTTTTAAGTTTAATTGACACAAACACCAAAGTTTGCCGACAAACAATAAGGTCGTGTCTTTGGTAAACCTTTCCTTTAAATGCATCAAAAATTATCCGGATTTCGGAAGACTTGCCAATTCCTGGCGAAGTTATACCCGTTTAAAACAATTAAAATGTGTCTGCGACTCCAACCCCCGAACTCCCATGTAAAAGGCAGACATTCTAACCATTACGCCATGGGTATCAAAGGCTATGTTAGCATAGCAAACAGATTTGTCCAATTTGGTCGTGGGAAAACCTAAAAATTAATGTTAAAAGGCCAATGCATCATCTTCAACTTCTGACTACTTGACTTAGTCTCGCAATTCTTATGTCTGGTCAGCTGCTTCTCAAACATATTTGCGCTTGCTAGATAGGGTACAAAATAGAGCTTTGCGATTGATAGGTGATAGCTCAATAGCAGAATCGATTGATTCTCTTGAACATTGTCGAAACGTTACCTGTCTCACTCTATTTTATCGCTTTTTTCACAAATCGTGCTTTAGTGAAATAGTCAGTTGCATTCCTCTCATGAAACAATTTAGCCGCAATACCCGCCTCGCTAGGAATGCTCATCAGTTTTACCTCGAACTCAACTTCGGGCGTACAGAACAGTATAGACATTCATATTTTAGTTGCACTACCCGAATGTGGAATGTTACACCAGACTCTGTTTTTCCCCACATTTCAACTTACAAAAATTCAAAAGCAATGCGCATCGGTATCTCCTGCGTTTTATAACATTATAAGGTATTCATTCATTTGGGCTTGTTCTAGACTCTTTGGTAAAAAAAATGGGGGCTTAGGCCCACAACGATTTACTGGACATACCTACCTCACTATTATCACACCCATCATAAACCATGCTTCGCTGGTCTCGTTGCAAAAAAACAGACCAAGTTTAAGCCCGTAAAGCTTTGCAAAAGCTACAAAAATTAGCCTGTGTATGTATCACAGGTGCAATGCACACCTGCCCAACTTTAGCCCTAGAAAGTTTATTAAATTTTCCTCTGCTATACCAAAGAGTAAAGAAAACTGCCGCACTAAGCGGACTGAAGCTTCATCTCACAAACAATTTAAGTGAAGAAAATTTCCAGGTACATTTGAGCATTCTGCAGGTGCTCCCAGTACTACCATCGGCTGTAGCTCACTCTTCGGCCTGTATGCCTAGACACATAATGCTACATCAGCTCTTCGAAGTAATCTTTCCTAACCGCTCAGAATGGAAGATCCCTGTAATTCTTACAAGTTCAAGTAGATTAGATTAGATTAGATTAAGGGGACGGGTAGAGCTTGCTCAGCTCTGGGCAGTGGGCACTGCGGTGTCTGAATGAAACCTATTGTGCCAGCCCATGTGAGGTTTTAGGACTGTTTTCCTGCTCCTGAATTGAACCAGAAGTTAGTAATCTTCTGTGGGTGAATGAGTTTGAGTTTATCTAGGGGGATGATCTCATAGTCAAGTATTTGCTTTCTAAGGCGGAAAAGTGCTGGACATTCTGTAATAATGTGCAGAGAAGTTTCTTCATTCATAGAGACATAGTCTACAGATGGGGTCCACTACTAGCCTCATTTGGTGAAGATGTTTCTTTAAAGAACAGTGACCGGTTAGTAGTCCTGTGCAAATTTTAAGGGGTTTTCCTATTGAGGTTCAGTAGGAATTTTGATGTTTTTTCAGTATATTCTGGCAAAAAGAGTTTTGAACAGGTTTGGCTAGATGAGTTACTCCAAGCTTTATTTGATGCTTCCAGTAGCATGTTCTTGGCAGTGTGTTTGAAGGTGCTTTTATTTACACCGCAGAAGGGTTCAGGTCCGACGAATGATTTAGATGCGCCGTCTTTAGCTAAGTTGTCTGTCTTCTCGTTACCATCATAGCATTTGTGTGCTGGGATCCAGTGGAGGATTACAGTGTTTTTCCTTGCTAGTTCAGAGAGTGATATGACTGTCTCTTGGACTAGTTTGGATCTTATAACAGGTGAGCTTAACGGCTTTAGTGCAGCTTGGTGGTCTGAAAAGATGAATATTAATTCGTTGTGGGACAGTCGCTAAAAATGCCAGAACCTGTACCAGTTTCCATTTTTGAGCCGTCTGTATACCAGATCATATCTTGCCTTGAAGGATGAGGCTTTGTGTTCTCCGCTCCCAGTCTTCCCTAGGGGGGATGACAATGGAGAAGTTGAGTTTGAAGTTGTACATGGGAATAATAGCATCCAAGCACATACTAAAGGTATTAAGTTTTTCTAGACTTTCCATTATCGACAGATGTCTTTTCGGGGTTGGATGTGATTTTATGTGTCCTTGATGGAAAAGACGGTGTGTCGCCAGTCTTGCTTCCATTTTTATGAAAAGGTGGATTGGAGGTAGTCCTGTAATGACGTTTAAAGCGTATGTTGGTGTTGTACGCATGCATCCTGTAATGCATGTTGTTGCCAATCTTTCTTTTTTCAACCGATACTTCAGAGATTTAACTACTACAGGGTAATCGATTTGGTTTTAAATACCACAGCTGCCTGTAGGTCAGAAGAAGTCGGATTTCGGCACTGTTGGATAAACAGGGTATTTAACATGATGAGGCATGCACTGATAATTTTCCACACCTTTAATTGAGTCACGAACTTTAATTTAACGGTCAGTACTCTAAGAAATAGTTTTTTTATGTCTATTAACAAGCAGAGGGTTGGAGTTCTCAAATAGAGTGTTTCTGAGTAGGTACTTTAGTCTGTATGTATATTTAAGCAAGAGGTTTTTTATCTTCAGCGACAACCGGGACGGAACATCCTGAGATAAATCAAGTCAGCCGACTTATAATCAAGAATTCTCTTTCTTTTAGTTATTATTTTTATTCTAGACAATGTATTAGGTTAGGCCCCCTATGTGCCAACATTCCTACATTATTATCATTTTCTTAATTTTTAAATTACGTAGTATAAGTATCAATTGTATATATATATCGTTCAATAAACATAATGTAATGTAAAATGTTTTCTATCTTTGGATTGTATTCACATTGATGCAGGAGTTATTCTAAACAAGATTAGATTTCTGTTGAAAAATCGACTATAAAAAAATCTGTTTTTTATCTTTTTGCGTTTGCTTTTTTTCTTTTGTTTAAAGGCTCATTGCCGCTTTGGACCAGATACGGTCTCAGGACAATAAACGGATAATATATGTTCAGTATTTAAACCGAAGTCTTCTTCTTAAGACTTAACATTGCACGATATCGAATGCTCACACACACGTGTCTGTACATACCCACAGATATTCAATTTTCGTTGCTGTTTCCTTTTTCAAAAAGTTTTAATGGAATTTACATACGAAACGAATGACATTTTTGTTTGGAAATTGAATGCGCAAATAAATTACCAGTGACTGACTACCCACTGACGGCCGGTGAATTTCTTTGAAAAGATATTTTTCACAAAACGGCAAGAAATAGAATCAAAGGGAAGAAGGCAAATCAAAAGGAATAAGGTTTTTTGGTAGCGGCAGACTTGATGATAAAACAATGACATTGCTAACGAAAACGATTCCGGCTTGGTGCATAAACAAGATGGCCTTGGAGGATATTCCAGACAAAAAAGTTTTTTTTAAGAAGAATTTCGTTGAATTTAGTTTAGAGTTTGGACGGTGCTACTCACGCATGTATGTATATGCGTACTTGCCTCGAAGACGCAAGTTCTTGCTTTTATAGATGTACTTTACTTCATTATTAGAAATAGGCAGCGTTTGGCTAAAGCACAGAGGAGTGGTATATTTTTGATTCTGAAATCGTATAACTTCCTCATTTTAAGGCATCACTTGATAAACTCATCAGAGCGAGCGTTTTTACTCTATTCGGCTTCAGTAAAAACATCATTTCTCATTTTCAATTCACGTTATTTGCTGACCAAAAAATAAATTTACCAAAACACAAAATAAACGACTTTCCGACTCGTCTTGCCGGCCAGAAGGTACTTTTCATCCTCGACAACATGATATACCTTCGCATATTCTCTCATTGCCTTCGTCCTTGTTATAAACCACAAACTAATGACCACACCGGACTCCTAACGCTTCTCCTCTTTCTCGTCTGCGCATATTTCTGTAATTTGTGAGAGAGTTACAATTTATTTACATTCCTCTGTTCACAAAGTTCGCATCGAGTTCGAATCAGGCGCGATCTTCGTTTTGACCCTAGCAGTGAAATTTATATACATACCTAACAATCGCCATGTTTCAATGTTTGATGTCGTTGGGTATTGTAAAGCATCTTAACAGTGGAATCGAAATCGAAAATCCTTAAACTGCTAAAGATATGGTCGCGCAGTGCCTCTTTAAATGGATTTATATTTATCACCAGAATTTGTGTTGAAAGTTTCAATTGGGCCAGCGTATTATTTTGGGTATCATTTTGGTTTATGGTAAGTGCAAAGAATTTCAGAGGGGTGACGGGAGAGATTTGGCTGTCAAACCTGCGTTTTGTTCTTTTCAGTTTGATGGTATTTTTTGTGGAATTCTTTTGTATGTAGACCAAAGGTTGAACATTCTTTTGATTGTATAAATATTTTGGTTGGATATGGAGGTTATGTTGTCAGACCTTTAAAACTCCAGCATAGCTTCGCGATCAGCAATTGATTGGTGACAATAAGAATTAAAGAAACATTTCAAACATTTACGAAGTCAAGCTCAATGTTGCATCAAAAAAGGCGCTTCGTTCGAAGAACTTGAATGATGATTGGTAGCATCAGCCTTTTAATCTTTCTGTCGGTTTTTATTTAATTCGTTTAGTACAGACGTGAATTCCACAACACTTGTTTTTTGTTATTATCGTTTGTCGTTAATCATATCAAGACAATTAACATCCTAGCGAGTCTAGCAACTGTTGTGGCCGTGAAATTGTTTTCCCGTGGGTATCGCTTTTGCGCAGAATAGCAAAGCTTCCCGAGAATAATAAAACTGCCATGAAATGAGCTTTCTCACTTAGATGTTCGGAATCGGCATGAAACTGTAGGTCCTTGAAATGTGTGTCAAACGATATTTCAAAGTAAAGACAACAGTTTCTGTTTTTTTTTTTTTTTTTTTTTTTTGATTTAAGACAAGATCCTAACCAGGATAAAAACGAAATCAACCATTTGGCAGCGTGTTGACCATTTCGCAGTCTAGTTACTTTTTGACGTCTCTAGTTACTTTGCATACGCTCCCCAAATTCGTGTATTTTATTTGAGTAAGGTAAAGCACTCCACCTTCGGGTTGAGCAGCTAAATATGAATCTCTAAACTTAACTGTACGACCGAAGCGAGGCGGGTGTTGCGGCTAAAGTGTTTCAAAAGATGAATGCAACTGGCTATTTCACCAGAGCACTGTTTGTAAAATAGGCGATAGAGAAAGAGTGAGGCTAGTAAAATTTCGACGAAGTTCAAGAGAATCAATCAATTCTTCTATTGAACTATCACTTATCAGTTTTAACGCTCTGTTTTGCACTCTATCGAGGAGGCGCAAAGATGTTTCACAAGATATGAGAATTAAATACCAGTTTAGGGCGGATGTAATTTGTAGCCAGATGAAAAGGGGTGAGAAATTTCCTGCACTGTCTTAAGAAACCTAAGCATTTAGCAGCATTTTTGGGAACTTCAAATATCTTCTCATTCCAACAAGAATCATCGTTACACCCAAACTGAGTACTGATCGCTTTTCGGTTTCTCGGATACAGGTACCATTCATGGATGATTTCAAGTGAAAGTGCGGGAAACTATTGCCCAGCAACTACCTTTTCTACTGACAGAACTTTTTATGGAGGCCATGAATAAAATGAAGGACTACGAAGATAATCAAGTGGTATAATTTGGACAAGGGAAAAGGCAACGAATTCATTTAGAATATGAAAAGATATCTATGCAGCACCATCAACACAGTTGAAAGAAAGAGAGAACAGTCCAAAGTATGAAGGATTGCATGCAACAAACTGGCTTAGATAGAGCAATTGGTTTCAAACACTACCAACAAGATAAAGAAACATCGTGACGGAATGATGAACTTGAAACAGTGATAAGTGAGAAGAAAGCGATTTTCAAATTAGTGTCAAAGCGCCCCTCAAGGGGAATTTTTTTTTTTATAATTTACGCGCCCTTCAAGGTGTTATGACTACCCTTATAGTGTTGGAAAACACAGTACGAGTGTTAGGAAATAAGGAAAAGATAAGAAAGGAGATACCGATGCACATATTATTCTTGAATTTCTGTTCATTTAGCATTACAGCTTGGGGAAAATTGAGTTCGGCAAAGTATTCCCCATCCGGGTTGAACGGCTAAAATAGGAATCTCCGTACATAACTGCACGACCGGAGTTGCACCAAAGGGAGAACTGATGTGCTTTCCTTGCGAGGCGGGTATTGGGGCTAAATTGTTTAAGGGGAGGAATACAACTGGCTACTTCACTAGAGCACTGTCTACTGTTTATAAAAATAGCGATTAAAAAGAGAGAGACATGATGTTGCGACGATGTTCTAGAGAATCAATTGAATCTACAATTGATATGTAACCTATCAATTTAAATGCTCTATTTTGAACCCTGTCGAGCAGGGAATACAAAAACAGCAAGAAAGTATAATCGAAGAAGAACTGCCCCTTATTCCAAGTACGGCGGCACATATCGGGAGCGTTAAAAAATGTCAGCCCCGGCTGCTGATGCAAACCAAGATATCCAAGAAATACGAAAAATAACTTCTTTGCAACAATCTTCAAAAAAGCCGCTCAAAGAAGGAGAAATACTCAGGAGATTCGTTAGCCGAAGTTCATTAATGATGCTCAAAGACATATTCTTGTAGATGACGACTAAATTCTGCTCAGTTATTGTGAGTGACTTTTGAACGAACAGTTTCCTTAAGAGCACTTTCTAATGGCTGAACCTAACTTAACTCAAAAGCCTGACATCACAGTAAAAGAAGTAGGTGAGGCTGTAAAGAACTTCAAAAAAGCAAGGCTCTTGGGCCAAATGAGATAACAATTGAGTTTTGAAAAAAGATGGGATACATCGGGCTTAGATGGCTCATTATTATTATCTTCGAGCTTATAGGAGTTGATAGTTTGCCTAACCATTGGAGGAAAAGTTGCCTTTTATAGCTGTGTAAAAAGGAAAGGAAAATACACGAAGTTGCAATATATACCGCTCTATCGGTATCAGAGGATCGTGTTTCGAATCCTAACAAAGGCAAAAATGTTTTTCCATTTTCATTGCCATGAAAAGCTTTTCTTGATTAGCCGTTCGGAACCGGCAGAAAATTCTAGGCTCCCTCCATTCCCTCACAAGGCAATGGTTGTGACAAATGCGCTAGGTCCTGGGGCTCCTGGCTCTGTTGCGCCACCCTATATATGAAGATTGTTGAGCGGGTATTTGGTATGTGATGACCGATGCGAGTTTATCGTCGGTAAGTCAACAACCGATGCAGTTTTAAGAACAAGGATCCCAATGGTAAATTATCGTGATTCCTTTAACGATTTGTATGTTGTGCTGGTTGACTTTGAAAAGAATTCGATCGACAATCAGCGCGAGATCTAAAACAGGTGGCCCTCAGACAACGAAGAGTTCCAGAGGCCTGTGTGCGTATGATTGAGAATATGTATGAAGAAGCAGTGACGAAGCTTAAATGTCCAGCTGAAGTCACTGTAAGTGTTGACCAAGGAAATGTCTTGAGCCCTCTGCTCTTTATTGCAGTCCTTGACAAATACTCAAGCACAGAACAAAAAAGGACATTAACTATTATTTGCAGTATTGAATAAATAACGCTTTGACCAATTGTTTAAATTATGTTTGTTTTTATATTAAATTGGGCTTTTTTGGTCACTTTCATTTGAATATGCAAATAAAAAACTTTATTTCATATACACAATATAGAAATCATAAGTGAGGATTCTACATCACTGTAAAAATCACTTAACATTTGGGGAAATTTTTAAAAAAAAGATAGTGGGTACAATAAAAATCAAAAGACTGAGTGGTGGTGTTGCCCGTTTTTTTGATGCAGACATGCCTATTCTCGACGTATCTATATGCACCCAACACGACCGTATGAGTCATTTGAGAGGTAAAAAAGGAAGCTCTAGTTTGTCTTCGTTCATTTAACACAACATTTTTGAGTAATTTGAGGTGAAAAAACAAATCGTGTGCCTAGTGCTGGTTCGTTTAAAACGAAACCACTTAGTCGTTTTAACGAAAACGGTTATTGGATTTGCTATGGGCCCATATGAAGCGAACTATCAGCTTGAGTTAAGAACATCACGGTATTGCTCGTGTTAGTTCTTGTAAAACGAAATCACCCAGTCATTTCTGGTGGAAAAGCACCTAGCAGAAGCTTATTGCAGTCACTTGAGTATTGAGTTGAAACCCACATGGTGCTGCTCGAAAGAGCTCGTAGCTCAACGAGTACAGTTTTATTACGGCCATATAGCGTTGTATCACTAGACGAACACCAACATAACTTTTGGCTTTTACCAAGCGAAAGCGATATCAGAAAGTGATGCCAGTGTTAGAACTTTTTGCGCTATTTTGAAAAATTTTATTTTCAGTTGAATTTTTAAGAAATTTTCTTTTCAGCTCGTAGAAAGTTATTAATACCTTAACAACCTTGTTTAGAGTTTTGTTTCAATAGTTAAAAAAGAAAGTTATTTAAACTTTGCAATTGAATTACAAAATTAATTCTTCTTCGGCGTTACGAGCATGTTCTCCCACTTTCGGCTTCACACTAGTGATCCGCCCATGGAGTATACGCCGCGCCGGCGCGGCGCGGCGCCGCTTTGACCTCAGAATAAGTCTCTTTTTTGAACATGCGACAATGGCAACTGAGCCGGTCGAGCTCTATTTTTTACAAAATAGTATTTTTGAAGTGAAGCAATCTACGGATCTTGGGGGTCTAACACGGTTAAGCTTAGTTACTACTGATGTCATACGAAGCATCTTTATCTCAACTGCTGTCAACCTACTCCCATACTGTTTGTCCATTGTCCAACTATGTAAACCTTATGCGAGTGCCTGACGCACAACCGAATGAAGAGTATTCTCTTCTCTTCAGTTTAGATGGCATTTATGTGTCACAGAAGATTTCAGAGTTTTCTCACAAATTCATCCAACCTTTGATTACTCGATGACTTATGTCTTCACAAGTGACACAAACGTACTTGAATTAGTCCCTGTACCGACTCTGAGTTTAGCATGTATTCTACAACGAATAGAGGAAGGACATCCTTTGAATTAATTCTCCCAAACCATAACAAGTCAAAGCGTTCCAATCAAATCACAACTTTCAACTCAGTACTCAAACTGTATTGTGCTTCTGAACAAGTAACTACGTTATGACTAATGTTTATTGTTGGGGAAACTGGGCTATATAGCCATAAACGTACCTGCTGTTCTCGTACGAGTACATTAAATATACTTTATGAAGAAAAGCAACTTTAAAAGCATATCCCATATCAGATACTCATCCGGTTAATGTCAGCTTCCAAGCTCCGACATAAGACATAACACTACTTAATTGCTAAATTCACCTTTCGACAAGGCGTCCATGCCCTGTAATTACATTGATTACAAAGGCTAACAACAACACAAAATAATTGGTAAGTTCTTCGTTCTTAAATCGAAAATTTGTTGATTCAGTTCTTTAATTTGAGCGATAGCAAATAATTGCTGGATACACACTTAAGCCTCTGATCATAAAATTTTATTTGCACTGGCCGAACATCTGAAGCAAGGAGAAAGAAAAAAAAATCAGATAATTATTCTTCTTTCCTAAAATAATAATTTTCATGTGTATGTGTTAATGTGTGCAAAGATGTTATATATCCTTGGGCACTTTAGCTTTTCAAGGTTTAAATTATTTCATTTTAATGAACTTCTTTGAAAGCATTGATATTAAAAATAAATTTACAACAACGAGAATTCTAAAAAAAAAATTGGACAATGTGTAGCAGGTGGATGTGGAACAGTCGTTTGTATGAGTTGAAGTCAATTACTACTCATATTTGAAGACAAGAACTTATTCGCTTTAATCTTTTCTCTTTGAGGTTTGCGTTTGCAAACTGCTAAACGACGAAGATAGAACAGGCACCGCTCTCGAATGAAATGAAAAAAAATTACCGTCCCACTAAAAAATCATATGACGTGTGCAAGATATTTAAAATTAAAAAAAACATTCAGAATACTGCTGAAGAGAATGGGCTCTCCTCACGCCTGAAATCTTGAAAGCAAATGTAAGGAATAAGCCTCCTTATCGTCTCGTACAAGATCATGTCTGCCGTAATATATAAACGTCGGGATCCCCATGTTAACAATTTGATAGGTCTAAGACCAGAAAAGTCCACAATCGACCAAATTTTCACATTACGGCAGATTTTGAAAAAAAAAATCCCGAGATGCAAAATCAATAAATATACACCTTTTTTTAACGATTTCAAGACCGCGCTTAGCAGTATATACAATGACTGATTACTGTCAATTACAATTACAGAGCCATGTCTAATTTCGGCATCCCTCCAAAACTCGTACTATTATGCAGAATGACTTTGGAGAATTCACGCTGATCCGTCAAGGTCGGTAAAAAAGTCACTGAGACCTTTAATGCCTAAAAAGGCTTTCAACAAGGCGACAAACTGTGATGTGATTTCTGTAAAATTATACTTGAAAAGATTGTACAAAATTCAAACGTCAACACCAAGCATAAGCATAAAATTTCAAAAATATTTGTATTTGTATTTGTATTTGTATTTATTCAATTACATAATTTAACTCAGTAAGATACATTATCTTATAAACTAGAGTCGGTACAATTACTCGCTTACGCAGACAATGTTAAAGTAGAGCAAAACCAAGTATATGTTATGATATCAAAAAAGGACAGCGAACATTGACGAATTGGATGAAACGTCACAATAACAAAACAGACATAACTTCAAGGTAGTACAGGAGTTCGTCTACCTGCGGAGATCAAACGGAGAATAACCGTTGCTTCTTTGGGTTAAGAAGGCAATTAGAAACAAAACCATCTCTAGAAAAACCAAGGTAACCCTTTATATGGCCTTGATCGATCCAGTCCTTATTTACGGCGCGGAATCATGGACCTTATCGAAAGCGGATGAGGAAACCTTGGCCGTTTTGAAAGGAAAATGCTGCGGATGAGCTTTGGCCCCGTATGTGAAGACTATGTGTAGAAAAGAAGATTCAACAACGAACTTTATGATCTGTACCGCGACATGGGCATAGCTAGAAGAGTACGCATCGCGAGACTAAGACGGCTGGGATTTGCAGAGCAGATGGACATCAACGCTCCGGCTTTGTCCGGGTTTTCGAAAGCACATTGCAGAGGTGTCTTGCAAGTGCCAAACCTCGTCTTGGTTGACGCAATCAAGTAGAAGAGGACCTCAACCGCCTTAGAGAGAGCTCGATGAAACTTAAGTTGTTGGCAAAAGATGCTGGTTGAAGTCAATGCTCCTCCCGAACTGTAACACCGACCTAAGAAAGAAAGTTTGTTTTCGACAAAGCAAACTGCACATAGAATTTGTCAAAGCATCTCGATAGAAAGATATAACTTCGAAACAGTCAAAAGCCTTATGGACTAACGATATCGCCACAGACATCAAATGAAGAATCATTATTGACAATCGTTTTTCATGCTTTTAAGGCATCTAAGTAGAAAAGAACCAGGAGCTTGTTTCATTCTGGCCCTGCTCTATGTGTGGCAGTGACATGAACACTGTCAAAATAACAGGAACAATTGCTGGACTGCTTTGAGAAATAGATTCTTCGGATGATATTCCTTGCAGTCTTTACCGAGGGGGGATAGCGAAGTTAGATAACTGTTTTTCAATTTTTGAATGCGTCTCACAGATTTTATGAAATCAGATTAGGAATCTCATTTTGCCAAACAATTTTTCCTTTAATAATTATAATTACCTACTGAAATTACTTCGGAACGAAATTCTACAAATTAAGTAGAACTTTGTTTCGGATTCCATCGTATCTCGATCGATTTTATGCAAGCGAAGGTTACTGAAATTATCTGTTAATACACTGTATATCTGCTCGGGCTTTGATTTCACATCGAGGAATTAAGTGCTAAAATTTACGCCACACTTGGCTTTTATATATTTTCTCCATTTGGTTACAAATTTCATTTGGCTACAAATGTGTTTCCATTCGTGTATGTTTGCGTAAGCCTTTTAGATATGACACCTTTTCAATAATTTAGATGAGATTAAGGCCATTATTTTTAGATTTGACCATCATTTCGCCTCGGTGTCCATTTGCTTGACGTATTCCAGATATCTTTCGGTTTTTATAAGGGCTTAGAGACCAAAGACTTTTGATTTTTCTAGCTTTCCTTTCGAGTTAACTTATCAAAATAGGTGTAAGTTTGTTGCCATCTAACATACAAACTTAGCCACCATTATGACTACATTTGCCACATCTCGTACTTTGCTAAAAACTACTTGCTTTATTAATAACTAGTGTAAATGATTTTACTTTTCAATTATTAATATTTTGTTTTGATATATAATTTTTCATTCGTTTTCAATTGTTCAAGAAGTTGGGTTACAGAACCCTAAGCTGACATAATTGTTGATTTAGGTAATTAAAAATTATTGTTAAATTATTTTATTAATCTATAATTAAATTTTAATAGTTCTGTTCTACATCAACTTGTGTCGTTATTGACCTATTGGATTAATTAAAACCATATAAGTTTCAAGCTATAAAAACTGAAACTTACAAATCAACAATTAAGATGGAAGACCTCAAGGTTAAATTCTGTTTGTCTTCCGAAGCTTGGGAAAACAAAACTACGGTTAACGTGAAAACCATTCAAATTTTGGGTCAAGAGGAAATTTTTTCTTTTCCAATTGAGAATCAACCAATCCAAAAGCATATTGAATTGGCGAAACTGTCTATTATCAAAGGAGCAGTGAAGAGCCTAAATACAAGAGGAAAATTTAGAAATATTACCATTACACTAAAGAAAGAGTTGCAAAGTTCATACTTGGATGAAGAAGGTAATGTAGTCTTTTGTGGTTATTATTTAGAGGCAATAAATTTTTCCCCCCAACGCACTTCCAATACCCCTTTACCGAATATCGAAAATCCCATCCGGTCTATTTCAAATAATATGATGCTAGAAAAATTTTCAAGTAAAAATCAAAATGCAAAGTCCATGGTTAAATTTATTTATGTTCGAATGTGATAGATTAAAAATAAGTGAGGAACAATTCCCCGAAGCTTTAAAAATAAACTTGGAAGGACCTGCTTTAGACTGGTTCTCATCTTTATATAAAACGTGTTCTATGGATAAACCTTGGGATTATTGGAAGATATCTTTCCTAAATACATTTGGAGAGAAATCATGGAGTGAAATTGAGTACGCTTATTCTTTTCGTTGGTTAAATGGTCCATTGCTAGACTTTGCTTTAAAAAAGATAAATCTTCTTATTGATATCGATCCAGTCCTTTCCGAAGAAAATGATAATTATAAATCACAAATAAAAATAGTGAATTATTTAACAGTACAAAACATACTAGAAAATCAAAAACAGTTAAAATTTGATAAATACTGTAAAATAAAAAATAAAATTATATACAGAACTTTAAATAAAAGAGAGAAAGTATGGTTAACAGAGGACTATGGTATCACATTACTCAAGGAAATACATGATTCGCATGGTCATATTGGTGTTAAGCAAATGATATTAACAATTACACCAACATTTTATTTCAAAAATATGCATAAACACATTAAAATCATTTGTAAGACTTGTGAAACATGTATAAAAAATAAAACAAGAGTTGGTAACTTTAAAGCTCCATTATCGCAGTTAGGTCCAGCATCGGTTCCATTAGAGATAGTATCATTAGATACAATAGGAGGTTTCACCGGAAATAGATCCCCAAAAAAGTATTTGCATTTGATGGTAGATCAATTTACACGTTTCGCATTTATTTCTACGTCGAAAACACAGTCAGCGAGAGATTTTATAAATCTTGTCAAGTCAACTGAAAAAAAAGGCGACATTAAAACGATTTTTACTGATCAATATCCTGGTATTAATTCCTCGGAATTCGAAAATTATTTAAAGCACAAAAACATAAATTTGATTTTCACAGCAATAGGCTGTGCATTTTCTAATGGACAGAATGAGCGAACCAACCAAACTTTAGTAAATAGAATTCGTTGCAAGATATATGAAAATAAAAATAAGCCTTGGTCAGTGATTGCTGAACAGTGTATTTCCGATTATAACAATACCATTCATACTTCAACGGGTTTCTCTCCCAATTATTTGTTAACAGGTAAGGATGACTCAATTATCCCAACGGAATTAAATAAAAATACGCTGGAAAACTTAAATTTTAATAGATCTGTAGCAATACAAAATTCTAACAGATCGCATAATATAAACAAAAAGTATTATGACAAACACACTAAAGACATTGAATATAAAGAAAATGATTTAGTTTATATTCAAACTGGTAGCAAACTGAATAGAAATAAATTAGATCCTGTTCGAATAGGTCCTTTCAAGATTAAGAAAAAGATATCCAACTCCATTTACGAGATTGACTTTGGCAGAAAAAAGAGAGACTTGAACATTTTTCATAAAAGCAAGATGAGGGGAGGGGGGATGTAAGTTTGTTGCCATCTAACATACAAACTTAGCCACCATTATGACTACATTTGCCACATCTCGTACTTTGCTAAAAACTACTTGCTTTATTAATAACTAGTGTAAATGATTTTACTTTTCAATTATTATTAATATTTTGTTTTGATATATAATTTTTCATTCGTTTTCAATTGTTCAAGAAGTTGGGTTACAGAACCCTAAGCTGACATAATTGTTGATTTAGGTAATTAAAAATTATTGTTAAATTATTTTATTAATCTATAATTAAATTTTAATAGTTCTGTTCTACATCAACTTGTGTCGTTATTGACCTATTGGATTAATTAAAACCATATAAGTTTCAAGCTATAAAAACTGAAACTTACATAGGTACAGTGGAAAAGTCCAATTCAAGCAAAGTTCTAGGACCTGTAACACAAAGCTGCAAGTACTTGTGCTACAAGTCAATCATGACGATAGTAACAAGTGACAGATAGCTACAAGTATGTTTGCTCTTCTACAAGTTTAGTGAACTAACATTACAAGCGGGAAATTGAATGATTTTCCTCTTTCTGTAACACAAAGCTACAATTGTAAAAAAAAAAAAATATTGACTGTAAAACAGTCCACTAGATTTTACAAGTGATTCAAAACATGTAGGATGTTGAAGACGTATTTAAATATACCAAAAAAAAAAAACAATCTGAGCCTGAGGAAGGCTATAGGCTAAACAGTCCCATATTCCTACGGAAACTCATTTCCAATGGAATGTAGAGTAACTATTGAAAGCTCTGAGTTCCCACGGGAGCAGAATCTTAGAAACTACTGGATTTTCAATATAAGAATGCTAAATTATCCCTCATCAACATTGACTATATCTCATTCCCATATCCCCACTGGATCAGACTTTGAAATTATCTTCAGCTTAGCATAGCGGATCTTATTTTTGGGCAGTTTTGTGTGAACAATGATTTGAATAAGTTATATAGGAGCAACGCCGGGTAGGTCAGCTAGTACAAAATAATGCACATTATTTTTCTCAAATGTACTTTTTTTTATATAATTAACGCGCACATCAAGGGGTTATGACTTATGACTACCCTTATAATGTAAAAGAACACAGTGCGAGCATTTGGGAAAATAGGAGAGGATTTGAAAGGAGACACCGATGCACGTTGCTTTTGAATTTTTGTGAATCGTAATACAGGGGAAACACAGAGCCAGGTAAGGCATTCCACATACGGGTGGTGCGACTAAAGTATGAATCTCTATACTTGACTGTACGTCCGGAGTTGGGCTCAAGGTAAAACTGATGAGCATTCCTAGCGGGCGGGCGGGTGTTGCGGCTAAATTGTTTCAGGGGAGGAATGCAACTGGTTATTTCACTAGAGCACTGTTTGTAGAAAAAGCGATAAAAGAGAGTGAGACAGGCAACGTTTCGACGATGTTCAAGAGAATCAATCGATTCTACGATTCAACTATCACCTATCAATTTTAACGCTCTATTTTGTACCCTATCAAGTAGGCGCAAAGATGTTTGAGAAGCACCTGACCAAATATGGAAGTTATACTACAGTTTTGCGCGGATGAAGGCTTTATAAATTGTAGCCAGATCAGAAGGGGTGAAGAACTTCCTGCATCGTCTTAAGAAACCTTAGCATTTACCAGCGTTTTTGGCTACTTCAAATATGTGGTCATTCCAACGAAGATCATCGTTTACACACATACCAAGTACTGACAGCTTTTCGGTTTCTTGGATGCAGGTACCATTCATAGATAATGGAAATAATTGAATCCTGATTGATTGGTAGCTTTAAAAAAAGTTCCTAGTTCAAACAGGTTTTTCACAACCTTATGTCACGTATGTTACGTAATCCTAATTACTCCTCGAATCGGTTTGACTTTTATACCTCGAAACCCTTTGTTAATCCTTAATTCCCATTTACAATAAATAAAATCCTCCTTAATCCATTTTCGCCTTTAAAATTATCTATTACTTTAGAATTAAGTTAAGATTGTACTTTAGATTTAAGTTTTCGGTTGTACTAAGTGTAAAATAGATTAATAAGGTTCTGATTTAAATCCTCAATAGCCTGACATTTTTCAGTATATGCTTCCGTTCCTCTAATTTTGTTCAGCATATGAAAAAGTCAAATTCGCAAGAGTTTCTTAGTAAAATTCTATATTGAACTTCTTTGTTATGGCATCGGCTTTCTTTGGTTGCATAAATATTCCATTTCTTCCTTAGAATCCCACATATATCCGCCACAGCCATTATCAAAGTGATTTTGAGCTTAGTTTTAAATGATCAAACAGAAGAATGTGAGAAGTAGACATTGTGCATCCGGTTTCTACTTCATCCAAGGACAGAATTCTTAAAAGAGACCTACGTTTACAAAATTTGCTTATTATTGACCAAAGCTATCGGAATTCTTCAAAACAAAAAAACATAAGCATCTAACTTTTCTTAATTCAATTTTATAAATTTAGCCATTTCAGTTGTGAGAAAATTGTAAGTAAAATGAAGTAGAACAAAATATCAAAACTTACCACTGTAAAAAAATTTAATTACTTTAGATGCTTGAACTCTGCTATTCCACAATGTATTTGTTCACTAGAAAACCGTATTCCTTCTTTTATGCCATAACTGGGTTAATTCATCACAAAAAGAAAATATTCAATATGTACCATTTTTCGTATTGCATTCCACAGTATAATGCACTTTTCCTACTTCATTTTTTTTTCCTTTTGCATAAATGCATTGAACACATATACACGCACCACCGACAATAACACAAGGTGAAGATGAAATCAAAGAAAAAGAAATAAGAAACTTCTTTTCACCACATTACCACAACAAGATTCTTAAATATATTTTCTTTCTTTTTTCTTTTTAGGATTCATTCAATTATATTCAATATTTTCACTTTACTACGATTGAATTCATTTATTTTTCTTTTCTTTTTTGGAACAAAATACACATATTCTTTTTCAATAGCATCATTTTTCTAATTTCCATAAAAGGAATTTCATATTCACCACACATGAACAAACAACAATAAGGCAAAAACAAGCCTCAAAACCCTACACGAATGAGAAACCCAAAAACAACATCACTGTGGGGATACCATCAACACCATCAATAAAAAAAAATTTAAGAAGAAAAAAAATTCAAAGCCATGGTGAAAATTCCAATGTGCAAAAGTTGAACGAAGAGAGGATGATGGCCAATTACCATCATGATGACCAAGAAGAAAAAATATTTTCACATTTTAAATACATTTTCACTGCACTTTTACTCGATCAATGTATTTCAAAAAAACACTCTACGGTTTTAGTGTAATTAATTTTCTAAAATGTGTTTGAAGTTT
Source organism: Melanostoma scalare (assembly GCA_949752695.1). Classification (NCBI taxonomy): domain Eukaryota; kingdom Metazoa; phylum Arthropoda; class Insecta; order Diptera; family Syrphidae; genus Melanostoma; species Melanostoma scalare. Next base: position 62,734,618 of record OX456985.1, read on the forward strand.
TCCAAAAGATTTGAGATTTATTAGTTTAATGTGTTTCCACTTCTTCACCCTTCACTTGATTTTTTTGGTAAGTCAGGACCGCGATACTGCGAGATTGCCGTAAAAGTGTTGTAACTCGCGCTCAATACCAACGTTAACTGAAATGATCGGTTTCGTTTCAGCTTTGAGCAAGAAGAGTTTCGATGGATTGTATCTACATTCTACATGTCTCTTGGATGCATATTAGGAAACAGGTTGTTGTTCGTTCCATATAGTGTCTGTGTTGGTGGTAGGTAAGTGATGGCCGCGAAGGTGGAATACCATGGAAATGGAAACTCAGGTACGTTTATTTTATTAGTGTTAGTAGTTAAGTTCTGTTGTTGTTAAGACTTCTCTTGTCGTAGGAGTTAAGAGAGATAAATGTTTCCATGTGGAATCGGTTTTGACATAGTTTACACTCTTAACTTCTTAGTTCCACACTCGCCAAAGTAGTAGAATCATTTTAACAGTGTGTTCCTTGGTTAAGAGTAAATATCATTGAGTCAACAATTCAACATGTGATCGAAAATATATAAAATTAAACAATAAAAATAAATAAATAGAAAAGGTTGCGCAGCAGTGTAATTTACCTTGGAAAACATGCCAATTTCAAGCGAAAGACGATGCACGTGGTATGACATTTTTATGTTTCTGAGATTTGAACCTAGAACTCCCGCGTAACGGGCAGACATGCTTACCATTACGCCAAGTTCATCATTTTTTTAAGTAAAAGAGCCAACAGCAAATTGTTTGTAAAGGGTTAAAAAATTTAACAATGTAGATTCATTAGTAAATATCGAATATTAAAATCAATAGTCTGGCATGCAAATATTGCATAGATGGCGGCTTTTGGGATGACGAATAAACAACGGCCCTTATTGCGAGTGTCGTTTGGCTGTCGATAAACGACCGTTGTCGAAAGTCGAACGTCGAAAATTTAATTTGGTATTGCGTATTCTTATTGTTCGATACTTTCAATTTTGAATTCGGTCGTTATCGTCTGTATTTTTGCGTTCGACTGTCGCTGAAACCAGTGGCGGATCCAGGATTTGGGCATGGATAGATAATTAGATAGATAATTTCTTTATTTCATGAAATGCATATTTTACAAAAGATTTTTCTTAAGAATAAGGACATGGCAATTTTGCCGTCTGCCTGAAATGACAATTATTACAATATACAATTTAAAAATAAAGGAGTTGAATGTAAAATATTAAGATATATATGAATATTAATATAAAAAATTAATATAGTAAAATGAGATAAATTAATATATGGTATAACAATTTTGAAGTGATTTGAAACACAAAATTAGTAAAAAATAAATCAATTTTTAAGTGATTTGAAACACAAAAGTAGTATACAGTATATCATATCGTTTAAATATAAATATAAGTTCAAAGATTGATACTAAAAAACTGGAATAACTGGCTTTAGTTAATAAAGTTACAAAAAACTATTGCGGTAATTCATAGCATGTTTGCAGTATTGATAAAGTCTTGACCATCCGAGAGCACCATTTAAAATTTCAAAAAGGCGAGATTGAGGAAGATAACTCGTTTCAAGATGTAAGCGTCGAATCTCTTGCAGTAGAGGACATGTTGCTAAGAAGTGAGTGGTGTCTTCTGGTTCACTTGTATTACAAAGACAGCAGACTTGAGACAGATCATTACGATGCGGCATGGAGTTGAGTTTTAAGATTTCGACTCGAGCTCTAAATATGTAGCTTATAGCCTCACTAGAAAACTCGTTGCTGAAATAGTTGGCCTGCGATGGTATTTGGTGGTTGAGATTTCTGTACACATTTCTTGACAATGTTGATGTAGCCCTTGACAGGTTTTGGCAGAAAATAGTTTCATCAATTTTCGCTATAACATCACTAAACATAGACTGCCATACGTCCAAATTGGACTCGGTGAAGCGAAGGTTAGTGCCATGAGACGAAGCTAGTTGGTTCCATTCCTTAAACGGGGAGTCATTTGTTTGCGATAGCCTGACCATAATCGACCTGTGAAGGCTTCTGACATCTCTTTTCATAACTCTCAGTATATAATCTGAGTTGGATTTTAAGTTTTGTATGTAAAGAGGTGCTAAACCGGATTCCACGTAGATAGAGTAATTCGGAGTCGAGGAAGGCAATCTAAAGATTCGTTTGAAAAAATATCTTTGTACTGCTTCGTATTCTTCCATCTGCAAATATCCGAAAATTTGAGTACCGTAGCACATGCAGCAGTTGACTGTTGCTTGAAAAACGCGATATTTAGATGCATGGTCAATTTTTTGGTTCGAGTAAAAGTTTGGCCACATCAGATTTAAAGCTAGTCTAGCTGCATTGCTTTTTTCTTTGACGTGCTTCGAAAAATTCAGGTTAATTAAGGATTTGGGCATGGGGGGGGGGTCCATTACTCAAAATATTATTTATATATACTAGGTTTAGCAGATTCAATCAGAAATTATTTACATGATGTTGGCGTCGATTGCTCATATATGTATGGCCAAGGATTCGATGGAGCTCCGGCAATGAGTGTCCAATTCATTGGTGCACAGGCTCATCTGAGATCGTATTTCCCCCTGGCAATTTATGTACATTGTACTGCACATAGCTTTAGTTTGGCAGTCAATGCAGCATGCGAAGTGTCAGGAATCAAAAATGCGTTAGGAACAATCAGAGCGATTGAAGCATTTTTTCACTGGCCTAAATGACAAGACGTTCTACGCCAAGAAATTTCAAAAATGACAAACAAAAGTGAGAAAAAAAAACAAAAGTTGAAGTCTGTTTGTCCTATTAGGTGGGCTCAGTCTCATGAAGCAGTTGGAACGTACGTTGAATTGCAACCGGCTGTTATTGAATCTTTGGAAGAAATCAAAACGTGGAAATATCGAGATATTTCGCAAAATGCATTGCATCTTTTGACAGCGATTTCGACTGTTGAATTCCAAATCGCCTGTCACATTATGGAATCAGTTAATGAAATTGCCACGCCGCCCGCCGCCGTTGCAATCAACAAAAAAATCGTTGCAACATTCAAGCACAAAGTATTGAAGACTACTACATAATTTCTTCCTACATTCCGTTTCTTGATACGTTCATTTTTCAACTCAAAAGTCGGTTCTCGGAACACAAATCCATTTTCCAAAGTTTCGGGCAACTGTTTTTTAAACTAGAATTTAACGAAAAGAAATGCGCTGACTTCTACACATTTTACGAAAATATATCGGATTGATCGAAAGAAAATTTTCTGTCAGAAAAGATGTGGAGGCAACGAATCCAGATCCAACGGCCAGAACATCCAAAATGCGCTTAATGTTTTACTGGTTAGTATCTCTCGATCAAAAATTTACATGTAAAAAAGTTTATATGTGACGCGATCAGAGAAAAGGCACCTTTTAGGCAAAAGTGAAAGCTTATACGGCACGCTCTGAAAGGCGTTGATGTACCATTCAAACCCATGTAAAAAATTGTTTCTCTGAATTTATATTTTGTGAAAAAATAGCGATAATACAATTTCTGATTGCGCTTCATGAATATGCAGTAAAAGAACTTGTGTAATCAATCATGATCCAAAACCCGATTTATTGCCAAGTAAGTCACTTTTATCGGATCGAGACACATATGCAAACATCAATCTGACGATATTTTTCAGGTTATCAGTAGCAAGTCGTTCAAGAATGTCGATATATTTTGCGAGTCTTGGCAGTTGGCAGTACTACCTGTAACTACAGCAACTCCAGACCATTTTCGACGTTGAGGAGAATCAAAACTTACCTGAGAAATACGATGGGACAGGAACGACCAAATGGTCTTGCTTCATTAAATATCCATACCCATATTGAATGAACTAAATTTGAACATTAGGAGCCGATAAATATTACAAATAACATCTTTTATTTTCCCGATTGGGGGGGGGGGGGGGTCCGGACCCGAAACCCCCCCCCCCCCCCCCCCGTGGATCCGCCTATGGCTGAAACTAACTCAAATATCAAATTATTGGATTTATTCACAACTAGGTGTGCCAGCGACTTCGTCCGCAAGAATTGGCATAACTTTTTTATTTATCAACCGATTGACATGAAATAAAAACTAAATGTTAAGTGAAGCTTACCACAATATACTGAAAACCCCATCTAGATAGGATAAGCCGTTTCTGAGATTAGCGTGCACAAACAAACAAACTGTTACGTTTTTATTATATGTATAGATGTAGATATAGATTTAGATAGATAGATGACTACTTTCATTATTCACAGTAACAGAAATCCTTGTCGATAGAGATACGCAATACCAAAAGGAAAATTTATCGAAGCTTTCCACCCTTATCGCATCGAATGTTAGGCGACACTCGCAGTAAGGGCCAACCTTTTAGTTTTGGTAAGACTTGGAAAAATCTTTTTAATTCCATTCATCTAAAATCAAGTGCATTGTTTGTCATAGAATTGTATAGCTCATACCGTAAACGAAAGAGTTGATATGCGAACCATTTTATGTGCAATTATGTAAGTTTCTGTGCTTATGAATCAAATTCCATCGCTTACTCACTGAATCAACCCGATAAAGATGGTTTCTAAAGCTTACGTTATAAGCATGTGCGGGCAAAGGCTAATAGAAGCAAAGTTTTGGAGTGGCGTGATGATCAAAAATTATGCACATGTATGTGTAGACAAACGCACCATTATATGAAATTCAACCGTCTGGCAGGTTTTTTTTCAGCCGGGAGCGAGGTGGGCGTTCGAAAATGGTAATTTTTCAGGTTTTGGGGTCGAATTGATTACCACATAACCACAAAAAAACAAAAAAATTCCTCTGATTACAAAAAAATGTATCCCAGGCGACTTTGTTTCAGCTTTCTGCTTGCCAGACGAATTTTAACATTTTTCAAGTGCATTTTCAGCTTGAAGCACCCTTAACTTTTTTCCTATCACATGTAACCAAGAAAGTGGTACGCCAAAAAATAAGAAAAGTTACCCTCATTTCAAAAAAGAATGTTCCAATTGATTTGGTTTCAGCCTACTGCTTTCCAGATGCCCTTGTAACCAAGAAAACGGTGCGCCAAAACCTCATGATGCATGATTTTTGGCTATCACTCCACTCCAAAAATTTACTTCCAGCTCTTGGTCTATTTTGATACCTACTTTGAAAAAAATATATTCACTGGCAGCTTAGCTCTAGCGTATATTCCAACTTCGTGGCAAAGGATTAGAGTCGCCTTCATACCAAAAATTGGTAAGCAAGACTATTCACTCGCTTTAGACCCATCAGTCTTACCTCCTTCCTGCTTAAAACGCTGTGGAAAGAATGGTTGAGATTTTCATACGTTAAACTTCACTCCCTCTGTCTCAGATGCAACATGCTTACCAAAGAGGAAAATCTTGTGAGACCGCACTTCAAAATCTTGTTAGCAGGATTGAATGCGCGCTCGACAGGAAAGAATTTGCGGTATAGATTTTCATCGACATACAAGGTGCTTTTGACAATGCTAGTTTCGATGGTATGTGCAATGCTGCCAGAGAACATGGTGTGTGGACGAATCATTAGTCCTGTGGATTAAAGCAATGCTAGTGAATAGAACCGCGATCGTTGAGCAGAGTGTGGATAATATGTTGCAACAGGAGTAAATAAGGGCTGTCCACAAGGTGGCGTTCTATCTTCTCTTGTGTGGTACATGCTGATCGACTCTCTACTTATAATGCTCAATAGTCTAAATTTCACGCTCAAGCATATACAGACGACGCGACGTCGTCGTGCTCTCGGTTGGTTCCAGCCTCCAAGCTGTCTGTTCCAGAGCATAGGCAGCGCTTTATATGATTGACACCTGGTGTGCTAGAAACGGTCTGGCGAAAACGAAGTCAAACATCTCAGAGTAATCCTAGACAACAAACTTCTTTGGTCCAAACATGTCGAGTCTAAAACAATAAAAGCACTGTCAGTCTTCTGGCAATGTAAAGGAGCCTTTGGCAAGACAAGGGTCTTTCACCGAAAATGGATCTATACGGCTATGATAAGACCAATCCCAGTTCTAAGAGAATTCCGAGTACGACACTTTGGCAGAACTTTGATGAATATGAACGAAGTCCTTAGTATTTTGAATGGTGATTTAGGCTGGGAAGTTTTATATAACTATACAGTAACTGCACTTAGATATAGAACACGTATAATTGAGGGTGATTTTTAGTTAATTGTATGAAAATTGTATAAGATATAAAAATGATAAAAGAATAAAAAATAAAAACAAATGTCAATCTGGTAGACGGCCATAGGCCAAACCAAATAAATCTTAAGGTATAATCAATCATTGTAATATATTATTTAATTTGATAGTTACAAATAAAGATTCTATTAACTAACTAACTAACTGATAAGACCAATCATCTCCTATGCGTCAGTTGTTTGGTGGAATAAGCTCTCACGTAAATACGTTTGCCAAATTTCAAAGAACAATTTGTTTTGGCTGTACTGGGGCCTTCCCCAGCACAGCTGGAGCTTCTATTGACGCACTGCTGAATCTTCCTCCCCTTGATACCTACATCATGGGGTGCACTCCCAAGACCATTTCTCGTTTAAGGAGATGTGGTCTCTGGCACAATTTCACACCGGAGCTTTGACGAACTCGCTAGCAGCATATCTTTTGACTAACGTCTAATGGATATCCTGTCTGATGCGATGATTCTAAGGCTCAAACTGCGTCAAAAATACTCACTGAACTTTCCTTCGGTTCAGGACTGGTCCACTCCAGAATCTGAGTCTGGAAAGAACTGTTATCGAATCTTCACAGATGGTTCCAAAATGGACGAGGGATTTGGTACTGGAGCCTTTGTGGAGAACGACGACATACGACTGCACGTCTCTTTAGGATCATTTGCATCCGTTTTCCAAGCGGAGGCGTTTGCTATTCAAATGGCTTTAAGCCGCGTTACGAATAATGGCTGGATGGGGAGAAATATCTGTGTTTGCAGTGACAGCCAAGCTGTGTTAAGGCCCTTCTCACTCTCTAACTACTTCGAAAGTGATCCAGGAATGCAAGAGCTCTCTGAATGCGGTAGGAAGACTAAATTCCTTGATTCACATTTGGGTTCCAGGCCACCACGGCATAACTGGAAATGAGATCGCCGATTAACTTTCTAGGCAAGGATCTCAGACAGCATTCTCAGGACCTGAACCGTCGATAGGTCGGCCAGCGTCCTCAGTGAGGGCTTCAATCAACGATTGGAACTGTGAAGAGCACAACCGTAGATGGCATGCCTCCATTGCAGACTGACAAAACGTATGCTCCCCAACGTAAATAAGAAGATAGAAGACTACAACATTTTTGCTGTCTCGTAGAAGAAAAGAATGCAGAAAGCTCATTGGCGTTGCCCCGGGGCACTTCTCTTTTGCCAAGCATTTAAACGTGTTAGGCTTAAGTGATACCACATATTCTCGTATTAGGTTACAGATACTCGGCGCAGACATGATGAGAGCTGGTAAATTAGGCTCCTTATCATGGCAGCGTCTTTTGGTTTTTCTACGAACATCTGGAAAGCTATAACAAATAGAAGGTTGCTATCTGGTAGTACAATGGACCGGTATTTAGGTCTGAGTGCTCCAGCTAGTATTTTAAAAACCTCCCAACAGAAAAAAAAATTAGCTTTCGTGAGGAATTGGCAATTTCTCTAATAATAGGTTTGTTCGTTGAAGCCCTAGGGTCGCCATAGGGTCGCCACAAAGCGTTTTTTGAGAAACCTAAATTCACCCTGAATGTCAAATTGAGTGTTTTTTGAGCCATAGGTTTGCCATAGGTTTTCCCCAAACTCGCCCTAGCTTTTTGCTGTGGCGATTTCAGGGCTGTCAAATGGCATGTATTTTTTTTTTAATGACAGGGATGTGTGGTGTAGTGTTTTTTGAGGACTGGAAAACCCAGGTTTTTTTGACAACTCATAGGGTTGTCAAGTAAACCTGGGTCAACCCTGGGGAAAGTTCAACGAACAGACCTAATAATTTCATGCCATAAAAGAGCTTACTCGATTAACCGTTCGAATTCGGCAAAAAATGTAGGCATAAAGGCGATTACGATGATTGTAACCTTAAAAGTATCACTAAGAAACATACATACTGAGTAAAAAGAATGATTTTTAAAAATATCAAACAAAACTCAAATAGTCTTGTTGATGCAATAAATTTCCAGTCTATTTATTCTCCAAAATTTTTGACAAACACAATTTATGGTCATAGAATGAGCAAGTGGCCATGTAAAGCTCGCCATTGTGATCTTTGTTGGTATCCAAGCACCAATCGGCTCCATAGCATATACTTTCGTGTTCATTATACTCGGCCACCAGTTTCATTTCACTGTTCTCTGTCAAAAGTTCAACAATACTGAAATTTTTGTACATACAAGCGGCCAACACAAGATTCCTATCATACGGATCTGGCTTAAGTCTCCAAATACCTCCGTAGAGATTTATTTCAGATAGTGGCTGTTTCATTGAACGGGTGTCGAATATTCTTAAGCGCTCGTCATAGCTTCCAGTTAGCAAGATATGCTCCTGCTTTGGATGACTCAACAGACATGTCACGCCGGCAATATGCGACTTGTTTGTCAAAATCTTGTTGGGTCCTCTGATGTCGAAAGCATGTAGAAAAGTGTCATCACCTCCTGTGAACACTCGATTCGAGTCCCACTTATCGAATGCACATATCCAAGCTTCAAAACTATGAGCTGACCAGTTGCTGATTTTATTTAAATTTTCACCGTTATATTGTAACAATGTGATGTCTCCTTTAGAATCGGAAGAGAGTATTCGTCGATCATCAACTGGTGCCGAGGTGTTAACCCAGTCCCAGTCAAGGGACAAAGCCAGTAGATTGTGAAATTCCGTGTTAAGATCAAAAGTTGATTTACGAATAAGTTTGTTAGTTTCCAAAGTAAAAACTTCAATTTGGCCAAGAGCATTCGCAGCGGCGAGTATGGGATTCTCTAAATTCTCTTGTATAAGCCATTTCATGTCGAGTATTGCTGCCGTTTCCAAACGATGCAGCTCCAAGAATTCATTTGTTTTTGCTTTGAATTGGAAAAGATATATACGTCCTTTTCGACGACATGGAGGCGAAGACGATTCTGAAGTATTACCCTCCAGTTGATATGTACCGCAAACGAAATACGAACAAAAATTTGGATGCGGGCACCATTCAATGGAATCGGCTGAATATTCAGTGTCAAGTGAGTGTAGAGTTTTTATTTCCATCTGAAAAAGAACAAAGATAAAATGTGTATCAACATCACTAAAACTTGGCTTTTTGTTGGTATACCAAAAATTTATAAAAGGTCAAGCAGCCAACCCCTCAAAAAAGAAAAATTTTTAAAAAAACAAACGCCAAACAATCGTACATTGTGCGACTAAATCTGGTTCGAGTACCAGAACAAGATTGATTTTACTCGCCCGTGAAAGGGTGAAATAGTGCACTTATAACTTTTTGGGTGGTGGAACCAAGTTATCTTAAACCATGTTCGAGTGTTTGCATACCCCTTAACAAAGAATCTTAAGATTCTCTAAGGGATTGTAACTACCTTTATAACGTTGAAAAACAAGCAAAAACAGTGCGGGTGTTAGGACAGGAGTAAAACTTTAGAAAGGGTAAGGCCGAGGCCACGCAGTCAGCGATAAGCGAGCGAGCGAGCGACTGAACGACATGAAAAAATTAAAACAAATGAAATTACATTGAACTGGCCATGCATTGAGCGAGCGATGAGCGATTTTTTTAAGCGACTGAACGACGTCGCTCTGTCACCAAACTTGTTCTAATTTTTAGTTTATCGCTTAGCGACAAGAGCAACAGATAGAGAAGATACAACAAATATAAACGTAGGGCTTTTGACAACGGCATTTTAACAACTAATCGCTAAAGAAATGTCGCTCACGAAACGAGTGGCCCGTCGCTCGACTTTGTCGCTTAATCGCTGATCGTTCAATCGCTCGCTCGCTTATCGCTGACTGCGTGGCCTTAGCCTAAAGGTTAGGTAAAAATTTGGGTTTTGCGGGTTGACATGAATATCTGTATCTACTTAATTGCGGTTTGATTGTTTTGGGAATGAATGCAACTGGCTGGTGGCTGGTTCACTAGAGCATTGTTTGTCGAAAAAGAGAAGAGAGAAAAGAGAGAGAGAGAGAGCGCTATGATTGATCAGACCTCAGACGTTAAGTTTTTAAGTTGACAATTCATCAGCTGGTAGTTTTGACAAATTGTCAAATTCAATTTTTCAGTCAAGAAAAGCCAACTGAACCTTGAAAAGCCAACTTTAGCTGTCATATCAGAGAAGATAGCCTACATCACAAATGAACTTTATTTTGTAATTTTCTGTTAGTTTTTTTTTTAAACCATTTTTGTCGCAAACTGTGGCATTAAAATTGAAATCGATTTATTTTTCGGCAATTTGTCGTATGAGTAAAGGTTATCAATAAGAAACCTGACAAAAGAAATATTTTTTAAGAAAATTATTTGCTACATTTTTGCTCGAAATCTATTCAAATTATGGTTATTCGCATATTTCTAAACGCAAATATCAAAAAAGTAGCTTTTGAAATCTAGTTAGTATCTCCTCGCAGAATTGCAGAATTGAAAGGTGAATCCCAATACCGTTTTAATCTGACATTAAACTTATGCCGTTTTCGTTTAGTAAAACTAGAGTACCCTATTTTTTAGAGTACTCTGATTTTTACTCTGAAAAAATTTCTAGAGTAGCAAAACTTGCTCTGAGGGTAATTTTACCCTTAGGGTACTCTTTTTTCCCAAACGAAAACGGCATTAGATGACCATCCAACGCAAAACTGAATAAAGGCCCCGACCCATAGAATCCGTTGCGTCCGTTCGCTATCGGATTAAACTGACAGCGTCATGACAGTGAATTTTACCGGACACAACGGATTGGGGTGACCCATAGAATCCGTTGCGGTGTGAAGAGAAAACTTCAAATTGGTTTTGACTGCGCATGTCATCAGTTCCGCCGGACGCAAAAGTTAAAAGTTGGGCTACTTTTTCCGTTGCGTCCGTTGCATCCGATGCTTATGGGTCACCTCTCATAAAATCGTGTGTATTTAATCGAGCTGTCAGTTGAATCCGGCAGCGAACGGACGCAACGGATTCTATGGGTCGGGGCCTTAAGTTTTTTAGTCAGTCTGACAATCTGAATTTTATGAACGCGCTTTCAGTGTACTTACTTATGCACCTAAGTTACACTTATTTTGCGTAACAGAATCAAAATATCTAAATATTTCATTCCAAAAGCCGCTCAAATTTTTTTTTGGCTTTTGGCTAAGAAGACAATCGAGAAACAAAACCCTTTCTAGAAAAACCAAGGTAACCCGTCCCAGTCCTAATCGAAAGCGGAAAAGGAAATCTTCGGCCGTTTCGAAAGAAAAGTACTCCGAATGATCTTTGGTCCCCTATGCGAAGATAATGAGTGGAGAAGAAGATACAACAGCAAGGCATTTGGACATAGTTAAAAGAGTACGCATTACGAGGCTACGATGCGATGACTGGGCCATGTAGAGCGGATGTATATAACCGTGTCGGTTCATCGGGTTTTCGAAAGCACATTGCAGGGAGGTCGCGGAAGGAGAATACCTATTGTTAGGTGATGCGATCAAGTTTAAGAAGACCTTAACCGACTTAGAGTGCAAAACTGGAGAGAGCCCGCTCAAAATCGAAGTCGTTATTGGAAGATGTTGGTTGAGTAGTAGGTTCACCCCGAACTGTAATTCCCACTTAGTAAGTAAGTTAGTAAGTATGAAAAAGTAATGATGAATTAGTAAAAAAATGTAGCATTCTAATAATGTAAAAATCTTTAAAATCGGCCCAGTGGTTTTTAAAACCGTAGCTTACTTCACCATGTCGTTTTTCGGCTGTCATGGAGGTGTCGCATTGTAAGTTTTTTTTATCTTAGCTCTTATAGAACGCGCCAAAAGTATAACTTCTATAAGGAAGAAAATCTAGGAAGAAAAGTTGAAGACAGAGATAAAAGTTTGCGTGATTTATTAGAACAAAATTAAGCTCTCACACTCGTCTGCTGCACACAAGTCATCCGCCGATGTAATAAAATACCAGCTGATTTCTCGGATGCAATGAATCCTCTTCCATCGCAAAGCATTGTCATCAGTAGGAAAATTTGGTAAAAAAAAGCTTCAACTCAAACCGCAGCAAACACTGGCATGTTATTCAAAAGAACACTAACTAAAGATAGCTTTCAAAAACACATCCGGTTTATATCATTTCAAAGTTTGTTGTCAGCTATAATTGTAGACTTTTGAAATTTTAGTGAGGGTCTCCTCCTGTTGTCGACGTTTGAGTTTAGCACAGTATTTTCAAGTACGATTGGTAAAGAAATCGTATGACAGTTTGTCGACATCAAAGATCTTTTCAAGTTCTTTGTTGACCTTGATCCTGCTTAGTCGTACGAGTTTTGCAGGGATGCCAAAACTAAACATGGGTCAGTATAGCTCATCTCCTTAAATACTATCATACGCTGCTAAACCAATAAAAAGACGGTGTGTACGATTATACTCGTATCAATATTCTCCAATTTTTTCAAGATCTGCCGTAATGTGAAAATCTGGTCTATTGTGAACTTTTTTTGTCTAAAACCACATTGATCGATCAAATTATACAAGTTCTTATACACGACGTTAAGGAGGATTATTCCGGTAATTGTGGTGAGGGTTTCCTTTTTAGGATCGGAAATGTGTACGATACTGAGGTGCCATTAATCGGGCATGCTTTTTTCTGACCATATCATGCAAAACAAATGGTGTACACTGCTTTCCAACTAATCACCAGCTGACTTGAAAAGCTTGGCAAGGCTATCTGCAGCTGCAGTTCAATTTGATTGACGGCTTACAAATTTTGTGATATCTATGTACCAACCTTTATGAATTTTGAGATGCGGGAAACGTGTACTACTGCCCCGCAGCAAAATCGATTAGCCTAACCACGTTTTCGCTAGTTTTGTCTCGGAGGCTATGCCTACAGATTGTATTTCCAAAGCTACCATCGTTCCCTATTTTTGCGTTGAAATCCCCAAAGTTGATTCACATTCAGCCTTATTATGAGTTTCACGTGAACAGCCCGGAATTTTAAAAGCTATTATGAGTTTCACCTGAACAAAATTCAAGGCTACCATTTTTCCGCTTTTGTTGTTCACTTGTTCGTCTCACAAAAATAAGTGAAATAAATTGCTTTCAACGTTTTCACATTTCACGGGGAAAAATAGCTCATTTTTTTTTGAACATGGAAAATTTTTCCCCCGAAACTCATAATGAAAGGAAAAGTGAAATGGGATCTTTTTCGAGGGGAATGATTTCACGTGAAACTCATAATAAGGCTGATTATGTTTATGGAATTGCTCATATAGTGGACGACCGTAAGCTTTTTACCTAGGAATCCAGGGCCAGTCCATGGATTTTCATGAAATTTTCGGAAATGTGTGTTTGAATAGCGTATAGAAAAAAGTTAAAAAAAAAAATTTCACCGCTCGTATTACTCTTAAATTTTTCTTTTATTTATGTACGGTGTTTTAGATACGGTTTTCCAAAGGCTCAGGATGGATAGGTTTGGTCAAGACAAAAAAAAATTGTATGTATATGTCTATCGGCCCTATCGTGGTAACCGTCGGAGCGGAGTTTTCTTCGCAACGCATCTTTTTTCAGAGATTCAATTTTGCTCCGAAGTAGTTGTTGTCGTAAAAAATTTTACACAAATGCGGCAATGCATTGCATTCCCAAAACTAAAATCTCCGCAAGAAAATCTTATCGGAGAACGTCGGATCGTCCAATCGGAGAACTACCACGAAGCAAAATGTCTCCGATCGGAGAGAATTCCGCTCCGACGGTTACCACGATAGGGCCGTATATCCCTCCGCGCGAGGGACAGTTTTATATGAAATTTACTAAATTTTTTAAAAAATTGCTAAAAATCAACTAAGCCACTTACTTATTCATACTTTATACTATATTATATTATATATATTGTATTATACATTATATTAATGAACTTTGGTCTCAAAGGACAGCTCATGTACTGATTTGTGCCCCAAATGCTGTTTCCGGTCAAACGAGTTGATGAATCCGAAAAAATATGGTTTTTTGCCATTTCATACAAAACTGTCCCTCGCGCATACACGGAGGGATATAGACCCCCCTCAAATACAATTTTTTTTTGTCTTGACCAAACCTATCCATCCTGAGCCTTTGGAAAATCGTATCTAAAACACCCTACATAAATAAAAGAAAATTCTAAAAGTTAATAATTAATTTTATAAATAATTAAAAAATTGAGAGCGGTGAAATTTTTTTTTTTTAACTTTTTTCTATACGCTATTCAAAACACATTTCCGAAAATTCCATGAAAATCCATAGACTGGCCCTGGATTCCTAGGTTTTGCCTTTTTTATGTTTAACGGACCTCCACTAATATGTTTCTCCGAGAAGCTCGTGGAAAAAATCTTTGGAGTTCTTTCTCTTTTCTGTGGAAGTATGTGCGCATATTAAGCTAATGTTGGCGAATTTAGCCCTGATGCGAATTGGTCATTATACGCTCATTAACTGGGTTTTCTAATAACCTAATCCCTCAAATCGCCACCCAAATAAGCGTTGTTTATGTTTTCTTTAGCAGTCGCCATGGTAAATGTTGCAGTTTTTTTATGCCCGACCCATTGCAGCGCACTTTTTAGATGGCGGTTATTTCTGTTTTGCAGCAATCAAAAGCGTTAGCTAATTCTTCGGCTGCACGTATGCCGTCAAGCCGTCAACGATGAAATCATTATTCTTATCCGAAGATGTTGGTTGTTTCAGAACCATTCGGAACGCACTTTATATGCTCAATATAAAATGACCGGGCAACTGAACAAGTTCGCAGCTTTCATTCTCACTTAAGTGTTCTATTCAAAACTTAAAAAGAAAAGCCCTTAAAATATACAAAATGTTTAAAAAAAAAAAGCCGCCCATGATTGCTAATATAAAAATTGAAATAAAGACATTCAATTCTACTTTTAAAAAATTATTGACTTTTGTTTTATTACATTTTTTTTTTTTGTTATTTTAACTTTAATCGGTTTATTTTCCCTACGTTACATACACAATATTAGTTAGTCACTACTTAATCACCTAAATACAATTTCTTCTCCCTTTCTATATTTTTTTTATTTTTTGTTAAAAATTCATGTTTCATGTTTTTTTTTTTAATTATTATTTGAATTTGTCTCATTAAAGTTGGTTAAAAATGTTGCTTAGTTTTACTTAGTTTTCATGACAATAATAGGTTCTAAAATTTTTAATACATCATTGTTCTCGGACTGGCCGAAATCTTTGCCTGGGTTCTTTACGAAATCCTCACCGCCGCCGCCATTAGTTATAACATTTATTTGCTGTTGTAGATGGTGCTGTTGCTGATTGTGGTGGTGGTGCTGGTGCTGGTGTTGGTGTTGGTGTGCAGACGATGTTGTAAGTTGGTGCTGAAGCATCATCATATTATGTTGCTCTTGTGCTGAGGTGACAGCATTATTTTGTGTTATATCCTGCCTGTCCTGGTGCTGCTGATCAGAGCTATCTTCTTGTATTGGCAAATTGTGCAGTTGTGCGTACAATTGCTTAGCGCGCTCCTCAATGAGCTTTTTGTTTTCGGGGGCATGAGCACGAAGTCGCCTTAGGCGGGCATATTCTGCTTGTTTTGACAGGCGCAGCTTGCGCTCCTCTTCGGATTCGGTTGAACGCACTTGGGCGCGTTTCATGCGGGCTCTGGCACTTAGATTTCTAAGCCGAACTTCTCGTTGATCCACGCTTTCGCTAGCGCGCACAGCACGCTGGTGAGCTGCCATCCTGTCTAATCGTATACGTCTCTCTTCATCGGATTCTTGACCACGTCCGCGGCGCCTTCCTTGCTTTAATGATGTAGTTGATGCTGCTGCTACTGCTAGCATTTGGTTGATCTCTTGCTCGAGCAAAGAATTTGCTTTCTGCTGCCTGAGCATTGCTTCTTCTTGCAATTCAGACGACAGACTGCTTTCGCCATAGAGTTTTCTAGGGCGACCGCGGACCGGCTTTGGAAAATCCTGGATTAGTTGCTGTTGTTGTTGTTGTTGTTGTTGCTGCTGCTGCTGCTGATGTTGAGGATTTTCGGGTGCTGGCGTTGATGACGGAGTAGCAGAGGCCAGTGTCGAGTTCGTTAAAAGATTATACGGACTCGGCGATTGCGACGACGAAGGACTCGGTGTTTGAGAGTTTCCTTGTTGAAAGTGAACCGGTGTAAATGGCGGAGGCACAGAATTCGGTGCTATGGCCAA
Organism: Melanostoma scalare; assembly: GCA_949752695.1. NCBI lineage: Eukaryota > Metazoa > Arthropoda > Insecta > Diptera > Syrphidae > Melanostoma > Melanostoma scalare. The sequence goes on from OX456985.1 coordinate 62,750,940, forward strand.
CTGAAAGCCATTATGATACATTGGATAGTAGGCGGCAGGTTGCTGGGTGCTTGTAGGTGTCGATGGACAAGGCGATGGCGATGTGCCGGACGGTGGATTTAAAACAGAACCACTCGGAAATGATGACAAGTATGAAAACTGATTGTAAAGTGGTGTGGGCGGGTTTTGAATCTGCTGCTGTTGTTGTTGTTGATAGTTGGCTTCTTCCGAGTTAGGGGATCTCTTCAGTTTGTTTAATTTCTCTTCATCAATCTGAATTGGAAGTGGGAGTATTTTAACATTATTGACATCTTGAAGTTCCTGCTTCTTGATGAATTTGTTTTGATAGTATTCGATGGAACTGGCCAGTGTGCCAAATGTGGTTACGTGGGGAATTTTCTGTTGGTGCAAGCTTTGCTTGTGATCTTCGTACATGTTTTGTTGGAACAAGCTGTTTGACTCAGAGTCCAATGACAGACTGTTGGAAGTATAACGCAGTGATTGGCTCTGTTGCTGCTGTTGATTTTGATGCTGTTGTTGGTGTTGCTGTTGATGCTGTTGGGATCCTCCTGTTGGGGAATCTTTCGACAGCAGTACATTGCCAGGACGCACCGAAGGACTCATAAACATATTCTGATAATATTCGATTGAGTTGGCGAGGGTCTGGTGTTGATATTGCAGAGGCAACTGCTGATCCGACTGATGCTGCGACTGATGGTGCTGCTGGTTTTGCGATGGCTCCTGCCGGTCCTGCGATAGAATTGATGATCTAGGACTAGTGACCTCCTGATTGTTAAAATTTCCAACATTATTAACGCTATTTGGGTTTAGCTTTAAAGTTTTTTTCTTTTCTCTGACCTTTTTTGCGTACTCGTTCAGTTTTTTCAGTCTTTCCTTCCGTTCATCTGTTGTTTCGCTCGCTATGCGCTGCCTGGCGCGTGCTGCCATTTCCGCAAGTCGTATTTTTCTTTGATCGGGGCTCTCATTTGCGCGATAGAGACGCATACGCTCGGCCAGTTTTTGGAGACGTTTCGCCCTCTGGTCGGGTGTCTCCATGGCACGTCGCAGTCTCTGTCGCGCCGCATTTCGTACTAGACGCATGGCACGCTCCATTTCGGATTCATTTTGCCGTCGCATTCGATTTGCTTCGGCGTTGCGGCACAAACGCTTACGATACTCGTCATCGGATTCACGTGAACGTCTCTCACGCATCCTTTCGGCATTACGTGCTAAACGACGTGCTCTTGCTTCGGGACTTTCGTTCCAACGCTGCTTCCCGGACGCTGAAAGTGGAGTAATACTACGATATGGCGAAAGTGATGATAAACTGCTAGGTCCAGGTAGGCCTACAACAGTGTTGTCAAGTGCGTTTGCTCCGGCAGACGATGGCGGGGGCTGTTGCTGTTGATGATGTATAGAATGCTGGTGTTGGTGTTGAAGCTGATGTTGCTGCTCCTGCTGCTGGTGCTGCAATTGTTGTTGATGATGCTGTAGGTGCGGTGAGAGATGGTGGTGAGATTGTGCTGCTGCCAAAGACAGCAATGTGGAGGGATGATCGATGATAAGGCGCCCATTGGCGCCATTCAAACCAAGCAAGTGTGAATACTGTTGTTCTGAGGGTGGTTCAATCTTAATCCCATTGGGATCCGATTCCATTATTTGTTTCTAACAAACCCCACAATATTACACTCTACCAACTACACGAAATTGTTGTTCTTTTATATTTACACTTAATTCACTAAATTTACAACAGATCGAAATAAAAGTATCGAGTCAAATAATTGCTTTTGTAGATTTTCGCACAAACATTTACGACATTAATATTTGATTTTCTGTTTACAAAACACAATGAAATGCATTTTTCACGCGAAAATTATTGTTAGTTTTGGAGTTGGCCATTGAAATAGAAAAACAACACATGAAAAATAAACCCCCTTGACAGCTAGTACTAGTTCTCTTTTTGACATTTGACACTTTGCAGACACCGAATGTTGTTTTTTTTTATTTTATTGGAATGAAAATGGTTTCCCAATCGATTTTTTTTCTTATCTTTTAATATATGTATCTACATATGTGAAGAACTTTCGTTGCTTGGGTTTGAGATATGTTTATTTACAACAAACGGAATTCACTTGTTTTTTCATTGTACACATTTATTTCAGGCCATTCGGACTATTGCATAATGTATATGTATATTAAATATATGTACGATTTTAGCCGACCAGATTATCCCGCAACCCACAGAATCCGCAGAGCGAGACATTTCTGATTGGAAATTTTTGATTTTAACCGGGGTTGGGTATTTCTTTCTCACTTGTTTGCATCGGAAAGTGGAAAACACATGTGAAAGAGACCAATTGCCACAAACGATAATCAAGATTCGAGAATGTGCTGTGCGACTTTCGTGTGCAGTTTTTTTTCCTCTCACATTTTAAAAGATAAGTAATAATTTTGTTCTTTGGTAAGGAGATCCGAGTATTTTGTTATGATTTAAGGGTGGGATTATTTTTTGACATTTTGGTTCTAGACACTAGACGATTGTTTATTTGTTTTTGAAATTAAGTGAATATTTTTTAATTTGGATAAAATTGGATGCGAGCGCAAATTGGAAAATAAACTCGATTTGCAGACTATGAGAAAGAGACAACTGAGTTGGAAGAGTGGGATGGCTAATGTTGTTTACAAAAGTTTAGGTAGTAGATGCGGATGTTGGGATATAATCTAGTATTTTTTTGTTTGTACAGTGGAGGCTAACAGAAATTATGTTTTGAATATCATTTTTATTGTATAGCCTATTTTCAGTGACAAAAACGTAGATTCGACAAAAATTCCCAAGATCATACATTTTTCCTGAGCCATAGGTATGATCTCATAAAAGAAATGTTTTGAAGTCGTTTATAAAAAGTGCCTTTTTTGTCCTATAATCAGCTAGCAATTTACTTACATGGAACACAAGAACAAAGACCCACGGTTTGGGTCGTGTCAAGTTGTGTAAACATGATTGTAGTTTAGTTATCTCTGATGAAAATAGTTTCCCATTGATCAACCAAAATGAGTTTATTGCAGTCGTTTGAGTTGTAAATCTCAAGGCCCTGGCCCATAGAATCCGCAAAAAATTTATTTTAGCAAACGAAAATTATACGCTGTAATGATTTAAGCATGCAACAACCTGTTACAAATTAATGTTGAATTCCTTTCAAAAAAAATCGACTGCAGTCAATTTTTTTTTTAAAGGAATTCATTTAGGAGGAAAAAAATCGACTTGCCGTCGATCTCTTTTTTGGGACGGATTTGCACACAGATTTTCACACACACAACAATTTTGACAGATCGAAAACGGCAAACAAAAACATCAGCATATGAAAAAAATTAAAGGAAGCAGAATTGTTTTGTATTTTGTTGTGAATTTGGAAAACATTTGGTGAAAAAAAATATAAAAATTGTGTGCTTAACAATATGAATGTAATTGTTTTGTTTCATGATACTTGTTTTTCTTCATTAGTCAGTTGGACACACATACATTCATAAAAAAGAAAATCGCTACTTTTTTAATTTCCTAAATACCCAAAAAAGAATCGAATTTAGTAGCGACTGCAGTCGACTGCAAATTGGTGAAAGGAAATCGACATAAAACAAATCCATAGACAGGTGCATAAAAATATTTTTGTAGACCATTTACAACAGTCAGTTTCAGAGCGACTTTTTGTAGTTAAAGTCGTTAGAGCAACTTTTTCAAAACCGGTTTTTTAATATTTCACTTTTTTTAAAAATCAAGTATGCAGGGTTAGGTTTTAAGACAGGGGATGTTTTGACAAAAAATTTGAAAAAAATCAAAGTTATAGTTTCGAAAATATTCAAATATGTATATGTATTTTTTTTTTTTAATTAATAAAATTTTCAAACAACTTAAGCAACCTGCTACTTTTCAAATATAAAATGTCGACTGAATCGTATAAACTTTAAACGAGAAAGTCGTTTTTTTGAAAAACAGTACTAAGGGGGTAAAGTCCTGCGCAAACCAGCGCGATAAGTGCGTGCGATCCGATTTCTGTCAAAATAAAACACATGTAACCTTTTGGAGGTTCCCCTTAAGGCAATCGCATCGCATGTACTTATCGCGCTGGTTTGCGCAGGACTTAAAGTTTTTAGGCTTTTTTCAAAAAAATTTTTACATCATAGAAAAGACAATTGAAAACTAGTACCACAAAAAATTTTATCGAAATGGGTTGAGCCGTTTCCAAGAAAAGTAAGTACATATTATCATAAAGGTTGTATGGCAGGTAACCCTGCGGATACACGATAAACAAATTGCAACCCATCGGCTCACATACACAATGTTTTAAATTCGTGTTCGTGTTTCGGATATGTGACGTAGGTGACTTATAATTTGCCAGAAAAATTGGCTTTCAAATAATTTTTTTTATTATTTGATTTCCGAACAGCGCAAACAAAAGCCTTAGAAATAATTTTTTTGAACACTCTGTTTACTTTTAGAGCAGTTTTTGTTTTCTTTCTTCAACTCATTTTCATTTTTTAGGGTGTTTTGATGAAGCTATCAATTTAATGGCTATTTAAATTGCTTCTCAGCTGGCTTAGAAAATTCCATACCAGTTTCAATTTCGAAATATTCGATTGTGTGTGTAAAAAAATTTAATTGTATTGTAAATGGTTTGCCATATAGCCCCGGGGTTAAGGTAACGTTTTTTCAAGACCTAGAGACTCAATTTCAAACCCCCTCTTAGGCTGCCGCATAGATCCTAATTGCAAAAATTTGAAGAAAACCGGTCAAGCGGTTCAGGTTGTAGGACCATATACGGACAGACAGAACTTCAGGACCAACTTTTTTCGTATTCCCTATCATCATGTTTAATTTTTATCTCAAAATTTTTTACTGCACGATTGCAAAACTTGCTTTTTAGTAACTATAATCGCAAGTCAAAAAAAAAAGATAGGAAAAAACACCCTTGGTACAGACAAAAGCAACAAAATCTGGATTCGATTGGTCTCAGACATGGAAGACTTCAAAACCGGTAGGGTTGCCGACGCATTCTCAGGTTAACGCAGTATAACCCACTAGCAGATCACTACTGTGAAGCAGTGCAGATATGTGGGAGTGCTGTAAATCCTTTAAGATCATGATGCTTGTCTCTTGTAACGCCGAAAAAGGAAGAAGAACAAGAAGAAAAACACTCTGCAAATTAAACCACCATTATTAACCAACATCTACTCTCACTGAGCCCGAGTTGGTATTTAAATCTATCTCTTTGTTTAAAAAACGAAAAAATAGGTTGCACGAACTTTCGATGATGTGCGTGCTCTCTCCAGTTTTGCACAAAAAGTCGCTGAGTTCTTCTTGTACTTGATTGTGCCACCTAAGATGAGGTCTTACCCTTCCGCGATTTTCCTGCAATGTGCTTTCAAACGCTCATCGAGCCAAAGCGTTTATCGCCATCCGCTCTACATGTCCCAGCTATCGTAATCTACCGATGCGTACTATTCCAGATATCCCCATGTCCCGATAAAGCTCATACAGTTCGTTATTTAATCTTCCATTCCGCTACGGGATCAAAGATCATTCGGAGTATTTTTCTTTCGAAACGATGACGGGTTATCTCATCCGCATTCGATAAGGTTCATGCTTCCGCGTCGAATAGCAGGACTGGGATGATCAAGGTCTTATAAAGGGTTAATTTGGTTTTACTAGAGACGGTTTCATTTCTCAATTTCTTAACGCAAACAAGCAGCGATTGGCAAAAGTAACTCTCGGTTTGATCTCCGCACTGATGTTATTCTCCTTAAATACAGCGGTTTCTAGGTAGACGAAGTCCTTTAATACTTTAATTGTTGTCGGAACAAGTAGTTTGAAATCGTTTTTCTTTTCTCTGCATTATGACAACGGAAAAAGGCGTATTACCTCAGATCGTCCTTGTCTTCGCCCGTTGCCCAAAAATTATATTCATATTTTGTGCTACTTTTAACATTTTTCTTCTATTTAAAATTCCAGTCTGTTATCGTGAATTGAATAAGTAAGTGTCACACACTTTTTGATTTACACCGTTTGACAATCTTGATTAGATTACATATTTGCAAGTACAGTTCTTCGTTTTAGATTGTCCGACCTCTTCCGCATCAGCTTTCAATTTTTCCACCGGGGTAAGTTTTACTTTCCCCTTGATCCTTTTTTCTTGGCCTCCCAAGTTCGAAATATGGTGGCGCCACATAACTATGGAAAACTTTGGGGCGAACGCATTTTAAGGGCATACAATTTTATGCTTTCGAACGGCTAAGTTAAAAAGCGTTTTTAACGGCAGTGATTACTCTTGTATAACTTAAAACCGAGTTTGTTGTCAACATTCCCTTTTCAAACGATGTGAAACATCTTTGACTACTCCTAGATAACAAGCTTCTTTGGTCCAAGCATGTAGAGTTGAGAACTGCTAAGGCACTGTCTGTCAGTCTTTTGGTAACGTAAGGGAGCATTTGGCAAGACATAAGGTATGTCATCAAAAAGGATCCTTTGGATCTATACGGTTGTGATGAGATGGGGAAGGGTATTTTTGTTTGCAGCAACAGTGAAGTTGTGCTTTCGGCTCTACTCAACCCTCTAACTACTTCGAAAGTGATCCAGCAATGCAAGACCTCTTTGAATACGGTCGGAAGACTAAATTGTTTTTTGAGTCTCATTTGCGTTACAGGTTCCAGGTTCCAGGATCCAGTCCATCACGGCATGTGTAGCTGGAAATGAGATAACCGATGAACTTGCGAGGCAAGGATCACAGATAGCGAGGTTTCTGTGAGGGCTTCAATCAACGATTGGATTTGTCAACACTCAAGAGCACAGCTGTAGATGGCATGCCTCCATTAAATGCAGACAGACCAAGAGTATGCTCCAAAACGTTAATAAAATATTTTCCCTTTCTCGTAGCAGAAAAGACTATTGAAAGCTTATTGACGTTGCCACGGGCACTTCTTTAAGTGATACCACACTGTGAATCTTATGGAGAGGGTGACTATACCGCGGAGCACTTCCCTAGTGAATGTCCTGCATTTTCTCGTATTAGGATACAGATACTCCGTACAGAAATGGTGAGATCTGGGGCCGAGTTACCGCATCAGTTATCGTGTGAATGAGTATCAATTTTCTTTCAAAATTCGTTCTAGATTAAGATTTATTGTTTCGTAAGGTTTGAATACATAATTAACAATATCAGTACTATATAAGCAGTAACTATGATATGTTCAGAAACTTTCAGTCATAATTTTGTGTCTATAATTTAAAGCAAGTTTGCAGTAGAGGTATAATTTTGGTACTTCAACTTCATTAAGCATTCCTATAACTTCATTTTCCGTTATAAAATCGCTTCCAAAAGTATTTCGTCTGATCTCTTTTAGGACAGGAAATTTTCCCATAAAATGAAAAGAGCAGAGTCTTTCGTTTAAATTGCATAGCGAGCAGATGATAGGTAAACCTGGTCTATGTGGCATGAAATTTAGCTGCAATAGTTCCTCTCGTAACCTTGCCATCATTGCAATTTCGTTGACTCCATTTACGTTGCGAAAATAATTTTTCTCATTCAAATTGTGATTAAGCCTACAATAAAATTCTCTATGCAACGATCCTGTTGCGTCATTCGGAAAACTTTCTCTTCAGTAGACCTCAAGTCTACTGAAGAAATAAGCTGATAAAGCGTTTTTTTTTTTTTTAATTATTGAAACCATAATAATCAAGATCCAGGTCAATCTCACAGTCTCTAGCTAAGTGCATCCATTCAGCATACCAACTTGTCTTAGAATTTATGACTTGAAGAGCTGCTATTTTGGGAAGTATGATTTTCTATCTTCATGATTTTTAAAACAAAGTCTACTTGCATTTTTAGCGTTTCTATGAAAAGAGGCGATAAACCTATTTCCAACATAACCATGTAGTTTGGCATGTTTGGTGGCAGTCCAAAGGTTCGTTTAATATAGTATCGCAGAAGCTTCTCCACAGTTTCATATTGTTTAGCTCCATAGATCTGTGCTGCATAAAACAATATTGATTTTTATACCGTTTGAAACACTTGGAATTTGCTACTATGGGCAATACTTTTGTTATAAAAGCATTGGTTCCACTATGCGCTGATTGCAAACTTGGCCTTCGCCAACTTCTCTTTCAAGTGCTTCTTCATATTTAAGTTATTTGTGAAACGATTCAGTTATTCTCCTTAAAACAAAGATATGATCTATCGTTGATCTATCATCTTCTGGCTTTTCTACGAACATCTGGAAAGCTATCACAAAGAAAGGTTGATATGAGGTAATACAATGGACAGGTATTAATGTGTTCCAACTGGTATTTTAAAAGAATCCGACAGGAAAAAAAAAATTGCCAATACTTTCCGACAGGCGATACCCGTGAAAAACATTTTTGCTTTGAAATTTCTGGCATCCGAACTACGAAACCTCCCACGTAACAGGCAGACTTGAAAACCATTACCCCACAGGCACCGCCTAGAAAACTAGAACCGAGATGCCATATTGGCTAGTTGCCAAACTTTTACTGATAATCAAACCTTGAACGAATGGCTTATTTTATTCGCATGCTTAGTTATTCGCATTTCACTATGGTCATGGTCATGGTAAGATGATTCAACCGTCTCATGCCCATCGAATTTCTTGCAACCAAGCTTCTCTCTAACTATATAAGAAAAGACGAAACAACTTTGAATACATTGAGGTTAAAAAGAGTTTCGCACATATTTCTTATTGCGATTTAATTTCCAGTTAAAACTAGAGTGCAAATACAATCTCTATTTGTAGGAAAAAACCCTTATCAATTTTCGATTTTTCCCACCAAGTAACAAAATCTATACTTTAAACTTATTTTTTTGTCAAATACCCAAAGAAAATCGACAGCCTTTGCAAATTGCAACTTATCCGAACTCCTTCTCTTTCTCTTTCAACTCCAACAAAACACCCCCTACACAGGAAACACAATGAGAAAAAATCGATAATCTTATAGCTTCACATTCCCCTTTTCCTTTGTTTAGAGACGAAAAAGAAAACAAATGCAAATGCACAATAAAAAGAAAAGACTTCTCTCTTGTCCTTAAGATACTTTATTATGTTATGCTTAATTCTAGGTATTTCTACACTTAAACATGACAAAAACATAAAATACAAATTTTGTTTAACAAACGTTTGAGAGTGAGGGGCACAAATACGACTACTTATACTAAGGAACAATATCGCAAGTGGGGGAGATTTAGAATAGCTCGCCAAAGGAATTCAGACTAGACCGAAGGGTATTAATATATATTATTATATTATATATCATGTAGGTACCTATAATAATATAATACTTATGTGTCTACGTTGAATCTTTTGTTACACTCTTAAGATCTAATGTTAATTTGTGTTGAAAACCACTTAAAGGCGCTCGCTGATGTTTATTTGGTTTAGTAACCTTTCAGACGATCAGCCAAAGGTGGTTTTTCTATTTTGGGAGCAGTGGCTCGAGCCAAACGCATTCGTTCGGCAGCCTTGGCCAATCTTTTAACACGTTCTTCTGGGGTTTCACTTGCCCTTCGTAGTCGTTGCCTTGCTGCATTCTTCATCAGTCTTAAGGCTCTTTGTACTTCGTTCTCATTTTGGCGTCGAACACGATTGGCTTCGGCGTTTTTTGCCAAACGGGCTTTGTATTCCTCGTCACTTTCCTTTGATCGCTTGTCTCTCATTCTGGCTGCGTTTCTTGCTAATCGTCTTTCCTTGGCCTCTGGTGATTCATTCCATCTGGTACGTGTCTTAACGTTCTGATAAGTGTCTAAATTGAGTAGAGTCGATGAATAGTTGTAATCAAATCGTGAATTATGGTAAACTTGAGGATTTTGTTGCAAATTATGGGGATGAGATTCATCATTGGCGTACTCGGCTTTAACAAGCTCCGACGGTTGTCCGTGTGGTGTGGTTGCGGGATTTATGATGACAATATGGTGTTCTACGCCACCACCTCCACCTGACATTTGAGAAAAAATTGTCCCCGCAAGAACGAAAAAAAAAATTTAAAACGCACCACCAAATCACTTTACGCCATTCACTTCACCTAAGTGTACGGTTTACTTGAGTTTAACATTGAAATTCGATTTTTGTTAATTTGGATATCGGTTTGAGGATATGGAACCGATAAATGTGGAATTATTATTTGTTACTTTTGGTGGCAAAAATTAGGAAAAAGAATTTTTATTGTTTTTTCTTCTCAACCCTTTTCTTGGGCGAAATACACACAAGCGCACACGTACGAATTTAACGAAATTTGACAGTTTGATTAGTTGGGTGAGATTTGAGACAAATAGTTGTTTGCTGGGGGGTTTTTGGGGGGAAGCCGGGAGTAGCATTTTGATAAGTCTTCTTAGGAGATACTTATTGAATTTTTAAAGATACTTGAAGATAGAAAATAGACTTACCGTTTTTATTTAATGTTTAGAGGCGGCAAATATCGGAACAATTCTTTCAACACTCGCGTGCAAATAAAAACATAACAAATACCGACAGTCGAGTTCAGGAAGTGTCATTTGCCGTTAGTGGAAGGGAAATTACGATATTACGAGATAAATGTGGTTTTAGGCTGCCAGCAGACCAGAAAAAACACATTTCCTCAAAAAATTATACCAAAACGAGTTCTTACGAATTATGGTGGATTTACATGCATCTGCAAGTGCAGATGAAAAGCGGAAAAAGACAAACAGCCTTATTTATTAACCCATAATAGGGAGTGAATAGCGCTATGTTCCTCTTATAATATCTCTGAACAGAAAAACGTATTTATAAAACTTTTTCAGCCGTATTTATTAGATTTCCCTAAATAGCTCTGAACAGATGAATAGTTATGTAGTGAATAGCACATTGAATAAATTCTTATTTATAAACCATTATAGTTATGATGTGTATATCTTACCTATCTATAATCTATAATATAATTTATAGCATTGAGCAGTAATACACAGGTGTACTTCACTATCGAAAACAAACCGGTCTCTGAAAGCCATCTATGTATCCGCCGGCGTACTAACATTCCCCTGTCATTTCAAAATAGCGAAGACACAAATTTATTCAGTCACTATACTACCTAAATCGGCGTTCAGCCTATGTTATGCTATGTCCGCACCTGAGAGTTAAACTTGTTTAACTCAAAACAATCCCAAACCAACATGATAACCAAGTGGTTTGCCATACAAAATGAAACCTTTTTAGTCACTGGGTTTCGAGATAACCTACTCGAAACCAAAGGCGCTGAATGCACTATTTCCAATATTCCATTGAATTTGACATTTAAGAGAATGGAAGTGAGTGGAGAGAGAATGAATTCTCTCATACGTCGTTGACGTTCTGCTCACACTTGTATGTCTGTCTCTTTTTAACTTAAGACAAAAAGATAAACTCAAAACTTTTCTGCATATGCGGACACTACTTGGTTAACTCAAACCATCCTGGAACGAAACCCAGGTTATCTTTAGGTGCGGACATAGCATTACGTTCAAAAAGTTTTATAAATAGGTTTTTCTGTTCAGAGATATTATAAGAGGAACATAGCGCTATTCACTCCCTATTATGGGTCTATAAATAAGGCTGTTTGAACGTAACATAGGCTAAACGCCGATTTAGGTAGTATAGTGACTGAATAAATTTGTGTCTTCGCTATTTTGAAATGACAGGGGACTGTTAGTACGCCGGCGGATACATAGATGGCTTTCAGAGACCGGTTTGTTTTCGATAGTGAAGAACACCTGTGTATTACCGCTCAATGCTATAAATTATATTATAGATTATAGATAGGTAAGATATACACATCATAACTATAATGGTTTATAAATAAGAATTTATTCAACGTGCTATTCACTACATAACTATTCATCCGTTCAGAGCTATTTAGGAAAATCTAATAAATACGGCTGAAAATGTAAAATTCATACTTGTCTGATAGAGAGGGAACGCACCATCTGCACTTCCTTAGTTATGGCAGATAAAAAATTATGGGTGCAGATGAACATGTTCATCTGCACCCATAATCCCTCATCCGCAGCCATAATCCTATAGGGCTTTTCGCGATAGTGTCACTGTCATAAGAGAGAGAAAAAAAAAATTGACAGCTAATGCTGGGTTTACATGCATCTGCAACTGCGGAAGTTCAGAAAAGTAAAGCGAGACGGATGAAGATTACAAAGCACAAAGGTTAAAAAGAGAGACGAATAGGATTATGGTTGCAGATGAAAAATTATGGTTGCAGATGAACATGTTCATCTGCACCCATAATTTTTCATCTGCAACCATAACTAGGAAGTTCGTTCCCTCTCTATCAGACAAGTATGAATTTTACATCTTGTGTCTTTTTCCGATTTTCATCTGCACTTGCAGATGCATGTAAATCCACCATAAAGTCACTTGTATGAAAACATTCTTGGCGGTACTAGGCAAAAACATAAAATTGTTTCAGAATTGTTATTTAGTGAAGTGAATTTGAAATAAAAAAATTGAAACAGTGTGTATATCGAAATTGCGAACTCTTAAGAACAAAATAATATAAAAGTTTTGTGAAAATACCCTTGAGTTGTTGTGTGAAACAGTGTTCAAATTGGTTCAAACCATACAGTGAACACAGAAAACTGTAGACTTCAGTTTTCCACGACTGTGGAATAGAACTCCTAGATTAAAAAGAAGAAAGGCGCAGGCCGTTGTTGGCTCCTATCAAACATCTGAACATTAAATTGGCTTGTTTCTGTTCCACACATTTCATTTCAGGTACCTATGTAAACATGGTTATAAGGTATATTAGATGCTTGATTATAGTAAGAACTCCTAGTAAGAACAATCTAAATACAGATTGGGTATTGTTTATCTAGATTTCTGAATTTTTGCGTGTATAAGCTTGGTACCCAATCTGGAATTAGATTATCCAAAAGTTTTGCATTCTTCCCTGGAGTTTTTATTAATGATCTACTTGTATACAACCTTCAACCAGATATTTACCTTCCTGAAATGAAATGTCTGGAACAGACACGAGCCAATTTAGTGTTCAGATGTTTCAGATGTTTCCTCTAACCACATTCTGTGCCTTTCCTCTGAGAGAACTTAGAAATTCTGTTTTATACTCGAGGAAAACTATAGGATCTACGGATTTCTGTCTTCATTGTATGGTTTGAACATTGTTTTAGACAGCGATTCGCGGGCATCTTCACAACACTTTTATATTGTTTTGTTTTTAAAACGTCACAGTTTTGATAAACACAATTTTTTTCCTTTTTTCATGAACCTACGTCTTTGAAAAACTAATTTAAACTACATATTTCATATTTCTGCGTACTGCCGCCAGCAATATTTTCATACAAGTGACAATTTGACGTTTAAGAAATACGAGGTATAATTAGAAAGAGATAGCTTCGCGAAAAGCCCTATTCGTCTCTCTTTTTAACTTTTGTGTTTTATAATCTTCATCCGTCGCGATTTACTTTTCTGCACTTCTGCAGTTGCAGATGCATGTGAATCCAGCATTAGCGTAATAGATAAGATCACTTTACAGCGTTAACACAATGAACTGCATACGCAGATGGAGCCGGAGCTGCAAGAGTTATGGTGGATTTACATGCATCTGCAAGTGCAGATGAAAATCGGAGAAAGACACAAGATATAAAATTCATACTTGTCTGATAGAGAGGGAACGCACCATCTGCACTTCCTTAGTTATGGTTGCGGATGAAAAATTATGGGTGCAGATGAACATGTTCATCTGCACCCATAATTTTTCATCTGCAACCATAATCCTATTCGTCTCTCTTTTTAACTTTTGTGCTATTTTGTGACGAATAGAATTATGGTTGCAGATGAAAAATTATGGTTGCAGATGAACATGTTCATCTGCACCCATAATTTTTCATCTGCAACCATAACTAGGAAGTTCATTCCCTCTCTATCAGACAAGTATGAATTTTACATCTTGTGTCTTTTTCCGAAATCCAACCATTAAAATCAAGTTAACTTGTGCGGCTCCGTCTTGCGTTGTTTTTGTATTCACTTGTATTTAATGTTTTGACATTTCGTGCGGGTGCTTCTCTGCGCAGCCATTGTGTTCACGCAGTTATTCGCACAAAGTTTCAACAAAGCTTCAGCCGTATTTATAATCGCATTTTAAACTCCGCGGAACTTTAAAACACGCTTAATTGTTGATTAAAACAAAAATCGTATTTATAATCATTTTTCGGCAGTGAATAAGGGCTGATTAGCTTAAACGCAGAAATGTGTGTTTTAAGCGTGTTTTAGCGTATAAATGTCATTTGATTTTGAGTATTGAGTTGTCATTCAGTGGTTTATTTACATCTTTGAGAATTTTAAAAATAACTAAAATGGAAATGTACTCAAATTACATTAACTTTATAAATAATTTGGATGTAGTAAATGTGTTTTCAATTGACAGAAATATGCATTGTTTTCCTTTTTTGTAAATTCGTTTCTTACAAGTTTTCCAGTTCGGAAACGTTTTTGATTTTCGCTTTTTGGACAAAACAACAAAATTAAAGCCAAAGAATAATAGAATATATACATATATATTAGACTGCTTTTTTTTTGGACTAATTTTTTTTTTTCACTCCCATCCCGAAATTTTGTGGAAAATACCTAAAAAAAAATTCACAAAAAAATTTGAGCCCTTGATATTAACATTTAGTACTCGACCAAGGCATGCAAAGATTTCCCATATAAAATACACGTAAACTTAAACTTTTTTTCTTAAAAACTCTACAGTTCAGAGGCATTTTATGGTATAGTCTAGGACATTAGTAGGTTTTCTTTGGAATTGTGTGCTCTACAAAAAAGCTCAATACGGTGAAGTCGTAACTCACACCGGCGAGTTAGTACCGGCCACCAAACCCAATTTTTCCGTAAAATATTTTTTTTTTTGCCCCTATCTCGTAAATAACAATAGCTACAAAAAAAATGTGTTCAACAAACTTGTAGGAAACTCAATTTCCTACAAAAAGTTACAAAAATCAAATTGCTAGCATCGATATTTATTGAGATATTGAGCTTTTAAGTTGAGGAAGTATGGAACTTTCATTAATTATTGAGCTTTATGGAAGTTCCATACTTCCTCAACTTAAAAGCGGAAGTGCAGAAACGTAAAGCGAGACGGATGAAGATTACAAAGCACAAAAGTTAAAAAGAGAGACGAATAGGATTATGGTTGCAGATGAAAAATTATGGTTTTTCATCTGCAACCATAACTAGGAAGTTCGTTCCCTCTCTATCAGACAAGTATGAATTTTACGTCTTGTGTCTTTTTCCGATTTTCATCTGCACTTGCAGATGCATGTAAATCCACCATAATACTATTCGTCTCTTTTTTTTGGCTTTTGTACTTTATAATCTTCATCCGTTCCGCTTTACTTTTCTGCACTTCTGCAGTTGCAGATGCATGTAAACCCCGCATTATGGTTGCAGATGAAAAATTATGGTTGCAGATGAACATGTTCATCTGCACCCATAATTTGAACATGTTCATCTGCAACCATAATTTTTCATCTGCAACCATAACTAGGAAGTTCGTTCCCTCTCTATCAGACAAGTATGAATTTTACATCTTGTGTCTTTTTCCGATTTTCATCTGCACTTGCAAATGCATGTAAATCCACCATAATGCTGGGTTTACATGCATCTACAACTGCGGAAGTGCAGAAAAGTAAAGCGAGACGGATGAAGATTACAAAGCACAAAAGTTAAAAAGAGAGACGAATAGGATTATGGTTGCAGATGAAAAATTATGGTTGCAGATGAACATGTTCATCTGCACCCATAATTTTTCATCTGCAACCATAACTAGGAAGTTCGTTCCCTCTCTATCAGACAAGTATGAATTTTACATCTTGTGTCTTTTTCCGATTTTCATCTGCACTTGCAGATGCATGTAAATCCACCATAAGCCTTATTCCATGGATTAAGTTACCATTATACCATTTTCCACTTAATCCATGGAATAAGGCTTAACTCAGCTATTCCGCGTTTATTAATACGGTGGATGGAGATTTGACTTAACGCGATCGCATCGCACGTACAAATTGGGCTGGTTTGCGCAGGACTTAACCCTGTGGCTACACGTTTGAGATATGGTAAGCCTACAGCCTACATATACAATCTGTCAAATTTCTGTTCATATTTCGAATGTGACGTAGGCGACTTACAATTTGCTAGGCAACTGGCTTTCAATCAGCATATCATTAAATATTTTCAACAACCAACAAGAAATTTAAAGTTTTTCCAGGCTTTATTTTCTCTTTTTGAGGGTATTTGACAAAGCTGTCAATTTAATGGCTACTGAAACTGCTTCTCGTGTGGCTTTCAATATTCCCTTTTCCTTTATTTAACCCCGGGGCTACACGATCAAGATATGGTAAGCCATTTACAATACATTCGAACTTTCTTACATACACAACCAAACTTTTCGAAATTGAAACCCAACTGGTATGGAATATTAGCTGCGTTCCTTTGGGAACATTTATCTACTGCTTAGTACTTCTGGCTGCTTTGAACTACTTTTCCCTTGTGGTCAAAGTAGTTCTTCGAAGTAGTTACGATACTAGTCTACGCCAGATGGCGTCAGTAAAAAGAAATAGAAATTGTTGTTGTTTGATTTGACGTTTCTCGAAAACAATAATTTTGCGAATGTTTTCGGGTGTTTTGTTGTTTTTGGAGATTAGATTTTACTTTTTGAAAAATTAACGCGTTCCATTCAACGTCTACTGCGAAGTACTAAAAAGTAGTTTAAAAGTCCCAAAGGAACGCGCCTATTGAAAGCCACCCGAGAAGCAGTTTCCAGTAGCCATGAAATTGACAGCTTCGTCAAATACCCTCAAAAAGAGAAAAGAGTGCCTGGAAATAAACTTTGAATTTCAAATTTCTTGTGTGTGCCGTTTTGAAAATATATAGTGACATGTCGATTGAAAGCCATTTGCCTGGCAAGTTGTAAGTCGCCTACGTCACAGCCGAAACACGAACAGGAATTTGACATACAGCCTTATTTATAAACTCGTATTATCGGCGGATTAGGGTTACTACGAATTTAAAACTCCTCTAATACTCCAAACCTTATTTATAAAAAAAAAAATACACCAGTATTACGGCCATATTATTCACTCAATAAATTTAAACCCAATAGAAATAAACCCAGTTGTCAAAATTTGATCCCAGGTTTATATTTTGATCCCGGATTTAAAATAAACCCAGTTGTCAAAGTGACAAACGTCAAATCGTTGAAAGTGCTGCTGGTAAATAGATTTTTGTTTGAAGAAATTGTAAGCAATACTTTTCATTTATATCTTGCATTCTCGATTAAATTTATATTCTATCTTTTTCATGATGTTGCAGGTTCAACCAACAACCAACCAAGATTTAAATTTGAAGAAATTGTATGTAATAATTTTCATTTATATTTTGCATTGTCGATTTAATTTATATACTATCTTTTCCATGGTGTTGCAGGTTCAAGAAATGGAAACTCCACCAGCTACTTCAGGTGTATGTAACATAAATTTCCAATTGGATTGATCTAAATCACTTCGTCTTGTCTTAGGTGGGTACTTGCTATGGAAGCGATTGTCTTTTTTCGTTGCCGCACCATCAATTGGTTTGTGCATGTTGAACGCATATCTTAAGCACCAGGAACACGCCCACCACCCTTGACCAGAATTCGTGAAGTACGATTACTTGCGTATCCGTAACAAGCGCTTCCCATGGGGAGACGGAAACAAAAGTCTTTTCCACAACCCTGCCGTAAACGCTTTGCCCGATGGTTATGAGAATTAGATTTGCTGAAAGTTCTTCGCGGATTAGGATTATTCGAAACACATTCGCTACTACATATTCGTAATTATCGAAATGAGTAAAATATATTTGTGTCAGTAAACTTTGTTTTAATATATTCCCAACACAACATTTTCTTTTTCCAAGGCGGATCTATGTAACTTGAAAAAAATGAATTTGTACCTTTACTGCTCGTATACATTTGGCATTGTCCAGTGGGTGGTTCTAAGATTTAAACATTTTTTCATTTGAAAATGAAAGAGTTCAGTTTGTAGGTACCTGTTATCTAACGACGATTCTTGATATCGTGTTCTCTCTGTTAACAGGCTAGGTGTGAATAATCAATAGCTAAACTTTTGGAGTGCTATTTAAAATTTTACCAAACCATTAATATGCTATCAAACGAGGCACGCATTACTTAAATCTCATGCAGATTCACTACAACAATACTATCACTTTCCGAGCAAAATATACCTAAAATTTCCACTGAAACCAACGAAAGAAACAAAATTTCTGGAAATCCAAAAGGCAATTTATTTCTAGTTTGTTTACTTCTTTACACTACTTTGTAATAAAATATACATATTATGTAGACACAATGTTTATATATTGTCGCAACGAAAATGGAACCATCGATCGTCTTCATTCATCTGATGCTTTGCATTGATTTTGCATTCGAGCGCCTGAAAATATTTGAGTTACTTGGATCTAAGACCGACAAGATTGCATGGTGATTCTTCAATGTTATTCGTCTTGTATGCTGATTCGAAACCTTCAGATGGACATGGCATCACCAATATCCGCGAAGTTATGTAACTAATGTCGATATCGGCTCTAGCATTTGTTTGCTGCATGGTCTGCATTACTTTTGACGAAGTGTCTTTCAGATTTTTGAGGAAACTTCCAGCACCACCACGAATTGATGAAAACAAACTACAAGATTGTGCACAACCAGCGATTGGCATTTGAGCTTGATTGTACTGCATATTATTTGGCATTGGCGGTGGAGGTTTTGCCGGATGTTGTTGTTGGTGCTGTTGAGGAAAGTTATCCGAAGTATTATCGTTGTCTGAATAGACTCCTAGATTGGGTGAGTTTGTGGGTCGGGGTTGTGATTGTGGTGGTGGTGGTCGCGTTGGAAGTGTACTTTGTACCGGACCATTCGTAGTTGCTGGACTGTGTTGTGGCGATTCGCTTGGAGGTGTCACTATCGATTTGCCCTTGAGAAAATAGTCAAGAAAATAAGATATTTAATATTAATGTGCCATATAAATTTACAACACCACACAACCTACCACCAATTAAATTGGACCTTTTAGAGACCAATTCCTTGTCTCAGCTATCGCTGCAAGTCGGTCCAATATTGTAGATACATTGAATCTACTTGATGGGTTGACTGTGAGACATCCTTTGATTACATCATGGAAACAATTGAATCTAGAATCCGAGGGTATTGTAAAATTTCCATTTACAATACGAAGTTTAGCGGAGTCCTCGAATGGATGTTTTTGAAAACACAGACAGTAAAGAATGCATCCTAATGCCCACACATCTTTCTGGAGACCTGTACATAGGTGTGGTCACAGTTGTAAGCTAAAAGAAGTAAAATAATTTACAATAAATAATTTGAGAACAAAATACAAATAATTTCTTTTACTTCACCTTTTACTTTTGACAGATTGGGTTGGGTTTGTTCGCGTAACATATATAAAGCACACTTTTTATGTCAAAATCTAGGTAAGTTTGCTTGATTTGGCTGCAATATTTGAAATTTCCCTATAGTATGCGAACGAACCGAAAATACATCCGGATGTAAAAATTTAAACCCGACAACGCAATGCGGTTTAAATCCATCGGGTTTATTTTGAGTGAATAATATGGATTTGCGTTTGACAATCGGGTTTATGCGATTTTACATCCGGATGTAAATTTAAACCTGGGTTTATTGGGTGAATAATATGGCCGTTAGAGGCGGATTAAGCTAATACTGGTTCATAGGAGTATTAACGGAGGATTAAGGTCGTATTAAGGTCTAAATGTCATTTTGTTCAAATTTTTGGAGGAAAAGTGGAAAATTATTTTATTTTAATTCTTTTTCCGCCTTAACTACAAGATAAATAAATTAATAAATGAAAACTAATATTTCTTATTTTGTTTTGTTTAATATCCATTTTGGAAAAATTTTCGCCAACCACAAAAAGAAACAATGTCCCCTATTATACGATGTCTCACGAGACATGTCTCATTTTTGACGTTCCTTTTAAATTTCCATCCCGTGAGACAATCACTATTACATGTTCAATTTTGAAGGCTCACGTCTCAAATTTAACAGTTCTTCATTTCTCTTTCAATCCTTTTCTTGTTGTCACTTTATAAATTTCAAAGTTTTATTTTTCTCTAAATAAAGTAAGTTGCTTGATAAAATTACAAAAATAACAAATTGGTTTTACAACTTTTGATTTGAAAAATAAAAAACAAGACCACAACGATAAAATGAAAAAACATTCAGTTGACGCTCATTTGACTAACACAAAAAATACATTAAAGCAACATAGCAAAAACGAATATGGGAAAAGAGAAACGTCAATATGAGACTGCTAAAAATCGGCACGGTACTCATCGGGAATTTTTTTGTGCATCTCATTTCCTCACATCTCCTTTCTTTTTCGCACTCATGTGAGACTGGGCTCGTGAGACATCATGTAATAGGGGACAATCATAATGCTCGGGTTCAACGCAATTAAGTTTTTCAGATAATCTAACTTTTTTTGGCCTGATTGGTCAAAAGTCACGCATCAAAAGAAAATCTAAAACTCGGGCCAATCAGAGCCCGAAAGAAGTTAGATTATCTGAAAAAACTTAAAGCATTGAACGTGCAAAATGAAGTCAGCTGGGATTTGTTTACGTTTATAGTAACCAGAGCTATAGATCTGTATGGCGTTCTTTTTATCCTTCGATGTTACGCGATGCTGTAGTGTCAAAATCATCGTTGTTGTTGTGTATGTTTGACTTTGTTACAAAATCGTGATTGCATTTAGGAACGACTCGATGTTACACTTTGTTGGTCTGTCAAAAATATGAATAAAGTATTTCTTAAAATACGAACCCAGCTAAAGGAAACTTGTTATTGATGAAGAAAAATGAATTCTGAAATGAACAAGATTGAAAATCAATAACTGTTCACAGAATTTGGAAGATTAATGAAAAAAAAAAAAAACCAAAACAATTCTGACCAACAACAATTTTAAAGGGGTTTGACAGATCAACATCGAAACTCAAGTCCCAGAGATGAGTTGGAAAAAGTTACGAAACGTAACATTCTGACAGTTCAACATTGCATTTAGGAACGACACGATGTTACATATCGTAACTTTTTTGCATTTAGGAACGACATAATGTTACCCGATGTTACATCGCGTAACATCCAAGAAAAAAAGAACACAGTACTGTCATCTTTTTGATGAAAAATTTGACATAAGCAAGTATTTACTAATACGGGTTGGAAAATGTTTTATAAATAAGGATTCGCTCGACATGGCGTAAGGGAGTATTAAGTGCTAATACTAGTATTAACTAATACCAGGTTGAAACGAGTATTAGTGAAATCTAATAAATAAGGCTGATAGTGTATATGTAGGGTGATGGCCAGAGATAAGAAATTAATTAGATGGCAATCCTTTACTTCTCTTGCCCCGCAACAGCCATTTGTTTACATTGTTGTTTTTGTAATCTCATCCTCTGTCTGTGAATACGTGAAAGCTGTACTCAAAGTGGAAGTAGTGAGATTTGCTGTACTCAAAGTGGTAGTAGTTAGATTTTGTGTGTGGACTGGAAGCTGTACTCAAAGTAGTAGAGGTGATTTTCGGTAAATCAGCTTGTAGGCAGTTTCAATATGTGTGTGAAGTTTGCCATCTAATTAATTTCTTATCTCTGGTGATGGCTTACCATATCTTGTTCGTGTAGCTGCAGGGTAAAAAAGTTATGGTTTACCATATTTTCCTCGTGTAGCCCCGGGGTAATTGAAATTGAGATACATCTTTCCACCCGTCCTTACGCCACCGATTTTACTTTTCTGAACAAAAGTGGCTTTCTTTTTGCCATTCAGCCATCAGCTGAATTCACCTAGCAAATTCTACTACCCCAATTGGAAAAAAATGCTCAAAAAACTAGTTCTCGTGTGACATTTGAATGGAAATGGATGTCAAAATGCATCTATTTGCATATTACTTCATTCCATTTTGATTTTCGATCGACAAACCGAAAAGAAAAAGTCCACAAAAAACCTTTCATTCTCTAAAAATATTTACAAGAAACCATTCATTCCTTAATAATTTATTTCGAAACCGCATAGTGTTAAGTGCAAGTGTTTTTTAATTGATTTTAAAACAAGGTGCGGATACACAACAAATCGATTGTATAACAAAGAAGCAGCACACAAAAAAAAACCATGTTTTAAAGTACAAGCACAAGAAATTTTATTACAAAAAGTAAATTTTTTCTTGAGCTTGCTGCTTTCCCACCGTTTTCGTTTCATATTTCGTTTCTCTCATTTTCTTCATGTTCCACAATATAGAGTATAATCATTAAAAATTCTATTGTTGTACAAGTACATTGGTTTTGTGTTTGGTGGACGGACATCGTAGTCGTCGACAATCCATTCCACCACTACTTGCTTTTGGCTAATTGACTAAAAACGAATGAAAAAAAAGACGAATTACAATCATATCTATTTTTCTTCTTTTTACATATTTTTAAGTGTTTTTCATTTAATTGTGTGTATGAATTATTTCACATTCGATTGTAAAATTGAAATACATCAAAAACTTGTTTGCCCGGAAAAGTCAACAACTTGTAGAGCAACAAGCACAGCACAGCAGCAGCCTTTAGGAATTGGGATCGGCGGCGTTCATACTCGTACATTCATTTTTATGATTTTTATGTTTTAAGAGAAGACATTTCCAAGCAAATGAAGAAAAATGGATGAAAATATGCAATTGTGTCGAATTTGCATATCAAATTCGGAAAGTGCTAGCATGGTTCCAATATTTGGCGACGACCTTTTGTGGAAGAAAATTACAATGTTGGCCGATGTAAAGGTATGTCTTTGAGAGAGTCTTATTATTTTTTTTCTTTTCTAATATGTATGTAAAAGTAACGAGTCAGTGTGTATTTTATTTCAATCGTGGATTTTCCTTTTTATTTGAATTTTCGTTTCTCACACCCATTGTGCCTATCTTCCATTCTAATGGTGATTCGTGTGTTTACAGTTACTATTTGTTTAATATGTAAAAATTGTATGTGGCATGTTTGTGAATAAAATTATTGTTTTTTACTTTATATATTTTTTAGATTGAGAAGGGCGATACCCTGCCCCAACAGGTGTGTCTAGCATGCGCAAAGAATACGATCAGTGCGTGTTTGTTTAAAAAGAAATGCGAGGATGCGGATAACTTCTTTCGTCACCATCTGCAAATGATGAGGAAATTGGACCAGCATCATAGCGGGGATGTAATAACAATTTCTGAATGTTCAGATAATGATCCACATGATGAAATGGTTGCTGCTGCGGGTGGTGCGAGTGGTGGTGTTAGCCGAGAAATGATGGGCGCCGACCCTATGATGATGAATGGTTGTCTTAGTGGTATAGCCGGCGGCGCAATTGCCCAAATGATGGAATACAAAAACTTCGACCTGAACTCGGTACGCCTGATGATGAATTCCTATCTAATGGAGCAACAAGCAAAAGGAGCCGAAGCCATGGCAGCTGCAAATGGCATGGGATTTGAAGGAGGATTCTTACCTCCTTGTGATACATCGATGGATGAAGAACCGTTGCCTTTGATTCCAGAAATAGAACTGATCACTCCGCAAGATGAGAGTATGGAGAGACCCAATACAAATGGGCATGGCTATCAATGCACCATTTGCTATCAGATGTTTGCTAGAAAGCTTATATTGAAGGATCACATGCAGAACAGTCATGGAAGATCGCCGCCAGTTTACGAGTGTACTAATTGCCAGAAGACTTATTTGTACAAACGTTTTCTGGAAAAACACATTCGTCGTGGGCGTTGTGTGAAGAAGAGGAGAAATCAAACGTAAGTTTTGAAAATAAATTTGGTAACTTTTTTTAAATAGGATAATACCCCGCAACTCTGGCAGAACTCAATTTGTTATTTGCCGAAAAAAACTAAAATTTTAGTGTTGGGTGGAAGTGTTTGCCAGAAACAGAGGGTTTATGTTATTTGTTAAGAACATATTGAAAGAGAAAAGCTCACGAATTGCCATGTTAGATTTTGTAATATATTAATGAGGGATCTAAGTTAAACGGTATTTTCTTGTACTTAAGTATAAATTAATTGCAAACGATATTTGCTACTGATAACCACTGAAGTGTGTAAGCAATACTAAGTAGCTACATAGGTTAGGTTAGATGTGGCTGATCCGGAGTGAATTAAAGAGTTGGTGTGACGGATTTGACAGATAAACTCTCCAATTCCTTCAAAAAAGTTTTCAATCCCTTTTCTATTTCGGGTCAAGTCCTTTGACTTTGACAAGTTAACCACCTGTTAGTCAAACCTTTCAGAACTTCATATCAAAAGGGAGAGAGTTTTAGGATATTGATTAGCTAAATCGCTGGTGTTGTCAGAAAAGTATTCACCCAGGTCAGTTTTTCGTCTTTTAGCGAGCGCAGGGCATGAGCAAAGGAGATGTTAGACTGTTTCCTCCTCTTCTTCGTCCATGCAACTTCTACAAAAGTCATTAGAGTGGACACCTAGTGCTTTGACGTGTCTACCTATTAAGCAGTGTTCCGTTAGGACACATGTGGTGGAACTAATATGAAGACTAATTAGATTCAATAAGGTCTTTGAACGTTTCGCGTCTACACATAGCCAAATTTGTTTAGTCATAAGGCGCGTTTTACTCTGCGTCCATCTAGTGGTCATCTTATCAGAAGCATTTTTTGGGGAGTTCGTCTGCCATGCAGTTGCCTGGTGTGTCTCTGTGACCCGGAACCCATGTTGAACTGTTCTGACATCTTCTTTAGAGACGTGTGACAGTTATGGGTAGTAGATTTTGTGGAGACAGAGAAAAGAGCTTTGAGAGCAGCCTGACTGTCCGAGAAGATACGAATATCTGTGGAGGACACAACGTTTTCTCTATAAGCCAGGACAGAATTTCTTTTATCGCCACAATTTCCGCTTAAAACACACTACAATAGTCAGGTATGCAAAAGAAGAGGCTCAAATTCAGACCTTTCGAGAAAAATCCACTTCCTACGCTACCATAGGTTTTACATACGTCAGTGTAGAAATGTTAGACTTCATTATCCAAAAGAGTACCGTTCTACCAGGCTTCTCTTGGAGCGTCAGGGTATGGTTACTTGAAAATTGTGCCTCTATAGGGACTTGTCCCAGGGGCCCTACTCTGTAATTCGTTTCGAAAGCAAAAATTTCCGAAAACGAATATTTTGTACTCTTTATTTCTAAAGCGGATTTGAATCTGCCACTTTCGGAACGGCTTTGTTATTATTTTTTTGCTTTATTTGACAGATATCTTGAGAAATATTTCAAGACTTCGCAAATCTATGTTAATGAAAATATTAACAAGTCCTTTTTTTCGATTCGAAAACGAATTACAGAGTACGAATTCATAATCGGGTTGAAAATCACTTTCGAATAGACTTGCTTTTCGAAACGAAATACAGAGTAGGGCCCCAGGATTGACTAAATATTGTAGACAGTGATTTATTGTCAAAAGAATTATTTGTTTGACGGCTGATTATTATCCAAATCAACGTATCGTGTCTTGAAGACAGAAAGGTTCGCAAACTCTTTGTTGATATACTCTAATGTTTTTAACGCACTTGTCAAAGCTAGCATTGGGTTTTTGTAGTTGTTTTACTAGCTAGAAAAAAACTCCAAACTGATTTTGATCGTGATTTCTATTAGCTTAGAACATTTGATCTACAGAAATTTTTTCTTTAATTAGAAAACGTAGAATATTATAAAACAAATGCACAAAAAAACTAAGAGGTATGTATTAAGTTTTGAAATTAGGTTCAAATTTAGACCATCCTTAACCACAGCGATATTAGCATTCAAAGATACAAAACAATGTACAAAGGGTCTTAAAAAACGCAAAAGGATACACAAAAACTAGTTTCCTTGTTTTATTCTTTTACTAGCGACCCACCCTCCCCGGCTTCGCACGGGTACAATGCTGATACTAAATACACTACAGAAAAACTGTGAACGTTGTATATAAAAGCACAGCGGCCCGCTATGGCTTCGCACGGGTATAAAATATATAGACTATGTCACTCACTGAAAAAATTATTAAGATCGATCCAGTAGTTTTGATTTATTCATTACTGCCCGAGGCCTGAACGCGTTAAATTTGGAGTAAAACAATTCCCCTTTCCCTACACCATGAAGATTTCCTGCTATCTTTAGAATATTCATACACAACATTTTTACTTATTTCCTTTTTACATTTTTACCTCGCAATGTTTAAATCCGTAATATCCTCGAAAATATTCATTTAAATCACATGCTGTTAAGGGCAATTTTGATCTACATGAAATGCACTACGTATCTAATGTATTTAATTGGATAAGGAATGATACTGTATCGTTTAAAATAGCTTGATAAATAACCCATATTTGTTTTGTAATATGTAAAAGATAAAAATGGTTACTGTGGGTTATCCTAAGGAGATAAACATATGCTGTCGCGGACTTTTTTATTCATCTTTTTGAGATATACAATTCCGTAGTACATAAATTTGATCTATTTCGTAGGGTTTAGCCAGCGTTTGTAATGTAAGCGCAGAAAAATATGTTTGTTACGACATCACATTACAAATCTTTAAATCTCTCGGCTTTTCTCTACTATAATATGCATGTATTATACATATAAACTATTCCTCTTGAATCTATCTATTCATTAAAAAAAAAACCGCATCAAAATCCGTTGCGTAGTTTTAAAAATCTAAGCATACATAGGGACATAGGGACAGAGAAAGCGACTTTATTTTATACTATGTAGTGAGTAGTGATGAAGAATAGCCAAACAAATCAAAAACAATTAAAAGAATGCAAGGTCCCAACACATAACGAAATATAGGAACTGGTTTGAAAATCTCGAAACACGAACCAATAGTGCTCAAGAGCAAGTGGAGTACAGAGTTCAAACATTACTAAACCAAAAGATAGGTAGGTATTTAAAAAGTGGTTTTACAGGCTGATAGCAAAAAGATGAAGATACAATGAAAAAAGGACAAACTTTTTTGATTTGACATTAAAAAAAAATTGTTATTAATTCACAATCCGTACCCGTGGCGTAATGGTTAGCATGTCCACCTTGCTAACCCAGAGGTTCGAGGTTCGAATCCCAGCAGAGGCAAAAATGTTTTTCCACGGGTATCGCCTTTCGCGAGGAATTGGCAAGTCCTCCGTTAAAAAATTCATTGCCATGAATAGCGCTTTCTCAATTAGCCGTTCGGAACCGGCAGAAAATTGTAGGTCCTCTCCATTCCCTCACAAGGAATGGTGGTGAGAAATGCACTAGGCCCAGGGGCTTCTCGCTCTGTTGCGCCACCCTATTTATTTATTTATTTTATTTAATTCACAATCAAGTGGAATCCAATTTTGAATTTTTTTTCGGAAAAGAGTTAGGTCGATGAAAATATCAAGTCGATTTTGTGCTTTGATGAGTTTGCTAAATACTTCGGGTTGAGTCGGCAAAGATTGATTTTTTTGTAGTGGAGGTGGTATAGACTCCAATCTTTCTTCAAGGTAGCTGCTGTGTCCTTGTTGGTGTAGTTTATTAGGTGTTTTTTTTTGTGTAAATATGTTGAACAAGATAATAGGAACGTTTCATGCAGAGCTGGCTGCAGAGTCAGCATACTCATTACCATTTATACCAACATTTCCAGGAGTCCACATAAATTAAATAATGGTGGATGATTTTAGATATCTGATTGCAGAAATCTGTGTTGTTGTGGTTCAAAATTCAGGCATTCAGAATAGAAATATTGTCCGAGCATACGATATATTTTTCTTGTTGTTTTTTTAATGTTTTGTTAGCTTGGAAGATGGCGAAAGTTTCTGCTGTAAATAAGGATGTAAAGTTCGGTAAATGACCGATATCTTGTTACAGCAGTTTGATTTTAAATCTGTTGAGAGACTTCGATAGAGTTATCGGAATACTTCGCTGCCAGTGTTCGGTTGCTTATAGTTTGCCAGATTTGATATTAAGATACTGACTCAATATCGAATTATTGAATTAACCAACCAACCAACGCAACTTGAATCAGACTGTCTTTTTAACGTCATTCACAAGAAGCTTAAAGGTAACTGCATCTCTTTGTTTTTCATTCTTCAATGCTTGGTAGTCCAGCTCGCACTAGTACAATTTTCATAGGAGTGGTGGAAAAGGCGTTAATACTCTGTCACATGCTTGATGGCATACTGGTTTGGCGTTTGGAGATTGGCCGCACTTACTTTTTCTACAACTTAGGTATCTTATAATGTTTGTCCTCGCAGCAAGAGATTTTTTTTTTTAATTTAAACAATTTTTTTCCAAGAATATTTACAGTTAAAAGTTAGACCTAGAATAGTGAGGTTTCATACATTTTCTATTTAGTAATAGAAAACGTCTCTTTCGACAATTCTATGGTCCCGTTTTCATTCTCCAATCGAAATCTTGGTATTCTTATTGACTACACTCTGCCTTGGTGATATTCGATCCTTTTGGCATTCCATCAGTCTTACAACAACAAATACTAGGAAACTTCTTGCTTGTACTCTGCTTACATTGTTCTCTTATGGCTGCGAAGTTTTTGGCAAGATTGATTCAAATAACTTTGAAAAACTGTCCGTTGCGTTTAATTCAGTTAAAATAAATGTCTACGGTCTGGGAAGATACGATGATATTCGATTTTTAAAACCTTCATTCTTGGTTGTGATCTTCCTATTTATCTTGAATACAGGTACCTGAAATAGGTACCTCAATGTACAACAATAACGTCAGACTATATAGTATAGAACTCGTTGATGTCTTCGATAGTTCACAGCGGTAGATATTTTGTGAGTGAAGATCATTATGATTGTTTTAAAGTTTATTTTATCTCGTCTGAATATTCAAGTTTTACTTTTTTTTTTCAGCCGTCCGATGGAGTGCACAGATTGTCATGTTGTTTTTCCAACAGGACATCATCTTGGATGGCATAAAAGAACTGGATGTCCATCTCGTGAAGCTAAAGTGTAAGTATTCATATCAAAAAAGTTAAATTCTTACTTAAATAATCTTAAATAATATTATTCATCCTAGGCCCTTACAACAGCTGTTCAAACAAAATATCGTCCAATACAATAACTTTCCGAAACCTGTAATTCCACCTCGAAAACAAGATAACGCCTTATACATGCAAAATAGAAGGTAAACTGATTTTCACGTGTGTCTTTTTTTTTAATTGTAATTTGATTTTATTTATTAATAGAATGTTCGCTAGTTCGAAGAGAAAAGGAAGAACCCGAATTAAATTAGACGAAAATAAAATCGCTCTGGCAAAGCACTTGATTCTTAAAGAAGCAACAACTACTCAGATCGCTCAAGAGCTTGACATATCACGTACTTTCGCCTGGCGTCTTCGTAAAAACTTGGTCAACGGTGTCAACATGCATGAACGTTTGAATGAACAAAATGCAGGAGTCCTTCAACAACAAACTATTGAAGCACCAATACCAGAAACATCAAAAAACGCAACCGAACAAATCAACGCGAACATAATCAAAACTGAACAAATGGGAGAAACTAATACTCGTGGTCTAGGCGAAAATGTTGAGATAAAACAAGAAGTGCAGGACGATGACAATGATGAAGAAGACGATGACGATGATTCGGATAGTGATTCCGACGACGATGATGACGATGACGATGACGACGATGATGATGACGACGATGAAGATGACGAAGACACAAATAAAAGCACTTCTGAACAAAATATTTCACAAGGCGATACTCAATCAGTGAAGAACGATTCAAATTATGAAAGTAGCTACACCAATGGCGGACATAATCATATGCAGCAACAAATTGAACAGACAAATTACAGTGGTATTCCACAAACTGCTACGGCTATGGAAATAGCAAATCAAATGAACATGCACAATCAAAATGCCGATTCTTCTTCAGACGATGATGATAGCGATGAAGAAGAGGGTGAAGAAGAGAATGATGAAGACGATGATGACGATGATGACGAGGAAGGAGAGGCAGAAGACGAAGAAGAAGGAAGGGGTGAAGGTGAATCTGAAAGCAACGAGTATCCAATGGAAAGATACAAGCAGCATTTAATGCAAGCACTTCCTTCAGTATTCCAGATTCCGCAGTGAGTTTATAAAAATTGTTTTATGTTGATGTTTTTTATTTCATTGATTAGCTAAACTGCAAAAAGTTCGTTGTGTTGAAACAGGGCTCGAGAGGTTTAGCGGAATGACAACCATCTTAAACAGTGTTAAAGTACACTACCTCGAGGCACAATGTGCTGACTTAAGACCCAACTCTTATAGGCATAAGTGCTCACACACCAAAAACTGTCTCTAATAAACAAATTGAGCGATGCCTGTTGTTTTCCTAGCTTTACTAAATGTGTCAAGTTGCCAATGCCTAGAGCGACTGGGATTAACGCTCCTGCCTATGCTTTAAAAAGTGAACAAAACTTTACTGAGAGCTCGCCTTCATTGCGGTTATGCCATAGAGTTTTCGGGTATTCGCTCAGTCTGTCATACAAGCTTATTACGAATAGCGAATCGAAGGTTTTTGCAAGCTTCTTTTATAGAACTATTACAGATTCGTGAGAAATTTTTGTTTTTTGGGCTTTTTATGATCATTAGGTTGGATGCGATTAATAATTAAATAAAACTAATCCATCTTGGTTTTACCCTACGTTTCGCCAGTTGTTTTCCAGCTTCTTCAGGGGATTTATTTAGTATTTGATATTAAAAAACATAATTGAAATTTGCACAAAAAGTGCGAAAGAAGTAAAATATGGACAACACTAGTATCACAATATTTAACAACTAGTGTATGGCAACACTATACAAAGAACAAGAAGAAGATTCTATTTAGAAACAAAAACTTTAAAGTAATCGATGTTTTTTTGGCGTTTAGAGTTTGCTATTGAAAAGAATAGGAAGTAGGTATATTGATAATGCTCCAATAAATGAGTTTAGCTTAAACGTTCGCTTCCAGTCGAACGATCGATTTGCTACTCATAATAAGAGCATACGTCTTTTAACGTTGAGCATTTATAATCAATACTTAGATTCAATTTAATTTTGGTTTAAGTTGTTTATAAAATAAAAACAAACATGAGGTTTGTCGTTTGATTCATTTGAAATGAATCTAATTGATTTAGCTTAAATTTGCGGCATTCGAAAGGGTTTAACAAGTCGGTTTGATCGGAAATCTCTTCAGTAATCGGACGAAATTTCATTCGACACATGTAATTCTCATTTTATTTTTTAGATTTATTTTATTGTTTTTATTTTTATTTTGAGATTTACCCGATGAATTCGCGAGCGAATAAACTGATTCATCGTTTTTTTAAAGGTCTCCTCCATTCCTCACAAGGTATGATTGTGTATGGCTCTGTCCTGTTGTGCCACCCTTTTTCTTATTATTTTCATTTATTTATTTTCTATTGCGTTCACGCAATGGTACCCATGGTGGTTCCCGTGGCGTGATGGTCAGCATGTCTGCCTGTAAACCCAGAGGTTCGTGGTTAGAATCCCAACAGAGGCAAAAATCTTTTTCCACGGGTATCGCCTTTCTTAAATTCATTGCCATGAAAAGCGCTTTCTCGATTTGCCGGAGTAACATGGTATTGTTTCGAATAAGTTCAGAACGGTAAAACGGCCAATCGAGTGATTGTTAAATCGGGAAGTGGCTTTGAGACGGATTGCCAAGTACACCGCCGATTGTTTTCTCTAAATGTCAAGGTTTAAGAGATGTTGGAGTATGTCTAATGCAGCCAAATGTGTTGAGCAAAGAGCTCCGCAAACACACGCTAAAGGTGATAGATATTTTAAACATTGAATGCTTTTTGATTCAAACTTCAAACTTGTAATAAGCAGACATGCTAACCAGTACGCCATGGGTATTAACGAAATGTTCAAAATGTTTTGTTATCGTATTTTGATTTTTGATTAGTGGCTGCAATTTCATGGTGTCAGTGAAAACATATTCTCATACAAAGGGGTTCTTTAGATTGCAAAATGTAGATCTATGGATTTGAAATCAGTAGAGTTTAATTTAAAGTTTTTTTTTTATATAAAATATAAAAATATATACTTTACCGACTTTACCTTTTACCAAAGCCCGACTTTCTCACTTGAAGGGTGTTTTGCCCTATTTAGAATACAACGATGCAATGGGATCAGACGCAACGTAAGCAATTAGTCTTACAAAGCCGCATCATCATTGTCAAGAACTTTTCCAATGCTCAATGAAGCGGTAATTTTAAAATTGAAAAATCAAACAAACTCAATTTCTGACGGCGAGTATGTTTGCAATAGAAATAGTGATTGCAAAACTATTATTTTCTATAATAAAATGTTGCTAAAGGTACTAATTTTTAATTTAATTTTTTATAATGTAGAAAGTTATTTTGGGACACGGGTAGGATAGTAGCACTTTCGTTTCCTGTAAAGGATCCAAATATTGCTATAGTAGCCACTTCGAAAGCAGTGGTAGTGACTCAAAACAAAACTGTGAACATCCGATGGATAAGATACGTTAGGCAACGAATGCCTTAATCCCAAAGTAGATAATCGATTAATTCGATCACTAGTAAAAAAAAAAAAAATTAAGATTTTCTTGTATGCCTCGAAAGATTTTGTCCCATGTGTGGTTAGTATGTCTGTCTATTACGCGGAAGGTTCGTGGTTCGAATTCCAAAAGAAAAAAAAAATGTTTTTACATAGACATCGCCTTTCGCGACGAGTTGACAAGTCCTCCAATAGTAAACTCATTGATATGAAAAGCACTTTCTTGATTAACCGTTTGGAACCGGAATATTATAGGTCCCATACATTCACTCAGAAGTCATAGTTGTGAGACATACGTATGTATGTATTTATGTATCAAAATTCAATCAAATCAAAGTCTTTAGAATGTTTTTTTAAGATTTCAGCTATATACCGACAAATACATTGTTTAATTTCATTGTCAAGAAAATGACAATTTTTAATATTTTAAATTGTATAATTTCAGACCCGGCTTTCCACAACCAGTTAATTTGTCTATCAAGGCTGGTGAGCCCCAAAAAACCACCAGCTTAACGTAAGTACTATTTTTATTATATATATTTCTTTATTGAAACCTAGAAAATACACGTTTTCATGTTAGGCCAACAACAAAAAAGCCCCGTAAGCCGAATGTGTTCATCGATGATGAAAAGTATGCCACAGCCAAGATTCTGGTATCACAAAATTCTTCCACAATGGAAATCGCCCGACAATTGAACGTTTCCCAAATGACAGCTTGGAAATTGCGAGATGCAATTGTTAAAGGTATACCACTGTCATATCGTAGCAAACGCGAAACACGTCCAAAAGCCCCTGAAAGGCCACCAAAACCCAGTGCATCTAGCACTCCAAAAGAAAAAATGCCACGAAGGCGTCTCAAAGCCGCCGATCGTGAATTACGAGACAGAGAAATTACACGTGAAATACTCGAAATGATCAAAGAAGATAGTAACATACAGTATTGGAAGGTATCAGCTAGGTTAGCCGAAAAGGGTTACTCAATATCGCCCTCATCAGTCTGTCAGAAGCTTAAGGCCCTAGGAATACATCGTCGTTGGAAGCCTGGCGACAAGCCACCGATTCTCGATATGGATAGTTTGAAAACGACTGGTGGCATGAGCGGTAGTGGTTTGGGTGGAGGGACATCGACCGATAGTTTCGAGTTTAACAATGAACATCAATTCGAATTGGGCGGTGCACACTTTTTAAGTGCCTTTACGCATTAGAAAGGATGTATACCATTGTGTATCATCGTGTTCTTGCGCTTTAAATTCTCTTTAAGAGGGAGGAATGGGCTTGTTAACAACACATTTTTCGTTTTGTAGGTTTTAGGTTCTAGTTTTTAAAATCTCCGGAATGGTATTTTCAACACAAACATCTATAAAAAACACATACCCACCCCTTATTATAAAAAATAGACTATTTGCCGTAAGCAATGCTGATCATAATATAATGTAGCAGCAGTAGGCCAGTCAATGGAGCTTAAAATATTTATGAACTTCGGTACAAGTCTGTTTGTCAATTTTTTTAAATTTATTATTTATTCTTTGTAAAAAGCGAGCAAAACTTAAGAAGGGACTCATATCGTCCTAGTGAAACCTCCAAATAATGGATTCCTTCAAATCTTAGTCAAGAAAGTCTTAGAAACAATCTCAAAGAAACCAACATCACAATCCATGCTAAGCAGACTTTTAAGAAACGCAGCGCATTCTTTTCCTTCTGCAGATTCAAACAATGTTTTTGAGCAAATGTTTAAATTATGCTGCATACTTTACTCGCATTGCAATTCCATAATTCCATTCTTGCATTGGCTTAGAATGAGTTTTGGCTAGATTTAGGACATAAACCATCAATAATAGACGGAGAGCAGGCTACAGATTTTCAACATGATTGGGCTTGTTAAGCGAAAACCTGATTGTAAGAAGGCAAAGTACGGAAGCGTAGGTTTGGTGTGTGGATCGTGAAACATGTTAATAATTTTTAAAACCATATCTGACCATTGTTATAGGTTTTAAGCGATGTTCTCGGTATACAATTGCAAATGTTACAACCGCCACGAAGTGACGTTCAAAAAAAAACTTCAATAATTAGCTTCTCCTACTTTTTGAATTAATTTGGATTTAAAAAAAAAAAGAAATAAAGATATTCGTTCAGTGAATAAATTACAATCAGGCTTTCGTTTAACAGGCAAATATAAAAGTTTTGAATCGTTTTTGTGTTCAGAGGTATAATCCATTTCTTAGCAGCTTATAGTACTGCTGAGTTGCGACAAAAACGCATCTAATACAATCAATTTAGTTTAATAGAAAACCTGCAGCCACTCAGAGGTCAAACTTTTACTTCTTTTGGCCCACAATTTCCATTTGCTTAAGTGCATTTAAATAACTCATAATGAGGCAAACAGACAAATTTAGATGATTCCATCCCATGTTCAATCTAATCTTACCCTCCTTTGACTGAGCCGAGTTTAGATGATCAACGAAGGTAATTTATTTTAAGTTGAAAAGTATTTTAGTTTCTAAGCAGAACAATATACACACATATTCATTAGTAACAACATTTTCAGCCTTATTGCAAGTTTCGCCCCAAACCTAATCAAAGAATCGACATCTTAATTTTTGGCCTATGCTGAGTCCTGGTCTAAAATATAAATTGAAATACATACTAAAAGAGTCACTTTTTGGAAAGTGATTGTTGTAACAAAATTTCAAGCGAACAAAAAAAAAACTTTTGAGGTCAAACTACGGGTGAGACTCACACTAAAGCTGAAAGTCAGTTTCATTTTTTAACTAACTAGTTTGTACTTTTCCATTTTAAGAACTGAATACAATACATACATACATAACCCTTTATAGAAAGGGAATAGAATCCGTTCAAAACCACTTCTTTTTAGCTCTAATTTATTTCTGTTTCGTGCGTGTTGAGGTTGACTGACTCAGACTATTACTACTTTCAAATTGAAATTACCTGGAATTATTTTAATTCTACAATTGACACACTCAATAGAAAAACTAAGCAATGAAATGCCTTAAAGGTATTATTTATCAATAGTACAAAGTTAAGATATAATGAGCACATTGGCAACATTTCGGAAGATTAACAAGCAATATCAGGGAATCAGATCAGGTGATTGGGAGATGTTATACGTTATGGAAGTCGGAAAATATATAAAATGATAATATAATGATTCAAATTTTCACTTAACGTTAATGTTGCGTCAGTTCAGTTTGCATTGATGCTAAAAAATTAACATATTTGTTTAAGCAAATTATACGACACAGTAAAGTAAAACCAAGTGTTGTTTTTTGTATGAAATCTTAAAAAATAGTTGTGTTTCGAACTTTATGATTTCTTATCACCGAACTCATTCCAATATATTTTGATAAACAATATTTACTGTTTTTCCATTCGGTGCATAAATGAAGTGCTTGGAATGCCAACTCTTGAACAAGCAACGTATAATCGACCGTGCAAACACGGCTGTTCCAAATTCAATCAGCATACTTGAAGCGTTTGTCCTTGCGCCTTATTGATGGACATGGCAAATGACAAACGCACCGGAAATTGTAAACGCTTGAATTCGAATGGCATATCAGTTGGTATCAGCGGAATACGAGGTATGAGTACAATTTCGACTTTGGTTTTTCCAGTCAATATTATTGCTTCAATCAAATTCGGCATAGATTTTTTTAGTGCCATTGCACAGTTTTGATGCATTTAAATTTCGTAACAAAATAATCTAAGCTACCACAAAAATTTGGTTACAATCGGTTAAACCGTTCTCAAGTGATGCATTTGGATTGATTTGTTGATTTACGTGTATTTTATATGGACAAAAGTGACATTCAGGTAAAATGGCATAACTCGGGTCGATCGATTTGAGATTTTTTTTTATAAAAACTATCTACCAACATCCCCTAAGCTACCACATCTATTCGGTTGATCCGTTCTCAAGTGATGCGATCACAACCAGCCGTACACTTCTTTTTATATATATACATTTGTTTTTAAATTCCTAAAGTATTTTTTTAGCCCTGTAACACTAGCTCTCGATTCTGCTCAGAAGTCACAAGTCGCAATGTTTTTCATCAGATCAGCTGAGAACCACATCACAATTTGAGTTTTGAGTAGAAAGATGTAACTGGACTGGAACGTTGTAACTTTGTAGGTATCAGATATGTCGGGCAGAATCGGGCTGAGAGTACAGCAAAGAATTATTCTTTGTTTTTGGAAAATCAAAAGAGCAAGAGTCTTCAACTTCAGATTTTTTAGACAACATTTTGTAGTGGTTGTGTTTTTATTGACTCTAAATCATCTACACTTCTCATTAAATTGGTATTCGGTTGACCACCTT
Organism: Melanostoma scalare; assembly: GCA_949752695.1. Lineage (NCBI taxonomy): Eukaryota > Metazoa > Arthropoda > Insecta > Diptera > Syrphidae > Melanostoma > Melanostoma scalare. The sequence continues at coordinate 62,787,908 of OX456985.1, forward strand.
ATGAGCATTCCCTTATAGAAACTCCCAAAAGTTGAATGGATGTGACAATTTATTGATTGTACTGTTTTGTACATTCATATATAAATATCGTTAATTCTAATTTTTGGTCGTGCTTTTCGTTTGTAGACAAGCATTAACAAGTTTAGAACAAAAATTTAAGTATTCATATTTGTTTTGTGATGTTGCCGTGTCAGTGAGACAACGGGTTGGTCGGTCGAAGTGTCGAAAATATCGCTACCGACCAGGCGTCCGTACCAAACGATCTAAATCAGTCAATTCCAAAGCGTCCAATTGGGTCCAACGAATCGACCGCTCGAAACGTGCCCGCGGTGGCCATATAAACGTAGCCGAACTCCATTGTCATAGAAAACGATCACGCACTTCTTGTAACTTATAAGCAAGTCCTTAAGTTTTTCACTGAGTTTTTAGGATGTCCATTAATATGTTTGTGTGAATGGCAACACATCATAAAGTAAAGACTCTTCATTTTGCAAAAATTAAAAATTAAAAAAAGATGGCGATATTACGTGGAAAACATAACTTTTTGGGAGATTGCCGATAGGCCATTTCCCTTTGATCGCCAAACCCGATCATTCTTGCTTCGAATAATCGCTGAACAGAGCTCTCCTTAATATGCAAAAAGGATAATTTTATCTTTTTGAAAGCCGCCATGATCTAATAGTGTTCGATTCAATAGGAGAAACTGTCTCGACTGTTTCTTGACTTGTACAGTGTTCTGATAATCCATATTTCGCCCACTGTTACGAAATACTGAAAATGTTCGTTCTTATTGCGATTGAACATCGAGCGGTCAAAACCTTTTAGTTCCAAAACATCGCCATCGTTCGCTAACTAACAATCAACTGATCTGATATTCTCAAAAAATGAAAACGTTATTAGCTTCAAAAAGAAATTGAAATTATTCCACGATTTCTTGTGCCCCAAAAGTATTCTTTTTTTATACAACTTTATGCATTGACAAGAAATTCATTTAAATTATACAGAATTAAGACATACAATCATTTTCCTATGGGTTTTTAATTTAATCGTGTCCTTCCTAGAATCATTTGATTTTATTAAAAATACAAACAAACAAGCAACTATGTATACCACTATGTATTAATTAGGTAATGAATATGCGTATTATTTTAGTTAATAAATATGAATTACTTTTAAAGTATGAACAACAAATGAAGGCTAAAATTATATATATTTTATTATAATGTAAACACCGCTCATATGCAATACACTCCATACTTTAAAATAAACAAATAAAAATATATAAAACAATATACAATATACATACATATATATATACATATATATATAAATAGACATGAGTATACATAACTCTCAAAAGTTATTCTAAACATAATAAAAAAAAATCTATTAGGAACACTCCATCAAAACACACATTCTATTTTAATAATAATAATAAAAAATAAAGAAAGAAAAAAATCTATGCTAGCTTTAAGTCACTGCAATCACATAGCAACAACGTTAGAAAATACGTGGTTACAATTTATTTTTTAGACAACGATTGTTGTTTTAGTTTTAATAAGAATGAGAAGCAGTTAACTGAAAGTAAAAAAGGCAAAGTATAAAAGACATACTTATTATACTTCTTTTTATTTAATTCTATTCTGTTAAGCTACATATGTTTTGTTTAAATTATATTTAACTATTTATGTTTGAAACATTTCCAATTGCTGACATTCGATGGAACTTTGTTAGTTTTATATTTTAGATAATTATTTTTAACAAAAAACACTTTCACGAATAAGTTATTGTATTCTTTTTCTATTAATAAAAATTGTATGTTATGGATTTTTTGAAAATTCGCTGCAATAAGTGCAAATTCAATGAGAACTTTAGAAGAAAAAAATATACAATGCATAAATATATATACATAGGTAAATGAAAAATAAAAATTATAAGGAATTTTTTTTAAAGTTGGTGTATTTCTTTTCGTTCAGCTGTGTGTAAGGTATATGCGTAATGTTTTGGAAATCTTCGAGCTCGAGCTTTTTGGTATTGCTTTTGTAATTTGTATCCAAATATAAAAAGTTAGGAAACGCATTTTAAGATTTTTCTGGAGGGGGTATATTGCTATAGTATTTGGTAGTGTGACAAATTGCTGTTGTAAATATCGTTAACTCCAATTTTCGGTCGCAATTCTAGCTTTAGTAGGCAAGCCAACACAAGTGAAGGTCTGATACTCCATTGAATGATAACCTAAAAAGGGGAATCGTAACAAAATTATCACGTTTTCGAACCGAGGAGAACCGAATCAAGACTTAAGTAGATATTGCAAGGCCTACTTCATTCATGGTTAGAACGAATTTTTCTCAAAATTTGATGAGTTCAAATGTTTTGCGAGAAGACAAACTGGATGGGAAATCCGAGCCCTACTGTCGGACAATAGAAGTGAGTATTACAATTTAGCAAAGAACACATTTTTGAAAGTGTCTGAAATATAACGTTTAACAATAATTTACACCACGGAACAAAACTGCATCGCTGAGAGAAAGAACAGAACTGTTCAAATAAGTATATTAAATAATGAAGCAGCCAGGTCTTCCCTCACATTTTTGGGCTGAGGCTATAGCAGCTGCTAATTACATTTGTAATATCTGCTAGTTTTTAATAGAAATGTTCTTTAACTCTTTGCGGTACAGATTTTTATATTCAGAGTAAAACTAATATTTTTGTGTATTCTGTATTACATAGGCTTTCTACTGTGGGTGACCACTGTGAAGAAATATGAAGAAATAAGGTGCTAACCACTTTAAATAACGTGTAATTTTCAAAAACCTCTTATGTTTATTTGTGATTTTTATATTTATTATGCAAGGTTTTTCATTTTTCAACAATTTGAGCATAAAAATGAATCATATTTGTAAATATTAACTTGCCTGATATTGATAGTTCAGCTTTTCTTTTGAAAATTAGCTTTTTTCATATGTTACATGCTCGTGTCGTTCATATTCATAGAAACATTGAACAATAGATGTCGCTATATCATAAAAAACGCGAATAGGTGGTTAATTTTACTAACCACTGTGAAGAAAAGAGTTAACACTTACAAGAAATGAACAGGTAAATAGACAAAATTAGATTATCTTCATCCGTTTGGCATCAATGTATACATCTTAGATACGACTCCTAATAAAGGAAAATTTGATAATGGATGCTATAGAAGGTATTTTCGTTGAATATTATGAGATACAAACAAATTAACCTTTTCAGAAGAAGGCAGTGGTTTAACACTTGTAGATAAATATAAAGGGTGATTTCTTAAGAGTAGTTTTATTTTAAATCGAAAAAAACACTCAAGTTTGAATGATAAGGTTTGTTCGTTGAAGCCCTGGGGTTGCCCTAGGGTCGCCACAAAGCGTTTTTTGAGAAACCTAAATTCGCCCTGAATGTCAAATTGAGTGTTTTTTGAGCCATAGGTTTGCCATAGGTTTTCCCCAAACTCGCCCTAGCTTTTTGCTGGGGCTGTCAAATGGCATGTGTTTTTATTTAAATGACAGGGATGTGTGGCGATTTGTGGTTTAGCGTTTTTTGAGGACTGGAAAACCCAGGTTTTTTTGACAACTCATGGGGTTGTCAAGAAAACCTGGGTCAACCCTGGGGAAAGTTCAACGAACAGACCTATATATTCAAAAATTTTATTGGAATCGATAAATTGGCTTGTGCCATTTACGTTTTAGAGATAACTTCATGTAAATGTTGTCCACGGCTCCGTTTCAAATGGTCGGAATCCGGAAGTTCATTTTTGCGTCACTTTTTCGAGAACTTCGGACTCTATTCCGCGAATTACGCGTTATGTTATCCTGTTGTGACTTTACATAAACCCACAAGAAATAATCAGGAGGCGTTAAATCGCATGATCTTGACATCCAACTTGCAGGATCATATTTCGAGAGAAAAGCTGCTCACCAAATGCATGACCGTTAATGAACATGGCTCGTGATAAGCTTTGTGGCATGTGGTACCGTCTTGATGAAACCACTTGTCAATCAAGTTTAACTCAGAAAACTGGCACAAAAAAAAATAGCTGACGATAATACTTCCCCCACAGTCGTCCTTGAAGAAAAATGGACCAATGATATCACTACTCCACCAGTCCTTAAACCACACCAAACTGTAGTTTTTTCTGAATCCATCGATAATTCTTGTATGGCACGTGTCTGTTTATCAATACAGATGCTACAGTTTTGCTTAGCTACGTTTCCGTTGAGCCAGAAATAAGCCTCATAGCTGAACAACATTTATCGATAAAACTGGATAAAACAGCGGATTTTCATGGAACTAAGGCCCATTCACCAAAAATTTCAAGTTGTGCTAGGTCATTTTTGCAAAAGTTGAATTTTATAGTCTTTCAAACCCAAATCGGCACCTAAAATTTTCCATGTGGTGGAATAACACTTGCTTTGCCCCTGTTCTGTAACTAGGTCCGTTCGTTGAACTTTCCCCAGGGTTGACCACGATTTTCTTGACAACAATATGAGTAGTTGTCAAAAAAACCTCAGTTTTCCAGTCCTGAAAAAAACGCTAAACCACAAAACACCACACATCCCTGTCATTAAAAAAAAATACATGCCATTTGACAGCCCTCAAATCGCCACAGCAAAAAGCTAGGGCGAGTTGGGGGAAAACCTATGGCTCACTCAATTTGACATTCAGGGCGAATTTAGGTTTCTTAAAAAACGCTTTGTGGCGATCCTAGGGCAACCCCAGGGCTTCAACGAACAAACCTACTATCGCCTCGATAAAAGCAGGCAATAAATAGTGGAAAATGGAACGAAATCCTACTAGTTTCATTTTCCACCGTTTATCGCCGAGACGATAGTTACAGAACAGGGGCACTGGACGGTTCTTTTCGTCAAATGAAAAGCAACGCCGACGTAAGACATCATAATTATGTCTTATGTCACTTTCCATTCGACGGAAAGAACCGTCTAAGAGCATTCTCAAACCGTTCCATTAGTGTAAAAAGATCGCTTCTCATGACTCTGAGAACTGACAACTTCTCGATTTGAAGAAGTGAGAATCCACACAAGAAGCACTAATGTCACTTTCCATTGGACGAAAACAACCGTCAAGAGCGTCGAGGAGCATTCTCAACCCATTCCATTGGTGCAAAAAGATCACTTCTCATGATTCTGAGGAGTGACAGCCACTTCTCGATTTGAAGTGAGAATCCACTCAAGAAGCACTAACAAATGTTACTCAAATGTCAAAAAGAAAATTTTCTTCAAGAAATATTTTTTAAGAGCTATAGGTGTTTCACTCACACAAAGGAATTGAAAAAATGTTGGGTATTCCATTGGTTTTTAAAATGAGTGCTTCCCCGAGTGAAACCAATGGAAAGCGACATAACACATGCTACTCAAAAAATGTCAAAAAGAAAATTCTCTACTTAAAGGAATGTTTTTAATGGCACTTTCCATTGGTTTCACTCGGGGAAGCACTCATTTTAAAAACCAATGGAACACCCAAAATAATTTCTCTTCAGTTTAACGTAATTGCCTTTGTGTGAGTGAAACACCTATGGCTCTTAAAAAATATTCCTTGAAGAAAATTTTCTTTTTGACATTTGAGTAACATGTGTTAGTGCTTCTTGAGTCGATTCTCATTTCAAATCGAGAAGCGGCTGTCACTCCTCAGAATCATGAGAAGCGACCTTTTTGCACCAATGGAACGGTTTGAGAATGCTTCTGGATGCTCCTGGACGGTTCTTTTCGTCCAATGGAAAGTAATATAAGAGCCATAGGTGTTTCACTCACACAATTGCGTTAAACTGAACAGATACAATTTCGGGTGTTCCATTGGTTTTCAAAATGAGTGCTTCCCCGAGTGAAACCAAATGGAAAGCGACATAAGTAAAAAGGTAATATTTTTCGGAACAAATTTGTGTCAAATCAAATACTCACTTTTTTAATCGACGGCCCTGACTTTTTTCCAAGAAACAACAAGTAGTGATGAATCATGAATCATAACAAAACAAAAAATTTGCTGAATGATAATTGAAAAGAAATAGAACGTTTGTTCACCTTCACTGAAGTTGGTGTGTAATTTCATCTAATTAAAATCAATTTGTTAATACATTGGTCATTGGTGCATGCAGGTTATTTTGATAACTTCAGTAAAGTAATTGTAAACAGCTTTCATTAGAAACAATGTCTGAAATTAAAGAAATATCAATGGCTGTTGTGAAAGAGCACAACAAACCAGATGATTTGTGGATGGTTATTTACGACAAAGTTTATGATTTGTCAAAGTTTCGATTGGAGGTACTTAATTATAAAATATAAAACTTTAAATAAGCATACATTTTTAATGACTTCGAGCTAATCTAGCATCCTGGAGGCGAAGAAGTCTTGGACGAATCAGCTGGGAGGGATGCAACAAAAGATTTTTTTGACGCTGGACACAGCAGAGAAGCAAGGTTATTGTTATGATGCAAAATGTAGAATTTTATACCGGTTTTTCTATTGTTTTCGCTAATAGATCGATGATGAAAAAATATTGCATTGGAGAACTGGCAGTGGCGGACAGAAAAAAGAAACCGCCTATTAGGTAAGTCTTAACTCCTTGATTAAATTGTCTCTTGCATGTACCTACATAATATGGAAATTTGTGATAACAAATTCACTTTCACTCATCTATTAATTTCTGCGGCATAAAACACACACTTTTTTATATTGTTATAAGCTATCTTTAGGTACCTAATGATAAACGAAATCTCATTATTTCCTATCTATTTTCTTTAGGTGTTCTTATGCAATAGTTCTGTCTCGTGCACAGATTAATTTATTTTTTGCTTAAAATAAGCGAATTTTGCTTTAAATAACCCCCTTGAAGAAATCAAGTTTTGAAGCTCAATTTTCACCCTGAAACTTCTTTTCACCCTGAAAAAAGTAAGCTCATTGGTTGATCATAAGATGTTACAAAACAATGAGATTGCGTTGGTTATTTCCAAACAAAATTTTTAGAGAACGATGGCTTCATAATGGTAGCTAAAGCGAATTTTTGAAGTTGCTTCTGTGTGCTGGTAATAATGATTATCTGGTGTACTAGCTAGTAGATATGAAATGGGTAATCAGTTCAGGCAATTCTTAATTAATCCGACAAAACAGCAATAATTCACTAATACAACCTAATCAAAGTTTACAGCTTGGAGCCTCGAAGGCTATCCTATTCATTTAGTCAAATTTCTATTTTTAGTGTACTTCTTAACTTTTCTTTTGGGACGACGGATATTTTTCATTAATTTTTTTATAATTAAGTAGAAGTCACAATAAAATAATTAGAATAAGAAAACACCAAAAAATCAAGAAGGTAATTCTAGCAAGTTTCACTAACATGAGAACCTATTAGTTCAAATTCAAGATTCTTATCATAAGAGCAAGAGGCCTGGATTCCATAGTTTTAAAAGTAGTAAAACAGCTATCATTCAAACCCTGGGAACAAAAAAGCGCATTCAAAAACCTGGAAAATTGAAAATTAAAGACGATTACAAAGTTTGCTATCCTTTAATCACTGAAATCGAAGTTGTTTGAAACAATCCTTCAACGAATACAGACCACGGACTGCATAATAAGGAGACCATGTTTGAAAAGCATATTTCGTAACCACACATTTTGTCTTGTTTTCTCCAGAAAATTTGTGAGTTCTAATATTTATGATCTTGTCTCGATTCAAGTGCTGACATTTTGTATGATTTCACTCGCATTAGAGACATATGGCGTTTTCCATTGGTTTCACTCGGGGAAGCACTCATTTTAAAAACCAATGGAACACCTAAAATTGTTTTTGCTCAACTTAACGTGTTGGCTTTGTGTGAGTGAAACACCAATTGCACATGAAAAATATTTCCTGTGTAAAATTTTCTTTTTGACATTTGAGTAGCATGTATTAGTGCTTCTTGAGTCGATTCTCACTTCAAATCGAGAAGCGGCTGTCACTCCTCAGAATCATGAGAAGCGATCTTTTTGCACCAATGGAACGGTTTGAGAATGCTTCTGGACGCTCCTGGACGGTTCTTTTCGTCCAATGGAAAACGACAATAATGTGCAAGAAATAAGAAACGTTTTTTTTTCATATCGGGGATCGACAAATGTTGTTTTAATTTGATCTTGGCTTGAAGAGAGACTATAAGGTAAATTATGCATTCTCGCTGAAGAAATTGTGATAGCCAAATATGGCATTACGATGATAAAGAATTGGAAATCGCAATTCTGTAGGTCTGCGTCAAGCTCGGCACTTTAGACTTGTTGCTCATCTTGCAAAGGAACGTTACCTGCAATTTAACTCTTGTGATAAAACTTATGATATCGAAAACGGCTTCAACGATTTTGACAAAATTTTGGGGGGCCAATTATAGCGATAAGGAGAAACCATCAAACAAAGTTGGGACGAATGGAAACATGAGTTTTTTCCTGATGAGCGTTTATAGCGAACAGGAAAAATATGTCAGTTGCCAGGCTCTGTCTCAGCCCTTCGTAGCCACACAACAGCAACTGGTTTTCATTATGCTGTGAGTGTCAGTGGAATAATATATGGAAAATGGAATCCAAATAATTGGAACCACTATGACTGAAATTTCAATCAACTGACACGAAAAATGAATTTGTAACAGGAAAATAGAAAAATACAATTTTAACAGAAAATATTCATTCAATTGAAAATTTTTTGGGCAAAAAAATTCTCTTGACTTTTTTGCTATCGATTGGAATTACATTTGTTATTCAATTAGAACGACAACATAGTTAATATTCAATTTAAAAATTTTTCCTGATTCGTTTTCCTTATCGCTATAACTGGCCCCAAGGCAATTTCAACGATATACATAATATGCTATTCGAGGAGTTTTTTATTTAAGGAAATAATTTTTTTTATAACTACTTTATTTTAGAAAAAAAATAAACAATGGCTTATTGCTATAGACGTGGAAAATCAAAAGTTAACAATAAAAACAAAAAGCACAAGGCATATTCTTTTGGATAAGCTTACAGAAATAAAGAGTAAATAAAGGAATGAAAAATATTTTACGCGCTTTTTTCCATCCTTAAGTACAAATTCTTTTCCTTTGATTTTATTGATTCCTTTTTTCTTATTCTTCATCGCATTTCATAATAACGAGAACTGTTATAATTACGTTCGTCATGGTCAAAATTCTAGACACAAACTTCACATTGGCCGATTTGTTGAGCCTATAATTTTCTGCCAGTTCCGAACGGCTAATCGAAAAAGCGCTTTTCATGGCAATCAGAGGAATAGCCAATATTTCGCGAAAGGTGATACCTGTGGAAAAAATTTTGTTTTCTGTTGGGATTCGAACCACGAATCTCCCGCGTAACAGGCAGACCTGCTAACCGTCACGCCACGGGTACCACACATTAAGCTAAATATGTACTATACTAAGTACGTAATCATCCGAATCATTCGTGAATATTTTTTCTTACATAACCGATATTTCTGTCTCAACGATAAAAATACAGTAATTTACTGATGATAACTGCATATGAATATTTAAAGAATTAACTCAATTATTTCAGAAAACACTGCCACTTTTCCATCTACATTCGAAACCAAAACCACACTAACATTAATTTGGCTAAAAATGCACATAAGATGCACGATAAATAAACACTAAATTTAAAATGCAAAAAACCTACTCGCTTTGATTGTTGTCTTATGAAGAATCGCGTTCAAAAATTCTTTAATCGAAAGAAGGGTTTAGTTTCAATAACTTAGAACCTATTTAATAACAATTTTTCAGCATGTTTTGATTTTGATAATAGCTCTGTGGCTTTGTGAAGCCGTTTTTTTTTTTTTTTTAAAATATATGGCCTGTGATGTTATTGAAATAAACCTTTTTATCGTAATTTGTCTTGCATGTTTGCAACTTTAATCTTCAATAGTTATGTTAATGTGGTTTAATTTTAGACGCCAACGTCACTAAAACCAACCATTAACCAAAACCATTATCACAATATTACTCTCCATCAGTAAGTTCACAATATCTGTTGTAATTTTAACCTGTTTTTTTTTCAACTCAGTAAAAGTACAATGAACTGACATTTTTATTCTTTTTTTCTTCCTATTAAAACAACAAAATTGTTTTAATAGTAAGAACTTGTTACTGCAGATAAAAGGTTTTTTTCCCCAAATAGAATGAATGCAGGGTTAGAGAGTTTTTTTTACTGTAATATTGTACTACGTACTGACTTGAAAAAAAGGCTCGTTAGCACATACAAAAAGGAAACAACTTAGAGAAATGCACTTTTATGGGTTTTGTAATAAGATTGATAATACTTTGTTTTTGAATAACTTGAGTTTTTTTTTTTTTTTTTGATTTTAACTTTTCCACAGATCCGAAAATGAGAAAGAGTGTTGTTCAATTTTTTGAATCTTAAAATACTTACCGCATTGCCCATTGTACAGTTTTCAAAATACGTTCATCAATAACATACTTTTTAACATAATAGTTTTTTGCATAAATAACTTTGTTTTGTGATGTGTTTAATCAAAAAAGAACAAAAATTAAAACCATAAGCTGTTTTTATTCAAGGGAAATCGCAATTGCTGTTGGAGCTGTGATTGTTGGAATTGCAACTGTGTTCATCATTAAAAAAGTTTTACTAAATAGGAATTGAAAACCCAATCTATGTTGTTAACAATGTGAGGCTTGCCAACCATGGCTACTTGGCTTAAGTAACGCGAACAATAAATCAGGACCTCTGCGAACTGCAGATAGATGTAATCAAATAAATTGTTATAATATTAATATGTACAGCAAATATTTTTTAACCCTAGTTTTATAAAAAATTTTGACCCTAAAAATTTGCTTACGAAATGATCCGGGAAATTGTGCTAAAAAGAGGTTAAGGGATAAAAATCGTTTATAACTAGGCAAACATAAATTTTTGATTAATTATGTAATTACTATAACGAAATATTCAATCAAAAACAAATTGAAATATGTAAAAAAATAAAAACATTCCATTCTCACATCATTTTATTTGTGAACAGGAACGGTCAATGGAAATAATAACCTAATGAAGGCAATAAAGTTTTGTATATATACTAACAAAGAAGTTTGTCTTTTTTTTATTATTGTATCATCATAGGGTTCGTTCGTTGAAGCCGTGGGGTCGCCCTGTGGTCGCCACAAAGCGTTTTTTGGAAAACCTAAACTCGCACTGAATGTCAAACTGAGTGTTTTTTGAGCCCTGGGGCTAGTTTGGGTACAGAACGGAACTGTCAATTCAAATGACAGGGATGTGTGGTGATTTTGTGGTTTATGTCGATTTCCTTTGCAAAAACAAAAGCACTCTAAAAAAGTGCTTTTTTTTCGTGCTCACTGGAAACGAAAAGACAAAATTCTTTTTTTATCATTGTATGTGTGCTATTTTTGACAGCCAACTCTTGCCGTTTGTTTTGTTCTGCAATTTATATAGAAAGAATGTTTTCGAAACTTTATTAATAAATGCACTAGTAAGAAACCTCCTCATCCGAATAATTATACACAACACTTTCAACAAAATTATTCACAGAATGCCTTTCGTTTTGTCCAAGCAATTTTAGAACATCAAACACTTCTTCGTCAGAATCGGAACTAGACGACGACTGATTATAATATATATTTTGATAAATTGCAGCTAAAATTGAGCGATCCATTTTCACAAAATAGTTTATTGTTTATTTTTATTATCTCTCTTTCACAGTCCTTTAACCAAAAATGCAAATGCAAAATAATCAGACTTCAAACTGGTAAACGTCAAATGTTTTGTGTTGGTGTGCGTGAAAGTGCGTGTAAATCTTGCCTCTGAATCGAGATTCGTAAAAGTGCTTTTTCGGGGTAAAAAAAAAGTGATCTAGTGCCTCAATGTAACATATTTCGAGCAAAAAAGCACTTTTAAAAGTGCTTTTGTGTACCACTGGAAATCGACATTAGAGTTTTTTGAGGGCTGGAAAACCCATGTTTTTTTGACAACTATCGTAGGGTTTCCAAGGAAACCTGGGCCAACCCTGGGTAAAGTTCAACGAACGAACCTATAATTTAAGTAGAAAGTGAAGATTCCTTAACATAAGGAGGAGATGCTATGTACTTTCCAAATAAATTGTATTATTTAGCCTAGTTGCATTTCACAGGTCTTTTTCGAAAAAGTCAATTGATTGTCATTCTTCGTTGGAATGACCACATATTTGAATTCGCTCCTCAAACAACTTATTGCCTTCTTGATAGAATACGAAACAGAGCGTCGAGATTGATAGATGATAGTTCAATCGTACAATGGATTGATTCTATTGAATATTCTCGAAATTTTCCTTGAAGCCCTCTATTTTATCGCTTTTTTACAAATATTGCTCTAGTGAAATAGCCTGCTGCATACCTCCCCTGAAAAAGTTTAGACGTAACACCCGCCTTGCTAAATACAAAAAACTATGAATGCTCATCAGTTTTAGCTGTGCCCAACTTCGGATGTGCAGTTAATTTAGAAATTCATATTTTAAACGTTTTATCTAACTCTGTTTTTTCCCTGCAATATGATCTGAAAAAATTTTAAATCAATTTGCATCGGTGTCTCCTACTTTAATATTCCCCTATTTTCCTTACGCTCGCATTAAACATGTTTGATCATGTCTAAACATGTTTAGACATGATCAAACATGTTTAGCTTTCACAAATTAATCTCTTAAGTACTTCCACGCAAGTTTGCAGTCTTGGGCCTGTAAAACAAAGCTACAAGTCAAGAGTCACTTGTAGAATTAAGTCCTTTACACTTGTACAAGAGCAAGTTAACTTGTAGCTTTGTCTTCCAGAAATTTTTTACATTTGCCATTATTCCCTTGAATACGAAAATCGATCACTAACTAGACGGGAACGTTCGTTTTAAAAACTGGGCCATTCATCATCCGAGTTGGACCGTGAGCAGTAAAAGTTGAAGAAACAAACTAATTTGTATTAATTTATTCTGTAGAGAAAGAAGTTGTAATAAAAAAAATTTGTACGAAGTTAATTTCTCTACAAAGTTTACAAAAATGATTACATTTTTCAATTGGAGTAACAGAAAAGTAAAACAATAGCTTTGTTCGCACCAGAGATAAGAAATTAATTAGATGGCAAACCTTTACTTCTCTTGCCCCGCAACAATCATTTGTTTACATTGTTGTTTTTGTAATCACATCCTCTGTCTGTGAATACGTGGAAGCTGTACTCAAAGTGGTAGTAGTGAGATTTGCTGTACTCAAAGTGGTAGTAGTGAGATTTTGTGTAAAGTAAAGGTGGAGTGGAAGCTGTACTCAAAGTAGTAGAGGTGATTTTCGGTAAATCAGCTTGTATGTAGGCAGTTTCAATGTGTGTGTGAAGTTTGCCATCTAATTAATTTCTTATCTCTGATAAGAGAGGGCAACTGAACGGATGTTCAAAACTTCGTGCGAACCAGAGATAAGAAATTAATTAGATGGCAAACTTCACACACACATTGAAACTGCCTACAAGCTGATTTACCGAAAATCACCTCTACTACTTTAGCCGCGTTTTATTGGGAATTTTCTATATTCAGTTATGTTCATTTAGAATAAAACGATTTTTTGGTTTATATTCATTTAGCACGTCACTTTCAATTTTCACTTTCAAAGTTGGTACCCTTTGCACTTGTTCTAAGGATAAGAACCATTAAAAATTTGCATTCAGAAGGATATAAATGCATACCTTTTATTTTCCATTTCTATTTTTCTCTATTTAATTCTCGATTCTCAATTTATTTGCCGCATTTCAACTTTTTACTTTCGATGTAAACAAAACAAATGTCACTTTAATTTTTTTTCGCAATGGCTGTGTTCAATTAGATTCATTTTGTGACTCAAGTTTTTGGTTGCCTTGGTTCTGATGTTCTTATGTGTTCTGTCTGATGTTCTTTTTTTCTGACCGATTGCGAAACTTTCCTTGTGTGTGTGTGTGTGTGTGTTAGTAACTGCGTGTCTATTTATGTCCCCACCAAGTCACCACCTGACTCTTCTATTAGCTATTAGGTGTGTTTCTTTACTGAAAATTCGCACGAAATGCACCGAAATTCGGCGAAAGTCAGTCTAATCCCGTTCCAATTTTTCGTAGCAGTGCACAAAAAAGAGAGTGCTCTCGAGAGAATAAAAAAATTTCCCCGTCCTGCGAATTTCCGCCACCAAAATTTCTGTGGACAGAAATCGTGCACAGCCAAAACAAATACCACAACTGTCAAACAGACGTTTTTCCAAGCGTTGCGTTGCTGCGAATGTTTTGTTCAAGGCGTTTCTTTACTTTTAAGACAAATACGCTCTTTCAGAGAGTTTCTGAAAAAATTTTACAACCATTCCTTAAAAAAAAAATTTCTGTGCACAAAAAGTAAAGAAACAGACTTATTCAATCTGTTGTCGAAAATCAGAAAATATGAACGAACACAACCCAAAGACTGTCAACCTCTGGGTGCCAAAAAAGAAATTTAACCAACCATCCCTGTTGTGCAGTTAGCTAACTGCGATATTTATGTTCATTTAGGCTATTGACATAAGGAGTTGTTGTTTTTCCATGAGCGATGTTTTACTGAAATGAACATAACTTCACATAGAATTTCGATAAAACGCGCCTTTTGAGTACAGTGCCCCTGTTCTGTAACTATCGCCTTGGCGATAAACGGTGGAAAATGGAACGAAATTCTATGAATTTAGTAGGATTTTGTTCCATTTTCCACCGTTTATCGCCTGCTTTTATCGAGGCGATAGTTACAGAACAGGGGCACAGCTTCCACTCCACCTTTACTTTACACAAAATCTCACTACTACCACTTTGAGTACAGCAAATCTCACTACTACCACTTTGAGTACAGCTTCCACGTATTCACAGACAGAGGATGTGATTACAAAAACAACAATGTAAACAAATGGTTGTTGCGGGGCAAGAGAAGTAAAGGTTTGCCATCTAATTAATTTCTTATCTCTATCTCTTATCTACATCCCCAATTACCACTTTTCCACTTAGCATCGGGTAATCGAATCGGATTATGATTCAGATTTCAATGCAGTGCCCCTGTTCTGTAACTATCGCCTTGGCGATAAACGGTTGAAAATGGAACGAAATTCTATGAATTTAGTAGGATTTCGTTCCATTTTCCACCGTTTATTGCCTGCTTTTATCGAGGCGATACTTACAGAACAGGGGCACAGGCTACAAGAGCTGTATCGGATCGGGTAATCCTATTTCAATTCGATGTAGGTATACACTGGCACTACTTCGAATTGAAGTGTGATTCAATTCTGAGTGGAAACGAAGTATTAAATTAAAACAACACACACCAGTGCCCCTGTTCTGTAACTATCGCCTCGATAAAAGCAGGCGATAAACGGTGGAAAATGGAGCAAAATCCTACTAAATTCATAGAATAAGTGGAAACGTAGAAAATGAAGTTGAGTTTGTGTTGTGAACGCCTGAACTAGGGTATTAGTTGAAATCGCAAAGCCGATAGCCGTACGCGGTACGCCAATCTAATTGGACTGAGCGAAACAGTCAGAGTTCACCCAATTGCCATTTCTTATTTCGATTTTGTATTCAATTCAATTCATTGTTTGAGAAAAGAAGTACATATAGGACATCAGAGTAGCAGTACCCTTCAAATTAAGTCTGAATTTCAATATTACAAAATTAGATCTCTCAACAAAATATCTAGTAAATATGTCGCTTGAGGAAGTAAGTCTTATCGCGAACATTTTCAAAATAAATCCCCTTAATTTGTATTAATTTTTATAAAACGTCTTATTTTATTTCACTGTGCGCAGTTAAGGTGCGATGTTGAAGAAATAGCCAATCTCTTGGCCCAATCAACTAGACAGCGGGTTAAAAATGTGCTAATGGTTGAGAAGCACCGAATCGAAACAGAAATCGTCAACATTGAAATCAAAGCTAAAGCTGCCGCCGAAAAGAATATAAAACCCGGCGGCACGAACAAAAGTATTTCAACAGAAGGGCCCTCATCGAAAAGGTAGGTAATCTAGAAACTTCCACACTCTTCGATTGTCCATAAAGTATAAACATGTTCCTTGGACTCATTTTATTTTGATTTTAGGTATCTCGTCGAACTGAATGAATATGCTTGGGATCAAAGTGACAAGTTTGTTAAGATGTTTATAACTTTGGATGGGATCCAAAATCTTACTGAGAACGATGTAAATGTAACCTTCACTGACAAAACAATGAAATTACACGTGAAGAACCTAAACAACAAAGATTATGGACTGACTGTAAACAATCTTTTGCATCCAATTGATGTGATTAAGAGCTATCGCAAAATAAAAACCGGCATGGTTGCCATATATATGAAGAAAAACGAAGAAGGCATAAAATGGTCACATTTGACTTCAATTGAAAAACGTTTGAAAGACAAACAAGATGCCGATATGAAAGATGACATGAAAGGAGATGACGCCATTGTTAACCTTATGAAGCGAATGTTCCAGAATGGTGATCCACAAACAAAACAACTGATTGCCAAGGCATGGACTGAGAGTCAAGAAAAAATGATGAAAAACGAACTGTAAGAAGTTGGCTATATCAACAACATTAGATTATAACAACGTTGCTTATTTGTAAAACGAAATATAATTCCATTTATTATAAGCAGTGCGAAGTATTTATGTATGAGCGAATAAAAGTTTACATTAAACGATGTTTTACCTAGATTTTTTCATTGTTTCTTAAATCGCACCTTTAGAATGAAAGTGACCTAAAGGGTCAGTCATAGCGATTAAGAAAAGTTGGAGGATTTTTTTTTTAGCAGCTGGAGCACTCGAACCTAAATACTGGTCCATTGTATTACCAGATGACAACCTTCTTTTTGTTAGCTTTCCCAGATGTTCGTAGAACAGCCAAAAGACAGTCATGGTAAGGAGCTTAAGGTCGCTATTATGTAGTAGCGAATCGAACGTTAGATTGGAAGCGAAGGTTTTTGCGAGCTTCTTTTATAGCGGTATTATAGGTTGTAGAAACAAAAACTTTGTAGAAAACTTTTTTTTCGACGTTTAAGATATGCCAGATAAGAGAATGGACGAAGTTTAATGATAGTAATCCAATAAATGGGTTTCTCTAAAACATTCGCTTCCAGTCGAACGTTCGATTCGCTACTCATAATAGGGACCTAAGTTACCAGCTCTCGACAGGTCTGCGCCGAGTATCTGTAACCAGCACATTCACAGAGGAAGAGCTCATCGGTGTCCTCATCTTCTTTACAAGATACACAGAGTGTGGTATCACTTAAGTCTAACACGTTTAAGTGTTGACTAAGAAACTGTAAATGTTTAATTCAGCAAATGTGATATTGCATCGGGGAAAGATATAAATACAATTTTAACAGAAAATATTAGTTAATTTGAACATTTTTTGGTAAAAAAAAATTGTCTGTTATTTACTTATGTCGAATTCCTTTCAAAAAAAAAATCGACTGCAGTCAATTTTTTTTTGAAAGGAATTCATTTAGGAGGACCTACTTAGTACCTACTTAGGTAGGTACTATAAGGGTCCCGGCAAACCACTGTCAAATGGTATGTATTTTTTTTTTAATGACAAGGATGTGTGGTGATTTGTGGCTTAGCGTTTTTTGAGGACTGGAAAACCCAGGTTTTTTTGACAAATCATAGGGTTGTCAAGAAAACCTGGGTCAACCCTGGGGAAAGTTCAACGAACGGAACTATTGTACTTAGCAATCGCAAGTTCGTGCGACCCAGTCGTGCCTTTTTTTTCTTTTTGAACTAAAAACTTGACACTACACTTTATAGGGAAAAAACTTAACAGGAAAATATCTTGAAAAGCTGTTTTTCCTACTTGTTTTTTCGCACTACTAAATCAACTTTCGTAGCGTGTTTAAGTTAGCAAAAAAAATTGGGAATGGACTATACACACATCACGACTCTATAAAGCTGCCAGTGCGCTTTTTCTTTGGGTTAAGAATTCAATTGAGAAATAAAGCTCTTTCTAGAAAAACGAGTATAACTCAATAAGACTTTGATCATCCCAGTCCTGCCTTACGGCACGGAAACATGACCCTTAAGTTAACCCTCGTTAGTTTCGAAAAAAAATACTCTGCAAAATACTCAACAACGTAATGTGTGAGCTGTACCAGGACATGTAGAGCAAAAAGCGGATGGACATCAACGCTCTGGCTTGACGAGTTTTCGGAATCACATTGCAGAGAAATTGGGGAAGGTGAAGTCTTAGGTCACGCAAACAAGCTCGCCTGAAATTGTTAATTGAAGCCCAAGTTCACCCCGAACTGCAATCCCCACCTAACACCTAAGACAGTTACACAAAAAAAAGTCTGTCACGTAATTGTTTAAGGAAATTAGAAACCTTTAACATACAGTCTTGGATTCTCTTACCTTCTACGTTTACAGGGTAAAGGTCGAATCATTGTCAATTGAAAAAAGCGATTCTTATATTCCATAACCCACCTACATCCTTGCTTTAGTGATAAGTGCAAAAACATATTTTTTGTTAATCGGAATTTAAAAGGAAAGAATTTTATTTGAATAAACCGGGCTTAATGTCATTCTAGGGTTATTATAAGGTGCACAGTAAAATACGAGTACATATTGTATAAGAATAACTATAATTCAAAATTTAAGATGGATGCGGTTGATCTTGTTGTTTGGTGGCTGCCAAATGTGTTTTACTCATAATATGCCTCTTGATAACAGCAACATCTTCGAAAGCGGCATTACAGATTTTACAGTAGTAAGAGCCAGTGGGAGTGCGATACATTGATATGTCTGTGGGATCATTGTTTTCCAGACTATCAAGTATAGTTGTTTGCGATTTTTGAGACGCCAATAAAATTGGAGGCTCACCCAATGCCTTCAGCTTTTTAGTATGACGTATTCCTTTGAGGTGAAGCAACATTTGATCATGCGATGTGGTAGAGATTGAACAAATTTTGCATTCTTGAGTGTCTAATGCTTCTTGCGGCGTTTGAAGTTTTTGGGTGGAGTCATTGGTAACGAGAGTTAGAGTTTTGTATTGATTGCTAGTAGTTGAATCTGCAACTTTGGTGTTTTTCTTTTCGTACTCTGTTATCATTGTTCTGTATTGTTCTTCTTGTTTTTTCTTGAGTAAGTTTTTTTCTTTATCATTGGAACTGATAGTTGTCTCAGTTACACCTAAATTTACCTTCTTAGCTGGCGGTTCTCCCGAATTATCTGCCTGTGACGACTGCAATTGTATTGGAGTTTTTGGAGGTGGAGCAGTTTGAAGAACAACTGGTTCAAACCCGGATGGTGTGTTGACAAGGATATATGAAGTTTCCTTGCCGGTTACTTTATCAATTACTTTACCAGTTTCAACCCATTTGCCTTCGACATTAAAGTATCCAATACCAGTAATGGGTGATATTTTGATAGCAGACTGTCTATGGCGTTTTCCATTGAAATGTTGAAGAGCATGCTGAGCAGAAGTAAGGTCGAGCTTACAGAGATCACAGCGAAATGGACCTGGCACTTCGTTAGGCTGTTCAGTTACGAAGCGCTGAACTTTAGGAGCATCAAGCCCTTTCTCGGAGAATGTTTTTTTAAGCCAGGACGTTATGTGCTTATCGTGAGCTTTAGATTCATAGTGTATGTTTGCGCTCTTGATTGAATTCAGACGAGCATTACATACGCCACAGAAAAACGGGTTCATAAGGTTGTTAAGATCATCAGGATAACTTATGTCTCTGCCCATGAACAATGTCGGTGCAGCGGTGTTTTCCAATTGCGAGGAATTATTTTGCTCATTTTGGCGATTCGAATAAAACTGTCTAAATGTTTTGATTGATGAATAGTTTCCAGATTGTTTGTTGTTGCCATTGTTGTTTGTATAGCCTTGATTTTGAAATGTTGAATTTTGAGAGAACGTCCTTTTATTATTGTTGTTGTTCTGCTTATTGAAATTTGATTGATTCCTGGTGAAGTTATTATTGCGATAATTGGCATTTTGTTTGGGCGCAAATGATCCGGAAGAATTAAAGTTATTGCCGTAATTGCCACTTTGCTTGGCTACAAAAGGTGCGGGAGAGTTTCCAAAGTTGCTGTTAAAACTTTGTTTGGGCACAAAAGATGCTGGACTATTGGAAAACTTATTTGAATTAGGAGGCTCATGGTTGGACTGGTAACTCTGATTATTATTAAAGCCGCAATTAAAATTGGAATTCTTGTCTTCTCCAAAATAGTCAGTATTTCGATTGGAGTTTTCAGCACACTTCTGGTAAAAATATTGATTAAACTAAGTTTTTTTTTTGCTCATTAATAATACTAACCGGCTCCCAGGAGTTGTTGAAGTTATTATCATTTGGAGAGTAACTTCTGTAGTTATTACCGAAATTCATATTCGACATAATTCAATAAATTATTATTTACAATTTTCTTTTTAAAAAAAGGCTTCTTATTCCTTACAATTAAAACAAGTTAAAGTTTGTTATTTTTCGGCCTGAACCCGACACCGACAGGCGACAGCCGATGCCGATTGATTTTACAGAACTATTAGCCGATAACCGGCTCACGGCTCAATGACAAAATACATAACATCTTAGACCCTGGTTAGACGCATAGAAAAAGTAATCAATTATCTAAAAATGTGATCAATTGAAATTTTGTATGGATTTTCCGCTTTTCCGAAAAAATTGTTTTAAAAAAGTATTATTTGTCGGTCGAAACTTCAAAATTTTTTTGATTACTAAAAATTTTAAGAAAAATATAAAATTAAAAAACCACCAAAAAGTTGACTAACTGCGTGAACACAATGGCTAGAGAAACGCAGCCGCAAGAGATGTCAAAACATTAAATACAAGGGAATACAAAAACAACGCAAGACGGAGCCGGACAAGTTAACTTGATTTTAACTCTTGCGGCTCCGGCTCCGTATGCGTATGCGTATGCATTGTGTTCAGCCAGTAAAAGTGTCCGAAATGCAAATTCCAAAACAAGCTGTTATTTGTGAACAAAAATGTTAAATCGAAAAACATGAATTAAAATTTTTAAAAAAGCACAAATAAATCTCAAAATCAAGAATGTGCGTTAGTTTAAAACCATAATATACCAAAGAACACTCATAATTCAATGAATAACTTAGGGGCCAATTATAGCGATCAGGAAACATTTTTGAATGGAGTATTTAACTATGTTTTCGTTAGAATTGATTAACAGATGTTATTCCAATCGATAGCAAATAAGTCAGACAATTTTCTTTGTCAAAAATAAATCTGAGCAACAACAATTTTAGATGGTTTTGATAGATCAACATCGAAATTCAAGTCCCAGAGATGAGTTGGAAAAGTTACGAATCGTAACATTCTGACAGTTCAACATTATATTTAGGAACGGCATCGATGTTACATTTCGCAACTTTTTCGCATTTAGGAACGACGAATGTCAGCCGATGCTACATCGCGTAACATCGAAGGCAAACAACAACGCATTACTGGGATTTCAGTCCTCAAAAACAGTAAACCACAAAATCACCACACATCCCTGTTATTTGAACAAAAATAAATGCCATTTGACAGCCCAGCAAAAACTTAGTGCTACCTCAGGGCGAGGTGAAGGAAAACTCAGGGCAACCCTAGGGCTTCAACGAATGAATCACAGAGTGTCATTTCTTACCCCTTTGCCTCTGAAACACCCACACACATTTTTCTGGCAGAAATTTAATAAAAATGGAGCCGCAGTGAAATTTCAAACCTCAATCAGACAACACTTTTTTGTAAGTAGGTATTTACAACTAAATTATAGTGCATCAGAATATCATTTGATTCTCTTTCAGGAACAAGAATACAAATTCTTCTGAATCAAATACAGAAATCATCTCAAATTTCAATCACATCTACCTTACAAAAAGGAGTCCTCAAAGCTCCCGCTCTCAAAACTATAAAATTTTAAAGCCAATTGAATAATTGAACTATGTAACATCTCGAAAACCACAAATAATAAAAGCTAGTATGGAACAAACAATTGTCATTACATATATTTTTAAATTTATGTATCGGAATAACATCCATACATAGGATGGCGCAACAGAGCGGTTAGGGCCGGAGGCCGGGGCGGGGCCTAGCGCATTTCTCTAACCATACGTTTTCTGCCGGTTTGGAACGGCTAATCGAAAAAGCGCTTTTCATACCAATGAACTAACTATCGAAGGACTTCCCGCAATTCCTCGCGAAAAGCAATACCCGTGGAAAAACATTTTTGGTTTCTGTTGGGTTTCGAACCACGAACCTCCCGTGTAACGATCACAATCAGACATGCAAACCATTACGCTACGGATACCTACTATCATACATTTTTGGTAGCACTCAATAAAAGAAATTGTTGAAAATCTTTTCAATATATAAATTGTATGCGGAGACTTCTATAATTATTCTTCCTTATTTTCATAAATGATCTTTTGTTTGAAACTCCTATTCCTCTGTGCTGTTTTGCTAACAACTCCCCCTCAGCTTATCATATTCGTTTCTAAATTCATGCCCCTGCGCTCGTCGGATGTGGAACGGTTGCGTATGATAAGCTCGTTGAATTCAGACCGACCTTGACAGCATTGTTAAATGGAGTATTAAAAACGAGTAGAATTGAATGCCTCGAAAACACAGTGCTCTTCTGTCCTTAAAACTTGACATTCCCCCATTGCCATTGTCCATGAATGGTACCTGCATCCAAAAAACCGAAAATATGTAAACTTGATTTTCATTGGAATGACCACCTATTTGAAGTCGGTAAAAATGCTGTCAAATAAATAATGCTTGGGTTTCTGATTCCTGATTTTTTCATTCCTTCTGAAACTAGCTACAACCTACAACTAGCCCAAAACTGGAGAATAATTCCTATATCTAGTATGATGCTTTTCAAACATCTCTGCGACTACTCGATAAGGTACAAAACAGAGCGTTGAGGTTAAAATTTGGTAGTCCCTTCGAAGAATCGATCAATTATCTTGAACATCGTCGAAACGTTAGCAGTCTCACTCCCTTCTACATCTTTTTCACAAACTGTCAAACAGTTTGAAATAGCCAGTCGCATTCCTACCCTGAAAAAATTTTGTCTTATCACCTGCCTCACTCAGGAAGGATTATCTGCCCTAGCGAGGTATCCGTTCGGAGAGGAAAATTCTCCGATTTGTACGATTCGGAGGTTTTTGCTTTGAAGTATTCTTCCGAACAACTTTTTGGAATTTTTCTCCAATAATATTTCAACACACAAGGCGAACTGCGTTGAAGTGCGATCAATTGCTTTATTTGTGAAATTTCTTGACAGATTATTGCAATAGTTTTTCCGATTTCGTCCGACGTTGCGGACAATTTTCCGCTCCGAACGGATACCTCGCTAGGGCCGTATGTTTATCAATTTTACCTAGAGCCTAACTTCTGACGTAAAGTCCGCATCACGATTCACAAAAGTTCAAAAGCATATACTCCCGTTTACGAATTTCTGCAGTTCTCCATTCCGAATTCGTACGTTTCCATGAATTATTTAACACTTTTTATTGCTTTACATGAGAAATTGTTTTCTAGAACGGTTTTTCCGTACGGATTCAATTTCGGTTTCCGTTTGAAACCCGCTCGAAACTCTAAACAGCCATGTTTGTAAGGCTTTTGTCGGCACATCGTAAGCCCGGAAAATTTTCCCATAATTCGGTTTTCTTCTTTGTTCGTATACCAATCAAAGATCTTTTGAATTTGTTGGCCAACTTTGATAACTTAAAATAACAACTTCGCACTCGAGTTAAAAGCGAAGATCTAAAACCAGCTCATAAACGTTTCACCTTTCAACAAAAAAAAAAGAATATTTTTACTGGAAATTTTTTATTTTCTTAACATCGAAAAAGAAAAAAGAAAAAAACTAAATACAGATACATTTTTCTTCTTTTTTTCACTTGCAAGTTTCAAACCAATTGCTAAATTTAAGACCGACTTTTACACAATGGAATAAAAGCCCCAATATGTAATTAAAACGAAAACTATAGCTGAGTTCATAATTAAATGTATATCTTCAAATTTCGACTTGACGACTTTTTCAATATTATTTTTATTGTGTTCATACTAAAAGAACTATGGTTTGTTTTTCCTTTTCGCGCTTAAATGTCAGTACAAATAGATGTTATATTTTCTTTTGAGCGAGACAACTACTATAGATAATTTGGACTGGGTATGTTTGTCGCTATTTTCTCATTTGTTTTTTTTTTTCTTCATTCTAACATACATTATTATAAGTAATAAAATTAAGATTTAAAGAATGATTTTATTCTGTTTATTGTTTTAATATTAATTTTGTTTTTTTGTTTTTTAATTTTTATTGTATGAGGAATAGTTTTTTTTTAGTTTTAATAATATAAACCGCCCGTCTGCTGTTGATATACTTCGATCGTGTCTCCCTCTTCCATTTCAAGTGAAGTTGGCGTGTCATTTTCGTTGATTGGCTGTCCGTCAAATCGAAACCGTACGACTTGCATGGAAAGACCCTATAAAATATTATAAAATAGTTTTATTAATGGAATTGCTTATTGAGAAATAATAAAATTTATTTACCGCCCGATCGCAATAAGCGTTCATCAACTTCCTTAGCGGGGTGTGCTTCTTGATTTTAAATTGAACGACAGCATTATCCTGACCCAATACTTTCAAGTTGATGTGCTCGGTTTCAGATCCCTTTAAAAATAAAAAGAGAAAACAAAAACAATTAATTAAAAGTTGTTTTTTTTTCAAATCCTGGTCTGTGGAAAGGTTTAATATTTTAGTTCCTTAGATCTATCAGTAAACAGCTACAGAAAATATTAGCAACAAATTTAAAAAAAAAATTACTAAAAACTACGTGAAGCAGCTGACTCATGCTTAAGCAAGCAGCTGACTTATGTTTAAGGGGTTAGGTTTGGTTAGAATTTACAAAAAAAAATTGTTTTTTTTTTGCATTTACTTAAAGTATAGTATTTTAAAAATATTCTCTGAAAGTTTGACGTGAATCCGACAAATATCTTTCCGAGTTATTCAGCGAAGAATAAAAGGCTCTCAAGCGGTCTGGTATGGGCTGTAAAACTTTAAATGCGTTTTTCTCAAAACTTTGTTTTTTGAACTGGAGCCCCACTGTAAATCAAAAATCGATCGATAGATTTGAATGAAACTTATAGGGCCCCTACACTACTCAAACCGTTTGCGCAAACATATATGTACATATTTTGTTTTGTAAATATGTTTGTGCAAACTGTTTGAGTAGTGTGTAGCGATGTTGAGTGTTTGCGCAAACCGCTTGAACAAATTCTAAAAATTTTGAATTTTCCGTGTTTGCACAAACACGTTTGAGTCGTGTGTGGTGAATTTTGCTCAAACTCGTGTCAATTTTCAAGGATTAAAGATGAATCAACAAGTGGAACTAATTTTTGGATGGAATTTATCGAATTATATTAAAGTTTACCGGTGTTGTGGTGCGTTAAAAGCAAAGATTATTGTAATCGGGTAATTAATTAAAGCAGCAATGCGAAATCGCTCATTGCTCTGTAGGTCTTAAATTAATATGAAAAACGTCAAGCAACTTATAGGTCTGTTTCTTTACTTTGTGGACAGAAATTCACAATCTGTCAAATTTTAAGGAGTGGGAGTAAAACTCTCTCACAAACTCTCTGAAAGAGCGTAATTGTCTCAAAAGTAAAGGCCCCGGGAGTGCTGCCACCCCGCAGATGATGGAGCGCAGTATATAGCAGAAAAAAGCGCAGTAGATTCCAATATACCGCAGTAGATTTTACAATATACAAAAAAAAAATACTCATAAAATATCATTTTATTTACTAATGGAAACAACTTCATCAACAAACAGAAAACTTAACAAAAAACCACTATTCTTATATTTGTTTTGATAGGGAAAAAAACTTAAACTAATTTAATAAAAAATCAAATTTCATTATATATAAAAAATAATATTAAATAATTAAAAAATATATACGTACATTAATTACATTTTTAGTCGAAAATGAAATTATTTAAAGAAATAATAAAGGTGAATCGGAAGGAGACCAACAATCTTCTTTTGACTCCGTTAGCTCTTTGGCTAAAAAAATATTTTGAAGAGTTGGAATACTTATAGTGTTTCTTATATCAGTTTTTATGAAAAACAATAAAAGTTACCGAAAATATGCGCTCAAATCACACAAGCTCTCTTAATTTCAGCGACCTTTCGAGAAGTGACAACTAGGGACAAGGTTTGAGTATTGTGTTTTTGTATATTTTTGTGTTAGTTAGATGTTTTTTAGCCGACAGCGGCCAGCACAAGTCCATGTTATTTAAAATAGTCAGTGGATGCATTCAGAGTGAACGTGGTTTAGCATTTGAAAAATTTTCATGGACGCGTTTAGAGCAAACTTTGAACAACGATAAGAATTTTGAAAGAGGAGTAGATTCGTTTTGCTGCGCAGTAGATTTCCATTTAAGGCTAAGCGCAGTAGATCTACTGCTATAGGAGTAGGGTGGCAGCACTGGCCCCGGCCCATAGAACGCGGTGCGTGCGTGCGGCACCGCTTTCAACTGACAGCTCGATTAAATACACACGTTCTTATGAGAGGTGACCCATAAGCACCGCGAGCAACGCGCCGCACGCGCCGAGTAGCCAAACTTCTATTTTGCCGCGGCTCTCACGCGGTGACAGAACCAATTTGAAATTTTCTCTCTGATGACATGCGCAGTAAGAACCAATTTGAAATTTTCTCTTCTGTTAACATGAGTGGCTTTGTTGAGTTGAGACACCGCAACGGATTCTATGGGTCACCCCTATCAGTTGCGTGCGGCAAAATCACCGCATCAGTTGCCGCGCCGCTCCTACCGCGCGCAACGCGTTCTATGGGCCGGGGCCTTTATAGGGCCCCTACACTACACAAACCGTTTGCGCAAACATATGTATTTTGTTTTTGTAAAAATGTTTGTGCAAACTGTTTGAGTAATGTGTAGCGATGCTGAGTGTTTGCGCAAACGGTTTGAAGAAATTCAAAAAATTTTGAATTTTGCTCAAACAGATGTCAATTTTCAAGAAGTACGGATGAATATTTTTCGTTGCCAAGGCAATAATTAAAGCAGCACTTGCGAATTCGCTCATTGCTCAGTAGGTCTGTGATATGAAAAACGTCAAGCAACTAATATCGCTCAAACATGTTTGTGTAGTGTGTGGCGAAACTATGTTTGCACAAACACACGTTTGTACAAACGTGTTTGCGTAGTGTAGGGGCCCTATAAAGAAACGGTCTTGAACAAACATTCGCAGCAACGCTTGGAAAAACGTCTGTTTGACAGTTGTTGTATTTGTTTTGGCTGTGCACGATTCCTGCCCACAGAAATTCGCAGGGTGGGGACATTTTTTACTCTCTCGTGAGCACTCTCTTTTGTGCACTGCTGCGAAAAATCGCTGTGCTGGAACGACATTTGACAGACTTTCACCGACTTTCGGTGCATTTCGTGTGAATTTTCAGTAAAGAAACACACCTAATATTTCTCAAACATGTTTGAGTAGTGTGTGGCGAAAGTTGAGTTGTCATCCATAATAGGGGTATATGTTTGCGCAAACACACGTTTGTGCAAACGTGTTTGCGTAGTGTAGGGGTCCTATTATAGAGTTTTTAGAAAACATAAAAAGCTAGTGCCTGATCGAAGGATTTTTTATTTTTTTAATTCGATTTTTTATAAACAATAAAAACCAGGAAAAAATACCTGAGGCCGCCATTTTGTTAATTTTGAAACAAAATAAAAAAAGCTTCTATCAGGCACTAGCTTTTTGTGTTTTCTAAAAACTGTATAAGTTTCATTCAAATCTATCGAGCGGTTTTTGAGTTACAGTGGGCACCACAAGGACCCATTTTTAAAACCTGTTGAACCTAAACTGCCATAACTTACTACTTTTTCACTTATGTATATGAGAAAAAAAAAACTCATTACTAGTAAAAAAAATTATTAAAAAATGGTATTTTTTCACGCTACTGACTACCCCTAATCTCTTAAGCAAGCAGCTGACTCATGCTTAAGTGAACAGCTGACTCATGATTAAGTAAGCAGCTGACTCATGCTTAAGTAAGCAACTGACTCATGCTTAAGTAAGCAACTGACTCATGCTTAAGTAAGCAACTGACTCATGCTTAAGTAAGCAGCTGACTCGTGCTTAAGCGCAAGCAATGTTCCGAAGCTTACACGTTTCCAAAAAACCATTAACATCACATTAACCAATTTTCGTATTCTCAAAAACGAATCGCTTTATTTTTTTTTTAAATTGAAGTGAAAGAGCTTTTTATCTCCTTTTGGAAGAAACTATACCTTCTTCCACAATTCATTTTGTTTTCAAAAGTGGTAGTTGCTGTAGTGTCGAATTGCAGCGGATTGATAGAAAAATATCAATATGTATAATGAAAAATTAAGTTATGATCAATTGAATTGAGAGTAATTTTTTTTTTTTTTATTATTAAAGGACTCAGACAACACACACAACACACCACGCCACAACAATTTTTGATTCTTTTTGAGTTTATGCAACAAAACGAAGTGATACCAAAAGGATTGTTAATGCTCCAGAATATAGAGCGAAATCTGATGACCTCTGGGATGAGGTCAACAGCATTGGACACCCAACAAAAACTCGAGATTAATGGAAGAAAGTAACTGAAATTTTTTCATGTTCCCTTACTACTAAATAAAGGAGACATTTTACTTCATGGTAGTTCCCGATCGGCCGGTCCGACGTCCTCCGATAAATTTTTTGCTGCGGAAAGTTTTAGTTTTGGGAATGCAATGTGTTGTCGCATTTGTGAAAAATTGTTTACGATGACAACTACTTCGAAGCGAAATTGAATCTCCGAAAAAGGATGCGTTGCGGAGAAAACTCTGCTCCGACGGTTACCTCGATAGGGCTGATTATGAATGAATAAATGATACTCGGTTTATATTAATTTAAATCTATTACAGTTGGCATCGATGTCTCATTTTCGAAAAATTTGGAGATAATAGGAGTGTTCAATGACCTGATTAACAGTTTCAAACAGAAAAGATCAGGCTTTTGGTGTTCAATGAGAAATTTTCTGTTCTTTTCTGATCTTTTTTGTGTTCAATGACCTGTTCTAGAACAGTTTAGCACAGCATTTTCTGCACCTCCTCTTGAGCAAGTGCAAGTTTGTTGAAAACTGTCAAAAGCAGCTGCTGACTTTTTGCTCGTAGTTTTTAAGCATTGTCATTGAATAACCATATATAGAAGTTGACACCCGAAATAAACAACTTTCTCAAACTCGGCATAAGAAGATTGTTACCTAGCAATAGTCACACTATTTATTATTGTTTATGTTTTTGTCTCTGCTTTTCTATTTTGATACACAAACCATTTTTAAATGAAGGAAATTTGGCAGTTTAAATTTTGAAATATGTTTCGTAAGGAACCCTTAGGGATTTATTATAATTTATTATAATCAAATACATAATTCACTAAATCCCCATCATCATTTCAAACCTATTTTTAATCTTAACAACCTCTTCGGTAACCAGCGAAAAAAATAATAAAAAATATCCTTTGGGACTAAATTTGCAAAAGGTTGGTGAACTAACTAGCTCCAATATCGATACTAGCGGCATAAGAACTCCTAGTGGCGATTTATTCCGGTGTCACTTCTATATATAATTATTCAATGGCATTGTAATTTTAATTTGTTGTGAAAAGTTCAAAAAAATGTTAAAAAATCAGGAAAATAACACCTAACCTTGTGCTGAGAATAAAATTACTTATTCGTGACGAAAATACGCTAAATTAAGTTGATATCAGAAAAATAAAAATTGGTGGATGTTTTTTTTTCGTTTTTGTTGTTGCTTATTTTGACAAGTTTGCTTGTTCTAACGTGCCTGACGCTTTTCACTGCTTCTGTCTGTTCTGATCTAAAAAAAAAAGACATTGAACACATCTAATGAGTCTGTTTCTTTACTTTGTGCACAGAAATTCACAATCTGTCATATTTGAAAGAGTGGGGTATAATTACTATCTGAAAGAGCGTAAATATTTGAAAAGTTGAGCAAAACATTCACAGCAACGCTTGAAAAAAACGTCTGTTTCAAAAATAAATAGGGTGCCGCAACAGAGCGAACAGCCCCAGGGCTTAACGCATTTCTCATCCCCATTCGTATGAGGGAATATAAAGGCAACCTACAATTTTCTGTCGGTTCCGAACGGCTAATCGAGAAAGCGCTTTTTATGGCAATGAATTCACCCACGGAGGCCAATTTCTCGCAAAAGGCAATACCCGAGGAAAAACATTTTTGCCTCTGTTGGGATTCGAACCACGAACTTCTGGGTTAACAGCCAGATATGTTTACCATCACGCTACGAATACCGCTCTGTTTGACAAGTGTGGTATGTATTTGTTTTGGCTGTGCACGATTTCTGTCCACAGACAGAACAACAATTCTGGCAACAATTCCCGGGGTGGGAGACATTTTTTACTTTCTAGTGAGCACACTTTTCTGTGCACAACTACGAAAATCGCTGTGCTGGAATAGACTAATTTTCGGTGAATTTCGTGATAATTTTCAGGTAAGAAACTGACTTTTACATTTTGCAAGCATCACCGACGTTATCGTGTTCCATTGGAAAAGAAAAAATTAATTCTTTTATAGAAATCCTATTTTACCATATTAAATGGCGAAATCAAGCGAAAGCAATTATCAACCCACTTAGAGCGCAAAACTGAATACCAACAACTTGACCGAAATTGAAGTGGCTATCGAAAGATGTTGGTTGAGACCTAAGTAAAGTAGGTATGATAAAAAAATAAATAAATAAATAATAAAACAAAACTGTCCGTTTACTTTCTGCGGCAGTGTAAAAGCGGCACTAATAAAGTATGTCATCGTTGTAATTTCTTAAAATGGCTGATTCGCAGTTGTGCAAATTTTTAGATGTAAATTGCCAACACATCAAATCCCAAACAGTTGCGTTCGCGAGTTCACGGACACCAACATTTTAGAGAAACGCCAAACTGAGATGAGTACCTTCACATAAAAGAAATTAGAAACTTTGAATAATTTTTCCTTTCTTTATTCATTTGACCCAATTTAAAGGTATAATCGCTAATGTCCCTAAATATGTTCGAAGCATACAAAAACCCTACTACAGATACCACGCTAGGCTGGCATTTCCAAAGAATTGAAAACATGTGGTTTTTTTGTATTCCGCAGATGTGAGGCACTGGCATTAAGAGAGCTTATGAATTGAATGGAATACAAACAATAAAAAGGAACCCTTTTTTTTGGCTAAGCAGAGTCTTTGTATATAGAAACTATAGTAATATCACTTTCCAATATTTTTTATTAACATTGTTCGTCACTAGGGTGCGCCAACACCAGCGGAGCAGCTGTTATGCTCATGGTGGAATGTATCAATTTAGGTGAGCATTTCCTATGGGTTAGAAAGTGATGCATATATGATGAAATTTAAACGATGTTATTTGCTTCCTACTCTTACCTCCTGCTCTTGAAAAATAGGCTTGTGGACCACATTGGAAATATTTTGTGGACCACTTTCGACTTCCAAGTTCCAAAAAAAATATTGGAAAGTGATAGTACTATACGATATATATACAAAGGCAGAGTGTTTTGATCGATGCAAGCTTCCTACTGCAAGTCCCAGCTAGTGATCCGCCCTTATCGTAAGACCAGATAAGATCATTTTAAGCGAAAGGTTAAAAAATACTTGTAGATTTAGAGATCGAATGAACAAAAAGAATTACAGACAAACAATTATGAAACTACGGACACCACAAAAACAAAATATTGAGGCGTACAGTTGATATCTACCATACAAATACAACCTTTCCACAAGTCAAGAAGACTACGGACTGGCGGATTCCTTAAATAAAACTCCAACAGATTAGTGGAAAAGATAAGGAATTATGACTATTTTTCTCTTTTAATTAATCGAAAAACTAAGTGTTCATTATTTAAAAACAAACCTTTGAATGTAAAAGAAACAGTGTCCATCAAAGACTAACAAAAAAAAAATCGTTTGAGCAGATGCTGAAAGAAACGATGCTGTTTCGGGCGCGCAAAATGCTGATAAACAAATTTCTTTCTTGCAGGCGGTACACAAAACCTTTCTCTTTACAAATTTGATCATTTAATCGACCTACAAAAAAAAAAAAAAAACTAAATGGGCGGGATACTTTTCGCAACAACTGTAACTAGTATACATATAAACTCTTTATTACAAATTTTATACTAAAAAAGACAATTTTTGCTACATTCTAAGAGCAAGACTAAACACGATCAAATTGAACAAATTCAACCCTGCCTCGTGAACATTGAACAATCAGGGACAAAATATGGTTAAGTTTTCTATTTTCTTCTCAATTTTATGACCTCCACATGAATTTGGTTTTTTCAAACAAAATGCAACTAATCAACTTGGGTGCCTCATGGAAAAAACACACTGAATAATATTTTAAATTATGTATAATATTCCAAGTAATGAAACAAGCAAATTGTGCAAAAATTGAAATAAAAAAAAAGCCGGAGGAACACCGCGCCATGTTGTCGGCGTCATGCCCGTACCGAATTTTTTTTTGTGCAAATTTTAAGGTATTATTGGATATTGCTTTAACTGTGCAAGTACAACGAATTAACTCACCTTCTTTTCGTCAGACATTGTGTATTATATTTAATTAACAAATATTCAATCGAAATTAGTTAAAACAATTTAATTTTGGGTTAGACTCTTGAAGCACGTCTCACTCAAC
This sequence comes from Melanostoma scalare, assembly GCA_949752695.1. Classification (NCBI taxonomy): domain Eukaryota; kingdom Metazoa; phylum Arthropoda; class Insecta; order Diptera; family Syrphidae; genus Melanostoma; species Melanostoma scalare. The sequence goes on from OX456985.1 coordinate 62,820,699, forward strand.
GATTTATCACTGAAGAACACAATTATTTAAATGGCGGAGGTGAGGTTTTTTCTTTGAACGGGTAATGTTTCTCGTTTGCTCAAATTTTTAATGCCGCTAGAGGAGAGAGTGAGACAGAGGGATGGCGTTGTTGCTCAGTTTCACATATTTTGGGCTAATTGAAATGATGCCAGACTTCGATATTAATTATTGGATGCGTTCAGCTTGATAATTATTTTTTACAGAAGAAAGACGAAGTTCACATTTACCTCGTTTCCACTTAGAATTGAATCACACTTCAATTCGAATTAGTACCAGTGTATACCTAGATCGAATTGAAATAGGATTACCCGATCCGATACAGCTCTTGTAGCTGGATCGATTCAAAAGAGTTTGTTCTATTACTCGATTCAGTGTGTAAGTAGATACCTGCATCGAAATCTGAATCATAATCCGATTCGATTACCCGATTCCAAGTGGACACGAGGTAATTAATCGATTTGTTGAAACTTTATCCGCCGTATTAATAAACGCGGAATAGCTGGTTTAAGCCTTATTCCATGGATTAAGTGCAAAATGGTATAATGGTGGCTTTAATTAAGTGGAAAATGGTATAATGGTAACTTAATCCATGGAATAAGGAAAACCCAGCAATTCCGCGTTTATTAATACGGCGGTATGAAAATAAGTTTAAGTTTAATGCTGGGTTTACATGTATCTGCAACTGCAGAAGTGCAGAAAAGTAAAGTGGGACGGACGAAGATTATAAAGTACAAAAGTTAAAATGAGAGATGAATAGAAATATGGCTGCAGATGAACATGGTCATCTGCACCTATAATTTTTCATCCGCACCCTATAACTAAGGAAGTGCAGACGGTGATCTCCCTCTCTATCAGACAAATATGAATTTTACATCTTGTGTCTTTTTCCTTTTTTCATCATTAACTATAAGATTTTATGGCAAAGTCTTCATGTAGGTTTGTAGTATATTAAAGTTACGTAGGATTTACATGCATCTGCTACTATAGAGCTGCAGAAAAGTAAAGCGAGACGGATTAGAATTATAAAATACAAAAAGATAGAAAGAGAAACGAATACAATTAAGGCTGCAGATTAACAATTATAGGTGCAGATTGTTCATCTGCACCTATAGTTTTTCATCCGCATCCTTTAAATATACGTGTCTTCCCTCTCTATCAGACAAGTATGAACTTTAAGGGTGGTATTCACCAAACAATCTTAAGAGCGCTCTTAAAGCTAAGAGGCTCTTAGTTTTAAATTTGGATGTGCTATTCACCAAGCAATAATAGGGTCTAGTCTAAGCTAATTCGAATATTCGAAAAATAAGGGTGTTGAGCCTGTGAACGCACACTTTTCGAACTACTTCGAAAATTTCAGTGTCAAATTGTCAAAATCAGCTGTTAAGCAAACCAAAAACAGAAAAAAATTTCGGAATTTTAAGAAAATGTAGCACGTAAAATTAATTCATTCTCTGTATTGCAAACCATAATTCGAATTTCTTATTTTTTTCAACGCTCCTTCTCCTTCCATTTTGATTTTTGAATAACAACCACAAATGACGCTGTCAGTAAATTTCGAATTTTCGAAGTTATTTAAAACAACAACCGCTCATAACTTAAGAGTGGTAGCGACCACTCTTAAGTGTTATGAGCGCTCATAAATCTGCACTAATAGTGGTCGGTGAATAGGTTTATGAGGCACTTAGTTTATGATTTCTTGGTGAATACCACCCTTAATCTTGTGTCTATTTCCATTTTCAGATGCATGTAAATCCACCATTAAACTTTTTCAAGCATTCCGAAAATGCAAATGTGGCTTCAGCTTAAGCAAAATTACTGGAAGAGCTGTTGATTTGTCATCACTTACAGATCTGCAACAATTCTTGTTCCTATACAAAGAAAACATTTTATAACAGTTGAGAGTTGACTTTGACAAAACAAAAGCAAAAAACAAGCGCAAAATGAACCCACCAATTTCTCAAGCAAAGAATCTGCTTTTCTCTTCAACCGAAAATAAAGATGAAATCCAAGAATTCATAAAGGTAAACCACTTTGTTTTTTCTTTGAAACTATCAAATTCCTTAGGTCCTAAATTTGTTTGCAGTTAGCAGCCACACTATTGAAACAAACAAAAATAGTTTTGCTATTTACCCATCAACATGTGGATTTGATGCCGGCATTGTCAGGTCTTACCAAGCAACAAATGCAGAACTTTATCATTTCGTAGGTGTGATTACTTTTTTTTAATGTTTCACAGTCGAAACTTAAGGCTTATTTTAAAAAAGGTACCAATCTGATGTTAAAAGCCTTGTCGGGAAGCTATTAGAACTTCATGATTGGACAATTGTTCCTGATGTTGTAATCCTCAATTTAAACTCGTACTATGATGTTGCGAGCGAAGTGCCAAAATTCAATGAAATTTGCTTTTGTATCTCGGCAATGTTTAGCTACATGAGATTTGTGAACTCGAAAAAGTATGCAAAGAGTTTATTGCTTTTGAATTCGCTGTGTGATGTGCAGATTCAAGTCGTGATAGATTTTTATTTTTATAAAAAGGCAGCATTCTTTGAAGTGAATGATGTGCAAAATGCAATATTGAATACATAAGAGTCGTAAGTTCACAATTTTTCTATATTTCTTTCGATTGGCAAATCTGCATTTTCTTTTTTGTGTTTTGTGTCTAATCATAATTAACAAGAGTGGTTGCGGGCAGAGAGATTGAGAAAAGTGAAGGGGGCCACTTTCAATTATTCCAACATGAGTTGGAAAATGAATTTTTTTTTGGGTGGTCTCAATAGTACAGCTTTAAAATATTGCAGTGAGGAGACACCGGTGAATTGATTTAAAAAGGTTTTAGTTTTCCATCTTTACTTTATAAAGTTATCCCTTGAAGTATGCAAAGTTTAGCTTTCCATTTTACACTATAAAGTTATCCCTTGAAGTATGCAATGCTAAAAAAGGATGGAATTACGTACGAATTTACAATAATGTTAGGTGTTAGGAAATTGAGTAATGAAAGTATGAAATTTCATCAGGCAGGTGTTTATGTGTGAATTATTTCCGTATGCAACAACTTTCCACATGGGCTGCTTCGCGGGGCTCATTGTTTTAACTCTTTTTCCGCAGGGTTAAGCGGTCCCAAGCACTTAGCCGACAATTGATCATACGACATAAAATGACCTATTGTAATCGTTTGTACTTGATTTGTACATCAATGTAATGTAATTAAAATAATTTGTAAACCTTTCATTTATTTGTAATAAATTAATCAAAAATATGGTTGGCAAATAGCCGATAATTATTATATATATAATTGTACAAATATATAAAGACATGTATTCTAAAGGAAATTACTTGTGCATTCCAAATATTATATTTGTCACAATTGTCAGAGGTCAATTTCTCCCATAATTAATTATTAAAAAATAAAAAAAATAATTGGCATATTTAAATATTTGAGGCGCATGCAGTAGGTTCAGGGTTCAATTGCTTCCGTTCCGTTTGCTGACTAATTGCTGAACAGCTGTTTGGTTGTCAATTGCATACTTTTCGGCACCGCTCGCAATTCGTCATTCAGCCAGACGATTTAATTGTAGTGAAATGTGTTCTTCGGTGAAAGCTTGCATTATTTTAGGAGAAAATCAAATTGAAACAATCAAAGTCAAATTGTGAATACTACAAATTTTTATCGATAGAAAAATATTTTTTCAACTACCATATGAATTCAACTAATAATTTTTTCATCTAATTATGAGAATAATTTTATAATTTAATTCATGATTTAATTTTCGTTGGTTATCTAGCACATCTCTGTGTATTAGCGGAGCACTGAGATCAACACCCTCAGCTGCACTAAATACACTCCTTAACCTCACACCACTAGATATCTTCAGCAAACAAATGGCCGCCAGTGCAGCCACTCGTATGAGAGCTATCTCCCAATGGACCGATAACAACATCGGTCACGTTGCAATCCTGAATTTATTCGGATCAATCCCTTGCCACTCCGACTAAACCATCCCCCAAATTGTTTTTGATAATAAGTTCCAAGTCTCAATCCCACCGAGAACGACCTGGGACGACGAAGAATTTTTGAGAGATGATTCAATTCATTTCTATACAGATGGTTCAAAAACCGAAGAAGGGGTAGGCTGTGGGGTGTACTCAAACCGACTTAACGTAAGTCTCTCGTTCCGCCTTCCAAACCATTGTAGCGTGTTCCAAGCGGAAATTCTGGCGATCAAAGAGGTCCTATCATGGCTAAGAGAAAACGTGATATCCTCAACGAATATCCGGATTTTCTCAGATAGTCAAGCAGCCCTGAAATCATTCGGCGCTGTTTCTACGAACTCAGTAACCGCCCTTAACCCTGGAAGGACATGCATATTTTACGCGCACTAAGGTCATCCTTCGTCGAATCGACGAAGCTCAGCTTTAAACCTATCTTATCCGTACTGAGTTGACCTTGATCTCAAAAATTTTAAATGAAACTCTTGAAAATGTTTTTAAGTAACAAATGCAATTTATTGATATCCAGTATCGATATGTTTTTGGCCTTTAAAAATAAAATTAAAATTATCAGTTTATTTTGTTACACATACTGCCATTGTCTTTAAAAAAAATCAACAAAAAATAGTAAAATTAAATTGTAAATGGAAATAATTCCAAAAACTTAAAGTTTTAGTTCATATCAACTACTGGAACTACAAAAAGCATTTAAAAAAAAAAATTATATGCAAGAGGCATAAGCTTCAATTTTGTGCTGGCCACAGATGCTTTTCTTGCATTTCTAACATGAAGATTTTGCCATTACCCTATTGGAGTATGGACAAAATCCACAAATTTTCCTTTTTTCCGCTAATTGATTTTGAATATTGCCTTGACAAATTCCTTGGCCATCGGCCAAAACATTTTTGATTTTCCTCCTAGTTGTAGTAGTAAGAGTTTGTGTGTCCAGTCTTCGTGACATATTATGTTCCTTGACAAGATCAAAATGTTACTTTTTCATATAGTTTCGACGGCATAGCGGTTTTTTTTTGTTACTAAACATATTATGTGTTTGTTGCTAATTGTAAATCATTTTGTTCTGTCATAAAAAACAACAAAAAAAATCCAAAACAATAAAAATTAGCAAGCCCAAACAAAAAAAAAAGTCACACAAAGGTCATGCTTCGTCGTTTCGACGAACAAACCTGTAAACAATACGTATTTTCTTTTAAAAGAAAGCGGCATCTAGGAAAATATTTTCTTGATGATCCAAGCGATCTGGCACACACAAATCCCCTGCATATCCTTCGCTTTATTAAAAGCTCCAAATGGTTTTGTTAAGTGAGGTACTCCCTCGCATAATACCTATGGTATCACAATGGACCTAATATTGGTCTAAGTGTGTCAGTTTGTTTTCCTGACAGCCATTTAAACCTAACCTAAACTAACCTAGCACATCTTCAATCTTCCTGGAAGATCCTTCTATTTTTTGTGTTGTTAGCATCTCTGCTCATCTAAGTGTAAATCACACGTTATAATTTTTTGTCATGTGCTAGTGGGAAAATTTTTTTTTATGTTTCATGGCAACATTTAATGTTTCATGTACAATGGATCACCACGTGTTTTAACAAAACAAAAAAAAAAAAAAAAAATGGAGTCCTCCGCGCGGAAGAAGTTAAACTTCACGTCAAAAAATAGGTATATTTTCTATTATTTCATTTGAGTAGAAAAAAAAAAAACACAACACTACTTTCAATGAAGCAGTCAAAACTAATTTTGCAGGCACTTCTTCTATTTAGAAGAATTTAATGAGATCTTGAGATTTTTCTTAAGAAATTAATTAAAAATATATTAAACGCATTAAAAAGAACAAAGAACTAGTTTCAATTTGATTTTCTCCGAAAACAATGCAAACTTTCACCGAAGAACACATTTATTTCACTACATTTAAATCGTTTGGCTGAATGACGAATTGCTAGCAGTAGCAGATTAGATAACGTGAATATCAACTGAAAACTAAAAATTAATGACTTTACTTGAAGTTTTGATGTTTTGGGAGAATCAAACAAAGTGTATTTTTTTCCGCATCACCCAGGAGGTAAAATACAAGATTCGTTTTTTTTAATGAGGTGTCCCACGGAGGCCTACTCCTCCTAAAACTACTCTACGAATAAAGAATCAACAAAGCTTAAATGAAATGAATTAGATTGAATGACAAATGAGTGTGTTAGTATTAGTATTAGTATTAGTATTGCACGGCTATTTAAAAACCTGGACCTTAACTTACATCTAAAAGTAACTTACACCTAAAAGTAATTTACTTATCACAGATATATTTACTATACTTTATACAGCTGTACATACAAAGAAAGAAAGTTTAAATGAATTAGATTTGTATATGCTATTCATGCGTGTCTATAGTTATATGTATATGAAATAAATAAATATATCAGAGTTAATATTGCACGTTTGTTTAAAAACTAAAAGTAACTTATTTATCACATATAATTTTTATTTATCACAGCTATATTTATGTATGTATTAAAATAATACTTATGTGGCCATTACAGTTCGATGTGAACCTGGACCTCAACGAGTATCCTTCGATAACGGTTTCGATTTTCGGCGAGCTCTATCTGTTTTGGTCTGTACTTTGTAGTCTATTATTTAAAATCCTTATTTGTTTTCCGTACCGCGAACGTCATCATCCCGATGAGTAAAAATTTTATTATGTTTTGCTTGTGTTCATTTATAGGACATTTTATTTGTGAGGCTATTCTTTTGATTTTTTCAATGTGTTTAACCCAAGACGCAATCAGTTTCTTTACTATTCTTTTTTTTAAAAACTCAGCCTCAAAAAGTTTTTGAATATTTTCTGTAGTTTTAAAAAAAATTTCCGAAGGAACTCTTAAGGAACCATACTCAGAAGCTGCGTTGGTACTCATATATGCTCTCAATTCTATGAGTATAGCATTATCTTTAATTAGTTGTGATGTGTCCATCATAGATGTTGAACAAACTTCGCAGTTGAGTTTTTTCTCTAATTTGCTTGCAGCGAGTCCTGCGTAATACACAGCTGCTGGTTTCTGCATTTCTTTAGAGCAAACCATATTCTGTTTATTGTTTTCGTCGATCGATTCAATTTCATTATTCTGCTCCTCTTCTGTTTCTAGGCTTTCTTCATTGTCATCCGAAGCACTTTGTAGGTCTTCTTCATTGAAAATTTTCCTTGCAGTAAGTTGTCTCCTATGAATTCTTTTCTCTCATTTTTTTTTTCAATTTCTTCGTCGCAGTTACTTCAGCCCCTTCCAGTAATGTTTCAGCGTTAGCATCTTCATAACCGGAATGTTCTGCTGGATGTAAATGCGAGAAAATTAACTGTTTGAGATTTCTTACAAATCTCATTACCGATGGATTTTGTTCATAGGAACCTCTATTCGATCGCATTATAGAAAATAAATTTTCGGCGACATCTGTATTGAGGTGTTTGGTCAACATATAAGACTGCGTATCGCTTCTTATGTGCTCCCATATAGTCCGGTCAAATTACGTTCAAAAATAGGGGTAAGGTTACATTAATTCGCACCTTGCTAAAAATTGGCATAAATGTTGGGAACCCTATTACTTACAATTTGTCAAAAGTCCACATCGATCCGCTGTGTGGAAAAAATTTTATTCAAGGTCAAATGTTCCAAACATCGGTTTTTTGAGTTTTCCAGCTAAACGGTAAGTTTTATCATAAATACAGAAAGGCAAAAGTTGTTTATCATGCAATTATCTATAAAATTTGTAAATACACTTTTTTTCCTAAGAATCACCATTTCGGAGATATAGCTATGCAAAAAGTTGAAAAAGTTGTTTTACTCCTAATATGCACACGTTTCCGCGCCACCCGTGAGGTAGTGTGCATTGGCGCGTTTTTTTTTACGTGGTTTCCCCGGTAGGCCTATTCCACTATCTATTGTGGTTCTGTTGAGGTAAAATCTATTGTATTAAATTGAAATTGGTATTATTGTAATGACTATTGTAATGAATGAGAGCGGTGCAAGTAATGAGTGATTTAAAAAAAACTATTGGTCTGATTGGAAGTCTTCTTCTGGAACATAATCCATAGGTACTGTCTTGTTCTTCTTCTTCTTCTTCTTCTTTTTCTTCTTCTTTTTCTTCTTCTTCTTCCTCCTGGGTGCAAATAAATTGTTCAAACAGCGATACATCAGAAGTCTCCTCGCATATACCGTAGGAATCCTCTTCTACTGGCGATTGAACATTGGAGCACGATTGACCTCGACAACTGATACATGCTAATGAACAAAACAACCCCACTTTCTTGCAGCCACATTTAGCATTACACCCCTTTTTGCAATTGCAAAAAATTGAGTTGAGAAGTTTTTCCGGTGCAGGAGGGAGTAAAGTTTTGACTGGTTCCAATATATTGTCAATTAACTTCCAACCCCAGTCTTCTGGGTTTAGTTTATTACCGAGCCATATTTGAACTTGGTAATATACCCGAAATAGATGTTGCTCAGCAAAAGCAGAGGTTGGAGGAAGACAAGCCAATTGTACTTGCTTCTTCTTATGCGTGTTCTTAGCAAAAGACAAGTATCGAAATTTATCCAAGCACGTAATTTTTTTTGGAGCTCCGTAAACGGAAAGAAGAAAGCGAATTCCGTTGGTGATTACAGCTTGTGGAGTAGAGGTACTTTCTTTGAACACGTCAGCACAATCAACTAAATCTTGTCTCTCAAACAACTTCAAAACTGTTCTCTTACCTCTCCTGAAAAGTGCTGATGTCGTGTCGCAACCAGTTACTGCATGTAGAAATAATATGTGATTTTGGGATTTTGAAAAAGCAGATAAACTCTTGGATGAATATATTTTTGATTGTGATTGAGCCTTCCCAGGTTTTAAAAAAAAAATAATTTTTTCGGTTGGCGTTCGAGCAGTGAGTAATACCAACAAATCAACATCTTCACCAACAACAATAGTTGGAATTGTCGAAGTAAATTGTTCTATTGCTGTTTCAACTATCAGGACATCAGCATCATTATCAGCTTGCTTTACACAGATATTTTCAGACGTAAGTTTTTCTTTTTTTTTTTTGTATTTTTAAATGAGTTTCTTGGAAATCTACTGCATGAAAATGTAGTCTACTGCACTTTTTTTAAAAATCTACTTCGGAAATTTTTCAAAGAGTGGCAGCGCTGATACAAGACCGTACGGTAATATACAATGAGGGACTGGGTTTTTTCGAGTTATTCTTACAATTGTATATATGTATGTATACGCCACGAAAACTATTATTTTTACTTAGGTTATCGTTCTGTAATGTATATAACGGTAATTGACTTACATATTATGAAGAATACAACTTTTTGCATAGCTATATCTCCGAAATGGTGATTCTTAGGAAAAAAAGTGTATTTACAAATTTTATAGATAATTGCATGATAAACAACTTTTGCCTTTCTGTATTTATGATAAAACTTACCGTTTAGCTGGAAAACTCAAAAAACCGATGTTTGGAACATTTGACCTTGAATAAAATTTTTTCCACACAGCGGATCGATGTGGACTTTTGACAAATTGTAAGTAATAGGGTTCCCAACATTTATGCCAATTTTTAGCAAGGTGCGAATTGATGTAACCTTGAATGTCTATTTTGACCGGACTACATAGCTCAACAATCCCCAACAGCGTTTCCTGAAGTCCTTTGAAGCATGGGGGATATTTTATCTTGCTGGTAGACTTCCAAGCTAGTATCCACTCTCTTGCTTCAAGTAGAGATTCTATGGTATTTGTCGTATCCGATATTACCTGCTGATTGGGATTTCTTGAATAGAGCTGTCCTGTATTCAGTGCATCAAAGAGATTATTCATTCTCAATATGAAATTGGCTGTTGATAGCGCAATTTCTTTCTCGTTCTCAGTTTTAAAACAATCCAAATGCAATGCACACATTATTCCAGTGTAAACATTGAAACTGACATTTTTTTTCGATTAATTGGGTTTATATGGGCTTCGGTTAGCTTATAGCACACTTGGAAGCTTCCTTTGCTATCTTCTTCATAAACCTTTTTTATTATATCCCAGTCAATAGTTTCGTCTTGAATTATTATTTTATGACTCAATAAAAAATTACGCACACTCTTAAACATATGTGGGTAGTCATGCAGCAAAAAAATTTTTTGATCATCTACCATTGTAAATGTTGATTGTGGTGTCGATCGCATTCTGGTATATGCTCCATAGTTATTTGATCGTTGGTCACAACTTGTTGCGACAATTGTCAGTCCTGTTTTTGCTGTTTCTTTAACAGCATCGACCACCATTTTGGAAAGCATATCTCCATTTGGTGAGCCAACGTAGAAAGCAATTGTTTGCTTCCAGTTTTTATTAAGTCCTCTTAAAGTGAAGACCATTACTTTGTTTGCTATAGTATTGAAGACTCCAAACTTTCCGAAGTCTGTCAATCCAACAAGTTCGTCATCCTTGCTGTTATACTCCAATGCTCTTTTTACAGCCATAGCTGTCATGCTTTTGGCTCTTTCAGCAATCATGTCCATAACTTCTTCGTTTATTCCGGCATGTAATCGTATTTTATTTATTTCGGAATTCCAACGCTGGATCGTGCTGACAGATGGCATTTTAAATCCCGATTTCAATAAAAATCGGTAACATGATGGTGATCTATAATGAAGTTTTATAAAAAACTCCTTTTCTTTTGTCTTCCACGGAGCATTTGCCGTATGGAAACACTGCGTCATTATAAAATTCCGCACTTCCTCACTAAAATCCGCCATCTGGATATTCAAACCTTTCTTGAGGTTGTATGCGGGTGTAGTCTTATACTTTATGGGCGTTGTGTGAGTTGAAGGTCTTTTGTTAGTTTTTGGCGTTGTTTGCGGGAATAAACATCGGGGTCTGAAACGTGGCGATGACTGAGTTTTATTTTGAACTTCTAATGAATTATTTGTAGTCACATCCCTTGTCGAGCAAGGTAATGGGTCGTCTATTTGTTGAGGCTCAGTCGCAGATGCAACCATTGAGCTTGTTTGCATTGAAAATTTAAAGGCGTTCATTATAAACTCGCATGTTGAGTCGGTGAAGTTTTCAGTGCAGTCACAAATCAGAGAATGTGGTATTGGCACTGCAGCTTGCGTAATGCGATTCAAAGTGCCACGCACTTGTATTTGACTTTTATAAAAATGGGCTTCGCAAATAAAAGCAGTCTTTGGCAAATCAATTGGGTTTGAGATATTGCAATGTCTCAACCACATTGCTCTTCGATAGTCGTCTGGAATTTAAAAAAAAGACAAAGTGCTCAGACTCTTCCGTCTTTCCTTGCAATCTGCGTAATAGCACTTAGACATTTTCAATTAGATGTGCTTTTGATGAATTTTTTTTTTTAAATTCTTTGGTTTTTTGTTTTTCTTCTGTTCTTTTACTGTGGATAACTTTTCTTCCTTTTGCTTTCGTTGTTCTCTATGTTCTTCTTTTCGTTTTTTTTTCTTTGCTTTTTTCTAATTTAATTTTATTAGTTTAATAGTAATTTTAATCCTAGAGTGTTTTTATTAAAATAAATATATATTCAATAGATAAATATCGAATAAGTACCAATGTATATATTTAAAAATTTTATAATACCTACATTATGTGTATTTTGCTGATAAATAAGAGTGTAAATCTATCTAAATTCTTAGGTATTTAAAATAGTGTTACTGAAAATTGTGTCACGCAAATAAATACGAAAAGAATAGTATGTATGTTTGTGTGTATGTATGAAAAAGATTTATTTATTGCAAGGTGCACCGTCTAAGAGTCAAGGTTCTTATTTTCCAAGTACCTAGAATGTATTATTTTCTTTAAAATCGTAAAATAAAAATTAAGTAAAAAAAAAAAATCACAAATAAAGCTAATAAAATAATGAACTTACGCATCAAACTACTCCTTCCTTTGTAAGTGAAACTAGCTCGCAAATATTATTGCTTACCTCACAACACTCAAAAAATTTTCTTATAATTTAATTATAATTTTATTTTAATTAAATTAAACAAAGCAAACTGATTTACATTAGTAAATCCGCAACACAAATTGCGTTTTTTACGCAAAAACACCAAAACCAAACCAGGCAAAAAAAAATTTATCAAACAACGTTCTATTTCCTATTAGTAGGGATTATTTATATCTAAAATCAATGAAACACCAAAGAAAAAGATTGCTTAGATGTTATTCCACAAAAATACTTTAATATATGTATTTAATTTGAATCAAAAATGAATTTTTAAAATGATTAGAATTTCATACATCGTCTCCTTGAATGCCTTGAATCGTTTTTGGAATATGCAACGGTCGAATCCTTTGAATATGAATAGGATCTTCCTTGCTCCTTACTCTTCCACCTGAAACATAATAATACAGTTACTGTTCTCTTTTTGCTGTGCAATATTTTGTGTAATTTTCTTATTTGAAACCTATATTAATATCGAAAGACAGATGTAGTTTATGTGCCAGCCTACCAACGTGGCGCTGCTATGATTTGCCTACACAATGCATGTGTAAGAGTTAGAGACTTAGTCGACCACTGGGAGCGCACAGTTGCACTTTCATGCTTTCGACAGTACTATTGATTCCGTATACAAAGGTTTTATATCATGCAAACACCCATGCAATAGTTTATTAGCGCTATCGAACTACATCCTCTCACACTCACACATAGCATCCATGAAAATACCATCCACTTAACTAAGTGTATGGTAATAAATGGCCAATAGAGGAACCCCGCAGGGAGGAGTTTTATCTCCCCTACTGTGGAACCTGGTCGTTAACAAATTGTTAATCGACCTAGAGGACGAAGGTTTCAAAACAATAGCCTATGCCGATGATGTAGCAATTGCCGTTTCAGGCAAGCACCCACAAACCCTAGCTGAGCTGCTACAAACAGCACTTAACAAGCTTAACAATTGGGCTGCAGAGTGTGGTCTGAACATCAATCCACACAAAACGGAATTAGTTCTCTTTACGAGGAAATACAAAATTCCGGACTTCAGACCCCCAACTATTAAAGGGGTAACTCTCACACTGTCAAATCAGGCTAAATATCTAGGTCTCATTTTTGACAAAAAACTGACCTGGAAAACCAATATTGAGGAAAGAGTAAATAAAGCCAACGTTGCACTCTTCTCCTGTAAAAAAGCCATTGGCGGGAAATGGGGTTTCTCCCCCCAAATCACCCATTGGCTGTTTACATCGGTAATTAGACCGATACTCACATACGGGGTGATAGTCTGGTGGACAGCACTAGACAAGATGATCAACTACAACAAGCTGGCCAAAGTTCAAAGAACGGCTAGTCTGTGTATTAGTGGTGCACTGAGGACAACTCCATCGGACGCCCTCAATGTACTACTAGATCTCACACCCCTAGATATCTTCAGCAAACAAGTCGCAGCTAGCTCAGCTACTCGACTCAGAGCTACATCACAGTGGACCAATAATCAAATCGGCCACACTACCATTCTAGATAACTTTAGATTCTTACCGAATCGATGCGACTACACCACCCCCAAGTTGGTGTTTGACAATAATTTCCAAGTAACCATACCTTCAAGAGAAGCTTGGGAAAATGGCGCTCTTTTGGAAAATGAAGCAATACACTTCTACACCGATGGTTCAAAAACCAGCGAAGGTGTGGGAAGTGGAATCTACTCAGAAAAACTGAATCTCAGTCTTTTCTTCCGCCTACCCGATCATTGTAGTGTGTTCCAAGCGGAAATTCTGGCGATTAAGGAGGTGCTGTCTTGGCTCAAAGAAAACGTCATATCCTCCACGGATATTCGGATCTTCTCAGACAGCCAAGCTGCCCTTAAATCTCTTGCCTCTGTCTCTACAAAATCCATCACGGTCCAAAATTGTCAGATGTCTCTGAGGGAGATGTCAAATCAGTTTAACATTCACCTTTCATGGGTGCCAGGGCACAGGGACATACCAGGCAACTGTATGGCAGACGAACTAGCCAAAAAGGGCACGACCACTTCCCCACGCTCAGAATGGAACAACATAGGTGTACCTATCGCTACATGTAAACTCCTACTTAGACAAGACGCTTCAAGGATAACAAACACTAGATGGACTGAGAGTAACAACTGCCTTGCAACCAAAAAAGTTTGGCCGTGTGTTGACTCAAAACGCTCGAAGAGTTTGTTGGCCCTGAACCGTCTGTATCTAGGTTCTACCATAGGTGTTCTTACGGGACACTGTCTTATAGGGAGACACGCCAAAAGACTTGGTGTGTTTTCCAATGATTTCTGCAGAAGCTGCATGGACGACGAGGAGGAAGAAACCGTTCAACACCTTCTTTGCTCATGCCCTGCACTACTTCATAGGAGGAAAACTCATCTCGGTGAATTCTTCTTCGATGATACTAGCGACCTAGCTTACATAGACCCTAAAAGTCTTTCAAAATACATTAAAAGTTCCACGTGGTTCGACTAGCAGGTGAATAACCGGCTAGTCCCGTAATGGAAGATTAATAAGTGATCAACTCGTTAATCTTACATCGGGTTTCTGAGATCAGTAGGTGATTAACTTGCTGATCTCTGTGGTATCACAATGGGCCCTTGCGGCCTAAGTGTGTTAGGCAATGTACTCATTGACTGACAGCCACTTCCACCTAACCTAACCTAACTAAGTGTACAACCAGCGTTAAATTTTCAGAACCGTTAAAACCTTTAATGGAGCTGTTGGTGGCGCTAACATCGATTTCCCCTCCGTGATGTTACTATAGTTTAATATCAAAGTTTTGAATTCGCTGTGTGATGTGCAGATTCAAGTTGTGATAGACTTTTATTTTTATAAAAAGGCAACATTCTTTGAAGTGAATGATGTGCAAAATGCAATATTGAATACATAAAAGTCGTAAGTTTACAGTTTTTCTAATTTTCTTTCGATTGGCAAATCTGCATTTTCTTTTTGGAGTTTTGTGTCATTAACAAGAGTGATTGTGGGCAGTGAGATTGAGAAAAGTGAACTTTCAATTATTCCAACATGAGTTGGAACATGACTTTTTTTGGGTAGGGGGTTGGTCTCAATAGTACAGCATTCAAATATTGCAGTGAGGAAACACCGGTGAATTGATTTAAAATAGTTTTAGTTTTTAATTTTTACTTTATAAAGTTATCCCTTGAAGTATGCAATGTTTAAAAAAAAAGATGCAATTACCATAGTATAAGGAATCTAATCTAATCTAATAGATTCCTTATACTATGGTTTCACGTGAACAAATTCCCCTCGAAAAAGATCCCATTTCACTTTTCCCTTATTATGAGTTTCGGGGGAAAAATTTTCCATATTCGCAAAAATTCTCTTATTATGAGATATTTTTCTCGTGAAATGTGAAAACGTTGAGAGCAATGACGGGAAATTTGATGCAACTGAAGGATATCTTTTTTTCGAAGTGAACTTTTTGAATCCAAATTGAATTTTGTTCAGGTGAAACTCATAATAGCTTTTAAAATTCCGGGCGAACAAAAATGTTCCTGGCGATAAGCTGTTCAAGTGAAACTCATAATAAGGCTGAATGTTAGGTGTTAGGAAATTGAGTAATGAAAGTATGAAATTTCATCAGGCAGGTGCTTATGTGTGAATTATTTCCGTATGCAACAACTTTCCACATGGGCTGCTTCGCGGGGCTCATTGTTTTAACTCTTTTTCCGCAGGGTTAAGCGGTCCCAAGCACTTAGCCGACAATTGATCATACGACATAAAATCACCTATTGTAATCGTTTGTACTTGATTTGTACATCAATAGGCGTGTTTTTTTTTATGCTAGTATATAGTACAGTAAAAATTTCCCTTGGGGAACAACAACAAATCATTTTACTGTCGTAATTTTCCACAGTGAAAGCAGGGATGGCATTGCTGTGGATTGATAGTTTCCAGCTTTGAAAATAAGATGGCGCCACCAATGATTTCAGTTCATCAAAGCTTTTTCGAAAGGACGTGTTAAAAAAAAATGTGGTATTTGCAAAGAAATTTTTTCTCGATTAAAAATTAAAGAAATAAAAACTATATTCATATTGAATTTTCGCCCTGTTTCTTACCTGTGGTGTATATAATACAGGATTTTGCACTAGTTCTTTTTTGCTGAAGCTGATAGCTTTTCTCATGGAATTATTTGACTAAAAAATATAGCCCAATGCAAGACAAAAATAAATCAAACAAACAAACAAAGCAGTAAAAAATGGTCAAAAGGGAAAGATATATGTATGAAAATTAAACATTCTTCAATAGAAATTCAAGTTTGGGACTAGCAAGACGTGTTTCAACTTAATTTAATTTGGGTTGTGTTTATTTGTGCGGAATATTATAGTTCAATTTCACGGTTTTGTAAATTGAATCAACTTATTTTCTTTCTAAGCCTATCGAAAAGACTGGTCAATAGTGTAAAATTGCTTTACTACAGGTTTGGAAAAAAAATAAATTGATTCTGTTTGCCAATGGAAAATCTCATCAAAGATTAGTTTTTAATATCTTTTTACATACTCCCCGAACATACCCGAAAGTTTTTTTCAACAAAACAGCTGACTTTGACATAAAGCTTTCTTCACTGCTGGACGATGCCTCCAAAAATAGTAAAAAAGAGCTGTAAGAGAGAATCTGATGTATGGAAAATAAGAAAAAAAAAAAAAAAAAATACAAATTCATACCTGGCTTTGTATCGTTATTCATTTGATAGAACAATTAACGAAACAAACCTAGTATGAATTTGATTTTGTTTCATCTTGAATTTGACAGAGAGCTTTGAAAAGTAGCAGCAAGCTTTGACGTTGAGCTCCATCTCGTTGCTGAAAATAGATCTGAAAATACTGTGGACAGATCGTTTTTTTTTTAACTCGAATGCTGTACTATATACTAGCTTAAAAAAAAACACGCCTAATGTAATTAAAATAGTTTGTAAACCTTTCATTTATTTGTAATAAACTAATCAAAAATATGGTTGGCAGATAGCCGACAATCCTAATCCTAACTAATATTATAAATGTGAAAGTCACTCTGTCTGTCCGGCTTTCTATGTTACCATCTCCTGCCCAAACTACTCAACCGATTTAAATAAAATTTGGTACAGAGATAGTCTAAGACTTAAGAAAGGACATAGGCTATATATTTTATCCCTAAATTCCCACGGGAACGGGAACGTATACGGGAACTTAGAAACTACAACATCGATTTCAAAAATTTTTCCACCGATAGAATGCTTCGCTATCCCAGAGTAACATACATTTTAATTCATCCACATATTCCTACGGGAACGGGAGTCCTTACTAATATAAAAAGTGTGAAAGTAGCTCTGTCTGTCCTTCGTTCTATGTTACCATCTCCCGCCCAAATTAATAAACCGATTTAAATGAAATTTTGTACAAAGATTGTTCTGAACTTAAGGACGGACATAGGCTTTATTTCATCCGAACATTCCCACGGGAACCGGTCCTCATTATTATTATAAATGCAAAAGTAGCTCTGTCTGTTCACCTTTCTATGTTACCATCTCCCGCTCAAACTAATGAACAGATTAAAATGAATTTTTGTACAGAGATTGTTCAGAACCTGAGGAAGGACATAGGCTATATATTGTTTCCCTTTATTTCCACGGGAACGGGAACGTATACGGGAACTTAGAAACTACAACACCGATTTTAAAAATTTTTCCACCGTTAGAATGCTACACTATCCCTGAGTAACATAAACTTTAGTTTATCCACATATTCCTACGGGAACGGGAGTCCCTACTAATATAATAAGTGTGAAGAAAGTAGCTCTGTCTGTTTGCCTTTCTATGTTACCATCTACCGCCAAAACTAATGAACAGATTTGAATGAAATTTTGTACAGAGATAGTCCAAAATTTAAGATAGGACCTAGGCTATATATTTTGTCCCTATATTCCCACGGGAACGTAAACACATACGAGAACTTTGACACTATAGCACCGATTTCAAAAATTCTTCTACCGTTAGAATTCTGCACTATCCCTGAGTAACACAAACTATAAGTCGCCCCCATATTCCTACGGGAACGGTCACCATATTCCCATGGGAATGGGAGTCTTTACTACTATCATAAGTCTGAAATGAAATCTGTGTGTCTATTTTTATTTGTTATCAAAAACCGCCCAAGCTATTAAACCTATTTATATGAATTTTGGTACAGAGATATATGTAGTCTTGAGCCTGAAGTTATCCCTGAATTCCCACAAGAATGCAAACGTAAACGGGAACCTAGAAACTACTGAAATGATTTCAAGAATTATTTCACCGTTAGAATACTATCTCAAAGTAACATTAACTTTAATCTATCCCCATATTCCCATGGGAACGGAAGTAGGTAGGTCTAGGTATATACTAACATTATAGATCCAAAATCAACTCCGTCTGTCTGTTTTTCTTTGTTACCATCTACCGCCCAAACTATTGAACCTATTTGTATGAATTTTGGTGCAGAGATAGTCTTGAGCCTGAAGAAGGACATGGGCTGTATTTGTAATCCCAATATTCCTGCGGGAATGGCAACGTAAACGGGAACCTTGAAGCTACTGGACCGATTTCAAAAGTTCTTTCACAGTGAGGTTATTTCTGTCAAATTGTCTATTACACAGTTGACCCGAGAAGAAATGTCTATCTTGATCTTCAAATAAATATTGGCAATAGGTGATGACTGTGTGAAAAGTCGATTTCGGCGCGGACTAATGAGATAGTTAACCATATAAACTAATAAATTATGGTTGACGTATTGGGGATGTTGTCGAATATCTATCAGAAGACAATATTATGGACACTGAGCAAGTCACATTATATCCTATAGAGTTTGCTAATTCCTTCGGAGTATCAGGAGTGGCTGTTCCAGCTACACAGCTACAAATTACACATCTGGGATGCGGCATTATAAAAGTTTTAATAATGACTGGAACAGCGTAATTAGAAAACTATTGATTCCCCGTATTTCTTAAATTCCCACTGATTAGTAATTTTAGTTTAAAAATAGTGTATCAAACTCGCAAAATCTTTTTATTTGACAAAAGATGGAAAAAGTAAGAACGTCGTGTGCAAAAATGTACTGAAATAAAATAATATGACAATAGTTTACTAAAACGCATGAATGTGTCATAATTGCAAAATAATTGGCCTAAAAAATTAAAAATGCTGCCGAAAGTAACTATTCCACGCGGACGAAGTCGCGGGCACAGCTAGTTATTATATATATGTATATTGTACAAATATATAAAGATATGTATTCTAAATAAGAAATTATTTGTACATTCCAAATATATATTTGTCACAATTGTCAGAGGTCAATTTCTCCCATAATTAATTATTAAAAATAAAAAAAATAATTGGCATATTTAAATATTTGAGGCGCATGCAGTCGGTTTAATTGCTTCCGTTCCGTTTGCTGACTAATCTGCTGAATAGCTGTTTGGTTGTCAACTGCATACCTTTCGGCACTGCTCGCAATTCGTCATTCAACCAGACAATTTAATTATAGTGAAATGTGTTCTTCGGTGAAAGTTTGCATAGTTTTCGGAGAAAATCAAATTGAAACTAGTTATTTGTTGTTTTTAATGGGCTTAATATATTTGTAATTCAATTTGAAATAATTTGATTTTGATTGTTTCAATTTGATTTTCTCCGAAAACTATGCAAACTTTCACCGAAGAACACATTTCACTACAATTAAATCGTCTGGCTGAATGACGAATTGCGAGCAGTGCCGAAAAGTATGTAATTGACAACCAAACAGCTGTTCAGCAGATTAGTCAGCAAACGGAACGGAAGCAATTGAACCCTGAACCGACTGCATGCGAATCAAATATTTAAATATGCAAATTATTTTTTTATTTTTAATAATTAATTATGGGAGAAATTGACCTCTGACAATTGTGACAAATATATATTTGGAATATACAAATAATTTCCTTTAGAATACATGTTTTTATATATTTGTACAATATAATAATTATCGGCTATCTGCCAACCATATTTTTGATTAATTTATTACAAAAAAATGAAAGGTTTACAAATTATTTTAATTACATTACATTGATGTACAAATCAAGTACCAACGATTACAATAAGTCATGTTATGTCGTGTGATGGATTGTCGGCTAAGTGCATGGGACCCAAACTTACTCACTCTTTCTGGGAAACATCGAGTGGAGAAGAACCACTTCTGATCAGCTTTCTTTCTATTCGCAGTATGCTTAATTCTTCTCTACGCTTCTTCTTGTTCAGCATCCAGAAATAAGGCGACTAAATTCATAGCACAATTTTAAAACTATTTTCCACAGAACCAAAACGAAAATCAATAAATAAAATACGACAAATGTTTAAAAACAGCTGATACCTAGGGAAAACGAAAAAAAAAATTTCATTGAAAAAACTTGGAAGTAGATGGCATTTGAATTGATGGATAAGACTTCCAAATGGAAATATTGGAAGTTTAATCTCCGACCATGTTCGCTTTTCAGAATAACCTAAAACGAAGCGCTTCGCAATTGAGTTATCGCTTTAAATACGATCCGCCGCGCTTTCAAGAATAGCCCTACATTATTCCTAAAGGCCCCGACCCATAGAATCCGTTGCGTCCGTTCGCTGTCGGATTCAACTGACAGCAGTGAGTTTTACCGGACACAACGGATTGGGGTGACCCATAGAATCCGTTGTGGTGTGAAGAGAAAACTTCAAATTGGTTTTGACTGCGCATGTCATCAGCTCTGCCGGACGCAAAAGTTAAAAGTTGGGCTACTTTTTCCGTTGCGTTGCACCTCTCATAATATCGTGTGTATTTAATCGAGCTGTCAGTTGAATCCGGCAGCGAACGGACGCAACGGATTCTATGGGTCGGGGCCTTAAGGCATCTCTGTTAAATAAACCCGTTCTATGAGAGGTGATGCATAAGTACCGGATCCAACGGACGCAATGGAACAAGTAGGCCAACTTTTAACTTTTTGCGTCCGGAAGAACCAATAACATTAGCTGAGAAAACCAAATTGAAGTTTTCTCTTTTGCTAATGATGGAATGGGACAAAATAGATTCGTTTATTGAACATCCATGTTATTTGAATAAAAATACATGTCGTGTAACAGCCCTGTTCTTTACCTAAACTCGCCCCAGCAAAACCTAGGGTTAGTTGGGGGTAAAACCAGGGCTTCAACGAACGAACCTTATGCTTTCGCGTCATACAGAATATAGAAAACTGTAGAATATTTTTTCAGGATATTATGTACATATGTATGAAAGATTTAAAAACAAATTGCAATTTTTTTTTTAAAGACTTTTAGGTAATTTGTTTGTCAGTCATTAAGGTGTGAGGATGCTTTTTGTCAAAGGCTGAGGTATGCTCAGCGGATCCAGAGTCTTCTAAAGAAGCAGCAAAACTTTAGATTATTGAAGCTAGTTTATTACCGATAATATAAATAGTTTAGGTTTATACATTTCATACAATGTTTTATAATTTTAATTCATGTTTCTATTTCTATGTCTCTCTTGATATGGGTAGATTCCGTGCCTCTTCGGGCGAAGTTTCGCTTGGGTTTCGGCTGGGATGTGGTCTAGTCCGGAATTCACGACCAGATTCTTGAATTGGTCTTCGGGTCAATCGGATGAAGATTGGGTCTTGGGACACTCGGATTGTGGTCTCCTGTCCTGGGTTATGGGTTTCCAGTTCTTGGGCTTGGATCAAGGTTTCCTGTCCTGGGTTATATGTGTCCAGCTCTTGGTCTTGGATTACGAGTAACGTTGGTTCTTGGTATCTCTCTCTTCGTAAGGTAGATTCTGTAAGGATACTAGAAGGAGGGGGTTAATGGTTGCTCTGAGGTAGCAGGAGCCACTAAATTCACAACGAGGTAGCGTTGGACACTAAATTCACAACGAGGTAGCGTTGGACACTAAATTCACAACGAGGTAGCGTTGGACACTAAATTCACAACGAGGTAGCGTTGGACACTAAATTCACAACGAGGTAGCGTTGGACACTAAATTCACAACGAGGTAGCGTTGGACACTAAATTCACAACGAGGTAGCGTTGGACACTAAATTCACAACGAGGTAGCGTTGGACACTAAATTCACAACGAGGTAGCGTTGGACACTAAATTCACAACGAGGTAGCGTTGGACACTAAATTCACAACGAGGTAGCGTTGGACACTAAATTCACAACGAGGTAGCGTTGGACACTAAATTCACAACGAGGTAGCGTTGGACACTAAATTCACAACGAGGTAGCGTTGGACACTAAATTCACAACGAGGTAGCGTTGGACACTAAATTCACAACGAGGTAGCGTTGGACACTAAA
The DNA here is from genome assembly GCA_949752695.1 of Melanostoma scalare. Classification (NCBI taxonomy): domain Eukaryota; kingdom Metazoa; phylum Arthropoda; class Insecta; order Diptera; family Syrphidae; genus Melanostoma; species Melanostoma scalare. The sequence continues at coordinate 62,843,035 of OX456985.1, forward strand.
TTCACAACGAGGTAGCGTTGGACACTAAATTCACAACGAGGTAGCGTTGGACACTAAATTCACAACGAGGTAGCGTTGGACACTAAATTCACAACGAGGTAGCGTTGGACACTAAATTCACAACGAGGTAGCGTTGGACACTAAATTCACAACGAGGTAGCGTTGGACACTAAATTCACAACGAGGTAGCGTTGGACACTAAATTCACAACGAGGTAGCGTTGGACACTAAATTCACAACGAGGTAGCGTTGGACACTAAATTCACAACGAGGTAGCGTTGGACACTAAATTCACAACGAGGTAGCGTTGGACACTAAATTCACAACGAGTTAGCGTTGGACACTATTTACTTACCTAGTCTTGGTTTCTGGACTCTGCTGTTGCGCTGCCGGTACCGGAGTTCCTCCTACTCTTACTTGAGTACTATCATGAGTTCCTTACTTGTCCACTGCCGGGACTTGAACTGATTTTCATGTATTTCACTGGTTCCCTTATACACCTTTTGGTAGGAAGTGAATGTGAGCTGTATAGGTCAATGAAATATGACTCCACGTGGAGTCATTGGTAAGCTGCTGGTGATGTTGTTGTTATCTATTATCGTCACCATATCATTGCCTGTGTTGGTACATGCAAGATTCTACTGGCATCGGTGTTGTTGGTGGTGAATAATGCTGTTGAATTTGGTTCGTAGGGGCAAAAATGTAATGGGTCATTACACTCCCTCCTTTCTTACGGAGACGAGAACCTTCTCGTCTTGACTGGTGGCCTACTGGTGCTGGAGGGAAGTGTAGCTGAAAAGCTACAACCTTAATCCCGGAAGGGCGGGGGCTCAGGTCCAGGGCGTTGCGATCTTCTCTTCACGAGTGGCTGTCCTGTAAGACTTGTGGAAAAAAAAATTTCGCCCAAGATGTCCATTCCAAGGATCGTATCACTGGTTAATTCTGGTAAAAATGCGACTTCTTCTTGAACCAAACATTTTCTTAGACTAAAAGTGGCCGAATAGTGCTCTCTGGTAGTGGTGCGACTTCCGTCGGCTAAATGAATTTCACGTTCCTGGTAACGCACAGGAGCCTTCAGAGCTCCGAGCTCATCTCTTAATGCTGGACCGATAAACGAATTCGTAGAGCCGGTATCCACTAACGCGTTGAAACTCTTTTCCTCAACTTTTATCGGTATAAATACCCTACTCTCACTGCAGGGTTCGGTTCTAAGATATCTTGGTATGCTTTGTTCTGGTCCTACTTGGTTTGGTGATGAATCCACTTCAACCGTTTCGGTATGCGAATTTTGTATGCAGCGTTTATTATATCGTGCCCACGAACGGGTAAATCGATTGGCTGTTGTAGGCTTTCTTGGTTTCCTCTTGTTTCGGTTCGGACTTCGTTTATTTATAACATCTGGTTGAGACAGTTTTAATGTTGCTATCTGGTGAAGCCCTGGCCTATTGGTTGGCTTTTGATGCTCAGCTTCAAATATGGCAGCAGTTCTATTATTCCAATTTTCTGCTGGCGGATTGTGTCGACGGCATGGACAGTCTTTAGTTAGCCATCCGTCTTCTCCACAATTGGAGCAAAACAACCGAAATGGTCGATGGCAATTACTTTTTTGGTGCCCCCGTTGCTTGCAGTTCCAGCAATGTGTATTGGGGTCGTACGGCGCCGATGTTGCACCAAACTGTGCTCGTGGTGCTGGAGGTGGAGCCAAGGCGGGTCTCATATTTCTCTCTTCGGTCTTCACGTACTCATACTCCTCGGCTAAGTCGGTAAGCTCCTTCAACGTCTGGAAATCGTTTCTTCGGACGTAAAGCCGGTATTCCGGGCGGAGACTGTCGTATATCCTATCGACATTATCTTCTTTGCTCATCTTAGGGTGTTGCCTAATAAGGTACTGCATAGCTCGAATGAAATCTTTGGCCTTTTCTCGCGGTCCTTGCTTCTTTCGCCAGATTTCCTCCTCTAACTTATGGACAAATCGTGGTGGCAAGAAATACTTGAGAAATGCTTCACGGAACTCTTCCCACGTCTGGAAACTTCCTCCGTGGATCCGTAGCCACTCTAGGGCGGAACCTCTGAAGATTTCCGGGAAGGTCCGGAGGATGTGTTCTGCAGGTATGGAATAGCAGTGTACCAACTCTTCTAGACGCTCCATAAACTCGAGGGCATTTCCCGAACCGTCGAACTTAAGGCCCCATTTACGGACGGTGTTCATGGTTTCGGCCTCGGGACTTCGGTACATTCTGTATGGACCTGGTTGGTCTATGCTATCTAACTCCGGATAATGAGTTGGTGAACGCCCGGTGGTTGGGCTTAAACTTGTTGCAGGGCCGGCTCCAGTGGTCTGGTGGTACCGTCCTCCTACGGCTGGAGGTACATGTAACTGGAGTTGGGCGCTAGGCTCTTCCGTCGTCTCGATTATATTGGCAGGTTGCGGTGCTGTTTCGTTTTCATCTTTATACTCCCGTTCTTGAACCAATTGTGAAATTTCCGTGCACAGGTTCTGGGTTGAACGGTGAGTCCTGGAGTCTTTGATATACGTGCTCAAGCGGGATCGTAATGTGGACACCGTTCCACTGGTATCCAATTTTTTGGAAGCCATCTTCTCAATGAGCTCCGTCTTCTTGAGCAAGTAGATGGACGCCAGATTTTCTTCGATATTATTGTCGGTATTTGCCATGGCTTTAAATCACTGGCAAGGCTTGAAATTTGAGTTTCTCTTTTCGGTTTCTTTATGGCTCGTTAGTGAGCTCCTCTGGTTTTGGTCGGTCGGTATCCTCGGTGTATGACAGGTCGGTCGGGAAGATCCCTCAGAGAGTTATTTCTTCTGGAACGGTCGGTCGGTCGGTAAATCTGGATAAGAAATAACTCCTCTGACTGGGTCAATCTCTAGTCGGTGTAATACAGGTCGGTCGGTGTGGACTTCTTAGCAAGTTGATCCTTCTGGAACGGTCGGTCGGTAAATCGGTTAACCAACTTCAAAGAAGTCCCTGCTCGGGCGCCATTTGTGAGGATGCTTTTTGTCAAAGGCTGAGGTATGCTCAGCGGATCCAGAGTCTTCTAAAGAAGCAGCAAAACTTTAGATTATTGAAGCTAGTTTATTACCGATAATATAAATAGTTTAGGTTTATACATTTCATACAATGTTTTATAATTTTAATTCATGTTTCTATTTCTATGTCTCTCTTGATATGGGTAGATTCCGTGCCTCTTCGGGCGAAGTTTCGCTTGGGTTTCGGCTGGGATGTGGTCTAGTCCGGAATTCACGACCAGATTCTTGAATTGGTCTTCGGGTCAATCGGATGAAGATTGGGTCTTGGGACACTCGGATTGTGGTCTCCTGTCCTGGGTTATGGGTTTCCAGTTCTTGGGCTTGGATCAAGGTTTCCTGTCCTGGGTTATATGTGTCCAGCTCTTGGTCTTGGATTACGAGTAACGTTGGTTCTTGGTATCTCTCTCTTCGTAAGGTAGATTCTGTAAGGATACTAGAAGGAGGGGGTTAATGGTTGCTCTGAGGTAGCAGGAGCCACTAAATTCACAACGAGGTAGCGTTGGACACTAAATTCACAACGAGGTAGCGTTGGACACTAAATTCACAACGAGGTAGCGTTGGACACTAAATTCACAACGAGGTAGCGTTGGACACTAAATTCACAACGAGGTAGCGTTGGACACTAAATTCACAACGAGGTAGCGTTGGACACTAAATTCACAACGAGGTAGCGTTGGACACTAAATTCACAACGAGGTAGCGTTGGACACTAAATTCACAACGAGGTAGCGTTGGACACTAAATTCACAACGAGGTAGCGTTGGACACTAAATTCACAACGAGGTAGCGTTGGACACTAAATTCACAACGAGGTAGCGTTGGACACTAAATTCACAACGAGGTAGCGTTGGACACTAAATTCACAACGAGGTAGCGTTGGACACTAAATTCACAACGAGGTAGCGTTGGACACTAAATTCACAACGAGGTAGCGTTGGACACTAAATTCACAACGAGGTAGCGTTGGACACTAAATTCACAACGAGGTAGCGTTGGACACTAAATTCACAACGAGGTAGCGTTGGACACTAAATTCACAACGAGGTAGCGTTGGACACTAAATTCACAACGAGGTAGCGTTGGACACTAAATTCACAACGAGGTAGCGTTGGACACTAAATTCACAACGAGGTAGCGTTGGACACTAAATTCACAACGAGGTAGCGTTGGACACTAAATTCACAACGAGGTAGCGTTGGACACTAAATTCACAACGAGGTAGCGTTGGACACTAAATTCACAACGAGTTAGCGTTGGACACTATTTACTTACCTAGTCTTGGTTTCTGGACTCTGCTGTTGCGCTGCCGGTACCGGAGTTCCTCCTACTCTTACTTGAGTACTATCATGAGTTCCTTACTTGTCCACTGCCGGGACTTGAACTGATTTTCATGTATTTCACTGGTTCCCTTATACACCTTTTGGTAGGAAGTGAATGTGAGCTGTATAGGTCAATGAAATATGACTCCACGTGGAGTCATTGGTAAGCTGCTGGTGATGTTGTTGTTATCTATTATCGTCACCATATCATTGCCTGTGTTGGTACATGCAAGATTCTACTGGCATCGGTGTTGTTGGTGGTGAATAATGCTGTTGAATTTGGTTCGTAGGGGCAAAAATGTAATGGGTCATTACAAAGGTAGGTATGAATTTTCAGCTTAAAGCCTTGCGCAAACCAGCACGATAACGTCTTGCGATGCGATTTCTGTCAAAATGAAATACATGCAACCTTATGGAGTTTTGACTTAACGCAATCGCATCGCACGCACTAATCGCGCTGGTTTGCGCAAGGCTTTAGACAAGGCGACAAAATGTCATGCGATTTCTTTAACATCATACTTGAAAAGATTGTACAAAACTCAAACGTCAACACCAGAGGAACAATCTTTCAAGGGTCTGTACAATTACTCTCCTACGCCTAAGATATTGACGTAATGGGAAGAAAAAGCGTGATTTCATAGGTGCTTCTGCGCTTTTGCGAGCATTGAAACAATAGCGCCAAAAATAGGTTTAATGGTTAATGACAACGAAACGAAGTATATGCTTTCATCAAACAAGAACACAGAACATCGACGAATTGGACAAAACGTCACAATAGACAGACATAATTTCGAGGTAGTACAGGGGCTAGATTCCGCAAGAGTGAGTATAAAAAACTCACACTCACGGTCCTCTGAAAACTCACGCTCTGAAAGACCGTGAATAAATTTGAAAGATAGTGTACACGTCTTCTGTCAAAAAAACTCCACTTCACCCTTGCGGAATCCAAATTAGAGTGTGTGCACAATTTTTCGTGTACACATTTAAAATTCACTCTTGCGGAATCTAGCCCCAGGACTTCGTCTACCTAGTATCCCCTATAGACACGGATAACAACATCAGTGCGGATAACAACATCAGTTCAGAGAATAAATCTTGCCAACCGTTGCTTCCTTGGGTTGAGAAGGCAATTGAGAAACAATCCCCTCTCTAGAAAAACCATGGTAACCCTTTATAAGACCTTAGTCATACCTCATACCAGTTCTGCTTTACGGCGCAGAAGCGTGGACTTTATCGAAAGCGGATGAGGAAACCCTTTGGTAGTTTCAAAAGAAAAATACTCCGAATGATCTTTGGTTCCGTATGCGAAGACAATGTGTGGAGAAGAAGATACAACAATGAGCTGTATGAGCTGTACCGCGACATAGGCATAGCCAGAAGAGTACGCATCTCTAGGCTACGATCAGGTTCACCCCGAACTGTAATGCTCGCCTAAGTAAGTAAGTAAGGAGTATGTAAGTACATTACACGGATGCTAATTTTAAGGCAGTTATTGCTTCACGATTGAGTTTTGTTGTAATCCATTAAAGAGGTTTAATCCTCGCTCTAACTGTTTTATTGAGATACCTACCAAACTGTGGAACCAATTTCAAGCTTCATTTCGGCATGACCTAAAAAAATTCGCTATTTGCATTGCAAGTGTTCTATGCAAATGTTAGGTATAATTTTTAAGAGGTTGTTGCATCCCTAAACCATTACATTTGCTAAAATAAATGGTTAATTTATTGTTTTCTTGTAAACTGGGTTTTTTACACTTTGTCAAAGGATGTAGAAGTAGATATGTGTTTACGATTCGTTAATTCGCTGTTGTTCGCTGACTCAAAATTTAAATAAAGTTACCTTTATACAAATCTTACAAAATGCTATTTACACCTGTGCGAAAAAATTTTAATGTGAAAAATAAAATAGAAACCTCACTCACCTCTAGATCGAGTTTACTCATCGACTCATTTCTAATTTCTCTAATTCATTTTGACTAGTTTATATTTTTCAAAACACCGGACGGATTCTTTGGGTCACCTCTATCCGGTGCCGGTGCGTCCGGCAAAATACACCAAACTCGTTGATGAAATGGACCCAACGGATTCTACGAACCGGGCCCTTAATACCATATGAAAGAAAACAAAAGTTGATTTTCTATCAGCTGATCACTTGGATACAAAAGTATGTATTACCCAAAATTCTCGAATTAATTTAGATAGCTTTTTGGTTGAAATTAGTTTATGCCTCTGCTAAATGTTTAACTTGTAGATTGTGCGAAGCTCAAACTTCAGTATTATAAATCTGTTCAATTACTTGTTAATGCAGATAATATTGATGAAATCAAAGCCGTCTTTACCCTTTTGGGGGCCCTGGGCACTTTTTGAAAATGGGGCCCCTGTATGATTCTACAAAAATGTTATGTTGTTGTGTAATAAAGGTATACAGAAAAAAGCACATAACTTTGAATCAATATTTCGTCAATTATAAATCATTATAAAAGTAAATAATTATTACAGCATGTTTATGTTTTAACATAAACGTTAACATAAACATAAATAATCTAAAAATAAAAACAAAATAATAAATTTTTCATATAAGAATTCAAAAATTAGCAAAATTTAAATAACAGGAAATTTAATTCTGATATAGTTTAAGGAATGTAGTTTAAGGAACAAAATATTGATTTGCAAAAAGATGGAAAGAGGAATGTTTATTGAAGCAATCTTTTTCTTGATTTAAGATTAGCAAAATCATTGACTAAATCTACAAATTCGATACCTCTGAGGATTTCGCTTTCGATTGACATCAGCGACAAACTTGTCAATCTTTCTTGAACCATTGTAGTTCTGAGTTCGTTTTTTATTCTTTTTAACTGAAGGAACGTTTACCACTGCAGTTGGTCACCATCATACTTAAGAATATTCTAAGTGCAATTTCAACACTTGGAAATTCATCTTCAACTTTATTTGTTTTTATGAAATTATAAAGTTCTAGAATATTGCCAGTTTTTTCATTTTCGTGTCGAATAGTTTTCCAGTATTCTTTTAAATTCAGATATTAAGCAAGTAGACAATCTCCGTTTACATCTTCAGTGTAAAATTTAGAAAAAGGCTTGCAGTTTTCTTTCAAGTCTTCTGAATTGAGTTTTTAATCGAAAAAAGAAGTCAAAACTTTGGCCAATATTCGTATATGACCCTAGTCGCTGTTTCAAATCAACGCCTAGATTGTCAACAATTGATAGAAAGGCTTCAATTTCGAACCTTTCTTTCCCAGTCAAAATTACTGAGGGTTCAGAGCCGTCAAAAAAAGTCTTTTCTACACCTAGTCCTTTCAGAAAGGTTTTTATACTCGGAATCCGGGTTTTTTTTTTGTCTGGATGATGAATCAAAGTTATAAAAAATTGTCCTTCAGCCCAATTATAAATTCATCGACTGCACTCAACAAATCTGACATTTTTTTGCAAAGACTAAGAGCTTCCAGTCTGGCCTCTCGTGCCTGTCGTAAATCGTTAACGATAGGCATCAAAGCTTCTGCAATTTCTTGATGATCATTATATAAGGCGCTTAGTTCATCAGCTCGCGCTGACCATCTTGTTTGAGAAAGACTTTTTACAACTTTTTTTGAACCTAAATGAATGAATACCAAAAATTATTAATAGTAACCCTTTTGGACCATCGCATCGCAAATGTCAGAAGGATACCTACACAAGAAGTTTTCCTATCTTCACAACACCATTTAACTTCGATCATAAGATACACGTATGGATGTTTTTTCAGATTGGATTTTTAAAAGTGCCCTGAAACGAACACAAGGGAGTGTATGGTTTCGTTGTCCTGATCATTAGTATTTTAGTATTTAGTATTTATTTATTGTGATTTAAAATGTTCAACAAAGGTTGTTGTTAAATGTAAAATAGACCAATAGAGATTGAGTGTTGTTTCAGCAATTTGGGGGCCCCTGGTGATTGCGGGGCCCTGGGCCTGGGCCCAGTGGGCCCAGTGGTAAAGAGGGGTCTGGATGAAATATGAAGAAGTAAGCTTTGATGTCATTGGTGCTTTTGCGAACATTGAAACAGCAACATGTAGATTATAATACCTTCTATTCCGTAGACTAGTAATGCACGTGGCGTAACGGTTAGCATTACTGTTTGTTGCATGGAAAAAACAGAAAACAAACCAAAAAAAATCGAGATAGTCGTTTGTAATCGGAAAAATTTTTTAGGTTCCCTTCATTCCTCACAAGGTATGGTTGTGTGAAATGCGCTATACTTCAAGGCTCCCCACTCTGTTGCGCAATTCTATTTATTCGGTATTTATTCCGTAGATCATGATCAATCCCTGCATAATAATGTAAAGATAATCGAAACACATTAAAACGAATCTTTCTTCCAAAAAGACTTCCTTACCATGAACAACTATAGAAGAGAAAGAAGTCCGAATTGATGTCAATGAAACACTTGGAATAACTTTGTAATTTATTTTATATCAGCGTTTAATTTCATTTAATAATTATTTCTGATACATTTACATATACATATATGAATTCTTTAAGAAACTTGTAAAAAAGAAACATCACAATCTGGAGACCTCCATGTCAATTATATTTTCTTCAATTTTTTTTTTATCATAAAATCTCCCTCTTATGTTGGAAGTTGTTCATATGTACACGTCCTAGGCTTACTTCTTTTCGCTTTTTCGTTTGGCTTTTATTTTCGCTAAGAACACCTCGTTAAATAAGATAGATAGATAGATAGATAGATAGATAGATAAATTAATTTTATTTTCTTTAAAAAGTAGTTATAAAAACAAGATTATGCTGGTTTACAAAATTAGTTGAGACAATAACTTGTTAAAGTTGTCTGTCAAGTCATAATTTTACTATTTACATTTTGGCTTAGCTTGAATTTAAATTAATTATATTCATTTACAATTAAGTTGCGATAATTAAGAGCATTTTTTAAGAATCTATAAAGGTTTAAATAACATTTGCCATTCAATATTTGAAGAAATTCATTTCGATCAATTGTTTCGGCACCTAGAAATATTCTTCTGTAGGATTTGAAAATAGGACAAACGCTGACGAAGTGGTAGGTGTTCTCAGTTGCATCAAGATTGCATAACGTGCATAAGCCAACAGTGTCACGCTGAAATGCCCTAGCATTCAAATTAAGTAGCCCACACCGTGTTCTTAAGAGCAGACTTATCATTTCTCGTGAGTTCGAGTCATCAAAATAATTGGGTACCTCTGTGAAGGATAGATTGCAGTATTCGTCATGAAATTGTGATTGTAAAGCCCGTTCGGTAGAAGCATTCCACTGTTGTTCCTTAAGTTTAGTTAAAATCAAGTTGTGAGTCTGTTTCCATTCGAAATTGCTGGTTTCACAGTCAACAAGGATGCCAGTCTCGCGGAAAAGGCCTGACCATTCCTGGGCCCAATAAATATTTTTGCGGAGTACTGCTGTTGAAAGTATTCGTGGTAATCTAAAGCTGGGTAGACTCAAAACTTTACGCATATATGTAAAATGTATTTCAAGAGTAGTAAGAAACGATTTTGGCAGACCAGTTTCGATGTGTACAACGTAGTTTGGTGTATTATCAGGTAGATTAAAGCATCTTTTGACAAAAAATCTTTGAAGTTTCTCACATTGTATGTACTCTTTGTACCCCCATACTTGTGCACAGTAGTACATTATGGATCTAACCGCTGCATCATGAACTTTAAACTTAGCTGAATGAGGTACGGATTTATTTTTTACGAATTTGGACCAGGTTGCGTTTACAGCATTTTTTGATGTAGCTAGCCTCTTTGTGAGATGTTCGGACCAGGACATGTTATACGTAAAGACTACACCAAGATATTTATACTGGTTTGTAATTTTTATTTCTGTGCCATTAAAATACCATTTTTCACAGACCGCCCTTCGTCCTCCATTCCTAAAGATAACAATTTCCGACTTCTCAAGATTGACTTCAAGGTTCCATTTATCACAATAGTTGCTGAACTTGTTTATAATAGCTTGAAGTATTACAGGACTCTCAGCCAAAATTACTATGTCATCAGCGTATAAGAGGACATTTATGCCAATTCCTTCTACAAATATTCCAATGGGGAGTTCAGAGTGGAGATCATTTAAAAACAGGACAAAAAGGAGAGCACTCAGTACACAACCTTGCTTAACACCTTTGTTCGTTCGAAAAAAATTAGATGTGCTGTTTCCATCCCAGACTGCTGCAACTGTATCTTGATATAGTAGTTTGATGATTTGAACCATTTTCGTTGAAATTCCCAATGTGACAAGTTTGTGAAAAAGAGCTTCTCTATTGATGTTGTCAAATGCGGCCTTTAAATCTACGAACCAAGCATAAAGTTTTTTTTTCTGACTTAATTGCAGTTGAATTAGACATGAAAGGTTGAAGATCTGATCGACAGTGCTATAATTGTTTCTATAAGCAGCTTGATATTCATTGAGTATGTTATTACTTTCAATCCAAGTTGTAAGACGATTTAAGAGGACCGTGGTGAATAATTTGTAGAGGGTGTCTAAAAACGAAAGACCTCTATAATTAGATACAAGGCTAGGATCACCTTTTTTAAAGAGGGGAAAGATAATTGCTTTGTTGAAGGATGATGGTATCGTTGCTGTTTCGTAAATTCTTTTAAGTAAAATGTGGACCTCACCAATAAAGGAATCACTCGCGTTTTTATAAAATTCATATGGGATTCCATCTATACCCGGTGCTTTATTTTCTTTTGAAGATGCTATCGCAATTCTTACTTCATTCAAATCGATTGGGCGATCAAGTTCCGGTATTTGAACTAAAGGTGTTTCAAGTAAATATTCCACGTTGGTTAACCGATCAGAATTAAGGGAATTTTCGAAGTGTGACATAAACTCAATAGCCGTGATTTGTACACCGTTATTCTTAGGATTACCGCGTATCTCTTTGGCAAGTTTCCACCAATCCTTTGCTGAGGTAATACTTGAAAGTTGAACAGAAATGCGCTGGTAGTATTCACGTTGTTTTGCTTTACAAAGGACTTTATACTTTTTATTAGCATCACAATAATTTTTTCTGCTTGCATCGAGATTGAACTTTCTATAAATGTTAAGAAGTTTTAGCAACGCTTTTCTAGCTATAAAGCATTCTGTATCATACCACGGTTTCTTTCGGTCGAACTTGACATTTGAATTACTAGGATTCCCGTATGCAGTATAAATACATTGTTTTAAAGAAAGGCAACGTGTTTCAATGCTATCTAGAGGCGTGAGTTTTTCCGCAGCAACTTCATCAATTTTTTGGTTGTATTCTGCACATCTATTGGTAAACCATTTAAGTCTTGGGAGCAAGATGGAAGTGGAGTGTCTAGTCGTATCTTCGAAAGCTTTTATACCCAAAACTAACGGCATGTGATCAGAAAAGGTTGCTCTATCAACTGAGAAATTTACAATACTTTCTAAAGCACTGTACGAAGGACAGCAATAGTCAATCACAGATGATCCTCTAGTTGACACAAAAGTATACTCGCCGGTTGTATCTCCGAAGCCCCTTCCGTTAAGTATAAATGCGCCAATGTCTTCCAAGAGCTCGCAAAACTTATTACAGTTGCTGTCACTTACAACATCTTTAGAGTATCTTTTGTCAGTGATAAACTGTGATGTTCGTGAATCAATTGTTCCTTTTTGTCCAGTTCTGACGTTAAGATCACCCATAAGGATGAAGTGGTTGGATTGAAGCTCTTCGAAAAAGGATTTTAATTTTTCAAAATCACGTGTCCAATTATTGCAGTTTAAATAGCTTGGTACTAGGTTAAGAATGGACCCAGAAAAATTGCCTTTTAAAATGACTGTATCGAAGAAATTTGTGAATCTTAGTTGGTATGTGGATTCAATAGTTTTACGGAAACCGTATAAGCAACCGCCACTAGCTCTGCCAAAGTTTTGGGTTTTTGTTGCCGCAATCCAGAACAGTTTGAATTCTTTAAAATAAATTTCATAATGGTGTATATGCTCTGATAAAACAAAAGTTTCGTACAAAAAGAAAATATCAAATTTACAAACGTATTTAAAAAAGTTACATAATATATTTTTATTAACAAGACCAGCTACATTATATGACAAGACTTGACAGACTTTCGTTTGCTAATGGTTATTATTGTTAGGGTTATTGACACTTGAGTCCTGCATGTTTGTAGGAGTATCCAGAAAAACAGAGTAAACCTCGTTAAATAATATTTTATTCAATAACCATTTCTATTTCTACGATTAGAGCAATTTTTAAGAGGACATAATATGGGGCAATGGCTTGCCATTCGGTTTGGGCATGTGGTTCGCAAAATTATCGGCTTTTGAGTAAAATACTTTCTCCAATGACAGTTGAGAGTGTTTGAAGATATGAAACAATTGTTGTATTTCTCATTTTAGTGGATATACGTATGTTTTTGTTTATTTTGAATTTATTGCACAGTTACTTATAAGTAAATTACATCATCGTTGGACTATGTTTTATAAATTTATTTGAGCTTGAATTTATGATTTTTCTTGTTATGTTTTGCTTTACGTTTACAAAAAACCAACAAAAAAATTGACAAAAAATTGAAAACTAAAAATAGGAAAACATAAGTATTACCATTCAAGTTTAACATCTTGTACATCTAACTTCAAACTAAAAAAACAACTAAAAGTATATCTTATAGTGTTTGCTTGCTTAACATCCAATTCATTTGGTGTTTTCAATTTATTTTTATAGTTTTTGTTTTGCTTTCTTATAAAATAACACCTAATGATTGGTTTTTCTTTATTTAATGTAATCATGTACACATCGTAGCGCCTGAAAATGCCATCAACATTTCTTGTTTTCTTTGGTTTTATTTTTTAAATCTAACTTAAGGAGAAAACACGTACTATATTTCTAAGACACATTTAAATTTGCTTGTTATTTTTGGTTTTGGTTTTTTTTTTTTTTTTGGGAAGGGAGGGGGACTTTATTTTGTTTTTGTTTGGTTTTATACTTCTGAAGGGATATTATAAGTAATCTTAATATTCAGTAGTTAGCTTAAGATTTCGAAAGTTTTACACTTAATAACACTCAAAGGTTTTGCATAACTGCCAGTGAACACTTTTTTGTATTTGTTGTTTCCTGATTTTTAGAAATTGTGTCTCGCTAAAAGATAGAAAAATGAGGAAGGTAATACCTACTGTTTGTAGTTATACGAGGGTAAAGAAATCGAAATGGTTTCTATTTTCTTTCGGTGAAAACTGTTGTGTGGGAATTTTATTCTAACTAATAAGGGATTTTCATAGTTTTAAGGCGCTTCAATTAAACAAGTTAACGAGTGGAGTGAATTGTTGCTGTTTCTTATATTTAAAGTACACATAAAAGAATTGTTATTTTCTTTCAACGAAAACAGAAATAGAGACATCGTGTATTTTAAAATTTTGTATTAATTTTTGAAGACAAGAGCTGTTTGAGGTTATTTTCAAAAATGCGGCTATCTCAAAAATAGTAATACTCAAAAGACAATATTGTTAATTCTAAGCAAAAAGAAATAAACTTAGGCATCGCGTAAAATGGTAACCTTTTATTTAAAAACTATGGGTACACTTATTGGTCAACATTGATGTATTGGCACGTGAAGCAAAGGCAATGTGTATTCGAAAAGCAAAAAGAGTATTTTCTATTTGTAACAACAACACTTTACACTTACTTTCATTCACACAAACAAAATGAGTACCTTTCACATTGTTGTACTCATTAAAGTTACAAAGCAACACACCTTATGTAATCAACTCAATTATGCCGTTTTTCAGTAACATTTATGAAAAGACAAGAAATGACAGTAGAATCAAACACAAACTGCACAAGACATCGTTCTATTCGTGTTTGTAGGTTCGTTCGTTGAACTTTCCCCAGGGTTGACCCAGGTTTTCTTGACAGCCCTATGAGTTGGTTTTCCAGTCCTTAAAAAACGCTAAGCCAAAAATCACCACACATCCCTGTCATTAAAAAAAAATACATGCCATTTGACAGCCCTTAACTCGCCACAGCAAAAACCTAGGGCGAGTTGAGGGAAAACCCATGGCAAACCTAGGGCTCAAAAAACACTAAGTTTGACATTCAGGGTGAACTTAGGTTTCCCAAAAAACGCTTTGTGGTGACCATAGGGCAACCCCCAGGGTTTCAACGAACAGACCTTGTATTTGCAAAGCATTAGCTCACTCCGTTTTTAGATTGTCATAAGAAGGAAAAAAAGCAGGAGTGCGTTGAAGAAGCTGATAGATTTTTTAGTAGGAATGGGTTTGTGCCTCTGCTAAGTGTTTGACATGCAAACCAGGGAGCTGCAGTGAATGTCTCGTTTTATGAATGCATTAACTTATTCATTGCCTATTCAGGCACCATTCATCTTAATCCAAAGAAATAAACAGTCACACACTGCACTCTATTTTAGTCAACAAGACAGACTCCCACTCTCATTCACTTAACTGAAACAATGGCAGGCAATGGCAATATCTGTATGCGTATGAACTTGTGCGAATAGTGTTTAAAGCAACGAATCATCTACAGTGCAACGAATACTTTATAAGACAACGAATACTTCACAGCGCAATACTGTGATGAAGAAAACATCTGTTAAACTGAAATATATATAAAAAAAAAACCCAAAAAATATAAATAACGCCCAAGTCAAATCACAAAATGTGTATTCACATATGTATTCGCACCTTTCTGTGCGATCTCGCAAAAACAAAATAGTTTGATCTATGAACATGAAAAAATATTCGTTGTTTTCCCTCAACATTCGTGAACATTCGCTTTTTTCGAATGCAAGCGAATGGTGTACCTGTTTGAGTTGGAATGGTCCATTGATTCACCATTCATTGGCACAAGCAATGCGAAGGCTCGTATTTACGAGCGTCGCGTACTTTTTCTACAAGCATCACATTTGTTTCATCATTGTGAGCGTGAGACTGTGTACGTCTTGTTTTTGATTTTTTGGGGGATGATTCGAAAGCGCAAGTGATTGGTGGGGGCGTTCAACAATCGTATCCGGATAGCTTTTTGTTATTGTTTACGTGTTAAAACGTTTAGCAGTGTCACAAACCCATTTCTACTAAAAAGCTATCTAAATGTATCTGAGTATTTTTGGTATACCTTTCTATTCAAGTGATCAGCTGATGGAAATTTTATTTTTATTTCTTTTCATGTTGATTTTTTGTTTTGGTGTGCATTTATTTCAGCATTAGTCTTTTAAAAAGCATGGGAAATCGAAAAAAAGTAAATTATAATCGTCTAGCAAAGATATTTTGAGTGTTTTTCTGTTTTCAAAAGTGGAATTTTCATATTTCACAGCTGTTGTCTGCAGCAATCTGGAAAAAGATGTCTGAATCAAAAAGGTATCTAAGATACGGCTTTCCGATTGGTTTTTGAACGTGCCCATTGCACTCATGCAGTTCTCTGATGCAAACAACAACAAAAAGCTGTCCGGATACGATTATTATGGCCACGTTCAAGAACCTATCGTGTAGGCTATCTCAAATACCCGTATCTTAGATACCTTTTTGCTAAACGTTTAACACGTAAACAACAACAAAAACCTACCCGGATACGATTGAACGCTCCCATTGAACGCCCCCAATAGCAAAAGAACAACACACTTCAAACAAACGTTTTCTTTTTACTTAAAACTGAATCATTAATTACAAGTTTTGAACATAACACATAACCATGAAAATTTTGTTGTGCACATACTCTTTACAATACCTTTCTAATGTTATAAAATTATTAGATATGCGTTTTGTTTAAGGATAGTAAAAGGGGTTCAAAAGGATATTCTTCACGAGTATTCCTGATCTAATTAAAATATCAACGAAGTGTACGCGTAGTTTCTCATTGTTTAATTTCAAGCTATGATTTAGTTGTGACTATCTGATGTTCGATGGTAGAAAAGATGTTTGTCCTTAGGTTTTCTATTTGTTTCTATGTCATGAAAACAAGTTGACAACATCCATACAACATCAGTGCAATATCAAAGTACCTCACTTTACGTATGACTTTCGTCCACATTTTCGATTGCAGAGTTTAGAGGAAAGACAATGTTAGAACAACATAAAAAGCTACGAGTATCAAAAAATAATTGAAATCAGCTGCTTGGTTAATAAGCCAGCCTTTCCACCTGTCCTTTCGCGTTGGTTAATTACCCAAGTACTCGAGGGAAAAGTCGAAATGTTTTTTAAAAGAGGAAATAATGGAGCTTATTTGCCACCTGGTGTAGACGCTGTGAATTCATAGCCAAAACGACGATTAAAGCGAAAAAAGCATTTTTTTTTCTCAAAGAAAAAGTTTTATAAAAGTGGGAAAGTCGAGTCTCTGGCCCTGACTAATTAAAATTCCTGTATCCACTGCAATCAATATGATTTGAGGCTTCAAAGAAAATTTAAGAAAACGTTCTTTTCTCTGAAGTTTGACGACGGAACATTAGGTGGCCGTGGCCGTTTGGCAAATCCCAGGGAAAGAATAATTAGTTTACTAGCAACTTTTTTCTCAAATAAGTCATTCATGGGGCAACAATGCTCTGAATGCCACCAGCCAGCCGCTTAAGGGTACTGTCGCACCTGGAGGGTCGAAAAATATCGAATTTTCGTGAATTTTGTTTGTAGGAAAGGTATGAAATGGATTTAAATGAAATTTAGTACACATATTAAGCTAAAGTATGCTGTCTCTTCGAGCTCAAAATTTAATTATACAAATACCAATTAAACAAAGGTAAAGGGATTGTAGTGCAATTAGGTTTAAAGAAGATACCAAGGCATTTAAAGAAGAGACATAAGTAGATATCCGATGGAAAAAGAGAGACAATAAAATTTGATGTTCATCGGAAAAAGGTGAATGAAAAGCAATAAAAGATTGCATCGGTCCATGAGATTTGATAATAGGGTGATTTTGGACATATCGGCGTAGACAGCAGAAATCACTGCAAAGAGAGAACACCAGCTGGAGTTTACAAAGAAAACTTTAGTTAAAAACATTATAAATTGCAAAGAAAGGTTCTTGTTTTCTTTTTTTATATTAGAATTTAATCTAAAAGAAAAGAATTGTTTGTAAAGAAGAAAATACAATCTTTTCAAAAATATAAAACACAATTTAGCTACATTTATTCAGAAACGAAATATTAGACTTCAAACTTTACTTTCTACGAATTGTAGAAGAAAACAAATTAATGTGTTAAAGTGAAACTTCAGAAAAGACGAGGCTGCTACAAAAGCCCGGACAGAGAGAAGATGAAGATTTAATGAAATACTAATCCTCGTATTCTACCTCATTATGCAGCAGACTAATCCTATTTATGAATATTTGTTTTTTTGTGTCGTTTTTTCGTTTCATCAAATTTTCAAATCACACGGTGTTAAAGAATAATACAACACACTTGCTTTATACTTAGGCTTTGTGATATTATGCAGGCGAAAGGACAGGTGTAAAATACAGAACGAAGCTCAGTGACAGTAGAGACGCTAACAAGAATCACGCAAAGTGGAACCCGAGAGTATAAAATATTGCAAAAAAAAATATCGTCATAGAAAATGGTTTGCCACGAAATTTGTTACTGTTTATAAATTTATTGAAAAATTCTAAATATCTGTTGTAAAACATTCATTACAAAGTTGTTTTTAGTCTTTTCTACTTCGCATTCTTAGTCCGAAATTGTTACTGCCTGTTGTGTGGGAGGTTCGAGGTTCGAATCCCATAAACATGAAATAAAATAAAAAAGTTTTCCTCGAGTATCGCTTTTCACGAAGAAAGGTTCTCCCAAACCAAAGCGTTTTTGCAGTTGCGGCAGCGGCATTTGCAGTTGTCAAAATTAATTTACACAGCGGCATATGAGAGTACTTTGTTACGTTGGTGTGGGTACTCTCATATGCCGTTGTGTAATTTAATTTTGACAACTGCAAATGCCGCTGCCGCGACGGCAATAAGGCTTTGGCTTGGGAGATCCTGAATTTGTAATTACTTCCGGAGGAGTTGCCTTGAAAAATACTTTCTAATTTAACGGCTTGGAATCGTCATAAAATTATAGGCCCTGTAAATGTGTCATGCCCGAGGTTTTCATAGCTTTGTTAAGCCACCTTAATTATTTGTAAAAGATATCACGAATCGCACAGAAATTTGACGAAAGTCAGTCTAATCCTATTCCAGCATAGCGATTTTTCGTACATAGCTGTTCACAAAAGAGAGTGATCATGAGAGAGTAAAAAATTTCCCCACCCTGCGAATTTTTGACACCATAATTTCTGTGGACAGAAATCGTGCACAGCCAAAATAAATAAAACAAATGCCAATCAGGTGTTTCCAAACGTTGCTGCGAATGTTTTGTTCAAGACATTTATTTACTTTTCAGACAATTACGTTCTTTCAGAGAGTTTCTGAGAGAATTTCACCCGCCCACTCCTTAAATATGACACAAAGTGCAGAAAGTAAAAAAAACAGACCTATTATTTCCATTTTCCTTGTAACACATTACATTACGATACATTACCTACTCCACAGATAAAGGGGTTAGGCCACCCGAGAATTTTCGAAAAATCGATTTTTTTTTTAAATTTCATATGGTCCCTTAGGACCTCAAAAATGATGTCCCAAAAAATTATCGCCGAGAAAAAATTTTAGGTACTCGGTTTTTCAATTTTAGTACAAATCCGTCTGGTCCGCAGCGAGCTCCTTTCGTGAGCGCAAGGGTCAAGGTACGTTAGGGGAGTAGAGCATGTATACGGCAGTTGTTATTGAAAATATTTATTTCCTGTCTAGTCTAGACTAAAGTTAGATTTGTCGAACGTCTCCTTCCGGCATTGCAGATTGTGTTGTGAAGTGTTGTTAAATTATTCATGATTTGGTACTATTCAAAACTTTAAACGCGTTTATCTCAATACTATATTTTTCAAGTTGGCCGGACTCGTACTCATGCAATTTTCAATCGATTAACTTGAAATTTTAAACATGTCTTGAAATATACATTGTCTATGGAAGTACGTAGGATTTTTTTTATATTGCGTAGTTCATTTGTTATTAACAATTTCTTAGGAAAATTTTGCGCTTTTCACTTTAGAATGACGCCATTTGGTCAAAAATCAATATATCGCAAAAATCCTACGTACTTTTATAGCAGTTAGTATATATAATCGAAAAAATCAATTTGCTCATTATTATTCAAAAAATTACATAAGCTGTTGGTCCGGCCGTGGACCTAAAAAAAAAAGACGTCGTCGCAAAAACGCTGCACAGCCGCCATTTTGTAATAAATCGCTTCAAAAAAATAAATGTAAGCAGCCATTGATATAAATAATAAAATCACGTTTCAGTTATTTCGATTTATTTTTTAGTTTTTCTGAAAAAAATCCTCAAAAAGGCTATTTTTTTCAGCCTCTAGGGTGGCCTAACCCCTTAATCTACGCCTAAGGGGGTGCGGTCGGTGGTGACAAAAACCACCGGCTAATGACTTATAAAACAATTGTGGCAAAAAATAGAATATAACCGCAAACTCCAGATCCTTTCTAAAATTAAAACGAAACAACAAAGAGAACTTCAAAACAACCTTCAGACATTCTTACATACCACTAGATGCAACCATGCAACCGACACGCCCGCCCTCTTTGATTTAAAAGTTTTTTTTTTGTTTTATGATGTTTGAGAGAAGTAAAAACGAACAAGTCTTATGAATTCCTTGTTCGGTAGTTTGGAAAACGGTGGTTCGTCGCATTTTACAACTACACTTTCCTCAATGCAATACAACAAAAATTTAAACAAATAAAATTGACAAAACCTGTAAAACCAGTAAAATTAACCCGTAAATCAACACTTTATGATTATTACTTTTTTGTTTTGTTTTGTTTCAATACACCTCACAGGGATCTCTGAATGAATGTGTTTTTCTATGTTTTAAATATATATTTAGTTTTCTTTGTTCTGTATACAAAATATATTATGTTTCATCTTTTTTTTTATTTAGTTTTTGAAAAAAGTACAAAACTTGTTTATTTTTTGTATAGAAAACCTAAAGATAATTTTGTGAAAAGTGTCTTCGTGTTTGTGGTGTATATATACATATATATATATTACGTTAAATAGATATATATATGTTAAATTTAGTACAGATTTATATACAGATATATATTAATAAGAAGTGTGTGCTAATTTAAGTGTGACCTGCACATAATTTCTATAGATTAACGCTACTTTTCCGATTTTGAAATTTCATTTTTCGTATACAAAAATATTGAAGTGGGAGTAGAAAAAAAAAAAAAAACAAACCGATTCGATATCCTGCATCGAAGTTTTGTAAAAAAAAGAAACAAACAAACAGAAAAGAAAAAAGAATAACGACAAAACAGTTGTGCCAATTGGAAAATAATCAAACAAATTTGTTTTCTTTTGTGTTTTGGAAAAGTAATAGTATTTATTCATTTTATTTCTTTTTATGAAACGTAATAACAATTGTTGCCAGTTCTAGGTATAAACAATGCAGAATTCTAAAGACTCTTCTACTATACTCTATGTACTTGTCGGAGTTGCGCAATTTAATATAATAATCTATAAATCTTCACTTTGAGAACTCTGCGAATAAATCATAAATATTTTCATTTGCTATATTACATTTTGCTTTTCTTATTTTTTTATTTATATAATTTTAAGTTTTATGTTTTTTTTTTTTTTTTTTTAATTAGGATAAATTTTAGAAAAACATTTTTAAGAGTAAAAAAGTACACATATTTCTTCTCCATATTTTAATTTTGTTTTTCTTTTCTTTTTTGTTTTCTGTCTGTACATATATAATAGTAATAATAATTATTTTTTTACGTTTTTTTTTCAATGTTTTTTTTCTTCTTGTATCTGTATGAAAGTTTATTTTTTTTTTCAATGCTATAAATAGGTTTTCATGTAAGAAATTTTAATAAAAAATCTACTCATTTTTATAACAAAATTATAAATCTAATTTTTTATTTTTTTTTCATTTTTTCTAATATATATATATATATGTATATATATAATTTTTTTCTTGTTACAAAATGTATAATACATTTATGATGTATGAAAATCGGTTTTATTTATTCAATCATTATGTATATGTATGTATAATATTCTAGTTACTAGTTGCATTGAATACATAAAAATATTGTTTTTTTTTCTTTATATATTTAATGATATAATTTCATTTTCAAAATAAAGAAATCACACCCAGATTATTATTATTAAGTAGCCTTTATAATGTATATAATATAATATATAATATATATTTTTATCTTTATTTGATTATATAAAACTTTTTTAATACTTTTTGTTCGAAGTGTTTTTTTTTCTTAATTTTTTTCTGTAGCATGGTTTTTAGTCAGTAGTTTTGGTTTTTTTTTTCTTGTCATATTTCTTGCAAAAGCGCATTGCTCTTACACCGATGATTACTAGTTATAATAAACTTTTACTTGTTTCATAGAGAACGTTTTATTTGCAATGTATTTTTTGTTTTGTTTTTACTTTATAATTATTATTATTTATTAAGTGGGTATTGTTGTGTGAGTTATCTATTATTATTTTTGTATGTAATGTACATAATATTGTTTTTAAAAATTATCTTATTTTTGGAACATGTCATATTGGCTGTTGTGTTTCTGTTTTAAAATTAATTTTCTTAATTTGGAAAATGTTAATAGAGATGTTTTTTTTGTTAGTTTTGTTTTTTTTTTCTTAGTGGAGAGGAGAGGGTGCTAAGATCTGTTTTTTCTTTCGATGATTTTATTCTTAACAGCACAGCTGTACAACGACTAAATATTAAATATAATTTTTTTTTCTCAGCAGATATATAAAATAAATAATGTAATAATATCGTATTTTCTTGTTTTTTTTATTTTTTTTACTTGAAAAAACAAACAACACATAAATATTTGAGCTGTCCAAAGTATTTTTTATTTTTGTTTTTTTTTTTCAATAGGTAGGTACTTTTGCAGTGTAGTTAAGTGTTTATTTACAGATATAAATATTATTTTGTAATTAAATTTTGTAGACTAGTTAATGTATGAAAATAGGTTATTTTTTTCTTCTATTTTTTTAAATATATTTATACTGTTTATTATCATTACGACAATTCACTTAGCGTTCATGGTTTTATTTTTCTCTTTCTCTTCATTATGCGTATATATGTTTTTTTTTTGTTTTTTGGTAGATAATCATAATAATAATAATAATTAATTTTTCTATTGTGTTTACTAAACAATTGATTTGTTATTTGTATGTACAGTTAGTCATGTAGTTCTAAGTATGACATTTAACTTTGAGTTTTAAAGTTAATATTTTTCTTTCTTAAAGCGTTTTTATTTTTGTTTTTAATTTTAAAATTAACCTTTTTTTCATATAGAATTATCATAACAGGTACTCTATAGCTATGACCTTACGTAAAATCCGCATGGATAATATAAAAAGAGAACATAAGATTGCGTTTGCAAAATCAACTTAAAACATGAAATACATACAATACATATTGTGTTGACATTTATAAACAGCAAGTACAAAAATTGTTATTCAATGCATTTACTTTTTTATTGGTGTTGCTTTAGGGGGGTTCAATGGCGTTCTTAAGAGACTGTGAGCCAACAAAGATGATTTAAACAGAAAACAATGAGTGAAACAAAAAAAAAAAAAAAAAATACTAGAAACCTTAAAGGGTTGCGCTTAGATAATTATAAAATGAATTAATAGGGCAACAAAGCTCGGTAACATTGGCGTCTAAAGCTAGGAGCGCACAAAGCAGCTAAGCTACGACAGACAGGTTAACAAAAGAATTTAGGGCTTGGTTTCGCGTGGGCTCCCATATTACATAATATGAGCCTATAACCTTACAGCCGTATTTATTAGATTTTGCTATTACACGCTTAAAACGCATAATAGTTATGCAGTGAATAAGAACCTATTAAGACTTTATTCAGTGAATAAAAAATCCTTATTTATAATCTTTTTCATCACCCATTATAGTTATTCATCCCTTATGTCAAAATCATAAAGAAACTCTCTATTTTTGTTTCTCAATGGTTGAACTGACAACAGAAATTTGTTTTTGTTTATATTTTCCTAGCTATGGAACATTCGATCATTCGATGTCTACTGCCTTTTCAGGAGTAAAAAATTAAAAAATTTTAAACAATTAAACACTTTTTATAGTGTTAAGTTTTTTTTTTGACAAATAACAAAGGACACCCAAAACCAAACACCGGAAGAACATTTGTTCCTTTTATTTCATTAGCTTTACACAAATACAATTCTTTGACTTTAATTTCTTGTTGTTTTGCCCAAAAAGGGAAAATCAAAAACGCTTCCCAGCTGGAAAACTTGTAAGAAACCAATTTACAAAAAAGGAAAACACAGCATATTTCTTTCAATTGAAAACACATTTACTACATCCAAATTATGTATATTTCCATTTTAGTTATTTTCAAAATTCTCAAAGTTGTAAATAAACCACTGAATGACAACTCAATACTAGAAATCAAATGACATTTATGCGCTAAAACACGCTTAAAACACGCATATTGGCGTTTAAGCTATTCAGCCCTTATTCACTGACGAAAAATGATTATAAATACGATTTTTGTTTTATTCAATGAATAAGCGTGTTTTAAAGTTGTTCGGAGTTTATTATGCGATTATAAATACGGCTGTAACTATTTAACAGACCTAATATTCAAAGACAGAAATCGCTTTTCATTGTAGTTTAATTTTGCTCAGAGGACCTGCCAATTCCTCGCTAAAGACGATATCCTTACAAAAACCATTGGATGTTAATAGAATTTGAAATTCGAGCTCTTATGTTACAGGCAGACATGCTAAAAATAACACCACGGACATCACCACCACCGACAGTTTCTAAAGCACGGGTCATACAGAGCTGCTTGCCAGCGGCGAATCCAGTAGCCGCTGATCAGCTTAGTGTGAACATGAAATTAACCACTCTCGCTGGCAGCCGGCGAGTAATAGCAGCGGCTGGCAAAGTTGAACATGTTCAACTTTTGGCTGCTAGCAGCGGCTGACAAAATAAAAAAATACTGATACACATTCTATTTAGTAATTGTAAATTCGAAATTTGTGTCAAATATCATAAATAGGTTTAAAAATTAGAAATAATGTTCAAAAACCAATTTTTGTATGATTTTCTGCAGCTGTGTGTGACTGGGCTGCCAGCCGCTGCCTGCTTCTGCTACTGCCAGCCGCTGGCAGGAAGCGGCTGGCAACCAGTCGTGTGTGACCCGTACTTAAGTCAAAGTTTTAACTGAATCATTAAATTATTGCCGTTTTTTCACATTATAAACTGAACCTAGTTCAATTGAACGAAAGTTAACTACATTTGGCATCATTGAACTAATTTATACGTATTTTCATACATTTTCACAAAAATAAATAAATAGTTTGGCGCAACAGAGCAGGGAGCCTCGGGTTCTAGCACATTTCTCTCAACTATATTTTTGTGAGCGAAAATAGGGGCCTACAATTTTTCGCCTATTTCTAATGACTAATCGAGCAGGCGCATTTCATGGCATGAAATTACTACTGGAGAAATTGACCATTCCTCGCGAAAGGCAATACCAGTGTGAAAACATTTTTTTTCTTGATGGCGAGGAGCTCCAGGGCCTTGCCCATTTCTCACAACCATACCTTGTGGAAGAATGGAGGAGACTTACAGTTTTCTGCCGGTTCCGAACGGCTAATCTAGAAAGCGCTTTTCATAGCAAGAAAAGCTGTCGAAATTTCACAACTAATTAATGTACAGGGAGATAAATGGTGAACAAAAAAGTGTGAAGAGTTGTAAAAATAGTAGTAAAAATTCTATTACAATAAAATCCAATTATAAAACCTATTTAAGAAAACAGCAGTTTAAGCCTAGTAAGCTGCTGATGCGAAACGGAATTTTTCATTGGGTTTCTCAGCGGAAAATATCTGTGTAGACTATCATCAGCTGTTAAGAAAAATGACAATCAAAATCAAGTAAAGGTACCATCAGAAGTGGGTGATCAATTTATATGAACAAAATGAATTTACAAAAGCGTTTTTCCACATTAATTTGTTAATAGTTTTTTTTATTTATTTATCTTGTTTTAGGTCCTTTTTCCACTTTTTTCAAGTGTTGTTACTGTTGTGGCACAACATTAAAAATAAAACAATTGAATTGTTAAAATTTCGCAATTGTTTATTGTACCGGGAGATAAATGATGGACGAAAAAGTGAGGATAATTTGTAAAAAATCTACTACAACTATCCACCCATATAACCCATTTTGCAAAGCAACAATGTACTGCACAACGAAAAAGAGAGCGAAATTTTCTGTTTCCGATTTCGTCTTTTCATTTTCGTATGGAATTTTTTCTTTCGTTTCAGCAGCGTACTAGCCTTTACCTCAAAACATGGTAGGTTAAGGAAAGTACCAAGCATTGAATTGGAGCTTAAAAGTGTAATAAGTTCGTTTCAAATAAACTCAGTCAAAAGTTTCATCGAACAGTGTGAAATATGCTGATTTATTGAACTCCAGTTCAAGCCAATTTGGCCTAGACTTAAATGTGAGCGGGCAAACATGCTATAACTATCACGCCACGGACAACACTATGCTTTGACTTAGTATTTAAAAAAAAGACGGGATTCTTGGAATGTATTATTGGAAGGATATTATGACCCTCCAAAATGCGGCTGATTTAAATTAGTTTGGGTGCCACCATTTTGGGAACGTTGTGTTGAAAATTCGTACTATTATTTTTCATGTAATGATAGTTTGACGAAAAAAAGTACGCATACGCCACAGTGAATTAGGCGAAATAAAAAAGCGAAATGCTATTCACAATTTATACCTTTATATCAAACTTTGCTTCTAGTTAGGACGAGTAGTGTCGGCTTAAACTACGTGGTAAACTATACAACCGCGCATTAAAATTATTTAAGTTCGCTACAAAAATGGTGAAAATTTTACGGTAACAGCATTTTTCATCGTCATGAAGCTCATAGTGTTGAGAAAAACCCATGCTTGTCAACTTCTCGTCAATATTTTAAATTCCACAAACGACATTACACTGAAGTTTGCTTAAAGAGTAAGGCCTTAAGGCTTTTAATGTTTAGTTATCCCAAGAACTCAAGCCTACCAACCAATGAGCGACGATACCATCGTTTTTTTGTGAAGTGTCTCTTGTCCGTGTGATTTTTCAAAGAGAGAATCTAAGATGAAAGTCAAAAAGAATTGGTGATTTATGATTTCATGACGAAAAAAAATATGGTGCTGCAAACGTAGCAGTGGCGGTTATTTGGCATATTCTTCTCTTCTGAAATAAAATTCAAAAAATGTTCCTTAAAAAACTACTTTTTTTTTGTAAATATCAAAATGACAATTCTTATTAGAGCACGCTACCCAATATTGGCAACCTCATATCTGGAAAAAATTAAATAATAATTCTAGACTTAGAAAAGTGATTTGATTTGATATCACTTTAAAGACTAAATTAGAATGAGAAAACAATGACCTGCCTGATAAACATTGACAAGAAATTGGAAACAGCACCAAAATTGGTTGCAGATGAAAAAGGTAAACAATACTGAATTTACTGTTGTGGTTCGAGTCTATGTATTAGTTAGCTTCTCAAAAAACACTACCAATGTCATAATGTCAGCTTCAAATCAGATTAAAAAAATTAGTATAACCGATTGGCCTTATATGGAACGTGTTGAAGCGATAGTTATGCTCTTTTCTAGCTGGCCGAACCAAGGTAGGTTTTGTGAGCTTTGTAGGTTTAAGACCATTAAAAACTTCCTTTCAATCACTTTAGTCAATTTTATATAGGATTACTTTGAAGGACAAAAGCAACTATCAGCTGTTGATCAGCTCCGTGCAAGTACAAAATTCGACACACTGTCACACGAGTATTTAGTAGAGACTCACAAAGTTGAACGCGTCCCAACAGCAGCAACTAGTAACACAAAGAAAAAAAAAAATATACCTTAACGTGGTATGTAGTAAAAATTTTCTTCTGGATTTTTTTTCCTTGCTGCATTTACAAAGTTTAAATAAAGTGCTGCCATTGAAAATAAATTTTGAAAGCCAAGTTTGTACAGCTGTCCGCCGCTGCTTACTGATAGAAACTGTGGAGTAGAACGCGACAGAATGATCAGGTTACCAGGCAATGCTTGTGTGTTGCTAATGACAGCTGCTGGTTAGTAGCCGTATAAGACCCGTGCTTAAAGCACGGTGGCAAGCAGCTCTGTGTGACCCGTGTTTAAGCGAGAAAGCAACATTCGGGAAAAAGCGATACATGAGGAAAAACAAATGGATGTTTTTGCGGTTTGAGCCTTTAACTCCCACGTAACTATTACGCTAGAGGCACATGTAAGAAAACGTCAGAAAGAGCGAGTACTTCAGGGTAAGAAATCCTACCGATCAATCGCTCAATTGATAGGTGGACCCAGTTGAGCTTTGTTGAGCCACGAGGGCATGAAAAAACACTGAACACTTATTAGTTTTGATTTTGTGTGAATTGTCGATTGTTAATATCTTAATTTTCATGAATTTTTCGGCAGACTCTGATCTGACAAACATGAACATTAGCAACTTAAAAAACAGTGTGAGTGGATTAAAAAGGTATTACTCACAAAAGATGTGAACATTTTATATTACACTAAAAACTTTGATTCTCCTTTCATCGAAAAGGCTTTTCTCTTTTATAATTGACCCCCATTCAATTAGATGTATGCATGAATAAATTTGTTTGCTTTAAAATTGCATAATTTACAGTGACTTTCAATATAGTGCGGAAAAAGAAACGATAACAACGATAACGTGGAGACGATTTAACATTACATTTAAAGCAAAATAAGTACACATTCTGTTTTTCTTTGCATCAGCGTAATCAATTGAGAATTACCATAAACATCAAAAAGACTAAATGAAAAAAAAATTTGTATACAAGTTCTTATAGCAAATAACCGCATGATTTTTGTTTTGGTATCATATAAAATACACATACACACATATATATATATTTTCAGTGAAAGATCAAAACACTTATAAACATGTCCATTAAGAGTATAAAAAGCATAAAGTTTATTTACTTTTTATGTTTTTTTTTTAACATTTATGATGTAAGTATTTTTCTTATCAATTTTATTTTATAATAATTATTGTATCATTTGATATGCAAGTAATTTTCAATGTGTTTTTTGTTGTTGTTGTTAGTATTAAATAAAGTACATTACATGTTAAATATAATTGTAATTCATAAAAACAAAGGGAAAGCATATTTTTTGTGTTAAATTTTTGAGTGTTTCCGAAGAGAATTAATATACAAGCGCGTATGCATAAGGTACATAGCTTTTTTTCTAGATTCATAATATAAATGATTTTTTCAACGAAAATGGATTATTATGAGACATTTTGAGAATCAAAAACAATAGACTTACATGTGCATTCACGTGTTCCGAAAAGCATCTAAACGAATAAAATGAAATCAAATTTTGAAAGCTTTAAAATTTGAATAAAAACCATAGTCTTCTGGAATAGAGAAAAACATGTCTTTCAATCAAAAGCATTGACCAAAGTTGATTTTTTAGGTCCTCTGTTTTCAGGAAGTTTTGGAAAGTTAATGGAATTGTTTGGTTTTGCTTCTTATTTTCGTAATGGCGTAATTGAAGTTCCTAGCTTCCAAATCAGAGTAAAAAGCAGGAATGCTTTGCGGGTTCTTTTAAAAAATTAAAAAATTGGATGCACAATGTTACAGTAGGAGTAACAAACTTGATTGTTTTGGAAGTACCAAGATCCGTGCACGACGCACGAGGCACGACAGACTCAGTTGGTATTGTCTTATTTAAAAGAGAGATCCAAAGAATACCGTTAAAGAGGAAATACGATACAACAAAGAAACGAAAAGAAAACGAGAAAAAAAAGCTCTTGGTAGAGACTATACCAAAGAAATCTGCCACAGACATGGAAAAATCCAAAACCGGAAGGCTTGTCGACGATTTCTGAGGTCAACGAAGTAGTTAAGTGGAAGATCTGTGATACATTCGAGTTCGCAATACTCGTAACCTCGGAAAGAGAAGAAGAAGACAACTTGTCCGACTGGCTCAGTCGGATGAAAATATCGAAGCTATTTTGGACCCCATTCGAGCAAGTCGAATTGAAGATACTACGTGGCGTCGTCGAACCAAATTTGCTTAAACCATGTTCGAGCGTTTACAGAGCCCTACTAAAAAAGACTTAGTTTGATGCTGCTACTATAGGTGCGTTTTTGTCGCAACCCAGCAGTCCTATCAGCTCAGCAGTGCACTTTACCACTGAACATAAAAACAATTCACACTGAACTAAATGTGCTGAGTATTGATTTGTTTATGTGTTCAGTGGTAAATCCATTTTAGAATTGCAGAGTTGCGTCAAAATCGCACCATCATCGTTTAATGCTTCTGCACCTAAGTGGACTGTCGTTCAAAGTCTAGCATTTCAAATACGTGTTTAATAAACCCGAAGAATTATGAAAATATTTGAGACAATATTAAAGAAAGCTTAAATCTAGCTAATGCCTTAATCGCTGGGAGTGGAGTTACAAGAAACAATCTTTTAACGATATATTCAACTATGGACGATTAGCTTAATTGTTTTGCTGGCTAGAAATCCATTTCCCTGTTATTCAGAAGTGAAACTGGAACGGTTGAGTATATTTAGCTCATTGAATTCAGACCTTGACAACATTGTTTCATGGGGTAATAAAAACCCTTTCTTTTGTCGTTAAAGCCCATTGTCATTATCCATGAATAGTACCTGTGTCAACGAAATCAATTAGCTGTCTGTACAATGGTCTTCGTTAAAATGACCACCAAAGCATTTCAGGGGGTTGAGAAGCGAAGATGCATCGAGGGTAGTAGCGGCTTCTGGCAGCAGTGTTTTTCGTCATAGGGGGACTCGGTAACTTGGCCGAGCGAGTCCCATGGTTGGGTGGGGTATAGGCCACACTGCGACAACATCGTGCAGTGTACGGAGTGTGGTGAGTGTTTTTGGTGGTGGCTTCTGCATGTTTTCCATTCTGTCAATGGCACGATTTATGTTTTGTAATAGGTTTCTGTCATGGCAAAGTGGCAAGATCCCCCCCTAAAACGGCGAGCTGAGCCGAGCATTGCAAGCGTGCCAGGCCTCTTTGTCGTGACATCCAATTCCTCCCCGCATCCCTCTTTATCCTTCTATTTGACCTTTCTTCAAACTTTTCACTCTCTTTCACTCTACTTTAGCTTCTTTTTCATTTCATTCTTCACAATAGACATGTCATTTCATTTTAGTTTCAGTCACTTTTCAGTTCTCGTTTCATTTTTGCAATAGCCCGGTTTCAACTTCTCATCTGTCATTTTTTTTTATTTTCTCTTTCTCTTCCACTCTAAGTCCCCGTCCCTACTCTAACGCCTACTACAAAATTTGTAGTCGCCAAAAATGCTGCAAAATGCTTTGGTTTCATAAAGCCATCAGGAAATTTTTCACCCCGTCTAATCAGGCAATAATTTAAAAAGCCTACATCCGTCCAAGATTGCAGTATAATTTCCATTTCTGGTTAAGTGCTTTTCAAACGCCGCGCGCGCCGTTGCGCATACTTGTCAGGGTACAAAACAGAGAGTTAAGACTGATATGCGATCGAACGTAGTACTTGAACATCGTTGATACGTTACTTGTCTCACTATTTTTTATCGGTGTCTCATACTTAATCCCTAGTTTTGTTCTAAATGCTCGCACTTTGTTTTATTACATAAAATAAAATATGACTATCGTCTACAAACTAACGCAATCAGGACCGTTGGTAGAGCGATAAAAAAAAAAACGTTAATCCAATAACAGCAACTATACAAGAAAATCGTTCAAGCGCAATTCATTGAGGTAGAAGTGAAATAGAAGGAACCAGAAAGAAGGACAAAGGGTCTACGAAATCCCGAACAAAGAACAAAAATTAAAGGATATCCTTGAATTCAATCTCATTCTCTGGTGGACTGAATTTTGTTTAGGAATGTTTTGGTTTTTCTTTTTCGTTTCATCGAATATTAAATTTTTTGGTGCTCAAGAACTTTCCTTCAATAAATTCAACACGGTTGGTTTATAATAAAACTTTGTAATATGCAGGAGCAAACTCATGCATAGAACACTGACTCTTTACTATTTTTTTATAAACTAGGCGTCGCAATAGTTTCGGAGTGAGAGACTAATAGTCTTATAACGGGACAGCTGTAGATATGTCCACTATGCTACTACACATAAAGAACATTTATTTGACAAACAATGGGAACGCTACGAGGCATCGGACAAAGAGCAAACCGAAAATATACAAAATAATGGCCTACGAATGCCAAAAAGGAGGAAAAAAGCAGGATAAGAAGCGATTGTTGCAGAGGTTCTACCAAAAGGTAGAAAGATCATACCAGGGTTTCAAACCTTGAACCAAGCCCGTGAAGACCATAAAGCAAGCATAGTGGTAGAACTGCAGCCGGTTGTGAGGAACAAGAAATACTTCTTCGGCAGACTCAACTTGGACGATGATCAAGAATGCCGTCCTTTAGACCTAGAAGAAGTTAAGGCTGCCATATGTAAGCTGAAATCAAACAAAACTGCATATGCAGACGACCTAGACGTAGAAATTTTCAAAGCAGTTTTTGAATAGTTGGATATTAGAATGCACCAGCTCATCTGCAAGATTTACTCCGAAGAAAGCATGTCCGAACCTCAGAGAGAAGCCCTTACAATGCCACCAGTTATAGAGGAGTAGGTTTGTTTTCTGTAATAAGTGAATTTCTGAAAAGCCTCACGTCAACAATTTTCAACTGCATGGAAGATTTTGGAAAAACCATCGTATTGTATAGCCATGTCAAGTTTTGGCATCTTTAAAATGCTAGGATGACTACGCAAGATGGCTTCAGAGAATTCACGCTCCTCAATCAAGGTCGGTAAAGAATTCAACCGAGACGTTTGATGTCGAAAAAGTCGATAAATCACAAAGTAAACAAAACAGAGAGTCAACTCGTACCCCCTTTGTTAGAAACACCGTCAAATTATTTTTGAAGTGACATCAAAGATGGCGTCTTATTTAAAATAGTGGCTATATCCGACTCAAATAGAGTTTCTTCATTTCCACTTTTTTTTTTTAAAGCAGTTTCCACTTTGGTGTGCAAATAATGTATATCGCGGCAGCTTTGAATTAAGCTGAGCTTGCAAAAGCTCAAAAATTAATATCAAACCAAGAGTCAGAAAAATTTCGAAGCAGGTTCCCGGTTGTGGGTTCCCGTCTAACTACCTTGCCGCAGTTGACTCTCTGTAAGTAAAGTAAGTAAGAATTCATTTTATTTTATATTATTTAACATTATTATTAATTAACAATAGTTTTTTATGAATTAATTAGCTATGGCTGTGCCATAGTTGACTCTCTGTTTCTTCTCTGTGCGATAAACTGTCACACGACAGTGCTAGAGTACAATTCATTCAACTAAAAATATTAAGTTAGCTCGTATAACTTTACCAAGGTTTCCTTGACAGCCCCATGGGTTAAAAAAAACTGGGTTTTCGGTTCTAAAAAAAGGGTTTATGTTACTAAGAAATAACCACACATGGTCATTTAAAGAATAAAACGTGTCGTTTGACATCCCTGTGTGTAACCTAACTCGCTGCAGCAAAAACCCAGTCCCACTTCAGGGAGAGCTGATGATGGCGAACTTAGGACTCAAAAAACACGGCGCGGCGTTAGCTTCATAGGGTAAGTTACGGTTTTTAAGAAAACACCTTGCGACCAGGGTACGAATCTCAAGAGTCAAATTTCGAAGTGAAATGGTAAAAAAGTGAAATAAATCGAAAAATTGCGGAGCAGATTTGATTCGAAAAAAAACTCAAGTTATTAAAAACAGTATCGAAAATTATGTGTGAACACAGTGAATTACCAAAACAAGAAGCAACAGATGTTCATTGCAAAATTTTCATTGGTCGTGTTCAGTTTAGTTCCACCTTCCAACTTCTTAGTAAAAGCGCTGCGCGCTGCTATAACTTTCAAATGCAATGCGCGTATGAAGTAAGGTTCTCACCGGAGCGCTGCAGTCTTTTCTCGTTTTAAGGAATAGTGTAAAGATTTCATATGCATGTGGCATGGGCTATAATGGAAATGACACATTGGGTTTGTTTGATTCCAAGATTGAAATGAATTTTAGGTCTGTTCAATGAAAAATAGTGAAAGGAAAATGAAATTTTAGCGGAAATTGAAAATCGAGTCAAGGAATTGAGACTGATTAAAGTTTGAAAGAGTAATTTTTTAGTGTGAAAAAAGTGAAGTAGATCTCAACTCAAGTGAAGTAGATTTTGGATTTTTCTTAAAAGCGAAGTAAATTTGCTTGAACGAACCAACTCATTAGTGGACTCTTTATATCATACGACAAGAAAACTGCTTTATGCATATATTTCAACATTTCTGAAAATTCGCTTTATTTTGGGCGAGTCTTTATCCGCAAGGTTGAAACTTTGTTTTTCGGTCTATCATAGCATTAGACCTGTCCTCTTTTAATATGCATGGTTTTTTTTTCTAAGGAGCTTCAATATCAACTAAAAAATCTCAAATGATTAAAAATGACTACTCTACAAATGTTGGGATGTGACAAAACGAGAATTGCCATCAACTAAGTGGCTTTTTTCTTCTAACTTTTGAGCACTTTTAATACCAAAAGGTTTAAATTATAAAAATAAGACGAATTTTGTTTTATATAAAATAAAAAAATAGCCTTTTATTAAAATTTAAAAAAATTTAAAAACTATTAGTAGTTTCATTTCACTATCTCATTAAAAAAAAAAGAAAACAATACAAATAATAATAAAAAAAAAAATCAATCAAACTATTCAATAATAGGAATATAAAAATATGTAATAATAACGAAATTATAAAAATCCATTACAAAAATACTTAACTTAAATTAAAAAAAAACATGTTATTTTAAAAAGTAGCATCAAACAAAATATCCTATATAGAATCATTAATTTTTTAAAGAAGAAAACAATTGTGTAACACGTGTAAATCTACAATTGTTTTTTGTTTTGTTTTAATATTCAACCCGCTATATGACTTACATGCCTTATAACGTTTGTCTCATTTTTGTTTTGTTAAAATGTGATAAGTAAGTGTTTTTTCACTTTATATAAACTTATGTTTATGTTTTTATATAACAATATAAAATTATTATTGACTGTTAAAAACTGGTTTTATGCTTTTCATTTCTCTTCGTTTGAATATACATAAATATTTTTTTAATTGCAAGGAAATCATAACTATTCTGTTCAGACTACATTTTGACTATTAAAAGTATACGCTAAATTAACTAAATATTTAAATTTAACTATCGATATTACTTTTGTATTTTGTTTTTGTTTTTCTCATTTTATGTATAAAAAAGAATATGCGAATGTGATCTATACACCCTTTTTTTCTTATTTTGTTTAGGTTTTATGTATCTAAATAGAAAAATATGTTTTTTTTTTGTTTTGTTTATTTTACTTTTGTCTAATTTTTCTTCTTCTATGCTCCTGAATAAATACGAAACGTAGTTTGTTAAACTTAAAAGAAAATTCTTTTCGTAAAAAAGTTTGCTTTTCTAGAGTTTATTTTTGATCTACCGAAATAATACTAATAACTGTTATGTGTCTGGCTGTGTATACCAAAAAATGAAAGAACAAATCAATATTTTAACACGACGGCTACGACCACAATAATATATATTTTTTGTTTTATTCAAATTTACTTATTTTCACAAGATGTGAATCTTATTTTCAATGATTTTACCTAAGGCGATTTATTCAGATAAAAAATATTGTGATTTATTACAGGAATTATACCAATTTCTATATGTACTTAGGCTTTTTTGTTTTTTTTTTTTTACTTCAGAATTTAGCTTGAATTGATAAAGACCTTTGAATAGAATTCCTATTCTTTTTTTTATTAATATATATTTTTATTTTACGACTATTCAGTATATTTAAAAAACTATTAGTAATTGCTTTTGTTTTGGAAGGTTATATTATTCCGCATGAGATACTTTCAAATTTTTATCATTTTTTGTTTTGTTCATAAATTATTCTACAACTCTTTTCAATTTTTATAAATAAATTATTGTGATTACAATGCCGTTTCTATTTATTCGCTAATTCTTTTTTTAATTTTTGTGAGAAATTAAACTCACATTGTTTGTATATGTTCTTATAATTATGTTAATATAAATATTAATGGATATTCTACAAAAAATTGGTATAAAAATACAAAAAGATAAAGTCTACATAGGTACATAAAATGTGTTGTATTTTAATTATGTATTTCATAAATTTTTTCTGTTTTTTCTTTTTCAATTTAATGATTTTTCGCCTTACAACTAGCTTTTAAGGTTGGTTGAAATAAAAGTAGAAAAATTTAAAAAAGAACGATTTAATTGAACTAAGACGTGTCTTAAGAAAGAACTTTGAGGGCGTATAAGGAGATGAGATGAAATCCATTTTGATTTAATTAAAAGTCCCCCGGGACAAGCTATAAGAAATATAAATATGATAAGAGAAAAGGAGAAGTAAAATTCGTTATTTACAAGAAAATAGTTTTTTGAAAACTGCAAAAAATGATTTCATTTTTGAATGAAACAAATTTACTGTGGGTAAGATGAACTATCAAACCTCCCCAAACCCCTCGATATGATGGTTAAAAAAATATAAACTTACTTTTAAAACTTATAAAAATGTGTAAAAAAATATCTGTGATAAAATATTAACGTGTATCCTTCCGCACTTATTCACTTTAAATATATTTATCTCACCAATGTTATAAAAATATATTTATGTTTACGTATATCCTTATTATTTTTTTGCTTTTGTTTTAAATCTTCATTATAATTTGTGTTTTTAAGTAAAAAAGGTAAAAAATTAAAATATGTTAAATTTAATTCAATACGCTTAAAATTTGTCTTAATTTTTGTTTAGTAGTCATACAAAATGTTTAATACATATATATTTTTTACATACATATTTCGGTCAAATATCTCTTAACACTATTCACAGTGGACATATTTTCTTTAAAATTTTTTTTATTTGTATCAATTCATAGCTGTGGTTTTTTTGTAATTTTGGTTTCTTTTTTCTTCTCGCGTAGACAAATTTAAGTTTTTGTTTTTTTTTTCTTTTGGTGGGTAACTCGCTTTAAACTTCTCCATTGATGCCATTCACTGATTTTGTTTTTTTTTTGTTTGTCGTGTGAAATTAAAAATAATAAACAAAATACATTCGAAATGTTTTATGTGTTAACAAAAAAATACAAAAAAGGGAATCACTAACAATAAATAACCATTTGATTATAAAAAAAAGTATTTATATTTAGCTAATGTATATATAAAAAAAACTTAATATTAAAAAACATCCTTCGACTAACTTACTGCAAATAAAAAAAGAAACATTTGCCTAGATAACAAGATTATTGATGATAGTTTTGTTTTTTGTAGATATATTTTTATGTGTGAAAAGAGTAAGTAACAAAAATAAAAATCTTTGGGTAGTATAATTTGTTTAGTTTTAAATAAATAACAAAACTTTCACAACTTAATTTAAATTTAATTAGCAACCAAAAGGTGCTGATAAGGTCCTGTTGCATTGGAATAGAACGAATTGAGACCGTCAATTAGTTTTGAATTAGTGGAGTCCTGATTGGCGCCAGAGCCGGGTGAGCTCATTGGTGATACAGTTTGTTGTTGCTGTTGTGGCTGTCCATTGGTGGAGTTGCCAGTTGAGTTAACACTTGTAGCTGTAGCAGCTGTAAGGCTGCCAACAGCAGCTGAGATTGCAGCGGATACATTGTTATTGGCATTATTGGTTGGCATTGTGGCATTGGTGTTGTTGTTGAGATTAGCTCCTATACCGTTGAGGTTGTTTGCATTGCCATTTTGTTGTTGTTGCAACGGCTGTGGTTGTTGTGGTGGCAATTGATTGTTAAGACCATAGAATCCATGCGGTTCAATATACGAAGAGAACTTTCCATGGCCATTGGTAGTGGGGATATTGCCGCCGCCATTACTGCCATTAGTAGTGCCATTATAGATTCCATTAGTCTCGGCATGGAAATGAGAATCAAAAATATTGCGATGTCCATTGAATTGTGGATACATGCCCATGCCGATGTTGGGAAAATAGAAGGGATCGTTCTGGCCAATACCCAAACCTAGTGGGTTTGGTGAGAGAGATCGTGATGGAGATGATGGTCCTATTGGGCCAAAATGGTTACTTGGAGGAGCCGGACCATGGGAATGATGAAATTGCTGTTGCATTGCTCTTTGTTTGATGTAGTTGGAGAATTCCGTCGGTGACATTCGATATGAGCTATAGTTTCAAACGAAATTGATCATCTAGTAGCCTTTGATTTATTTGATTTTACTTACCTGTTAGCACGTTTAGAGCTAGTTTTTAATTTTGTGCTACCAAACTTGGTTTGGGCGAATGTGGCTGTAGTAAATGTCAATGGGGCTTGAGAGCGTGCTAAAAAATTGCCAGCTGGATTTGGACTGCCTTTGTATGTTGGACTTGCGGACGATGCTGGCGATGAGCCAGAGTGTGGTGATGTTTTCGGACTCAAACTCAATCCATTCATACTTGAGCTAACAGCATCGATGGGCCGGAAGCATTGTGCTTCCGGATTGAAAGTTTTTGTTACTTCACGATCAGCTGATGACGAGTCTTCATGATTATCATTGTTTTCAGAATACAAAATCTAAAGATGAGGATTTCGAAAAAGAGTTTTGCGTTCTTGTAAAACTTGTAGTTTTAGGAAAAATTAATAGGAAATTGACTTACTTTAACTGCACCCTTCTCACCAATTCGGTATGATACTTCACCGGGATCAACCCATACTGATAGTTCGGATGGAAGATTTTCAAGAATATCAGAAATGGGTACGCCACTTTCACGAGCTGC
The DNA here is from genome assembly GCA_949752695.1 of Melanostoma scalare. Lineage (NCBI taxonomy): Eukaryota > Metazoa > Arthropoda > Insecta > Diptera > Syrphidae > Melanostoma > Melanostoma scalare. The sequence goes on from OX456985.1 coordinate 62,881,369, forward strand.
TCTTTCCAAAACGGAATCGATTGGGTCTCCAGTTTTTAAACAGCGAAATGCTGAGCCCTGCAAAAAAAAATACAAACGTTTTTATTGCAACAATTTGTTGAATGTCAAAAATATCAATTTTTGAAGAGTAGGGCTTCAGAATGTGTGTTTATCGAAGCGTCTATTTTATGAAAAAGAGGGTTTCCATTGAGCTGGAGCTTCAAAAGTATAATAGAATAAGATTTCCGAAAGCTCAAACGTAAATCAGTTCTTTTCCCTTAATTTATTGGAAGTACCTACCATATAGTTTATGTCCTTAAATTTTTATAGTCCGTTTAAACTAAGCTTATGCATAGGCGACCTCCTTAAGGATGACGCTCTTAAACTAAACATCTGCATGTTTGACCTTATTAAGGAAGACGTAAAAACCTAATTGTACCGCTAAAATCTGGTCTGGTGTACTGCTTTCTCTGTTTGCTGTTCGGAGTCGGCAAAAATAGTAGGTCCCCGCTACTGCTAACAGGGTATGGTTGAGATAAATGCGCTAGGCAACGAGTCTACGAGACTACCCGGGCCCATTAATGGCAAGGAAGCCATGAAATCAGTTATCAAAGCCTGAGACGTTACTTTTGGCAGATGTGTAAAAAAAGTTGGTTCAAAGTCTTCCAACGGATAAAAGACCTGGGGCCGAATTACCGCATCAGTGATCGAGTGAGTGAGTACTTTTTTTCTTTCAACATTCGCTCTTTATTACACAATATCAGTCTGCTGTTCACTTATCGAATCCAATTCCTTCAAGTAATGATGAAAGAATGCTAAATAGTGGTACTAAAGTGCTGGATAAAGTTAAAACTAATACCACTAAGCACATAATTCAGTCACGTATTTCTTGATCACGTGTCAATCAAGAACCTAAGTATGCATCGAAAATATATTTCGGCCTCATTAGCAAAACAAGTAAGAAGTTACAGGTAACCTTCGAGTGCGTTGTTCAGTATCAAGGAGGAAATACCCAGACCATTTTACATAGAGGTAAACTACCAACCATTATTGGCGCCGTTCATCAAATTGAATGACATTTGAAGAATTTGACATGTTTATAAAGCATTTAGTGACTCAAGTTCGCTCATCTTACGAAAGTCTTCCGCATTATTCCAACCAACTGCAGCCTCTAGACAGGAGCGTGTATGGGTCACCTAAAAAGTAACCCTCCAACAGGTAAACCAATCGAGATGCGTTGCAAAAAAATAGGATTCCTGCTAGTATAATGGTAGGTTTCAAAGTCTCTAGAAACGAGCACTATAACAAAGACAATGAGATTTTTGGAGACGACAAATTTTTACCAGACAGTTTACCTGTCATTTTATTGTTACGCCTTCCAGCTCATCAATTTCTGGCAAAACTTCTGTTACAAGTGAAAAATCAGTTTGGCCATCTTCACTAGACCATAAAAATAATGAAGGAAGCCCAGTGTTTTGAGCTCCACTATAATTTAAGAGACTAGTCCCCCTATTCTGTATTTATCGCATCGATAAAATCGATCGAAAAACAGTGAGAACACTGGCACAGGCCCCTTTGCCATTGCAGATCTTTGTTTTTCCAAGGCACAAACTGCGTCAACTCAACACGGTCAACTTTCCTTCGCTTTATGACGGATGTTTCCGGAACCGATGATCGATCTGGTACAGGTGCCCTTTCGGAAAACGAATGCATACGGCTGCACGCTTCGCATTCGTCTTTCAGTGCAAGCGCATAGCTAAGCTACATTATGAAGAACTACTAGATAGGAAGAAGCCAAGCTGTGCTTTAGGCTTTATTCAACCCTCTTACTACTTCAATAGTGAATACGGTCGAGAAGCTTAATTCTTTGAATCTTGTTTGGATCCATCACGGCATAGCTGGAAACGATATCGTCTATGAACTTACAAGGCAAAGATCTCAGATAGCTTTCTCAGAACTTTAACTAGCGCTTGGCCTTCCGACTCTTCAGTGAGGGCTTCAATCAATGATTGGATTTGTTAAGAGTACCACCATAGAGAGAAAGCCTCTGTTGTATGTAGACAGACCAAGCGTATGCTCCCCACTCTTAATAAGAAAACTTCAACCCTTGTGCTAAGTCATGTCGTAAAAAAAGAGACTGTAGAATGGTTGGCGTTACCACGGAGCACTTTTCTTTTGCCAAGCATTTAAACATGTTAAGATTGCATCATATAGGTACAGATACACGGAGCACACATGGTGAGAGCTGGAAACCTAGATTCTTTATCATGGCAACGTCAACTGTCTTTTCTACGTATATCTAGAAAGCTATAAAAAACAATTGTTTTCCTTTCACGTAGTTTCTAATTACTTATTGATGAAAATTAGTTTGTGTTTAACTTAATTTTCTTCTAATGTCAGCAAGAGTGATTTTTCTCAAAAAAGTGTGCAAAAGTGGTCGAGATGTCAAACAAAAACCTGCAAACACTTGAGCTGAACATGTTTACGTATCTCGTTTTTGAGGCAGTAAAAATAGTTTATAGGCCAATGTTTATTTTGCGTTAATTTAATATTTGTGCGCGTTGCGTTTTTGTTATATTTGAATTGTTTTGTGCATTTTGCATTGCACATTGGATATAAATTCGAATGCTCGAGCGTTACTTTGTTTCGAAGTTTTGCGCAATGTGTATGGATGGGCGTCTTATAGACAATTGATTACAGTTATTTTTTTTCTCGAAAAATACTTGATGTTAAAAGAAAGGACAATCACAACGATCTAGGTAGCAATTAACAAAAAATCTTTTAACAAAACACCGCCGAGTGCATTTATTGTTTTTGGTTTTCTAAAATTTTCATTTAAACTTGTACTTTTTTTACAAAGAAATGAATTTCGTTAACAAAGCACTTCTCATGCAGTGAAGTAACTATCGGGAGTCAATTCATCGTGAAATGCAAAACTTGTGGAAAAACATATAAATGTCTCTGGGATTCGAACCTCGAACTCCCACGTTACAGGCAGATATGCAGACCAACAATGATAAAATGGTTTCACTTCACAACTTTCTGTGACAATAGCACTAAGTCTGGAAGTCTACCCGCAACATTTCTAGAAACTCGGCTTCGTGGTAGAGAGGAAATGGAACTAAAACAAAGTCAACCACACTTTGAAATACCAGAAAGCGTGTCCTTGGAATCAGCGTACTGTGTCCGAAAGATGAAAATTATTCTTAAGAAAGAAAAATATCCGCAGAATCCCGGTATAAATGAAGTACCCACAGTTATCCTTTTATAAATAAGTTATAGTTAAATCATTACGAAATTCGGCCTTATCGAGGTAACCGTCAGCGCGGAATTTTCTCCGATTTCCTACGATTCGGAAACATTTTGCTTTGAGGAAGATCTCCGATCGGTTGAAAGTTTGCCCTTTATATGCGATGTTTTTCGATGAAGTACTTTCGTTGGTTTTATTGTTGACAGTTAATAACAAACATTTCGCCGACGGCGACGTCCTCCGATAAGTTTTTGCTACGGAATGTGGCGGATAGGGTTTAGTTTTGGATTTTTTTTTAAATTTATTTGGAAATAGAATCCACAGAAAAGGATGCGTTGAAGAATAAATTCCGCTCTGACGGTTACCTCGTTGAGGCCGATTAATCAGCTTTAGTTGGCTAATGATTTAAAACTGTTTTAATCTACACTTCCTAATTTAAGCAACTTGGCACCACCGGCTTAGCGTTAGTAACAATTACAATACACACTTTTTTAAAGTTGTTTTACACTCACAAGTTTCACTCTTTAAGTTTCGTTAAAAATCTTCGTTTATTCTTGCAAATCAAATAGCGATTTATTTGACCTTCACAACACATAAATACTTCTTTAAATTTGCTCAACTTTCTTTAAAAGAGAAATATTTCCCCTGCCTTAGATACGAATAAATATAAATTTTATTTCAAATAAAACATCGTGTCTTACCTTAAAAGGCTTTTCAGGATACCAATGTCCTTGGAATTTGTCTTTTAATGCTTTTTCCAACTCCTCGCCAAATATGTTGACTCGTCGTCTAGGCAGTTTGTTATACAAATACGATATAACAAAATTCAACGCAACTTGAATCTCTATATGCATTGTGGTGGCAAAAGTGGTGGTGTTTTATTGTGATGTAACCCGTTGCAAACTATTTAAATAAAATACTTTAAACCGTCTGTCTGTCTTGTCTTTGTTCTTCTCTGCTCCTTTTATTTTGCGTTTCTATTTAAATTTATTATTTTTGGTATTGCTCAAGTTGTCTCTTTTGCAGTGCTTTGTTTCTTTCTGTTTTGAATGGTAAAAAAATGTTTCGGGATCCAAATATTCACGCCACCTGGAAATAGAAAAAACAACACACGTCACATTAGCAAATCGAGTGACTTTTTATTTGAATTTAATTTTGGGCTTAGGTAGGAGTAGGTGTTCTACTAATATGCAATATACCAACTATACACGTACGATTACAATGGCTTTCAATATCGCTTAACATTCCGTGTGACCTTGACTATAAAAAAAAACACCATTGCTAATTACTTGCCAAGAAATTAGATTAACGATGCTCTCGTTACCATAATGCACTGCACATCGATGTCATCCCTGCTCAGTTTTTAATGTGCCACGTTTCGTTTAGAACAATGAAGCCCTACACTAGCGCTTTGGTATGTTCTATGTGTCTAACAAATTTTATGAATGTCAAGTCGTGGCCAAGAGTAGAGTGCCTTTGACAACATCAGAACCTCAATAACAACCCCAACAATAAAGAGGTGGTTGAAAGTATAGCCTTGAAAAAGTGAAAATGCTTACAGAAGCCAAAGTTTCAATCACTTTCAAATGCTTGCGTTTTTTGTTGTTGATGTGCGGGCTGATATTTATTGTTCTTTGTTTAAAGGAAGGCAATGTGAATCTGCAAACACAGTGAATATAACACCTGGTTCTAGTTGTCTATTTCTCGGCTATTAATAGGTGGCTCCTGATAGAAATTTTGAATATTAATTCCACAGAAAAAAACATATCTCTGAAAATACCAACATACATTCTCCTGATTACGATGATAAGCAAACATTAGTTCACTGTTAACCTAACTGACCTTAAATCGATTTTGGTATTGTAACAAGCATAAGATGTTTCTGACGATGAGTAGGCGGTAAGAAAAAATAGATCGTCAAATGGTTCATTGTATGCTTTAATGTTTAGACATGAAGAGTATTGTGTAGTAATGTGCTTGAATCACTCTCATCAATCAGATAACGATAACAATGAAGGAAAATAGGACAACGATTAAACGAGGATAACAAAATGTGCGCATTAGGATTTAGAATTGTTTCTGGCCTTGAGCTAATGGTAAACAGTTTTTTAGCTGGAGCTATGCTCAATTCATTGGGACAGTGAGAGACACGAATGTAGCCTTAGCTGTCACATAGAGATTTATTGATACCAAGTATTTTACGAGGCAATACACGATGGTAGGTTACCATCTACCTCAATGAGAAACTCGTGACGCAACGGCAGCGCCCGCCAGCTGGCGAGGCAAGTTTTTGTTCCAAAACAAAATGCTTTTATAGTTGCGACAGCGACAGGAACGCCTTGCTTCTCCGCGACAACTACAAATATATTTAAACGTGGTGTGGTTCCTGTCGCGTCCGTGTGGGTAGTCTCAGATATCGCCATGCAAACATAATTTGACAACACTAGTTTAGTGTGTATATTTCATCAAACAAAACAAAAATACAATACTTAAGTGATTACTAGAAAAAAAAAAAAACAATAATTGCATAATTAAATAACAGATAAAATAGTTACATAAAAATTAAACATACACTCGTGCTAATCATTACCACCATTAAAAATTAATTAACAGCAAAAGAAATTTATTTTTAAATGAAAATCTGCTCAAACTAAAATCAATCATTGAATGAAATGAATTAGCAGTTCTTAAACATCAAGTCAGTGGTTCATTGGCTGCATAATTTGTTCTGTGGTAAGGAATATTAAAGAAAACTTGGTTTCTAAGCATCCTCGCAGGAACACTGAATCCTATCAACGCCAAAATGTCAGAGCAATCAATACGGCTAGTCAATAAGTCACGAATGAACATCACTTCAGAGAACTTTCTTCGAGTTTTTAGAGGCAATATTCCAAATAACTTGCACCTGGTGTCATAGGAAGGCATATCTATTTCCCAGTGAAGCTTTTTTACTAAAACTCTTGTGAAGCGTTTTTGGATTTTCTCAATTCTAAACGAGTGAACTTCATACATAGGATTCCAAATAATATTGCAATACTCCAAGTTAGACCTTACGAACGCATAATATAGACTTTTCAATGTGTGAGGATCACTGAATTCTCTTGAATTGCGCAAAATAAGACCCAACATTGAATTTCCTTTCGCAACTAAAAAATCAATATGATTAACAAAATCCAGTTTTCGATCAAAAATAACTCCAAGATCTTTCTTGACAGAAACATTTGACAAAAGTGAATTATTAATTTTATAAGCAAAATTGATGGGAGATCGATTCCGACAAAAGATTAAATTTTAACGAACACCAATTCGACAGTTTCTCAAGGTCATCTTGCAGTAATATACAATCATTATTAGTTTTTATATAACGGAAAACTTTCAGATCATCTGCATACATAAGGCATTCAGAATATGAAAACACACTAGGAATGTCATTGACAAATAATAAGAAAAAAAGCGGCCCGAGATGACTCCCTTGTGGTACACCAGAAGTGGCATGTATAGGTGAAGAAAGTACATTTTTTATTCTAACGAACTGGGTACGACCTCCTCTGCTTTTGAGAAATCAGTATAAACAACATCGCATTGATACCCTTTCTCGAAGCCATTAACTACAAAGTTTGAAAATTTTAAAAGATTAGTGCTGGTTGTTCTACCACTAACAAAGCCATGTTGATATGGAGAAATAATATTTTTTAGAGCCGGAGTTAATCTTTTATATATCAATTTTTCAAAAATTTTAGGAATTGTGGAAATCTTGCAAATTGGCCGATAGTTGGAAACTTCCTGCCTACTTCCTGATTTATAAATCGGTGTAATCAAAGAACCTTTCCATTTCGATATAAACTCACCACTTTCAAGGGAACGGTTAAAAATAATTTCCAAAGGTAGCGCAACTACATTTGAACATCTTTTTAGAACTGTCGGAGCGATTAATTTTTTTTTTTTTTTTTAATTTTTTTTTTAATTTCTGATAAAGCTTGTTCAACTTCAGAATATGAAAGCCTTAAAAACCCAACATTAAAAGAGGTATTAGAATTATTAAATTCATCCTGAAAAAGTAGATTTGAACTGCTTTCGGTATAAACGGACTGAAAATGTTTAGCAAATAGGTTAGAAATAACTGAGAGGTCTGAAGATGACTTGTTTTCATGACGCATTAGATTTGGAATACCGATTGACTGTCTTTTAGCGTTGATAAAGTTCCAAAAACTTTTGCTTTTTGATTTTAAATCAGATTCAACAGATCCTAACTAATATTATAAATGTGAAAGTCACTCTGTCTGTCCGGCTTTCTATGTTACCATCTCCCGCCCAAACTACTGAACCGATTTAAATAAAATTTGATACAGAGATAGTCTAAGACTTGAGGAAGGACATAGGCTATATATTTTATCCCTAAATTCCCACGGGAACGGGAACGTATACGGGAATTTAGAAACTACAACACCGATTTCAAAAATGTTTCCACCGATAGAATGCTTCACTATCCCAGAGTAACATAGACTTTAATTCATCCCAATATTTCTACGGGAACGGGAGTCCTTACTAATATAATAAGAGTGAAAGAAGCTCTGTCTGTCCTTCGTTCTATGTTACCATCTCCCGCCCAAACTAATAAACCGATTTGAATGAAATTTTGTACAAAGATTGTTCTGAACTTAAGGAAGGACTTAGGATGTATTTTATTCGAATATTCCCACTGGAACCGGTCCTCACTATTATTATAAATGCAAAAGTAGCTCAGTCTGTTCACCTTTCTATGTTACCATCTCCCGCCCAAACTAATAAACCGATTTAAATGAAATTTTGTACAAAGATTGTTCAGAACTTGAGGAAGGACATAGGCTATATATTTTTTCCTTACATTCCCACGGAAGCAGGAACGTATACGGGAACTTTGACACTACAGCACCGATTTCAAAAATTCTTCCACCGTTGGAATGCTAAATAGTCCCGGAGTAACATTAACTTCAACTCATCCACATATTCCCACGAAAACCCTCATCATATTCCTATACGGGAACGGGAGTCCTTACTGATATAATAAGTGCGAAAGTAGCTCTGTCTGTTCGCCTTTCTATGTTACCATCTCCCGCCCAAACTAATGAATAGATTTAAATGAAATTTTGTACAAAGATAGTCTAGAGCCTGAGGAAGGACATAGGTTATATATTTAATCCCTATATTCCCACGGGAATGGAAACGTATACGGGAACTTAGAAGCTACAGCACCGATTTCAAAAATTCTTCCACCGTTAGAATGCTACACTATCCCTGAGTAACATAAACTGTAAGTTATCCCCATTATTGCTACGGGAACGGTCACCATATTCCCACGGGAATGGGAGTTTTTATTAATATCATAAGTCTGAAATGAAATCTATCTGTCTATTTTTATTTGTTATCAAAAACGCCCAAACTATTAAACCTATTTATATGAATTTTGGTACAGAGATATAGTCTTGAGTCTGAAGATGGACATAGGCTATCTATGTTATCCCTGTATTCCCACAAGATTGCAAACGTAAACGGGAACCTAGAAACTGCTGAACTGATTTCAAGAAGTATTTCCCCGTTAGAATGCTACACTATCTCAAAGTAACATTATCTTTAATACATCCCCATATTCCCATGGGAACGGAAGTACTTACTAACACTATAGATCCGAAACAACTCCGTCTGTCTGTTTTGTTTTGTTACCATCGACCGCTTAAACCATTGAACCTATTTGTATGAATTTTGGTGCCGAGATAGCCTTGACTTCAGCCTGAAGAAGGACAGGGTCTGTATTTGTTTTCCCAATATTGCTACAGGAACGGCAACGTAAACGGGAACCTTGAAGCTACTGGACCGATTTCAAAAGTTCTTTCATCGTGAGGTGATTTCTGTCAAATTGTCTATTACACAGTTGACCTGAGAAGAAATGTCTATCTTGATCTTCAAATAAATATTGGCAATCAGTAATGCCTGTGTGAAAAGTCGATTTCGGCCCCTACTAATGAGATAGTTAACCATATAAACTAATAAATTATGTTTGACGTATTGGGGGATGTTGTCGAATGTCTATCAGTAGACAATATTATGGACACTGAGGAAGTCACATCACACCATAAGAGTTTCTCAATGCCTTAGAATTATCAGGAGTGACTGCAAGCTGGTGTTCCAGTCCCAATAATAAGTACCTAATCTAGAACTGTACACAGCTACAAATTACACATCTGGGATGCGGCATTATAAAAGTTTTAATGATGACTGGAACATCGAAATAAGAAAACTATTGATTCGCCGTATTTCTTTAGTTCCCACTGATTAATCATTTTAGTTTAAAAGAGTGTATCAAACTCGCAAAACTTTTTTAATTGACAAAAAATAAAAAAAGTAAGAACGTCGTGTGCAAAAATGTACTTAAATAAAATATAACAATAGTTTACTAAAACGCATGAATGTGTCTTATTTGCAAAATAAGTAGCCTAAAAAATTTAAAATGCTGCCGAAAGTCACAATTCCACGTGGACGAAGTCGCGGGCACAGCTAGTAATATTATATTGGTTGTATAGAAATTTGTTGAGAGTATCAAAATTTTTTTGCAGTAAACGATAAAGACTTAAAAGACTTTGGTCATTGTTTGATCTGCGAAATTGCTTATAAACTTTGTTTTTCCTATTGTTTAGATTAATCAATCTTTTATTAAACCAAACTGGTCGAGAATCACTTTTAGCTTTAATTCTGGGTGTAAATAAAGAAATAGCTTTCTCCATAATGCTGAAAAACATATTGTAGCACTCATTTAAGTTATCATTATTATCAAACAATGCATGCCAGTTAGTACCATTGAGATAGTTGTTAATTGATTCAAAATCGGATCTATCATAATTATATTTATAGTTATTATGTGTAATTGCTGGTTTAAGATAAGTATAAAATTCTAAATGCAAACTAAAAGCAACATGAAAAATTGTGTTCGGAAAGAGTAAAACCATAGAGTTGTCGATGCCTACGCACAATTCTGAATCAACAAAAACTAAATCGAGTATATTGTTAAAAGAATTTTTAAAATGATTTATTTGCTTAAGATCAAATTGTGCGAAACAACTTCACAATCGTTATTGAAAATTACATTAAAAGGAACAAGTAATTTCTCTTCTATATCTAAAATCCATTTAATGTTCGGTAAATTAAAATCACCTACAATAAGTAATCTTTGACTTTCTTGACGACTATTAAATATCAAACGACAATTCTCAATATGAGCTCTATACAATTCTAAAGAACTACCAGGTGGAATGTAAGAGATAATAAAAATAATTATTCTGAATCTATTTACAAAATGGCTATTGTTTGGGAAAGCCTCTATAAAGAAATAGACAAATTTTTTTTTTGCCGCTTCTGTTCTGATCAAGTTGAATGGGGCGTTCTGCCCGACAGCGGAATTAGTGTCCTCATCTCCGTTAAGCAGTCTGCAGAAGTCGTCTTTCCAGATCCTAATTAGTGAATGTAACTCTATTACTATGTTTCCCAACTGATCCTCACAGGCTTTAGTTTGGGCTGTCATGGCATCTCTCAATTTCCTCAAACGAACGCTTCTCATGATGCTTCTTTTCGTTTTCGAGAATTCGGTGCTCTTCCCTTCTTTTCTCCTTGTAAATTTTGTTATACTTTTCGTAAGCAGCCCTCGTTCGTTTTTGCATCAACATTTGTTGTGCTTTTTGTTTGGCTGCATTTGCCTGCCTGCATTGTTCATCGAACCATGGGTTTCGTTTTGGGGGCCATGTGAAACCCAGATCCTCAAAGGCAGCGCAGCGGTTCTGATGGCTTGTTGGCATTGCTGCCATTGGTCTTCAATGCTTGATGCTGGTGACATACACGAAAAGAATTGAAAAATCGCTAAAAATTGATTCATTGGTCGTGATTTATAGCTGATTTTCCTTGATCTGATCTCGGAATTTTTTCTGTGTAGGATTGAAGGGTAGTTGGAGGGACACTCGAAGAGTGTCTTGCAAGGAATTGGTAAGTGCTTCGATGAAAATAGCTTTCTTGATTAACCGTTCGGAACCGACAGAAAATTGTAGGTCAGTTCCACTCCCTCATAAGACATGGTTGTGAGAAATGCAGTAGGCCGCGGGTTTCGCCGCCCTTTGGCACTACCCTATGTATGTATGTTACGTCCGGCCCATTCCATCGCACTTCTTGGATTGGAGCCACACGTTATCCGCTAAGCGATCTTACTTTCCTTATGCAAATCCGCAGGTTTTTGTCCATTTTCGTTTGCTTGGGTCGTCAAAGTTGAAATCATAAATGTAGTCCGAGGCTGTTGGTCGTTTCGGAACTTTATAGCTTACACGTGGTTGGGTAGTTAGCCCGGATAATCCCGTATCAGTATCCTGCCGCAGAGATATGAGAGCTGTCGTTGACTCGCAAGGAGCTCATCCGTCACCATCTTTACTTCAATACACTTTCCTAGTATCGAAAGGCCCCAGAAGAGCTTTAAACCAAATATGTCGGAGTAGCTCATTCACGGGTTTCTGCTTTTTTGACTGCTGAAGTCCACCGTTGATCCTGTAAGTCGAATTCTTTTCTGAGACATGCCCAATAAGCTCTGGTAGACCACTGAGGTTTGAGCAGTCAGTCATTACACGCAGAGCAATAAAATAAGTAAATAAATGTAAATATCGGCGTCAACAACGAACGTACGCAGTGCCCAGTGTTCGTGTAGCTTCAATTCCTCCACGATGAAGTGCCAAATTAAACTGAGGATACATCAAGTGACAATTGTCAAAGAGACCAACTTGGAAAAAAGTATTGCCAGATCGAAAGATATACGTATACGTCTAAGAAAAACACCCTTTGAAATTCCATTGAGGTTCCGATTTCCGAACGGCATGATGAGAAACCACTTTTTACGGCAGTATTTTTCTTAAGTGTAAGGCTTCTCAACTATTCAATTATTCGTAGGATGCGATATCAGCAAAACCTCATTTTGGATCTTTCTATTATTCGAACCCGAACCTTCAACGTAATAGTCAGGAAGATCAATTTAGGTGCGTTGTGTTTTTAATGCAAAAGAAAATAACCAAAAAGTCTGCTGCTGAGTGAAACACTTAACCAAACTGGTTCTCTTCTCCAGACAACATCTACTTAGATGGCAGAGGTCTACCCTTTCTGGACTCAGATGGACAAAGTATGCAAATTGATTCTACTTCTTTCTTCTTCTTCTTTTCATTTCCGGCGTTACGAGTAGTGATCTTGCAGCGATCACAACTCTCCCACTTTTCTGCTTCACACTAGTGATCCGCCTGTGGGGTACGCCGCGTTGACCTCAGAAAGCGTCGGCAAGCCACCCGGTCTTGGATTGTTCCATGTCTGAGGCCAACCAAATGCTGCTGTTTTTGCATTTGCTTGTACCAGGAGTGTTTTGGCCTGCCTTTTCTTTTTCGTCGCGAATTTGTTGAAACGTTGTACGATATTGCCTTTTGGACGGGGTTCTGCGGATCTTTCCTTTGAACATGACAATACCAACTGAACCGGTCGTGCTGAATTTTGTCCAAGATGGTACTTTTGACATGAAGGCTTCCACGGATCTTAGTACTTCTAATTCGATCAAGCTTTGTTACTCCTGCTGTCATCCGAAGCATCTTTATTTCGGCTGCCGTCAATTTGCTCTCATACTTTTTGTACATTGTCAAACATTGTGAACCGTAAATGTCAGAGCTGGACGGACAACTGCTGTGTAGAGTCTTCCCTTCAGCTTAGGGGGCATTTTTCGATCACAGAAGATAGCGGAGTTTTCTCGCCACTTCATCCACCCTACGCTTACTCGATGATTGATGTCGTCATCACAAGTTGCTTCACTATTGATCATAGATCCCAGATATTTAAACTTTTCACACTTGGGAAGCACATTTCCATTCAAATAAATGTCTGGAATAGGCTTGTCTGGATCAGAAAAAGGCAGCACAGATATTTAGTCTTTTTAGCGCTAATACGGTACCCATTTCCTTCCAGAACATCAATCCAAACGTCAAGTGCTCATTGCAGGGATGTAGGATCCTCGCTTATGATGGCTCCAACGTCAGCAAAGAATAATTGTTGTACTTAATTGTCCGTTATTTTTCCTTCGAGCAAATAATTCAGAACAGCAATAAAGAGCAGTGGACTCAAGACACTTCCCTGATGTACACCTACTGTTAATGCAAATTGATTCTACATCTCCAATTAAAATGAGTTTAAATGACTGTTAACTGTAAACAAATGTATTAATCAAAAAAAAAAAAAAAATAAAAATATGTGTAGTAAAATTTGGCTACCCTGTGGTACCTCATGCCAACTCATAATTTCTGTTTGCAGTTTTATGAGCTTTCATTAGTTTCTTAACGCAGTAAAATTAAGGACTAGTTACCCGTTTCAGTGCACAAGATTCTTGTTATGTCATGTCAGCATAAATCTTTGTATTTTTTCTCATATCTTTTGAAAATTAAAAATTCTTTCAAAATGATTCCAAAGTATAAATTAAATAATTTACAGCTGCAACAAACGTCTTCATTTGCTTTGAAGTAAGTAATATACATGAGCTTGAGCGTAGTAAACTCATACCTTGAATAGAAGAAATCAATTTAAAACCCTTCCGGCAACAAATTGTAGTTATCACAGAAAACCATCCGCCAAGACCCAACCTCTACTAGTTGTTTTGCAAATCAATATTTGAATAGTTGTTGGCATTTTTTATGTATATACATTTTTCACTCCTGTTGTTTCTCTTGACTATCATCAACTAAATCTAAAACAAACCTAAGGAGTATATTGAAGATCAAATCGAAAGACACTGCATAGCTTCTCCTACTACAAACAACTTAAAGTGTAGTTTCCGGCTACAAGGAATGATGGCAAAATGGTGGTGGCGGGCGTTGGCAGAACTTATTGCTTTTCCCCATTCATGACGTAAGAGTTCCATGCACTAATGTTCCGGCCAGCTATATGACTATTTAATGGAGATTCTTTTTTTTTTCGTGTGTGCAACACGAAAACTACATGCATTTTCATATATCTGCAGTTTGAAAGTGGAACAACCTCTGTTCTTTTTTCTTTTCTATTTTTTTGCTGTTGTTTTTGAACAAAGTTGCCGTTGTAAATGGAAAATCCTTAAAAGCATTTTACTTTATCTTGTCCCTAAAAGACTATGTGTTTAAGTCTGGAAAGCTGACTAATTTTCCAAAGTCCAACAAAAAATTAACTATAACGAGAGTAAAAAAATTGATTCTTTGCTGGAGATGAAGGAGCACTGCTCTAAATGAATGGCTGAAATATCACAAAACACTTTACACTACAGAGTTCCTAAATGTAGAGACTCTCCTGCTTAAAAACAAAATTTAAAAAAAAAGTCGTCAAAGTTTATAGCCTCATAGTGTTATCCCCGCGGTCTCATTAGTGTCTTTATATTTAAACCATGATGTTTACTCATATCTATTTGTTTTCTATCTTAAAATATAAACTAAAAAAAAAGAAAACGGAAAACTCAGACATTTCACTTTTATCTTTAAAACAAAACAAAAAATTCATAGTCTTACTTCGCTGCTATTTATTTACCTTTTTTCTTTATTTTTGTGCTACTGACTGAAATGTGTCTTGAGGAAATGGAAATATAAAAGCAACTTGTTTATTGATGAGCTGGCATGCAATACTCGCTAGGAATTTCCATCTCATTAACAAACTCCCACATTTTATTGCAAATCATTTAAAATGGGATATTAGTGTTTTATGTCTTTTTCGTCAGAAATGTGAAGAAATTGATTGCACCGCCTTTTGTGTGTATGTGGCTTTACTTATTTTGATTGATAACTTCAGGCCAAAAGTTTCTGATTTTAAAGAACAACGTAAATTGCTTTGAGCTAAAAATAACAAAAGACAAATTTTTCACTGATGATGGAGAACATTCCTCATCTACAGCGATGACACTTTGGTAGGAGTAAATGTGATGTGCTCATTTTAGTGAGAATTTATCCTAAATTTGAAATGTGGTATTTCCTCGCCATGATCTTAATAGTTTTTTTTTTTCATTTTTTTTGAGCATTGTTTTTTTTATTAAAAGTGATAGACATCACCTGGAAACGCTTCACGGTTTTGCCAAAAAAAGGCTAAGGTCAGATTTTTGTATTTTTAAACTCATGGTTGGTACTATGCTGCGAGCAATTAAAACTCCTTTTAAACTATCATTCAAATTTACTCTCGGTTTTTCAAAGCGTGAATTTTCAGAGGGCCATGAGTGTGAGTTTTTTAAACTCACTCTTGCGGAATCGGGCCTAAGAGCCGCCTTGTTTATTGTGTGAATCACAAAGTAAACTTGAGTATACCTGACCATTGATAGATAAACACTGAAGGCATTTTATAAAGCTGTCTACCCAAGCACTGTAAAGTTTAAAAACAATATCAGCGCAGAAATATAAAGAAGACCATCTCTTGTAAGTCGCTGTTAGAATAAATAGTTGAAGAATAAAGACCAACCGAGAAGAGCTTGGGAAAGAAAGCACAAAGGTTTCCATAATGTTAACCAGCTTGAGCGAAATCTCTGTTTCCTCAAAGGTCGTCCAGAGACCTAAGTTTGATGATAGAAAATGATGCCAGCTGAAGGCCTAGGAGACCACACTGGTTTTCAATCGATAAGCCAAATGTTACTCTGCAATTCAGTCGGCTTGAGTTTTTCAGGGCCAATGTCAGTTTATACGTGTGGTTTTGAAAACGCATATAATGTAATGGTATGACCAAGAACTTAGCTTTGTAAAATATTATGAAAAGCGTTTGAAACTGTGTTTTAAAAATGATGCAAGTAGCCGCCGCGACAGAGTCGAAATTCCAGCGAAAGACCAAATTTTTAACACTTTTTGCTGCATTTTGGACCTTATGTCAGTAATAACGCGACGAATATTCTCTTGCCAGACCTCAATTGTCTCGGGTTTATCTGCAAAGACAAGCGACTTCAGAGCCACAAAAAACGACGGTGTTAAATCAACCGATCTGGAAGATGACTCACAGCTTTCAAACTCGAAATTGTGTAACAATCTACGTCCACAGCGATTTCGTTTCGAGACACTTTATTGAAAGTACGCAGTGGCCAGTGGCTGTTCGGCTTTTATTCTTCCACGGTGTAGTGGCAAATCAAACTGAGCATGAATAAGGTGACAGCTGTCAAAAAGACCAACTCCGAAAAAAGTACTGCCAGATTGAAAACCACACTTAAAAGCACTTCTAAAAAACATCCTTATATTTATTTTGATTCCTAAAGTTAAGCAAAGCTTCATTTAAGGAAGCTTCCAAACGAAAGCATTTTTGCAGAAACGCTGATATCATCATTTTTGCCGTCGCGACAGTACAAATGCAGGAAAAGGCTCATATGTCGCTGCATAAACTAATTTTGACAACTACAATTACCGCTGCCGCGACTGGAGAAACGCTTTGGAGGGGTCCTTAAACCTAGTGAATGAAATGAGATAATGCTATGTCCCAACTTTAAGTTATTATGGGCTTCATTCCAGGATGGTTTGAGTTAACCTAGCAGTGTTCCCATATGGAAAAAAAAGTTTTGAGTTGTTGTTCTAGTCTGAAATTGAAAAGAGACAGACATAAAGTGTGAGCAGACGTCAACGACGCGACGTATGAGAGAATCCATTCTCTCTCCACTCACTTCCACTCTCTTAAGCGTCAGATTCACTGGAATATTGGAAAAAGTGCATTCAGCGGCGTTGGTTTCAAGAAGGTTGAAATGAAACCCAGTAATTAAAAAGGTTTCATTTTGTATGGTAAACCACTTGGTTATAATGTAGGTTTGGGATAGTTTTGAGTTGAACAAGTTTAAGTGCTAGCTGGGGCCATAGTATAACTCAAAAATGATTTCACCTGATAATAGAAGTTTTGAGTTGACGTTACTGTTTTTGTTAAATAGAAACAAGAGATGTTAAAATGTGAACAAAATGTCACCGACAAATGACTCACATTCCACTCTCTCTCCACTGTCTTCCTCTCTCTGAAACGTCAAACTCACTGGAATCTTGAAAACAGTGCGTTCAGCACAAAACTTTTGAGTGGGTTTCCAGTGAGTGATGTTTCATTTTCATGTATATGTAGGTTTGGGGTAGTTTTGAGTTTAGCTAGTTTAAAAGCCTGGTTGAAACATTGTGCTTTATTTGTTTGAAGATTTGGTCAATTTTACTAACGAACTTATAACGTGGCGATCGTTTTATGAAAGTTACTAGGCTAGTTCCTCATTCTCGTAAACTACATTATGTATGTACATTTGTACATATGTACATTTATGTCGTATACCGAGGAGTACTTACAAATTTCTCTCTTTTTGGTGTATAATGTTCAAGCTCAAATTGCCATGCCACCATAGAAGCCGCCAGCTCATCGCACCACTTATTCGAAAAAAAAAAAAAAAAAAATAACAAATAAAGTTTTCAACTTTTTCTTAAAATGTGAAAATTTTTGACGTTTTGAGCTTTTGAAAATATCACTTCGTCGCCAAGAAAAACAGCATTTTCATCAGTAGAAGATTTATTTATGTAAACAATAAACAAAGATTTACGGGCAGTTGTTTTAATTTAAATTTCTTGATTTAAGAATCGTCGAAATAGAATGTCTTCCGTTTACCAGGGTGGATTTTTGCAAAAAAAATTCTTATGCCAAAATTTCAGAGTAAGTACATAAATCGTAAAATTGATTGACGGATAAGGTGAGAAGCGGTTGTCGTCTTTTATTTATTTGCTCAGTGTTGACAGCGGCGTTGAAGGGTTTGTTTGACGAAAAGAGGTTTTCACTTTTTTAAAAGAATTTCACCTGAACATTTTTCCATGACAGTGAAAATGTATCGTGTGTTTATCCAAAAGTTAAACTACAAAACGTGTTTTAACAACTGTTCGGAAGCTTGGAATGTCTCTTTATTCATTTTCTTAACGAAATTCTTAGGAGTAAACACTTTTGACCTTCTTCAAAACAATTAGCAAATAAGGCTTAAAATACGTGCGAGGAACAACACCATAACAACACCATAACAACATCAATCACTACCGAACTGTCTCAGAAGAACAGGAACCGTCATTTAGAAAACAAGATAACGCTCATTTTTCTTCTTTATTTTATTTACACACATTTCCCGCCCACATGACCTTTTCATTTTCAGCTAGAAAATCACGCAATACTCACTCCTCCCACGACACATCGACTTCAAGGGTATATTTGTTAGCTTTTTTGTGGCTGTTGTTGTTGCTTCTTTTTTTTTGTTTGGTCTATCGTGGAAATAGCCCACTGGGAACAAACTTCACCATCCCTTTGGTATTTCTATTGTATGCCTAGCAGCTATACAACGAACGTTTGAATGCTTTATGTATATATGTCCGTTGTCTGTCTTTCCATGCAAATCAATTTACTAATTAAATTGATTAGATACGTAGTTGATTGTTCTTGTTAGGAGCGCTTCTCTTCATAGAATATAACATTAGATGTCACATAAATACTAACTGAGAATAGAAAAGTCAAATACAAAATATTATGGGAATTCGGTTACGTAAATTCGACCTGCTAATGAAAACTTGGCTGAAATATGTGTACGTATGTATGTAGCTATTTTAAACGCAAATGTAAGAATAGAAATAGGAAGAGGAATGGCTGCCACGAATAAAAGAAGGAACCAATTCAATTTAGATGTTGTATTCAATAAAAATATTGGTTTTCGGTGCTTAATGTGTTGTGTCGTAGCTGAAGACGTGTTGTCGCTGTAGACAACGCAACGTTACATAAAATGTTTGTTTATTTGACATTTCAGACAAGCAAGACATATTTTTCAATAAAAGAAAATAAGGTAAATCGAAAGATTGAGTAGGGCCATGACTATTAATGAACAGATTATGTGATATCCTACCGCAATATACAGAAAGTTAAGAATAGCAATGCTTCAAACCTAACTCCATTTTTTTTTAAGAGAAACTAGTGAAAGGGGGTTTGCTAGAGGTAGGTATACAGATTCAAAATGAAATAAGATACGTAAAAATAAGTTTTAATTTCATAAAATGAAATATATTATTAGGCCGTTAGTACTTAAAAACGGGGATATGAGCCCATGGTTGACTCCAATGACGCGAAATCGATTTTCGACCCCTTTTTCGAGCAGCAGGGGTTGGCGTTGTTTTAAAATAAGTTTATTTAATAATTTTAGAAAATGGCAAAATGTACTGATTACAAATACATTGGCAACCTCTAAAGTCTAAATTGACAATCTCTAAGAACAGTGCTGCCAATTTAAAATCCAAACCTCTAAACAAAATAAACTTTTTGATAAAATTGTGTTTACTTAGATTCGGTTTTAAGGCAACTGACTACCCTGCGCTGAAAAGTACTCTTTCCAACACAGAAAGGAGCTTCAACCTTATTCGAATGCTTTGCCTTTAAACTGCTTCTAAATTTAGGGAGATTAATGAAGAACTTACATTTCCCCTTCCTCACCGAAAGTGATACAGAAACTGTGTCGTGTGCAGGAATGTCAAAGATTTTCTTTCACTTGGGGTCGAATTACCACATCAGTGATCAAGTGAGTGAGTGCTATTTTTCTTTAATCGACTTCAATTCGTTCAGATACTGATGAAATAATGTCAACATTGTTGTACTAAAGTGCTCGATAATACGAGAAGTGATAACAGAAACACATAATTCAGTGACGTTAGGCTCTTTACAAATCTGCATCTCGGTCTATGGCTTCAACTGCAGGGTTATCTTAAATTGAGCTCTAGAGTCTAGACCGAAACTGCTTTAATCAGTTTTGGCCAACTTAATCACAACAACACATGTTTTTAGGTGGAAGATCCATTGCTTCAAATTTAATGGAGCTGACTTCAAGCATATAACCAAAACTGGTGAACTGGTAGCCTGGTGAGCTGGTGAATTCACTGGTGAACTAGTGAATTTACTGTGAACTGTTGAACTGGTGACTTCACTGGAGAACTGGTGAATTCACTAGTGAACTGATGAAATCATTGGTGAATTCACTAGTGAACTGATGAATTCACTGGTGTATTCACTGGTGAATTCACTGGTGAACAGATGAGTTCACTAGTGAACCGAATTCACCAGTGAATTCACCAATTCAACAGTTCACTAGTAAATTCATAAGTTCACGAGTTCAACATTGAATTCACCAGCTCACCAGTTCACCAGTGAATTGGTGAATGAAATAGCTAACAAGCTCAATAATAAGTTCACCAGCTAACCAGTTTGTTAGAGAATTGACCAGCTCACCAGTTCACTGGTGAATTCACTGGTGAACTGATGAATTCACCAGTGAATTCATCAGCTAACTAGTGAATTCACCAGTGATTTGATCAGTTCACCAGTGAATTCACCAGTGAACTGGTAAACTGGTTAATTCACTGGTGAACTGGTGAATTCAATGTTGAACTCGTGAACTGGTGAATTTACAGGTGAACTGGTGAATTGGTGAATTCACTGGTGAGCTGACGAACTGGTGAGCTGGTGAACTGGTGAACTGGTGAATTCACTGGTGAACTGATGAATTCACTGTTGAATTCACTGGTGCATTCACTGGTGAATTCACTGATGAATTCACTGGTGAATTCACTGGCGAATTCTTTGGTGAACTGATGAATTCACTGGTGAATTCACTGATGAATTCACTGGTGAATTCACTGGTGAATTGATGAATTCAATGGTGAATTCACTGGTGAACTGATGAATTCACTGGTGAATTCACTGGTGAACTGATGATTTCTCCAGTGAATTCACCAGTGAATTCTTCAGTGAATTCACCAGTGAATTCACCAGCGAATTCACCAGTGAATTCACCAGTTTTCTTTCAAAAACCAAACGTTCAATCCGAAACTAAATATGTAAAAGAAAAAAAAAATAGTTTTGGGGATCTATAAAAGAGTATTAGCATCAAAAGGAAAAAAGATAGTGTATCATGAGTAAAATATAGTATCTCGGAAAGAATTTAAAAGAGAAAGAAAGTAAAAACAATGTCAAAAAGAGATTCAAGAAAAAAAAATATAACAGCAGTAAAGTACATAGTGAACTCTAGAGTCAGATTTGTTATTTGAAGTGGAATATACCTTATACAGTCAATCAGAAATACTTTATGTAATCTTTTTTTTTTTGAGGAGCATCATTTACTTAGTCATCACAGGTACTCCACCGCGCCCGAAGCTGTGCACATCTTCAGGATTCGAGGTGAGTTTTTTTTTCCTGTTTTCTTTTAAATCTATTTTACATAATCCTTTTTAAAACATGAGTGAATGCCCCTATAAAAAAAAAAAAGAAAGAGTTGGTAGAACATTTCCAAGAAGGTCGATTCACATAAAGATAAAGTAAATGAATGATTATATTATTGAGAATATAGTTGTAATTAAAAATTAGCGTAAGTGAAATAAGTATGGATCCGAATTCCATAAATTGATAAAAAAACATGTACTTCTGGTTAAATATAGATGAATAAAAGTTACCATAATCTGTACTAGAGAACTTAGTGACTTATTAATGACATGCATTGAGAAAGAATAGATGAAGTTGGAAGCATGTTTTAAAGGTGCTTATGAATTAAGAACATAAGAACAGGTTAGTACTAGTTATAAAACAGTAGACAAGGCAAGTAAGGGATGTGGTGATGGTAGATTGTCGGGAAGGTCGACGCTGAAGAGACGTTATGATGGCGGGGGAAGTGAAGTTGTGCGGCTCATTTAGGGAAGGCCTAATTTTGTGTCTCGATGTTAAGTAGAACGGGAAGGTAGGTGAAAGCAGAAGAAGATGTAAGGAAAGGGAAACTGCAAGAATTCAATTAGACAGATTAATTCTGTATACATAAAGGGGCCTCTGACAGTTAGAGTGAAGACAGGGGCACAGGTGCGTGTGGGAAGCCACGCCCAAGGGCGGGAAATATATCACTCAGGTTGCTCTCACACCTATGCAACCAACTGAGTTTCCCAGAACTTATTTTTTTGATACGAATACTTCGAGTTCTACCAGATGTTCTTGGTGGACGAATATTATGTCCAATACTATCTAGGACCAGGTCTGAGCAAATAGAGGTAACCTCGTCTGTTCCCCGTAGTCAAGATCCCCCCCCCCCCAACGACGAGCTGAGGACGTGCAACCGCTAGCAGACCTACAAACTTCGTGAGGGAACAGACAACCACCCGAACCTCTGCCTGGACTGGCGAATGGGTTTCTGTGACCATTCGTCATAGAGGTGGGGAATAGTTCGGGAGGAGTACGAGTGTACTAAGGCAAGTTCGCGCGTACACATTTTTTAAACCGTTACAAAATGGCGCCCAAGTTCCGAAGTTTTGGAGATTTAAAATAAATTCACTGATGAATTCACTGGTGAACTAATGAATTCACTGGTGAATTCACTGATGAATTCACTGATGAATTCACTGGTGAACTGATGAATTCACTGGTGAACTGATAAATTAACTGGTGAATTCACTGGTGAATTCACCGGTGAATTCACTGGTGAACTGATGAATTCACTCGTGAATTCACTGGTGAATTCACTGGTGAACTGATGAAATCACTGGTGAATTCACTGATGAATTCACTGGTGAACTGATGAATTCACTGGTGAATTCACTGGTGAACTGATGAATTCACTGGTGAATTCACTGGTGAATTTACTGGTGAATTCACTGGTGAATTCACTGGTGAACTGATGAATTCACTGGTGAATTCACTGGTGAACTGATGAATTCACTGGTGAATTTACTGGTGAATTCACTGGTGAATTCACTGGTGAACTGATGAATTCACTGGTGAACTGATGAGTTCACTGGTGAATTCACTGGTGAATTTACTGGTGAATTCACTGGTGAATTCACTGGTGAACTGATGAATTCACTGGTGAATTCACTGGTGAACTGATGAATTCACTGGTGAATTCACTGGTGAATTCATCAGTGAATTCACCAGTGAATTCATCAGTTCACCAGTGAATTCACCAGTGTATTCATCAGTGAATTCACAAGTGAATTCATCAGTTCACCAGTGAATTCACCAGTGAATTCATCAGTGAATTCACCAGTGAATTCATCAGTGAATTCACCAGTGAACTCATCAGTTCATTAGTGAATCCACCAGTGAATTCACCAGTGAATTCATCAGTGAATTCACCAGTGAATTCATCAGTTCACCAGTGAATTCACCAGTGAATTCAAAAGTGAATTCATCAGTTCACCAGTGAGTTCACCAGTGAGTTCACCAGTGAATTCACCAGTGAATTCATCAGTTTACCAGTGAATCCACAAGTGAATTCACCAGTGAATTCATCAGTGAATTCACCAGTGAATTCACCAGTGAATTCACCAGTGAATTCATCAGTTCACCAGTGAATTCACCAGTGAATTCACCAGTGAATTCACCAGTGAATTCAGCAGTGAATTCACCAGTGAATTCATCAGTTCACCAGTGAACTCACCAGTGAATTCATCAGTGAATTCACCAGTGAATTCACCAGTGAATTCATCAGTTCACCAGTGAATTCACCAGTGAATTCACCAGTGAATTCATCAGTGAATTCACCAGTGAATTCATCAGTTCACCAGTGAATTCACCAGTGAATTCATCAGTGAATTCACCAGTGAATTCATCAGTGAATTCACCAGTGAATTCATCAGTGAATTCACCAGTGAATTCATCAGTTCACCAGTGAATTCACCAGTGAATTCACCAGTGAATTCATCAGTTCACCAGTGAATTCACCAGTGAATTCACTGGTGAATTTACTGGTGAACTGATGAATTCACTGGTGAATTCACTGGTGAATTCACTGATGAATTCACTGGTGAACTGATGAATTCACTGGTGAATTCACTGATGAACTCACTGGTGAATTCACTGGTGAATTCACTGGTGAACTGATGAATTCACTGGTGAATTCACTGGTGAACTGATGAATTCACTGGTGAATTCACTGGTGAATTCACTGATGAATTCACTGGTGAATTCACTGGTGAACTGATGAATTCACTGGTGAATTCACTGATGAATTCACTGGTGAATTCACTTGTGAACTGATGAATTCACTGGTGAACTGATGAATTCACTGGTGAATTCACTGATGAATTCACTGGTGAATTCACTGGTGAACTGATGAATTCACTGGTGAATTCACTGATGAATTCACTGGTGAATTCACTTGTGAACTGATGAATTCACTGGTGAACTGATGAATTCACTGGTGAACTGATGAATTCACTGGTGAATTCACTGGTGAACTGATGAATTCACTGGTGAATTCACTGGTGAATTCACTGGTGAACTGATGAATTCACTGGTGAATTCACTGATGAATTCACTGGTGAATTCACTGATGAATTCACTGGTGAACTGATGAATTCACTGGTGAATTCACTTGATGAATTCACTGGTGAATTCACTGGTGAGTTCACTGGTGAACTGATGAAGTCACTGGTGAATTCACTGGTGAATTCACCAGTGAATTCATCAGTTCACCAGTGAATTCACCAGTGAATTCACCAGTGAATTCATCAGTTCACCAGTGAATTCACCAGTGAATTCACCAGTGAATTCATCAGTTCACCAGTGAATCCACCAGTGAATTCATCAGTGAATTCACCAGTGAATTCATCAGTGAATTCACCAGTGAATTCATCAGTTCACCAGTGAATTCACCAGTGAATTCACCAGTGAATTCACCAGTGAATTCATCAGTTCACCAGTGAATTCATCAGTGAATTCACCAGTGAATTCATCAGTTCACCAGTGAATTCACCAGTGAATTCATCAGTTCACCAGTGAATTCACCAGTGAATTCACCAGTGAATTCATCAGTGAATTCACCAGTGAATTCACCAGTGGATTCATCAGTTCACCAGTGAACTCACCAGTGAATTCACCAGTGAATTCATCAGTGAATTCACCAGTGAATTCATCAGTTCACCAGTGAATTCACCAGTGAATTCATCAGTTCACCAGTGAATTCACCAGTGAATTCATCAGTGAATTCACCAGTGAATTCATCAGTGAATTCACCAGTGAATTCATCAGTTCACCAGTGAATTCACCAGTGAATTCATCAGTGAATTCACCAGTGAATTCACCAGTGAATTCACCAGTGAATTCACCAGTGAATTCATCAATTCACCAGTGAATTCATCAGTGAATTCACCAGTGAATTCATCAGTTCACCAGTGAATTCACCAGTGAATTCACCAGTGAATTCATCAGTTCACCAGTGAATTCACCAGTGAAATCACCAGTGAATTCACCAGTGAATTCATCAGTTCACCAGTGAATTCACCAGTGAATTCATCAGTTCATCAGTGAATTCACCAGTGAATTCACCAGTGAATTCATCAGTTCACCAGTGAATTCACCAGTGAATTCATCAGTTCACCAGTGAATTCATCAGTGAATTCACCAGTGAATTCATCAGTGAATTCACCAGTGAATTCATCAGTTCACCAGTGAATTCACCAGTGAATTCACCAGTGAATTCATCAGTTCACCAGTGAATTCACCAGTGAATTCACCAGTGAATTCATCAGTGAATTCCAGTGAAAGAAATTGTTTACTCTTCTGAAATAACAACTTTAACCGAATTAGAACAACGTATTTCCGAAGGATCACTACAAGTAAGACAAGAGCTATCGAGAGCAAACATCCACAATGAAATCCAAAAACGGGCTCTGGCATGCGTTCAAAACGGAGGAGGGCACTTTGAGCACTTCTTATAATTGTATTTGTATAAAATACATAAGAAGCTACTAAAAGTTCTTGGAAAACTGCTCCCTTTGCAAATTGTTGCAATAAAAAACCGTAAAAAAGACAAAATTAGAATTTTTACCTGTTTTAGTTTTTTCCAAGTATCATAAAATGTATGGGTTTTCGAGTGCACTTATTACTAATTTTTTTTTTTTATTATTGTTTTGTTCATCTGTGAAAAATAAAGAAACTCTATGTTTATCAGGTATTTTCTGCGAAAAAATGACCTCGAAATCAAAACTTTGTTTGGGGAAGAAAATTTGGACACCACTTAAAATTGAAAATCTGGCAACCCTTAACCTATGAAAGCTCAACTTAAAAACAGTCTTAAAGATTGTTATTTCTACAAAAAATTAAGTCTAAGATAAGGTCTCTATCATCTGTATTGACAGAGATATCGAATTTAACACAGGTTAGGGTACACCAAAGTTAGACTTTTTTTAAATTGTCAAAAAGTGATGTCAAACTTGAGAAACGGACTTTACTGTAGAACAATTTTTTTCTAAGAATATGACCAAGAATCATATCCCAAAGTATGTAAAACGAATTACGGGACACCCTGTATAATCATTCATTTACTTTATCTTTATGTCAATCGACCTTCTTGGAAATGTTCTACCAACTCTTTCTTTTTTTTTATATAGGGGCATTCACTCATGTTTTAAAAAGGATTATGTAAAATAGATTTAAAAGAAAACAGGAAAAAAAAAACTCACCTCGAATCCTGAAGATGTGCACAGCTTCGGGCGCGGTGGAGTACCTGTGATGACTAAGTAAATGATGCTCCTCAAAAAAAAAAAGATTACATAAAGTATCTCTGATTGACTGTATAAGGTATATTCCACTTCAAATAACAAATCTGACTCTAGAGTTCACTATGTACTTTACTGCTGTTATATTTTTTTTCTTGAATCTCTTGTTTTTACTTTCTTTCTCTTTTAAATTCATTCCGAGATACTATATTTTACTCATGATACACTATCTTTTTTCCTTTTGATGCTAATACTCTTTTATAGATCCCCAAAACTATATTTTTTTTCTTTTACATATTTAGTTTCGGATTGAACGTTTGGTTTTTGAAAGAAAACACTTCAACTCGCTGCATATTCTTTTAGGGATTACGAAAGGTCACGCGGGCGTATTGCGGCAGTACTCACTGATTGTTTTTTTTGTTTTCACTACTGACTGCGGTTCCTGCACTGCTGCCATATATGAACTGTATCCGATCACTGACCCGCAGTCGACCGGTATATATGCAAAAAAAGGAACGCGAGAACTATGTACTGAGAACAGAGTAGATAATACAGAGTATCCACTTCCACCCCTTCAACCCGAAACACCCGCAAAAAATTTTTCAATATGGCGTCCTTTTTCTGAGTTTGAGGCTCTGTGCTCACTAGTATGAACTGTAAGAACTTAACAAAACGCCTGTATCGGTATGAAATTTTTTACTAATTTTTGTCTTTTTCAGTGAAATACTGGTCAAAATGGAAAAAAGTTATTTCCTGCAACTTAAATTCATTTTTCTAAATTCTAGGCTGTATGAAAACTAAAAATTATCGATTTTTTTTGCAACCAAAAAAAAATTTTTTACTTTTCAAACTCAACTGACTTTGATCTGTGGGAAGTGAAGGCCAGTGCGGTTTTCCGGGTGCGGTTTTCCGGTTTGATTTAGCTTGTAGGCAAAACGCACTACCTTGCTGCAGTGGACTCTCTGGTTATACTCTGTGGTACTGAGCCTGATAATCGTAGACGACGATGCTGAGCGTATGAGCATAAGGGCTGCCGACCGACGACGCTACCTAACACGACTACGCGCAACGATTAACGAGTGCTATGGGACCTTGACAACTATGTATTTTTTCACTCCTTTTTTTTTCTTATTGCGGACTATATATTTTATTTTGTTCGTTTGCTTTTCTTTTGCAAATTTTCGCCTATTCCCTTTGGACTTTAGAGAATTTTGGAGAATCTCCCTTGACGTCAGAATTTTAATTTCTGTTTGTTTCTTGTTTTCTTTTTTTTTTCTTTATTTTTTTGATTTTGGGTACTACATATTCCTCTCTATTCAAGGGCGCTATTCGTCGTCCTCATGTTTGTGGCACGTGACTTGTTGAAATCCCTAGAGGGTACGGGTGAACGGCGGCGGCATATACCATTTCCCTTGAATGCTGCCTGTATAGGCTATTGTTACTTGTGTACACCGAATAATGAAATTTTATTTACCTGTACGATGCGCGTGGTTCGTGATCATTTCCAAAAAAACAAAAGGGAATCCGCCTTTGCTGGCCAGGAAGATCACTTCTCGCACCAGGATTTTCTCGCCACGATGTTTCCCTAACCTGAAGAGTCCTTCCTTTCTTGCGTGATTGTTGTCTCTTAATTCTTTTTTTTATTTATGCTGTCCAGCAGGCAACTAACTTTTCCCTGTATCGAGCACTAAAAGTGCGAATTAATAAAAGAAAAGGGTTAATAACACTTTATTCATACCTGTATTAGATTTCTTTGCACGCTTGGAAAATAGAAGAAAAAAAAATCTGTTGCCTGACCACAGACTACACCTTGTTGCTCGCCGTCGTCACCAGAAAAAGAAAGGGTTGGGCAAATGACGTGCCAAAATTGTGTAGTCGACGTGGCAATATGGCTGAACGGAAGTGCAGATGAAAAATTTGAGCACAATGAAATTGCGCAACTTATTTCTTTTTTCTTAAGGTTGGGTCAGAATGGTTTTAAGGTTGACTCTCAAGTGGGGAGGAGTTTATTTCTTTTTCGTTTTTCGAATTAGCGGGGTTTCCTACAAGATTGACCAAAAGAAAACGTGACCGACACGAGTAACTCGATAAAATCAAATTTCTCTAAAAGGTTGCACCAAACGAACGATCACGAACCACACCATCCATTTTCAGCTCCTCAAACCGCTCGTTTAGGATCGTGTTGAGAGCATATTAAGACGTGATTCAAGCCTCCAACAGAAAAAACCCTTCTTTTTGCGAAACTTTACTCCCATTCTTTGCAGGAAAGCGGGTTAAACATCACAAGACTAGAATTTTCGTGTTTTTTTTTATTAAAAAACACAAGAAACTGAACTTCTGTTTTGTTTTGATTGATTATTTTTTTAGCACTGCTTTTTCAAGATGCAAATAAAATGTTCATAAGAAAGAAGTGGTAAAAACAGCAAACACAGTCATCAATCTCGACTAAGAAATTCAGTGAGAGAAACAACTGTATTTTCCTTTAAATAATGTCAACAAAATATTCACCTCTCGGTAAGGAAAATACTGAAAATATTCATTCAATGTCAAAAATCGAAACTTTGAAACATTTTAAATGAAATTAAATGTCACACAACACATGCATCAAATATTTGCAAAAAAAAAAAGAAAAACACTCGAAATGAGTCAACCAAACTGACACATCCCATTTACCCCATATTCAAAACATGTCTTTATTTATCAATTTGTCAGTGTTCATGATCTCTGTCTACATATCAAACTTTTCCACCACTTTCCATTAAAAACTGAATGTAAATTTCGTTTGAAGATCGAAATCCTCTCTCTCAAATATTTCATCCACATCTCGACTGACATTTTGTTTAAATAAAAACAGAAAAACCACCAAACTGCATTTTTATGACCGCAATGGAATTTACAATCGCTTCGTTTAAGCTAATTTAGCTCAAAGTAAGACTCATCACATAAATATCAATAGCAAAAGTGCGATCAAAACCAAATGATATATTTCTGTTTTTAGCATCGCTGTAGATGAGGAAAAACGAAAATTAAAAAACAATTTGATTGCATCCTTGGACAAGATGCCAAAATAATTCACAAATCTGTATTAAATTGGCCAATAGTTGGATATTCAAGAGTCGATCGGTGTGGTGAGGTGGCTTAGTGAAGCTGAAGATATGGTCTATATAAAATCAAATAACCAAAACAATCATTCCTCTCAAAGCGAAATGAAAATTCATTTACATATGTATATGGCTTTTGCACTTTGGATACCCACCTTGAAACAAGCAACATTCAGGTCATTGGGCTCTCAAATTGAAAGCAAGGAATAAAAGGAGTTCCAATAGGGTTTTGCTAATCTTGTTAACATTAAAGATTCACAACGGTAGATGAACTGAGCATTTGAGCAAGGGGTGCAGTTGAAAACTTTCCGCGAACAAGTACCCATTCCGCCGTATGGTTTTGAAAACAAATAGCAGCAGTGCAGTGGAATTTGCAGTCCGAATGGTGCCAGAATAGTTTTCAAGCAAATACAAAATGCTTAAGAGTTAGTGTTGCCAATGTCCGGTCTGAATGAAAAAGTAATAAAGTCGGTATTGTGGATGCAAGGCTGACATAACGATATAATTTGAATTAGTGGCGAACATTTTAAGGGATAACTAAATGCGCAATTGAAATGGCGTGGCACAGTGATGAAAAAAGGGCGGATACGTTGGACATGTGGGATGTGTTGATGAATAAACGGATTTAGTGAATGTAGGAGGGCAATGCCTTTTCGGTATCGGTTCCCGTAGATACTTATAAAACCCTCACTATTTGACCTCCCTTGAGCAGAATTAGCAGCTTAGTGTTGGTGTAAGAGAATATCAGCCAATCGAGGAAGAAAGGGTGATTAAGTAGGAGTCATAGACAGAACTTAAAACCTCATTTTCAATCAACCTGGTATCTTGAAAATTGATTGAAATTTCAAAAACATCGTTGATTGTTCCTGCAACAGAACGTGCAACTACGTTTACACAAGAGAAGATAGTATAGCCACACAAAAGTAGGTGCAATCGCTTCCAACTAAACAACACGGAAACACTTGTCACGATTGAAAAAATATAGTGCACTGATGCGCCTTCATGCCACATTATTAAGTACCAACGTCGACGCCGCCGCCGTCACCTGAATATCTAGATAGAATGTTCGTTTCTCTGCCAAGCAACCGACCCCAGGGGGACTGTTTGTTTTTGTCAAGAGATATTGAGTTAGGTGGAGGAATTTTTATATGCTTGATAGCATATACTACGTATAAATTGGCGCGCAGAAGAGCGAGCTGGGATGACGACAAGGTGAAGAATTTTTACAATTTACTTGACGACATCAGCCCAAAGGAATGACGCTGATGCCGTGTCATTTTATATATATTTTTTTCTGTGTTCGAAATCGATTCTATTTGAAAATAAATGGTACTGTGTCAGTGAGTCGAAAAAGCAAATGCCATCAGTTCAAACTGGTGGAATATACTCTTAATGTATAGGTGTTGGGAAAAAGAAAAAAAAGGAAGTGAAATATGCATTACATACTATATGTTGCCGAAGGGAAGTATACTATATAACACTGGGTTTTGGCATTTGCAAAATAAATCCGTGTTCGTATTTGGTTGATGGCTGTAGGTACTTTGCATAGAAGTTGACATGAAATCGAAATTCCATAGTAATTTAGACATTTTTAAGTCTCAGGATTGAATTTCGCTACTAGACTTAACGAGGCAAAAGTAAACTGTATTCCCTTCGTGGACTTCTCACTCAATACGTTAAAGTTAGGGAAGTAAAAGAAAAGGCTGGATATGTCGGTAGGGCAGTGAATTTAATTAACCATATCGATTATGGAGTTACCAATAGTCTATTCATTTGAATTCCATGCGATTCGCAAAGCATCCGCATACGCATCGAACTCAATTATCAGATCCGGCGGAAGAACTGCAATATCGACGCACAAAACCGCTTTACCATTTTCATAAACTAATCTTACGGCTGTTTTCATTCTGAGCATTTATGAATGGCTTAAACTACTGCTAAATTTGTCAATATTTACTGGCAGAGATTTCGGTAAAAAATAAGATACTCACTCCTAGCCGTTTCTTTCAAGCCAGTAGATAGTACAGTAAAATTTCTCTTAAGGGGAACAACAAAAAGATTACTGTGGATAAGAAACATCTTGTTTCAAAATGAAGATGGTGTCACCATAAATTTTTGAAACTCGTTTCTTTGTTGTAAAAGTTGGTAGAATTTGTTTTAGAAAGGATGTGTTCATAAAACAAAATCAAAAATTTACGACAATCCTTCAAGCCGTCAATGCAAGTATCGTTTTTTAAAATGGAATTGTGCTTAGTTTTGGCTTTTCACTCCCGCCATCATTAAAAACCAAAGAATAGACAAATGACTAACATTTACAAGAAGTTTTGAACCTTACATTGACTTTTCATACATTTTCGTTAACTTTTCAAAGTTTCCATGAGCAGTGAATTCGGTATTACGAATTTTCCAGCTCGTACTATCGACAATCTTTCACTTTCTCACCAGCGGATTAGAAGCGGGTTCGGTTACAGCAAACATGAAAAGACTGATGCGGATTGCTTCCGCAGCTATTTGTCGGATTCCATTATCGGCAGGGCATTTTTTAAGGAATTTTCACTAGGTGACCAAAAGAAAAATATCTCCTCAAACACCCACTCCCACATCCGCTATTTACGTGTCCTTACAAATTGATGGAAGTGTTGATCGTCAGAACAAAGACATGAAATATATCGTCGCAAGGTATGTTGTGACCAAGGAAAATCCAACAGTCGTCGAAAATCTCTTCATCGGGGCGAGGCAACCAGAAAAGACAGATGCTAAAGGATTACTTGAAGCTACAGTTTCGTCGTGTAAGGCAACTAACGTTCCAACTGATGCATTAGTGAGAGTTACGACTGATGGTGAAGCTGCTAATACAGGATCTGGAGACGGCCTGTGGAAACTTCTCGAAGATCACTTGGGATAAAACCGGTGATGACAGTTTGGTGTTTCTGTCATAGGTCTGACCTTACGGTTTCTGAAATGAAACTTTGGCAGCTGTGGCCAATTTTTTTCGTACATCACCTTCGAAAAATAAGGAAATGCAAAAATTTTGCCAGAATATCGTTTGTTCCCAGGTTACTTTAAAGTAAGATTTGCTGAACATGTCAATAATTTGATCACTGCAGTTTTACACAATTTACCGGGATGTTTCAAATACTGGCGATATGTCTCAAAAACTCCAGGCAGATGTTTTATTGTTCATGCATTTTCGAAAATTGGTTGTGGCCAGATTATGATTATTAGGTGGCCACGGCGGACTACTACGTGGCCATTTGGCCACGTTGCGTTCGTATTACTTAAAAAAAGGCCTGATTATCGGGGTGATTGTAAAAAGCACAGAGTAGATCCAGAGAGTCAAATACGGTAAGGTAGTGCCAATGTGCTAAATTAGACCAGGAACCCTTGTCGAAAAACTATCGTCGCCATGTTTTTTGTCAGTTCGTTAGAAAATAGTTTAAAAAAATGGACGTCTTTCTCGATGTTTTTGTTTTTGTCACAGTTTAGAATTGAGAGGCCTCATTTAAAACTATGCAATAACCATTATTTGCCATCAAAATTGAAACTATCTTTGAAAAAGTGGAAATAATTAAAGTGTTTCCGGATGTAGCACTTAATTTCAATAGCACGCTATCTTAAAAAATTGAGGGTGTTTCATGCAAAGGGGGTACGAGTCGACTTTCTGTATTACCTTCTATGTAGCAGATTGTGTAACTTCACACGATGACGATATTAAACAGTCATCAGCATCAATTCAGCCCTCGGATCTATTTGTATTCATTGTGCTTGTCAGGATATAGGTAACAAGGTGAAATGAAAGTGGGGCAAAAGTAATAAGAACAAATTTATGCATCTAGTGTACGTCCCCTATTAATTTATCACATTTCAGGATGCTCCCCAGTGGCATGCTCGATACAGCGCTAAGTTTGATAAAAACTAGTCTCCTTGGTGTGGTTCGTTGGTTCGAGCGTCGTTGTGAAACTTAAATAGGAAATGAGATGAGTGGTCCTTCAACTCTTCATCTACATAAGTGAGATGTGCCAATGCCCATCCCCCCCAATTGTGAATTGTAAATGAACTTTAACCCTACTACGATTACCACAAATAGGAATAGGAGAGCTTGATTCTCAAGAAAATATTCTGATACTTTCTTAAAAACATGTGGAGCAGACCTCGCCAAAACTTTGTTTCTAACTAAGCCCATGCCTAGTTGCAAAGGAAAAGTTATACAAATATAAGAGATTCTATTTAGCTTCATTCAAGGGATGATCACTCGTCCTTCTAACGTTTAACCCTTAGTACCAAGACCAATTTTTAGTATGCGATCTCCAAACTGATGCTATTTTCCGTGTCTATAGTTAGTCCTAGGTACGTATATAAAGTCCTGTGCTACTTCGAACTCACGTCTGTTGATTGTGTATTTGAGAAAATAGAGGCAGCCATTTGAATTTTGATACGAACCTTTTTCAAACCAAAATGGTTGAGATCTTCGCAAGATCTTGGGTCGAATTACAGCTCACGTGATCGAGTGAGTGAGTGGCTTCCGTGATCGAGTGAGTTAGTAAGTGACCATTTTGGGATTACAGCATACGAGGTCTCACGTGTCATATAGCAATTTAAAACAGTACTAGTTACATCGAAAATTCACTGGCATATTTCGAGTTTATATTAACTCACAATTGTCGCTGATGTCTCTTTAGACTTATTTCCATTTTTGTTGTTAAGGAAATTCATTTCATTGTAAAAAACGACAAGTAATAAATTCAAAGAAAAACTTTCAAAAAGTTTCTTATATTTTCAATTCAAGAATGTTCAATGAGCACTCCAAGCGTCGAATGAAGTTCCGTTCGACTGCTAATGAGAGAATGCCTAGTTGCGTGGTACTAGAATACTCGATAACGTGAACGGGAACACCAAATTCACATAATCTCGTCACGAGTATTTCGATTACGTTTGCCGTAGTTCGGCCCCTGGCCTACGGCTGCAATAAATTCAAATCACAAATGAATTTTACTGTCTAAAGGACTCCTTTGCTCAACTTGCATTTGTGACTAAAATGAATGCTGCTTAATTTATGTCGCTTACCAAACTCTGCAGAAAAAGCATACATTACTTATCAACAAAAGGCATTGATGTGGAAATCACTCCCGTCAACTGCTTATATAATTGCTTAAACCGTAACGTCGAAATACGAATGCATTATGCATAATGCGTTATGCATTATTACTTAAAGGAATAAACAATGGCAAGGCATGTGTGTCGATATTGTCTTCTTTAACTCAACAGCCCTCCCCCCCGCCCCCAGCTCTCCTACACTCAAGCTAAATTATTTAAGAGCTAAATAATGTAAGCAAAGTACGTTCCACATTGTCACAACAAAAGTATACTCGTACAACTAACTCACAAGTAAAGACACAGAAGAGATAATTTCAGAAAAAATGATAAAAAAAAAAAACCATTCAGCCTCAATTATATTCCCACTCTTGCATCCCCCAAAGCAAATTTCCTACGATGTCGTCGGTTCAAAAATTGCCCGCTTCACCCTGAAAGGATACCATAATTAAACATACACAGAAGAAAAATAAACCAGCAGCCATCAGGTAACATTGGCCATAAATAAATTCTACCTCCCATAACAATGACGATGACAGCTTTGCGCGTATACACAACATGCTGATAATGATGATGTAGACAAGCTTTGGCATTGGTAAGGTAATTCACCATATCTATTAGTGAAAACCAAAAGGGGGAAATATTGTGTATGTATATAAATTTATGAAAGAAAAACGAGGTCGTCGCTTCCTCCCACCATTTAACTTGTATTTCTTTTCCCATCATTCCATCAAACATTGATCAGCAAAGGCTGACTTGGGTTATGTATGTACGATTCGAGAGACGTATATTCATTCCTCCAATGGACAAAATGTGAATATGAATAATATGTAAAGCTGTACTGTGGATAAAAAGGAAAAAAATCAATAAAATCTGGGACATTTCGGGTGTGCTTTTTCTTTTCATTACAAACAGCAGGGAAAAAATATGAAGACAAACAATAAATAGTTACGTCTCGTTAAAGTACAGTGGAGCCTTTTGGATATGACAGCAAATATGTGAAAATTTGATTTGGTTGTGTCGTTTGGGTGAGAGCATATCGTGTTTTGATTTCAGTTAACATATGTTATTGATTTGGTTCTTAATTTAAAAATGTCTCTCAGGTTGTATGAGGTGAAGGATATGAAGGATATAAATAAGGAAGGTCCTGACCAAGCCCAGATAAACATCTACTACTCTTATCTTAAGTCCAGCACCTACTATAAGAGTTTCTAAGTTGACATCCGTTTAAGTTAAAGCAGGGATGGCAAGCCTTTTTGGAGAATCGCGACTTTGGGGTGCCAACCTTTATTCATGCTCTAGTTTTGAAAATAAGTAATCCCACAGTGAAAGAAAGAAACAAAAACAGAATAGAACTAATTTCCAGTGTGCTTTTGTTGTATAGTAAGCTCGTTGCCAAAAAGTTTATATCAGGGATGTTATTCGTTACTTTAAGCAAAAGCAAGCAGAATTGGATTTATCTGACAAACGGTACACATGGGTATCCACAAGGTTATTCATTATAAGAATTCAATCAGGAGAGATTTGTTCATCGGAGTTCATCGACGATCGATGCTCATGCACAGCTTTTTGTGGATGAAAACAAAGTTCGGCACAGCAAAAAAGGCAGAGGTGCCGGGCCAGACGAGACAACGTTTAAGTTTCGGAAAAAGATGGCAGAGATCGAGGTTAGATGGTTTACGATTCTCATCTACAAGCTTATGGTTGTGGTGCGGCGTGTACAACTCGGGAAGGAGGTGATTGGTTTCAACTTGGCGGCGCGGCGGGTGCAGCGCCCAGATTTTGCAACTTAAAGTAAACGTCAATTGTGTTAACTATTATACCTCCAAGCAGTATTCACTGGGTACTGGTCTCCTTAAAGAAGAATTGATGTATAACACTAGGCGACCAGGTAAATGTAATGCTTTTACATTTCACTGTGTTCAAAAATAAGCGAATTGGAGAGACCTTCAATTTTAACCGATTCCGAGCGGCTAATTGAGAAAGTGGCCTACAATGCATTGGAAAGTGCAGCAGAGCAAATTTGAACGGCTCTGAATTTACTATAGGAGGACTTGCCAACTCTTTGCAAAAGATGATAACTGTGAAAAACATTTTTCATTGTTTTCTGTTGGGATTTAAATCACGAATCTCTCACTTAAAAGGCAGACATGCTAACCATTACGCCGCGAGCACCAGAAATTGCCCTCAATGGTATGAAATCTCAAAACTGGCTCACATTCCCACTACTTGCTGGGAAGTCAAGGCACCAAAAGCACTCTGTGAGTTGATTGAAAGACTCTTTGACAGTCTAACCATATTCTCAACACTGGGAGAGGCTTCTACCAAAAGAGGTGTAATTAGAGACACTCTCCAAGGTGGAATCCTCTCTTCTCTTCTCTGGGATTTGGTGATAAATGAACTACTGATAAGCCTGGAGGGGAGTGACTGCAGGGTTATTGCATATGCAGACGATGTTGCCATTGCAGTCACAGGAAAACATCTTAGCACATTAAAAGAACTGCTTCAACATGTTCTAAACAAACTTTCAAAGTGGACAAGTAAGTGCGGACCTGGAATAAGTCCCTACGAGACTGAACTGGTAGTCTTCTCCAGGAAATACAAAATTCCGCACATGGAACCTTCGTTCAGTAACGGTACACAACTAACTTCCTCCAATGAGGTTAGTTACTTGGGTTTAGTTTTAGATAGAAAGTTAAGTTGGAAGCCAAATATACAAGAAAGAGTGAAAAGCTACAGTATTACTCTTTTCATGCATAAAAGCCATAGGAAACAAGTATAGGGTCCACAACCCCGCATCACACATTGGTTTTACATCTCCGTCCGTCATCAGATCTAGCCTCACTTATGGTGTTTTAGTATTCGATTACAAGAAGTCTCCCAATGGACCAACAACAATATTTTGCTTATGCTGACATTCTGAACAAATTCAGAGCTCACAAACGTAGGATACACCTAGGTTCGCGTCTCTTTAATGACTCTAGTGACCTTACTTACTTCAGCACTCTGCGTCTCTCCCGCTAGATCCATTGCGGTATCACAATGGACCCAAGGGGTCTAAGTGTGTTAGCCGAGCTGACTGCCACTTTAACCTAACCTCTCTTGAGAGGTCCTTATCTATTTGGTTTTAGACCAGAAAAGTTCACAATTGACCAAATTTTCACATTACGGCAGATCTTGGAAAAAACCCGAGAATGTAATATCGATGTACAGAATCTATTTATCGATTTTAAGGCCGCATATGACAGTAATTTACAGAGACGAACTGTACAGAGCCATGTCTGATTTCGGCATCCCTGCAAAACTCGTATACGACTCTGCAGGATGACATTGGAGAATTCACGCTGCTCCGTCAAGGTCGGTAGAGAACTCACCGAGACCTTTGATGTATAAAAAGGCTTTAGGCAAGATTAACTATCATGCGATTTCTTCAACATCATACTTGAAGAGATGGTACAGAATTCAAACGTCAACACCAGAGGAACAATCTTTTAAAAGTCTGTACAATTACTCGCTTACACCGATGATATTGACGTATTGGGAAGAAGGAAGCGTGATGTCATTTTGCGAGCATTGAAATAGAACTCCGAGGTAGTACAGGACTTCGTCTACTTAGGATCCGCTATAGACTCGGAAAACAACATCAGTGCGGAGAAGAATAACTCTTGCCAATCGTTGCTTCTTTGGACTAAGAATGTAATTGAGAAACAAAACTCTCTCTAAAAAAGCTAAGGTAATCCTTTATAAGACCTTTGTAATCTAAGTCCTGCTGTACGACGGTGAAGCATGAACCTTAAAGAAAGCGGATGAGGAGACTCTTGGTCGTTTCGAAAGAAAAATTCTCCGAATGATCTTCGGTCCCGTATGCGAAGACAATGTGTGGAGAAGAAGATACAACAACGAGCTGTATGAGCTGTACCGCGACATGGGCATAGCCAGAAGAGTACGCATCCAAGGCTACAATGGTTAAGCCATGTAGAGCGAATGAAACCAAACGCTCCGGCTCGACGAAGAAGACCTCAACCGACTTAGAATGCAAAACTCGAGATTCTCGTCCGAAATCGAAATTGTTGGCGTAAGATGTCGGCAGAGGCTTAAGGTTCACTCCGAACTGTAATGCCCACCTAGTAAGTAAGTAAGAAAACTACGCTGATTTAAGCTAGGGAAGTGCTTGGTAAATAATAAACTAGTAAATAATAATATTGCTATGGTTGTTAACACTAATTCCTATCCCTCTAAATTTCTCTCAACAATAAACGTGAAATCATAACCAATTGTAGCCTTTTTTAGTCGCTATGCTCGCATTTAAGTTTACGCAATTGATGCACCGCCTTAAAGTCATTGTTAACTAAAAATATTTTGCCCACACAACACACCATTGCTACTTCCCCTTTACTAACCAAGAGTCCCACTGTAACTTATTCCCTTAGCGGAGCCACACATCCCACACAAAATCCCAAGTCCCCAAAAAGAAGGAAAACAGAAACAAACCGCACTTATAAAGCGCTCTGGATTTTTCATACTTTGGCTTTTGATTTCGTGTGGACTTATGTATTATTGCCCACATGAAAGAACTTCTTCCACACGCGTCACTGAAATAAAAAAAAAAAAGGAAAAAAAACGAATTATACGGCGCACAAAGGGAAAGTACTACTTTAGGATATGAAACGAAGTATCAGGTGCTGTGTGGTGGTTTCGTATGACCTTTTTTTTCTCCTTTCTAAATAATTTATCTGCTGATGTAATACCGCATCGTTGAAAATAATAGGTTGGGTTGGTGGGTATGGGTATGGGTGTAGGCAAGGCATGTTATATCCTGCTACTACGTCGTTGCAAATCCTTAGCCATATGAAACAGAAATATATATGTACATATTTAGAGTAGCTCACTGGCATGGTGATTTCAAGACACAATCCTTCTAACAAAAGGTAGGTCAGTAGTTAGAGAGTAGATTACAATTTGCCCCATTCTTTGCTCTTGTGGTGCTGTGCTGTGGTAATTTATTGTCCTCGATGGCAAGGTAGTCGTCATGGGGGGTACTCTATTTCTTAATAAAATTTAAATAGTTATTTCATCGTTGGAAAGTTCACTCCTTTTTTCATTTTGCATCCCTTTGGGTTGGCAAAAGGAGTGCTCTGTTGTGAATTTTCCGACAGGCTTTTTTTATTTTTTTATTTTTTGGTACCAAGTATATTTTATGGAAATTTATATTTTCCTTGTTTTTTTTATTTTGTTTTCGGAAAAGTCTAGAACCGTATTGGTGTAGTGTTGTGGCTTCTTGGTGTGGAACATTT
This sequence comes from Melanostoma scalare, assembly GCA_949752695.1. Lineage (NCBI taxonomy): Eukaryota > Metazoa > Arthropoda > Insecta > Diptera > Syrphidae > Melanostoma > Melanostoma scalare. The sequence continues at coordinate 62,921,606 of OX456985.1, forward strand.
CTGACATACTTTGACATTTTAAGCTAAACAGACCACACAGTTGGGTCGACTCTATTCACTTCCAATGAGTGTGCAATCGATAAAGAATTTGGGTTAATTTAAGCAGCATAGGCATTTTTAGGTAGAGTATAGAATGTAGAACGTAGATTGCATTTTAAGTTGAAAGGTTGTGTTCATTTGAAACGTTGCTATTTGGGGTGTCATTTAATTTTGCTTGTTAATGACACGAACTTGGTTGCTATAGATAAGAGCACATCTGTTATCACAATAAAATAAAATGAATTGTGGTGTTTTGTGTAGAGACAAATGTCGCGAGCGATACTGATTGTTCAATGCGAAATATGTCACGTCTATAGCTTGTGTGGCTGAGACTGTGTTAAACATAAGCTTGTAGAGAGAAACAAACTGCAAGTAAATACTTTATTGAGTTTTTTGTTTATCGCCGTAACACATGTTAAAAGCTTTTTTGTTTTGTTTTAAATTTGCCCAGACGGAAATGGGAACACGGTCGTACCCACAGTTGAATGACTGTTTCTGGGAAGATGGTGGTGTGTTATTTTTAATCCAGATGCCTTCACATTCTGCCAACAAATTCCAAACTATCGGGTGTAGTCTTTAGAGGTTGGTTTTTCAAATAGGGATAAAACTAACATCTTGCAATCAAATCGGCCAACTCTAATGTCATTTATGTTGAGTTTGCTTTGCCATTTCATCATGAACAGTTTGACAAAAGAACAATGCTTGCAAATCGAGCAAATTTACTTCGAAAACAATGGTTCAGTTCGCGAAGTGTACCGCAAGCCCCGACAATTTTATGGTCGACATTATCGTCCATCAGAGCAATTAATTCGATTAACCATGGATCGTTTTCGGACTACGCTTACTTTTTGTGATAATACGCTTCTGCAGAGACATCAAACCGTGTGCACCGAAGAAACAATTACCACTGTAGAGCAAAGTGTTGAAGAAGATACGAATGAATTGATTCGCCACCGTGCACAGCAATTGAAGCTTTCTCCACCAACTTTATGAAAGATTTTGCACAAAGATCTTAGCTTACGACCTTACAAGATCCACCTTGTGCAAGAATTAAAGCCTCGAGACCATGCAAAACGTCGTGATTTTCGTTTATGGGCCGAAAATGAGATTGATCTCGATGCTGATTTTCATGGCAAAAATTTTGTTCAGTGATGAGGCTCATTTTTGGTTGAATGGTTATGTCGAGAAGCAAAACAGTCGCATTTGGAGTGAAGAGAATCCACAGGAGTACGTTTTGAGACGCCACTACATCCACAAAAACTGACTGTTTGGTGTGCTCTATAGGCTAATGGAGTCATTGGCCCATACTTCTTCCGAAATGATGCTGGAGACCAGTTACCATTAATGGAGACCGGTATAGAGACATGATAACCGACTATTTTGTTCCCGAATTGAATGGCATGAATGTGGATGAGATGTGGTTCCAAGAACATAACTTCGTAACGTTCAATGAGCGCATAATTTCGCGGAATGGACCTGTCAATTGGCCACCAAGATCGTGTGATTTGACACTATTGCATGCAGGTAGCTTTGATCTTTGAAGCCAATATTCGTGGCTTTATTGTCGATACACGCCTCAAATGCTCGAAAAAGTGGTTGAAAATTGGACCCCCAGACTTGGCTTTATTCGAGCCAGCCACATACTCGAAATCATATTTAAACATTAATGGCATAAAATTATCAATTCGAAGTTCTATACCTCTTCTATTCTATACCCTTCCCAACAGAAGCAAACATTTTTTCCACGGGTATCGCCTTTCGCGAGGAATTGACAAGTCCTCCGATAGTAGATTCATTGCCATGAAAAGCGTTTTCTCGATTAGCCGTTCGGAATCGACAGAAAATTGTAGGTCCCCTGCATTCCCTCGAAAGGTGTGGTTGTGAGAAATGCACTAGGCACTGGAGCTTCTTGCTCTGTTGCGCCACCCAATTTATTTAGTTATTTACACTTCTAAAAAAACACTCTTTAGAAGAACTGAACCAATATTTCATCGCTTCATTCATAGCTAAAGTTGATCCATAGGAGTTGTCTATGAAAACCACAAATTTAAGAAATTTAAACAAAAAAAGAACTGTAGAAGGATTGCGTAGCAATGTTCAGGATTATACTGACATATACTGCGCTTTTTGATGAAAGGATCGTGGTGACTTTGGTGTGATGGTGGTGCCCGTGGCATGATGGTTAGTATGTCTGCTTGTTACGTGAGAATAGTAAACCTCAAAAACATAAAACTGTTTTCCTACGCTTATCACCTTTCGCCAGGAACTTGCAAGTCCAATAAATAATTCACTACCACGAAAAGCGATTTTTTATTTATGCGTTCGGTTTCGGCAAAAATTCGTAGGTTGCTGAAATGCGAAAGGCTACACGTCATTTTCCTCCCTATTTCCTTATTTCTTGATTTTAGTTGCAAATCAAACTTTTCGAATGTTTTACAGGGATCCTACCTTAACTCATTTTGGCAATACTCGTCTTCCATCCTCGTAAATGAAAAACTCTATTACAGTCATCAAAACCTAATAAAAATATGTGGCCAAACTCAGACAAAAAGCGTACCACAGGTTTGTTCTCCCTTAAACAGATTGCATCTTAGCTCCGTGTTAGGTGTTATTACCGAGGACGGGCAGGGTAGACATGCCGAAAGGATCAATATGCCATCAAATAACTTCTGTAGAAGCTACATGGAAGAGGGTGAGGAGACCGTTCAACATCTTCTTAGCACATGTCCTTCCCTTTCTCAAAAACGTAAGGCACGTTGGGGACAACTTGACGATCCAAGTGACCTTAGAAGCATGGTTATTCACAGTCTCCATCGATTTATAAAATGGTCAGAACAATTGAAATAGTGAAGAAATTCCTCAAATTTCTATGTGGTATGACTATTTCAAAAGGTAAAATTATTAGTATGAAATTATATCACGCAATTAATTGTAAATGTACAAATTGTCACGTCATCCGATCCGGCAATGCCTCTTTATAGTTACTCAGTGCCCCTGTTCTCTAACTATCGCATCGATAACATCGATTGAGAAACAGTGAGAACCGCAACAAAATCCTACTAGATTCATAGAATTTGGTTCCATTTTTCACAGTTCATCGCTGCTTTTTTATCGAGGCGATAGTTACAGAACAGGGGCATTGGACTCATAACTAAATTACTAAATTCACCACACTATAGAAAGCATAAGTGCAGGAGATTGCTCAGATGACGTGGCAGTCAAAAAGTATTGAATTGGTCAAAATGCGTCGGTCGTTATTCCGACAGCCACCTTAGCCTAAAAAAACACAAAACGTCAAATTATATTGAATTTTGTATAAAGTTTCGTTTAAAACTTTTCATACTGCGCCAAAAGATGCTTAAAAAACGTCCGCATCAATTGCAGCGTTTTAATCGCTACTCATAATAAGTGCCTATAGCTCCGGCTGCTTACAGTTTGACCCTTCAAATCTGCAACATTTGCCCATTGGCAGATTGGCACATTAAAAGAAAGAGTAGTCCAGCGATTGGGAAACCTGCTCACCATACTGAATATCATGAACATAGTGTCGTAACGTTCAATGGCGACAGCTAAGGCCAAGCTTCGATTGTTCTTCGAAAGCCTTCGTAATAACATCTAAGTACTGGTCTCCCCACGAATGCGCACAGACTCGCCAAGCTGAAAAAAGTGACAGTGACAATAGCGAAAGAAAACTAACGTCACTAGGAAGGAATAGTGATTTTCAGGAAGTAAATGGCTGCTTCAGCTTTGACAGAATGTAATGGGCTTCCGAGGATGTAACAAAAGATGGATTCAACCTCAAAGATCAACGTTTGACGATTGGATTGGACGTTAGCGCTGATCTTTTATACCAGAATATTTTCAAAAACCGTCAAAATTCCTATTGAAACTCAATAGGAAAACCCTTAAAACTTGCAGCAACTTGTTAACTTGTTAAATTGGCACTAATTGAGCTACTCACTATGACTTCCAACATATTTGGTTTTAAATTACTCAAAATATTTATTAAAAAAAAAATTTTATAATGTGGCACAACATATATGTAACTCATTAAGTCCCGGGCCAATTTCTGGATCATACCTTGTGAGGAACCTTAAAATATTGCCGACTTCGGGACGCTCATTGGAAAGGCGCTTTTTTAACACTGTATTAACTTTTGGAGGACTTGCCAAATCCTCGCAAAAGGCGATATCCGACATCTTATCCACTACTCCGCGCGCCGTCACCTCCGGGATTTCTATGCAGATTATTAAAAAGAAATGGTGGCAAATGTGCTCCAAATGATCTAATTACAACTTCCTAACTCCTACTGTTGAGTTCGAACAATTAAGGCCTTACCACTGGTAGGGGTATGATAGCGGCATGAACTCAAAACACAAAATATCTTACGTGATTGCAACCTCAGTCGTTCCGACACTAGATTATTAATAATTGTTCTTTAACTTACAATATATGCCGATACAGTTCATACAAAAATTCTCATACCGACGATAGATAAAACGTAATATCTCGGCACTTTTTATTGACACGAGGCAAGTAACAAACAACAGCAAAGACACACTGTCGGCCTAAAGCATGTTCAAACTCGTACAAACACAGTGGAATATTTGCGACAGAATCAGCCCATTTTGTTCGAAAAGTCAAATTTCTTTGGTTTTCGGGAGGGGGTTGCGTGCATTGCGCGGTAAACTCGCATGGACTTTTGTTATAGAAAGTCACCGTTAAAAAACAAACTTCAAATATGGTCAAACGGCTTGCATTGCCCTTTTTTCTTCTTCCTTTTTCGACGTACCGAGCATCGTGATCTCGAAGTAATCACAGCTATCCCATTTATCCGCTTCATTTTTACGTAACCCGATCACTGTACATTACTTTTGTTCGCGCACTCCTTGAATACGCCTGCCAAGTTTGGTCCCTTTTCCAACAAGTTCACATTTCCAGAATTGAAAATATTCAGCGCCGTTTTCTTCGATTGGCTTTGAGAGGTCTTTCTTGAAATAATCCCTTGATTCTCTTTCCTTACCTAGATCGCTTCAAGCTTCTCAGCTTGAATACGTTGAAAGATCGAAGAGAAATATTCGAAATTCTCTTCATTAACCGTGTCTTTTCTGGAACCGTCGACTGCACAAGCCTTAACCACTCTATCTTCCTTAACACAAATCTTCGCAACAATACGGAATCCTCGTCTCTTTTACCTACCCCCTCATCGAACGTCATATGGCTCAAATGAACCTTTCTCCCGAATGCTGAGTAATGTTATTTCGAGTTTTGACAGTTTTGACTTCAACCTCAGCACCCTTTGCCTAGAACTCCATGTTCTAAAGCACATTCCCCATTAACGCTAGCTATAAGTTTCTTAGTTTTTGAGTTAGATTAAGAATTAGCTTGTATTAAGCCGAATAAATGGGGGTTTTGTCCCCACCAAAATTCACATTAGTGATCCGACCGTTGAGTGTGCTGCGTACGACTTGCATTACCAACGAACCAAATCTGGCCTAAGTTAGATTCGCTTACATTGCATTTTATTTGAATGTGGAAGAATCTCTTAAAGGCAGATTCTACGATAGCCTTGTTGCTGGGACACACATCACGCAACTTTTGCGAAAACTGCAGGAAGAATTAAAAAGAAGAAAGGAAAATTAAAACTGACTCGTATCTTATTGGTGCCTAAGTAGATTGAAGACCCAAGCTCCACTCCGGAGCACACTTTATAATCCCTTTGAGTGTATTGTCAAAAGCACCTCTCACACACTCCTCTGTAAGCCCTCCAAATGGCTTAACAAGTAGGAGGTTAAATAAGAGCCCTATGGAATCTCAAGTGGTACCCGTGGCGTGATGGTTAGCATGTCCGCCTGCTAACCCAGAGGTTCGAGTTCGAATCCCAGCAGAGGCAAAAACGATTTTCCACGGGTATCGCCTTTCGGGAGGAATTGACAAGTCCTCTGTTAGTAAATTCGTTGCCATGAAAAGCGCTTTCTCAATTAGCCGTTCGGAACCGGCAGAAAATTGTAGGTCCCCTCCATTCCCTCACAAGGCATGGTTGTGAGAAATGCGCTAGGCCCAGGGGCTCCTCGCTCTGTTGCGCCACCCTATTTATTATTATGGCATCTCCATGACTGTTCCCATTACTTTGGCCTCCAAGAAGCAGATTGTTTTAAACTATTCGAAACAAATTACGCAGTATGTATTACTTAAAGTCACCTTAACCTAACCCAACCATCATCGCACTTTGTAACTTTCAATATAAGGACGTTGTTGGTGGAAAAAAGTAGAACAAATTCGAAACAGTCACGATACTGAAGCGAAATCTTCATCTGAGCCAACTAACTTAAATAAGTATTTAGAATCAGGATATCCAACGAAAAACTTCAAGCTTTCGAAGCGAACCTATAGGAAAAATAAAAGCAATAGGTACAAATGTTTGTTGACTTTAGGAACAAATTATGAGATACATTCACAGAAAAAAAGGATTCACTGCTTAGTTGGTAGGTATCCTCAAATTACACATATTTTGACCTTAAAAGGTTATTTTCACAACAAAACAGTCAGAACCTCGTTGGGAATGGCGAAATTTCTTCAAAATGTAAATTTACACAAAACAAAATCACAGAAACAGTTTTCTTTCACTAATGACGACAGTTGCACCTCATATTTTGTGTAAAAAAACAGTCCTTTTACTTTGAAAAAACAAAAAATGTTCTTACCATTTGGTATTTTTATAATTTCACTCTTCTCTTTTTAGAATTCACGCACAATAAACACAAACTTTCTTTAAATACACATATTTCTATTTTTAAAAAACCTTTTTTTTCCTAGCTTTTCTTATTTTCACACACTCATGTAGTATAGATGATATATATAGGTACACGCACAAATCAGCTGATGGTATCCCCCGAAATAAGGACTCTGTGCCGGAACGATACGAAAGCCATCTCGTTCGGTATGCAAATGTTAGAAAGTGCCACGTTACTCAGTTCAAACTGTGCCATGGAGCATACGTGCTGCATGCCACTACATACCGACCCAATCTGGAAGGGAACTTTCCCCAACATTCACATCCGCTATAACAAACACAATACACACTCAAACACAGAGTGAGTTTGCGTATACTCAAAAGTAATACAAATACCATCTCATGGGAGGACCTCTCTTTTACTTGCGTGTAGGTATTGTTTTGTTTTCAAATAGCAGGTGAAATAAGCTTTTTTTTCAGGGGATACCTATCTTCCTTTAATCCTCGTTTTTTGTTTTCCCTTTTTTTTTTTGTAATTTTAATGGAAAACCTTCGTGAGGATTATTTTTGAGGATATTTATTAAAACTTAAGTAAATTCGAATAAAATTTCCATTTAGACAGCATCGAAACAGGCAATCCTTGAAGGAGCTAAAGTGAAAACAAATATTTGCAATGTACCTACTGAGTGTGTTTTTAGTACACAGTGTGCCACACTACTGCTCTATATATAAGTCACCCTTATACACACATTAGTAAGTGCTTGGTGTTGTAGAGCTACGCCGAAAAAGTAGGTTAACAGCTTCGGCTTTATCGATTTCCCTTACCATTTATATCCTGAATTTTATGTACGAAAAAGTGTAACTTATGTACACGCCACTGGCTGATTTTATGTAATGCTACAATACTGAAACGGAAGTCTCTCCTTTTTTTTTTTTGGTTTGTTGGAATACGATTTACTTGGCCTCGTCAGAAGAGGAGATGTGCGGTTCTTGTACTCGTTGTACTAAAAAGTAGAAGAAGAATTTTTTACTGAAAACTATCGGTTAGCCAATAAAAATTGGACGAAAATAATAAAGAGGTCGATGGTGATGATTACAATGATGATGATGATGGTATAGTGGTTTTCTGGTAGCTCTCAATAAGGCCATTGTAAGTATGATGTGACTTACATTAGCATGGTGCAGCGGTTACCAACGAACGACCGACGACAACGAGGATGACGACGACAAAGTATGCTTGATGGATGTAATTCATTGATGTTCTACATTATAGCCATGATACAGTGGGTCCGAGGAGGGTTGCAACTTGCAAGTAGATTTTTTCTGTAACATAACAGCAAATGACCTCCTTTTTGAGTTCTGGCCTAGATCCAAAATCAACACTAAGAAATTAGGGACATTGGTATAGTAACTCTGGTCGTTTTTTGTGGCATCGAAATGGACTCTTGGAAATTGAATTTTCTCTTTACATTTTATTGTTCTTGGTTTACAGAAAAACTGTCTCACTCAACTGCATTTCGCTATGTTTTAAAGTTCTTGAGCTTAATCGGCCGATGAGTATGCAGTGTGGATGTGTACGAAGGCGTACGAGAGTTGAAATAATCTCAACTCTGCCGCACTAAGTGGCTGAGAGATAACTTCGTAAAACTCCCATATTTCAAACTATTTTTAAGGATAACCTCTTCACTTTGACGTGTCCTTTTGAAAACACTGTTGATACAAGCGCCTGTTTTATGCAGAAGCTCTTAAGAAATCCGAAGCTGAGACTTCTTATTCCTCTTCTTTTTCTTCATTTTTCCAGCTTTTAGAGCACTGTAATCACAGCTCTCTCACTTTAAGACATCATACTTGTGATCCGCTCATAGGGTACGCAACGTTGACCTCTAAAAGGACCGGCTAACCTCGCGGTTTTGGATTGTTCCATGTCTGAGGTTAACCAAATGCATATGTCGTTGCATTTGTCTGTACCAGGAGTGTTTTGGTCCACTTTTCTTTTTGTTTACTCGCGAATCTGCTTGAATATTCTATTCGATTGTCTTTTGAACAGGGTTCCCCTGATCTCTCCTTCAAACATGGCAATGCAAGCTGAGTCCTTCGTTCTTTATTTCTTCCGTGACGGTATTTTTCGACGTGATCAGAAGCTGAGCCTTGTATCTATAAGCAACATTAAAGACTGATACTTTATAACGGAGATTCCAAGAGAAATGCAGCTAAGGACTTTTTAGAAGAAGTTTTGTGTTGATCAGGGAAGGAAAAAAGTCTTAGGCTACGTTTATGACCGAGCGTAATCGCAACGCGCGATGCGATGAGAATCGCTCCATCGCTTGTCACATTTTCGCTATGTTTATCGCGGGCGATTGAGTGTTTATAGTAGCGCGTAATCGCAAGCGATTGAAAGCTAACAACACAACTCAATATTTTTTTTATTCACGTTGGAGCAGTGATAGAAAGCAATATGCGTGCATTAACTCGCAAAATTTTATTGTTAGAGAACAGCTATTTGTTGCGCAAAAAATATTTAAAAAATATAAATAAAACAAAAAATTTTCAAGTGCACCCAATCGCAACGGAACGAAAATATTATGGTGAATTCCATCATTTACACGTACGCCTTTTACAATTTCCTGAAAAATTTAAAGAGTACTATCGCATGAGCAAGGAAACTTTTTAGTATTTGAAAATTTGGTTGAATTTGGTTTAATATTGTGGAAGTTACAGATATTGAAACATAGAATTTTAAAACATGCACTCACTTTTGCTTGCCACTGTATATAAGAACAAATCACAACAGCGAAGCGCGCATTTCGTAAATTTTTGTTAAATGTAACAATAATTAAAAACAATAAAAAACATATTAAATATATTTACTCACGTCCCAAGTCACATTTTTTTTCAACATCCTCCCAAGCTTTTCTTATTATATTTCGATTGTGGTAATCTGCATGGCGCAAATTCCATAAACATTGATTATCACGCACACACTCTATGAAAATGTCCATGCTGTTTCGCTGGTTTCGCTCAAATGAATCAAAATATTTTGATTGCAAATTTTCGTCGCTTTTAGGCTACGTTTATGACCGAGCGTAATCGCAACGCGCGATGCGATGAGAATCGCTACTAGCGATAAATTATATTAGTGCATATGGTGGTGTTCACGACACAGCGATTTAGCGAAAAGCGAATTGAGCGATTACAAGCGATAAAAGCGACGAAAATTTGCAATCAAAATATTTTGATTTATTTGAGCGAAACCAGCGAAACAGCATGGACATTTTCATAGAGTGTGTGCGTGATAATCAATGTTTATGGAATTTGCGCCATGCAGATTAAAATAAAAATAAAACAAATAGGGTGGCGCAACAGAGCGAGGAGCCCCTGGGTCTAGCGCATTTCTCACAACCATGCCTTGTGAGGGAATGGAGGGGACCTACAATTTTTCGCCGGTTCCGAACGGCTAATTGAGAATGCGCTTTTCATGGTAATGAATTTACTAACGGAGGACTTGCCAATTCCTCGCGAAAGGCGATACCCGTGGAAAAACATTTTGGCATTTTGCCTCTGCTGGGATTCGAACCTCGAACCTCTGGGTTAGCAGGTGGACATGCTAACCATTACGCCACGGGTACCACAATCGAAATATAATAAGAAAAGCTTGGGAGGATGTTGAAAAAAAATGTGACTTGGGACGTGAGTAAATATATTTAATTATTAAATAATTTAATATTTTCGTTCCGTGGCGATTGGGTGCACTTGAAAATTTTTTGTTTTATTTATATTTTTTAAATATTTTTTGCGCAACAAATAGCTGTTCTCTAACAATAAAATTTTGCGAGTTAATGCACGCATATTGCTTTCTATCACTGCTCCAACGTGAATAAAAAAAATATTGAGTTGTGTTGTTAGCTTTCAATCGCTTGCGATTACGCGCTACTATAAACACTCAATCGCCCGCGATAAACATAGCGAAAATGTGACAAGCGATGGAGCAATTCTCATCGCATCGCGCGTTGCGATTACGCTCGGTCATAAACGTAGCCTTAGTCTTCAAATGTAGGTCAAGTCCTGCGGTCACACTTCAAATTACGATAAAATTTAAGAATCTACACAGAGAAAAAGAATAATTCATCTGAAATAAGAATTCTACAACGTTCACAAGCAAACGTATGCTAATTCCCCAAAGGGCAACGTCAAGATTGTTCTTGGCCATGGAAGAATACTTTAAACTTTTCAAGGAAGAAGTCTATAAACTTCTAAACAAGTATGAGGTCCGAATTGTTCGTAGCCAGTGAGGAATTCCACAATTTTTCCAATGAGATGTGTGCTGAGTTTATAAAAGAGACGTATCCTAAAGTCAGACGTCAAGAATGTTCTTGGCCATGGAAGAATTCTTCGAGAAGAGCTATGTGACAACTTCACAAAGTACGAGGTCAAGATTGTTCTTGCCTAACGGGGAATTCTATAATCTCGAAGGAGACCATAGTTTTAAGTCATCAAGATTCTTCTAGGTAACCGAAGAATTCTACAATCTATCCAAGGAGGAGTATGTTGAGTCCCTGAGGGTGACGTATGTATGTGACAATCTGCCAAAGCATGAACTCAAGACTTTTCCCGTCGAATGAAAAATTCTACAATTTTCTCAACAAGAAGCATGTTAAGTGCACAAAGTATGGGATCAGAATTTTTCTGAGAAAGGGAGGAGTTCAACAATCACTCCAAGGATATGGAGACTTATGTAAAGTCCCCAAAGAGCAATGCCAAGATTGTTTTTGCGGCGCGAAGATATCTACAACCATATCAATAAGGCGTATGTTTAATTATGCTGTCAAAATTATAATTGGCCAGTGAAGAATTCTACTTGAGAGCACTTCTGGTAATGAAATCAGACCTACCTACCTCAGACCGTCTACTGGGTGACTCAAAAGTAAGTTCATATTTGCTTAGTCGACTGCGTGAAAGAATAGAATTTGGGGAGCGTGGAATAATAACTAACCGACTGGCATACCAGTCGGTAGTGTGGCATCCAATAGCTGTGGAACGTATATCAGGAGTGGACTGATTGTTGTGTCTGCTGTGCGTGAATTTTCCTAAAAAATTGATTCGGGCGACTGTAGTGCGTTGAAGATTCTGTATTATTATTTCGTCAAGTAAACAATGCGAAAAGCATCCTTCTTATTAAAAATCGGGTCAAGAAAGCAATTTCTTTGGAGGAGTTAAAAGCAAAAATAATCGCTAACTAAAAAGTTTGTGGTTCCAGTAGATGAGTGCTGCGAAGTTCAAGTTTCACAACAAGATGGTGTTATTTTTTAGAAATAAGTTCCCAAAGAGTGTTCGACTCACGAAATCCCATTTTTCTTTTGAGACACCCTTCTGAATGAGTGTTCAAGTGCTTGCTATGCTAAGTTTCCACGAATCTTGAGGGAAAAAGATTGAAAATAAGTTTGGAGAGCAAAATTTATGGTATAATGCGATCCTGTGTGAGCAGTTTTTCAAGACTTTAGAGTTTAGACTATACCGCACGTTCCTAGGAGGCAATATAGAGATACTCTAGCCTCTGCTTTGTAGTACAACTACAGTATCCGGAAATTAAGGATCCCCAATAAGTCAAAGATTCTGGCAAAGACTTTATAGTAAAAAACCGCCAGAGCCTTTGCCGACGACGCCGTCTTCTTTAACCTCCCAACAAGCCTACCGCCAATTAGAGCAACTGCACTGCTGAATTGGCATTACAAATGCTGCTAGTTCAGGTGTGTTGGGCTTCATTAGGTAAGAACAACAAAACCTTTACATAAATTAAGAGTGCCAGCTGACCAACGAGGCTAAGAACAAGGCCTGTCAGTCCACACCGCAGAACAGTAATGAAGGGGCATCAGGGGCCTATAACACAGAACTACAAGTGCTTGTAATACAAGTGAACTGTGAAAGTGTAGGAAATTTTTGTAACACAAAGCTACAAGTTTGCTTGATCTTCTACAAATGTAATGGCTTTCGGCCCTATCGTGGTAACCGTCGGAGCGGAGTTTTCTCCGCAACGCATCTTTTTTCGGAGATTCAATTTTGCTTCGAAGTAGTTGTCGTCGTAAGAAATTTTTCACAAATGCGGCAATGCATTGCATTCCCAAAACTAAAATCTCCGCAACAAAAACTTATCGGAGAACGTCGGATCGTCCGATCGGAGAACTACCACGAAGCAAAATGTCTCCGATCGGAGAGAATTCCGCTCCGACGATTACCACGATAGGGTCGTTTGTGTTGCAAAGCTCGGAGGGCTGTAACACAGGACTACAAGTGCTTGTAATACAAGTTCCAATGTAACGCAAAACAGTCACTGTTTAGTGTGTGGGTTTTGAGATGGCAGCGCAGTGTGATTGGTTCGTATTTGTTTGAGAACGACGTTGGCCAGGCCATCACTGTCAGCGGCAAGCGTTCTAGGTCGATCATTACCAACTTAGTTTAGCCTGGATTGAATGATCTGGATCTCAATGACATGTGCCGTCAAGAGGACGGGGCGCTACGTGCCACACAAATCATATGCCACATTGGCTACTTTGTACGAGCGATTCGAGGGCATGATAAGCTCACATCGAAGTGATGTGAACTAGCCATAGAAGTTGTGTGATTCTACTCCGTAAGACTTTTCATGTAGGATTTTCTTAAGTCAAGGATCTATGGGAATAAGACGCAAATCACAGCAGTTGAGCGGTCTAAAGCCTGTATTCCGCATGTCTTTAGTTGAATTCAGCCTGATTTATGTTCCAGAGTCATGGAGAATTGGACTTTTTGGATGTACTCCACCAAGAGACGCCATGGTCGATATGTGAACGTTGTAATATTCCAAATTTAACGGCATCAATTAGTCTTTCAAACGAGAATGAAAAATTTCGATGATTTTTCACACACATTTTGTTTTATTTGAAGTTAAATATAAGAAGCGCTTGTTGAAAGATTTCGTTCTAAGGTTGCTCAAACTAAACGAGACGAAAAAGTGAGTATTAAATAGTAAAAACGAATTACTTGTTTCTCAGGTGAATAAATTCAAAACATTTGTCTACCTCATATCAGAGACGAACATGCCGGTTTAGTGATTTCTTGGCTATTTCATGTAGAGAGACTACAGGAGCTCCTGTAAAATGGTGAAGTAGTTGAGTACTAAGTTCTCAATGTCCTAGCTAATTTATGAAGCCAATCCACAGAGGTAATTCACGAAAAATTTAATTCAGCTCTTTGAAATGACCTTCCCTCTTAACGCTACTCGCCTTGCAAATTAGACGCCTCGCTGTCTAGAAAGGTTTGCGACTTGAGGCCACCTCTTTCATATTCAACTCTGTTACGAGTATATTTCATGCCGCAAGCTTTTTATTCAAATATTTGGTCGAACTTTCTGTATTATTTGTGTACATATCTACTCAATTTAGGTACATAACCTACTTCAAATAAAAACACTCTTCAGCCGACACTACTGTCGCTGTCGGAGAAAAGAGAAAACCATGTCCATTTTTGTTCTCCCAACATCAGATTGAGAATGAGTAAAATAGGAGTAACAGTAACTCGTATAAGCCAAAAATTAACTCGACCTTCCATTGACAACATACTCAACTCATGCTCATTTCTTTGTTGGACTTAAGAACAACGAAAAATGGGGTTGCGATGGAAATGTGGGTACAATGTTTATTGATTTTTACATTGTACTCAAAACCAAACCTATCCACCAACCTTCTTTCCGGCAAAGAACCATCAAAATTGTGTGCGCCTGTTTTCTATTAATGTTAAATTGTAAATGTATATACAGACACAGTATGCTGTTTCTCATGTAAAGATGTTGAGGCAGTTTCAGTTTTATTTTTCTTTAATGCTCACTCACCCTCATAAACAACATACACCAGCTGTTATTTTAATACAAAAGTTTTTACCTAGGCCAAACAATTCAAATGAAGCACAGAATAAGGTTATTTTAAGTTTGTAGGACTATGAGTATTTACTTCGAGTCAAGTCGGCAATCGATTTCGATAAGTGGGGGAGAGTTGAAGCGTGTTTTATATTTTTGAAATACAAACTTTAAACAGAAAAGTATCCTGTATAGGTGAGATGGATGTGTAGATATTTGTTTGGAATAGTTTTATTTTAAAATGAAAATTTCAATGAAAAGGATACAGGGAATTGAAAATTGAACTTAGTTAGGCAAACAAAAAATAATAAATGCTCAAGTTTCCCCAAGCTATAAACTTTGTTTTCAAAAACTGTGTACTTACAAAAATTATTTCGAGTCCTTTGGTTGCCTGGAAATAAAAAAAGGTATGAAAAATTAAAGCAAAATTCGAGCTAAATTTTAAATTAGATTTTTGTTCTCAAAATAAGTAGTAAAATTAGTTGAGTCATTACGTTGGAAAAAAACATCACAGGAATGCAAATAAACCAAGAATTCCTGTGTGCATTTCCGCCATTTTTTAAAAGGGTTCAGTTCAGATTTTTAGCAATATGTAATTTGTTTCTCCGTTGAGATACGAAAATTGTTAATTTGTGCATTTTTGTTGCGTTTTGTACGATCTACAAATTACTTATTCACTGTTATTGAAATATCGACCTAAAATGTCAAAAGTTTACGTACTAAAATTGGTTTTATAGAATTTTCCCTTTTATCGTAATAAATATCGCATAGAGGTTAATTATCAAACAAAGTTATTTGAAGAGCGTGTTTAAACCCTCATACATATATTTTTTAATTATTTCCGATAAAAATTACGACCTCTAGCGCAAAGTTGATGTAAGGTCGTAGATCTTTGCGCAAAATCTTCGATAAAGTTTTTGGACAAAGCTCCAATTGCTGTGCACGATAGCGAGATAGATTCATTCGGGTCCTCTTCAACACTTTGCTTTACAGCGGCAATTGTTTCTTCGGTGCGAAAATGATCCATGGTTAACCGATTTATCTATATGCTCTGATGGACGATTATGTCGACCATAGGTTAGGTTAAAATGGCTGTCAATACAACCGACAAACTTGGACCAATATTAGGTCCATTATGATACCATAAAAATTGTACGAGGGAGTACCTCACTTAACAAAACCATTTGGAGCTTTTAATAAAGCGAAGCAGGTGCAGGGGATCTGTGTTCACCAGATCGCTTGGATCATCAAGAAAATATTTTCCTAGATCCCGTTTTCTTTTAAAGGAGAGTGCAGGACATGAGAAGAGGAGGTGTGGGATTGTCCCCTCCTCCTCCTCTTCTAGGCAACTTCTGCAGAAGTCATTAGAGGAAACGCCAAGTCTAATGGCGTGTCTTCCTATCAGACAATGTCCGGTGATGACATTGATTACGGAGCTAACTTGCAATCTGGTTATGGATAACAAAAGACATTTGCGTTTTGGATCTAGTCCTGGCCATATCTCTTTTGTTGCCACACACGTGGTGATATTGTTCCACCTATAATTTGTTCTATCCATTGCCTCTTGCTTTAGCATAAGTTTACATGTAGCGATTGGTATACCAATATTCAACCTGCTGGTTGAGATCGGTAGAACGGTTCCTTTTCTGTCGAGTTCATCGGCTTTGCAGTGACCCACGATATCTCTGTGCCCCGGCACCCAAATAAGGTGAATATTGAACTGTTCAGCCATCTCCCTAAGAGATAGGCGACAGTTAAGGGCGGTTACTGAGGCCCCGATTGCGGTTGTCGATTGACTAATCGATACTCGACTTTTGTCGATTTCGATCGACATTCTTCGATTTGACGGTCGACAGCTTTCGTTCATAATTTTCTGGTCGACTGTTGCGTTAGGAAATCATTTTGTGGGAAAATGTAAGTATTTTATTGAACAAATTCATATTTTGATATAATACTCTTAATATATACTCGTATTATATCAAAATATGAGCATTTGTTCAATAAAATACTTACATTTTCACATAAAATGATTTCCTAACGCAACAGTCGACCAGAAAATTATGAACGAAAGATGTCGATCGAAATCGACAAAAGTCGAGTATCGATTAGTCAATCGACAACCGCAATCGGGGCCTGAGTTCGTAGAAACAGCGCCGAGTGATTTGAGGGCTGCTTGACTATCTGAGAAAATCCGGATATTCGTTGAGGATATCACGTTTTCTCTTAGCCATGATAGGGCCGCTTTGATCGCCAGAATTTCCGCTTGGAACACGCTACAATGGTTTGGACGACGGAATGAGAGACTTACGTTAAGTCGGTTTGAGTACACCCCGCAGCCTACCCCTTCTTCGGTTTTTGAACCATCTGTATATGGAAATGAATTGAATCATCTCTCAAAAATTCTTCGTCCTCCCAGGTCGTTCTTGGTGGGATTGAGACTTGGAACTTATTTTCAAAAACAATTTGGGGGATGGTTTAGTCGGAGTGGCAAGGGATTGATCCGAATAAATTCAGGATTGTAGCGTAACCGACGTTATTTACGGTCCATTGGGAGATAGCTCTCATACGAATGGCTGTACTGGCGGCCATTTATTTGTTCATTGGACCTTGCTTAGATTATAGCAGTAGTACTTTTTATCAAGAGCGGTTCACCATACCACTACTCCGTATATGAGCATTGGTCTGATGACCGCGGTGTAGAGCCAGTGCGTGATTTGGTCTAAGAAACCCCATTTATTACCAATGGCTTTTTTACAGGAAAATAATGCTACGGTGGATTTCCTGATTCTTTCCTGTATATTGGCTTTCCAGTTCAGCTTTTTGTCTAGGATTACACCTTATAGCTTTGTTGGAAAATTGAAGTGAGATTCCATTTATTGTTGTTGAGGAATTTTGTATTTCCTGGTGAAGAGAACGAGTTTAGTTTTCTGAGGGCTAGATCGCATTTTCCCGCCCATTTTACTATTTCATTTAGAGCGGTTTGCATCAGATCCGTTAGGACGTGAGAATGTAAATGTCGACCATTAAATAGACGGAGCTTGCTGTAAACTTCGCGAATTGAACCATTGTTTTCGAAATAAATTCGCAAGATTTGCAAGCGTTGTTCTTTTGTCAACCTGTTTATGATCTTCGATGTTACGCGATGTAACATCGGTTAACATTATGTCGTTCCTAAATGCAAAAAAGTTACGAAATGTAAAATCGATGTCGTACCTAAATGCAAGGTTGAAGTCTCAGAATGTTACGTTTCGTAAATTTTTCCAAATCATCTCTGGGACTTGAGTTTCGATGTTGATCTGTCAAACCCCTTTAAAATTGTTGTTGGTCAGATTTGTTTTGATTTTTTTTTTTATTAATCTTCCAAATTCTATGAACAGTTATTGATTTTCAATCTTGTTCATTTCAGAATTCTTTTTTCTTCATCGAAAACGAGTTTCCTTTAGCTGGGTTTATATTTTAAGAAATACTTTTTTCATATTTTTGACAGACCAGCAAAGTGTAACATCAAGTCGTTCCTAAATGCAATCATGATTTTGTAACAAAGTCAAACACACACCACAACAACGATGATTTTGACACTACAACATCGTGTAACATCGAAGGCATAAAAGAAAAGACTACAGGTATCGAAGATCCTTTTTTCGTATTCAAGCTGGAACATTCCATTTTTTTCCTAGCATTTTAGACACTTGATTGCTTCCTTCATAAAACTCATCTACCACATGTGTAGAAAATGTATGCCAAAGAATTTTTCTATATTCGAAGTGGCTTATAAGATACGGCCCTAGAAAAGGAGAGGCATAGATGTGCGAATTTTCAAGCCTGTTGAAACTTATTTGCAGCCGGATACAGCCATCAGTAATTCAAATGGGACGCTATCCTTGATTTCATCACAAAAATAATTAGAGGACGTTTTAGGCAAAGAGTTGGCTCTCTGTATTATCTACTCTGTGGCCAATAGGCAACCGACTGCGCAGAGAACCAAAATGAGTTGATTTGGGATAGAAGCTCAGAGTAGATAATACAGAGGATCAACTCGTACCTCCTTTCCTGAAACACCTTAAAATTTTTGCTATAGTGAAATCAAAGCGTCTTATTTGACGGCTACATTGAGTCTCGTTATTACCACTTTTTTTTCTTCAAGTTTTCACTTTGAGTATTGCTAATATGTAATAACATTATAACACAAGAGGCACATAAAAGTCAGGCGGTAACCCTTTCATATCATTAAGTCCTCTGATTTTGCTCCCGGTTTTCCATCGGTTTTCTCATAATAATACCCATCTGTTGGCGTTCAAAGTCGCGTAATATATTTATGAACTGCTTAGGCACCGCAAAACATTAAAAGTTTACTGGATTTTTGTGCTAGTGTGGTGATTTCAATAATACAACTTGAATCAAAGTGAAAATTAAATACATATCACTAGTACCGTAACTTTTATTTATTTCTGGTGCAATTATTCTTTTAAAGATCTTAGCATCTTATAGTGCTAATTTGTACTGTACATTGTAAGACTTATTGAAAGCTGCAATAAAAGTGGTTATAGTTAACTGTGGGATTCATACATCCAAAGTTACTGTAATTTAAATAAAATTTGTAGTATTTCATTTATTGATAGCCCAAAGTAAAGGGTTGCCATTACATCTTTTTAAGTAAAAATTTAAATCAAATACAACTTTTTTTTTTTTTTTTGTGTCGCTCACGTTAAACGCCCATCCATAATTAATTTCTTTTTTTGTGAAAATGTCTGAGCTGAACTGCTTAGTGTGTAAAAAGGATTCTAGTGACTTATCGGTGTATTGTGCCATATGTCTGCAACAAGTTCATGCAAAATGCATTGGTATAAAAGGAAAGGATGTGGATAAATTCATTTCTGTTCCGGGTCTCAAGTTTTATTGTAAGGCTCATGAAAAAATTTCGATAGATAAGATTTATTGGAAGATAGTGAAGTTAAAAAAGCTTTTTAATAGTGCTCAAGTGATTTTTGGCGACCTCAAAGATGTCTTTGATTTTGATGTCTTAAACAATGAAGTTATGGCGAATTCTTTCAAAGTCATTGAACCTGATATTTTGTCTCCAAGTAAATTTGTACAACAACCGTTAATACTTTTGACTCCGTCACCCAAACCTAATGTCCAAAAACAACATCTTTCACAACAACAACAACAACTACAACACGAACAGCAGCAACAGCTGTATCAGCAACAGCCACATCAACATCAACATCCACGGCAACATCAACAGCTACTGTTACAACAACAGTCGCTGCAGGAGCAGCAACAACAACAACACCACCACCACCAACAACAACAACAACAACAACAACAACAACAACAACAACAACAACAACAACAACAACAACAACAACAACAACAACAACAACAACAACAACAACAACAACAACAACAACAACAACAACAACAACAACAACAACAACAACAACAACAACAACAACAACAACAACAACAACAAGAGAATCAGCAACAGCAACAGCAACAGCAACAGCAACAGCAACAGCAACAGCAACAGCAACAGCAACAGCAACAGCAACAGCAACAGCAACAGCAACAGCAACAGCAACAGCAACAGCAACAGCAACAGCAACAGCAACAGCAACAGCAACAGCAACAGCAACAGCAACAGCAACAGCAACAGCAACAGCAACAGCAACAGCAACAGCAACAGCAACAGCAACAGCAACAGCAACAGCAACAGCAACAGCAACAGCAACAGCAACAGCAAAAGCAACAGCAACAGCAACAGCAACAGCAACAGCAACAGCAACAGCAACAGCAACAGCAACAGCATCAGCAACAGCAACAGCAACAGCAACAGCAACAGCAACAGCAACAGCAACAGCAAAAGCAACAGCAACAGCAACAACAACAGCAACAACAGCAACAGCAACAGCAACAGCAACAGCAACATCAACAGCAACAACTAGAGCCACAGGAACAGCAACAACTCCAAAAACATCAACAAAAGAAGCTCAAGCAAAAAAATCCTCAAAGTTTAGTAGCTCCAACTTCAGGTACAAGAGTACTACGTTCGACAGCTGGCAAAGGAGCTAGCTTGAACGTTCAATCCCAAGTAAGTGACTACTCTTCTCTTATACCTCATTCTTCTAGTGAATGCAATGTTAGTGAGCCACTGGATGCCCCAATAGCTTCCATTACGGATGAGGGGTATTCCAACTCGGTAACAATTGTTTCCACAGAATGTAATTCTGCCTCGAATCAATGTTTGAATGAAGAACTCACTGCTTTACCACCAGTAAAGAGTATTTTTGTGTCTCGACTTTCTCCATCAACCTCGGAGGATTTAATACTAAATTATATTTTGAAAAATGTTGCATCAGTTTGTGTGTCGAACCTTACGATTCGAAAATTTATTATGACACCGGAAAAAGATTACTCTTCATTCGAAATTAGAGTTGGTAGGAACCTTGAGCTCTACAATTTGATATGCAAGAGATCTTTTTGGCCTTTGCATACTGTTGTGCATGATTTTTTTCGCAACAAGAAACAACGACCCAACAACACCTGAGAGGGCCTTACTCTATAACACCATCTACGGCTTCTGAAACAGCTCGTTTATCCTCGCTAAAAATATATTTTCATAATGCAAGTGGTCTCCGAACGAAAGTTAACAATCTTTTTGTTAACTCCAGTTATCTACACTACGATGTCATCATTATAGTTGAAACTTGGCTTTATAGTGGAATTCTTTCTACTGAACTATTTGACTGTCGTTATTTTAACACATATCGATTTGATCGTTGTAAATCAGCTGATCAGCGTGGGGGTGGAATCATAGTTGCTGTCCGAACTTTTCTAAGCTGCAATGAAGTCGTCCTACCATGCACAGATATTGAACAGATATGTATATCTGTCAAACTTGATTTAAAACCTAGTTCAATTTTATTTTTTATTGTTAGCTATGTGCCTCCAAGTAGTTGTCTTGAATTATATCAAAAACATATAAGTAATATTGATTTTATTAACAACTTGTGCTCTATCACTGATAATCTATGTGTATTAGGTGACTTTAATTTATCTGAAATAGTTTGGAAATGGTCTGAAATTGATAAAATGTTGATTCCTTACAATATAACAAAAGATTTTGAAATTTTATTCATTGATTACATTTTTTCTTTAAATCTTATACAATTTAATTACATTCTGAATGATTTGATGAAGATTTTAGATCTTGTTTTTATCAGTTGCAATGATTTTAGTGTTAATCTAACTAACCCGTATTTTTCCCTTTTGAATGACTCAATGCATCATAAAGAGCTTATGTTTGTAATCGAATTTTATAGATTCATTCCAAAAAATATCTCTGATAATTTACAATCTTTAAACTTTTATAAAGCTAATTTTGTTGAGCTTAATAATTATTTGCAAAACATTCAATGGTCTTATGAATTTATGAATTTAAATCTTACAAATATGTATGAACGCTTCATTGAAGTTCTTAGAATAGGTTTTGATAGGTTTGTTCCTCTTAAAAACAATAAAAAAAATTCTAGTTCTCCTTGGAGCAACAAACAGCTCCTTGATTTAAAAAAGCAGAAGCGCAAAGCTCATAAGTTATTCTGTAGATCCAAGCTTCAATCTGATTATTTGAAGTTTAGTAAGCTTCGTAAGGATTTTGTGGTTCTGGGTAAGTTTCTATATAAGGCTTATATCATGAATATAGAAACTAAAATTAAGAGTGATAGTAAGTCTTTCTGGTCTTTTGTCAATTCAAAAAGAAATTCTATGGGTTTTCCAAACAACATGTTTCTCAAAAATGTTAATTCTTCGGATATAGATTCTACCGTTGAGCTGTTTGGTCAATTTTTTGAGTCAGTTTATTATAAGTCTAATTTTAATAGCTGTTCGTTAAACAATGTAGCCAACAAGATTGATCTTGGATTAATCCAATTGAATTACACGGAAGTAAATTCTGCTCTTGTGAATCTAAAATCGAATTTTAGTCCTGGTCCAGATGGCATACCTGCAATAGTGTTAAAAAATTGCTGCAATTCTTTAAGTGTCCCTCTCCTCTCCATATTTAATAAATCTCTTCTGGAAGGAAACTTTCTAGACAACTGGAAACAGTCTTATGTGTTTCCAGTTTATAAGTCGGGTAATAAAAGTAATATCGAGAACTATAGAGGAATTACTAAATTATCTGCAATCCCCAAACTATTTGAGAGCCTAGTAAAAAATAGACTCGATTTCGTTACAAAGGAATGCCTATCAGAAGCTCAGCATGGTTTTGTCTCTGGAAAATCAACTGTTAGTAATCTTGCTTGCTTCACTTCTTATGTTATTGGTGCTTTTGAGGATTGGTTCCAAGTTGACGCAGTATATGCTGATTTCAGCAAGGCTTTTGACTCAGTTAACCATGAAACTTTGATAAGGAAGCTGGAAGTTTTAGGTTTTCATTCTCAGCTGCTTAGTTGGTTATCATCGTATCTAATTGGAAGATCACAAAAGGTTCAGGTTGGTAGCACTTTTTCGAACGAGTTCACGTGCTCTTCGGGTGTTCCACAAGGTAGCCATTTAGGTCCCCTTCTATTTTTATTATTTATTGATGATATTACTTCTGTCATAAAATATTGTGAATGTCTTCTATATGCTGATGATCTGAAGTTGTTTTTAAAAATTGGTAACTTCAATGATTGTCTTTTAGTTCAGTCAGACCTCAATTCTTTGTCAATGTGGTGCTCTAACAATGGCCTCAATCTTAATATTAGTAAGTGTAATTCAATTTCTTTTTTAAGGAAAAGTAATTGTCATTTGTTTGATTACCACATTGATTCAAAATCAATTAGTAGAGTCACTAATATTAAGGACTTAGGCATTGTACTTGATCCCTGTCTATCTTACAAAAACCATTTTGATTATTTGGTTACCAAAGCCAATGTGATGGTTGGATTCATCAAACGAAATGCAAAAGATTTTAGGGACCCTTTCGTCCTTTTAACTCTATATAATTCTCTTGTGAGATCGATTTTGGAGTATGCTGATGTTATCTGGAGCCCTGCTTTCATTACACATTCTAATCGATTAGAAAAGATCCAAAGACGATTTACTAAATTTATATTTTTCCAAATGCGTTGGTACCCGCAACCTGATTATAGAGCTAGATGTCAGTTACTAGGGATAAAATCATTAGAATCTAGGCGAACTATTCATGGTGTAACATTAATAAGAGACTTACTATGTAACCATATAAAATGTCCTACGCTACTTGCTCTAGTACCTATTAATGTTCCATCAAGATCTTTAAGATCGAGAATGTTTTTAAAAGAAAAATTGCATAGAACGATATATGGTAGTAACGAAACCATATCTAGATCTATTAGAGATTTCAATGAAGCCTGTGTAAATATTGATATCTTTTGTATGAGTCGTGATAAATTTAAACTAGAAGTTTTATATTTATTTACATTCTAATTATTACCTATTATTTATTTTTCTTGGAGTGCAATTATAATTATCTGATAGCTGTAAAATTGCTTGTAGATGAAGTATTAAATAAATAAATCTTTCAAAAGTCCGTCCAATTGCTCGGATATGCCGACGATATTGACATAATTGGAAGAACGCAGTGTGATGTCAATGGCGCGTTAATGAGCATTGAGACGGAAGCGAAGAAGATGGGTTTAGTGGTCAATGAGGGCAAGACCAAGTATATGCTGTCATCAAGAAAGGACATCCAAAACCGATGTCTTGGACAGAACGTCACGATAGACAGCTATAACTTTGAGGTAGTTAAGGACTTTGCCCACCTAGGCGCCGCTATTAATTCAGACAACGACACCGCTGAAATGAAACGAAGAATAACTCTTGCCAATCGCTGTTTCTTCGGACTAAGAAGGCAATTGAGTAGTAAAGTCCTCTCTCGAGCAACTAAAGTGTCCCTGTATAAGACACTTATCATCCCGGTTCTTTTATATGGCGCAGAGGCATGGCCATTGTCAAAGGCAGACGAGAACGCTTTGGGATGCTCCGAGAGAAAAATTCTTCGGGTGATTTTTGGTCCCGTCTGCATAGATGGAGAGTGGAGAAGAAGATTTAACGACGAACTGTACGGGCTGTACAGCGACACTGACCTTGTCAAACGAGTCAAGGTCTAGCGGCTAAGATGGCTGGGTCATGTAGAGCTAATGGACACCAACGCTCCGGCCCGGAAAATCTTCGAATCCAATCCCGAGGGACGGCGCAGTAGAGGAAGACCGCGACTCAGGTGGCGCACGCAAGTAGGAGAGGACCTCAACCAACTTGGCGTGCCAAACTGGAGGCAGCTAGCTAGGGACCGAGATGCCTGAAGAAGCATGTTGGTTGAGGCCCTAGTCCGACCCGGACTGTAGCGCCACCTTAAGTAAGTAAGTAAGTAAGTATTGATAATATTTATTGCAGCAGTTTTGAATGAAACTTTCTACATTCCCAACGGTAAGAAACTCAAAAATATTAAAAACACGTTCACTTTTTTGAATTAACCAACCGACAAAAAAATGGCAACGTGGGTTCCCGGTCTAATCTACTTCGTGGAAAAAATGGCACTACCTTGCCGTAGTTGACTCTTTTGTTCCTCTTTGTGCTGTTGGCTGCGTGGCTATGTGGCATGGTAAGTTTAAAAGGTAGCACCGCCAGGAGCCTCAGCTCTGCATCACAGAAACATCAATAAGTCTTTGGACTTCGAAGAACTAGTCACCGGAAGGCAGTTTCCTAAATCCAATTTAGACACTTTAGCATGATGTTTTCAACGGCTACCGCTCTCCATGTTTGTATTACTGACGTCACCTGCAAGAAAAAACTGCTTGATTTCTTCCAATATTTCCTACGCAATTTGTGGTAGAAGTCATGGCATTTGAAACCACTTAGAAGTAGGAAAACTTAAAATAGGAAGTTTCTGATATAGGTAGGTTCTGATTTCATTTTTCTAAGAACGGCTGACACCTCGAGCAACTGGACCATACCAGTTGCCGTTTCCAACGAAGCTTTTAAAAAATATTTTTTATTTCTGCGAACTGTTAAACCGAGCAAATGTTCAGCATTAATGAGAAGGTACCAGAGTGCTCTAACCTCTTTCTTTTTATGAGACTTTTTTACAAAGTTTTGTAAGTATAAAGTATATCCATTGAATCTTATTTAATAAAATTGGTTAGTAAAATTGTTGGAAGGCCAGATACTAATAAAAATCAGAATCGCAAAGCTGTTAAAATTTGATGATTGCATTAAACGGGTAATAAAATCAGGTAATCGAGTGAGTGAGTAATTACTCAACATCAGCCAGCTGTTCATTTATCGAATTCAATTCGTTAAAATACTGATAAAAGAACGCCAAATTGTTGTCCTAAAGTGCTCAATAGCTTGAGAAGCAATGCCAAAGCACATAATTCAGTCACGTACTACTCGATCACGTATGCCGGTAGTTCCGCCCCTGGTGCTGTGTTGCCATTAGAATTTGCTAAAAAGAAGCCATTTTTCGTAAGTAAAAATGTTCCCAATTTTTACAAAAAGCGAACACAAAAGAGAGCCAGTATATGAAATTCGTTCTACTCTTAAATCACAGCTATCAACCAACACGACGGAATATTAGCTCACTGTTGTCAAGAATGAGCAATAACTATTATTTTTGTAGTCCACATGAATAGCTTCTGCAACTGAAAGTAACCCACTCTCATTTCATCATCTTAACGCTGACGTCATTGCAGCAAAATCAAAATGTACTTATCTAAAAGCCCTTCATAAAAACCAGTGAGCATGTTGATTTTCAAGACTTTTAGCTTACTTTCCATCTATGCACAAGCAACACGAAATCAAGAAAAGTGCCTTCTAAAAATCCATTCTTTCACGACTTTGATGAACTTTCTTCCAAGAAAATTATCAAGCGTTGCATTATCCTTTCTTATCTTCCCATGTGAGATGTGAATTTTAAGGAACTTGAGCTTAATGTCTTCGTCGCACTTTGTGTTATTGAAACTTTTCTTCGCCTTTTCTTAGGTGATGGTGGTAATGAAGATGCAATGTCATTCTTGTTTCATTTGCAGTTAACAAGAAAACTCGCAAAGCTACAAGTCATGCAGGATGATAAGTCAGTCATAGAGAGTTCTCTTTATCGCCTTCATATACTTCAACACGCTTGTTTTAATTTCGAAAAAGTTTTAGGGAAGGCTATAAAACAAAAAACACACATGTTTGTTCCTTAACGTCAAAGTCTGAAACCGCCAATCAGCGCCAATTAAACATACCTGGGAAGTTTAACTAATGCGGCCACAGAGAGTTAGGCCTTGTAATTAATGACTTTCATTATCTAATGATATCTATTTGCGTGTGATTTGCGGCGTGTGTGCAAAATAGTAGAAGCCACATGGCCTACGCCATAACATTATCAAAAAAAAGTTGTGGTTTTTATTTTTGTGACAATGGAGTAATTAATAAATAGAAACATGCGAGCTGGAAACTTTTTTTGTATGTATATGTAAAACTCATCAAGGGTATGTGACGATAAGGAGAACTTTGATACGTTTGACTTCGCTGTACCTACTTCAAGAGAAAAAATGTCAGGTATGGATATACATGTGCAAGGTGATTTGTCATTCACATAAGATATCGGCAAAAATATCTTATGGGAGAGTCATTTTGAAAAAAATAGTCATATGGGAAAGAGAACTCACTCTGTTAAGGAGGAATCCAATCAAAAGAAAATCGTATAAGGATCTCACATTTCTTCAAAAACAACTTAAAGTTAAAGTTAGAAAAGGGAGTGGGTACCGTATAGCCCAAAAATCACTGGATTACATGTGTGCTGTCCGCTTTCCGATCCAGGCATGCCTATTCTGGACATTTAATTGTTTAATGTGTGAAACGATCTATGTATCATCAAAAAAAAAAACGATCTATGTATCATCAAAAGTAAAGCAACTTATAATGACGACTCCAAAGAGTAGGTATAGAGTGGAGTGAAGGCCCCGCTATTTTCTGTGATAGAAAAATAAAACTAGACTGGATAGACAAATCTACACCGCGCTTGCGCGTTCAGCGCTCACAGTTGACAATTTTGGTCAATTTACAAAAAGCTAACAGTTAAAGAGTGAACAACTTGCTACCAACCTTACACTGAATAGCTCCTTTAGTACTCAAATCATTAATAATCGTTTGATTATGTAACCCATTCGTACCCTTTTTTTTTAAATTGTTTATTTGCCACTTTTATCAATAACATTTAGGTGCTTAGTTTGAATAAACTTAAAAACTATACTTTAACGATTTTTGTTTTGTAAATGACCTTCAAGGCACGCATTCCTCATGTTACCCATTCGTACCCGTGGCGTGATGGTTAGCATGTCCGCCTGTTAGCCCAGAGGTTCGTGGTTCGAATCCCAACAGAGGCAAAAATGTTTTTCCACGAGTTTAGTTCTCAGGCCTCAGCTAAAAGTCGATAGACACTGGGTCACTCTGTTACAGGTTGGTGCGTTCTATTGTTTGTTATATTGGATAAGCCCAAGGGAAATACCTT
The DNA here is from genome assembly GCA_949752695.1 of Melanostoma scalare. Classification (NCBI taxonomy): domain Eukaryota; kingdom Metazoa; phylum Arthropoda; class Insecta; order Diptera; family Syrphidae; genus Melanostoma; species Melanostoma scalare. Next base: position 62,949,779 of record OX456985.1, read on the forward strand.
TTGATTCCTTATAGAATATAATCAATTCGCCTTAGTAAGAAGAGGGTAATCTTATTTTCTTCTTTTTGTGAAAGGGATAATAGCTGCCTTATGAGGGCTGAGGGCGAGATCTTCATCTGAGGCCCAGCTTCGCACAGTGTTCCGAGCTGACTGGAGAATTCACGATATTATCTTTCTGATGAATCTTGTATGGCAATGGCCTTAGATCATCTGTCTACAACATTTAACCAGATAAGGGGTGAAAGTTAGCAGTCTCTGGTTGATATTGTTGAGATTTCCACTTCATCAATTTTGTTGTAGATAATTCTGCTGTTTATCAGTGGACGAACTACATGTGGCACATTGTGTTGTCTAAGAACACGGTCTGTGGATTCATGCGAAGTGTTATTGAAGTCTCTATCAAAATTGAGGAAAGTGACTACGCATACGCATATTTCCTATTTGCCGACATTGATTTCCTAGTTGAGAAGTAAGTTGTGCTGTTGACTGTGAATAGGAGGTTAATGACTTATCCCAAATGTGTCCGTCAATGGACTTATCCATAAATTTGAGTATGGACGGCATTAAATGATTAGTGAAGGATTTAGGGCATAAGCCCAGATTTCCTTCGACTTACGAGTATATCAGATAGATTGCTGTTGTACTCTTCTTCAGCTTTCGGGTATGTTCCCAAAAGTTAGGTTACCGCTAAAATATTTAGAAGCTTACTAAGGTGTGCATTACAGTTCGGGGTGAACCAAGGCCTCAATCAACATCCTTCTATAACGACTTCGATTCCGAGTGAGCTCGCTACAGTTTGCACTCTAAGTCGCAGTAAAGGTCTTTTTCCACTTGATTACGCCATTTAAGACCAGGTCTTTCTTTTTCACGATTTCCTTGCAATGTACCTACTTTGGAGAACCCGTCGAGCCGGAGCACTGATGTGTGTCCAATCTACATGTCCCAGCCATCGTAGTTTCGCGATGCGTACTCTTCTAGCTTTGCACATGACACGGTAAAGCTCATACAGCTCGTTGTTGTATTTTCTTCTGCACACATCTCCTTTTCGCATACAGGACCATAGATCATTTGGAGTACTTTTCTTTAGAAACACTCATCCGTTTTCGATAAGGTCCATTCTTCCGCGCCGTGAAGCAGGACTGGGATGATCATGGTCATATAAAGGGTTACCATGGTTTTTCTAGTGAGGATTTCGTTTATCAACAGCCTTCTTAGCGCAAAGGAGCAACGGTTGGCAAGGATTATTCAACGTTTGATCTCCGCACTAATGCTATTGGAGGTAAACGAAGTATTTTACAACTTCGAAGCTATGTCCGTCTATTCTCTATTGCGACGCTTTGTCCAATTCGTCGATGTTCGGTTTCCTTGTTTAATTTTTACCATCGAACCCATTTTTGGCGCTGTTTCAAGGCTCGCAAAAGCCCTTATGACATCACGCTTCCTTCTTCCCATTAAGTCAATATCCTCTGCGTAAGCAAGTAATTGCAAAGACTTTTGGAAGATTATTACTATGGTGTTGACATTTGAGTCTTGTATACAATCTTTTCAAGTAAGAATTCGCATGACAGTTTGTCGAAAGCATTTTTCGCCACTAAAGGCCTTGGTGAGATCTTTACCGATTTTGACGGAGCTGCATGAATTCTCCAAAGTCATCCTGCAAAGTCGCACGAGTAAAAGATGGTGTAAATCGATGTTATATTCCCGGTGAGTTTCTAAGATCTGCCGTAATGTAAAAATTTGGTCTATTGTGAACTTTTCTGGTCTAAAATCACATTGATAAGGGCACATCAAATTGTTGACGTGGGGTTTCAGACATTCACATATTACAGCGTAAATGATCTTATAGGCGAAATAGAGGAGGCTAATTCCTCTATAATTGGCGTAATTATGAGGGTCTCAATTTTTAAGGATCGGCCATACGATACTGAGGTTCCATTCATCGGGCATACTTTCTTCCGACCGTATCATGCAGATCTACTGGTGCATGCTCCTTTCCAAGTGATCTCCTGCTGCCTTGCAAATTTCGGCATCAAGGCCATCTGCACCTGCAGTCTTATTTGATTTAAGTTTGCATACGCTAAGTTTAACTCCTTCTAGGTTGGGATGAGGGCATTCTTGATCATCGTTGATCAAGTTGAATGGGGCACCCTGCCTGACAGCAAAATTAGTGTCTTCATCGCTTGCGCACGCCGTTAAGCAGTCTGCAGAAGTAGTCTTTCCAGATCTTCAGTACTGACTGTGATTCTATTACTATGCTTTTCTGCTAGTTTTAACAGGCTTGAAATCAGACTTTGCCATCCTGGCGAGATCTTTTTATTTTTTCGTAAAACTTCCGAATCTCGTTCCTGTGTCATGGCACCTCTCAATTTATTCAAACGAGTGCTTCTCATGCTGCTACTTTTTCTATTTGAGAATTTGGTGTTCTTCCTATCTTTTCTCCTCTTAAATCTGGTTGTACTGGTGAAATCAATTTAGATAAGATGGGAGCAATGTCAGTCATATTTTGTAAAAAAGTTGGGAAGATACTGTCGTAAGACAGTCTAAAACTCCCTACTTGCTCTAATTTTCAGCATACTTAAAGATTTTCTAACGCCTTCGGCATACTTTTCTGAGAACACATTGATAAGACATTTAAGACATGCGTTCCTGCAACTCTTCATTTTCGTCAAGAATTGAGAATGCAAGATTAGCTAGTCTCTGAGTTATATGGTGGGCCCACACGATACAGTCTTTCATCAGCTTTTATTGAATTTTAAAATGACTCCGACAAATACTCAGGCCAACGAGTGACATCTTGTCTCTCAGACACTTTTTGCATCACTTACAAACTTCCATAGAAGTTGATGAAAGTCTGTAATGTGGTGTGGGCCTACTATAACTTTACTATTCTTGCCCTTTTCACCCATGCACCTAGTGCAAATATATTTCGAAACAACTAAAGTACACCTATGAATACACTTGTGAAACAAATTCATTAGGTCAACAAGCAAAAAAATTGTGAAAGAAGACAAACACATTAAATTTGTAAACAACATTAAAGCAAAGCTCCTCGGTGCACACAAAATATTCAGTGTCAGGTACATTGTAGGTTATCATCTAATCTCACGCTTCATAAGTATCAACTCACCTCATCAATTAGCGAGATATTCATACAAACAACAATTTACTACTGCATGGCCAGCTATTTCACACATTTACGGCTGTGCGTGACTTAGCATCGTTAGCAATAAATTGGTTCCCAAAATACATAGACGTACTTACGTACGTACGAGGCGATGTTGAAATTTGTCAACTTTAGTAGGAGTAGAAAATCTTCCATATAATGTTCAGAATATTTTGTATTCAGCTACGAATTTGTTTTCCGAGAAAAATGTATTTCGAAAAGATAATGAAAATGATACAAACTGATTTCATGGGAAACTGATTCTTGATGTAGCACATGCACCAATTCGGTAAAATATTAAAAAGCAAATCGCTTGAGCTAAAAATTTTAATTTATGATTGTAGGAGTCTTTGTTTAATACGCCAGACGGTGTCCTTTCACTTGAGTGCTAGAGGGATTATTCATTTCATATCAAACATACGACAAGGAAATTGCAATATTATCTTGCCATATGAGGTTCAATTGAAGTAAGGGTTTGGTCTGCCATGTCATGCCGTGTGTCATTTTAAAACGAAGTAGTCCTGACAATCGAACTCGATGTTTTCTTTTTTGTGTTCCACGCTTATCCTGTGGCCCTGTGGATTGTAGTTTTCGCAGGGGTAAGTTCAGTTATGGAATAAAATTGTCAAAGTACTTTTAATTTTACCCATTTGACATTGTGTGCCAAAAACTTTTTTGTGGTTTCGTGGTTGTATATTTCTTGACAACCCTTGTCAAAAAAAAAACAAGAGTTGACCTTGGGTAGCACTAAGCGAACCCACACATAAGCTGTGGCTGATGATTTTGTTTCTATTCAGCGATTAGAGACATAATCAAACGCAATTTATTCCAGCCAGTGCATATTGCGTTCAATAAGCCTTAACCAATTTGAAGAATCTGTTTTTGTTCGAGATGTCCTTGTACAAAAACTGATCTACACTAAGAAAAGATGTATTTCCTTTGATTATGCGATCAGAACGATTTTGCTAAACGAATGACTTACGAATACGGACCAGCACAAGGCCAAATCAAAACACACATTCGGGTATTCAGAGAACATTTAGACGTTATTAATCGTTTTCTTTAAAGCAAAACATCTTGTCATAAGCTTTATTTATTTGTTTAATTTATTACCTGTCTAGACGTGCGACGAAATAATTGTTCATTGACACCTTAGCTAAAGAGTTTTGTAGAAGACCATACTCATAGTTATTTTAAGACTTGTGTGAAGCTATTTTTATTCTCTTTTTTTTTGCATATGAGTCAGAGCTTATTAAAGATGGCAGTTGCTTTTAGTTTTATAGTTTTTGTCAGCACGTGATTCAACAAAAGCAGTTGGACATTACACTGATTTAAGGCGCGTTCAGCAGTACTCAGGTCAGATCAGGAATAAACATTCAAATAAATCGATGTACTCATTTCTTTCACCTGTGGCAACCAGTTTCCCCGTAGAGTTGGCTATGTAAAGCAAAAGTTTCTTCTAATTTGTTCATATTCAGTTTCCTAAATCATTAGTTCGAAACCAAACACGTATTCGAAAGCACATTGCAGGGAAATCACGGAAGGGGAAGACCTCGTTTTAGTTGGCGCAATTAAATGGAAGAGGATCCGACTTAGAGTGCAAAACTGGAGAGAGCACGCCCGAAATCGAAATCGCTATCGAAGGATGTTGGTTGAGGCCCAGTTTCATTCCGAACTGTAATGCCCGCCTAAGTAAGTAAGAAAGATTAGTTCTTGAAAACAGAAATTACTTCTTATTTGATTTTGAGTTCCAGTTTTTTTTTTGTAATTTAAATGGTTGGGGTAATCAGAGCAAATATTAATATTTACTCAAGTCATGTTTTTCAGAAGATCGTTTATCATAATCATTAGCCCAGTTCACACTGTACAATTAGTTGGACAGACTTCGTTTGATGGAAGTTGGATGGTCTGATGTAGTTTTCGTTCACACCTATCAAGCTTGTCGTCCAACTTTATGTCACATACCCTTCCACTCCGTCCAACTTCTAGATTTTCAAAAATTTTTGAAAACCATCCAACAAATTGGACAAGCGGTCGTATGAAAAGTTCACACTATCAAGCATTGGTTTGTCAAACCTAAGTTTGTCCAACTAATTGTACAGTGTGAACTGGGCTATTGTCGCATATCTTGGAAGATGGTGACATTTTTCCAGCAGCAGTTTTGGGCAACGTTGTGATGATTGATGATCGCATTTAATTTTTACTTAGTAAAACGACTTTGCATGCGGTTTTGTCGCAATTCAGCAATCCCATTAATCAGCTCAACAATGCAATTTACCATTAAAAACAAAAACTACTCAATTGTTTTGTGTTTGGTGGAGAAATGCATTGCTGAGCTGTTTATAGGATTGCTGAGAAGTGATAAAACCATTTTTGACTGAATCTTATCCAGCCGAAAACTTTTACCATATCCATCGATGGTTCCACCAACCAGATGGCCCACATTTAAAATGTTCCGGTAAGGCTATGTAAAACAACCTCAATCGAGTCATTTAGAGCAATAGACATATCGTGTAACTCGTTTTGGTTCGTTTTACACGAAACAACTCGATCACTTTCCATGATAAATGTGTTCTGTTGCAAATTGTAAAATGAGCTTATTGAAGTCTTTTTAGTTGAAAATCTATTGTGGTGTTGCCAGAACTCGATCGAATTAATTAAGCAAAGTTGAATTAACTTTTCTTTTACTGATAATTCAAATAAAGTACTGAAGAAGGTTGCGAAGGTATTAGAAACATCCCTCAACTTAAAAAGAAATCCTTTAGAACCTACTCACGATTTTCAAGATAGCACAAAAAAGTACTATCTGGCATCACTTTTCCATTAAAAATGACTGATTGGTTTACTTTTAAGCGAACCAACACAAACCACACAATATGGCTGCCACCTCAAACGACTGCAATAAGTTCAAATCAGGTTGGCTATTAGGAAATGCTTTACCATTTTCATCAGAAATGACTGAGTGGTTTCGTCCCAAACGAACTGACACGAGTAACACGATCTGTTTGATCTAAAAAAAAAAACGTATTAAAAGAAAGAACCCATGCTAGACTATCCTCAAATATCTATTTTAAGCTCGTGTTGGGTGCATATAACACATAGGTAAGACGACGCAAAGGCATTCCAGCATATTCTTTCATTATTATTTTGCCGCTACCTTGATGTTCCCTATGGATATTTCGATCGCCACAAAAACAAGAAAATTCTTAAAGCTAAGCAAGAAAAACAATGCATAGAAGGGCAAGAGCTATTTCAAAAGAGGATAAATGAACATCAGATTCTCAGAAAGAAGAACAAAGTACAGAAGAAGTATTTGATTTGGTAAACACGATGGCGGTATACGAGTTGGTTCAACAACAGCAAAATGGAGTCACTTCGGGCTTAAAGCTCAAAAACCTCGCTTGGATGAACAATAAAACATCTTGGTGGAAGCACGATTGATATTGGTGAAGATATGGGAAACCTTTTCACGAAATTTACAAAGGCGAGGATAGACCAACTACCACTTTCTGGCAAATAGAATCATTAAATTAACTAAACGTGGGTAAAGTGAAGAAGGTGTGCAAGGTTTAATAACGCTATTCAAGCAGACTGTCTTCCTGAATAGCTGTCGATGACTTCATAAAAAGTATGCCCCAACTCGCTTCCAAAGTATGGAAATAACGCTGCATAAATGGGGACTCTGTCCCACCTGCCTAAATGTTAAGTAGAAAGCCGTGAGAGCTGAAAAGGTTACAAGTAAATCAGTCTTCTTAACATCTTCTTTAAGATGGAATGTGCAGCATAATTTTGATTGTTTCGTGACATCTGTCAACAATCAAATAGGCTCGCTATTGAGTTGCTCTAGGCCCGATAAGACAACTATTGATCCAATTTTTGCAGTTATACAGATTTTTGACTGGTAAACGGCCATAGGCCAAACCATTTTAGACTTAAGTATATAAACATCATGTGAAATCTTTTATATTTAAATAAAGCCAATTTAACTAACTAACAAACTAACTATACAGGTTTTTATTAGAAGAAACTCGGATACATTAAAACGAATACTTTCGTCCTTCATCCAATTCAACGCCGCATGTGGAAGCATCTATATGGACTATCTGTAAAGAGAAATGTTAACATTTTGGCATCCCTTCTAAGCTCGTCGCTTTCGGTAAGATGAGAATGACAAACCCACACTACTCAGATGGAGCCGACATATGTTTTGCTAATTCAAAGTTGTTGTAGACGAAGCGATGCAGTTCTATAGGACTCACGCAGTTCTATAGGACTTTCTGAGGCCCAATCTTTGAACTTGGAAGAGCCTCTGTACTCAAATATGAACGTCATATTAACGTCATATTAGTTGTTTGATCGTTGTGCTTTCTCAATATTGGAACGAAGAAAAGGGTTTGCCTGTTATTGCGAACAAGATAAGTGACCTGTAACACAAAGCTACAAGTATACAAGTCAAGATCCACTTGTCTACTGCACTTTTGGAAGATCAATCAAATTTGTAGCCTTGTGTTACAGAAATTTCTTACACTTTTCATAGTCCACTTCTATTACAAGTTCTTGTAGTTTTGTGTTTTAGGCCCTAAGTCCATACTCTTATTTAGAAAAAACACGTTGTCTAGGCCCAATGTCACCATTGACAGCTGCCAGTGTTCCACTCATTACGTTCCCTTTTTGAGCTAAGAAGGCATTTTGAATAGAAAATTTGTATTTTGAGCTTATAACCACGGTTCCGGCCTATTTCTCAGTTGGTTAGGCATAAGAAAGTGAATCAATAGGCCAGCATAACATGCCGAGGACTAGCGCATTTATCACAACCTAACTTGTCTGGTCCCTGGAATATAAGGGACCTATAATTTTTCCCGATTCCAAACGGGTAAGTGAGAAAGCGTCAGAAGGTAGTGTAATCATTCTCGGAAGACTTGCCAATTCCTTTTCAAAAGCAGATCCTACATGGATCTTTTTACGAAAAAATTCTTTCAAACGTTTTTATCGTGTTCATGGAATGCCAGTGGGGAAAAGGGCGGTCAGTGAAAGAGGACTAACGTCAAACTGTTAAACTTTTGTAGTTAGACTGTCCTTAGCGAAAAGAGTAAATCGATTTAAGTGAATGGGTCATGAAGAGCGGATGGACGCCAATGTTCCGATCTGAAAAATCTTGGAGCCTATCCTTGAGGAACGTTGGCAAAGTGAAAGCAAAACTAGAGTGAGTTGAGCATGCAGGGGAAAAGCTCAACCAAATTGTCATGTACAACATAGAGACCGAGGTGACTTGATACATTTATTGGCCGAGGCCTACATCCATCACGCCCTGCACAGAGTGCAACATAAGGATGAGTATTATTAATTAATTGAGCTATTTGTTTGGCCTTACTTCAGCGGCCAAAGCCTTTTTGGTGTCTTTTAAGCAATGATTGTATCCCTCTAGAGAAAAACTGCCGCCCGCAAGTATGAGTTGACAAGCAATAAACAAACAAAGTTGCATGTATCCCGAAACTTTTGAGTGGCAAAAACGTGCGACTCAAAAGAGCACTTAATTTTGTTCCAATGAAATAATTTCAATTGCTATAAGCTCTCATCGTTTTGCACATTTAACTGCATTATAAAATGAACCCGAAATTGCCACAAGCTAATCTTTTTTATATTTGCTTCTATTTATTCTAAGAATTTATTGAACCATCTCAAATGTTTGCTTCTACAAGAATCGCATTCAAATTCCTTTAAATTTCACCGCACGTAATAACCACCAAGTGCTTCATGACAATTCACATTAACGTTCCAATCGCATTAAATTAAATTATTTCGAAAGGAAAAACACTTAAGGAAATTGTCATCCGAACAAATAAAATTTGTACTTAACTGCCAATAAAATGAAATTACAATGTCACTCTATGCCTAAGTCTAATTTGGAGTTTGTTACATAATAATAATAATGTGTGCCAAATATAAAGCACCACCTCGAACAAGAGCATAACAAAGCACAAAACACAAAATACAAAAATAAAAACAAAAACATCTAACAAAACTTAAACAACAATCGTTACATCTCACTTAATGATACAAAAATCGTGTTCCAGATATGACTAACAACATTAGAAGCATCATTCAATAGACGAGTTTCCTTCAAAAGTTAATGCTGACTGCGTCATAAAATCTCATTAAAGTGGACACTTCTTTTGGCTCCATGATGCCTAGTGTAACGCCAACATCACGTGTCGGTCGCGTTGACTTTGGGGTTGGGATGTATCTATTCTCACTCACATAGTCTGATGCTCTATCCACATTCTTTGCAAAATTCCCTTAGAAGTATTTGCGAAAGTTCTAAAACAATCCTAGATATTGTTTGTGGCTTATTTGGATTTTTATCTTTATTGTGGATGAAAACACTTCCACTGACTGGAAAAATGAGGGGAGAAAAGGAATGGGCTGGTATCAGAAGTAATTTTCTTTCAAGTATCTTATTTTTTTTACCGAACGTCAGTCGGTACGCAAAGTTAATTTAATTTCTTTGTTGAGAATTGAATAAGCAATTCTCATTTATACTTGCAAATTTGAAGTTATGAGAAAAAATAAAGTTGAAAGGATGTCCGATTGTTTGAGTGGAGAGGGAGATTCTTCGAATTTCATCACTTCAAAGTGAATTTTCGTCTTGGAGCAGAATTTGTGCAGGTGGGGGTTCTGTTGAGGTAACAAATGGAAACTATAGCAATTCTTAGAAAATACAAAAGCGTTTTTAATTTTTGAAAAACAGTTCTGATGTTGTCTAACAAAATTGATACATTTTATGACAAGTAGAATTTTAATTTTTTTTTATACCTCCTTCCAATTGTCGTGTATTTTACAAAATTGTTACTTTCTGAAAATTCGGCTGAACGATATTCCAAAATGAATTTTATGTTCTCTTTGGAATTTTCTACAGCTAAATTTTCAGTAAGTTAGTTTGAAAGGAGCATGCACCAGCTGATCTGCATGATATGGTCGAACGAAAGCATGCCCGATGAATGGAACCTCAGTATCGTATGCCCGATCCTAAAGAAGGGAGACCCTCACAATTGCGCCAATTACAGAGGGATAAGCCTCCTTAACGTCGCTTATAAGATCTTGTCTGCTGTAATATGTGAACGTCTGAAACCCCACGTCAACAACTTGATAGGTCCTTATCAATGTGGTTTTAGACCAGAGAAGTCCACAATAGACCAAATTTTCACATTACGGCAGATCTTGGAAAAAACCCGAGAACATAATATCGATATTCACCACCTCTTTATCGATTTCAAGGCCGCGTATGACAGTATTTACAGAGACGAGCTGTACAGAGCCATGTCTAGTTTCGGCATCCCTGCAAAGCTCGTACGACTATGCAGGATGACTTTGGAGAATTCACGCTGCTCCGTCAAGGTCGGAAAAGAACTCACCGAGACCTTTGATGTCGAAAAAGGCTTTAGGCAAGGCGACAAACTGTCATGCGATTTCTTCAACATCATACTTGAACAGATTGTAATAAACTCCAACGTCAACACCAGAGGAACAATCTTTCAAAAGTCTGTACAATTACTCGCCTATGCAGACGATATTGACGTAATGGGAAGAAAAAAGCGTGATGTCATAGGTGCTTTTGCGAGTATTGAAACAGAAGCGGCAAAAATGGGTTTGATGGTTAATGAGGGCAAAACGAAGTATATGCTGTCATCAAACAAGGACACAGAACATCGACGAATTGGACAAAACGTCACAATAGACAGACATAATTTCGAGGTAGTACAGGACTTCGTCTACCTAGGATCCGCTGTAGACACGGACAACAACATCAGTGCGGAGATCAAACGGAGAATAACTCTTGCCAACCGTTGCTTCTTTGGGTTAAGAAGGCAATTGAGAAACAAAACCCTCTCTAGAAAAACCAAGGTGACCTTGTATAAGACCTTAATCATCCCAGTCCTGCTGTACGGCGCGGAAGCATGGACCTTATCGAAAGCGGATGAGGAAACTCTTGGTCGTTTCGAAAGAAAAATTCTCCGAATGATCTTTGGTCCCGTATGCGAAGACAATGTGTGGAGAAGAAGATACAACAACGAGCTGTATGAGCTGTACCGCGACATGGGCATAGCCAGAAGAGTACGCATCGCGAAGCTACGATGGTTGGGCCATGTAGAGCGGATGGACCCAAACGCTCCGGCTCGTCGGGTGTTCGAAAGCACATTGCAGGGAAATCGCGGAAGGGGAAGACCTCGTCTTAGGTGGCGCAATCAAGTGGATGAAGACCTCAACCGACTTGGAGTGCGAAACTGGAGAGAGCTCGCCCGAGATCGAAATCGTTATAGAAGGATGTTGGTTGAGGCCCAGGTTCACCCCGAACTGTAATGCCCACCTAAGTAAGTAAGTAAGTTTAGGAAACCAACAACCAGAAATTTTTCCAATAGAAGGAGTCATAGTGGAATATATGAACAGCTTTTATTACTCAATGGTCGCCGTCGCTTCGCCCTGTCTGAACTGAGGACAAAAGTTTCACAGGCCTACGCATAATGCAAAGAATTCTCTTTTGTCTCTTAGTGAAATTTGCCAATAACTCACTATCAGAGTTTGTGAACGATCACTAGAACATGTTCCTGAGGTAGAAAATCTTGTTCTGGTGTTAAGAATTCATCTAACTTGAGAGTTCCGCTTCAGATAAATAGCAAAGGCTTAGCAAGTTCCAGTGGTGCTCGTAGTGTAGTGTTAAGCACGTCCACATGCTATATGGGAAGTTCGTGGTTCGAAACCCAATAAAAACCAAAGATGTTTTCACGAGGAACTGGCAAGTCCTTCGATAGCAAATTCATTGCCATCAGAAGGGCTTTCTCAATAAACCGTTTGGAATCGGCAGACATTTTTAGGTCCCATCCATTCTCTAACAAAGCATGGTTGTGAGAAATGAGCTAAGCAAAGGGTGCTCCCCCCTCAGCTGCGCCTCCCAGTTTTTTTGATTTATTCAGCCAATCCTAATTACTTTACATCAAAACAGAAAAATCCCAGCAAAATTTAATAAACTAGCTGAACCGCCCGGCGGCGCGGCGGCGGCGGCGGTGCGGCGTAGCTTGGGCCCTACGGTTATCGAATTAAGTAAATTAAGTAAAGTAGTTTCAAGGTTTCTTTTCCAATACGAAAATGGGGATGAATGATAGTCAATGTTACTCAGGGGCAAAGAAGCACTCTTACGGTGAAAGAATTTTTGGAATCGGTACAGTAACTTCCAAGATCCTGGTTATGTTCCTGTTTCCACTCCCGAGGGGACAGGAAAGGAAACAAAGCCTATGTCATTTCCTAGAGTCTAGATCTAGACCATTTTTGTTATAAGCTTCATTCAAAACGACGCCGACGGAGCGATTTCAATACAAACCTTAAGTTCTAATTGACGTTCCCTTTCCTGTTCCGTGGGAATATGGGAATGAATAGCATTCTAACGGTAAAATGGTTGTAAAATCGGTCAAACCGTTTGTATGTTCCCGTGTATGTCCCCATTCCCGATCGCTTGGGAATATCGAGATGAAATATACATATAAACCTTTCACTTGGATCACTCTATGTAGGTATTGAAATAAAAAACCATCAAAATCCATTGCGTAGTTTCAAAGATCAAAGCATACAGACAAACGGCGGAAAACGACTTTGTTTTGCGCTATGTAAGGGTATGGTGGCATAACAAGGCTCTGTGAAATCTGGAGCCTAGCATATTTCAGGCACTTCCAGTTCCGAGCGGCTTAGGGTATTGGTGATTTTCATATGTAGCAGATCAATTACTCTCTGGGGACTTGCCGATTCTTCGCGAAAGGCGATATGAGTGAAAAAAATTGGATGTTTCTGCGGTTCTGCCACATAACAAACAGATGTGCTTACACGTCTAGCACCGAAAACTCCTTGTTGGGGACAGAAGAAAAGCGTTTCAGAATTGATGCGCTCAAGAGGCATGTAAAGGCCCCTAAACCTACGTCCATTATTTTGCAAAGACAAGAAAAAAGTTCCAAGAGGAACTTTACTTTACTTTACCTTTTTCGTAGGACTCACAAAGTGAAATACCGTTCACAATTGTAGTTGGTTGGGTTGTAATATGTTTGATCGAGCAGTGCAGCATTTTCAAAATACTTGCCCCGTTAAGGAAGAGGTCCTCAATGTACGACAAAAACTGATGAGAGTGAAGTTTTCTAAGATATAAGGCAAACTATTGCATCCACCCTCCCTGAACATGGAACAATTGAATGCTACCAACGACGCAACCGAAGGAACTCTAAGATATCCCCAGGAGCTGGCTATTTTACCTTTGAATATTATCAAACAATGCCATTCTTCGTATTGAGATCATCACGATGTCGGATTTGTCGTTTTTAGTTCAGCTTTGCTTCTTGTTTCTTCTAAAATGAGACTAGAAGATAAACTTAATTGCAAAGAAGTTCTACTTGAAGAAAATGACGAATTGTTGCGAAACGAAGAAGGTTAATGAATCTCGAGGAGATAAATACACAGGTGTTGAGGTATTTGACACAGCCAAACGCAGCTTATCGAAGTACAATTTAACTACGTTTTTGAAAGAACGTGATGCTGAAAAATATATACTTCGCTTCATTGAGAGACAAGAGGAAGCTGACTTTTTCCGTCGTCCTGTCGGACCTGTGGGAAAAGCAGAATTATTGCAATATATTTGTCCTCAGGCTGTTATATTAGTGACAGTAAGTATTAATGTATGGCAAAAACTATAAAGAAGCACACATTAAATTTAACAGGATTGACAGTAAATAATACTCATACGCCAGAGTTTGTCAGAAAAAAGTACTCATACGCCAGAGTAACTTAGGTAAAACTAAAAAAGCGAAATATTAAACACCATAAGGAGAAATTCATTTCACAAACTAGGTAAGGATATTCAGCAAGTGAATTAACCAACTTCATCCAACCACATCCACCGTCAAACTTTTTATTTAATGACAACTAAAGAGCTGGGAACTTTTATATTCTTGGAAATCGTAAAGTTGGCTACGGTTACTCTTAGAAATACAGGTTTAGGCTAGAATATCTCTTTCGAAACGACGAAAAAAATAGCCTCCGTTTTTTACTTACTTTTGCATTGCAACACCAAACGCGCTCTCTAAAATTCGAGTATTATACTGCCCATCTCACCGGAACTGGAGAGTATTGGCATACCAATCGCTACATGCAAGCTCTTGATGAATTAAGATGAAAGTTGAGGTAGTCAAGTGCTTCAAAGTGTAAAGAAACGAAATTTGAAGCTAGATTTCATCGAACTGCTTGATCTCTCTCAATAGAAAACACATAGGTTCGGTGATATGTATCATAACGAGGTACCGTGTCCTAAGCAGAAAAGTGGAAGGGCTGGTCATTGCCATAAATGCAGAAGCTGAATGGATAAAGATGAAAATTAAACCATTCCATCTTTTCTGTCTATGATATGTTCTAAAAAACACTTGGGAAGAAAGGAATGGATTCAAAAGGACTCACTCATGCATAATGCTTTTGAACTTTTGTGAATCGTAATGCAGTGGGAAAACAAGTAAAGCATTCCACATACGGATAGTGCGGCTTGAATATGAATCTCTATGCTCGATTGTACATTCAAGTTTGGGCTCCAGGTAAAACTGTTGAGTATTTCTAGCGAGATAGGTGTTTTCTGTCTAAATCATTTCAGGGTGCAAGTGCAACTGGCTAATTCACTAGGATACTGCTTGCGATAAAAAGACTAAAACAACAAACGTTTCGGAGAATTCTTCAAGAGAATCAATCGATTCTACTATTCAACCATAACCTATCAGTCTTAACGCATTGTTTTGTAGCAAGTCAAGTAAGAGCAATAATTGCTGAGGATCACCTGACCAGCTATGGAAGCTTCAATTTAGTTTTGAGCGGATATTGGCTTTAGCAATTGTGGTCAGATCAAAAGGCGTAAAAAGTTCCAGCATCGTCTAAGGAAATCTAAGCATTGGGCAGTATTTTCGTCGACTTCAAAAATTTGATCTTCGCAACGATCACAACCACATTTACACACATACAAAGTACTAAAGTACTGACAGCTCTTCGGCTTTGCTAGCTTCCCGTTAACATTCACGGATAATGTCAGTGTTAAGCGTTAAATACAAGAGACAGCATTGGGTTTGCGAAGCATTGAATTTTACTCGATTTTTACTACCCCAAGTTCCGCATCCAAAGACTAGGAACATTCAGAGAGAGACAAATATGAAAATGTGAGGGTATAGTCTTTAGTGAAATAATTAAGAGGATTAGAAGCTTCAGACAAGAAATCATTTCAGATAATAAGAAAGAGAATCGGAGTTGAAACGGAGCCCTGTAGCACACTAGCATTTACAAAATGGGTATCAGACTTGAAGCCATCTGACTCAATTTGTACTGAACCGTCTTGAATGTAGTTTCTAATCCAATTAAGGACAGACACGACACATTGATACCTAAATCACGCATTTTCGATACGAGAGCTTGGTTCCAAATGTCATCAAATGCCTCTGAAATATCAATCGCAATCGCACAAGGAGATGAATGAAGTCGACTTCTTTCCCTTTTTGCCTTTAGCTGTTGGAGACTCAGCACGAGTTCCAGTCCGCATTGTCAAATCATCAAAAAGCTTTGAGGTACAATTAAATAAGTTCAACAGTTTTGCCTGCTTATAGAAGAACACCTAACAATGCGGATATCATCTAGACCAGTGGATTTGTGTATATTGGGATCTATATTCTATCAACCGAGAGCATCACAGAATTTACAGACTCAAGCTCAGGTGTGACCAATATGCTATCAGGAAGTGTCGAGTTGGCAGCAAATTGAGGTGGTCAGTTTATTTGCTCAGTGATCACAGTGATCCTACTCGTAAGGACACCTGGTGTTTATCCTGCTTCATTTTGAGCTGCAAATGGTTCCTTCTCCTTCTTGGGGTATCATAATGCAATGGACCCAGGCGTAAGGGTCTTACCTTACCTCAACTTTACCTATCATCAATCTTCATTATCTGAAGCTCAAAACTTTTATAGTAATTTACTCGAGAGACACTCTCGAGAACAGGTTGGAAAATAGCGTATTCAAAATGGTACTCCGATAAGACGTGAATGTTGTAAATCTGGAATCAAACTACAAAGTAGACACAAATCCATGAGCAAGAAACACAAGCCAACAATAAAAAAAAATTTCTTAACTGGGTAATTTTAAATTGATTTATACAATTTGTGACAGTTTAGCCGCCATTTTAGTTTCAAAGATGCCTTAACTGTCACATTTACAACAAAAACAAATAAAATAAAATAAATAAAAAATTAAACTATCTGGGTTCTTAGATAAGTAAATAGGCACATCTTTTCTTATTGCCTTGTGTTTCCATCTTTTAATACTCGCAGCCTCTTTTTTGTCATTATTTTATGATAAGTAGAAAGCTCAAGGCTTTCAGAAAAATATGAATATCGTAAAACAGAAAAAAGCATCCACGTGTTTCATTTTCATTGCAATAGTAAAGTCTTCGTTTCATTTGACTCATAAGCAAGCTATAAATAAATACTTTGCCACAGATTTTTCTTGTCAAGGTGAAGTCTTAAAAAAAATAAAAAAATGTTTTGATTGTTGCTCTTTACAAACGAAACGGTTAGTTATGTTTCCAATTCTAAGTTGTTATAAATTTAAATTTAACAAATTGGTGTCTACACATTTCACAAAAGAGTATTGTCACGGCTAAGGGGTTAAGTTTACATGATATATTATTTGCAAACTACCGACTGTGACGTCTCTAGAGGCCAATGGAAAAGTAGACAGGTGTGTCAATTCCATACATCGACGACAAACTCACGACGACCTTGACGAATGAATGAATCACTTAACTCACAATCCACAAATTTAAAGCGACTGAGATGGCACACCACGTCCGCCGGCCGCACCACGCCGCGCCGAACCGTTTAGCTTGGGCTTTACAAAGGATGATTGAAAAAGTTGCCCCACATAATGTAAAAAGTTAATCAAATGTGCTACTTCAATAAATAGAGACACACCAGTGAAAAAGTACAACCAAAGCAATGATGCTAATAAATTGACAATAAAGCTCGCTGATACGAGTCCAACAAGTCCGATCGATAAATGAATGATGTCAAAGCGGTGCGAAACGTCAATTCAATTTTCAGAAAGTCACAATTGTCAAAATGCTTACTTGGTTAAATGGATAAATGATAGACTGCATGCGCTCGCGCACCTACATCTTACAAACAAACGCAGTATTTTGACAATGATTCTTTTATTTCGTTCTGTTTTCAGTCTTTATTCCGTTTCCGCTGGATGATCCCATTTTGTACTATTTTATTCAACCTTCAAGTTGACGACACGAACACGATTAAACTGATGTAATTACAATTATTGAAGCGAAAGAGCGCAAATTTAGCATTTCGCTGCCTTCTGGCATTACCTACAGTTGTGTCTGGATAAAAAAAAAAAAAAATGTGTGACGCAGTGAAGTGGAAAATCAGCAGTAATTTGTTAAATAATTTAATAACATAACTGTATGTGAGCAAGATAAGCGGTGTATACTACTAGACCATGCTGTGTTCACGCAATGTCGTAATGCAGTGCATTTTACTGTTTTGCGGGTCTTACTTCATATTGATGTGTCACTTGACGTAACATAACAACAAACAGCTGATATGTCAAATGATCTTGGCAAAATTGTCTAACTTTAAGTACAGAGATGTTCAAATACTAACGAATAGTTTTTGGTGTGCATACAGTTCTGGTGAAGCTAATGAGGTTTGGATTATTGTTCTTGTCTTTTACTTTATCTGATTATAGAAAAGATAATTAACATTGTTTGAAATGTCTTATCAGAATTCACACTATATCAAGGCCTCATTATACTTACTAACTTATCAGACTTCTTTAACAAAAAAAGAGAAAGAACTCTAATCGTTGAATAAGTCGGTCAAAAGATTAAGCACATTAGTCATCTGCTTCGAATTTTTCGAATTTTTGGCTCATGGCACAGTGGGTGGATTGGGTTGTTCCCGTAACACACATCTAGGCCAGCGTTTGAACTGTGGTCGCGCTTATTTGAAAATCTCAACTCGCTTTGAATATCAAACTGAATGTTTTTTAGCTCTGAGTTTGCTCTCAGATCGCCATTAGCAAAGCACATGGTTGAGCTCAGGCAATGAACAGGTCTGTCAGATGGTTTTCATTTTTGTTCAAATGACATGAATGTGTGCTGATTTCGTAGTTTATTCTTTTTTGAAAACCGAAAATCGAGGTTTTTTTTAGTCAGCTGATAGGGTAAATAAGGTTATCTGGGTAAAGCTCATCGAACGAACATATCATGGTATGCGAAAAAACACATGTCTACCGGATGTTGGAATAAGATTTTTTTCGATTTCAATTAAAATTTAAGTGTCACAGAGTGTTGTTGTTGATTGCTTGTTCTTATGTGGCATTTTGAGTGTTGCAAGGCCAATACACGAACACTAATTCGAATAGAAGTCTGATTTCATACTCCCAGGCTATCTTACACTGTTGCACCAGCTTAGGCAAATGGAGCTCGAAGGAAAGCAAACTTTTTAATAAGAACAGTGATAGTTTTTTGTAATTCTTTTGAAAAAAGCATTGGTGTGGTGCATGGGGCGTAATCGTTAGCATGGGGCATGGTTGCCTGTTACATTGGAGTTCAAGGTTCAAATCCAAAAAAATCCAATTCAGATAGAAACAGAAACAGAAACAAAAACAGAAACAGAAACAAAAATAGAAACAGAAACAAACGGCGTTAACATAGTCGAAACGTCACCTGTCTCAGTCTTTTTTATCGGTTTTTTCCCAAACAGTGCTCTAGTGAAGTAGCCAGTTGCATTCCCCCTGAAACAATTTAGCCGCAATACCCGCCTCGCTAGGAATGCTCATCAGTTTAACCTTGAGCCCAACTTCGGACGTACAGTCAAGTATAGAGATTCGTATTTCAGTCGCACCACCCGAATGTGGAATGCTTTACCTGGCTCTGTGTTTCCCCTGCATTACGATTCACAAAAATTCAAAAGCAACGTGCATCGGTGTCTCCTTTCAAATCCTCTCCTATTTTCCTATTTCTATAACAGAAACAGAAACAGAAACAGAAACAGAAACAGAAGCAGAAGCAGAAACAGAAACAGAAACAGAAACAGAAACAGAAACAGAAACAGAAACAGAAACAGAAACAGAAACAGAATCAGAAACAGAAACAGAAACAGAAACAGAAACAGAAACAGAAACAGAAACAGAAACAGAAACAGAAACAGAAACAGAAACAGAAACAGAAACAGAAACAGAAACAGAAACAGAAACAGAAACAGAAACAGAAACAGAAACAGAAACAGAAACAGAAACAGAAACAGAAACAGAAACAGAAACAGAAACAGAAACAGAAACAGAAACAGAAACAGAAACAGAAACAGAAACAGAAACAGAAACAGAAACAGAAACAGAAACAGAAACAGAAACAGAAACAGAAACAGAAATAGAAACAGAAACAGAGATAAATGCTATAAAAAAATGTTTAAGGTTTTTCGTATGGTTCAAAAACTCATCGCTGCGCTGTTGTAAAAAATACCGGCAGAAAAGGGATCTTAAAGTAATAAGGAATTCTACAAAATCATCGATATTGTTTCAATAGAAACGACCAATCAACCAAACGATGCCATTCTCACCGCTATCGATACAGCTGATGAGATGAACTTGGAAAAGCTGCGGCCGTTGGCCGATTTGGGCATTTAGTTACCAAGTGAAATTGAGCACAAAATTCATAGATGGAGTCCGTGCAAAGAATGAGTAATTGGACAAGAAGAAAAAGTTGGAAAATAAAAAAATATCAGGACGGTTGTGCAGACAGAGTTTAGATAGAGATTGATTTTACTGTAACTTTATGGCGTCTAGCATCTTTGAACAGGTATAAATTATAAATTTGAATGTAAAAAGTTTTGGGCCTGAAAAATACACTCTTGAAATACAAAAGAATTTTTAAGTCAGAGAGAATATGTGGCGCAATCGCGTGCCAGAGAGTCGAGTACCGAGCGTTCGTAACGGCTCGCTGAACAAAAGACGCGCGCGGGAGTCCAGTATTTAGCAGTCGCAACGGCTCGCTGAACAAAATGTTAGAACTTCTCAAGTCCGTCCGCGAGAGTTAAGTACTGAGCGCGGCTTGAAGAGCTAAATTCCAGAAATATACAATCCCGCACTAGGGAATCAAGCTGTGAGCGTTTCAAACGCCTTCAAAACCGGCGAGAACGACAACAGACTTCAAGAGCTAGAGCTCGCAATCGAGTTGTAGCTCACATTAACAGATCGGCTTTTAGATACGATCCACAGATCGATTATGCTCAACAGTCTTCCGTTCAAATCGGCGACGTGAATAAGATATTTCCCACAACAACTGCTAAAACTTGGAGAAGGAATTTTTCCCACTCCAAATTTAAGCGGTCATTGGGACATTGTTCTGGATGAGTCTCTAGGTTAAATACTCCATAATTTGGAAAACTTAATAGATGCTATATACCCTGCTATCGAGAATTTGCACGAAAAGGGCTTTCATTGGCTATGTTCTAGGGCTATAGTGTCACCTAAGAATGATACTGTTAATGAAATAAACAATCTAATAGTTCAAAAAGTCCCCGGCAAAATAAAAACATACAAATCGATCGACAATGTGACTAATATCGATGACGCAGTCCATTATCCACAGGAATTTTTAAATTCGTTGAACCCTTCTGGGTTGCGACCCCATGGGTAATGTCGTTAAAAATCGGAATACCAATAATGCTTTCAAGAAATTTAAGCCCTCCGAACATGTGTATTGGGACGAGGCTGCTTATTAAAGAGTTAAAGGACAATTTAATTGTAGCAACTATTGTCACTGGCCCAGCAGCTGGTCATATACCGAGGATACCGATGATCCCGACTGATCTGCCAATCTCAGTTAAAAAGACCCAAGGCCAAACGTTCGAATTGGTAGGGATCGACGCGAAAGAAATGTTTTACTCATGGTCAACTGTATGTTGAACCATCGCGGGTCGGAGCCCAAATATTGTTTACAGGGAAGCTCTAACACATTAAAAGGTTTTTCTTTTCGGGTTATGACCTCTTTACAATCAAATTTTTTAAATAATATCTAAGAATTAAATTTCCTATTTTTTTAGTTCGACGAGAAAAAATGTGAATATTTGTGTAAATGTCATATTTAGTTCCCGTGCGAAGCCGGGACGGACCGCTAGTTTTTTATATTTAGTTTTTGTACAAAAAAAAAAAAAGATGCAGAAGGTTGTCCGAAAAAAGAGATGGATGTGCCATGTTGATGAAATATCTGCAATGTATGATCGGAACCTTACTCAGCCCCCTAATACGCGTCGGCGTCGTTGGGAGAGAAACGCGTTTAAATTTAATTTTGACAAAAAATCGATACATTGCGGGAATGAGGTAGCTGTAACCGTCAAATAAAGTACATTTCGACTGCACGGACTTTTGTAAAATTTTAGTTAAATACTTTTAAATATGTATAACTGACCTTTCATCTTTTGCCACAAAAACCTCATTGTTTTGCGGGTTTGATATACGTGACCGTACCACAAAGAATTGCCATGGGAATTTTTTTTTAAACGAACACCTACAACTTTAAGCGTCCGAGCTTTATTTTTACTAATATCAAATATTGGTTTCAGAGGATATTGCACTCTTTTGAACTAAAATCAGTGGGAATTAAAGAAATCCGGGAATCAAACGGTTTTCTAATTTTGGCGTTCCAGTAATTATTAAAAGTTTTATAGTGCCTGCCACTTCCCAGATATGTACTTCGTAGCTGTGTACAACTCTAGATTTCTCATTATTGGCACTGAAACCCCAAGCTGCCACTCCTGATAATAATAAGGAATTGAGAAACTCGATAGAGTTTGATGTGATTTGCTCAGTTTATATAACATTGTCTACTGATAGACATTCGACAGCATCCCTTACCACGTCTGACATAATTTATTAGTTTATTTGGTTAACTATCTCATTAGTCGGCACCGAAATCGACCTTTCACACAGCCATTCCCGATTGGCAATATTCATTTGAAGATCACGAAAGACAATTCTTCTCAGGTCCTGTGTTATCGACAATTTGACAGAAATCACCTCACGGTGAAAGAACTTTTGAAATCGATCCAGTACTTTCAAGGTTCCCATAAAAATATAGGAATATTCTATATCTATACATATAATAAAAACGTAACAGCTTGTTTGTGCACGCTAATCTCAGAAACGACTTATGCTATCTAGATGGGGTTTTTAGTAATATATTGTGTATAATTGTGGTAAGCTTCACTTAACATTTAGTTTTCATTTCATGTCAATCAGTTGATAAATAAAAAAGTTATGCCAATTCTTGCGGACGAAGTCGCTGACACACCTAGTTACATATATAACTCATGTCCTTCCGCAGGCTCCAGGCTATCTCTGATTTTGTTCAGAGATATCAGATCAGTGGTTTGGGCGGTAGATGGTAACAAAGAAAAAGAGACAGACTTGATTTCGAATATGTAATATTAGTAAGGACTTTCGTTCCCATGGTAATGTGAGAATGGCTTAAATTTTATATTACTCGGTAGTAGTGTAGCATTCTAACGATGGAAGAATTTTTGATATCGGTGCCGTAGTCTCCAAGTTCCCGTTCCCATGGGAGACGGTTACATAGAAAGCCGGACAGACAGACGTACTTTCACATTTATAATATTAGTTAGGATATTGAAAAACGCAAGAAAATCGATTTTTTTTAATTCTGAAGAAGTTAAGCCCATTAATAAATTTTGTGAGCTCAGTACAAAGTGTGAGAAATAAAATCACTGATGATTTTGTTTTGTAATTTTACCTTAATTGTTTTGCCTTTTCAATTCATTTTATTTTTGAGAAAAACACGTAGGGTGAGGGGGCAACTAAGATGTGTGGGGCAAAGCCTCTCCCCCTTTGCCGTACATTTGTTCGGACCTAAAAAGAAGAAGAATGTATCCCGCTTACGACATATTTGAAGACCCAAAACTTCAATAGCTAACTTATCGTAAAGGCTTCTGTAATTTTCAACAGCATGGGTTTTTCAAATATTTTATTTATATGTAGGTACATACATAATGTAAAAACAAAATCAGCTGAATGTGATAGCCTAAAGTCGTTTTTTATTTTCTAAGCATTGATTTCAGCTTGAAATTCCATATCATTATTCGTAACTCATAATTTTTTTTTTGATTTTTATAATACTTTTCGTTTGAACAAAATATGTTTTCAGCATCAACCATTAAAATCAGCCGCAAGAAAGTCATCATAATCCTTCTTGTTACCAATACCAATACCTTTGTCCTTTCTCCTCTCAAAGTTCGTTCCCTACACCTCCTTCATACCGTTTTTCTTCCGCCTTAAAAGCTTCGGATGCCTATTGAAATTCAAAAACCCTACTTTTATTCCATCATTTAATCTCATAATGCTCTGAATTATGTTTTCATGTCACTTGAATAGGGTCATAATTTTCAAAAATGTACTTATTATGCAAATAAATCATTTGGCCTCTAATTTTAAACTTCAAACACTGTGTCATCAGACATGGTTATCGCAATATCCTTTCTCGTGATTGATGGCACAGATATGTATTTAGTTAGATAGGTACCTAAATTACGCTTCTCTTAACGTCGAATACCTAAACAATTTCAAAAGATAAATTCCTCCTACTTGCCCACCCCACCAAAGGCACCCCATCAATAATAATAAAAAATAAAAATAAAAAACACGAAACACAGAACACAGAATGCGCCTGCTTAATGCTCTTGTAATAGTATATTCCCCATCAGGTGACCAGCAAACTGCTCCGTACTTTACCTCCCTTTGATGAGTAAGTGTCTTTATAAATAGCGACGATAAGTGCCCGAACGGAACAACACTACACTGTACGAGTATGTGTATCCAGAGCACGAACAACTGATTGTCCATTCAGTAAATATTCGTTTGGAGCGATGTTTCCCCCCTTCAAAACGGGGATGATTGTGCTTTCGTTGACGTTGCTGGTTCCCTTATTGTACTTTGTTCGATTCATCATGTTTCAGATAGAAGCAAGTCCCTGGTAATTTGCAGCGTTTTTAGCTGTTTCTAAGGTTAAGCATTTGGCTGAATGAAATAGAGACGTTAAGCACAGTAGAGAGGGAAGTGGCATAATGAAACCAAACCACGAATAGGTAAAAACGTCATCACAGAAACTACGTCAAGTTAGAGACCGACATATTAATTTTCTTGCAGTTTCTTATTCAATTCGTTTAATAGCCTCTTCAATTTTCGTGCATTTGGAATAATTGATGCGTCACTATGGTTATGTGTGCTGCCAGCCGCATAAGTGCTTTACGTGTCACGTCTGACCTGCCGCTGACTTGAAATAAACAAAAAATGGAGTAGAAAATGAGAGTGAGGTTATTTGACACTTGATTCCAAGCCATGAAGGTTACCGAATGAGTAAGTGAAAATAATGTGTGTGGCTTATCATATTTCCATGAAGTGTCTGTTTAGGTTTTCTTTTCTTCAGTTGCTGGTTGGATAAGGTAAGACGTACGAGACGAGCATACTCGTATTACGAAACGAAATCTTTTTTTATTTTATTTGAAGAAGAATTGTTTTGATTTGCCAATTATGGAATTCGGATTAAGTCAAAATGAATATAGCAACGACAACTATAGGAACGGTGTACAAAAAAGATAGATGCTTCTTTGTTAGGATGTGTTTACAGTTTTCTACAAAATTTAGTGTAAAATGAAAGTTATATGTATCTTAATAACTTGGCTTGTAGAGAAATAGACACAAAGCAGCAGCGTAAAAAAAAAACAGAAAGGAAGGTAGCTAGATAGGCTGGGACCTGGGAGAAACATACATAGAAGGTTGAGACTGGAGTGGCGGAGAGAAAGAGAGAGAGAGAGACAGACACAAAAACGGACAAACAAACAGACGAAAAGGGAGATAGTCAGAAGAATAGAGATATAGAAAGACAGAGAGATAGGGAGATAGAGAGATAGAGAGATAGAGAGATAGAGAGATAGAGAGATAGAGAGATAGAGAGATAGAGAGATAGAGAGATAGAGAGATAAAGAGATATTGAGATAGAGAGATAGAGAGATAGAGAGATAGAGAGATAGAGAGATAGAGAGATAGAGAGATAGAGAGATAGAGAGATAGAGAGATAAAGAGATATTGAGATAGAGAGATAGAGAGATAGAGAGATAGAGAGATAGAGAGATAGAGAGATAGAGAGATAGAGAGATAGAGAGATAGAGAGATAGAGAGATAGAGATATAGAGAGATAGAGAGATAGACAAAAAAAAACAGACATGCAAACAGGCAGACAGACAAATAGCCAGAAGACTAGAGAGATTGAGAGATACAGTGATAGAGGGACAGAGGGAGAGAGGTGGAGAGGCAAAGCGAAAGAGAGACATACAGAAAAACAGACAGACAGACAAATAGACAGGCCAGCAGGCGGACAGATAATGATCATTTTGGATCATATTTTTGAATTGTCTGACTTAGAAAGTCAAATTCTTTTAATTGGTGACTTTAATCTACCATACGTTCAATGGTTACCCTCTGACGATGGATCTTTCCAAAAACCTTCTTTAACTTCACCGCAGCGTGAGCTTTCTTGTTTAGATAATATTATATCTACTGACTTACAGCAAGTAAGCTGTATTAGAAATTTCCAAAATCGTATGTTAGATTTAGTTTTCTCATCCGAAGCTATTAGCACGGTAGTTCTTCAATCAAATTCGGGTATTACTAGAATTGATGATCTACATCCCCCTTTAGATATTTTCATAGAATTAAGCAACGTCTCTCGAGATATTAATAATTTAAATGACTGTGTATACACTTTTGACTTTCGAAAAGCGAATTTCGATTTGCAATCGAATGAATTATGCATTGCTGGTATTGAAAATATATCAACTATTGCAAATATTGACAAAGCAGTCGCTTGCTTCTACTCAATTTTAGAAAATAGCATGAAAAAAACAATTCCCCAAAAGTTGCTTAGAAATACTAGTTTCAGTCAACCGTGGTTTACCAAGGAATTAAAGGCTCTAAGAAACAAAAGAAACAAAGCTTGGAAGACCTATTTAACTACTCTCTCTCCAACTGACCACCAACTATTCATAAGTTTTTTTTGAAGACTTCAAAACACTTTCTCAAAATCTATACTCTAACTATGTCAATCAAATGGCGAGTTCTCTGAAAAATGACCCAAAAAGTTTTTGGTCCTTTGTAAACTCTAAAAAAAAATCAGACGGCTATCCACTCAACTTTGTTTATAATAGCACTTCTTTAAAAAATACTCCTGAAATTTGCAATGCCTTTGCAAATCATTTTTGTGGTTCTTTTTGTAGTACGAATTTAGAAATTGATGAACATTTTTTTCAGTATTTAACTCACTGCTCGCAAGTGAATTTTAATAGTATCCCTATTCACAGAGACAGAATTACTTACTACCTTTCTTCTCTTAAAGATGACGTTTCTTCTGGTCCGGACTCGATTCCGCCAATTGTTTTAAAAAAGTGTTCTTCACGTTAATCATTTCCACTTGAATATCTTTTCAAGCTGTCTTTAAAATATGGAATATTTCAAAGCTCTCATGCATACCAAAGCTATTTGAGCAAGTAGTCTGCGAAAGCCTATCCTTCTTTGCAAGGGGTGTTATCTGCCATCAGCAGCATGGATTTATGCAAAGAAGATCGACGGTTACCAACCTTCTATCATTTCATCATAAATGTTCCAACGCCCTTGAATGTGGGAACGAGGTTGACTGCATTTACACTGACTTCTCTAAAGCGTTCGACCAACTGTCTCATAATATTATACTATATAAACTAAAAGCATTTGGATTTCCCCCATTATTTATTGTTTGGATAAGCTCCTACCTAAAAAATAGGTCTTATGAAGTCAAATTTCGTAACGTTTTATCAAAACCTTTCAATGCTTTGTCTGGTGTGCCACAAGGTAGTCATCTTGGTCCCTTACTTTTCATTGTTGCAATTAATGATGTAATTTCTTGCATCTCCTATAGCGACATTTTAATCTTTGCTGATGATATGAAGATTTTTAAAACCATCAAAAATGCTTCAGATCGAGATTTCTTACAAAAAGATATCGACAGTTTTGTTCTATGGTGTTCTAAAAACGGACTTAGTTTGAACGCTTCCAAGTGCCAAAGTATGACCTTCTCCCGCAAAAGATCGCCAAATATTGGAGAATATTCAATATCGCAACAATCCATATCTCAAGTTTCTAGATTCCGTGACCTCGGTGTTCTATTTAGTACCAACCTCGAGTTTAATGAACACATCAACCTCATTATTAACAAATCAAATTCAATGCTTGGCTTTATTAAGCGATGGGCAAAGGAATTTAATGACCCCTTTGTCACCCTCTCTTTATATAACTGTTATGTTCGTCCGCATCTAGAATATGCGTCTCAGGTGTGGTCACCATTTTATGATATTCATAAATCTCGAATCGAAGCAATACAGCACAGATTCATACGTTTCGCTCTCAAAGGTCTTCCTTGGGAAGATCCTTTCAATCTTCCTCCTTACGAAAATCGTATTCGCTTGTTAAATCTTCAAACCCTCTCGCAGAGACGAATTAACAATGATTTAGTATTTTTTCATCAATTAATAACCGGTTCAACTGATGCCCCCACATTAGTTTCAACTATCGTGGAGGATCTCACCAACTACGTAATTTAGAGTTTTTACATTGCTCCTACCACAGAACTAACTATGGCATGCATGAGCCATTAGCTCGCATGAGTAGATTATCTAACTCCTATCCTTTTGTTTCCGATTTCAACCTAAATAAAAATACTTTAAAATTAAAGCTAAGAACCAGTGTGCCACCAGCATGACTTATGTTTGATATTTTGTTATTGTAATTTAATTTCTGTTCTAACTGATAATTTTTGTTTAATAATAATGTTTACCTAGTTTATTTTGTTCTATTTATTAATGTACATTTTTTGTTAAAAATTGTAACGTCTTTTATTTTTTTCCTCGTATACGTTCTCTTTGTGCTTGTGTTTGGCGTTATTTACTAACCACTAACACTTGCATTAATGATGAAGAGCGTAGATAAGTGTGTACAAATGAGCTTGCTCTAAGTTCAGTACCGCTTAAGTCTCTGAGATGCAAAAAAAAAAAAAAAAAAAGATAATAGATAGATAAAATTGCTGGAAACACAAAAAAGCCCTTTTTAAACTATTCACACCGAATGAAGACTAAAGTTACCGAATATAGTTTTCGGTTTAAGTTAACATTTCGCCACCTGAGAGTTTAAGTGCCTCATATCCATTGAAATTATTCCTCAGAAAACGAATTTTAAGGTTTGAAAAATAATTGCGTTACTTTCTACTTAACTAATATGACTTTTGAATGTTTATACATACTAATTGAACATTTCTCTTTTGTAATTTGTGAACCTTGGGTCGAAAACTGTTACGGTAAAAAAAAGAAAAAAAAAAGTTCGAAAAAAGTCAGAAATGGATATAGGACCCTGTTCCATACGATGGGTGAATGAATCAAAACCAAACTCCATTTTTCCATGGGATATAGGACATTTGTGCACTAAACATTGGAATGTCAAAGAAAACAAGAATACTAAAAAAATTCAAAATTACTAGGATTATTAATTTTTAAAATTTTATTTTTAGTGATAGAAATATAAAATAAACATTAGTATAAATACTTTGGGTATGTCCTTCTTTATATCACATAAGCTTATTTTTAAGTCAATGAGAAACCTTTCAAAATGACACATTTTTTTAACACTAAATTAGGAAAAATACTTAAAACTACTTTTGGTCCATTAAATTTTCTAGAAAAATACATTTAATTTTATTTGGAATGGGTTACTAAAATACTTCAACATTCGTAGAAGCTTCCTTTATTAGGGGATTATTTATTATATTTTTTTTTTTATTTTTTTTCACCAATTTTGTTTTTGTCCAGTTTATTAAAAAAAAAAAAAAAATGCTTTAATATAAAAATTAAAAAGTCAGAAAAAACTACATTTAACTCCGTTATGTAGTATGACAACGTGAAGCTAAATAGTTCTACTTACATAAAATAAATTTGTTTCCTGTTGTTTACCTCGTTTTCTATTTTTTTTGCAATATTTTAAAAACATATTGTTTTTAATGGCTGCTTTTTTGAAAAAATCAGAGATAGACGATTACAAATTCGTCTTTGAAGAAGATTCCCACCAAAACTGAAATATCAAAGCATAGTCAACAAATAGATTTGAAACAAAGACTGTTTTTTGTGTTTTTTATCAAACATTTTATTAAATAAAAAAAGAAAATTATAATTCAAGTTATAAAATAAAAATAAAATATTTTAATTAAAAAAAAAACATTAAAATGAAATTAAGAACTTTTCATTATGTCATCATCATATTTTTTTTTCCTCCTTTACTCCACGAGAGCACGAAACCAACTGAAATGATCGCTGTTTAACTGTTTAACTATTTTTATTGAACAGGTATATATACAATTGGTTCTTAATTCTAAGATTACATAACATTTAGATATATTTTGTTTTGTTGGCACAGAAGGGGCCTAACTTTAAATATTGATTTGTTTGCTAAAATAATTATAATTATTGCCTATGATAAGAAAAATATATAAATTTATAAGGTGATTTAAAAAATCTCGGGTTGTTCAGATCTGGTTGTCTTTATGTTGAAGGGGGTTTGTGTGGCCTCTAGCCACGGTGGTAAGCTGAGGCTGCTACCTCGTAAAAGGGTATTGCCTCTTCGTCATTGATTGAAATGATTTCTTCGCCCAGTAGTGCCATTATATCTAAGTATCGCGGCTCGGGATGTCTCTCTTCGGTTGTAAAGCTTCTCACCAGTGGATTGGGATGGTTGCTCAGGTTGTTAGTTATTTTCCTTGCACTGTTCAAAAGGAATCTGTTGAGGGGAAGGATTCCTGATGATTCGTAGAGCTTTTTGTTACTGAAATACCTCTGTCGTTGACGGTCAAAGTTGAGTCCTGTGCAAATCCTCAGAATTTTCCTCTCAAATGCTCCGAGTTTTTTCATGCTGGTTTTGGATATACTAAACCAAGCAGGGAAGCAGTAAGTGATGATTGGTCTGAGGAGCTGTTTGTAGAACAGCAACTTTGTCTTCTGGCTACTGAAATGATCGCAAAAATTATGCTTCTATTTATACTTTTCAAGCTGACTGCACATTTGTCCATGGATATGGAGCAAATAAGCACTTAAATGTTTACTTAATTGTAATATATTATGTGAGCTTAAATGCTCTATATCCTAGCTCCTGTGGATATGGGGCAATTAAGCACTGACAATATATTTTAATTGAATTTGCTCTATATCCATTGCCCATTGCTATAGGGCATTTAAGCACTAAGTGTTTGTTATTTCAACTTCTCTACAAAAATTGCCTCACGTAGTACAAATTTTGGATATAAGGCAAATAAGCACTAAGAGAACCCAAAAATGTGTGGTCTGTAGAGCAAAAGTGGGTTTCGTAACTCTGTTAATAATAGAGATAGAGCAATGGGAATAGGACCAAACGATAGAGAATATTCGAATTAGTATAACTGCATCATTAACTCAGTTTCCCGAAAAAGTGGTCTATGGGGCACTTATACTCTCAGGTGGCGATTTGTTTTCAAGTCGTCGCGAATGGTTGAAATAGTCTTCGATTTAACTCCATCCAGATTCTGAAGGAGTCTGAGTTGTCTAGAAGCATTATTGATCTCTAGCACACTTTTAAGCGGTGTTCTTACAAAAAAACAAACACATTCCAAAGACTTTCAATAAAAAAGCGAAGAAGTGAGCGCAACTAGAAGCAAAGAGAGCGGATGTCCAGGCCGTTGATGGATGTAAACCGAGCTATTTGAGCAATATGCGACAAAAACCATCTTTGCAACAAATTTGAAATAACCGCTCAAAGAAGGAGAAATGGTCATGAGAATTGTTCGACGAAGTTCGTTAGCTGTGCTCAAGAACAGCTTCTTGTGGATGACGAAAAGATTCTGGAAAGGTGGCGACCGTATTGCTATGTTTTACTAGACGAACAGTTCTCGATAACACTTTCCAGAAGCTGAACCTAACTCAACGGAAATACTCGACATCACAATCGAAGAAGTTAGTGAGCCAGCTATGAACTTGAAAACGGGTAAAGTTGCTGGTCTGATACCAAATGATTTTTGAAAAAGGAAAAGGGATTAGCTGGCTCATGATTCTCATCTCCAAGCTTAAGGTAAAGTTTGCATCTGCCAATGTACTAATGGAAGAAAATTGCAAGCAACTGCGATAACTACCGTTCGATTAAGCTGGTGTCTCATACTTTGAAAATCGTAGAGCGGGTATTGGCTAAAATAATGGGAAAAATAAAGCTTTATGATAAGCAATGTGGGCTTGTCGCGGGCAAGACTACAGTAAATTCAATCCAAAATGAAAGCATTCTAGTGGAAATGTATCGTGATACCTTAGAGGATTTACATATTTTCTGATTGCTTTCGAAAAGCATTTGATCGACAAATATGAGATCTAATATATGTGTGGCTATCAGACAACGACGAGATCCAGAGGCCTATGTTCGGTTGATGGAGGATGTTGATGAAGGTAAGGTAAGATGTGTCGAATCATTCCAAGTCACGGTAGGTGTAATAAAATAAATAAATAGGGTGGCGCAACAGAGCGAGGAGCCCTAGTGCCTAGCGCATTTCTCACAACCACACCTTTCGAGAGAATGGGGGGAATCTGCCGATTCCGAACGGCTAATTGAGAAAGTGCTTTTCATGGCAATGAATTTACTAACGAAGGACTTGCCAATTTCTCGCGAACTTGGAGTTAGTTCACTGTCCTCATCATAGAACTAATTATGGCGTGATAAAATTTTATAGTCTAAACTCAAATTTGCTAGATTTTCACATCAGTAAAACAACGTTAAAGTCCTTGATTCGAACCAGAGATCCACTTTCCTGACTATGCTTTTGTTTTTTGTTTCTTATCTCTTTATAATTGTCACACTTAATAATTAATTTTATGTATGTATGTAGTTATCTAATTTATTTTTGTATAAGTTTATCAATAATTTTGTAATATTTTTTAGTTCTATTGTCTTGAGTGTTTTAGACTTATTTTTGCTTACTAACAACTAACACCTCGCTAAATGAAGACAGTGACACATATTTCTGAGTACTTAAGGGTGAAAAAACTCTCGAAGAAAAGATACATTGCTTCGTAAGCTATTCTGATAGTGAAAGGCGATACCCGTGGAAAAACACTTTTGCCATCAGGCATTCACGGTAAATGTAATGATGACGAAATCAGTCACCGAGTAAGTGTATGGTGGATGAAGTGTTCCTAACGACAGTAAGGGTAACAAAGCTTGGTCGTATCATATTAGAAGTACGAAGACCTTCGCGTCAAAAAAAAAAAGAAGGAGAGCACGACTTTCTCAGTTGGTTATGGTTGTTAAAAGGTGAGATTCAGACAATTCCGTCGAAAAGGTAAAATCAAACAATGTTCAGACAAGATATCGAAGGAAGAAAAAGAAAAGGTAGACGAAAGCACGCCTCCATGCAGCAAAATCTGCTCTTTGTTAGCCTCGGACATGGAAGAGCGGTAATCCCTTCGAGATCACGGTGATCGTAATACCGGAAAAATTGAAGGAGATGATCTTCAATGAAAGTCAGATGGCACACAAGATTCGCCTACACACGATATTTAACTGCATGCGCAACGATTTTAAATAACATGGTCGGTATTAGGTTTTATCTCATCGTTCTTCTCCCAGGGTGTCGTATTTTAGCGTAGTTTTGTAAAATGATTCGATTAAAAGTACATTTCCACACACAATCAGGTTTTCTACAGAGATATCAGTCTTCTTAACATCGCATATAAGATCCTCTCTGCCGTATTGTGTGAGCGTCTGAAACCTTTCGTCAACAACCTGATAGGTCCTTATCAGTGCGCCTTTAGACCAGGAAAGTCCACCATAGACCAAATCTTCACACTACGGCAGATCTTGGAAAAAACCCAGGAGCTTCAAATCGATACCCACCACCTTTTCATCGATTTTAAGGCCGCGTATGACAGCATCTATAGAGAGGAGTTATATAGAGCCATGTCTAATTTTGGCATCCCTACCAAACTTGTCCGATTGTGTAGGATGACGATGGAGAACGCACGCTGCTCCATCAGGGTCGGAAAAGATCTCACCGATACATTCGATGTCAAAAAAGGTTTTAGGCAAGGCGATGCACTGTCATGCGACTTCTTCAACATCGTTCTTGAAAGAATAGTGCAAAACTCCCACGTCAACACAAGAGGTACAATCTTTCAAAGATCTGTCGAATTGCTTGGAATTGCCGACGATATTGTCATAATTGGAAGAACGCAGCGCGATATCAATGGCGCGTTTATGAGCATTGAGACGGAAGCGAAGAAGATGGGTTTAGTGGTCAATGAGGGCAAGACCAAGAATATGCTGTCACCAAGAAAGGACTCCCAACACCGACTCGACGTCTTGGACAGAACATCACGATAGACAGCTATAACTTTGAGGTAGTTAAGGGTTTTGTCTACCTAGGCGCCGCTATTAATTCAGACAAGAACACCAGCGCTGAGATCAAACGAAGAATAACTCTTGCCAATCGCTGTTTCTTCGAACTAAGAAGGCAATTGAGTAGTTAAGTCCTCTCTCGAGCAACTCAAGTGTCCCTGTATAAGACACTTATCATCCCGGTTCTTATAAATGGCGCAGAGGTATGGACCTTGTCAGAGGTAGATGAGAATACTTTAGGATGCTTCGAGAGAAAAATTCTTCGGGTGATTTTTGGTACCGTCTGCATAGATGGAGAGTGGAGAAGAAGATTTAACGACGAACTGTACGGGCTGTACAGCGACACTAACCTTGTCAAACGAGTTAAGGTCCAGCGGCTTAGATGGCTGGGTCATGTAGAGCGAATGGACACCAACGCTCCGGCACAAATACTCAGAAAAGAGAGTACAATCCATCCCCATTCACAGAAGCATGTTGGTTGAGGCCCTAGTCCGTCCCGGACTGTAGCGCCACCTTAAGTAAGTAAAAGTAAACAAAGGTTTTCATGGTTTTATTGTCGTTAGCCTTGACACTCTGATGTAAACATAGTCTGACAGCTGAGTTTGTCGCTGGTGAGACCACACTATCGCTATGCTTTCGGAGAATCCTTAAACTGCATCTTCTTTTTGAGACAATCAAAACTTTTTTGGTGTATTCTTACTTAGCAATTTGATGTATTGATTGCTTTCACTTCTTAAAGCGGAATATAGAACTTGCTTCTAAACCTATAGCTACAAGCCATCGTCAACGTTTTTATGACTCTTTGAACAACACAGCTGTACCCCAAATTAAAGTTTCTGATCTTGGAAAGTTATTAGTTAAGTTTTTAATACTAGGCTCCATAAAACTGTAATTTTCATAATGGACAGCTTATTGACGGTGGCGTTGCTGTGCGCAATCAAAGTCTGAAATTTAAATATAATGAACAAATCCCACCTTGGAAAATTTTTCAACAACACGCCTTAAGTTTCCCTCGAACACGAACATTCAAGAATAGTTAAAAATTTGTAAATTAATAACCAAGCTGTCAAACAAAACAAATAAAATATTCGAAACAACTATTGTAAGCCAATCTGTCATAGAAGTTTGGTTCATTAATATCTTGAAGGCAAGGCAAGGAGTCTAACTGTGTTTAGATTTGGAACTGAAGACTGAACATAAACGTCTTTTAAACATTTTAAAATGTCGTTTCAAGTAATTACTTTTCATTGATTCGGCTTTTGTATTATGCTTTTGGTTTGGCTGAATAAACAATTGGCATTTGATTGAACAACATCTGCTAGAAAGAAAGCACTACCATCTTATCTATCCACCATTAATTACTTTATTAAACAAAAAGCACCATACTCGATTCAATGAGAATCAACAAGAACGAACATTTTTTCATAAGTACACTCGTTTGGTCAATCGCTAATGCTTGCAACACAAGTTCAAAGAACATACTACATAATGTAATTCTACTTACATGACAACTTTCATTGTGTTGTTTAATCTTCTTAATTTTAGAGAATTGTGTTCCACAGAAAGAAACAAACAACAGAAACAAACTGAAAATTAATTCAAGGCATTTCTTAATTGGATCGCAAAGCCATCAAAGCAAAGCCTCTTTACTTGGAAATACGTTCCCTAAAAGCTGTCACGAAAAAAAAAGAATTACATTTTCACAGATGTGAAATTATTTGATCGTTACGTTACACTATTTAATTTCCTCTCCAGCAGGAGAGCCGCCGAACGCTACCGTCGAGCGTAATAAAAGAGAGGAACATTTTTCCCATTGAAACTTTAAATTTTCCCCATTCAATTAGTGGTGATTAGAATTTGTTATTAAATTAGTTTTCCGGTGGCATTCGAGCATTAGCAAACGTTGCATCCGTTAGTGTTTTTCAATGTCAATGTGAACATTTTCACTCACAGAACACAGATATGTAACTAAACAGAACCGACAAACAACGACAACTGACTGTTTTGTTGTATAGCGAGGCAAAGTTGAAAGGGTGTAATTTATTATGTTTGTAGGTAGGTAAAACGGTTTTTTTTTCTTCTCTTTTTTACTACTGACTGACAAGAGAATTGATTGATGTCAATGTCTTACCTAAGCTGACACGTTTTGTTATTTCGTTTAAAACTGCGACAACAAATAATGGGTTTGGGTGGGAAAGATAAGACTTGCTTAGGTTTTTGCTTGAAGTACAACTTTTTCTGTGATTAATAATTCGTGTTCTGAACAACAAAATTGACAAGAGACTTTATATCGTGTTCGTTATTGTCTTTCTCAGAAACTTACAAGTCAAGGAGCATTGGAGAGGAAAAAACATTTTGTCAGAGTATAACAAAAAATTGTCAAATTCTGTGGAAATCTTATGGCTTGACAGTCTCTTATTAACTAATGGAAAATGTTCGATTTCTTTGCTTAAGAACTCAAAAGGAAATTGATAGCATGCTGCAGCTTTGACTCTGTTTCATTTCATCAATTGAATTTAATTGCAGGATTACTTTAATTTGTTTATGACCCCTTCCTGTATATCAATATCTGTGTTATGGAACGTGAGAAATGTGAGATATAAGAGAACGCCTCTTTGACTCTATTTACCACAAAACCACTCGTAGTAAAAAGAAAAGACCGCAGTTTTATTGCACAAAACTCGAAACACATTTAATCAGATGTTCTTTCAATGAACGGAGCTACTAATCGTAGAAAGGACTTCTGCTTATGGACAGTCTCAATAGTTATCCCATTACTCATACCATTTGCAACCACCTAGTTCTTCAGACTAGGTGGCCATGACGTAATGGCTTGCATGTCGGTTGGTGAACAAACCCCAAAAAATGTTTTTCCACGGGCATTGCCTTTCGCGAGAAATTATCAAGTCCTCCACTAAAAAAATTATTGCCATGAAAAACTCTCTCCGATTAGCCAACCGGAGCCGAAAGAAAAAGTGCGGGTTCCTTCCATTCCCTCACAAGACATGGTTGTGAGAAATTCGCTAGGATCCGTGGCTGTCCGCTCCGTTGTATCATTCCTTTTTTATTTATTTAGTCCTTCAGACAGATTTTCACTACTTTTGGTAACACACATAGCCTTTGGAGGCCAAAACTTTGATTGATATCGAAAAGTTTTATAATTGAGACAGTTCACTTGGTTTTTATCTAATAACGAGAATTATACTTTTAAATTAGGAAATAAGTTGAATTTTCAACATTAAAAACATTTTTTTTACATTCACATTTACATGAAACCTACTCCACACATAAATCTGCGGAGTAGGG
Organism: Melanostoma scalare; assembly: GCA_949752695.1. NCBI lineage: Eukaryota > Metazoa > Arthropoda > Insecta > Diptera > Syrphidae > Melanostoma > Melanostoma scalare. Next base: position 62,986,866 of record OX456985.1, read on the forward strand.
GGGTTGCAGCCGGGCGACAAAGACCATTTGGCTGATACATCACAAGACTAACTACACAAATACTACATAGAACAAATAACACATGACAACAGCACGCAGTAGTACAGGACGGTCCCCCATCTTGTAACTAACAGTGCTCATTCCGATTTAATTACGGTGTTCTAATGGGAACCGACTCTTTTCGGTTGACAAGGCCGTTGTCAAAAAATGATTTTTTTTTGTGGTACCCGTGGCGTGATGGTTAGCATGTCCACCTGCTAACCCAGAGGCTCGAGGTTCGAATCCCAGCAGAGGCAAAAATGTTTTTTCACGGGTATCGCCTTTCGCAAGGAACTGGCAAGTCCTCCATTAGTAAATTTATTGCCATGAAAAGCGCTTTCTCAATAATTAACCGTTCGGAACCGACAGAAAATTGTAGGTTCCTCCATTTACTCACAAGGCATGGTTGTGGGAAGTGCGCTAGGCCCAGGGGCTCCTCGCTCTGTTGCGTTTATTTGTTTAACAGACGCTATCACTTAATAGCGATAGTGATCCAAATTTCAAGTCACAGTTAGGTAGGTATACAATAAGGAGGCGTCGTAAGACCTCTACTCTTTAATTGAGTTCTTTGATACCTACTCGTAGGTAGAAATAAACTGAAGTTCATCCACTATTTTTTGCCAACAGGTGATACCGTCAAATATCATTTGTATTCAATAAAACATTAGGAAATAAATCGATAGAAAATGGTGTCCATTCTTTATCTACTTGACTTTAGCAAAGCAAAGTATAGATCACAACCTTTTCTGTTTTAAGCTGTAATAACAGTCTGTCTTTGTTGGGAGTGCTTGTGCAGGGTTCGAATCTCAGTCATGAAATTTCAGAGCAAAATTTAAAAAAAAGTGGAGTAAATGCCAATTTTCCGGAGTAATTTGGAACAAAAAAAATTCCTTACAGTTTCTCCAAAAAAAGGTGTATTTAAGTAAAGGGCGGGCCATCTAATGGCTTTATTTCATATTATTATAGGTTCTTTTGACATTGACAGCTGTTTCCCGTAATGAACTAATGACCGAAAGCCAGCATCATACCTCCGCGCAACGAAACAAGTCGCTTGCTTTTGAACAAAGTTGGGAAATGTTGAGAACTTATTACAAAAGTTAGTGCAATGTGCCCAAAACAGTGCATTTTTGAAAGGAGCTTTGGTCAAAATTCAGCACTCAGCGCATCGCTGTAAGCAAGTTTGTGCAAAAAACGATGCTAGTGGATAATTTTTAAGGTCCCGGTCGTACGGCCCGCACAGACTGGAATGTGGCTTCTATAGCAAAGAGTGTGAAACTCAACCCACGAACACGTTTCTACGCTTCATTTATCGCTGGGCGTTATAGATATTAACCAACTCTTATTTTATTTAATGCGATTAATGACATGGACTACTACGACGACTGGTTCAAGTGTCGAACTATACACTCACACAACCTTTGCGCTATGCCGCAATGAATCTTCAAACTGCTGATATCAGTGATCTTTAAATGAGCATCCCCGGAGCTGCAATTTGACCACTTTCTAATTTTTTTTGTGGGGACTCATGTTATGTCGAGAATTCGGAAACCATTCAAGCGCGTTTAAACTTTTGAGATGAACTAGCATTTCAAGACAATTACACCGTCATGAAAAACACCAACTCATTTCAGCGTTCCATTTTATCATACAGTTGTAGATCCGTGAAATGCGCTAGGCCCTGAGACACCCTGAGTTTTGTTGCCCCTGGATTGCTTTTTTGTTTACTTATATATATTACAAATTTCAAATCCATGGTTTTCTGGAGTAGGTACTCAACAATTTCTATGTGGAATAAGACGAACAAATGTCGCAAAACTCGGAGCCTCGGAGTAGATTTTACTTCTTCTTCAAAAGGTGAGCAAATTTTTTCCGATCGGAAAAAGTTTGAACAATGGCTTGTGATCGTATATATTTCTATCTTAGTGGTAGAATTCAGGCTGTGAGAGTAGGCACGAGATCCTCATCACTTTACACCGAGGCGTTCCCCAAGGCTCAATTCAGACACCGGCTTTGTTTACTGTGTATGGCATTTACTTTTCTTTCAGCCTCCCGGTTTCAACTGGACACCGCCCTTGATGTGATGTGTGAAATTACAACCACATTATTTCCATCTACTGCACTACAAAAAAAGGAAAACTGCGGCTTTTGATGGCAGTTAAGTTATCCATCACTAGTGAAAGCAAAGTTAAGGTGCTTGGATTTAATTTTTCTCCCAACCATGCCTTGTCAGGCAATTGAGGGGACCTACAACATTCTGTCAATTCCGAACGGCGAGCAATGAATTTACTAACGAAGGACTTGCCAGTTCCTCGCGAAAGCTGATACCCGTGGAAAAACCTTTCTGCCTCTGTTGGGATTCAAACCAAGAACCTCTGGGCTAACTGCAAACATGCTAACCATCACGCCACGGGACTAGGCCTATCTATTAAGTAAAAAATCATCAAGAACTAACATAATTCATTTGAATAGCTTTCATAATCATGCATCAAGTTGGGTCCCCTCTTTTGATTTCTCGAGCATCGTTATATCTTTCTTGACTCTTATCATGAAAAGATAAAATATCAGATATCAGCTCGTCGTTGTTGTTATTTTTTAAGTGTTTTAGGCCAGCTTTACATATCGAAAGTAGAAAGGTTTCTCAATACGTTCATTCATCTCATTGTTTCTTTAAAAATGATGTAAGTTTAATCAAAATGCAAAATGTACCTCACTCAAAGTCTTTAAATACAAAAAATCGTTCTTACTCACTCCATATGCATTCAAAACTGTGCGCTATTCTCCTCGCATTATCGTGTTTTTAGTTTAACTTATGTCACACTTCTCAAAACAAACAAACAAAAATAAAAAAAACCCCACCAGACACTTAAAATGCTCTCTTATGTGCAAAATTTTATTTCCAGGAAGTCACCATTTAAAAAAAAAAAACCGTAAATTTTTATTTTGATATCAGAAAGTATCGCAGAGTGAATTCACCCGTAAACTGTCACAGAACAATATAATTTGAGGCGATTCTATGGCACGACGGAAAAGCACTAAACCTCGACTATAGTTGTAATGTAAGGCCACAACAGAAGTGACGCATACAAAATAATTATCTTATCACATACTAGTTGCGGTATGAGAGTCTGATAAATAAAAAACGAAACAAAAATCATATTCCTAAAAAGTACCGCAAGTGTATGACAGTTCAGATATTTTATGCATATCCGAAACAACGTTCATTCATTCTATTACATTACCAACACGTCGTCGGTCGCTTGAGAGAATATAGAGGAGACATGATGTGACAGGAGGGATAATTATAATCATAATCATACTTAATGAATTGATAATGGCGTAATCATTCCATGAACCGCATGAATTACTTTAAAACTGAAGTGCGGTGTCGCGCAACTATAGACGCACATGACGCCCCTTTTATTTTTCGATTCCAGAGTAAATAATTAAAAAGTAGACTGTGTGACGCAAAGAGCGGAGACATATCCTTGTGTCAATCTTACTTAAGTCCCGCACTTAAAAAAGCTATGTAATTCGAAATTCTCGAAATAGAAGTCTTACAAGGGTCGATCGAGATATCCTTTTTCGTTGGTATATGAAGTCACATTCCAAGTCATGAATAATTGATTTTGTTTTAATTGCATTTGAACTAGATTGCTATTGCTACAATGAGATATGTAGATACGAGTATATCCAGACTCATGTGGGTTGCGTGGGTATTTTGGGGGAATTTGTTTGGTTATTTGGAGAAAATCGTGAATAGCGTACGGAGTTGTTCTCTATTCATTGCTATACTTTGCTTCGTAATCAGTGATATCATATCAAATATGGTGGTATCCGTGGCGTGATGACAAGCTTGTCAGCCTGTTAACTCGGAGGTTCGTGGTTCGAATCGAAACAGAGGCAAAAATGTTTCTTTCACGGGTATCGCAAATCCTCCGATAGTAAAATTCATTGCCATGAAAAGCATTTTCTCGGTAAGCCGTTCGGAACCGGCTGAAAATTCGTTCATTCCCTCAGAAGGCATGGTTGTGATAAATGTAATATGCCCTTAGGCTCCTCTCTCTGTTGCGCCACCCTATTTATTTACTTAATTTTCATATCAAATACCTTAGATTGACTAAATTTCAGTTAAAAGCAAATTCATCGAACTGGTTAGCTTTTTTGTTCTTTTCAGAGCGTGTTCATAGCAAGTCTCCCTAGCTACAAATTTTAACTTTAAATATCACAAAAACTTCTGTAAAGAAGGAACAATCACTCTTGGACTTTTATGCAGAATCAAAACCACATAAGCTCGTTGCGTTTGAGTCTTCGTTAACTATGTATACGTACAAGGTCTTTCTATGATTTCAAAATGTCCTCCCACAGAAAAATAGAAATAGATAAATAATCAAAATAGAATGAAGGGCGCCTGCAATTTTTTCCCGCTTCTGAACGGCTAGTCTAGAAAGCGTTTTCATGTCAACCAAATTACTATCGCCTTTCGCTAGGAATTGACAAGCCAAATAGAAATTTCTTTGCCATGAAAACGACATTCTCGATTGGTCGTTTGGGATCGGCAAAAATTAGCAGGTACCCTCCATTCCTCACAAGGTATAGTAGTGTTAAATGCAGAAGGCGCCGGCTGGGGCTCACTACCCTTTTAAGCCACCCTATTTACTTATAATATTTCAGTGCGGAATCATTCTCCTATGAGCTAATGGAACAAAGCAACACATTCTGTTTGACTCGAATTGCAGGGGCCGATTTGCAAATGCAGTCATCGCCGAACGAAGCAGTCGTTCGTTCGTTTCTAAGATGGACCTCGAAGACATCTTTAAAAAAATAATGAAAAGGAAATTAGCAGGAGTCGACGGCATACCCTGCGAAACTTCCTTTCGGAAGCGGTGGACATCTACAATACTTTGAATAATGCATATTATCCAGTGCATTGGAAGACGGCAGTGGTCCATCCTCTCCTTAAAAAAGCGAAGGATGGTTCCAATCCAGCAAATTTCCGGTCAATTAGTCTTCTTCAGAGTATCAGCAAGGTATTCGAGCAAGTTCTCAATAGAGCTCTGTCCACATGGGCTGAGGACAAAAATATTATTCCAGAAAATCAGTTCGGTTTTAAGGCGGGTCATGATACCACACATGCCGCGTCTAAACTAGTATCAGATATTCAATGGAACAATGCTAAAAAGCAGTGTACGGGTGCATGTTTGGTTGACTTGGAGAAAGCATTCGATACCGTTTGGTTAGACGGTCTTTTCCATAAGTTGATCAGGTATGGCATGAGTAAACCACTGCTATATATTCTTAATGACATGCTTCATGGTAGAGCGTCTGTTGTCAAAAGTAGCAATGTAACTTCTACCAGAACTTTCAAAATACAGAACGGTCTGCAGCAGGAAGCGGTGAATTCCTATTTTATTTAGCATTTTCACTGGCGGGCGCGGCAATTTAATTGGTTCCCTTCACCGCGCTATAGCGTACGCCGACGACCTTGTTGCGTACAGATAAGATCCAAAGATCGAAGTCTTCAGAAGTCTCTTGCAGCGTGACTTCGAAAAGATTCAGCAATATTGCGATGACTGGAAGTTGAAAATCAACGTCCAGAAATCGGAAACAATTGTGCTTAGAACCTCGAACCGTCGAAAGCTGATGATCGTTGACCTACATGGCCACCCACTGCCAAGCAAAGTAGTAGTCAAGTGCTTTAGCATCTGGCTAGATCAGTATCTGTATTTTAACAAACGTACGTATGGATGCGGCTCTGGCCAGGGCTAGAGGAGCTTTTGCTCTGACAAGGCGACTGTTTCACTGCAGAGAGCTTGATAGCAGAGTGAAAGTGATTTGCTACATAGCCCTCATAAGGCCAATGATTGTCTGTGGGTGCCTTGTGTGGTTTAACTTTACAGTGTCTCAAATGGAAAAGATTCGGGTGTTTGAGAGACAGTGCCTGCGTACATGTATTTGATTGCACAGAACACCAGAGTCGTATTACAAAAAATACTCTCCTAATGGCGTCCTTTACAACGAGACACAAATACACAGAATCTACAACTTCATTATAAAATTGAGTCGTCCTCACACTGCTAGAGCGATGACTTCGACCAATGGCCTGATACTTGAGGCTTATTACCCCAACATAGAATATATGGAGAAAATACGTGTCAGTGAATTCGTCCCACCGGAGGCATTCCTATATTTTGACATGAAAGGTTGGATTCGGGATAGATTGGTGGTTCCGCTAATGTAACACGTCTGCCGTAAGTTTGTGGAACGACGCACTATTGGACGAAATGAGCTTTAGCGTCTCATAAATGGTTTTGAAAAATTTTACAATTCGAAAAATCTAAAGATGAGGTCTTAAACTAGAAAACCAGCTCTTTTCGAAACAGTAACTGTTTTTTAATTTTTTTTTATTTTTGGCACTTAAATTGCTGGTCAAACCTGTCACATTAATTTGATTATAATTTCCCTTTAAAGAGTACAAAGTTTGAAGTGAAATATTTTGTAGCTTCCTGAATATAAGTAATTGATGTTATATATTTTTGGAAATGTCGTTTTTTTTTTTTATAAAACAGTTGTTTTCATTTAGATTTAGTTCAACAATTAATTTAAAGAAAAGAAAAGAAAAAGAACCTTTTTTGTGCTTTGTGATTTTTTCAATAAAGGTTTTTTTTTCCACCTGCCTCCACCTCGGGACCGATTTTTTTGTATTGGTTTGTTATTGTAGATTCAGAATCAAAAATAACCTAACCTCAAGCATACTTCTTCCGGAAATGAAAAAACAACTTGTTAAAGCTTTATTACTGCCCCTTTTTTCGTATAATTGTATAGTTTACTCATCCTTAGATTTTGAATGTAAGCGTAAAATCAACGTAGCGTTCAATGACTGTATTCGCTTTATTCATAACATACCAAGACACGTTAGCGTTGCTCACCATCAGAGGTCTCTATTAGGAATGAGTTTAAATGAATATTTTGACCAAAGGGTTATTCTTAAACTCCATAATATTATCCATTATAAATGTCCGGAGTACTTGACTGAACATCTTTCATATTTACAATCACCTAGAGGTTTGAAGCTAATTATGCCGCGATTTAGACACACTGTCGGAGAGCGATCTTATTTTGTCAATGCAATTCGATTGTGAAATGACCTTCCGTATCAATTACAAAGAACTAGTTATTCTGGGGGATTTCGGGGGAAACTGTTATCACACATGACACAAGTAAACTTAAATTAAAATTCCACATACCTACATCTTTTAAGATTATTGTTATATTTTTCTACTTGTGAGAAAACTGTTTTGTAAATAACATGAATATTTATTTGTAAACTTCATACTTGAATTATATTCTGATACTTATCATAAGATTTAAAATCTTGAAGTACATTGTTAGTCAAAATTAAAATAAATAAATGAAATGAAAAATGAAACCTCGTCCGCATACGTCCGCCCTTTTTTTTATAAGCAAAAATGTATAAAAAGTGAATTTTTTTCTTTAAGATTTTGAGTTTGTTGCTCTTTAATTTTCATTACAATGATAGAAAATATTGAAATTCTGCTCATGCTTACTACCATAGAAGTAAAAAAATTAATAATGGTTAAAAAAAATCATACGAAATGGTTCTCTCCTTACACCATACAAGTCATACAAGTGAAATAGTTATTACCAAATTTCATCATAGTTTTTTTTTAACATGGTTCCTCCAAAACAAAATCGAAATAATTTTTAATAAATAAATTGAAGTATCACTTTCCTATATTAATAACCTCCTTTCAGCCTCATATGAATATACTTAAGCTAACCATATAAACTGACCGTTAAAACAAGGCGATAAGAGATAAATTAGTCATCCAGCGAGGAAAAGCTCTAGAAAATGTTCACGATCAGCTACGAACGAAGATGTTATTCACACTTTATCATACACACTTTATCATTTCAAGTCTAGGAAAAACCAGAACAGTTAAAGTTAAAGAGCTGTTTGATGAAGCTTAATTGCTTTTAGAAACGGAGGGTTAGATATTAGTGCTTCCTGAACCTTCTAAAAGCTTTACGATTCAAAAAATCACAAACTGTTCTAAAGTATGTTGCAACAGGAAGTTTCTTAGAAAATGAGAGGGTATTATGCGTTTACCTAAATATCTTTGTTTATATGTTCAGTATCAGACTTCTGTGATACTTTTGTCATACTAGTACTCTCTAGGCGTCTGATACTAAACATACAAACTATGATATGGAAACGCTTACCGTTTTATTTCATAAGATACTCTCTGTCCTAATAGTATACCAAATTTCAATTAGCTACGATGACGGCAACCCGTGTCGACCTCGTTCCGATACATATTTTTGTGTCGGTCGATGGTAACCTAGCTTAACTTAAATAATCTCAAACTGAGTTTTTTTTTAGAAATAACTACTTATTTCACATGAAATAGCATTAAAGCAACAGTTGAGAAAACAACAAAAATATGGGGGCCCCTACTAAGTACATCTACTCTACTACTATGTACATCAAATTTTCAAAATTGTTGGTTTATGGAATTAAAATAAAAAAAAGTTTAAAATGACTCTTGGAACACAAGTTAGGATATTTATATATAACCCTGGGTTCAAAGACCGAAGAATTTACATTTTACCAAAAAAAAATTTTTTTAACCAAAAAAAATCTAAAGGAAGCTATGACAACCCTACCATAGCAAAGTTTTTTGCTTAATTTAAATTGATACTGCCTAGAAAATAAATAAAAGGCTTTTTTTTAAATTAATATCTTCTCTTGTTTAAAATTTCAATATAAAAATCATATTTAATCATTTTGAACATTTTTTTTATACTCATGACATTGGCGAATCTCAAAAACTATGTAAATTTATATTAACTATATCAAGATGATATGTTTCAAATTTCACTTGATTCGATGAAGAAACAAAAAAGTTACAGATTTATGAGACGCTCAACCTCGTTTCGTCCCATAGTGCGACTGCTCCTTTATAATCCAGACGAAGAGCTCCTCCGGAACAGTCAAAACTGTTCTGGTGGTTGTCGGAGCAACAAATTACAAATGATATTGATAACGAGTCGCCAATGGCTGGCTTACAAAGGTTTAGCATGCCAGTCTTAGGGTATAGGGGGTGGTCACAGTAACAAACAAAAAAATCAAACAAAAATATACAAAAAAAAAATTTTTTAAATACAAAAATCAAAAAAAGAAAAGCGGTATCAAAAATCAAAGGAAAACAAAACATTTAAAAATATATAAACTAAAAAACAAAAAAAAATTACAAAACACAAAAAACCATTAAAGCTACTGTGGCTGCTCTAATTTTAAGTAGTTTCAAATAGTATTAATTAGTTGTAAGTTTTTTTTAGCAAATAACAAAAAATATGCTCCATATAACTAAGTCTTTTAATTTTTCTTAGTTTTAGTTTTAGTTATAGTTTCTAAATTCATAATAATCTCTAGGTCGAAATGCATTAGTATTAAGTTATTGAGTAATTTAGAGTACCCGCCTAGGGTCAGCAAGTTAATTAGGTTTTTATATAAGCTAGTTTTAAACCTCTTTGTTAACAAGTAAGTTATTAGTAGTTATAGTAGTTATAAGATAATGTTAAATAAAAATGAGGTTTAAATGGAAAAAATGGAGGTGCAGGCAACACGGAAAACATTTCGATGTCGTTTTCATCAATAAAACGGTTATTTTTATAGTGAAAGAGCCTGATTACACCTATGCAAAACAGATTGTGTATACGAATGTGAATGGACGATTTTTCAAGCAGGAAAGGGATGGAAAATATGCAGGTATAAGTTTTATGTTAAAAATCATAGCTATTCTTAGAGAAAAGGGACGAAAAGTACGTGATTCCATTTTGCACGCGTGTAACCAGGCTCAAATTCTTATTTCATCAACAAAAGTATTAAAATGTAAAGAGCAAATCACTGATCAGTTTGCTTGCACTTCTACAAGGTTCTGCTACTGACTACAAAACCAGAAGCAAACAGTAATTTGATGCCAATTGAAGAGTTTTAGAAGCTTTCAAAGGACTTAAGGAATACAACAGTAGCTCAAGAATGTGTACTTGCGCTTAGGGTGGCTCAACAAAACTCGGGGAGCCCCGAGGCCTAACACACTCCAAGGACCTACAATTTTATACCGATTCCGAAAGGCTAAGTCAGAAAACGTTTTTCTTGGCAGTGTATTTTACTCACTGACGACTTGCCAATTTGAAAAACTCTGATATTTTTAGGATTCAAACCTCGAGTCTCCCTTGTAACAGCAACCATTAGGTCACGGGCAACACATGTTCCATTGCTACAAAAAAAAAAAAAAAAAATCAGGCAGATCTTCCAGATTACCAATGTTAAACACCATTGTTTTTCAATTTCCATTTTAAAATCCCGTTGTCTTTTGTTTGCCTGCAGAGTTTTTAGTTTAATTGGATGATGTCGGTTTATTGCAAATCGGACTATGTAGATTGTGGGCAATATTTTATCAAAACCAATGGTCTGAGATTTGTCTTCGTACATCGATTTGATTGATAGACTAACAAGCAAACCAACAGGCAAAAACAAACCCGCAATAGACATCCTCCTATGTGTTTTCATTTGCGTAATGGAGATGAAAAATGAAAACACTCTATTTACGGTATATCTTCAAAGTTTGTTGTTTTTGGATTAGGCGTGTGGGTGTGCTCTGTATCTGATTGCTATAACCAAGTGATAAATGAGTAAAGGAAGCACACTATGAGAAAAAAGAAATTCTTTTCCTCTTTATATTCAAGTCTCATCTTTCGAACAAGGTGTTTGACAAGACTGTTTTTTTTCTATCTTTTTGTATTTATTTATTTGAAACAAGCTTGGTCATCAATCTACATTAAGTTAGTAGGTTGGGGTACATATTGAAGAATAAATTTGATACTTATGACATTGCTTTTTTCAACTAGGTGAAGATTGTTTGGGATGAGATAGTTTGTAGGACTTTTTTTTTATTGGGTTAGAAATAGGAACACGTAACTCACAAATTCAATATAGCAGTTGAAATGGGAATGTCTTATGGAGTTTTTTTTTAACATAATCTAATTAATTATGGGTTGGCAATTTTTATCTAATAAGTTGATAAAATAGAACCAACGGCACACAAAAACAAATGGCCTTGTAATATCTGACGCTGAATCTAAATCAGATGTCCGTTGGCCACCTTCAAAGTCTTAACTTAATTGCGAAATAACTGCCAGAGGTAAAAAAGAATGAAAAATTTTAGTAGTAATGTTAATAAAGCTGTCGACTTTAGGTTGAAGTTGCATAATATGGCGCATTATGTAAAGAATCTACTTGAAAGGTGTTTGATGTCGAAAAGGGCTTTGAACAAAACGAAACACTGTCATTCGAAATTTCAAAGATCAGCAGAGTTACTCGCTTGCGCAGACATAGACGGGAAGGAGTAGACGTGATGTCAAAGGTGTATTGAAACAGGAGAATTTGTTCAATGGTTAATGAGGATATACTGTCATCAAACAAGGACAGACAACATCGATGAATTGGGCAAAGCATCACGGCGTCGACATGACTTCGCGGTCGTGCAGGACTTCGTCTTCCGAAGCTTCGCTACATACATAGCAGATAACATCAATGAGGAGATAAAACGGAGAATTACTCTTAGAAATGTTGGTGCTTTGGTTTAGGAAGCCAATTGTAAAGTAATTTTCTATAGAAAAAGCAATAAAAGGTAACCCTTTTATACAACCTTAACCATCCCTGTACCGCTATACGTCGCAGAAGCAGGAACCTTCTAAAGTCGAAGAGAAACGCCTTGGTCCTTTAGAAAGCTTAATTCTTCAAATGATCTTTGGTCCCGATCGTGAGGAGAAGGTGTGGAGAAGAAGATTCAACAACGTACCGCAACATGAGCATAGCTAGAAGAGTACGCATCGTTTCGTGAGACTACGATAGCTAGGACATGTTTAGATCGGATGGATTACAACGCTCGAGTTTGACGGGTTTTCGAAAGCAAATTGTAGGAGAGTCGTGAAAGGGAGATACCTCGTCATAGGTGGCGCAGACCAGTGGAATTACCTTAACTGACTTAGAGTTCAAAACTGAAGACAGCTCAACAAGAATTAAAATGTTAGCGAAAAATGTTGGTTGAGGTCCAGGTTCAATCCGAACTGTTAAACAGACGTGAATACGTACTGGATACGGGATCTTATCGACAAGAGTGCTTAACTACCACAAATTAGATAAGCTCAATTTTTAAAACATTTACTTCGATTCTCCAGCAAATAATCAGCTTCTGCATCGACGAAAAGAATCATTGAAAGTAATTTTTACCAGATGTAAGGTCAAAATTATGTATTCAAAAGCGTCACGGAATCGTAATGAAATTGTAGGTCTTAGAAATACTTTGGGCTCCGAAGTTCTCATAGCTTAGTTGTGCTTCGAATTATTTTATTTTGATTACTTTTTCAGCCATTCACGTTATGTTTATGCATCACCAGCTTCAAGCACAACAAACTTATGATTCGTGACAAATTCCATCGAGGTTCTAGTAAAAATTACTTCTTGTTTCTTCTAATACTCATAATCCTCAAAGAACCGACTCTGGCTTATCGATTTTTCTGGAGAAATTTTCTAGGAGAGATCGGCTGTCATTGAGAAAGTGTTAAGCCACTCATCAAAAATTTGCCAGTCCTTTATAAATTGATTTAAGACCAGAAAAGTTCACATCTTTTGTGCTTATCGTTCACATAAAACTCATAAGGCCTTGTGAGCTTTGGCTATTTGTTCTCGGCGCCAATTGTTTTGAATGAGCTTTGTGTTTTTTGGCAGAGAAATGTCAAAGCGAGCAACAACTCAACATTTATTGATATTTGTTTAAAGTTGGAGTCTAAATGCGTTATTTTGTAATCCTGAACCAAAACAATGATGTGTCAGTGGCATATGCCAGCTACAAGTTGTGTTTTTGATCAGTTTGTGATTAGAAACATAAAAAACGGAAAAGACCTACAATTTTCTCCCAACTCCGAGAGGCTTTTGGAGAAAGCGCTTTTCATAGAAATGAATTTTACTATTGGGGGACTTGTCTATTCCTCGCGAAATGCGAAACCCATGGATATTTTTGTTTGCTATTGGGATTCGAACTCGAAACTCCCGCTTAACAGCAAACAGACATGCTTACCATTGCGCCACCGGCACCACAAACTTAATAAAAAGGGTGATTTAAAAAATTCAGTTTGAGGCAGGTGGTGCCGAGGCTGAAGTCAAAATAAGTAAAACTCGTATTAATTTCACTCAGATTTCATGAGATAGGTTTATTTGAGTCCTATGATGTTCAAAGTGGGGATCGGGGCTTACAGAGACGAGAATATTGTGGAAGATGGAGTTGTAAAGGTTGGTGTAGTCAACAGTTCGAGACAAATCTCGATGAATGAATAAAATATCTAATATCCCCTTCAATCTTTCAACGTATCCGTGCAGAGAAGTTTGACGTGATCTTGATAGGAAGGTAAAGATAAAGAGATTCCTTCAAAAAAGACCACTTAAAGAAAATGGAAAGAAACAGCGCTGAATATTCTCAATACTAGTTGTTCTAATAACCTGTTCAAAAGGAGACCACACTTGGTAGGCTTATTCAAGGAAAGGGCTAACAAAGGTAAAGTACAGAGATCGGGTAACGTATGAGTCCGAGAATACGTTGGACTTTCACTTAACGAAGCCAAGTGCTGAAGCAACTGGTTTAAGGTGTTTTTAGACTTGTGGTTTTTAATCTGATAGCACTTTTTTCGGAGTTTGTCTTTTTGGTTTAACACCGCTGAACTATTTTTTGTGGGATTATAAATAGTCACTTGTCTACGCAGATATTCCCAAGACGATTGAAGCCTTAGAAGAGAATAGATAGATAGATAGATAGATAGATAAATAATTTTATTTTCAGTTAAATTTTTACAAAAACATGAGTTTGCTGGTTTTCAAAATTAAATTTGACAATAACTTGTTTTAAGTTGTCTGTCAGGTTCAAAAATTTATTTACTTTATAATAGCAAAGCTAAGTGAGTTCTAACTATATTCGTTAATTATAAGGCTTCGATATTTAAGTGAGTTTTTCAAAAATTTGTATAGGTTTAGGTAATTTGAGCCATTTAAGAAATCTAGAAATGTAGTTCTGTCCATTATTTCGCTCCCTAGGTATGTTTTACGGTATCCTTTAAAAATGGGGCACATACCAACGAAGTGATATGTGTTTTCTGCAGCATCCATATTACATATACTGCATATGCCTACAGTGTCATTACGAAAAGCTCTAGCATTTAAGTTTAAAAGACCACATCGTGCTTTGAAGAGCAAATTTATCATTTCACGCGGATTGTTATCTTGAAAATAGTTTGGGACATCAGAGTGTATTAGGTTGCTATATTCGTCGTGAAATTGTGATTGATGTGCTTTTCCCACAAAATCAACCCAGTATTTTTCGGAAAGCTTTGTGAGTAGTATATTGTGATATTGATTCCACATTAAGCGCGGGGCTTCGAAACTGAAGTCCATTTGTGTTTGTTGGAAAAGGCCTGACCATTCCTGGGCCCAATAAATATTTTTCTGAATGATAACGTCAGAAAGAATACGTGGGAGACGATTACGTGGCATTGACATTACTTTCCGTATGTATGTAAAATGAACTTTTAAAGTTGTTAGGAATGCTTTTGGAAGGCCGGTTTCAATATGAATTGCATAATTAGGTGTGTTGTCTGGCAACCCGAAGCATCTCTTCACGAAGAAACGTTGAAGCTTTTCTATTTGAAGGTACTCTTTGAATCCCCACACCTGTGCACAATAATGCATTATTGATTTGGTGGCTGCGTCATGCACTTTGTATTTAGCAGAGTGTGTAACAAACTTATTTTGAACAAATTTGGACCATGTCGAATTTATTGAGTTTTTAGACATTGCAAGACGTTTTGACAAGTGCTCGGACCAGGACATGTTATATGTGAAGATAACGCCGAGATATTTGTACTGATTTGATATTCTTATTTCTCAGTCATTGAAATGCCATTTTTCAGCACCCGCTCTCCTACCGCCGTTTCTAAAAATCACAATTTCTGACTTTTCTAGGTTAACATCTAGGTTCCATTTGATACAGTACCTACTGAAGGCGTCGATAATCCTTTGCAGTATATTAGGCCTATCAGAAAGGAGAACTATGTCATCTGCGTATAAAAGTACGTTTATTTTCAAATTATTCAGAGTGAGACCAGTTGGTAGTTCAAAGTGAAGATCCTCTAGGAACAGAACGAAAAGTAAGGCGCTTAGTACGCAACCTTGTTTGACTCCTTTGGTTGTCTGAAAGAAGCTTGTTATACTTTTTCCGTCCCAAACTGTCGCAGAAGTGTCTTTGTACAAAGATTTTATAATTGAAACCATTTTCGATGAGACTCCTAGTTTAAGTAATTTGTAAAACAGCGCCTCACGATTGATGTTGTCGAAGGCTGCTGATAGATCGACAAAGAAGGCGTAAAGCTTTTTCCTCTGACTTAGTTGAATTTGAACTATACACGATAGATTATACACTTGGTCAACAGTGCTGTATTGGCTTCGGTATGCTGCCTGGTATTCATTTAGTACGTGGTTCTCTTCCATCCAATAAGTAAGTCTATTTAACAAAACTGTGGTAAATATTTTGTAGAGTGTGTCTAAAAATGAAAGCCCGCGGTAGTTTGAAGGAAGACTTGGGTCACCCTTTTTGTAAAGAGGGAAAATTATTGATTTTTTGAACGATGAAGGTATAGTTTCTGTATCGAAGATATCTTTGAGCAAAACATAAATTTCTTCAATAAACAGGGTGCTGGAGTTTTTGTAAAATTCATTAGGAATACCATCAATACCAGGAGCTTTGTTTTCCTTTGATGATTCTATTGCTCGGATAACTTCATCTAATTCTATCTGTCTATCAAGTTTTTGGTTGTAAACGGATTCCAAAGAGGATATGGGTGTCATGCTTTGTGATGACATTGAATTCCGTGTTCCTCTGAAGTGGATCAAGAGCTCGTTTGCAGTGACTTGCATACAATTTTTTAATGAATCTCCACGAATTTCTCTTGCAATTCTCCACCAATCTTTTGCCACGGTAACAGATCCAAGTTGACGTGAGATATTTTGATAATATTCATATTGTTTTGATTTTATAAGGGCTTTATATTTTTTGTTTGCGCTAACATATTTTCTTCTGCTTACTTCTAGGTTATCTATATTCGGCGCGTTATTGCTGACATACTGCCCCAAATACTACATAAAGTGGTCGAAAATTGGGAATGTCGGCTGGAAGTACTTGCCCGAAATCATTTTTACAACATAATAGCAAACCCCTTTCCTTACAAAAAAAGGTAAATTTTTGGCGGCACACGTCTAAAAAATCACCCATTATAACATTATCGATATGTTAGAGGAATTTGAGTTCCTGGTCACAAATAATCCCGAGATCACGAACTTACTCTTAAGATTGAAATGATTTGATTGTTAAGAAGATAGCAACGAGATTTGAGGCGCTTGCGAGAGAAGGTATAATAAATTGACACTTGAAAATTTTTTGTTCCGAGCAGTTTTTAGAGGACCAGAAAGAAAAGTTGTCCAGATCCTGTTAAAAATGAAAATGATACTTGGCCGCAAATGACTCCAAAATCACGAATCGCCTCAACTGGTGAAACGGTTTGATTTTGAAGAAAATAGCAATGAAGATGAGATTTGAAGCGCCTACGAGAGAAAGATTGACATTTGAAAATGCTTCGTTTCAAGTTTAGAGGCCCAGATAGAAAAGTTGTCGAGATCCTGTCAAAATTGAGAAAAGTCAGTAGTTGAAGAAAAGATCTTGAAAAAATTCGTATCATTTGAGTACCCGTGAAAATAGTAAAAGACCAAAATGACTACCCTGTCGTAGACCGGAGGTAGCTACAAAAGGTCAGTGTAGGGAATGTCGAAAACGAACGGACACTATAATAACTGCGTTCAAAATCCATTTGAGTAAAATGGTTCGAGATCGAGAGTCGATTGTGGAAAAATAAATGAGTCTATGGGAAAATTTATCAAAGGTTTTACTAAAATCTTTTTAAATAACATCAAATTTTTTTTGTTCTTCTAAGGCAGAAAGGGTGAATGAGACAAATTCAACGAATTTAGTGATTGTGTACCTTCCTTTGAGAAACCCATGTAGTCGAGTGGAAAAGAGAACTCAAAATTGATTGGCACAATTACGTTGTTCTATAATATTAAGACGTCAAAAAGCATATACTCACATTGAAAATTGAAGGTTTAAGCATTTGAATTGCTGATTTCTGCTATAGACACATCGCTCTCTGAAAATAGAAAAAAATTGAAAAATATTTTGAGATTCAGTTTGTCAATAGCTTTGTATAATTTTTACAAAATGGAAAGATGCAAAAGTGTTTTGAATGCAAAAATAATGTATTTTTGACAAAAAAGAATTTAAACACCTTTTGTGTTGCAAAAAAATTTTGAAAATAATAAAAAATCTTTTCGCTCTATCAAAGCTTCACAAATTATTTGTAAGTTTTGTCAATATTTTCTAGTCTTTTTTATCTTCTGCGAGATTATAATTTTTCTCAAATATTAAGCTTTGCATATGCCATTAACAGTTATATTAATTTTCAGGAGCTGGTAATTATTTTTGATATAGAATTTCACATTGTGAGCAGTTGTACCGTTTTACATATTCATTTCGGGTAAAATCATGGCATTTTCTTGTGAACTACAAAATATCGACCAACGTTTGAATAAAAAAATGGCACTTCAAATTATCGTTTCACGCTACACAACATTTGTATCATGCAGTCATTGTAAAAAGAAGTGGTGACATAACTGTTCCATATGGAGCGCCAACAGTCGCATTAAGAACCAGCATATTCGCGAAATTGGACTTAAAGAAAACCTGCACCAATAAACCATCAAAATCAACTTTATGTAAATCAGATTGTCTACTAGACTACGCTCAACAAAAATACGACGCTTCTTTTTAAGTACGTACTAACTAAAAGGGGCGAACTGATTTCTTATGGCATGACGAAAATCAGTTGAATGCCAATGCGTAGATTCTCTTTTCTCTTATCTCATTCATTTCTAATTGAAAGTCAAATACAAATACCATACTAACTAACAACAAAACCTAAATATTGGATACCATATTGAGGGCAAGAGCATCACGCTGTACTCTATACGTATCGCTGGTATACAGTACTCTGTACAGTTCATATAACATTAATCTGAAATTCATATCGTTCAATTTATTGTCGGTTTCTCGTTCTGGGTTCACAACAAAAACGACAACGCAACGGTCGGTCGCCTCCACTGCGCCGCGCCACGCCGTTGCCACTCAATGGAAGTGTGTCAGGTTCGCATCCATTATGTGGGTCTATACCTTAGGCTAGAGGAGACGACGACAACAAGCTGAACTTTCAGAAGGTCTTCTCTTTGGAGGTGTACTGAACCAACAATATTTGCTGATTACATACAATTGCGTTGCGAATGGGGGTCCATAATTGCCAACTGAGCTGGAATTATGCTGGGGTATTAAGGTTACGATGCGAGTAGGTAAAAAGTGTCTTTACCAATGAAAGGTGGCAAATGACCTAGTGGTGAACATCTGGTAGATCTTAATTACTCCATTCATTTTTGGTTCTTCTCCAAAATAACAGAAAATGGTGTTTGCTAATTATTGTTTATTGTTTTGTCCTTGGAAGATGGCAATACTGTACGGTTGATTGTGTGATTGTTTGAGATTCTTTTCAGATTGGTTATCTATTTGGCAGTGCCGTAAATTATTTTACGATTTTAAATTTTCTCTGGGAAAACCAATTTCCTGCCTTCTCTGGAGACAAGTATACTCACTCTGCTATGACATGACATAGGACTAGGGCTTGTGAATGGCCATCTCTCTCGCCTACACTATACACATCACTGCGCTTTAGTGGGGTTTCAAATTCAAAGAGAGTGTGGCTATTGCATAATTGGTTTCTCGCACCTCGTTGGGATTGGAATGTCGATGTCGCCAACATTGCAGTCATCGAGTTGATTTTCTTTTTCGATATAAAAGTGAGGTTCTCGTTGTATAATATGGCGTCGCTAGCTGGTTGCATATCTAGGGTTCTAAGAATTTTTTTTTTCTCTTATACCTACCCTAGATTGGATGCATTTTTATGGATTCTTTTAACTCACTGCTAATTTAACGTGCTGGGGTTGGAGTTTTTTTTTTATATATTTTTTTAATTGCGGTTATTTTGTTCTGGGTGACATTCAAAAGCTTAGCCACGCTGATTTGTTCTAGTTGGGGTTGCATATCGTTAGACGCTGTCGGGAGAAAATAATTAAAACGTTCTGTTACGTTTGTTTGCCAAGTGTCTCGGACACGTTTTTAATTTGCTGTTGCATTATAAAACATGTGAGTGGATTTGAAACTAAAATGAGGCGACAAAGCAAAAATAAGGGGTAAGGCATTTATGTTTTAACTAAAATGTCGCTGGCTCCATGGGGTGTGCTCATGGATAACTACCAATTGAGCAAATAGTGATCGTCTAAATAAATGTTCTAGAGCACTGCTAATATAATTTCTTTAGGAGCATAGTCCGTACTCGTACATTTTAGCTTTTATCGTTAGCTGTGTTTTAAGGTTTTGTCAACTTTTGGAGAAGTAGAAGTTTTCTTTTGAGGTATACCGAATCCTGTGCTATTAATTCAAACACCTACTTTTATTAGATAATCAATTTACAATAGAAATGTCTGCCTGTTACTTAGGAGGTGCAAGGTTTTAATCTCATTAAAATGTAGACGAAAATATTTTTCCACAAGTATCGTTTTTCGAGAGGAATTCTCCGATAGTAATTTCATGCCATGAAAAGAACTTTCTCGTTAAGTCGTTCGTAATCGGTAGAAAATTGCAAGTTCTTTCCATTCCTCTATGATGTATGGTTGAGAGAAATGTGAAAGGTCCTGAGGCTCGGTACGCCCTAGACCAAACATGTACAAAAAAAAAAAAATCAAGGTCTTTATCGATTTGAGACATTGTTTGAGTAAAAATAAGTATTGGTGACGATACAGATTCTGTCAGCGCTAAGGTAAACGATAACAAGACTCGAACGCCATTATTAAATTCTTCTTGACGATGACTTTAAAAGGAGGGACTATTCGTTTTACGTAATTCGATTTTCGATAATTGGCAAAACGTTGACTATTAAAAGGTGGCTGATTAACTAAATATTTAACGTTTCGTTATGACTTTTGACAAAGCTTTTGTCACTACTGCTAGATGGTATAGTGACTGTTATTTAATTGAGTGCAAAAGTGCAATTTACAACTTAAATTCTGTAAGAATTCGAGATCGAAGGCTTTTTAATAGATATTGAGCGACGATGAACTTTATTCTGACAACATCGATAAACGATACATCCATTGTTGCTGCGTAAAGCAAAATATTGGATATGACATTTTGCAATTAATGATAATGATGGTTAGGAACTAAGGAATAGCTCCCGTTGCCTTTAACATGTTTTGGAAGAAAGAAACTTCTTTGCCTCAAGACTTAAAACGTTCCCTTCATTCCAGATAGCGAACAGTTGGCTATGTTGGTCTTCCGTCAGTTAAACTGAGTTGAACGTAAAGCAAAGACAGTTGTTAACGAAAAACGCCCCAAGAGAATTATATGGCTTGGCTATATGTCACCAATCATCTCCTTTGTAACGTTGTTTGATGAAACAATCAGACTGTGGGGAATCAAGTGATATTATCTATAGATACAAGAAAGAGAGCCCTCGGCGTAATGGTTAGCATGTCAGCCTGTAATTTCGCTTAGTAGTTCGAGGCTCAAATCCCAGACGCATCAAAATGTCTTTCCACAAGGATGTGACAATATCTCCAAATGTGAAGCACTGCACAGCAATGAAACAGGCCTTCTCACTAGGTTTCTCGGAATCGTGAAAAGTTTTAGGTCCTTGAAATGTGTAGGCCCTGATATTTAAAAAGCTTAGCTGAGCCATCCTTTTTATCATTTATTTACTTAACAAATGGGGCAGTTCATTGTTTGATTTTAAAGCTATCAGCAAAACGAAGTTGGGAAGGAGCAAAGATTTGCTTAAAACTTTCAAATCAAATGACCTGGTGGTGGAATGATGAAGTTTAAGCAGTGGTAAGCAAAAAGAAAGTGACTCCAAGCTTGCTAAAGAGTTCTTTAGAAATAGAGATGGGAGGGATTGACTTTAAGTGCAGTTTGTATAGCGAAAAGAAGCACTCAAAGTCAAGAAAATAAAACTAGAACGCACAATGGGGGAAGATAGTGAGGTGGTTAGAGACTTCTAGGCCAGTAGAAAGATTGCGCAGAAAGGATGTTTTAAAATGATATCAGATAAATGAAAAAATAATGAGGATTTTTATTGGTAAGCCAGCTAAAGACACAATCCAAAATCCAAAGTAATGATCCTTAGTATAAACTTCGTGATTCCTTAGAGAATTTGCATGCGGTGTTGGTTTGCTCCGAAAAGGAATCAACGGCCATGAGATCTGATGTTTCTAGTTTTCAGACAACAATTAGCAGGTGATTGAATATGTGCTAGGGAGTTGTGGGAAGGGTAAAAGTTCCAATGGAAGTGAACGAAGATCTCCAAGTAAATGTTGGTGTACACCAAAGATGCGTCTTGAGTCCTCTACTCTTTATTGTCTGACTATGCGCAAATTATAGCACCGCTCACAAAGCACCTTAACTTTTCTTTGCTGACAATGATGCTAATAATAAGCAAGAATCATACATCCCTGCTGCAAGTACTTGACATATCGGTAGACGATTGAGAAGGAGGCTAATACCGTATTAGTCTATTAAGACTGCAAACCAATTTGAGTTTATTCCAGATCGAAATTTGTTTATTCCAGATAAAAATTTGAATGGAAATGTGTTTCAGGCTTAAGAATCTGTAAATTGTGATCAACAGCGAAACAATTTGCGATGACGACATCAACCACCGGATAAGCGTAGGGGGAATGAAGTGATGAGAATACTTGAGACTCCGCTATTGCCTCTGATCAAAAAATATACTAAGTAAGCTGTAGGTGTATCGTGTAGGTGAAAAGAGGAATTAACATCGTGGTTACTCGTCCAGCACTAACATAACGTTCACAATGTTGGACATTACCTAAAATATTAGGGTATGTTGGCAGCATCCAAAATGGTCCGAAAGACAGTAACACTAAGATCCTTCGAAGCTTTCACGTCAAAAACAGTTTATTGCGAAGAAATAGAAATTCCAATGCTCTGTTGGTTATGCTAAGATCAAAAGAGAGATCCGAAGAACCCAATCAAAGCAGCAGTACTATAGAAGCTTCAACACTATAGAGACTATAAAGGAAGAAAGACAGATAGTCTCTAAAGACATCTAGTCTGCCTAATCCTTTTATCCGTTTTGAAGATTCTTATCTTTGGACAACTGCGTGAAACGAATTTCAATACGCTTAAACATATTCCGTCTTAAAAATCCCGCGATTATTAAACCAAGAGCCTAATCCCTCTTCATCCAGAGCGCCCTCTTCAAAGCGCACTAATGTTGTTTGAACTTACAAAAAAATGTATGGTCTATCGTCTGTTGCCTGTCGTCTGTCGTCTGTCGTCTGTCGTCTGTCGTCTGTCGTCTGTCGTCTGTCGTCTGTCGTCTGTCGTCTGTCGTCTGTCGTCTGTCGTCTGTCGTCTGTCGTCTGTCGTCTGTCGTCTGTCGTCTGTCGTCTGTCGTCTGTCGTCTGTCGTCTGTCGTCTGTCGTCTGTCGTCTGTCGTCTGTCGTCTGTCGTCTGTCGTCTGTCGTCTGTCGTCTGTCGTCTGTCGTCTGTCGTCTGTCGTCTGTCGTCTGTCGTCTGTCGTCTGTCGTCTGTCGTCTGTCGTCTGTCGTCAGTCGTCTGTCGTCTGTCGTCTGTCGTCTGTCGTCTGTCGTCTGTCGTCTGTCGTCTGTCGTCTGTCGTCTGTCGTCTGTCGTCTGTCGTCTGTCGTCTGTCGTCTGACGTCTGTCGTCCGCCAATCTTTGAACTGTCATTTTGGAATTTATAAATTTGTTACTCCAAATACCACTAAGGCAGATCACGAAGAGTATTTCTTAAAAAAAAAAACTAGAACTTCTACACTTTTTTGCCAATGTCCCCGTGTGCAATGTAGACCAGCCGAGGAATCAATGGCCACATACATTGATGGAATATTCTTCCTCGTTCTTTCAATGTTGCTCAAGATGAGGAGATTTTACCGGAGTCAAATTGGAAAGTTTAAACCTCCCCTTGTTTATAGACAATAATATTAAGACTATTCAAAATTTCGCTCCCTCAACTTTCTAAACAGCAGTTAGAGGATATTTCCTTGCACTTACTCCTTCAGATAGAGATGGATGAGGTCCTGCAGATTTATGAAAGTAAAACAGTTAATATGAAGTTTTTCTCCAAGGCTATTACTACACGTAATAAGATCGAAGCCCTTTGAAGAGAACTTAATAAGTAGACACATACTGATCCTTCCTTCGACAGAATGTCAACACAAACAAAAGAAATCTTCAACGGACATGAGGATACAGAGCAATTCGAATGAATTATATTATGACTGGTACCTGTTCTCATTTTGAATTTCAAAGAAACATTTTCAAAGGCTGACTTTTCTTCCCACGCTTTCTTGTCTGACATTGACTTGAAAGAAAGGTCACCCTGATTCACTTGATGATTGGGGCAACCATCCGAGAATGGCAAGCCCCCACTCTTCATTGAGTGTTTTGACGCTGCTCTGGAAAAAAATTTAAAAATAAAAGAAAAAAAAAACACCTCAGCAAAGATAAATATCCTTTGGAGCTTTTTATTTTACTTAGAGAAGCAGTCTAACCTTCAACAAAGATGTGTATCGTATGCCTCTAAAGTCTAAAGGCTGCTGCTGGTATGCAGTGTTGGTGTGAGACGTCTCAATAAATGTCAGAAATACGTACTCGCATATAGAATGATGTCTACCTACAAATTAATTATATATTTTTCTTTCGACTTATTTGCTTCTTGTTGTTCGTTTTAATGCCAAGAAATGTTAATTATTTCTAATTAGGCTAAATTTGTGTGTCAAAAGAAACACGAAACTTGTTCACACACAGCGTTGTGCTGCTATGCTGTTATAGTCTGCGACTTACGAGTGTGCTTTTCTTTTTCTCCTTTGCTATTTGCTGCCCTTGTGCGTGAGTTTGTTGTGTCAAAACAAAGCTCTAAGTGCGTTCTATCTTCTATGTTAAAAGTTAATCGTTTGTATTCTTCTTCCTGGGGGGTATACTCATGATACCAATGTACCTGTATTCTGTTTCGCTGTATATACAGTTTTCCTGTTTAAATTATGCCTGTTTGGCCTTGCAGCAGATTTTCTTTTCTTTTTCTTGTTCTAATTCTTTCCATTTCACTGTCTGAAGTGTACTCAGGGCAGAACCAAATACAGGTGTACGGGGGGATGGGGTTGGAATTCGCAGGGATAAAAATTTCATTACATAAAAATGTAAATTTAGTCAAAAGTATGACAGAGAGAATTATGCTTGCGTACAGGGAGTGCACCCATACGTACACACTACATATAGTCATATGTTATTTCTTATTTATTATTTTGCGTAAGGCACTTCTCTTTTAATGGCGAGGTTTTCTTTTGGAATGACGTGTGTTTGCTTGGTATGTTTTTATTTTAATGATAATGTCAGGCGTCAGGGTTTAAGGAGGCTTGACACTTCAAGGGACTACTAACTCTATAACATTGAGTGGTGTTTTCGCTAATGAAAACTACGAACATACATTAGTGAGTTCATGTTATGTTCGCTGTGATGTTGATAATTGGGAGAAATAAATTTTAAAGAGGTGGAAAGCTGAAGATCCTTGAGCGCCCTCGGAAACCAAAAAAACGGTCTGTATTATGTGCAAGACAGTTTGGATTTAATGATATAACGTAATTTTTTTAATGCTTGAAGATTCCGAATGTAAATCTGGTTCCGCATTGTTTTGGTGCTTTTAATGTAATGCTAAACTTGTCTATCGTTACTTGGTCGCCCTAAGCTCGAATCGCTTTTATAAGAGAAAATTTGGCAAGTCCTCCGAGAGTGATTACACAGCCACAAAAGGCGAGATCGCACTTAGCCGTTCGGAATCAGCAAAGAACTATGGGCCCACTCCATTCCACTAAGTTATGGCTTTAACAATGTGCTACCTGAGCATGTTGCGTCAAAGCGTGTTTTTTGGGCGTTTGGTTTTCAAATACAGTAATACTTTTTTCAGAGGTGCTGTTTTAAACAGCTGTTACTTGATTTATGTTCACTTTGGTTTGCCATCTTTTCGTACATTCGAAAAATATGTTTGAGAAGAATAAGCTGCTCACGCCGATTATTTACATAATATTGAGTTTCAAGCCTGTCACTTACTTCCAAGATCGGGCGATTTAACACCACTGAGCTGTTTTTTATAGGGTTATGTCATATATCATATGTCGTCTGTCGTCTACCACCTGTCGTCTATCGTTTGTCGTTTGTCCTCTGTCGTTACTTTTTTACTGTAAGACAAAATTTTTGCACCAGCTACCATTGGCCTAGCTGAAACAGAGTGAAAGACATCAAAGACCAAAGCTTGTAGTGAATATAAATAAAGGGTGGGCCAATTAGAAGGTTCATTTTAAAAATGCAATAAAATAAACAGTGTTAAATATTTTCCATGTATAATGGCATTACTAGTGAGGGTAGACATTCTCTTTAGTTATGGAACACAACGTCGTTCAAGTGGCTGCCGCACCTGGATTCGCAGAAGCGCATTTTGTTGTTAAAATTTTCCAAAACCTTGTTGATGGTATCGGAATATAGGTCACAGATTGCTTTAATGATATTGACCTTAAGTGCTTGAATTGGTTCCGGATTGTTGGCATAAAAATGGTACTTCGTGGTTAATCACAAAAATGTCCAAAGGGGTCATGTCGCAGCCCCTTTATCGGCTGATTGGAATTACCAATACGTTGAATAAAACGATTTGGGAGTTTTGTGCGTGAATGATTGACTGTTACATGGGCTGTGTGATATTGCACGCAACCTGAGTGAACCAGAGGTTTTCGGAATCCATGTCATTAATTTGAGTGGAAACTGGTCCGTAAAGTCCGAAAAGTTGTTCTCAAAAGGATATGTGTGTGCATATGAGCTTGCTCTTAGTTCAGTACCTCATTTCAAAGGAGACTGGTCCCAGTTCAATTGCAACTAAAGTGCAATGTCGAAACTACCAGATTTTAGGACAGTAATCAAAATAATCACAAAAGAGATGCGATATTGATCTTCAAAATAGTGGATGCGGGTCACAAATAAGAAGTAAGTAGGTGTCCAATTATGCCAATCCTTCCCAAACTGTTACTATCTGTGGAAGCATTGGCTATGACATTGACAATAACGAGCGGATTTTCCGAATCCATATGCAACGGCTTTTCTCAGCCAGCCAGCCTAGACAGCTTCCTGACTGAATCCGGAATTATAAACCCGATGCTTTCGACGTCCTAATCATAATCAGTTCTGGAAAGAAATACGTCACTAAAATCGCCAAAAAGGCATGCAGTCGAGTAACAAATCGAGGAGATTTATTCGAAGGTGTTACTATGGTCTTATGGCTTGAAATTCCAACCCCCAATTTTATAAGTCATATTAGCGTTGCAAAACAACAAACTTTTTATGTATAGATTAAGTCGCGGTTAGTGATACAAGATGTTATTGGGGATGCAACTAATCAGTGCATTGGTCATCACTTTATAATAAAAACTAATTCTCTGGTTGCATCAGCGGCCTCTTTATATAGGAAGGCATATCACATCGATAGCTTTCCAACATTATATAGGAAAGCATACCATCTAGAGCTTTTATAGCAGCTTGCTATACTATAGCAGATTGCTATAAACCATTCTCAAACCATAATATGGATAGACACTGTCTCCTCCCGGTATATTTCTACACAAACACACACTCACAAGCAACGCCTTTTATTGGATGCACATTTTAGTGATGCCACTTTGTTGAATAGGTTGAGCGTTGTGGTTTCGTTAAGGGAATTTGTCTTCAATGCTGGGTGTATATTATAGTACACTACAGTATAATTAAGGCACAGATCAGAGGGCTATGAATACCCCTATAATATTATAAAACATAGTGCGATCATTTAAGGGAGGGGTAAATCCTGGGCATTTTCAAAAAATCGATTTTTTTTAACTGCATTTTCTTATTATACTACATTTCAAGAATGTTGTGTCAAAATTTCAAGTCATTCCGAGTTGAATTAGAAAAGTTACAGTGATTTTAGAGTAGGCATGCGCGGCGAGCGAATAGAGGGGGGCCGGCCGAACAACCTTGAACCAACCTTTTATGATTGGTTCCAGGTAGCTCGAGGTCTTCTTTTGTGTTAAGGGAAAGGGAGATCACTCTAATGACGCTTCTAACGGAATATTTTTGAGGGGAATCATTCAGTGTGCTTTTTTTCGCGTTTGTTTTTAAAGGACTATTCACATGAGCACGACCAACGAACGACGAATAAATCAAGAAATGTGATTCCAAGCACCTTACAAGAATAAATTCCTCACAATTTTTTTTAGGAAACGACGGAAATACAGTTCATACTTATTTTTAGGTGGATAAACTCTTATTTTTGTGCCTAAAATTAAAAAAAGTAGAAAAAAAAAATGTATTCGTTACGAATAAATATCTAGTAGGTACGAACTGTCAGACCTTATTCTCGTTCCACACAATCCACACTACAACGAATAAATTTTTCGCGTGTGTTTAACCACAAAATCATTCTCCATTTTTGTTTTAGATGTAAATTGTGTTCGTTATTCGTGACGAATGTAAAACATTTATGTGAGTGAAATGTCAAAATTAACGAATATTCGTTCATTCGTCGTTCGTTGGTCGTTCTCATGTGAATACTACTTAAAGGCGTTTATCTCGAAACTAGTATTTTTAAAGTCGACGACTGTTGCACCGATCCTTATGAAACTTTGCACACTTCTTTAATATATATTTTTCCAGGTAATAACACGAGGATTTTAAAAAATGTACATTTTCCCGGAATTGACAGCTACAAGATGGCGGCATTTTTAGGCAAAAAAACGACTTTTCACTTCAAATTGTCACCAAAATTTCAAAATTGCAAAAAAAGAAAAAAACCTCGTGTTATTACCTGGAGAAAGTTGTCGTTTAACGAAATCTTTTTAGAATTTTGATTTTAGATGATCCTGTCAAAAGTTATCTTGCACACCGCAAAAGATCGAAAAGTGGAGGCGTCTCGGAAAATGCACTGTCATCGGCTTGTTTTTCAATAATTTTGTATGAAAAAATTATAGAAGATACTTGAGAGCTTGAGACTATACTTATGATGTAGCAAATCAATAAATTAAATTACTTTATCAAATTTTTCATAAAAAAAAAACTTAAAAAAGCCTTTTTTTAGCCACCCAAGGCTTACCACTCCCTTAAAAAAATACTTACTTAACATAATAGTATATAGTAAAGCAGGAGGAAAACAGAGTCTGGTAGAGCAATTGTTGGGGGGGGATTTTTTTCGAATATTTAGCTAGTGCACTGTTTGTTAAAAAGTGATGGAAAAGAGTGAGTTCATGAGTATCTATCGATTTTACGATTGAACTGTAATCAATCTTCACACTCTGTTTGTTTCCTGTCGAGCAGGGTCATATGATGTTTGGTTAGCACCTGGCCAGATATGAGAATTATACTCTTGTTTGGAGCGGATTTGGGCTCTAAATAAATAGTAGCCAGATCAGAAGGGGTGCAATGGAGTGAAGTGGTCATTCCACCGGATTTTTTAGATGTTGCTCAAGCATTCGACAAGGTATGGGATGAGGGGTTAGAGTACAAACTGCAAGGAGACCTACCCAGGCAGTACTACGAAATACTAAAATCATATATCTCAAACCGGCTCTTCAGAGTACGGTATGATCAAGAATATTCAAAGCTAAGTAAAACACAAGCCGGTGTTCCACAAGGAAGCGTCCTAGGACCTACCCTGTATTTGCTGTATACAAGGGATATTCCAGTGGATAACAACACCATTATGGCTACTTTTGCAGATGATACTGCAATTTTGGCATCCAGTAAGTGCGTCGTCAAGGCTGCTGAGAAATTGCAAAATGCCGTCGACACCGTTAGTGATTGGACCAAAAAATGGCGTATCAAGCTCAATGAAGCTAAATCTGCACATATAAACTTTACAAATAAAAAGTTAAGCTACGTTCAAATATTCATCAACAATCAAGCTGTACCCTACGCCAATACGGCCAAATACCTTGGGATGAATATGGATGCAAAGCTAAAATGGAAAGAGCATATCAAAAAGAAAAGGGAAGAGCTCAACTTGAAGTATAGAAAAATGTACTTACTGGTTACTCGGTAGAAATTCTGACCTATCTGTCGAAAATAAAATAATGCTTTATAAACAAGTACTTAGACCTGTTTGGACCTATGGAATCCAATTATGTACAAAAAAAAACAAATACTGAAATCATCCAAAAGTTCCAAAACAAAGTCCTTCGTGGAATAGTAAATGCACCATGGTATATAAGAAATAGCAATTTACATCGTGACCTACAAATAGAAACGGTTACAGAAGTTGTAAGAAAACATGCTGTATCACACAATCAGCGACTGCATCGTCATATCAACTCTGAAATGGAGTCCGTATTAAATACGAGAGGCAATGTTCGGAGATTAAGAAGAACCAAGCCACACGAGCTAATGGTCTAAAGGTCATGTGAAGCATTAAAAGTTTAAGCTTCCCTTAAAGCGATTATATTATTGAGAAAGAAAAATCTGTTGTCGATCGTTCATAGATTGGTTCTGATTACGAGGAATTTTTAGTGAGGTAAGAGTCCCACACTACTTGGTGTCGAATACTGCCAAGTGTCTTTTGAAGATTTCCTCCTGACAAAAAAAAAAAAAAAATTCCACCGGAGATAACTCGTTTACATACATACCATGCACGAACAGCTTTTCGGTTTCTTGTATGTAGTTACCATTCATAAATAATGGTAATGAGACAATTTTAAGCTACAAGAGACAGCATTGGGTTTTCGAAGCATTGAAATCAATTCGGTTTATATTATCTCATGTAACAATGCTGTCAACGTCAGAATTCAATGAGCTAATCATACGCAACCGCTCACGTTACACATCTGAAAAGCATTGACGAGCTGAGGGTTGAGTAGTCAGCAAAACAGACAAGAGGATACGAAATTTCAGACAAGGGTTCGTTTATGAAAATCAAAAAAAGAGTCGAAGACAAAACAGAGCCCTGGGGCACACCATCACTTATAAAGTGGGTATCAGACTCGAACCCATCGAATACAAGTTGTATTGAACAGTCGGTGTGGTAGTTTCTAAAGAATAGACAGTACGCATTTTCGTAAAGAGAGCTCGATGACAAATTCTATCAAATGCCTTAAAAATATCAAGCGCAATAATCTTACTTTCTACGAAGCAGTGCAAAGATTGGTTCCACTTTTCGTTGAGATATGCGATCAAATCACCAGTTGGCCATTTGCTACAAAAGCCGTACTGTCGGTCATTGAGAAGCTTTCGTTCTCCATGATATTTCATGAGATGACGGTTTATCAACGTTTCCATGACCTTGGAAAGAAGGGACGTGATAAGCCAATGTCTGGAGTTTGTATCCCTTTTAATCTTAATTGATAAAACTCTTCTTGGATTTGCGACGAAGGTAGCTCCACCTTTGGCTTTGTCTTGCACTTTATGTAAAAATCTATAGCTCTTTCCGAATAAGTAGGTACCTACATTTTATGAAAGTGGAAGTGGCTTCATTACCATTTTGTCAGCTCAGTGATAAAAAAACACTTTGCACCTTTCGAGTCCCACATGATCCGTGGTCAAAGTTCAACACCATTAAAAGACATGTGAATTTTAGGTCAAACACATCATAAATCTCACAAGTACTACACTTGTGTAACACTTTAACAAGCAATTTATTTTTGATTTTGTTTTATTTTGTTTGTACTGAAATCGCAAAATTAATGAGCAAACGTGCCTTGCCATTCATTCGGCTTCGGTTTATTTAAATTCATTACCAAGTAAAAGAAGCAAAATATCAACTCCATGGCGCGCACTTGATGATGAACCACAAAGCCCAAAGATGTCATAAGATATGCTCGCATTGTTCCCTGCAAAGCGTGCAAAGCATACTCATAATGGGAACACACAGTGGGTATCCATCTAAATTTAGTCTGCGGTGAAGGTACTATAATACTCGACTCGTATCAAATGACTTGATCTAGTTGTTTTATTATGTTGTACTTGGCACAGGCACGCTTTATACATTTTACTATATTTATATGCACCTTTCGTATCTAAGATAAATACTCGTATCTTGAGTTGAAAGATAACACTAAGGTCATGACCATGAGTTTTGGAAAAGTAGGCACACAGACAATGAATTACAAACGAAATTGCTCGCTCTAGTTCTAGACTTTCGATATCAAAAAAACAAAAGAGTGAAACTGAATACTTGATTATGCATTTGCTCTGCTAATTACGATCGGGCGTCATCGGGGCACGCATTGAACACGAGCAGTGAGTGGATCTATGTCGTCGATGAATTATATCTTCCATTTTTGTTGTATGTATATTGTTCCATCGCAATTGTTGCTACTAAATGCATGGCTTTGGATTAATTATGAATGAAGTGATAATTCCTAGATAGGGTTAGACACTATTAGAGGTGTGATATGGAAACACAATGGTTGACTGTTTCGAATGCTTATGGAAATTCAGAGCAGACTGCATATTAAGTCGGAGCGGCTTTAATCGTATTTCATGTTATTTACAATGGGATACCTTAAATCTATTCTGTACTGTGTTTTTGTTATTCATTATCGGTGAGGTATGAAAATTGAAACAAAGGTCATGAGGCAATTTTTAGAATTCAGCTAATAAATACGTGGCTTGAAGGTAATGAAACAAATATTGGCAATTGACGGGCTAGAAAAATGTTTTCGACGTTTTTATTACAATGAAGAGTTAAGCACAGAGCTAAAAATAATCTAAATCGTTTGTTTTTTTATAAAGGAATGCTAATTTGTGAAAAACGAATTCATTCATTTCCTTTTAAATTTCGTAATGCTGTTTTGAAAAACAACTACATGTTCGCCATTTGTATATTGCTCTGAGTAGAGAGACGGTTTAACTGAAGCATCGGATTCAAAACCCCAAAATAGTTCTGCGATTGCAGGTGACTTCTCGCACTGATAGGCACTAGTATATAAGTTATCATTCATATTGCCCCAGTCCTGCCAAATTATCTGACTTTCCAATCCTTGCTAATTTTATAAATGCGAAAGTAACTCTGTCTGTCTGCCAAACAACAAAATCGATTTGAATGAAATTTGGTAAAGTGATTGTCTAGAACCTGAGGAAAAACACAGTCCCAAGGAATTAGTAAACGGAACTCTAGAAACTAGTGGACCGATTTCAAAAATTCTTTTAACGAAAGAGTGCTAGACTATCCTCGAGTAATAAAAACATTAACTGATCTTCATATTCCCACAGGAACCGGAATCCTCACTGATATTTGAAACGTAAAAGTAGCTATGGTTTTCTGGATTCCTTTGCTACTATATTCCGAATAAACTGCTTGGTCCACTTAAATAAAATTTGGTACAGTAATGGTCTGGAATACGAAGAAGGACATTAGCTGCATTCCATCCGAATATTCCCACGGTAACGGGAGTTCAGAAACTGCTGAATCGTATCAACAAATATTTGTAACATAAGAATGCTAAGTCCTTGCTTTTTAAAGGGGAAAAGAGAGCAAGGTATTGAAATAAGGGGGACGAAAGGTTTCTTGGAAATTACTTAATTTTTAAAGCCTGAATCGTGAAACTTATGGTTATTAAGCTCTCGCAATACGATTTACAGTAGTCTATTAAAAATCCTTACTAATGCTCAAAATGCGTAAGTAAGCTTTCTCTTCGCATTCACGCCTAAACAGCTGAACCGATTAAAATGAAATTTGGTTTAGGAATATTCTTGGGACTGGAATATGCTAAGGACTATATTTCATTCCCTTATTTCTTCGGGAACGAAAATATGAAAAAAGTGTGAACTAAGAAACTACTGGGCCGATCTCAAAAATTCTTCCACCCTTAGAATGCTACACTATCCTCGAGTAACATAGACAATTTTCATCTCTAAGTTCCTATGGAAACGGGAACTTGAGGAAAACTAGACAGATTTAAAAAAAATCTAATACTACTATGCCACGATATAACACAGGCACATAGACCGTATCTCTTCCCTGTATTCACACGGAAACGGAAACGGAATTCTTGAAGCATTCAGGCATGTTAAACTGCTGAATCGATTTAAACGAAATTCGCAACAGAAACTGTCTAGGCCCTGAGAAAAGTTATAGGCTATATACTACAGCCCCATTTTCTTACGGGAATTCATTTCCAATGGAATGTAGTGGTCTTTGATACTCAAAAAAAGACTTCAAATCGGTCGAAACCCCGAGTAAAAGCATAATAACTATTTAAAACACTGACTTTCCACAAAAACAGGATCTTAGAAACTACTGGACCTTCAACATAGGATCACTAAATTATTCCTCAGACCATATTTTATCCCCATATACTCACGGGGTCGGGAACACGAAACTTAATGATTTCAGGTTATCTTCAGCTTACCCTAGCGGGTATTTTTGACAAATTTTTTATTTGTAGGCAATTTTGTGAGAATAAGGCTTAGAATAAGTTATACACGATCAACTCCGGTCGGGTTAGCTATTTTGAGATATTTCGTAAAACCATTAGTGCAATCAAAACATTCGTTAATAAAATTCGACTTCGTTTATACGGCCATCGCGGGCAATGTTGGCTCTGAGTTCATACAACGTTGCGTTGACGTCGTCGCGTCGTGGGGATTTGAGGATTTGAGCCGCAGGAATAAGGCAGCCAATCGACTGGCTAATTTAGTGAAAAATCACGCTCAATGAGCGTCGCTCATCAAACTTAATCTTCAATATATAAATGTGCTGTTGAGCTTATGTTGAAACCACATGTGGTCCAAGCCCATATCTTCCAATTCGAGATAAAAATAATCGGTTACTATGGTGCGATAACGCTGGCTATTAACAGCAACGTGACGATAGTTACCGTCGTTATAAGATTATATGGTCCACTAACGCCAGCAGCATGTGAATGGAGTGGTGATTCATGAAGCACACATGAATTTTCACCCGACTAATAACGATTACTTTGCTTATTGACGAACCCATTGAGCCAAAAATGAGCTGAAGACCATTTTGCGATGAAATTCATCATATAGGCACATCTTCTCCAAAGCCCAATTGGAGGACGTACGTCGCTTCAAATGGCTCACCGGCTTGATACTTGAGTCAGCTTGATCTTGTGTGGGCGTAAGCCCAGATTCTTACGCATAATACGCCGTAATGTGGCCTGAGAAATGCCCAATAATTAAGAACGCCGTGAAATTGACTGATTTCGGTCGTTTACTACCACGCCTGAACGCCAACGATATTTGCGACACTTCGATCAGCCCGATATCTCACTGACACACAAGGAATATACATATTTTGTTGTGTATATTCAATGGAAGGGGTTGAGCACAATAATATAACTGAGGATGAGGAGAATACCCAAAGGGTAATAGGGAGAAGCTTTAATATAAACTGTTCTAAGCTGCTAGAATGTGGTACCCGTGGCGTGATGGTTAGCATGTCCACCTGTTAACCCAGAGGTTCGAGGTTTGAATCCCAGCAGAAGCAAAAATCTTTTTCCATGGGTATCGCCTTTCGCGAGGGATTTGGCAAGTCCTCCGTTAGTAAATTCATTGCCATGAAAAGCGCTTTCTCAATTAGCCGTTCGGAAACGGCGGAAAATTGTAGGTCCCCTCCATTTCCTCACAAGGCATGGTTGTGAGAAATGCGCTAAGCCCAAGGGCTCCTCGCTCTGTTGCGCCACCCTATTTATTTATTTTTTAAACTGCTAGAATGTTCTCGTGCTTTCCTATATACTGTTCGAAGCTGCAGGAATGTGGCAAGTTTTCCTATATAAAAATTTAATTAGTGTGGTTATTAATGGAATTGTTTAGATAATAAGTTTTATTTCAAACTCAGCGGGCGTTACAGTAAACTCGATTTTTTTACTATAAACTTGTCATTGCTTTTCTCTTACTACAAAAAGAGATTGGAGGTAAAGGTCTTTATAAACGATTCCGAATTTCGGTATAAAATTTTTATGATTTGCTGAGGTTGCTCGTTCGTGTTCTTTGTCATGATGATTCAACTTACGGAATAAATTGACAATGCCAGTTTAATTTGATGATCAATGAAAAGGTACGTACGCAAATGAACAGACCAATGGAAACGTATATCCGAACACAAATGAACAATAATGTGATCTCAGCAGCCCAACATGAGTGGACAAATGACAAATCGTTTTAGACTGCACTTCATGAAGTAGTCGGGCCAATTGAACAATCAATTCAGTACAGATAATACGCGTTAGTCCCTTTTCTTTACACGGGTATAGAATAAAGGGGCCTTCAACAACTTAATTAAAAACCTAAAAAGAAATATATTCTTATTAGAAAAGTTGTTAGATCTTGAAGATCGCCTCAACTCCTTTTTTGCGTTTCGCCCAGGTACGGCAATGGGCTCATCAGTTAGATGTTGCCGTACCCTTCTAAGACGCTAATTATGTTCGGTTTACACCGACACTTATAAAATCCACTGCATGTGAGTGCAGTGGATTTTATAAGTGTCTATAAGTGTCGAATTTTATATCTAAGTGAATGGAACTTGTCATATGCACTTAGAAAAACAATTCAACAATGTTGAATACAGTGGTGTTCTTTTGGTACTAAGTCCCATCAATATCCAGCCAACGCTGTCAAACTGGATCGAATTCATGCTCTAAACAAGAATAGTAAAAGCAGAAAAGTCAAAACTTGTAAGGGTACTCCGCAAGGTGGAGTTTTATTTAAACGCTACTTTGGCTCCTAAGTCGTTAATTAGATCGTGTGTGAATTCTGCATAAGTCGGAGACAAAGCTGATGACTTTGTCTGATGATGCAAAGATTGAATAAGACAAAATGTGGCTAGAAATTGAAGGAAAAGTTTTAGTTTTCGAACTCAGTGAGCTTTACAATATTTAAATGCTTTAGGATGCATGCAAATTTTGAACGACAATTCTTTTTGATTCACTGTTAGTACCCTAAGTTGCTATTGGTCCTTGAAACGTAGAAATATTCCACGGAAGTCCTTGATTTAAGCCCAATTTACATTTAAAGTGATTAACTGCTATAGGTCCTCCAAACAAAATACCACGACAATGAAAGTTCAGATTCAGAGGAAATTAAATGGAGCTCCCAGTCGCGAGCTAGCTTTTGATAGAGCAAGACGTCAAGTTAAGCAAACATTTATCTTTATCTTTGATCGTGATTTATATTTTCAATATTAATAAACGTGCGAGATCACCTAATTCCGAGGACAATTTGGTGTCCTCGGATAGCAAAATTCAGAAAGTGAAAATAATGAACACAGCGAATAGAAGGAGCTCCAGAGGAAACTACTGGAGCCCTTTACAGTGCTTGCCTGACAGTGACAATGAAAGTGATGTTGAAGCAATGGACGATTCCGCATCGCCAACAACCTCAACTAAAAAAGTGCAGGTTCCTCCTATCAAACTATTACAAAAACCTTGTGAATTTGTACATTCATTGATGAAATCACAAAAGATTTCTGATTACTCAATTAAAAAAATGTCAATTGGCATAAAAATCCAGTGTGAGTCAATAAATTCATTCAGTTTCGTACTTGAAAAGTTAAATTCAGAAAATTGTCAATACTTCACCCATGCCCTCAAAAGTGAAAAAGCTTTCAAAGTGATTTTATACGGCTTAAACGAAATAAATACTACAGAACTAAAAAATGAATTAAATAATCTTGGACTTAAGTGCAAAGAAGTTAAAATGATCACTAAAAAGTATGAACAATATACAGATACGATCTACATTGTTTCGTTAGAAAATGGCTCAATTAAATGTTTTCAATTAAAAAAAAGCATTCGTTCGATATTCCATACACAAGTTAATTGGTCTTATCAACGTAAACAAAAGAACAAATTAACTCAATGCAGAAACTGCCAAATGTTTGGTCATGGAGAGAGCAATTGTCACGTCAAAACTTACTGCTCCATTTGCGCAGGTTCTCATAAAACCGAAGATTGCAATAACCCTGAAATTCAGAAGTGTGCAAACTGCAAAGAAAAACATAAATCAACCGATAGCGCATGCGCAATCAGACAAAGGTTTTTGGAAATGAGAGAGAAGCTTTCAAATAAAGCTAATCATCGAATTCGAACTCAATCTCAGCCTATTACTATTGCTAACAATAACATCAACATGCAGAGACCCAGCCCATCTTATTTGTCAATGAGCGATTACCCAACTTTACCTCAACGGGCGAATGTAAGAGGGGTAGAAAGCAGCAATGTCACCAATACACACACGTGGCAAAGAACAACACCTTTGGTGGATATTCACCCCACCACAACTCATGTAAATACTCCGATGACGTCGACGACTGCAACGTTAGCCACGCATGGTGAGTTGTTCTCTATGGATGAACTTAACATTCTCGTAATGGAAATGATTACTAAATTAGGTGTATGTAAAACTAAAGCAGAACAATTTCAAGCTATCGCACAGTTAGCAACTAAGTTCTTATATTCTAATGGCAAATAATATAACTATGCCTAATATAATGCTAGATTATAATTTGAATATTATAACATGGAATGCCAAGGGCATTCGTAATAAAACTGTTGAATTCATAAATTTTCTTAATCAAAACAAAATTGATGTAGCATTTGTAACAGAAACATGGTTGAATTCAGATATAACTATTTCTAGTCAAAGTTATAAATGTCATCGGGTAGATCGAATTGATCAAAGAGGCGGAGGAGTTGCAATTTTGATAAAAAGATCTATTCAACACACTCTCTTGCCCGTTGTTAGGACTCGTTATGTAGAGAATGTTGGTGTAGAGATAAAGTTGAGCAATCAAACAGCAGTAAAAATGTTTTGTGTGTATTTTCCAGGGAAAAATTCTTCCGTAGAAAAAAGAATGCACTTTAAAAGAGATCTTCGAAAATTAATAATAAGAAATGAAAATTATATACTTGGTGGTGACCTAAATTGTAGACATAGAGATTGGGGTTGTATTCGTGCTAATTCGTGGGGTAATGTTCTTAGTAGTATGTCTTCCTTGTTTCCGTATTCTATGTTGTTTCCGTTTAGTCCAACTTATTTTCCGTCTGGTTCGAGAGGTAGTCCTTCCGTTCTAGATTTTTTCATTACGAATATGCCTTCGAAGTTTACTCAACCTATCACTATTAATGAGCTCAATTCTGATCATATTCCAGTGTATTGTAAAATGCATGGATCGGTACAGAATAAAGAGTGTTACTATTTGGACACAAAAAATGCTAATTGGAGTCGCTTTAGGTCAGAAATAAAATCTAAACTCAGAACAGTTTCTACTGATTTGAACAGAGTATGTTCTGGAAATGATGTTGAAATGAATGTTGAGTTATTTTCTCATCAAATTCTTGACTCAGCGCAGTCATCCATTCCGAAAAAATTAAGAAAACCCTTTGTTATCAAAATGCCGGAACACATACTAGAGCTTATACGTGTTAGGAATTCGTTTAAAAGGCTATGGCAACGATACCGACAGTCAGAATATCGTATTCAAGTCCAAGTATATAACAAAAAAATTACAGAAGAAATAAATAAGTTCAGAAATAGAAACTGGAATGAAAAGCTAAGAACATTGGAAAAAAATGCAAAACCTTTTTGGAATATTGCAAAAGTAATCAAAAACAGAAATAAGCAAATACCTAATCTTGAAAACGGCAATGAAAATGTATACCAAAACTCAAGAAAAGCTGACGTTTTTGCATTAACGTTTTTAAAAAACCATTCTATTTCGCAACACCTTAGTGACGACGCCACTAAGCAACAAGTTAGACAAACGGTAAATGCGATAAACCTACAAAACATTGATACTCCCACGAACCAGTTTGTCTCTATGCAGGAGGTTAGACAAATTGTATCCACCTTAAAATCAAGAAAGTCTGATGGTCTAGATAATATTAAAAATATTTACATCAAAAACCTACCTAAGGAAGGGTTGGAATTTGTTGTTTTTTTGATCAATGCATGTTTAAAAACTCAATATTTCCCAATAACTTGGAAACATGCCAAAGTAATACCTATTCCAAAACCAGGAAAACCTGCTAAAATTCCATCCAGCTATAGGCCTATCAGCTTGCTTAGTTGCCTTAGTAAGCTATTGGAAAAGGTACTAAAATATAAAGTATTAAACATTGTTGAGGAGCTAAATATTCTTCCAAACGAACAATTTGGATTCCGTATGTTTCACAGTACCGCCCATCAAGTGTTCAGAGTTTGTGATCATGTTAAAAAGAATCGTTCTATTGTTAAATCGACTGGCCTTATCCTACTCGATATTGAAAAGGCATTCGATACAGTGTGGTATGATGGGGTTGTACACAAAATGGTATGTTTTGGCTTTCCCATTTATCTCGTAAAAATTATTCAAAGCTTTTTGTCCAATCGATGTTTCAGTGTTTTTGTGAATGGCAGTCAGTCTGCTATTCATCAAGTTCCCAGTGGTGTTCCACAGGGATCAGTACTGGGTCCCTTTTTGTATAATATTTACACATCTGATATCCCTAGGCTACCTGAATGTCAGATAGCTATATTTGCTGATGATACTGGCATATACTCATCGCATGAATTTAGTCTCAACATAGAGACCAATTTACTTAATGCCATTGATCTTATGATTCAGTATTATGATAAATGGAAAATTAAGCTTAATGCTGATAAGTTACAAGCTATCTTTTTCAGTAGAAAAAGAAAACGTTGTTTTCTTCCTAGCAATCAGCTTAATGTAAATGGGGTAAATATCAAATGGGAATCATGTGTGAAATATCTAGGTGTCTATTTAGATCAAAAGCTAACCTTCAAAGAGCATATTACTAGAACTCTAAATATTCTGTATCCATTTATAAACAGAAAATCATGTCTTAGCGCGGATAATAAAATAATCATGCACAAAGTTATTTTCCAAGCAATATTGTTGTATGGATGCCAGGTATGGGGAAAATGTGCAAATTGTCATATTAATAAATTACAGGTATCTCAAAATAAATTACTCAAAATTATGCTTAACCTTTCTCGATATCATTCTACTCAAGATTTGCATGAAAGAGCAAGTGTGGAAATGATTTCCGCAAGAATTAGTAAACTGAATAATTAATTTTATCAAAAGTGCCAGGTCTCTGAAAACCCGCTAATCAATCAAATGACCTCTTAACAATGTGCCTGCGGGGAAAATAGCCTTTCGTATACATGTAAATGAATGTTAAATGTGTAAATTTTTTTTTTTTTTACTGAAAAGTTATTATATTTATTTATTTAATTTATTAATCTATTTTGTTTTCTGTCTTTATTTATGAAGTTAGGGACCGTTCAAGTATTACGTAAGCACTACAGGGGGGCGGGGGGGTCTTTGCTTTGCTTATTTTGGATGACATGAGAGGTAGGGGGGGTCTAGTTTTTTTTTTATTTAAGACTGTAAATCGCTTTCAAAATCCAAAAAGTCAGCCAGACGTGTCATTAAGGTGAATTTTGTATAGTCAGTGGTGGAAATTGCACAGAATAAGGAATTTGAATTTGAATAAGGAATAACGAAAAATTGAATTCTACCCTGTCCTCAAGGTGGCAGTAGTGAGATTTTGTGTAAAGGCAATGGTGAAAGCTGTACCTAAAGTAGTAGAGTTAAATTTCGGTTGACGTATGCACAAGTTTGCCCTCTATTTATTTTCTCCTCTGAGCGCTCGATTAAGAGCCGAGTAGGGGAATTCCCGCAATCTATTCACTTGTCTAAATTTGCTCTTCCAGTATACGGTCTTGTTTGGATACTATAGCAAGTAGACGTATAGTAAGCATAGCAAAGCAAGTAAACATTTGTGTAAAATATAATGTAAAAAAAATACATTAATTGAAAAATGTTTACGTAAGCATGGGGGGTGGGTGCTTTGCTTATTTTTGATGACAAGGGGGGTGGGGGGTAAATAATTGTAATAAATCTGCTTACGTAATACTTGAACGACCCCTTATTTATTTTATCCTATATATTAATTTATTTATTTATTTATTTATAGTTGTGTATATTTTCAATTATTTATTTATTTGTTTATTTATTTATTTATTTATTTATTTATTTATTTATTTATTTATTTATTTATTTATTTATTTATTTATTTGTTTATTTATTTATTTATTTATATGTGTGTACATATATATCATTATTTATATATTCAATTATTTATTTACTTATCTGTTTATTTATTAATTTATTTAACTATTTATTTATTTATTTATTTATTTATTTATTTATATATACATATTTATTTATTTGTTTTTTATTCGTTTACTTATTTATTATTTATTATACATATATTTATTTACTTGTTGATTAAATTATTAATTACTTGTTTTAAGAACAACCTTATCTCTAGTCCAAATGTACCTGCCCTCTCAATCGTATGGAAGGTTTTTTTTGTATTTTCCTTCATTTATTCACAGCCATATCTTCCATTAAACTTTTAAAATGTAATTAATATACTTATTCAGTAGAAAGATGTTATGTAAAATATCATATCTCTGTATGTAAACTGTGCGGTAGCCTACCAATGTAAATCATATACCAAAAATAAAAATCTATCTATCTAAATGGAGCTCCCCTTCATTCCTTTGACTTAATAACACACTCACATTAATGACAGAGTGAGAGAAGTATTCGCACCCAATTCCGGCTTAGCGTAAACAGTTGTGTCGAAATATTTATTTATTCATTTTAATGCTCTCTGAAGGAAGAGAATTCTAATTTTGGACAATTTCCTTACGCTCCAGTGACCTCAAAGCAATCTATTTCCAGGCACATAAACTTACAGGGATGTGCCGAGCCGAAAGAGATACCTAAAGTTGAACACATTCAGCATCCTTATAATGGGCCAAATGCTGTATCCTGAATAATGTTTAATCTTATAGTGCAAATATTTAAGAGAGAGCAAAACCAATTTACATAATTCTTGCAACTATATCAATATTTGCCCAGTTGTTGAGGACTTCTTAGTTAATCGTACCTTTTCCTTCTCCTGGGGATATGCCAAGAAAAGATTCCCAAAAATTTCAACGCTATGCCTCCTACACATAAATGTATGTCCATTATTCCCATTAGCACTATACCTACTTATACCTACTCCTTTTAAGGATCC
The DNA here is from genome assembly GCA_949752695.1 of Melanostoma scalare. Lineage (NCBI taxonomy): Eukaryota > Metazoa > Arthropoda > Insecta > Diptera > Syrphidae > Melanostoma > Melanostoma scalare. Next base: position 63,029,349 of record OX456985.1, read on the forward strand.
AATTTGAAATATTTAGGTGAATAATAAGCACATGCTGCCTTCAGCGTGTAGTTAAGTATTTTCATTATGTGGGGGATGGGGGGAATGGGAAGTAAGAGTTTTGATTTAATCTGAAAAATTAATGAACAGCAAAATCGGCGCTTAGGTCATAACTTTAAATGAATACCACCCTCCACTCGCCACCACCGCAACGACACCCTTCCTCGGCTGTGTGCTCAAAAAGTCATCCCGCCCCTTCTATGTTTAAAGTAGACTGTGAGGACGAAATGTATGTGTATAAACAGCTCGTCCGGTGTATATTGTTAAATCATAGTTTTCCGTGAAATTAGGTCTACAATTACGTGAGAGAAATTCTATCTGTGGAACTAGACCGACACGAAAAGGATGTCATACATTGAATCAGAATAAAGCGAAGCCTCCCCACTTTCATCACACTCACACATACACACATTGATACATACATACAGTACTTCCATGGAAAAAGGGATCAGATACCAGAATGGTGTGGAGCTATTCTTCAAGCATGCCTTGAATACTAATTCGCCTAAGTAGGGCGCATCATTTTATCTTAATTATTTTAAGCATGTACCTTAACGAAATTAAAAACCCTAAAGGATATTTTGAGAGTCCTCCTCTCAAACTTAAGCCAAGTTTGAGTGTTAAACCAAAAGTATTAAAAAAAAACAGAAAAACACCATCACCAGGCGTAGGCGTAGGCAAGCGGTAGCTTCAAGGACATAAATTCAAGTGTTGAAACGCAATAACAAATAATGAAATTTTCTCTCTTGACGCTGGGCGCTGTTTAAGGCACAATCGCACACAATACACACGTAAAGAGATTAAATGTTTCTGATACAACACATCCGAACATGGAGAAAACAAAAAATCATTGTGTGTGCTTAAATACATAGTCGAAAGAAAAGGATACACCGCTCAGAGTTATGTCGCTTACATTAGATGAAAAGACAGATTCTTTTTATTTTGCTTCTTTTTAAACAGGCAACCATTTCAAATGTAAGGCTTAAGTCTTCAGAGAGAATGCTTTGTTTTATTTTCTGCCGTTTGTAGGCGAAAAAAAAAACACAAACACAAAAAAAGAAGAAGACAATAGCAAATAATAAGCTTTCCACATTTTATTGTGCACTTTAAAGTAGAGAACCAGAAACTTGAACTACATTTGGTTGTCGTTCTTTTTTTTTTATCGATTTTTTGGTGCTTATGCTATGGCATTCTACTACCCTAGAATGGGAATTATTTCGTTTATTTTTCTTTTTTTTTCTTTGGGAAAGAGAGAAGAAAGGTTCACAAGGCTCTGATGGCTTTGAGTTATATAATGGCGCTGTGCGTTGTGTTATACGAGTAGACTCTGGCGGGAGTGATTTTTTCTTGTTCGCATTTCGCATTGAGAAAAATGTCAGCGGAAATGATTATAACAAGAATAGTTGCGAATGCGATAGAACTTGGAAAAGGTTTTGGGATTTCTGTGTCAAATGGTCTCCTTGGGTATTACCAATCACGATCCAAGTAATTAGGCTTTTACAGCGAAACCCCATTTTCAAGGGCAAATGGAGCTTTCGTTAAGAATAATTAAAGCGAAATAAATCTAGGCTAGGACATACATATATACAGTAGCAGTACCACAAATCAGAATCAAAATTTGTACAAACACGATACAAAGTGTAGGAGGTCTCCAATGTCAGATATCATTCGTTTCAAAATATTGAATGGTTCAGGAATGAAAGTTAAGGAACGTACGACTAGAAGATCAGAGGGAAAAACTTAATACCAAGCTCTTTACACACAATGATATGGACTAATTTACTTTTAAAGACGAGAGACTTTCCTACTTACTGGGGATTCCAGTTCTGGGCAGGGTGTAGATAGCTTTTAGCTAAGGGGGGGATAAACCTAGCTCGCTCATTTTTTTAAAGATTTAATAACTAAAAGAAAAACAAATAGGTAATAAGACTTCATTGAATTCATTATGTATGCCATAAGAAATTGTGTATTTTTTAAAGATAATATATTAAGTGCATTAATTTAAAAGTGAACTAATATAAATATTGATGTAGTAGGTGAAATAATATTAATTTAAGAAATTTATCATAGAATGAAATCCTTTTAATTTTGTCCCTTTTATTGTTATTAAAATAGACATATTTTTAAGAATCTCACTTCGTTGTTCACGCTTCTTTGTGTTGTTTTTACTCTCTTTAGATGATTAGACTAGATGCGAAATTAATCTGCGTTCCTGCTCAAGAACATCGTAGTTGTGACCAAACAGCTGAATTTATTACAAAATGTATTAGAGAATCTTGGATTACCAAAAATACTCACTCTGGGAATATGTTTGCTGCTGAGTGGTTTGACTGGGAATGTAGGAAATTGCGTAAAAAATCTTTTGCCTATCTGAACCTTTTTAAAAAGACTAATTCAAATTTTTTTAAAACCCTGTATTTAGATTCGAACAAGCTTTATAAAAATCTCTGTGTTCAAAAACAGAAAAACTATATTACTAATGTTGCTGTCACCCTTTCATCGTGTAAGAATTCAAAAGTCTTCTGGGCAAAGGTGAGACTGCTTGGTGGCTGTAAAGCTGTGTCATCTTCAGTTACTGAAGTTGAAAAACTCGCAGATCACTTTGAAGAGCTCCTAAACCCTGTTACATCTCACCTAGTATTCCAGTATGCGTTACCTCTAGTCTTAGTTCCTGAACTTGATGGGCCAATTACAGCAACAGAGTTACAAGTTACGCTAAAATCAATGAAAAATGATAAAGCAGCAGGGGCTGATGGCATTCCCGTTGAATTCTATAAGAATTCAACACCGAGTTTTTTGGAATTAATTAACTCTTTTTTTAACAGTCTTCTTGAAGGGGAAACAATCCCAAAATCGTTTTTAAAAGCTTGGATTTGCGCTATTTTTAAAAAAGGTAATGTAAGCCTTCCCAGTAATTATAGGGGTATATCGATCCTACCTTGTCTTAGAAAAATATTCACCCATCTTTTATACCATAGGTTGACGAGATGGGTTGAAGAGAACAAACTCCTTAGTGTTTTTCAAGCTGGTTTTAGAGCGGGACTATCCACGGTTGATCATATATATGCGCTAACAAGTGTAGTCAAAATGTTTTTGGACAAAAAGAAGAAAGTGTATGCTTTTTTTGTCGATTTTAGGGCAGCTTTTGACACTGTAAATAGAGCTTCTTTGATTTATAAGCTTTCAACCTTAGGTTTATCGACAAAGTTCCTCAATGTATATAAGCTACTTATAACCGATACTTCTGCGGCTATTTGGAATGGAATATCAATGTCCGATTTTTTTAATACTAAAACCGGTGTTCCTCAAGGTTGTGGGTTAAGTCCGATTATGTTTGCTTTGTTTATTGATGATGTATCAAAAGATTGCCCGGGAGGAATTAAGTGTGGTGAAACTGTTATAAAGATGCTTCTATATGCGGACGATATAGTCATATTGGCAGATAATCCTATAACTCTACAACTTCAAATAAACAAACTGAAGCGATTTTGCGACTTATGGGAGCTTTCAATTAATGTCACAAAGTCCAAAATAATGATATTTGAAAGCTCTCAGCGTAGAAGACTTCCCCAAGAAAAGTGGTTTCTAGAGGGTGAAGCATTAGAAATTGTCAGCGAGTATAGATACTTTGGTTTCCTTATAACATACAATCTTGATCTTCAACCACATGTTAAAGATAAATGTGTTGCAGCAAAAACAGCAATTAATCTTATGTGGAAAAAGTTTTTTTGCAATAAATATGTTGATGGATCTACCAAGTTTAGAGTGTTTGAGGCAACCATAAGTACATGCCTTTGCTATGCAAATCAGGTATTTGGCTATCAAAATATTGAGGGTTTTGAAGTTATTCAACGTTTTTTTTTTAAACGCATTTTTAAGCTTGCCAGTACTACACCCAACTATGCTATCTACGTTGAATCCGGTATACCTCAAATATTCTTAAAGAATTTAAAATCAAATGCGGATTATTTAATAAGAGTAATGAATAGACACGACACAAACCTTCACAAACAAATTATGCAATACGCTCTCCGGAAACAGTTATCACCTTTCAAAGAATGGCAAGAGTTGGCTAATCGCCACTGCCTGAATCTTGATCTCTTGAATACACCCCTGACCAATTGGCAAGACGCATTCTATAGATGTATAGCTAAGGTGGATGACTCACTTTATCTTGAATGTTTGAATAGAGCTCAAACATCTACAACAAGATTAATTTACAAAGATTTAAACCACGTACTGTACCAAAATAATTATTTTAATGATAAGCTTTCATTTAACCAAATAAGTATCATTTTCAAAGCAAGAACTGAGATGCTCAATCTAAATTATAAACCACACAGAAGTGACCTTCACCCGTTATGTACTTTGTGCAACCTTAATGAAACTGAAAATACGTACCACTTTATAGCTGTATGCCCAATATTACAAGAAATCCGCAGGCTTTATTTTTCGAAGAGCTTTCTTACACTTGAAGATACAAAACAGATTTTGAACGGGGATTTTGGTTGGAAAATTCCTTGTTTTTATATTAATCATGCCTTAGGGTATCGTAGCAGTTTTTTAGACTGATTAATGAGATCGTAAGTGTAGGCTCTGTATATTATGAAATTAAATTTTTTAATTTTATATATTTTTATTGTTTAAATGAATTCACGCAATAATCTATTTCTTATTCTAATTTTTCTAAAATTATGTTTTCTTTAACTTTAACTTTTTCCATTTTGTAACAAATCTCGAAATAAGTCAATCGAGGCAGACGGCAAATTTTGCCATGCAATCATTCTTAGAAAAATATAAAATCTTGTAAAATATCGAGAACTTTAATAAAGAATTTATAATAATAATAATAATACTCTCTTTAAATAGGAGAAATTTCTTTCGGGAGTTGACGTTGAAACGGGCAGTCTTTTGTCGGTTCACTATTCTCTTATGTTTAACGTCAATATCAAGGACTTCAGCTATTTTTTTTTTGCATCTTCAAACACTTTCGAAAATGAGTCATCTTCTGCCCGTTTAATTTAATCCCTTAAATCTTTGGCGAGATTCATAGCTTGGACCAAGTCTAAATTCACTCCATGAATCTCACGACTTATTGACAACGAAAGTTGGTAAACCATACTTTTAACCTTTCTTTAAGCTAATCAAAAATTCGAACTCCATAGCGTTTTTTAAGTTCCTTGCGTCAATTTCCAATGTTCTATTTGGTCAACAGTCTCGAACACAAACGGAAATAGCTTCTCAAAATCATATTTTGAGATCCATCGCGTCAGATTCAGCCTTTTTTATGTCTTTTTTTGTGGAGATTGAAATAATTGTCAACTGCTTCAATTGTTGTTAGGCAGTTGGCAGTATCTAATGGCTGGTATTTTGCTGGAAACAGATACAGCAAGGATTCAAAGAATGTGCGGCACAATGGACGTACAGAGCATCCGAAGCAAATTGTTGGCGAATAATTGCCTGGACACCATTGTATCGGTTATATCCCCCTGATCCTCTCATATCTACGCCACTGGTTCTGGGTAACCGCCACTATTCCTCGGCAACTCAATTTCTGTTAAGTTCTTCAGTTTCAAGTCATGTGGGGCCACTTTCAGTTGATTGCGAAGACGCGGTCGACGGCTTTCCGCGGTTTTTCTTCAGTGAGCCCCGAACTTGTCTAGTTTGTTTGTTTGGGGCGATGGTGTCAATCCTTACATATACCAGAAGGAGAAGTCATTCGGAGTATTTATCTTTCGAAACGGCCAAGGACGAAAAAAAACTTCTTGAATTTTGGATTTATCAGAAAAAAGAAAAAGGAAGGAAGAATGAAAGCATTTTAGAGCATCCATTATCAGATAATAACCAACTTTTTAATGAGTGATCCGTGATGACATGGACTTAGACAACCTCTGGTTCGTGCAGAATAATGATAAACGCCACACAGCCCATTCCGCAATCAATCTTTTGCTCCCTAAATTGCCAAATCGTTTTATTAATTATCATTTTGGCGGTGTCTTTTGGCCACCTGGCAGCAATATTTTGTTGGGACTGTGAAAGGCCGATATTAGAGTACCACAGTGCCATGAAAAGTTCCATCTATCCTTACAATTCGAATTCTGCATTAAATTGTAGGTTTTTGAAATGCACAAGGGCCCGAGGCTCCCAGAGTTTTGTGGCGCCCCTAATGCTTTTTTTTACTTATTTATTTATAATTTCAATTTCAAGCCCTTTTATCCACTGATGTCTGGAATAAAGGTTTCCAATATTTTCTAGGTTGAAAAAATTTAGTAAATTTCAACAAAATGGGAGCGTTAGAGTGGATTTTACTTTTTCTTCAAAAGTGGAGCCAATTTGTTCCGATGGGAGCAAGTTTAGAACAATGCTCTTTTAACTATGGTCACACTCGCAAGACTTTTGTTTATCAAAACGTTCATAAATTTCCATATCCCAGTAGAAATTTCCATATAAAGGGAAAAAGTTGCATTCCCCTCTGGAAAAATTTGCTGCACAATTGAATTTATCTCAAGCTTGTCATTGGAAGGGAGCATCTACACACCTTCTCTAATAAAAAATTGTGGAGAAATCACTATGCTCACGGCATCTTCGCTTTCTTCATCGCGTACCTCATTTGTTAATTTTCACTGATGAGCATATTTCCCACTGGGATGTCAGTTTTGCTAAGAACATTAAAGGGCGAGCTCAGAGAACTTTCTCATTTACGAAACTACCACAAATAAAAAGTTTTTCAACAAAAACGCTTCAAAAGTAGAGCAACAGGAACAGCAAACGACGCCATACTTCTTGCTGCTCTTTTGACATTTCTCTTTAATAAGGTTTGCATTTTATTATGGATATATTTATTTATTTAAGATATACCAACGACGAGTCGAAATTATTACAATTTACTACCGAAAATCGGAGTCAGTGGCCTCAACGTTAAGAGCGCTACGTCCAATTTATGGTCGTCATAATCAGCCTAGCAGATCAACAATTGAGCGTCTAGTGGAAAAATTTGAATCCACAGGCATGGTACGAAATGTTCCCGTGCCAGTGAGACAAAGAAGTGCCCGTAGTGTCGAGAATATTGCTGCCGCTAAGGCTTCAGTTGCAGAAAGCCCAAGTGTGTCTCTCACACGAGCTCTCAAGCGTTGGGCATCTCTGTGACGTCGTTGTGGCGAATTTTGCGAAAAGATCTTGGCCTATATCCTTAAATGATTAAAATGACGCAAGAACTTAAGCCGCTTGACCACCAGAAGCGTCGTATGTTCGTGAATTGAGCTGAGCAACAACTTGAAAATGATTCGGATTTTCATCGAAAGATCATCTTTAGCGATGAGGCTCTTTCTGTCAATAAACAAAATATGCGGTATTGGTCAGACAGCAATCCACTGATGATCAAGACCGGCACAATACTGTGAATGGGTATACCAAATATTTTAGGCCCCAATTGGATGATATGGACTTGGAGGACATGTGGTTCCAACAGGACGGCGCCACAAGCCACACAGCGAATGTCACAATCAATTTATTGGGAACCAATTTTGAAGAACGTGTTATCCCACGAAATGAACCAGTCGCTTGGCCACCTCGGTCGTGCGATTTGACGCCGTTAGGTTATCTTCTGTGGGGCTACGTCAAGTCAATGGTCTATCTCTATGCCAACAAACTGGCGACGATTGATGAACTTCGTACGAATATCGAACTTTAAATTGCAGCAGTATAGACCGATTTATGCTTGAAAACCGTCGAAAATTGGGTTCAGCGTCTGGACTTCTGCAAAAGTGCCCGTGGTGGCCATGCAAAAGAAATCGAGTTCCATACATAATGGCATCGAACGTACTTTCACAGGAATACGGAACTTCATTGATATCCAAAATCGTTTTTGTAGTGATCTTATTGGAAAACCCGATATGAGTGACAGACTTGTAGCTAGTGGCGTTTTAAAAGAAATAAAAGGAGAAGAAGAAGAAGAAAAAGCAGAAGAAGAAGAAGAAGAAGAAGAAGAAGGAAGAAGAAGAAGAAGAAGAAGAAGAAGAAGAAGAAGAAGAAGAAGAAGAAGAAGAAGAAGAAGAAGAAGAAGAAGAAGAAGAAGAAGAAGAAGAAGAAGAAGAAGAAGAAGAAGAAGAAGAAGCCAATTTGTTTGCTTTATGGCTATGAGAAACGGAACAAGATTTTCTACTGTTCAAAACTGTCTGTCTGGCCTCTTTTTTGACGCTGACCAAAACCAAATCCTTGAGGAAGCATTAAGACCCGCAAAGCTATTAGACAAAATTGCGGTTGGTTTCAAAAGAGCTATAGGTCTCCCAACAAGAATAACATTTTCCAGCGAAAGATGTAAATGAAAAGTGCTGTCAATATCCTTCCAGTCCACTCCCATTAGTATACGCCTTTAAGCCACCCAGTAGTTTCTGAAAGTAAATGTAGAGGAAAAAAAGTTCAGAGAGCTGGTTGTTGAAAAAAAGGTAGTCTCTGTCTTTCGCAAATACAGCTGATTCTAATCCAGGTTCTCTATCAGGTTGTCTGTTTTACAGCACGGCAAGAGTGTCAATCGGGTGTGTGGAACGACCACCGGACCATTAAGGATCATTTCAAATAACTGGAGAATCTGTAATAATGTTGTCTTGGAACTTGAGTTTATAGATTTGCCAATTTGACAATTGACGATATATTTGTGGTCAATTGTCAGTACCATTTCACAATGATAATATTGAAGAAGAGCTCTCCCAAATGAATGTAGTTTTGGTCTAAAAGAAATGAATTGCGGCTTACAATCGCTTTAGGTCAATTATCAGGCCCACATCTATGGTTTTGATTGTCGGGGCTTTAGCAATGAAAATGGCTTGGCAACGAGAATGCTGCAGAAAAATTTCTACAGCGAACATGTTGAACTGGTTATTTCAATGACAATGCTGATCTACTTGAGTTATTTTTTACGATGTTCAAATATTCATACCAAGTAGACTACCCTATCCATGCTACTTAGGGGCTGTGGAAGCCGTTCAAAAAGTCGAGGAACATCTTGAATCGGGTAAGAACAAATAAATAGAGAGGCGAAATAGAGCGAGGAGCCTCTGGGCCTAACGTATTTGTCACAACCATTGCCTTTGTGAGGAAATGGAGGGTGCATACAATTTTCTGCCGTCTCGGATCAGCAAATCGAGAATGCGCTTTACATGGCAAAGAATATGTCATCGGACGATTTGCTAATTCCTCGCGAAAAGCGATAGCCATACAAAAAAATTTTGTTTCTGTTGGGATTCGAAGGGTTAAAAGGTAGCGGCTAACCATCACGAACCAGGTATTCAGAGACAATGTTCAAACAATACCTTTAAATTGATTCCAGTAAACGGTTGTGTCAGGCACTCTTAAGTGCTGGTTGAGCTCAATACAACTGGCTAAATCTGCAATGCAATGGACGTCATCAATATCGACTTGTTCACAGTAGACGAGCCTCTAAATTGGTATTAAGTAGAATAGCGTGTCTTTGACACAGACTCAAATCACCCATTTTTGTAAGATTTCTTCGCGGTTGTTCAGGGTTTCCTGATTAGTGGAAGTGATGTTCTACATACATGCAACGCTGATGAGATAAGCTTGGCTTTCTTTACAAGAAGCGAATCATCTTTAGTATGATTTAAAACTCAAAAATCAAGCTTTCTGTAAATAAACTGACTATGACTAGTTGTACATGGCACCCGGCTTAGACCGTGGACCACCAGACTTTATCAATTCAGAGATTCTTAAAGGCGAAAGCTATAGATTGTCCTTCGATTGAGAAGCACTGTGGTACACAATAAAATTCTCAAAACTCCGCTAAAACAGGGAAAACCTACACATTTTTCTTGTTAAATGGGATCAGCTATTGAAAGGTGGTCACTCTAACAGCAGAATCAGAAGTTCAAAGAGCAATTCGCGTCTTAGTAATCGGATTCCTTTATCAAAGCATGGTAGTGGTAAAGGCAGAGTTGCCACCACAACCATAAACGTAAAAACAGTCGAAAAACTTTTTTAAAGAGGACCGACCTATTGCTGCCAACCACATACTCACATTTACGCTCCTCGACCTTAACTGCAAGCCCAGCACTCTCCAATCATGGCCATAAATCAGCGCCTGTCATTACTGTCCGTTTAACCGTCCGTCATAAATTTAAGTCCTCGAGTCAAGTCAGCCATGACTACCAATGTCAAACGTCGATAAAATCCATCAAAACTAAACGAAAATATTATGACCACAGATCATTAACCACGACACATAAACTCATAAAAACCTGAACCCAAATATTTAACAAAAGAAAGAAGGAAAAATGTTAAAAAGTAAAAAATTAAAGAACCAAAATCCCGCACAATGCCAAAACGTTTAATGCTCAATTACATTCAATTGTTCAATTATAAATCACTTTCTGACCTGACCACCATGTTGTTAACAGCCTCTGGTGTCATGGCAGCAAAAGCCAAAAACAAACGCAACAAATAAACATCCGCACTATGCACAGGCACTTAAATAAAAACTGATAGGCAAGATAGATACTCGTTGGTACACGGAAGACACGGGCAACCGGAAAATTCACTCAAAGACACCTATTCTACGCACACCAATGTAATTTCCGAATAATCACTGACCGAAAAAACACACTCAGTTAAGTCGCATGAAGTTTATGTTGATGGATAATACGATATACGAAATCCGACTGACTTTACGAGTATTAATATTCAAATTCGATTGCTGTTGAAACCATGAATGCCCAAAAGTGCTTGGTAAGCACAAAAGGCCATAGGGGTGGGTTATTACGAGTGTTATGAAATATTTTTGCACCTGCTGTTGGCTGTTGTGTGTTTTGTTTTTTAGCTGCTTTTTCTGCGTTTTTGTTTTCTTTGAGCCATTTTTCCATGACACTAAAAATCAAGTACTAAAATGGTTGCACACAAAACTACTACACAATGCATAGGTATGTAGAATGTAGGTACAAATCTGTTCATTTCTGTAATGTACGAGCTGCCAGCCTCATCTGTGTTTAATTAATTTGCACAGTGACCTAGTTGTGTTGACTATGTTTTTGTAGCAGCTAAGGGTAAATTGCATTTGCATGCATGCAAAGCATGACTGTGGGCTGTGGGGTGCTTCTGCCTGCTTGATGCGCCTACCTCTATGAGAGACGGAGAAGGAGATACATTTTGTGTATGCTCAGTAACTAGGTTAAAAATTACACTTGTTTCTGAACAAAACACAAAAGAGACACAACATTTTGCATCCATAGTTAAAATAGAATCTCTATATGTATCCTCTACTGTCACACCTTTTTGGTCACCTGGAAATGACACAGTTTCAGCACAGTTTTTGAAAAGAAATTCACACTCAAGCACACATTTGAACAAAATAAAATAAAAAAAAGTATGAAAAGATACAAAAAGTATATTTTAGGTATGCCATTCAATTTGGCGTGTTATGGTGATGGAGATAGAAAAGCACAGCACTTACAGCCCTTAACATAGATTTTACTTTGACAAGGATATACTATGTGCTGTGCACCTACCTATCTACCTACTAGCCTACTTGTGTTTTCGTGAATCGGGGGTAAAAGAAAAGGAAATTCCGTTCCAGGGAGCCTTTACACAAACCTAGCGGAAAGTAGTTTATTTTTTGTTTATGTGTGGCGAGGAAGATATGTTGTGGGTGATCATAGAGGATGGTACCCATATTATAAAAAAAAGGAAGAAAAACACTCATCGCGTGTTGGTATGATTATTTGATTTATGCCAAGAAAAGCACTCATTCCACACACATCATGTGTCGTTAAAAGGAAGATACCTTTTCGGGGCTGCCACTCTTCGTCAAAAGAATGCCGCTGCTACACGAAAAAAATAACCCAAGCAACGGCTTGGCGGTTTAAGCACTTAAATCTCAGATTAAGGCTTGTGAACGATGATGGTGTAGATTAGAGCAATAAGGGAATGGAGTTTTCTTGACGATCCTTTAACCCTTTTTGTTGTGGCTTACGAAATTTGAAGGAAATTTTTAATTTTCAGTAAAAACGCGCACGTTGTTTGACATTTGCTGGTCGAATACTTAGTGGCAAACCAGTTGCTGGTAATGAGTTGGTGATCGTGACGTTATGGTAAGCATTGCTGCATATTGTTCTTCCACAGCCATAGCATTTCGCAAGAAATTCTCAAGTCCTTCGAGATAAATAAATTCACTGCCATGAAAAGGAGTTTTCACTTATCTGTTAGACATTAGCCCAGGTCACACTGTACAATTAGTTGGACAGACTTCGTTTGATGGAAGTTGGATGGTCGGATGTAGTTCTCGTTTACACTTATCAAGCTTGTCGTTCAACTTTATGTCACGTACTCTTCCACTCCATCCAACTTCTAGATTTTCAAAAATATTTGAAAACCATCCAACAAGTTGGTCAAGCGGTCGTCTGAGGGTTCACACTATCAAGCATTGGTCGTTCAAGCCAAAGTCTGTCCAACTAATTGTTCAGTGTGAACACGGCTATTGACAAACAATTGTAAGTCCATCAAATGTGTTTCAGTGGCTTGTATAGGGTGGCGCCTACAGCCCGGAAAGCCCTGGAGCCCTCTCACAATCGTACCATGTAAAGAATGGAGGGGACCTACAATTTTTTGCCGATCCTGAATGGTTAAACGAGAAAGTGCTTTGCTCTGTAGACTATGCCTCGAAAATGAAGAAACATCTCTGCACATCATTACAGAATGTCCAGCACTTTTCCGCCTTAGAAAGCAAATACTTGATTATGAGATTATCCCCCTAGATAAACTCAAACTCATTCACCCACAGAAGATTGCTAACTTCTGGTTCAATTCAGGAGCAGAGGAACTGTCCTGAAACCTCACATGGGTTGGCACAATAGGTTTCACTCAGACACCGCAGTGCCCGGAGCTGAGCAAGCTCTACCCGTCAATCTAAATATAATCTAATCTACTCTATGCTGGCCTGGTATATCGACTTTTGAAAGTAACCTCAGCACAGAGGAATTCTCGCTTGGTGCACCACCATACCTTTATACATTTTAAGGGCCGATGTTGAACGTCAAGTTTTTATCAGCACTTCAGTTGACATCTATCAATTTTAGACTAACTCAATTTGAACCATGGAAAGATACACAATCGAGCAACACGCTAAAGTTTTTTAGTTTTATTATGAACATGGGCGTTAAATCAAAATGCATATCGTGCACTTCTTGATTTTACAGCGGTCAATTTTATCGTCCAAATGTGCGTTCGAGTCTGTAGAAAATGTGAAAACACCAGTGCATGCTCGTACCGCAGAAAATATGGCTGCTGTTCGCGAAAGTGTGGCTGAAGAGCCGTCCACCTCAACTCGTCGTCGTGCCCAACAATTGGACCTCTCGCGCTAGTCGCTGATGAACATTATGTTTAAAAAGTTACATTTACAGGCTTTCATGGTGCAATTGACTCGAGAACTAAAGCCTCTTGACCATTTCAAGCGTCATCAATGGTTAGAATGGTGGCAAGAAATAGCAACAGTGGATGACCAGTTTTCGAAGAAAACCATCTTCAGTGCTTGTATGGAATTTGCTTCAATTTCAATTCGTCAATAAGCAGAATTGCCGAATTTGGGCGAATGATATTCCAAGAGTGACTGTCGGAAAACCAATGCACCTACACCTTGTTCGCCAAGATCATGTGATTTAACACAGTGGGACTTCTTATCTTTGGGGTTATTTGAAAGATAGGGTGTACGTCGATAAGTCAGAAACAATTCAAGACCTAAGAGATGAGGTAATTTGGCATATTAATGGCATAGAATCTCAATTATGCCCTAGCGTCATCGAAAGTTTGTACTATCGGATAGAGGTGTGCCGCCGAGGTTGCGGTTCCTAAATAATTTGTGTTTCATTCAAAATTAACATCGGCCCTTAAAATTTTACCACACTTAATTATAGGGTTTTTGAAAGCTTGAAATTTGTTCTTTAACTAGCATACAAGTTTATGCTAATTTAGTGAATAATTTTTGAGGAATTTGAGGAAAAGTCTCAAAGTCAAAATTTTGAAAAAAAATTTCTTCAACCAAATATTGCGACACTAAGACTCACTTTTTCTTTAAAAAATCATTTTATAGTCTAACACAGCAAACAGAAAATCTTTCCTAGTTTTTGAGAAATTAATTAAACCAAAATTAAAGGTTTTTTGTACAGAAAACCTCTTTTCTGCTCGGAGAATAAAGTTCAGTCAGCGGAAAACTAAAAAATTCGATTTTTGGAAGTAGCTTAATTTTATTTTCTCAGAAACTAGGAGCAATGTCACTCACTTATTCGATCACTGATGCCATAATTCGCTCTCTTGACCTCTATAACTCTGACTAATTAGCCTATTGGTCAAAGAAATCTTTTCCGGTAATGTGGAGGGCCCTGATTCCAGAACCCTAGTGAAAAAATCAGCCCGTAAATATATTTTTCTTGTTCATGTTTTCGTATCACCATTTCGAAGCTTATAAGTTTGACCTAGTCAATTCGGCTGCAAAACTCAACATAAATCTCAACCCAAATATAAATATCGATGAAGTCAGCAGTATTGGTCGGGAACGAAGGGTGTGACTGATTTCCTCCTATATTTTGGAGTCAAACAAGGCTGTCTACTAAGCCCCCTTTTGTTTACCCTTTTTCTATTTGCGATCTGATGTCAGCTCTACCTGTGGTAATCAGATTTTCTGGTGCCAACTAAAGCATTGTTCTTAGCAGACTATATTTCTTTCTTCCCAAATTATTTAGAAACATCAGCTTTGTTGTTGAGATTTAGTTTCAACGATAGATTTTTGGCATTGTAAATACGTTCAGAGTTTTTGTCTGTCAAAAAATACCTCAAATGGAGAACGACCAAGTAGAGTATATACATCTAGATTTTTTTAATTTCCAATAAAAAGCGTTTCCGGGTTCTCTGAGTGTTGAATTGGATTAATTCAGTTGCCAAACTCGTAGCAAAATTTAAGCCTATTCTCGAATACAACTGCACAGTACTTGATTTTATTTTCTGTCGGAGGTTTGTAAAATACTGCGCTCAGACTTAGCCATCTTTTATTATGGCTTTCCCAAAGTTCGCAGAAAAGCCAGAAGACGGTGAAATGAAAATGAGCCTAAGTTACCAGCTCTCACCATGTCTGCGTTGATTTAAACAAATTTAGGACATTCACAAGGGAAGTGTTTCACGTTGTCTCCACAGGCTCTCCCCACAGGATTTGCAGAGTGTGGTAGCCTAGCACGTTTCAATGGTTAGCAATCGAGAAATGCCCCGTAACAACGGGATTGAAAAATTTTTGCAGTTTTCATTCCAATGGAGGCAAGCACAACTGTAGACGGCATGTCTACAGTTGTGCTCCCGACGGGTACAACCGTTGATTTGAGCCCTCGCTGAGTACTCCGGCAGACCAACCCATGGCGCTTGTTCAGGTTATGGGAAAGCTGATTAATATCCTTGTAGGTTCATCGGCGATATCGTTTCCAGTAATGCCGTAATGGCCTGGAACCCAAACGATACTCAAGGAATAAAGCCTTTCGACCACATTCAGTGAGGCCTTACATTCCTTGATCAATTTTGAAGTAGTAAGTGGGCTGTCTGGAGCCGTAAGCATAGTTCTGCGAAAAAAGCGAATGATTTATAAAAATATGACATCATACAGCTGAAAGCGTGAAGTTTCGTAGTTTTTCTTATACTCAGATACGAATTTTGGATGCATACATAACATAGGATGGCACAACACAGCACCGGGACCTAGCGCGTTTCTTACAACCATATCTTGTGAGGAATGGAAGGGAACTACAATTTTTTCCCGAAATCGAACGAACGGTTAATCGAGAAAGCGCTTTTCATGGGAATGAAACTACTATCGGGGGACTCGCCAATTCCTCGCATAAGCTGATATCTGTGGAAAAAACATTTATTGTTTTTCTGAGACTCGAACCTCGAAGCTCAAATCTCCCTGGACATGCTACGGGACCACTTTTATATTGAGTTAAAAATCTAAAATCTTTCTCATTTTGTTTTCTTTTGAGCTCAGCCCCCTACGATGTAATTAAGTTTTGTAACCCAAAATTTTGCTGAAAAGCGGCGAAGTGGCAACACTTAATCCGACTTCATCATAAAACAGGATTAAGATTTTCCTCCACAACAGTAATTGTGTTGGAAAGAAAACCAAAAGAAAGAAAACGGCATTCTATCACTGCGTAGAGGATGATTGAATAAATTATTTTTGTGTTTTCGTCTTTCTTCTTCTCTTTTAATAACACATTTATATACGAGTATACCTACCTACCTACTATCTGCACTATGTGTACGAAGTGTCACAAGAGAAATTCCAAAGGAAAGAAAACGAAAAGAAGTCGAAAAAGTTATAACAAGGAAGACATTTTCCCGGAATATTAAATTGATTTAATTTCGAGTTCTTTTTTATATATTTTATTTTTTTCTTATTTTTTCTGCACCCGAAATATATTCGAAGTGAGAATGTCAAAGGTTGTATTTTTAATAAGGTTATTTATGTGACCTTGGCTAATGTATACACATTAAGTCGATTCCGATTAAAGGGTATCAGGTTTTAGAGAGCGAAAAATGAGCGAGGGAGGAGGAGACAGAGAGAGAGAGAGAGAATGCTGATTGCTTGGTACGCAAACCTTGTTATCCAAGTGACCTTTAAATATTCAATTCGCTTAAGGATTGTCCTCCGGGATTCTGCGAACTTAAGTAAAACAAGCTTTTTGTGTAGAAAGAGGACTTACAGATCCGTCAATTGAATTAAAGGGATTCGGTTTGCCCGGTTCGAAATTGCTTTTCTTAACCTTATCAGTGAACAGCAGTCGAAGAGGGAGATTTTCCTAAATATTTTTACATCTGTGAGCAGCTGAGTGACTCTACTTGTTTTTTTTTTGTGTAATTAGTTTTTGGTAAACAGGGTATCATTTATGTCTAAACAGTGACAGAATATTCTCTTTTGCTGAATATGGTTATAGTAATTCTGGGTATTTCTATATTTAGAAGGATATTATAGCAGACAAGGTGTCTATTTGCATCCTCAGTAAATAGAAAATTGACGTAGGTTGGACATGATGAATGAAAGCCAAAAATCGCACTATTTTTGGAAGCTCCTTGCTGACGTACAGGAGCTTAATCGAATGTGTATGCGTTCCGAAAGACTTTCTCATATGTACTATTTGCGGCGCTCACAGCTCGCGAAGGTAAGAAGGTAGCTAAAATAATAAGCGTTAGTGGAGTGGACATCATATAGGAGTAAGTTACTAGAAGTAAACTTATGCATAGGCCACTGTTTGACATCGAAGCTTCTTGTCAAATTAAGTTTTCTCTTGTGGTTGGGTAAGTACTCTTGGTTTTATGGTTAGCAAATCAAACCGTTACGCAAAATTATTTTCAAGGTTGTCTTTTTTATGGAAATTTAGTGTTGAACTGTGGTTGGTTAGCAAATCAAACCGTTAAGGCCCCAGCCCATAGAACGCTTTGCGCGCGTGCGGCACCGCTTCCAACTGACAGCTCGATTAAATAGACACGTTCTTATGAGAGGTGACCCATAAGCACCGCGAGCAACGCGCCGAGTAGCCTAACTTTCTACTTTGCTGCGGCTCTCAAGCGGTGACATTTGCTGTCAAACCCAATTTGAAGTTCTCTCTAGTTGCTAGTGATGAGATAGGACAAACTGATACCTCAGAGATGTGACTCAACTGTGGTTGCTACTGCTGCTAAAATAACAGTTTAAATAGCATTTTCAATCAGATTTTATTGTCAAACTATTTTAAATGTTGAAAATATGTTAGTTAAGCCATAACGATCGATTTTCTTTTTGAAAATAATGAAACAAAAATATTTTAAAGTTTGACCACAGCGAAAAAAGTATTAAAAAAGGTTTTTTTGTTATATTTTACTGTAGTCACAATTTAAAAAGCTTATGCTTCATTTGTGGCAAAAAAATTAATTCTTTGAAGTCAAGTGCCAATATTTACGCCAAATTTAGTAAAATATCAAAATACAATATTTTTTATATATAATATGTGAATATATGAACTCAGACATACACGTTTTAGGCTTATAGTCTATTCCCATTACAGAGGGATAAGCCTCCTTAACGTCGCTTATAAGATCTTGTCTGCTGTTATATGTGAACGTCTGAAACCCCACGTCAACAACTTGATAGGTCCTTATCAATGTGGTTTTAGACCAGAGAAGTCCACAATAGACCAAATTTTCACATTACGGCAGATCTTGGAAAAAACCCGAGAACATAATATCGATATTCACCACCTCTTTATCGATTTTAAGGCCGCATATGACAGTATTTACAGAGACGAGCTGTACAGAGCCATGTCTAGTTTCGGCATCCCTGCAAAGCTCGTACGGCTATGCAGGATGACTTTGGAGAATTCACGCTGCTCCGTCAAGGTCGGAAAAGAACTCACCGAGACCTTTGATGTCGAAAAAGGCTTTAGGCAAGGCGACAAACTGTCATGCGATTTCTTCAACATCATACTTGAACAGATTGTAAGAAACTCAAACGTCAACACCAGAGGAACAATCTTTCAAAAGTCTGTACAATTACTCGCCTATGCAGACGATATTGACGTAATGGGAAGAAAAAAGCGTGATGTCATAGGTGCTTTTGCGAGTATTGAAACAGAAGCGGCAAAAATGGGTTTGATGGTTAATGAGGGCAAAACGAAGTATATGCTGTCATCAAACAAGGACACAGAACATCGACGAATTGGACAAAACGTCACAATAGACAGACATAACTTCGAGGTAGTACAGGACTTCGTCTACCTAGGATCCGCTGTAGACACGGAAAACAACATCAGTGCGGAGATCAAACGGAGAATAACTCTTGCCAACCGTTGCTTCTTTGGGTTAAGAAGGCAATTGAGAAACAAAACCCTCTCTAGAAAAACCAAGGTGACCTTGTATAAGACCTTAATCATCCTAGTCCTGCTGTACGGCGCGGAAGCATGGACCTTATCGAAAGCGGATGAGGAAACTCTTGGTCGTTTCGAAAGAAAAATTCTCCGAATGATCTTTGGTCCCGTATGCGAAGACAATGTGTGGAGAAGAAGATACAACAACGAGCTGTATGAGCTGTACCGCGACATGGGCATAGCCAGAAGAGTACGCATCGCGAGGCTACGATGGTTGGGCCATGTAGAGCGGATGGACACAAACGCTCCGGCTCGTCGGGTGTTCGAAAGCACATTGCAGGGAAATCGCGGAAGGGGAAGACCTCGTCTTAGGTGGCGCAATCAAGTGGATGAAGACCTCAACCGACTTGGAGTGCGAAACTGGAGAGAGCTCGCCCGAGATCGAAATCGTTATAGAAGGATGTTGGTTGAGGCCCAGGTTCACCCCGAACTGTAATGCCCACCTAAGTAAGTAAGTAAGTCTATTCCCATTGGGACAAAAACGCGGTTTTGGTAGCAACTCCCAAATACTAACAAATTTTCACATTTTTTCCAGAAACTCATGCTTTCAGTAGCGAAATGTTTTCAAGTCGCTTATGATGAAACCAATAGCAAATAAGTGACGGAATAGAAGCTATTTTATGTTCTAAATTTGTTCACCATAAGCAAATGTTATAACAAATTTTTTTCTTTTCACTTCTAACACATAATTTTTTAAGTGTTTTATGATATAAATTGGTTTGAGTTTGACTCAATCTTTCCATTCTACAATACATGAGTGTAACAATACAATAACATTAATAAAGGTGATTTTTCTAAAAACATAAAGTGCAAAATGGAGAGGCGTCAAACAAAAACTTTTAAGGAACGGTTCACTCGTTTTCGTAAAAGAATTGCGTTTCTGTCCCATTGAGAGTAGACTAATCAGAGATTTTCCAAACCGAAGCGGTTTTTTTTGTTGTGACTGCAACAGCTTCACATAAAAATTTTTATTTTTATCAAGGGTATGTAAGTAACCAGTTATCCACACAAACATGACGAAGTATTGTGACATAAGCAAAAATGCAGCGTCAGCGGCGTAGCTTTATAGTGTTTTTTTTTTTCAAAGCCAGAAGCTGGTAAAGTATTCCAGTTCAAAAAAACTTTCAAAATCTATGGTGCGCTATTCTCAATTTAACATTACAAACTTTTTGAAAACAGCGAAACTATACTGTTTTCAACATATATTATTTAATCAAAGGAAAGACACCCCTGTTTTCCCTGTGATAAATAGAGACAGTAAATTACTTAAGTTGTGGTTTCTTTTCAATCCAGTACTAAGCAAAGTATTCGAATTCAAAAAAAGTTAGGGAAAACGTTGGTATCGCCACCTATATTCACAGTTTCACGAACAACTTTTTCAAATCAGAAAAGGCGAATCGTAAAACCAGTGGAACGCATAACTTTATAATTTTTTGCAATGGCAACTTTGTTTCGTAAACAAGCTTAAAACAAATTTTGGTTGTTAAAGTCAAAAACTTTGCTATTTAGTTTTCAACGTATCATAAAAAGGTATAACCTGACACTAGTTCGATCTGAAACACTATTCAATCCTAAGTGGAAATGAGGTATTTGAAGCATTCAAGAAAATATAATCCATGTACCAGTGAAAACCTCACCCACCTATAGTTTTAGTGAATTATCGACTCATCCCTAGTTCGTTTGACGTCTGTGTTGACTATTTCAAAATAATTTTAGCAAATACACAACCGTCAAAACACCGCGCCGCATTCATTGGGTCACTCCTATCAGTTCCCACCGCACGCAACGCGTTCTATGGGCCGGGGCCTTAAGGCTTTGAAATCTCTGTTTTTTTCAAGATTGTCTTTTTTTGAAGAAATTTGGTGTTGAACTGTTTTTCATTTTGTTGCTTTTGGGCTGTGGCAATATTAAGGATACGAATTTTGATACTGGGTAGCTAAGAGCCTGCGCAGAGCCATATTTTTTCCAGTATTTCTGTTTTTTCGTCAATTTCGGCGTTACAAGCATCATGTTCTCCAAGAGATCTCAGTAGCTCATCACAGGGGATACTTTAGACTAGTAATTCATAACGTATGGGATACGCCGTATTTTTCAAAAGTACAGCATAAAGTAATCATGAATCTTTGAGAGTGACAGCTGAAGTGGGTACAAAAAAAACCTGGAGGAATTGGCAAGTCCTCCTTTAGTAAATTCATTGCCACGAAAAGCTCTTTCCCGATTAGTCGTTCGGAACCAGCAGAAAATTGTAGGTCCCCTCCATTCCCTCACAAGCCATGGTTGTGAGAAATGCGCTACCTGGAGCTCCTCGCTCTGTTGCGCCACCCTATCTTCTTCTTTGAAAACATTTTCCTCAAGCTGAACATAGCTTGAAGGATTTCCCAAACCAAAGAGATTTAGCAGTCGCTGCAGCGGCAGAAACCCTGTTGACAGGATTTTTACCGTCGCCGCAACTGCACTATGAAAACAACATGTCGTTCCTGTCGCTACAGTGTGGGTACTCTCACATATCGCCATAAAGCGCAACTATAAAAACGCTTTGGGTTTGGGGAACTTAAACGGAAGCATCGGTCACCAAAGCTGAAGTACTTATTGAGGCAGTTAAGAAATCTCTAAAAGGCAAAAATGCTAGCCCAGACGAGATACTCGTACAATATGAGCTTTAGAAAAACTTGGGAAACATTGAGTCATGAGAGCCGCTTTTTTGACCGTCTTTTTGGAGTCGGCATAAAACTGTAATTTCGTGAAAAACGCTGGGCTCCGAGGTTCCCGAGCTGAGTTGTGCCTCACTGTTTATTTATTCACATTGGATCCAAATAAAGGATTACTATCCTCATCTCTATGCTTATCACCTTTTGATGATTAGATGGAGGGACAATTAAAAATAGAAATGCGAAGAACTTCATCAAATTGGCAGTATCATACGACGTGCCGTTGCTACACCTCGTGGTTGTAGATCAAACACCTTTTTGAAATCAGTCAGTACAATATATCAATATTTGAAGTGGTTTGCGGAGTTCACACTTAACGAATAGTTGGATTGACTCTGGTTTGAACGAACAATGCTGAATAATATGAACCCTCAGACTACGGCTTGTCCAACTTGTTGGTTGGTTTTCAAATATTTTTGAAAAGTTGGTCGGAGCGGAGGAACATATGTCATAATGTTGGACGAAAAGTCTGATAAGTCTGAACGCAAACTACATCCGAACATCCAAATGTCCAACTATGTAATTGTACAGTATGAACTCCGCTAATGCGATGGTTTTCCAATCAACTCTTATACTTTATTTTGAATCTGTTGTTGACTTACTTACTTGCTGTCAGCTACCAGATAACCGTTCAACGATCATCGAAGTGTAGCTTCTTGTGTCTTGCTTTCTTTTGAGCACTAGTAAAAAGTTTTGTTTTTAGACATGCGGCTTTCAATCTGGCAATGTTTTTTTTCGAAGTAAGTCTTTTTAACACATGCCACTTAATGCTCACATCGATCTGATATTTCAACGTGGTAGAATTGAAGACACACGATCACTGTGCATGGGCACTGCGTACGTTCGGTAAACTTTCTCGAAACGAAATCGCTTTTGATGCCGATTTTTGCAAAATTTAGAGTGTTAAGCCTGTGAATTACCCCCAAGATCGTACGATTTAACACCGCTGGAATGTTTTTTGTGATGTTAGGCGTAAGCTTGAAACGATTGACTCCTTGGAAAAGAATATTCGGTTCGTTATTGCTGACATATGGCTCCAAATGCCGCAAAAAGTGGTGGAAATTGGGAATCTCGGCTGGAATCGATTCGGGCCACCCACGGCGACCATTTGCCCGAAATCATTTTTAAAACATAATGGTAGGCCCTCATCTTTATATTTAACTAAATTCTTGTCTGTAACATTAAGTTATATGCGTTTTATTTTATCTTGAAAACCACACGTCAAAAAAAAAATTGCATATTTATATTAGCGACAAAAGAAAATATTAAAGTGTATAGCAATAAAGCCTTCCATTCTTCACAAGTTGTGGTTGAGAGGAAAGTCGCAGAAATTGTTGTTCCCACTCACTTATTTATTTTCTTAACTAAAAAATCAAAGTAATCTATTTGAATGGGAAAAGTAAGCTGACGTACATACATATGTACATTCATAAAATTAAAAAATAATGGGAAGCTGAGGACAAAGTTGAGCCTTAACCAGATTCCAAAACAAATTCACTAAAACAAAAAATTATTAAAAAAAAAACCAAGAAGAAAAAATGTTATCGAAAAAGCATTTTCGAAAGCTGTAAAAGTGATAGAAGCGTCAAAGAACGACGCTAACGCTACAGAGCTGAATACAAAAAGTAACATATTATTTTAAAAGCGTAGTTCTTAGGAAGGCCTTTATGCTATTTAACTCAAGAACACCACAAATGAAAAGATTCCGTGCAATACCTTGAAGGATATAGTCTCTTGTCACGACAACCAATGGTTGTAAAAGTAAAATGGTTTATTATTATGTGAAAATGACCGAAAAGTGTAGAGGGGTTAACATGGTTCATGTTCGAACAACGAATTAATCGATGGTAAAAAGGTGAATAATTAAAATTTAGGTGCTAAGAAAGAACATCTTACGCTTTTTAATGCTAAATGAGGCAATTAGAGTACCAATGTAGCTGTACGGTTTAGTGTTTGAGCCATGGTAAAGGCAGTACCAATATCGCGACATCGTTTTTTTTTTATTTCAGTTAATTCATTTGCTAGCCAATTCCAGAATGTGGATTTTCATGCTGATTGGTTTCGCGATGCAAGTCAATTATTATCTTCCACGTTCTGGGGAGTCGCTAATTTGTCTTATATTGCCATTGGTACAAAGTGTACCTTGGCAATTTTGAGATTAAATTAATGAATAAATAAATAGGGAGGCGCAACAGACCCAGGAGCCTCATGGTCTAGCACATTTCTCACAACCATGCCTTGCGAGGTAATGGAGGGGGCCTGCAACTGTCAACCGGTTTTGATCGGCTGATCCAGAAAGCGCTTTTCGTGGCATTGAATTTACTATCGAAGGACTTGCAAAGTCCTCGCGAAAGGCGATACCCGTGGAAAAACACTTTTGACTTCTGTTGGGATTTGAACCAGGAACTACTGGGTTAACAGACGAAAAGATTATTTTACCGTGCTTAGCCTAGTGAATTCGCCTTGTCTTCACTTTATTTAATATCATCACTTTATTGAATAATGTTTGAGTCATGTAACTAATATCCGCATGTTGAGGTTTTATTCCCATTGTAGAGCTAGTACTTAAAATTGTTCATTCTTACCGTGGAATTACGAATCGGAGGTACCAAGAAACACAAGTTCTATATACCAAAATACCAGAATTGACATACTCGACGAACACATCTCCTGTGGCTTTTGTCTTTTATTTCATTGATTTGGGGGAAGAGAGAAAGTAAATGCAAAGACATTGTAACTAAAGACAGCAAACTTACCAGAGCTTTCCATTTTATTCTATAAATAAATTAGATTTTATTTCGTTTGTTTTTACTTTACCTAGGGATTTCTTAAGGTGCAACTACAAAGGATGGAAGCAGATGCATGCTGGTTAAATTATTGCATAAAGAATTCCATTCCAGTGAACTAGTTGCCGATGATGACGATGTCAACACATCTAAGGACATTATGGAATTTTTCATTTTATTCGTCTGCCTATCGAAATGAATACCTAGCTGCCCTTTAAGAACATTCATCAAAGTGAATGGTGTAAAATTCATCTCGGTATTCGCTCTCTTAAACCAATTTACAAAGCCGCTATCGCAAATGCGTGCATTTAGAACGCTTTTCAGCAGCCTTATAATTACTAAAACAAAGTCCAGTTTCAATATTTGTAGTTCCATCGCTTCGTAATGTTTTGATAAGTTACGAATTTTTTAAAAACGTTTGCCACTAGCCAAACAAAAAATCTCGAAAAAAAGAAAACTCGCTTCGTCTAAATAAAGCAAACAAACGCACGCTCAAGATTCACGTTGTGAGTTGGCTTCAATGCTCAACTATAATCGCCTAATGAAACAGAGGTCTGTTTCATTTTAACGAACAACCTGCTCCCAACGCGCCAAGTCAACAATATACCCATATTCCCTAAGGCTATAGCCACAAACGACGAACATGCCTGTGTTGATCATGTTTCATGTTCGCGTGCCTCTCGCTTTTGGAGAAAAATTTCGATTTTCGACTTTCTGATGTTTGGCCAATCGTGTTCGTCGTGTAGGGCCACGCTTGGGAGTTACCCTATTTTTTCAACATTTTCAGTGTTGGTTCTACTCGCAAGCCTGTTTTTTTTGCTTTGAAGCTACCAACAAAGCTACTTGCGCTTCTTTATCACATTTGCTTAAGGTTCGTCCAAATTATGTCGAACGTTAATCGGTTCAAATTCGGGCTTTAGGTAAAGAGGAAATACGGTCACACTAATTTGGCATACCGATCGCCGTATGCCGTTCGGCATAGTGTGGACGCACCTTTACACTTTCAAGAATCAACAGAAGTCAGTGTTCACTGCCTGTAGGACAAAGCAAGCGAGCATATGCGGCCAACATTTTCATCCTTTATACCTAGCTCCAAGCAAATTCTATACACCCTTGTACTACCTCCCAAAGTTGCAAACACCATCATTACTTATGTCGTTACGTGCGTACATATCCAACAGGAAGCGAAAACTGAACGAAACTGAAGGAAACCCTACTTGTATTCGTTCAGTTAAGATTTCAAGGATTCTATGTTCATCGTAGGACTCACTCCTCGAAATCGAACCATTTAAGTAAGAAAATCATGGCTATATATACACAGCAGCAGAGATATTCATTTTATGATGCTGTTTTTCGACTTGTATTATCAAAGATCGTTGAAAATCAGTTTCTTATTTTCACATTAAGATTTTTACTAATTTTGCTTACTTCATTCATATGAAACCTCATCGAGCGCCATGCTATACAATGATTTAACAAGTACTCAAATGAATGAGAATCAACAAGAACAACAAACAAACAAATTAATGAGCAATTGACAAATATTTTGCAGTGTTTTGCAACAACAGCAAACATTTCCTGTTTACCTAGTCTTCGATTGATTGCTATTAAAATACACGCTGATGAAATTTCTTCAAACTGAATCTGACCTTCTTGTAGCTCTTCATCATAATTGAGGGTAACTAAAGTCGATAATTGCAAATAATTTAAATGCTAGGAGGTCAATGTCAACCAGAACCCCCTTTACCAAAATTCATTATTGAAATCCTTTCATCTTTTCAGCCCTCTCGTTAAGTTTCTTAGTGGTAAGGAACTCGTATCTATTCTACCTTTCCAGACAATTTAACAGGAATACTTTGATCCTTAGGTGGCATATTTTCACATACCTACACTTATATCATAATATTAATGTCATCCAAAAAATATTCAACTCACTTTTTAGAAGAGGATGGCGATTCTTTTTATCTCGATGTTATTTGCAGTTTATTTTTATTCGCGATTTAGCGATTTTTTCTGCGTTGATTTTTATGTTTTTTTGTTTCCTAGCCGACTGCTTTATGAATATTTATTATAATTTTCCTTTTGTCATTTTGTTTTTACAATAAAACAACAACAAAAAAAAAACAACAACAACTAACAGAAATTAAACACACGCGCGAATAAGCAAAAAATTGTTCCCACTGAACCGAAATAAATGCGATATTCAAAACACAGGGATGTGTGTTTTTATTTTTTGCTGCTAGTTGTGATAATATATATGTACATCTGTGTTTCCTTCAAATATATTTATGTACAACAGACAATAATTGGCAAGTGTTTTAAATACAACGAGATAAATCGCGATACAGACAGGTATGCACTATAAATATTTTCGCTTGTTCACGTATATCGTGCTCCTTCTGTGAGCCAGAGTTTTTTCTGTCACTGGTTGTAGATAATTTATTTATTTCTTTTTTAACAACACTTAGTACAGAAAAAGAAAATGAACAAAAAAAAAAGAACGATAGTCGAATTTTGGGGAAAACTTCTCTTTTTTTATTTGAATACAAAAACGCACTTTGTATGTTTTTTTCAGATGGCACTGCGGCGCGGTGGGAGTTTAATGAAAACACATATTTTTGTTATTTTTATTTGCAGGAAATTGTTAGGGCTCTAAGACGACATCCGCTTCAATAATCGCACACCTTACATTCGAGCTACACCACCTCTCAATGATGTGTCAATTCGTTGCTGGGTTGTTATGCAAATCAGCTGTTCAGAGATAATTATGTCATGTATGTTGGATATAAATATTCAGAGCAGAGCGAATCCTTTATTTTATTTACTTTTTTTCTTTTCTTATTGCTTCTGTGTGCTTCTCGTCGTGTGTACTATAATAAGGTGTGTGGGTGTGTGTGTGAGAGAGTTTACGTTGGGTAATAATATTTCTTTTGAGTTTGTTTACAAACTAAACAACAATAATAAAATAACTCACTATATTTTATAAAAGTAGAAAAATACAAAAGAACTGATTATATTTATTTTTTAGGTTTTTTTTTTTTATATAAGAAAATCTTTTCTTATAAAGGAAAACAAATTTATTTATTTATATAATTTAGAGTAAGCGACGACGGCGCACGAAAAATACATGTAAATATTTATTATAACTTTTTACTTTTGCACTGGAAGGTTAAATTTTGGTTTTTTGTTTTTCTTTTTTTTATTGAAATTAATTAAATTAAATTTAAGAACTTTTTTTTCTTTAATTGTATCCGTAGTGTTGTGTTTGGTTGATTTTTTTGTTTGAGACTGTAATTAAATATACGCAATGTTGATACACAAAGATCGTTGTTTGATGCGAGGCGATAGATATACTGGGACAAATATGAAGATATACACGTAAAATTAGGTTGCAACGTTTAAAATTTATTTGAATATAAACACGAAGAAATTAAATGAATAAATTTATTTTATTTATGAAAAAACAGCAACGATTCGAGAGAAGAAGATTATACTTTTGTTAATTTATTTGAATTATTTTGTTTTATTGAAGTTCAAGTGTTATATTCAAAGATGGCATTTGAATTTGTATGTCGGGTGTACAGAGAGCTCTATAGTACCTGCACTTGATTTTGCTTAATTATTATTATAACACCGAGAGAAAAAATATGAATGGCGTGCGCTGTGTTCTGTTGACGGTATAGTATTGAAATTTGGATTTGAGCTTTTGGTCGAGATATACAGTGAAACGGTAGCGCGCGGTGGCGGTAGCGATGACGGAGAGCTCGACAAAAAGAATAATAAAAGAAAAAAAAAACAACACTATACGACGACGGGTAAGAGAGTCAAATTGATTTGGCGTTGCCTGGTTTAGCTGGGCTGTATACGATGTAGTCGAGCTCCCTCCGACTCAGAAAGCAAACAATAAATAAATAAAAAAGATTTACACATGAGTGAAGACGGAAAAAAGAGTTTTTTTTTCATTTAAACTTTTCGCTGCTAAGCTTTAGATACACGATTCCATATGCTCGTGGTGGTGGTGGAGCGTATAGGAGAAACGAAAGCTTATTTCAGTATATCACTGGGGCACATAGTTTTTTTTTTTAGATACACAGTTGGAAGCTTTACGTTGGGGGTTGACACCGAA
Source organism: Melanostoma scalare (assembly GCA_949752695.1). Classification (NCBI taxonomy): domain Eukaryota; kingdom Metazoa; phylum Arthropoda; class Insecta; order Diptera; family Syrphidae; genus Melanostoma; species Melanostoma scalare. The sequence goes on from OX456985.1 coordinate 63,057,943, forward strand.
CCGCCATAGCCATCGCCCCCACACACCGCTCCGAAAAGGGGATGATGAATTGGGTGACAGTGTGATAACAGAAGGGAACTACAGTGGATGTGAATGTTGCGGTGTATCTTTTAGCTTGAGTAGGATGAAAAGTTGTGTGCAATTGTAGGGTATGCGCATTATTGCCATTGGGAGATATTTCGGAGAGCACACCTATGGAATTTTGGTGTGGATACTTTTTGTCGTATATGTGTGTCAGTGTTACTCAATTTGTTCTCTTTTGCTGTTCTTTTTCGTTTTGTTTTTAGCTTTTGGTTTGATGGTACCTACGACGAGCGAGTACCTAGCACACATACGCGATTTGAAATTGGTTTGTTGTTGTTTTTTTTAATTTTTTTTGCTCTCTGTTGGCTGTTGTTGTTGCAGTTTGATATCGTTCACTGGGTTATGTGAAGGCGACGTTGTATTTCAATAACTTTTGCTACAAAAGATAAAGACGGAAATCCCTGCGCTGTACGTGCCAGCTTCAATTTGTCTTTCAGGAATTCTTCCAAACGCAACAACTGCATTTTTAAGAAGGTAATTGTCACTCAATAGAGTGGGATAGAAGAAAATGTTTGATTTTTTCGTGGTAAATCAATGTGTTGGCCAAGAAGCAAACAATTGACAAAAGGTGTTTTTAAAGGGAAAAGTTTTAAAAATTATTTAAGTTTAAGAAAAACGTATTTGGCAGCTCTTGAAATATGTAAAATTTTAATAGGGAATGTTTGGTAAATAAATAAAAAATAGTTAAGAACCCTAGGGCGTAGCGCATTTCTCACAACCTTACCTTGTGAGGGAATGGAGGGGACCTACAATTTTCTGCCGGCTTAGAACGGCTAATCGATCGCGTTTTTCATGGTATTTTCTAACAGATGACTTGCCAATTCTTCGCGAAGGGCGATTCAATTCGCCTGCGGGTCAAATCACGAACCTCTGGGTTAACAGGCAGACATGCCAACCATTACGCCACGGTGCAGTGCAATAAGGCCCACGGCAATAAGACCCGCGGGTCTTATTTCCTATTTGTTTTGGAAGTAAGGCCCACGGGGGCTATTTCCATGATGAAATGGCAGTAACAGCCGCGGGCCTTATTTCCTTTTTCTGCGAACTTAAATACCATTTCGTAATGGAAAGAAGTCTCACCGTTTGCACTTAAACTTATTTTCAATGTGAATAAACTTGCACAGGGACGTAACTCCACTTGACATAAGTCCATGCTCTGATTGTGGGTTATGACATACGAAAGAGGAACACACGTACATAATAAATATCTATGGAACTATGAATCATACTATGTGTTTACTGCGGTCAATTCGCGCGTATTTCTTAAGTTCAACCGCAGGCACGTATTACACTACACGTAGCGAAATTTCGTTAGCTTCGCTTTGCTTTTTACTCACGGATAGAATAACGAAGCTAAAAGCGAAGCGGAAAAAATTTTCTTAAGGGAATATGGATGTGTGGTGTAAAAATAAAAATTCGCGCGAATTAAAAAATAAAAAAAAGCAAAGCGAAGCTAACGAAATTTCCTTTCAAGTAGTACGGGCTTGGGGTTGAACATAAAAAATTCACACGAACAGAACAGGAGAATGTAGCTAAAAGCACAACAAACATTAATAAAGTAGATTTAGTTATTATATGCGCAAAAGAAAGTGGACTGAGCTTCCATCCTATGTCCTATGTCACGAAGTGGGAGACAACGTGAGCTATGAATTCATATCCATGGAAAGCTGAAATAAGTTTCGAAATTTTGGAGCTTTGTTTTTCGGTACCTCAAAATGTTGTTTCCTTCAAATAAAAAGAATATATGCATTTAGCGCATCCACTATGTTCTTCACCCTTTCTAAGAAGGAAAACTAATTTTAAGATGCCATGTTCATCAGACTCATATAAATGCTGCTTCAAAATGGCAACAAAAGACATGGGTCTTAATTCTTTTCTTTGGTGGGTCTTATTGCCTCTTCAATGTGGAAACAAAGCCCGTGGGTGTTATTTCCATTTCCTTGGGCAATAAGACTCACGCTCATGCTCATGAAACACAAAGTTATTACGAGAAGTTCTACTCGGAACGCGTAAGTTAATTAATAAAAGTAAGGGAGAGCATTTTATGTGGTTTGCTAGTAAATCTCTGACAAGCATTATCCCAAAGTACGTACGTCGATTTTCTAGACTTTGCATGCCAAATAACAAACACCTGGTTTTGTATGAAGGAGTATCGATTCTCCAATTTAGCTTATAGAAGGTATACCTAGTAAATTTTCTTTGGATTTTTTCGATTCTCATACAGGAGTTTTTATAGCAAGGGTTCCAAACCGTACAGCAATACTCCAGTCCAGATCGAACCAAGGAGTTGAAGAGAGATTTGAGAGTGTATGAATCGGTGAATTCTTTAGTATTTCTAATAATAAAACCTAGCATTTGGTTGGATTTGCATTTGCATTTGCATTGCACCTTACGCCACGGCTACCACAGTATAATGTTTGGTCCTAAGTCTAGGCAATAAGGTGACTGTTATATCGGCTGACCCACTTATAGGCCTGTTGGGTCGTCCATTGTGATAGCACTAAGGAAGTGGTTTTCATGCCACCGATAAAAACCTTAAGAGTTTTTTTTCTGTCTGGGGTTTTTAAACACTAACTGGAACGCAAATACCGGTCCATTGTACTACCAGATAGTAACCTTCTTTTATTATAGCTTTCCAGATGTTCGTAGAAAAGCCAAATGACGCTGCCATGATAAAGAGCCTAGGTTACCAGCTCCCACCACTTAGAGCTTACAATGAAGTCGAATAGGCGCAAGGTTTCGATGTGAACAAGATCACTATGGTCTATGGTCTAAGGAAATGAGAGCCCGAGTATGTCAAAAGTCTTAGAGATGAATAGCATGGCACGAATAGAGGAATGATTTCTTCTTTCTCTTCCTCTTCATCCATACAGCTTCTGTCTAACTATAAGACTGTGTCTTGTAGTGACACATATCGTAGCACTCGTGTGCTTTTGATGAATAAGATGAAGTCGTTCATTAGCTTAAGATTAAGCTTCGGTGAGATTTGTTTCAATGCGATACCTTGAACCGCCTGAACACGTCAAATTGATATTCTTATAAGCGTCTTCCCTAAGCAGAATCTTTTTGTGCGGCGTTTGGTAGGGTGAGATGTGCTTGGACACTGGGCAGTAGTGTTACATCTTTGGTAAGATCATCCGCTTTGCTGTTTTTATGAATATCTGTGTACCTGTGTACCTCTGATATCGCTCTAACTGATGATCGGTAGTTGAGGGCTTCAATAGAGTTCAAGGAAATTAATGAAAGGAGTTTTATGGCAACCCAGTCAGCCATGTGCTTCTGATTGAGACATCTTTGAACATGACTTCATTTAACTTAGAAGTCCAATATGCACTTAACTTCTGAGTACATATTCATGGAAAGTTTTCTTAATGCAGCAGTTTCCAGTATTGTAGAGCGACATTCTTTTTCTTAGCATTTATAAAAAAGATCATCTTCGGCGCGCTGTTGTTACTTTTTCTTTGCTTTAATGACGTCCGTCGTTGAGTGCCTTTGATTAATCATTCTATTCGGCTTCGGTGTCGCCGTCACAGAATTTGGCTGCGGCTGCGTCAAGTTTTTTAACAGCAAAGATGAACATAAAGGTTCTCCCAAACAAAAGTGCTTTTGAAGTCGGCAGCGACAATTGCAGTTGTCAAAATTAAGTAATGCAGCGTTATATGAGAATGCCAACACAGACGCAACAAAAAAAAAACCCAGCGTTTTCCTACATTTGTATTGTTGCGACCGCAAAAATGATGACAGCGTCGTTTCTGTAACTGCAAAAACGCTTTGGTTTGGGAGAACCTTAATTCCCATTGACAAGCCACTGTACTGTTCCTGTTACATGACCAGGATTTCCTAAGAGCATAACTAGGTGAGGAGATCAGCAACTCAATCAACACCGGTGACATCAGCAGTTTTGCGGTGCAAGAACTGGAACCATTTTTATGGAATGAAATCCAATCCAAATTTGCCTGGGTGTTCTGGGCGAACTGTTGTCTTGAACTGTTCTGAGGCAGCAGTGGCAGTGGTAGAAAAAAACTTTGGAAGTCCGTATCACTTGGTTTTCTCGTGTGATATCAATAGATAAAAAATGGACTCGACTGTGTCGCACGATCATACGATTGTGCTAAATGTGATAAATGCGATTGTGCTTTGCTAATTGCTAAATACGATATGAAAGTCTGAAGGCTGAGCAGATTTTAGCATTAGCTCTTCATGATAAATTTGGTGGTACAGAGCTTCCAACTACATATTAATTATGAAAATTGAATAAAATCACATAAAATATTGAAAACAATTTAATTTATTTTAAAAATGAGTTTTTAAAAATCAAGTATACAAATATTTAGATCCTGTCAAAGGATAAAAAGAAAATGATTTTTAAAAAATTAAAAATATTGTTTTAAAAATATTCAAAAAAATAAAAAAATTTAAAAATATTTATGAAATTTTGAAAACATAACTCAGCACATCTAAAATATATATATTTCGTCAAAATCATGTTAGCCATTAACGAAAAAGTAAATTATAAGAAAGCGGTACTATGGGGGGCATTGTTCTGATTATCTCAATTTTTTTACATCTCAAGAATGACAATCGAACAATCATTTCTCACATAAAATTTTATTAAAATCGTTAGAGCCGTTTTCGAGAAAAATAAGTATTATCATATGGGAAGTAGGCCCTGTACCATTATTTGAATTCCTATAGACCCAATTTCAAAAACTTTAGGCTGCCTCACAGGCCCTAACAGCCAATTTTGAAGAAAATCGGTACAGCGTTTTCGGCTTTAGATCCATACATGGTCAGACATACAAACAGACAAACTGACAGAATTGCAGGACGAAACTTTTTTCATATTCTCTATCATCGTAATGTCATGTTTAATTGTTTTCTCAAAAATTTTTTTATAACCGTAACAGTTAAAAAACGTTGTTGGGGAAAATAAAGATGGCTTACCTGAACAAACGTGCAGCTGTATTTAAAATAATCACGCGGAACGCTACTAAAATTGAAGAGGATGGTTTTGCTGGTGATGAGTTTCAACTTCGTCAGAGAATAAATTCTATGCAATTGCACTTTAATCGTTTTGTGGCTGCTCTTGGCGCTTTGGCAAGAGATCGAGGAACTCTTCAACAAGGCTAGTGCTGAACTTCAACGGTTGATCATCAGAGTCAAGCATTGAATGTACACGACCGCCCACATAATCCTGCACTATGGATGTTGGATCCCTTGACAGTTCCAACATTTGATAGCACCTTACATAACTGATTAGCCTTTAAGGATGCTTTTGAAACTCTTGTGCAGGGGTAATGGCAAATCAATATAATTCCGTCGCGAATTGTTCGATAACGTGTGTCGTAATCCGTCCCCTGTTATTTTTACCACTTTTTATCATCTTTTATCATCTTTCATCTCTCAAAACAGAAAAAATAAACCCGTGGTAGTAAAATCTCAAAAATCCAAGTCTCAAATGGACATGCGCCTCTCAGCTCTTTATCACATCGGAATCCGTTTTCTTTCATACGTTCATCAAAATATTTTTTCCAAGCCGTTTCCACATGACCTGGATTCCACAGGACCAGGATTCCGTTACATTCAAGTTGTGTATCGCCGATTGTTTTTTTTTTTTTTTTTAGATAGATACGATAAGATAAATAGATATGATAAGATAACAATAATTTAAGCAATATTAATAAATACAAAAATATAAAAGAAAAATGTAACATTCTGTATTCAAATTACATTATTATTATTATTACATTCTGTATTCAAATTAATTTAAACAGTATTGAATGCCACTTTAATATAAGAACATCTAATTAAAACAATATTATGGGTGGGTTGGCCCTCAGACTAGAATAAGACTATAATTTAAAGTTATGAAAGTACAAAGACAAAAACTTCAAGCAAAGTACAAAGTACAAAAAAAGAAAACAAAATAAGGAATATGAAACAATAATATATAAAACTCGCAGAAAAACTACAAATTCTTAAACCAGAGTATCAGAAACAAAAGATTCCAAGTTTGAATAATCCAATTCTGAAAACCATAGTCTTAACTGACTAGTAAACATACCAGGAGATGTAATTATTCTCAAAGAAAATGGAAGCTTGTTAAAAAGACGATGCGATGAGATGGTATAAAAATTACGAAACGCCGTTGTCCGAAATGAAGGAACTGTCAAAATGTTCGAAGAGTTTCCTCGTAAGTTATAATTAGAAATAATTAGAAAATTACGATTACCAGATTTCATGAAAAAAGATTTTAGCACTTAAAAACAATACAAATGTCGCACGGGAAGAATTTTTAGCTCGCGAAACAAAGGTAAACTAGGATGTCTTCTAGGCTTACGACAAACTTTTCTTACAGCGTATTTTTGTAAGATCAATAAGGGTTGGATTTTGTTGAAGTATGTTCCGCCCCAACAAACAATGCCATATTGAAGCTTGGAATGAAAAATACCAAAGTAAATAGTTTTTAAGAGATCAGCTGAAACAATATTTTGTAAGTAATAAAAATGACGTAATGTACAACGAAAATATTTTCCCAGATTATCTGTATGATTTGAAAATTTCATATTGGAGTCTATAATAAGACCTAAGTATTTAAATTCGGTAACCTTTTCCACTAAAAAACAATTAGCGCTACAGTTTTGGTCACATGGATAAGTAATATCGGAAGAAGTCCCAGATGAAAAATTAAAGTCAGGTAACTTAAAGCTTTTGCATTCAGAGGCATGAAAGTAAAAATCAAAATCTAAGTTAAGCACTGAAGAAAGACTGAAAAACATTATTTTAGTTTTTGGGCTAATAACCAAATTATGTTCAGCAAACCACACCCTCAATAACTCCAGATCCAAGTTTATGTCAGACACTAAATTCAAACGACTATTTGTACCGTAAGAAAAAGCAACATCATCAGCGAAAGCAGTTGGTTTGCCTTTAAAATCCAGTGAAAAAAGTGAATTTATATATACTAGAAACAGAATAGGTCCTAAAACAGATCCTTGAGGTACACCCAGATTGAGGTAACCAATTTGGCTCCTAGTCTTTTGCAGTTTTACTCTTTGACATCTGTTCTCAAGATATGACTTAAACCAATTAAGTACAAAACCACGAAAGCCAGCTTTTTCCAATTTTCTCAATAAAAAGTTGTGATTTACCATATCAAAAGCTTTGGTAATATCTATAAATAATCCAGCAGTAAACTTTTTCTTATCAAGATTAGTCATTATTTGATCACAGAACTGTAATAAAGCGTGTTCAGTAGATTTTCCTTGTTCAAAACCGAATTAGGTAGGATTTAAATAGTTAGTTCTTTCCAAAAAGCTTATCATCCTAGTTTTAATGACCTTTTCAAAAATTTTGCTGAAAACGGGAAGAAGGGAGAAATTGTGTTGTAAAAAAATGTTTCATGGAACTTCGTTTTCAGCGATGGAAGGATAGCTATTTTAGTATCGTTTTATCGTATTCCAAGAACTCAAAATCCAGACGATAGTCGTCCAAAAAGCTACGGAATTCAGGCCCAGTACAATTGCGCAAGTGAGCTTGGACTGCCAAATTTTTACCTTTTCTCACTAACAATTTGGCTAAGTGTTCAGCAATATATAGTGTGCAATAAATGAGTACTGGAAACGTACCAATAAACTATACTAATAAAATAAACACCCTAAGTAAGTATACATGCGCTAATTCATTTACTTGTTTTATTCAATTGACTAAGTTTTAAAGATCAATATTTTTTGGTTTTTTTTTTATGCTTCGTCTCAAATGATCTTGTAAATCAAATCAAGAAATGGAAACAAGAAGCAGATCTGCACTGCCGTCAGAACTCTGATGTTGTAGAAAATTGCTAACCGAAAATTCTCCAAAATATTCGATCTGAAGTAGGTGACGGGAGCATTTTTGTATCCAAAATGATCGAGGATATCAACTAACATCTGAAGTTCTAGAGAAAGTCAATTCAACAACCAATGCTAAGCTTTTGAAGATTTGACGGAGTTTCCGTAACATTATAAAATTAGAATTACAACTAACATTGACTTGCTTGGGCACTTGGCTTCAGGCAGCATCGTATCATGTGGAGTGTGGACTATTTTGCTCGGATCAGAAATATTGTCAATGTTTTGGAAGATGGTGCAAGCTATTTTTCTCCAGCAAATTAGTTTATTAAAGATAATCGACAGCTCAGTAATCATACACAGAATGAAGACAGTGAAAATATTGGTTCTTCTCTTCTTTTCGTTGAGATATGCCCAATAAGACGTGGACTTTTTGATACGAAAGCCATCCAATAGGTCATTAAGAAGCTTTCGTTCTTCAAGATATTCCATGAGTTGACGATTTATCAACGTTTCCATAACCTCGGAAGGCAAGTTCGTCATAATGAAGAAGCAAAGCTCAGTTTTTGGTCAACTTGTATTGGTTCTATGACGATGGTGCTGGATTTTTAACTTCAATTTCATGAACTAAATTGAAACATATGAAAACCACCAGTGACTTATAAAACTGAAAAGGACTGTTAAATTTAAGAAAACCGACAAGTGAATATTCCATTACAATCTTACAGGATCCTTCCGACACAGAAACTCTCGGACACATAAAATAAATTTACATAGCCATTATTTTATGGCTCTGATAAAATTCTACACAACAGCAAGCAACCAATACATTTGCAAGTATTGCATACTCCCGCACATGCAAATATACTCTGCCAACCTAGTCTACATTTGTATTATAGTCCAGCATCCTACTAACCTCCTACACATGAGACATACTTTAATAATTCGCTGTGCAAAAATCTCAATTCAAAGCTTTCAAAGGGGTTTTGCTTTTGCTTGCACCCCTATAACAACGAAAGCATCATAACCACCGTCATCAGCATCATCATCATTATCGTCGTCGTCGTTCTGTATATTTTCATTCTCTTTTCTCAAAAACGGACAAAAACAGTATTACCCACACATTTTGTACCGAATGGGAAAGAAAGCTTTTCATTTAACCCAATTTCCGAGATTTGTGCTGTAGGAAGCTCTCTCGGCGTATTCTCTCAGAGAAATCATATGACGTCAAACTAGCTGGTAATGTGACGTCACTTGCCTTGTCAAGAGAAATGTTTACCATACTCGTATATTAAGAATTTGCAATATAAACGGGACCGCTGCAAATGGATGGAAATAGTACAAGATAACTCAGCGTTCTCTGTTAGCTTCGGCTGTAGCAGGGAAGTACGTCAGTTTTATGTTGGTGACGCTGATGCTTGCTGTTTGGTATCGGTGGCGTATACGTATCCAAAATCAACAATCTCGCAACCATACACATAAAGAGCATTTGGGCGCACACATTTGGGGGTTGTAACACAATAGACTTTCTGGCTCATTATGCTTCTCTTGAAGAATTGCGGTTTGAGGCGTTCGGTGTTGAGTTACTTTCAGGATGAGATCAATGATATTAAAATGAAAATAAAATATTGCTTCAACAATAAAATGTTGCAGAGGGATTGTTATTCCTTTTTTTTCGTACAAGTTGAGGCATGTTAATAATTTCCATTATAGCATTATGCTTTTAATGGAGTAGGCGATTATCAAAAAATGTCCTTTGAGTTACAAAGTTCGAAAATTTCATCGTTATCTTTAGACGCATAAAAATCTAGTGGAATTGATTCGCTGATATTTATAAACTTATACACGGAGGCTTTAAGAAGGCTTTGGATAGACAGCATTTTCGATCTGGGGCACTGGTAAGTCGCAGACTCAACTGGAGCACTTCTGGTTTGCTTACGGAAGATTGGAAGCCACCTTACTTGAGGACTGACTTTTTGTCTTGGATTTCTTTAACTGTGATCGCGTACTCTCTGCGCTCTCAGTGAACGTGGTAAAACTGAAAGGATTAGCACAATGATATACTGTCAAAAAATACGTGATATCATTTACGATGTCCTTTTCATCTCAGAGACTAAGTCGCATGAAGCTTAGAGCAACGTAGGTACATATGTAGCATATGTACGTACTCATCTACGATCTTCATCATAAAGGCAAGTGTTCGAAGTTAGCAAACGCCAAAACCAGCACAAAGAGAACGTATAGAAAATAAAGAAAGTACAAGTAGAGACATTAAATACAGAACACATTTATCTAAGGAATTGGAATTGAATAATCTACTCATGCGCAATAGCGGTTCATGCATGCCGTAGGTAGTTCTTTGGTGGGGGCAATGAATCAACATCAAATTAACCTATGAACGAGAGCAAGAAGGGAGCATTAATAAAGCCAGTCATAAGCTGATGGAGAAATGTTAGGTAATTATTGATGCGGCTTGAGTGACTGTTTGCATAGGCAAGAGCTGAATACTATGTTCGTAAGGAGGTAGATTAGAAGTATCATTCCAAGGAAGACCCTTCAAAGCAAAGCATATTATATAAATTTGTGTTGTATTGCCTCAATAGGATGTTTGTGAATCTCTATATGAGACCAAACTAGAGAGGCGTACTCGAGATGAGGGCGAACATAGCAGTTATACAACGACAGTGTTACATAAGGGACATTGAATTCTTTTGCCAACTTCTTTATGAAAGCTAGCATAGAGTTTGCTTTCCTAACAATTGAGCACATAAGCTCACTAAATTCAAGGTTGATATTGAAATAAACATCAAGGCCACGAAAACTAGACACGTTGCATGATGATTAACCACACATGAAATACACAGCTTTAGAGGGTTCCCGTTTTTTTCGAGAAAGCCATAGTTTGACACTTCGAGGGGTTGAGAATGAAGCAATTATTACTACACCATGCTCCAAAGCTATCGAATTCTTTTCGAAGAACTTCGTGATCAGAAGTGTTTTGAATGGACCTGAAAATGTTCATATCGTCCGCAAAAATCAGAATTTCACTATACGAAATGCGAGCGACCACGTCATTGATTGCGATATTGAAAAGCAAAGGTTCAAGGTGACTGCCTTGTGGTACACCCGACTAAGCATTGAAAAGATTCGATAAACTGTTGCGAAATTTTACTTGGTACGTTCTATTTCTTACTTACTTACTTAAGGTGGCACTACAGTCCGGGTCGGACTAGGGCCTCAACCAACATGCTTCTCCAGCCAGCTCGGTCCCTAGCTAGCTGCCTCCAGTTTTGCACGCAAAGTTGGTTGAGGTCCTCTCCTACTTGCGTGCGCCACCTGAGTCGCGGTCTTCCTCTACTGCGCCGTCCCTCGGGATTGGATTCGAAGACTTTCCGGGCCGGAGCGTTGGTGTCCATTCGCTCTACATGACCCAGCCATCTAAGCCGCTGGACCTTGACTCGTTTGACAAGGTCAGTGTCGCTGTACAGCCCGTACAGTTCGTCATTAAATCTTCTTCTCCACTCTCCATCTATGCAGACGGGACCAAAAATCACCCGAAGAATTTTTCTCTCGAAGCATCCTAAAGCGTTCTCGTCTGCCTTTGACAAGGTCCATGCCTCTGCGACATATATAAGAACCGGGATGATAAGTGTCTTATACAGGGACACTTTAGTTGCTCGAGAGAGGACTTTACTACTCAATTGCCTTCTTAGTCCGAAGAAACAGCGATTGGCAAGAGTTATTCTTCGTTTGATTTCAGCGCTGGTGTCGTTGTCTGAATTAATAGCGGCGCCTAGGTAGACAATGTCCTTAACTACCTCAAAGTTATAGCTGTCAATCGTGACGTTTTGTCCAAGACGTCGGTGTTGGGTGTCCTTTCTTGATGACAGCATATACTTGGTCTTGCCCTCATTTACCACTAAACCCATCTTCTTCGCTTCCGTCTCAATGCTCATAAACGCGCCATTGACATCACGCTGCGTTCTTCCAATTATGTCAATATCGTCGGCATATCCGAGCAATTGAACGGATTTTTGAAAGATTGTGCCTCTTGTGTTGACGTGGGAGTTTTGCACTATTCTTTCAAGAACGATGTTGAAGAAATCGCATGACAGTGCATCGCCTTGCCTAAACCTTTTTTGACATCGAATGTATCGGTGAGATCTTTTCCGACCCTGATGGAGCAGCGTGCGTTCTCCATCGTCATGCTACACAATCGGACAAGTTTGGTAGGGATGCCAAAACTAGATATGGCTCTATATAACTCCTCTCTATAGATGCTGTCATACGCGGCCTTAAAATCGATGAAAAGGTGGTGGGTATCGATTTGAAGCTCCTGGGTTTTTTCCAAGATCTGCCGTAGTGTGAAGATTTGGTCTATGGTGGACTTTCCTGGTCTAAAGCCGCACTGATAAGGACCTATCAGGTTGTTGACGAATGGCTTCAGACGCTCACACAATACGGCAGAGAGGATCTTATATGCGATGTTAAGAAGACTGATACCTCTGTAGTTGGCGCAGTTCAGAGGGTCTCCTTTCTTGAGGACCGGGGAAACAATGCTAAGGTTCCATTCATCGGGCATGCTTTCTTCCGACCATATTTTGCAAATGAGCTGGTGCATACTCCTGACCAGGTCATTGCCTGCCGCTTTAAACAATTCGGCAGTGAGGCCATCAGCTCCAGCAGCTTTGTTGGACTTTAGCTTGGATACTGCTGTCTTCACTTCGTTCAGGTCGGGTTGGCGGAATTGTTGGTCTACGTCGCCTAAATCGAATGGTTCTATCTCTCTAACAGCGGAATTGGGTTCATCATCGCCGTTATAGAGCTTGGAAAAGTGGTCTTTCCATATCCTCAGCATTGACTGCGGTTCCACCACGATGTTCCCTTGGTCGTCTTTGCAGGCTTCGGCTCGGGGCTTATAGCCCGAGGCTGTTGTTTTTACCTTTTGGTAAAACTTCCGAACCTCATTCCTGCTGTGGCACCCTTCTATCTCCTCGATCGCGCGCTTCTCATGCTCTCTCTTTTTCCGTCTGAGAAGCCAGTGTTCGTCTCTCCTCTTCTGCTTGTAGAGCTCGTAAGCAGTTCTAGTCATTTTGTGCAGCGCCGCTTTGTATGCTTCCTGTTTAGCTGCATGTGCTTGCCGGCATTCGTCGTCAAACCAGGGGTTTCGTTGTGGTGGCCGTGTGAAACCCAGCACTTCAGAGGCGGCATCTCTGATGGCTGATTGGCAGTGCTGCCACTGGTTCTCTATACTTGATGCTGGCGGCAAAGGACTCCTTAAGAGGATGTAAGAGACTCGATCGGAAAAGGACTTGGCGATCTCTTGCGATTGTAGTCGTTCAACGTCGAATTTTCTCACAGTATTTCCTTGTGTTGGCTTGGATCGGGATATCCGCAGTCGTACCTTGGCTACAACAAGGTAGTGGTCCGAGTCAATGTTGGCCCCTCGGAATGTTCGGACATCCTCTATACTGGAGAAGTGTCGTGCGTCGATCGCAATGTGGTCAATCTGGTTGACGGTTGATTGATCAGGAGATTTCCATGTCCCTTTGTGGATATTGAGGTGCTGGAACCGCGTACTAGCTACCAGAACATCTCGCCCCGCAGCGAAATCGATCAGCCTGAATCCGTTATCGGAGGTGTTGTCGTGCAGGCTGTATCTTCCGATTATTCCACCAAAGATATCCTCTCTTCCTAGCTTGGCATTAAAATCTCCTAGAACAATCTTAATGTCATAGCCAGGGCACTGCTCATATGTTTTGTCCAGGAGCTCGTAGAATACGTTCTATTTCAGAAATAGGAATTAATCCATACAATAAATACTGTAGGAAAACCAAAAGCCTTGAGCTTATATATTATAACATCATGAGAGAGCTGATCGAAATCTTTGGAAAGATCAGTGTTAATGCAGTCGAGCTCATGCCCATCTTTAAGAGGATTGGAAAATTTGTGATGAAAGGAAAGAAGGTGTGTTACCGTTGATCTTCTTTGTATAAATCCATGCAGCTGGCTGCAAATAATATTTTTTGTTAGAAATAAAAGGCTGTCACAAGCAACTTGCTCAAAAAGCTTAGGGATGCAAGAGAGTTTGGATATTGGTCTGTAGTTTTGTAGTTTTGTTTTGTAGAACTGTGAAAAAATGATTTGCGAAGGAATTGCAAATATCGTTAGTAATCTTCAGAGGAATATCACCGAGGATAAAGGTCGCTGGTTAGCCGTCAGATTTTTTCTTTTAATTGACAAATCACTAAAAAATTTTAGGGTCATCTCTTAGACAAAAACCCCATCTGTCTAAGGTAGTTGGAGTAAATAGTTTAGGAGAGAGTGTTAAAGTCTTAAAAAAAAACCTAATATAAACATGGTGGTCGGTTATAGAACGAGTCTTAATGTATGTAAGATTACCATGCTTTATTCCTCTTGCTCCGCAGAATTTTCAGTTCTTTGGCATACCAAGGCTGACAAAAGCAGGAGTCTTAAAGAATTTTTCGGGGATTAATTTCATACAATTTTCCAAGACCAAGCAAAAATATTTGACTGCAACGTCAATATTTTCAGAAGCTTATACGCTATGGTGACTCGTTCTGCTTAGTTCTTCAGAGAGCTAATCGAAATTCGCTCCAGAAGAATATTTAAAGGTGGGTGAAGATTACCTAAGTTAGTAATGCCATACGTAGATTTAAGAACAACAGTACTAACAGCGTCGGATAAAAAAACTAAATCGAGAATGCGATTCATATAGCTCCTTGTACGGCTTATTTGCTGTAAGTCTGAAGAAATGAAATGTTATCGTGAATAGAAACCTTTGGACATGTAGCGAATAAGCAGAATAAGCTCATCGGAAATGGTCTTAAGGCCGAACGGGTGGTTTCGAATCCCGCTTTGGGTGTCTACTTTACTTTCAGCTTCCTAGTTTCATCTGTACGCCGCACTATGGAACGAAACGAGGTTGAGCGTCTCATAAATCTGTAACTTTTTTGTTTCTTCATCGAATTAAGTGAAATTTGAAACATAATATCTTGAATATATGGTAAATATAAATTTACAAATTCTTTGAGATTCGCCAGTGTCATGAGTATAAAAAAAATGTTCAAAATGATAAAATATATTTTTTTTTATTGAAATTTTCAACAAGAGAAGATATTAATCCAAAAAACAGCTTTTTATGTATTTTTTATTCAGTATCAATATTAATTAAGCAAACAATTTTGATATCGTAGGGTTGCCAAAGCTTCTCTTTGACTTTTTTTGTAAAAAAATTTTTTTTGGTAAAATGTAGGAAAATGCATGAACCCAGGGTTATATATAAATATCCTAATTTGTGTTTCAAGAGTCATTTTCAACCTCTTTTTTATTTTATTTCCATAAACCAACAATTTTCAACTAGAAAATTTAATGTACGTAGTAGGATGTCCTAGATTTCTGAGGTTTTCTCAACTGTTCATTCATATTTTTCCACTAGCATAGAACACTTTGCGATTTTTCGAATCGTAAAGCTTTTAGAATGTTCTAGAAGCACTAATATCTAACCCTCCGTTTCTAAAAGCAAATTGGCTTCATCTGTCATCAATTTCACTTTTCCAAAACTTGAAATGAGGATCGAATGTGTATAATAAAGTGTGAAAAACACACAAAAACGTTCGTAGCTGATCGTGAACATTTTACAGAGCTTTTTCTCGCTGGATGACTAATTTGTCTCTCATTGCCATTTTTAACGGTCAGTTTGTATGGTTATCTTAAGCATATTCATACGAGGTTGAAAGGAGGCTATTATTATAGGAAGGTGATACTTCAATTTATTTATTTAAAACTATTTAACTTTGGTTTTGGAGCAACCATGTTAAAAGAAACTATGATGAAATTTGGTAATAATTATGTCACTTGTATGGTGTAAGGGGAGAGCCTTTCTGTATAATTTATTAAACCATTATTTGTTTTTATTGATTAGGTATAAAGCATGAGCAGAATTTCAATATTTTCTATCAATGTAGTAAAAATTGAAGAGCAACAAAGTCAAATTCAAAAAGAAAAAAAAATTCACTTTTTACAAATTTTTGCTTATAAACAAAAATGGCGGACGTATGTGGACGAGGTTATTTTTGATTCTGAATCTTCAATAATAAACAAATACAAAAAAATAGGTCCCAAGGGTGGAGGCAGGTGGAGCTAACAAAGAAAACCAATTGAAAATATCACAAAGCAAAAGAAAAGTTATTTTTCTTTTTTTTCTTTAAATTAATCGTTGAACTTAATCGCAACGAAAACAATTGTTTTGTAAAGAGAAAAAAACGACCTCTCCAAAAATATATTACACTAATTATTTTTATTCAGGAAGCTACAAAATATTTCACTTCAAACTTTGTATTCTTTACCAATTAATTATAATCAAATTAATTTATTGGGTTTGATCAACAATTTAAGTACCAAAAATAAAAAATAATGAAAAAACAGTTACAGTTTCGGAAAGAGCTGGTTTTCTAGTTTAAGGCCTCATCTTTAGATTTTTCAAATTGTAAAATTTTCCAAAACCATTTATGAGACGCTAAAGCTCATTGCGTCCCATAGTGCGCCGCACCGCCTTTGAGGTTATAAAGGTTTTTCCAATAAGAGTGATATGATTTCTTTTTTGAAAAAACACACTTTTTATTAAGGAAATTCAAATATTTTTTATTCAATGTGCAGTTCAATCATTACCATTATGTTTTAAATAAAACGTCATTCAAATGGCCACCACGACTTCTTCTGCAGCAACAAATTAACCCAATTTTCGAGCACTTTTTCCACTAAATCAAGTCGTATATCATGAATGGCACGTTCAATATTGACTTGTAAGGCTTGGAGAGAATCTGGTTTATTTTGAAAGACCAATGACTTCAAATAACCCCACAAGAAATAGTCTAATGGTGTTAAATCAAAACTTCTTGGAGGCCATTCAATATCACCATTTCTTGAAATAATCGAATCACTAAACTTCTCTCGCAATAATTCAACTGTCAGTTTTAATTAATTATTATTATATTAATATAATAATAATTAATTAAATAAATTAAAAAAAATTGTCAGTTTAAATTAATAATTCAATTGTTGCACTTGCTGTGTGGCACGTAGCCCCGTCTTGTTGAAACCAAATGTTTTCAAGGTCAACTTCTTCCAATTTCGACCATAAAAAGTTGGTTATCATCGACCTATACCGCTCTCCATTGACAGTAACGGTGTTACCAGCTTCATTTTGAAAGAAGTACGGACCGATGATTCCACCAGCCCAAAAACCACACCAAACTGTCTATTTAGGTGAATGTAATGGTTTTTCATGAATATTTTGTGGATTTTCATCGCACCAGAATCGCCAGTTTTGTTTATTTACCGCACCAGTTAAATGAAAATGAGCCTCATCGGAAAAGATGATTTTCTTAAAAAAATCGTTATCGTTTTGAAGTTGTTCCAAGGCAAAATTAGAAAATTCACGACGTTTCCGGTGGTCCAATGGCTTCTGTTCTTGTGTGAGAACAATTTTATAGGGATGCAAACCCTAATGCTTTCTTAAAATCCGCCAGGTTGTGGTTTGAGACAGTCCTAATTGTTGAGAACGTCTTGGAATTGACAACTCGCAGTCTTCAGCAACACTTTCTTGAACGGCAGCAATATTTGCATTACTTCGAGCGGTTCTTTGTCTTATTGGCACTTGAACTTACTCTGGGCATTTACTTTTCTTTCAGCCTCCCAGTTTCGTATGGACGCCGCCCTTGAGGTTATATGTGAAATTACTAACATCTTATTTCCAACTACTGCAAGACAGAAAAAAGGGAAGGCTGCTACCCTGGTAGTACAATGGACCGGTAATTACGTCTGAGTTCTCCTGATTAGCATATAAGCCTCCTCTTTTTACTAAAAAAAAAAAAAAAATATTGGAAAACCCTTTATATTAAATTACAACCACCTTATTTCCATTTAGAACTCTAGATCTCGAAAAGCATCCTGTTTTTTATAAAAAATTTCCGTGCTTCATCCACTGAGAAGGCAACACCATCTTCTGTGGTAGAAAAATGCCCCTTTAAGTGAAAGGAAGACGTTGACATACGGTTCAAAATATTGAACCATTAATTAAGGGAATAAGTTGACGGCAGCTCAAATAAACGAACTTCGTTTAGCAGCAGATGTAAAGCAAAGCTTGATCGTATTAGAAATAATTAAATCTGTGAAACCTTTACGCCAAAAATACCATCTTCCAAAAAAACAGAGCCCAATCAGCTCAGTTGTCATGTTCAGAGAAGAGACCCAGAGGGCCCCATCAAAAAGGCAATATTTTACAACACTCAGAAACGATCGCAAAAAAACGGAAAGAAAGGTACCAAAACAGACAAAGGCAACGTCAGCTGCATTTAGTTGGTCTCAGATGTGGAAAAATCAAAAACCATGAGTCCCGTAGACGCTTTCCGAGGTCTACGTGGTTTCGTACGACACCAATTGGTCAGTAGTCCTTAGCAAAAAAGTAGGAGAGTTGTGATCACTTCGACATAACGATTGTCTTAATGCCAAAAAGGAGAAGGACATAGTAATTGATACTCTCAATAGATCCTTAGATCGAGAAATCGCCAACCGCAACAGACAACAGAAACAGCCTCGTTCTCTAAGACATCGTGTTTGTGAAAATGTCACAGATTAACATTCATAGTGTCTGAACCATCGCATCAGTTGCAGATGAGGACGCTGCCGCAATATTCGAGAAACCATCAGCAATCAGACTGCTCGCATTGCACAGCGCCTTTTCAATCAAATTATTTGCAGCTTTATCAGGTTCCCTTCCGAGTACTGTTGGAATCAATTATGAGTTTCACTTTTGATTATGACACATACATTTTGTTGTTTTTCAATAAGAGGGAGGCTTTAGCAACATTGCGAAGTCTCCTCTTAATTTATCGTCAAATCAAAGAACGCAAAAAGCGCTCTGCCAGTTTTTGTGACAAATCCAACTCTCGTTTCCATATTAAAAAAAAAGAAATCTCCAGCTTGTTGTTAGTTTTCTTTTGGCATTCTATCTTATTTCCTTGGGTATCGCTAAAACACCTCTTTATAAAACCTTAACTAAAAACAAGACTCCAATATTCTTACCGAAGAACAAATGAGCAAAAAGTACCTTAGAGCATCGAAAGAAATATAAACTGATATCGATAATCAAAACAAATGGGCTACGCAGCTAATATTGCCTTTTTTATTCATATTATAAAATTTAATTCTAAACCAATGCCTTGGAGTCTACTTATTTTGTAAGTTCGGTTCACACGCAGGTGGGGTATAAAGCCATTTTTTGCTTCCATAGCCCATTGATTTTATGATTTTAACCTTCAAAGTGTATTTATTTCCTCTTTTTCTTCTCTTTGAGCTTATCAATCCCATGAATTCCCTGAGGGACGTTTTAAAAGTTCGCCCAAATCACCGAGGGTTACTTATTATCATCAACAAAAGATCTGATTTCGAAATTAACAACGACTCTGTGAGTAAAAAAGCGATTGAGGCAGCCTTCTCATAAAATAAATAACTCCACACCACCAAAGAAAATACTTTGATTTTAGAGTGATCCCTGCCAAAAGTATAAAAAAAGGACCAAAAATCGATTTTACTACACATACCATCCCTTACTTACTTATTTGCGTAAATAGGTCAAAGTATTTTGTGTGTGCTCAACTGATGGCTCAATTGCCCCACTACACGAACGAAAGGGAATGAATTGGACTAATATAAGGGACACGTCACACAAATATAATAAATGGCTACACGATACAAACATGTAGCTATATTTCCATGAGAACCGCATGACTCTTTAAATATTTCCTAGGCAATTATCCTTGAAGCGTGTGAAATCGCAATCGTGTGAGGTGCTTTTCCGTTGCCTAAGTGTCTGGAAGTAAAATGTCTAAAGAAAAAATAAAGAGGGTAGAATAGCAGAGGCTCCTCCACGGTGCATGAAAGAGAAAAGGGCCATTGAAAAAAAGTTAGATTGTGCAGGTCGGCGTCATGTACTAGAAACTAGATACACTCAGAGAAGTTGGTTTTCAGGTATATAAGAATGCAGGGATCTTCATTTCATTGCTGAATTGCTCATGCCAATTATGTACCCACCTACTGCCGGAAATTTGCCAAATGCTTCTCCTCTGAAAAGTTTGGCTTAGACTGAAGCTATGGGGGTGGAAAATTAAGTTGCAGATAAATGAGAGTGAGGGTAAAACACGTAATTAGTTGAAATCTCGTGCCAATCAAACACTAAAAAAAGAGTAGTGCGAATAGAATGATGGCTTTGATGACCTATTATGCATTCCGCACACCCACTCCATGGCTTCAGATTCGATCAGAGAGCTAACAGAGGTTACATAGAAATCATCCCTAATATGGTTATTCTTTCAGGGAGAAAATAAAACAAGAGGCCAATACACAAACAAGCTTTGAATTTTCTTATTTCAGCATTGGAAGCACACCTTCAATTCTTTGATCGCATTAAAAAAAAAAGTAAAAAAGAAAGAAAAGTAATATTTGCTGAACCTTAATACGTCAACTTCTTGCTCAGTCAAAGAATCTATTACTTTATTGAAGTTTGTATTTGGTTGGGCGAGTACTATTCGAGAAGGCTCTGATTGGTGTCAACTTGGCGGGACCCAGTACTTTACACGTCAATTGTGCTTATTGTACATCCACTCGGTAGCCACTGGGAATTGGATCCTCTACCCGAAAATGACCTGCTAAGCTAGTTTGTGCATTTGTTTAAAAAAGGGCAACACTGAATCACTCTAGGAATAAAGACTTACTGCCCGAATCTCAGTTTTCTGCCACAGCTTATTGCGAATGTCTTAGCGGATGACTCTAATTCACAGAATCAACGGTGAACTTCAGCAATTAAAATAGCGGAAGCCCCTGAATGAACTACTCCGACATATTTGATTTAAAGAACTTTCAGGGTCTATTAATACCAAGAAAGGGTACTGAATTAGAGATGGTAGCAGATGAGCTCCTAGCGAGCCAACAGCAGCTGTCGAACTGACAAACAACGGACAACGGAAACAACGTTTATTTTTGTGTGGATTTGTCGTTAGAGGTAGGATATGGTTACCAACCAAAATGCAGTAAATGAGCCTATAATGACCATCCACATCAGGGCTAAATTCGACAACATTGGCCAATATGCGCCCACGCCCCACAGAAGAGAAAGATGAGATCTCCAAAGATTGTTTCTTTGAGCTCCTCGAAGCAGCTTATTAGAAACGTTCTTGGTGATTTAAAAAAAAAAAACGGGGAAAGAGGACATCTGTATACATACAATCGGTAAGAAAGGCCTGACTAATCGATTTTGATGGAGGGCTAAATCTGATTGCTAGTATAGTTCGTGCTTCCCTCATCTCAATATTCATAAAGGTACATGGCGATCCCCAGATCAACCAAATTGAACGACGCAAGACAATCTTCCAGTATAATAGATGTCCAAACTTTGTGAGGGGTCAACTTTGACTCGCACCACTACCTTGTTGCCTTCTTGTAACCAAGGTACGAATGAATATATCCTGTTCACGACTTGTGGTAACTAACGCTATGAAGCGATATGAGGTCGGAAGGGATTAACAGTGCCTTTTCCAATCAAGTGTCCCTCCAACTATCCTTAAATCCTATGGCGCCAATATTAAGCATTGAAGATCAGTGGCAGAAATTCAAACAAGCCATCAGAACGGCTGCCTCTGAGACTCTGGGTTTGACGCGGCCTCCAAAATGAAACCAATGCAATAGTTCAATGAAAAACGCAGGCGCGAGTTTTTCCCAATTGAGTAATACGAATGTATTTATTTATGTAAATATTGAATGAGACTCGTAAGTTTTGCTGAATTAAAAAGACAAATCAAGAGAAAGAGCTACCATAGATACCCGTATCTGGCTCGTCAGATGTTTGAATTCGGAAAGCTGTCGAAATCATCTGGGAAATATAAAAATTCATCTCCGGAAACTACATAGAAAAAATTTTCAAAATCCTACTAATATTATAAAAGTGAAAGTTTGTATGTGTGGATGTATGTTTGTTCCTCTTTCACGCAAAAACTACTGAATGGATTTTACTTAAACTTTCCAATAATATAGCTTATACATCAGAATAACACATAGGCTACAATTTATCCCTAAATTCCCACGGGAACGGGAACGTATACGGGAACTTTGACACTACAGCACCGATTTCAAAAATTCTTTCACCCTTAGAATGCTACGCTATCCCCGAGTAACATAAAAACTTACTCATCCCCATATTCCTACGGTTCCCAGCATTCCCACGGGAGCAGGAACGTATACGGGAACTTTGACACTACAGCACCGATTTCAAAAATTCTTTATCCGTTAGAATGCTACACTATCCCCGAGTAACATAAAAACTAATTCATCCCCATATTCTTATGGTTCCCTATATTCCCACGGGAGCAGGAACGTATACCGGAACTTTGACACTACAGCACCGATTTCAAAAATTCTTTCACCCTTAGAATGCTACACTATCCCCGAGTAACATAAAAACTAATTCATTCCCTTATTCCTACGGTTCCCTATATTCCCACGGGAGCAGGAACGTATACGGGAACTTTGACACTACAGCACCGATTTCAAAAATTCTTTCACCCTTAGAATGCTACACTATTCCCGAGTATTATAAAAACTAATTCATCACCATATTCCTACGGGAGCAGGAACGTATACGGGAACTTTGACACTACAGCACCGATTTCAAAAATTCTTTCACCGTTAGAATGCTACACTATCCCCGAGTAACATAAAAACTAATTCATCCCCATATTCCTACGGTTCCCTATATTCCCACGGGAGCAGAAACGTATACGGGAACTTTGACACTACAGCACCGATTTCAAAAATTCTTTCACCCTTAGAATGCTACACTATCCCCGAGTAACATAAAAACTAATTCATCTCCATATTCCTACGGTTCCCTATATTCCCACGGGAGCAGGAACGTATACCGGAACTTTGACACTACAGCACCGATTTCAAAAATTCTTTCACCCTTAGAATGCTACACTATCCCCGAGTAACATGAGAACTTATTCATCCCCATATTCCTACGGTTCCCTATATTCCCACGGGAGCAGGAACGTATACGGGAACTTTGACACTACAGCACTGATTTCAAAAATTCTTTCACCCTTAGAATGCTACACTATCCCCGAGTAACATAAAAACTAATTCATCCCCATATTCCTACGGTTCCCAACATTCCCACGGGAGCAGGAACGTATACGGGAACTTTGACACTACAGCACCGATTTCAAAAATTCTTTCACCCTTAGAATGCTACACTATTCCCGAGTAACATAAAAACTAATTCATCCCCATATTCCTACGGGAGCAGGAACGTATACGGGAACTTTGACACTACAGCACCGATTTCAAAAATTCTTTATCCGTTAGAATGCTACACTATCCCCGAGTAACATAAAAACTAATTCATCCCCATATTCCTACGGGAGCAGGACGTATACGGGAACTTTGACACTACAGCACTGATTTCAAAAATTCTTTCACCGTTAGAATGCTACACTATCCCCGAGTAACATGAGAACTTATTCATCCTCATATTCCTACGGTTCCCTATATTCCCACGGGAGCAGGAACGTATACGGGAACTTTGACACTACAGCACCGATTTCAAAAATTCTTTCACCGTTAGAATGCTACACTATCCCCGTGTAACATAAAAACTAATTCATCCCCATATTCCTATGGTTCCCAATATTCCCACGGGAGCAGAAACGTATACGGGAACTTTGACACTACAGCACTGATTTCAAAAATTCTTTCACCCTTAGAATGCTACACTATCCCCGAGTAACATAAAAACTAATTCATCCCCATATTCCTACGGTTCCCAACATTCCCACGGGAGCAGGAACGTATACGGGAACTTTGACACTACAGCACCGATTTCAAAAATTCTTTCACCCTTAGAATGCTACACTATTCCCGAGTAACATAAAAACTAATTCATCCCCATATTCCTACGGGAGCAGGAACGTATACGGGAACTTTGACACTACAGCACCGATTTCAAAAATTCTTTATCCGTTAGAATGCTACACTATCCCCGAGTAACATAAAAACTAATTCATCCCCATATTCCTACGGGAGCAGGACGTATACGGGAACTTTGACACTACAGCACTGATTTCAAAAATTCTTTCACCGTTAGAATGCTACACTATCCCCGAGTAACATGAGAACTTATTCATCCTCATATTCCTACGGTTCCCTATATTCCCACGGGAGCAGGAACGTATACGGGAACTTTGACACTACAGCACCGATTTCAAAAATTCTTTCACCCTTAGAATGCTACACTATTCCCGAGTAACATAAAAACTAATTCATCCCCATATTCCTACGGGAGCAGGAACGTATACGGGAACTTTGACACTACAGCACTGATTTCAAAAATTCTTTCACCCTTAGAATGCTACACTATCCCCGAGTAACATAAAAACTAATTCATCCCCATATTCCTACGGTTCCCAACATTCCCACGGGAGCAGGAACGTATACGGGAACTTTGACACTACAGCACCGATTTCAAAAATTCTTTCACCCTTAGAATGCTACACTATTCCCGAGTAACATAAAAACTAATTCATCCCCATATTCCTACGGGAGCAGGAACGTATACGGGAACTTTGACACTACAGCACCGATTTCAAAAATTCTTTCACCCTTAGAATGCTACACTATTCCCGAGTAACATAAAAACTAATTCATCCCCATATTCCTACGGGAGCAGGAACGTATACGGGAACTTTGACACTACAGCACCGATTTCAAAAATTCTTTATCCGTTAGAATGGTACACTATCCCCGAGTAACATAAAAACTAATTCATCCCCATATTCCTACGGGAGCAGGACGTATACGGGAACTTTGACACTACAGCACTGATTTCAAAAATTCTTTCACCGTTAGAATGCTACACTATCCCCGAGTAACATAAGAACTAATTCATCCCCATATTCTTACGGTTCCCTATATTCCCACGGGAGCAGGAACGTATACGGGAACTTTGACACTACAGCACCGATTTCAAAAATTCTTTCACCCTTAGAATGCTACACTATCCCCGAGTAACATAAAAACTAATTCATTCCCTTATTCCTACGGTTCCCTATATTCCCACGGGAGCAGGAACGTATACGGGAACTTTGACACTACAGCACTGATTTCAAAAATTCTTTCACCCTTAGAATGCTACACTATCCCCGAGTAACATAAAAACTAATTCATCCCCATATTCCTACGGTTCCCAGCATTCCCACGGGAGCAGGAACGTATACGGGAACTTTGACACTACAGCACCGATTTCA
The DNA here is from genome assembly GCA_949752695.1 of Melanostoma scalare. Classification (NCBI taxonomy): domain Eukaryota; kingdom Metazoa; phylum Arthropoda; class Insecta; order Diptera; family Syrphidae; genus Melanostoma; species Melanostoma scalare. The sequence goes on from OX456985.1 coordinate 63,083,234, forward strand.
AAAATTCTTTCACCCTTAGAATGCTACACTATTCCCGAGTATTATAAAAACTAATTCATCCCCATATTCCTACGGGAGCAGGAACGTGTACGGGAACTTTGACACTACAGCACCGATTTCAAAAATTCTTTCACCCTTAGAATGCTACACTATCCCCGAGTAACATAAAAACTAATTCATTCCCTTATTCCTACGGTTCCCTATATTCCCACGGGAGCAGGAACGTATACGGGAACTTTGACACTACAGCACTGATTTCAAAAATTCTTTCACCCTTAGAATGCTACACTATCCCCGAGTAACATAAAAACTAATTCATCCCCATATTCCTACGGTTCCCAACATTCCCACGGGAGCAGGAACGAATACGGGAACTTTGACACTACAGCACCGATTTCAAAAATTCTTTCACCGTTAGAATGCTACACTTTCCCCGAGTAACGTAAAAACTAATTCATCCCCATATTCCTACGGTTCCCTATATTCCCACGGGAGCAGAAACGTATACGGGATCTTTGACACTACAGCACCGATTTCAAAAATTCTTTCACCCTTAGAATGCTACACTATCCCCGAGTAACATGAGAACTTATTCATCCCCATATTCCTACGGTTCCCTATATTCCCACGGGAGCAGGAACGTATACGGGAACTTTGACACTACAGCACTGATTTTAAAAATTCTTTCACCCTTAGAATGCTACACTATCCCCGAGTAACATAAAAACTAATTCATCCCCATATTCCTACGGTTCCCAACATTCCCACGGGAGCAGGAACGTATACGGGAACTTTGACACTACAGCACCGATTTCAAAAATTCTTTCACCCTTAGAATGCTACACTATTCCCGAGTAACATAAAAACTAGGTTAGGTTAGGTAAAATGGGCTGACGGTTGATCTTATTACCATCACACTTAGATCAATGTAGATCCGTTGTGATACCCTGACGTATTGTAACGTCCCAGAAACCTATGATTTTATGTCTGTTCAGTATTTAACCATTTTGTGTTCTTAGTGAAGTTTAACAGGCTGCTCTTTGGAGCGTCTGATAATTCTTCTAGTTCATTAAAGAAGTAATTTCCTAGAAATTTTTTCCTAGTATGACAGAGTGCTGGGCATTGACAAAGGAAGTGACTAGTGTCCTCATGTTCATCTTCGTCATTGCATCCTCTGCATAGGTCATCGGTGCAAAGACCCATTTTCTTTTTGTGATAACCAAGTAGGTTATGTCTAGTTATGATACTGATAAGCGTTCGCAATGAAATTCTATTCAATGATAGCAGCTTTTCAGATTCTTTCTTATCATATTTCGGCCATAGTTTCCTGGAAGTAACACAGGAATCTAGGCATTCCCATCTTTCATTGGATTTTCGCATTATTTTGTTACCAATGATCTGTTTCATTTCACAGGGTGGGATCCTGATTGATTTATCAATGAGAGAAGGGTCAAGTGCTGATCCTTTCCTCGCTAGTTCGTCCGCTTTTTCGTTTCCCGGTATACCACTATGACCGGGGACCCAGCAGAGTCTAACGTTATGCTGTGTGCCAAGAACCCTTAGCTCTTCGCGACAGCAAGAAACAAGCCTTGATTTGACAAGAGTGGCAGAAATCGCTTTTATTGCTGCTTGGCTATCAATGAAAAAAGTGATATCAGCATGTGATAGCGCCATCATGGACACCTGTTTTGCAGCGTTTGTAACTGCCAAGATCTCGGCTTGGAAGACGCTGCTGTGATTAGGAAGTCTGAATGAACTGGCAAGTTTTAGGCTTTCTGAAAAGAAACCTGCCCCTGTTCCAACTTCCATTTTTGAACCGTCGGTATAGATTGCTATAGACGTTTCGTAAGGTGTTTCATTCTCCCAATCTTGTCTATTGGGGAAGCTAGTTGTGAAGGATTTTTTAAAGTCCAAGTATGGAGTTATGTAATCCGTGCAGATATTGTTATCTGCGTATCTTGATAAAATCTGTGCGTGTCCTATTTGGCTGGTTTTCCAGACATTACATTGGTTTAGTCTAAGTGCACTATTTGCTGCCGCTTCTTGAACGTAGAGATCAAGAGGTGTGAGATTGAGGACTACTTCCAAACTCGCGGTCGGTGTAGTTCTCATTGCACCAGTTACGCAAATACAGGCAGATCTTTGAACTTTGGTTAGGGTTTTTAAATGCGTGGATTTTTCCAACGCCTTCCACCAGACCAAGTTGCCATAAGATAGGATAGGTCTAACAATGGCAGTATACATCCACAGGATGATCTTGGGATTTGGTCCCCAGTTTAAAAAAAAACTAATTCATAAAAACTAATTCATCCCCATATTCCTACGGGAGGAGGAACGTATACGGGAACTTTGACACTACAGCACCGATTTCAAAAATTCTTTCACCGTTAGAATGCTACACTATCCCCGAGTAACATAAAAACTAATTCATCCCCATATTCCTACGGGAGCAGGACGTATACGGGAACTTTGACACTACAGCACTGATTTCAAAATTTCTTTCACCGTTAGAATGCTACACTATCCCCGAGTAACATAAAAACTAATTCATCCCCATATTCTTACGGTTCCCAACATTCCCACGGGAGCAGGAACGTATACGGGAACTTTGACACTACAGCACCGATTTCAAAAATTCTTTCACCCTTAGAATGCTACACTATCCCCGAGAAACATGAGAACTTATTCATCCCCATATTCCTACGGTTCCCTATATTTCCACGGGAGCAGGAACGTATACGGGAACTTTGACACTACAGCACCGATTTCAAAAATTCTTTCACCCTTAGAATGCTACACTATCCCCAAGTAACATAAAAACTAATTCATCCCCATATTCCTACGGTTCCCAACATTCCCACGGGAGCAGGAACGTATACGGGAACTTTGACACTACAGCACCGATTTCAAAAATTCTTTCACCCTTAGAATGCTACACTATCCCCGAGTAACAAAAGAACTAATTCATCCCCATATTCCTAACGTTCCCTATATTCCCACGGGAGCAGGAACGAATACGGGAACTTTGACACTACAGCACCGATTTCAAAAATTCTTTCACCGTTAGAATGCTACACTATCCCCGAGTAATGTAAAAACTAATTCATCCCCATATTCCTACGGTTCCCTATATTCCCACGGGAGCAGGAACGTATACGGGAACTTTGACACTACAGCACCGATTTCAAAAATTCTTTCACCGTTAGAATGCTACACTATCCCCGAGTAACATAAAAACTAATTCATCCATTCCTACGGTTCCCTATATTCCCACGGGAGCAGGAACGTATACGGGAACTTTGACACTACAGCACTGATTTTAAAAATTCTTTCACCCTTAGAATGCTACACTATCCCCGAGTAACATAAAAACTAATTCATTCCCTTATTCCTACGGTTCGCTATATTCCCACTGGAGCAGGAACGTATACGGGAACTTTGACACTACAGCACCGATTTCAAAAATTCTTTCACCCTTAGAATGCTACACTATCCCCGAGTAACATAAAAACTAATTCATCCATTCCTACGGTTCCCTATATTCCCACGGGAGCAGGAACGTATACGGGAACTTTGACACTATAGCACTGATTTTAAAAATTCTTTCACCCTTAGAATGCTACACTATCCCCGAGTAACATAAAAACTAATTCATCCCCATATTCCTACGGTTCCCAACATTCCCACGGGAGCAGGAACGTATACGGGAACTTTGACACTACAGCACCGATTTCAAAAATTCTTTCACCCTTAGAATGCTACACTATCCCCGAGTAACATAAAAACTAATTCATCCCCATATTCCTACGGCTCCCTATATACAACACCGATTTCAAAAATTTTTCCACCTTTAGAATGCTACACTATCCCTGTGTAACATTAACTTTAATTCATCCACATATTCCTACGGGAACGGGAGTCCTTACTAATATAATAAGTGTGAAAGGATCTCTGTCTGTCCGTCGTTCTATGTTACCATCTCCCGCCCAAACTAATAAACCGATTTAAATGAAGTTTTAAACAAAGATTGTTCAGAACCTGAGGAAAGACATAGACTATATATTTTTTCCCTATATTCCCACGGGAGCAGGAACGTATACGGGAACTTTTACTTTACAGCACCGATTTCAAAAATTCTTCCACCGTTGGAATGCTCCATAATCCCGGAGTAACATTAACTTTAACTTATCCACATATTCCCACGAAAACGGTCACCATATTCCCACGGGAACGGGAGTCTTTACTAATATTGAAAATGCGAATGTAGCTATGTCGGTATGTTTTTCGTATGTCTCCCGTTCAAACTGCTAAACAGATTTTATTAAATTAGCTATATATCTATCCTTAAATTCCCACGGGAACGGAAATGGGAATTCAAAAACTACGGTCTCAAAAGAATTTTTAACAGGGCTACAAGGTGTTGAAATAGGGATTGAATGTTTTTTTTGGAAATACCGCCAGAAGTTTTATTTCCTAAAAAGTTAAAAATGCTGCTGAAAGTCACTATTCCACGCGGACGAAGTCGCGGGCACAGCTAGTATTGATATATATAAGTCGATTGGAATTTATTTTGTTCTTCGAAGTTTTGGTGGTGGAAATGGGTTCGTATCTCTGCTAATGTTGTATTTTTGTTTTATTTGGTGAGCAACAGCGAAACCTTACTCGGATACGTTTGCAGCCCCTTTAATTAGACAAAGAAAGTATTTATGTCCCCCAATTATGCAAATGTCCTTGTTCACACGTCGTTATGTGTACGATGTTGCGTATTCGTTGCTTAAAAATTCACTAGCTAGAAACGAAGAGCACAACGCAACGAATAAAGTCACTGACGTTTAAATATCAGACACTCCTTCCAAAAAAATATATTGTTAGTGTACTTACCTTTTTAAACAAATTTTCAAAGTTTCAGTGGAGAGTTAAATATTTGCGTCATTCGTTCATGATTCCAATTTCAGTGTAGCATAAAAGTTAAAAAGTTTAGTATTTCCTACCTAAAGGAAAAAAGTTGTCATAAGCATTAAGCGAAACATAAAAACACAACACTGACCTGTTGTTTGAATAGTTAAGCGTCCCCTTAAAATCTGTCAAATTTTTCCTGTCCAAAAAGTTTCAACCTCCGTTTGGTGTAGATATGGTATGTGCTTATAACTATGTGCAACTGCTTGCATGCATGTTTAACCATAAAGTAGGAATATTCAATTCAGTCACAAATAACTTTAAGGATCCTTCCAGATTCTGCTGCATGTGTAATTTTCAAATATTTCTCCAAAGAAAAATGACATTCCAATCGAGAGAGAATCTGAAAACCAAACCGATAAACTCCGAAAAACCACGGCACCGTCACATTTCAATAACTTTTGTATTGAGTTCCACCAAAACAAAAACCCATAAAAGAAAAACACAATTTAAAAAATCAAAATTGAATTAAATTTAGGTACACACATACATACATAGATACATATGTATATTTGTTTTGAAAACAAAATCTGAGGCGCATGCAAAAAAAACAAACAAACGAGTGTGGCGTTGCGTCGCACACACTGGGGCAGCTCGATATATAAAGACCAGTAACCAAAATTTAAATTTGAAATTTTTGGTATATGTACAAGGAAACTGTTATTTTTCATAAAGTATATGGTAAATATAAAGGGTGTCCCGTAATTCGTGTTACAAGGTTTGGGATGTGATTTTTGGTCATATTCTAAGAAAAAAATTGTAATGAAGTAAAGTCCGTTTCTCAACTATGACATCACATTTTGACAATTTGAAAAAAGGCTAACTTTGGTGTACCCTGTGACCTATGTTAAGCTCGATTTCTCTGCGTGATAGAATGAAATTCAAAAACGGGCTCTGGCATGCATTCAAAACGAAGGAGGGTACTTTGAGCACTTGTTATAAATCCTAACTAATATTATAAATGTGAAAGTCACTCTGTCTGTCCGGCTTTCTATGTTACCATCTCCCGCCTAAACTACTGAACCGATTTAAATGAAATTTGATACAGAGATAGCCTAAGACTTGAGGAAGGACATAGGCTATATATTTTATCCCTAAATTCCCACGGGAACGGGAACGTATACGGGAATTTAGAAACTACAACACCGATTTCAAAAATGTTTCCACGGATAGAATGCTTCACAATCCCAGAGTAACATAAACTTTAATTCATCCACATATTCCTACGGGAACGGGAGTCCTACCAAATATAATAAGTGTGAAAGAAGCTCTGTCTGTCCGTCGTTCTATGTTACCTTCTCCCGCCCAAACTAATAAGCCGATTTAAATGAAATTTTGTACAATGATTGTTCTGAACTTAAGGACGGACATAGGCTGTATTTCATTGGAATATTCCCACGGGAACCGGTCCTCACTATTATTATAAATGCAAAAGTAGCTCAGTCTGTTCACCTTTCTATGTTACCATCTCTCGCCCAAACTAATAAACCGATTTAAATGAAATTTTGTACAAAGATTGTTCAGAACCTGAGGAAGGACATAGGCTATATATTTTTTCCCTATATTCCCACGGGAGCAGGAACGTATACGGGAACTTTGACACTACAGCACCGATTTCAAAAATTCTTCCACCGTTGGAATGCTCCATAATCCCAGATTAACATTAACTTCAACTCATCCAAATATTCCCAAGAAAACGGTCACCATATTCCTACGGGAACGGGAGTCCTTACTGATATAATAAGTGCGAAAGTAGCTCTGTTTGTTCGCCTTTCTATGTTACCATCTCCCGCCCAAACTAATGAATAGATTTAAATGAAATTTTGTACAAAGTCTAGATCCTGTGAAAGGACATAGGCTATATATTTTATCCCTATATTCCCACGGGAATGAAAACGTATACGGGAACTTAGAAGCTACAGCACCGATTTCAAAAATTCTTCCACCGTAAGAATGCTACATTATCCCTGAGTAACATAAACTGTAAGTCATCCCCATTATTCCTACGGGAACGGTCACCATATTCAAACGGGAATAGGAGTTTTTATTAATATCATAAGTCTGAAATGAAATCTATCTGTCTATTTTTATTTGTTATCAAAAACCGCCCAAACTATTAAACCTATTTACATATATGAATTTTGGTAGAGAGATATAGTCTTGAGCCTGAAGATGGACATAGGCTATGTATGTTATCCCTGTATTCCCACAAGAATGCAAACGTTAACGGGAACTTAGAAACTGCTGAACTGATTTCTAGAAGTACTTCCCCGTTAGAACGCTACACTATCTCAAAGTAACATTAACTTTAATTTATCCCTATTATCCCATGGGAACGGAAGTACTTACTAACATTATAGATCCGAAATCAACTCCGTCTGTCTGTTTTGCTTTGTTACTATCTACCGCTCAAACTATTGAACCTATTTGTTTGAATTTTGGTGCAGAGATAGTCTTGACTTGAGCCTGAAGAAGGACAGGGTCTGTATTTGTTTTCCCAATATTGCTACGGTAACGGCAACGTAAACGGGAACCTTGAAGCTACTGGACCGATTTCAAAAGTTCTTTCATCGTGAGGTGACTTCTGTCAAATTGTCTATTACACAGTTGACCTGAGAAGAAATATCTATCTTGATCTTCAAATAAATATTGGCAATCAGTAATGCCTGTGTGAAAAGTCGATTTCGGCCCCGACTAATGAGATAGTTAACCATATAAATTATGTTTGACGTATTGGGGGATGTTTTCGAATGTCTATCAGTAGACAATATTATGGGCACAGAGAAAGTCACATCACACCCTATAGAGTTTCTCAATGCCTTAGAATTATCAGGAGTGAATGCAAGTTGGTGTTCCAGTGCTAATAATGAGTAGTCTAGAACTGTACACAGCTACAAATTACACATCTGGGATTTATATGATGACTGGAACAGCGAAATAAGAAAACTATTTATTCCCCTTATTTCTTTAGTTCCCACTGATTAGTCATTTTAGTTTTAAAGAGTGTATCAAACTCGCAAAACCTTTTTATTAGACAGAAGAAGGAAAAGGTAAGAACGTCGTGTGCGAAAATGTACTTAAATAAAATATAACAATAGTTTACTAAAACGCATGAATGTGTCTTATCTGCTGAAAGTCACTATTCCGCGCGGACGAAGTCGCGGGCACAGCTAGTGTATTTGTATAAAATGAAAAAAAAAAAAAATAATAAATAAAAAAAAAAAAAAAAACTACTAAAAATGCCCATATTATTGTTTTATTCAAACAAACTTCAAAGCTAAAAAATTTTTTTATTTTTTTTTAAATTTTACCCGTTTGGTATTTTTTCAAGTATCATAAAATGTATGGGTTTTTGAGTAAACTTATTAATGAGTTTTTTCTTTATTATTGTTTTGTTCATCTGTGAAAAATAAGGAAACTCTATGTTTAAGAGACATTTTCTGAAAAAAAATGACCTCAAAGTCAAAACTTTGTTTGGGGAAGAAAATTTGAACACCACTTAAAATTGAAAATCTGGCAACCCTAAGCTTATGGAAGCTCAACTTAAATACAGTCTTAAAGATTGTTATTTCTACAAAAAACGAAGTCTAAAATTAGGTCTCTATCATCAGTATTGACAGAGATATCGAATTTAACACAGGTCAGGGTACACCAAAGTTAGCCTTTTTCTAAATTGTCAAAAAGTGATCAAAGCTGAGAAACGGACTTTACTGTAGAACAATTTTTTTCTTAGAATATGACCAAGAATCATATCCCAAAGTAGGTAAAACGAATTACGGGACACCCTGTATAACAAGAAAAAAATCTAGTTTTGGGTTTTTTAAGGACTTTTATTGCAACAGCTTGCAATGGGAGTAGTTTTCCAGGAAAGGGTAAAGATATGTAATTTTATTTGTCTTTTTCAAAAATGAAAAAAAAATTAATTAATCAAGCGGTTTGAAAACCGGGTATATTTTTACTAACGATTAAAAAAGGCAAGTCTTGCAAAATTTTTTGAGATAACAATTAAACATGACTAAATAATACGATAAGAGTGGGTCAGTGGCGTAGCTAGGAAATTTTTCGGGGGGGTTATATGTAAATAATTGTACATAAGTAAAAGACATTGATAGTGTAATGTCCGATGGACTTGGCATGCGATATGCATTTTTGGGGCCATTAGAGACAGCTCATTTAAATGCCGAAGGAATGTCTAATTACTTTGAACGTTACTCGGCAACAATGATAGCAGTAAGCGAAACCATGGGCCCAATACCAAAAATGGGGGGAGAAACTGGCGCTGAAATAGCAAAACAACTAGAAGCTATGGTGCCACAGGATAAATTGGCTGAAAGACGTCTATATCGTGACAATTGTCTTACCAAGTTGAGTATCCTTAAAAATTAGGTCAGCAAAGGAAAATAAATGTTCAAAATTGTTCTCTTCGGAAATTCGTATTTTATTTACAAAAAATCACAATCATATACATATATCACAATCGGACTTTGCTCGGTAGTCTTGGGTTAGTATTTAGTTTTACTAGTTTTCTCTTAAGCCCTGTTCACACTGTACGATTAGTTGGACAGACTTAAGTTTGATCGACCAATGCTTGATAGTGTGAACCCTTCATACGACCGCTAGTCCAACTTGTTGGATGGTTTTCAAAAATTTTTGAAAATCTAGAAGTTGGACGGAGTGGAAGGGTATGTGACATAAAGTTGGACGACAAGCTTGATAAGTGTGAACGTAAACTACATCAGACCATCCAACTTCCATCAAACGAAGTCTGTCCAATTAATTGTACAGTGTGAACAGGGCTTTACTTGTTGAATAGGAATTGATTATTATTGATGTTTTTAACATTGAAAGTTAATTTGTGATTTATTTTTGTAGAAGTTTTAACGCAATTCACACACGGCCTAAATTGCCAACAAAAACAAGTAAACAATAATCAGAGTTAAGTCCTGCGCAAACCAGCGCGATTTGTACGTGCGATGCGATTGCGTTAAGTCAAACCTCCATAAGATTACATGTATTTCATTTTGACAGAAATCGCATCGCACGACGTTATCGCACTGGTTTGCGCAGGCAATTACAGAGCTTCTTGGTTTTCCTTCTTGTTCTTTATTCCTCTAAGGTGTAGGACTGTAGGTCTCACGATGTGACTTTTTTTCGAGCAGCAACTCCTCATCAAGCTAGTGGCGGCGCTACTTCGGTTAGAGAGAATTTTTATTTTGCTGATATGATTGAACATGAACGTTGACTTATGATAGGCCAGTTCCACAAACAGAGAGTTCTGAGCCCTTTGAGATCTTTTAATGCAATATAAAATCTCAGCTAAGCTTTTATTTTTTTGTCGGAGATTTCTGAGACGAAAAAATGTATGCACCATTTTTCTCTCAGCAAGCTTGGCATATATGTGTCATAATTTTCGTTGTACATTCTGATGATGATGAGTAAAAGTTTGAAAACAAGGACACAGTTGAAAAAATATAAGCCCTAAAAAGCTGAGAATTATGTTCCACAAAACTGTTTGCGCTCCGTGAAAGTGACATTGAGCGCTCAGTGAGATTTTTCTTTGTGGAACTGGCGCAATAGATCAATGTGATTGAAGCATTGCCTTGACTTATTATACATGGACTGCTAGTTGCATTAATTCTCCATACAAAAGTTGGATAACAATTGGTTTTTTTCTTTTTTAGTTCCGAACAGTGAACTGAACTGAGAACGAACAGCGTGAACGTGTTCTGAACTGAGCTATGTGAAGTTGGCAGCGCTCAGACTTTTGTTCTAGATGCCCCGTCATTTTATTTCGAGCACGTAGAGTGCGCTCGCGAGCTCGCGTTGTTCTGAATAAAAAAAGAAAAGCATTTTGAGGTGTTGCCGAATTAAAAAAGAAATACTCTTACGTTTTTGACGTTTCGCTTTTCTGTTCGGAACTAAAAAAGAAAAACCTCTAATGGTTGCACCTATTTTTGGTTACACTAGCCCGCCATATCGTACTCTTAACTAAAACACTAACGACATCTGCTGTGATTTAGCTAGCGTGATTATTTAGCAGTGTCAAGAATGCTTCATTAGTTTTCCGCTGAAATGATGTTCGCTAGTATCGTTTAGAATAAGTGGAACCATTGTGAAGTTGGCTCCTAGCGGCTCATGTTTAATAAATCAATGATTTTAATAAAAAGGAGCCCTACTAACACATTTCAACTGTTTTCTATAGTTCAATGTAGGCAAAAACACAAACATACATCTATTTAGATACTGATTTGCGAAAAACAAATTTGTATCAATAAAACAAAATAAAATAAAAAAATAAATGAAGCGTTTGAATGATAATCGACTGAAATATTTTCGGGGGGGGGGGGGGGGGGGGTTGTTGGTTTATCCCCAAAACCCCCCCCCTACGCTACGCCACTGGAATGGGTCCTGCAATTCTGTCTGTCTGTCTGTCTGTATGTCCGTTTATAGATCTGAACCGCTACACAAATTTTCTTCCAAATTTCCAATTATGGTCTCTATGTAGGCTACACGAAGGGATTTTTGGAATCGAGTCTCTAGGTCTTGAAATAACGGTACATACCATACAACTTATATGATAATTCGTATTTTTTCGAAAACGGCTCTAACGATTTTGATAAAATTTGACTTGAGGTATTATATTAGAATAGCTATTCTTATAATGTAAAAATTTTGTTTGGAAAAGTCTGAAAACGGTAGTTTCGTACCGTTTTTTTTCAAATCCAACTTTCTTGCTAATTGCAAACACGATTTTGAAGAAATTTCATATTTTAGAAGTCCTAAGTTGTTTAAAAAAGATTGCATATAAACATTTGAAAAATTTTGTTTTTTCGAATTTTTATTTATTTTAAACAAAAAAAATTGTTTTTTTCGAATATTTTCGAAACGGTATCTTTGATTAATTTAAAATTTTTTGTCAATACATCTTTCAGCAAGATCTTATGACTAGTGTACTTGAAATCCTAAAGCTTAATTTTTAAAAATAAAAAACTGTTTTTTTAAGAACTGGTCGAACGATTTTGATTAAGTTCTTAGAGTTTTATGTATTAGCTACTAATAAAGGGTTTTTCAATAGGTATGATATGATTTTGGAGTGGCGTTTCGGCCATTTGTAGTATGTCATGATCTATCATTTGTTTTTTACTGCATTCAGAAGTGTTTACAATTTCATTGAACCACCGTAAACGTCGAGAACTTTCTGATTTTGCCTAGGAACAACTTGAAATCGATAACGATTTTTTTTAAGAAAATCCTCTTTTCCGAAGAGGTTTACTTTTATGTGACCAGTGCGTTAAATAAACAAAACTGGCGATGAAAATCCACAAAATATTCATGAAAAACCATTACATTCACCTAAATTGACAGTTTGGTGTTGTTTTTGGGCAGGTGGAATCATCGGTCCGTGCTTCTTTCAAAATGAAGCTGGTAACACCATTACTGTCAATGGAGAGCGGTATAGAACGATAATAACCAACTTTTATGGCCGAAGTTTGAAGAAGTTGATCTTGACAACATTTGTTTTCAACAAGACTGGGCTACGTGCCACACAACAAATGTATCAATTGAATTATTGCGAGTAAAGTTTAGAGATTTGATTATTTCAAGAAATGGTGATACTAAATGTCCTCCGAGAAGTTGTGATTTAAGACCATTAGACTATTTCTTGTGGGGTTATTTGGAGTCATTACGGTCTTTCAAAATAAACCAGATTCTCTTCCAGCCGTACAAGTCAATATTCAACGTTCCATTCATGATATAGGTACGACTTGATTTAGTGGAAAAAGTGCTCGAAAAATTGGGTTTATCGAATTTGTTGCCGAAGAAGAAGTCGTGGTGGCCATTTGAATAACGTTTTATTTAAAACTTAATTGTATTGATTGAACTGCACATTAAATAAAAAATATTTGAATTTCCTTAACAAAAAGTGTGTTTTTTTCAAAAAAGAAATCATATCACTCTCATTGGAAAACCCTTTACAATAGCAAAAAAAAAGGAGTTCATAGGTTTCCGATTGAAACCTTTGGAATATTTAATTTAATTTTTTTCAATATTTTCCGTGACTTAATTCAATTTTCATTATCAATTGTGTAGTTGACCACATAGTACCACCAAATATATTATGAAGAGCCAATACTAAAACCTTTTACTCAGCCTTAAGATTTTGGTATCGTATTTAGCACACAATCACAAATTTGGGCGACTCAGTCGTGCCCATTTTTTTTTTTTTTTTTTTCTTAACTTTGTTTGAATGTTGCATAATATCTTCTGTTCCGACAAAGTTTGTTTTTTTGTTTGAATAAAAAAAAAATTGCTTATACTCTTAAATGGCGTTGTGGTAAGTGACAGGCTTAGAATGCAATGAATGCAACTAAGGCTAACTTTTTCCGCTGAAACCCAATAATGTACAGACACGAGCTGTACAGATCCATGTCCAATTTTGACTGCACAAAGCCTAAATGTCAACACCAGAGGAATAATCTTTCAAAAGTCTGTACAAATACTTGCTTACCCAGAACATATTGATGTAATTAGAAGAAGTGAGCCTGATGTCATAGATACTTTTGCGTGCATTGAAACAGAAGCGGCAGAAGTAGAATAAATGGTCAATGAGGAGGATATAACTTCGAGGTAGTACAGCACAGGACTTTGTCAGCCTGGGATCCGCTTTGGACATGGAGAATAATATCAGTGCGGAGATCAAACAGAGAGTTACTCTTGCCAGTCGCTGCTTCTTTGGGCAAGGAAGACATTTCGTCGCTTGAAAAGAAAACTGACATATATGTAAGCCAAAATTCTTGAATTTTCAGAAAAGCTAGCCATTTGAATTTTTTCTTAAAAAATTCAGTTTAGTTATGAATCTCAATGAAAACAAAAAAGGTTGTAGAATAAAAAATTTTCTTTCATTGAAATTCAAAACCAAAATAGCTAACTTTTCTGAAAATTCAAGAATTTTGACTTACATCATTATGTCAGTTTGCTTTTCAAGCGACGATTTGAGAAATAAAACTGGATGAACCTAAGCGCTTCGACTCGACGGGTTTTCGACTGCACATTGCACCAAAATTGCGCAAGAGGAAGACATTCTCTCTTGTGGTACAATCAGGTGGAAGAAGACCTCAACTAACTAATAGTGCAAAACTGGAAAGTGCTCTCCCAAAATCGAAGTCGTCATCGAAAGACTCCCAGATTCAACACGAACTGCAATGCCCACTTAAGAAAGTAAGTGATTCAAGTTTTCTTGACTCTACATTGCAAGACAGCTGAAAATTGTTGACTTTATTGCTAAAAATAGAATCGCTTGCTTTTTTGAATCTCAGCTGTCTTTCCCAATGATAGATAGATAGATAGATATATTCTTTATTTCATCAAAGAGTTTGTGGCTTTCCCAACGGCCACAGTCGCCGCGCCGCTCCGTTGGCTTTCCTTCTTTTCAAGGCCCTACGGCCAAATTAGCTTGTGGAGTGTGGACAAAATAAAACAATTGGGCAATTAGTTGGATAAGAAATTGGACAAATGACAAATCTTATTTAGAATGTCAAGTCTGGTCCAGTTCAATCGAAAAACATTTTTAGTGGCTCTGGTGCCCTCCAAGGAAGTCACGTTCCATTTCTATTTTGTTCATTGCTATTTTGGCTGTTTGTTTTTGACTTTCTCCTTGATAATTCTTTCTCGTTCTACCTATCAATTGCTTTGTCTGGCATCCTGTGAAATATTTTTGTTTTTTCTTAGAACGGCAGTCATCATATTTACCACTGCCCAAGAAATTACATAGTTTCATTTTAAAACTTTTGAGCAAGAAAACATTGCTCGCATTGTTTTTTTTTTTAAGGGAAATTTAATTGCTTACAAAAGCTTTTTATATGATGGTAACTTTGCTGTGTGAAATTTCATTCCTGTTCTTACCTTCTAATTTAATAGCAAAGCGGCTTTTTCCTTATTAAATAACCGGCAATAAAAAATTTATGAACATCTTAGTCCTTTATTGGCATGTCTTTTACGACATAATGAGGAAAGGTCAAGTCCAACTGATGGAGACGGCACATGTTTGTCCACTCGATTTATGATCACGTTATGGTCATCGAGTTAGTTTTGCTTTAGGAAAAAAAAAATGGGCTTAACAATTTTTGCTTGTATAATGTATAATCTGCTTGAATGGAACTTACACCTGATGCAGTCTGTTGCTATAGAAAACGTCGATTGTCTATTTTTTCATGAATTTCGATCTTTAAGAAGAATTAGGGAATAATTGTTATAAATTTAAAGAGCTTTTGATTCCAGAAGACCAGAGTCCTTCAAGTGTTTAGGAAACGCAAACAATGGTTGTGAGAAAAGCACTAGGCCCTGAAGCTCCTCGCTCTATTGCGCCACACTTTTTATTTATTTAACTTAATTTGAGAACTTATCTCTCGCATTACTGAACGCAAGCTTTGCTGTGATTCCAAATAACGGATTGAGATCTGTAGCCAATGCAATTACTTAAACAACTGTAATCCCCTTTTAACCAATTTCATAATAAAAAATCTAAACAAATTTATTCAGCTACCTGCAAAGGAAGTAATTGTCATGTAACTAAGACTGCCGTCGTCGGTCGCTCATTATCCTTGCCATTCGAATTGCGTGTCGACAATGCTTTAATGAACGTATTAACACACAGACTCGTGTATGTTTGATATGAAACACTCAAAGTGTTTAAGTAAAAATAAAAAAACGGTGATAATATTCCAACACTTATTGCAATAAAAACCTCATTTCACTTTAGATGTAAGAAGCTTTCTGAAAGTCACTTAGCTGCGTAGAAAAATTGACCCCCATTTCCGCTCATACTAACCATTTGCCACCGTTACTTGCTCGAACAACCGGAACAATTCAACCCTTTTAGACATTTAACTTTAATTTGCGTGACAAGGCAATCGGAAGGATGAGAAAACGATAACACTGCTCACTCTTGTTTGCCGCAGTCCCGCATCAAGAAACACTACTATTGGGGTTGAATATTTAAATTGCATTAGAGTAGCGGCTGGGATAAATAGCTTGACCTTGAGCAATGACATTTTTGTTCAGCCACCACTGCCATGCTAAACTAGAGAACGACTTACGACACGATATGAAGAATATATTGAGATACATACCAACAAATAGATGCCTCAAAATGCTAAATGTACTCCTACATTTTTTGCCTTTTCGCAATTTCTTTGGGTAGAGATGTTTGTCCTTATTTTTAGAATCAACATACACATAGGTACACGTGTTATTGTGTGTGTGTGTGCGTAGATACATTTATTTGGTCCTTAAGCCATCTGTAATACCAGCAACAGCAGCAGCTACCGCCCACTGAGACAAGTTGTATGTAACGCAACATCAACCGTAGCGAAATCAATTGTAACAGCTTTCAACTAATTTCCTATTCTCCACAGCCCATAAGTGGCGTGTGTGAGTGATTGTAAGATGTCGATGTTGACATCGCATGCGGGTGGTTCATGCGGTTGTTTATTCTTTCGTCCCTATAACCGTTGGGGCTCATATGTGTTTGGAAAGGACCAATTACAGAAAAAACTTATTGAGGAATTGATGGATTGCCATTGTATATACGTTGAAGCTTATATTTATTTTTGATTGGGCTCTATCATTTATTTTCCTGCGACAGATATATTCATTGTGTTGAGCTTAACACAAGAACTCAAATGCGGATATTTGTGTTGAAGGTTTGAAAAAAAAAAAGTGGAAAGAGACAGTTTATTTCTTTGAACATACAAATTATTTTCCCAATTAGCAAAAAACCAAGTGAGGGAGAAAGCTCAGTCACACAATTAAATTGGAAATGGAAATTTAAAATTTTTACTGCATCTGATGATGAGTTTTCAAGAACCGTTTCTTCGCCATAACTATTTAGCTTTGCAAAACAAAAATAAAAGCATGAATTACAACACTGTTTCGGTTGGGCGCATAAAACTATGCCAGAAAAAACTGCTTCCCACTTCCATTAAGCTTCCTCTGTTCATATTAATCGCAATTTTGCCAACACTTGCAAATGGAAGCAGATGTGAAGGCGGAAGCGGAAGCGCAAGTGGAATTGGAAGCACAAATTTGATAATCTACATGAGAAATTGTGAACTACTGCCAAGCCAAATGAAATTATGCTAAATTCGTTTTTTGTATAGTTCATCGATTTTTGATAGCAGGGATAACGATTGGCAATACCAAACATTGTGTTATTTAGAAGGATAGAACTTCAATTGGTTGCACTGTTTTTATCGACTGTATTTTGTAATCTGCAATGCGATTTATCTTAAGTTTGGCTTAACATTTCATCATAAATTAACTGACTCGTCATAACATTTGAGCAACTCATAAATTGTGCGGATTTTTTTTTCGAAAAACATGGTTTTGTTCGAGAGACGCATGGTGCACTACGTCTAATTTATGATTCGATAAAATCGTCTAACAGAGCAATCAATTCGAGAAACCATGGAAAACACCCCTAAGGTAGTGCCCGTTGCGTAGTGTGTAGTATGTTTGGTTGCTATGCATGGGGGTTCGAGGTTCGAGTCAAAGAAACATCCAATCGTTTTTCTCACGGGTATCGAATTTTACACCTTTCGCAAGGAATTTGCAAGTCCTCCGAAAGTGATTACAGTACCATGAAAAGCGCTTTCTTACTTAGCTGCTCGGAATCATCATGAAAGGTACGATAATTGCATGCTGAATTCCTTGGTTAAGACCTGTAGTACAGTGCTGAAGAGCGCTGTATCAGGGAAGTTTTGAATGAATCCATCCAATTTCGCCATCGATCGTGACCAACAGTTGGAACACTTCATGGAACATTTAAAGATGTTAAATACAACTTCATCAAGAATTGAAACCACACGGCATTCGTTTAGTGAATAAGGCTCTTAAGAAAAGAGATTAGATTTAATGACCACGTCGGTCGTCATCTGGAAGCAAAACTTCCTTTCTTCTGGTTGAAGATAGTCCTCATTGTTGAGACTTTGTTGCAACTAAAGAAAGTGACAGTTGGGTGTGCTTTAATGGGGCTAGTGGAATCATTGGCCCTTACAGTTACTTTTTCGCTCCCGAACTGTAACAACCTGATTTGGTTTACGTTTTTTAATGAGCTCGGGGCTTATCGTTTGAAAGAAGGAATAGATCAAAAAGTTTATTTAAAACTAGCTGTGGCCGCGACTTCGCCTGCGTAGAAAAGTGACTTTGGGCAGCATTTTTGAACATGTTGAAGAGAGACCTAACCTCACTTCTGTTGTCGAGGATACAGCTCCTTCCACTTTTGATAACGAAGCAGGGAATGGCTAATTGGCCGTGTTGCATACCGAAACCACGAAATATTACTACTTTGGTAGGTTAAGAGTCACACGGTTTATTACAATACTGATTACAGAATATCGTTGATGCAAATGGATTAAAGTTCTAAAAACGCAGCGAGTTTATCCCAGGCCTAGCTTATCAATACGGTAGTTGACAGTCTAGTAAAATCAGCTTCTTTTTATAATGTCACAAAACGATTTTGTATGAGATTAGCAGCCTTTGACGCCATAGTCTGTTGTAGTCAAATCAGTAAACAATTACACTCTGATTTGTAATTAAAAATTGATGTTACAATAATAAACTAAACTCATTAAATTATATAACATAATTTTAAGTGTGTTTTTTACAGAATGAATATTTTTATTAACTGATGACACTGTAAACTACCCAATTGCACTCTCGCACGTCTCGATCCAAGATGTGATCCAAAAGTACCTCTCATTTGCTGTGAAGTAACCTTTTATAAATTAAGTTGACAACTAATATCAAAAAAATGCAGCCAGCGCAGTAGTGACCTCATTTAAGCTGCCTGCTTGACGTTTTCGTACACATTTATTGCATTGGAACATGCACCTACGCTCCGTCAAATATATCTACAGTTTGTAAACCTTGTCGTTTGGTTATTACAAAAAAAAAAAACTAGTTTATATTAATGCTTCTCTATTATCTATACACGATATTACACGTGTTGCCATCGGGGATCAAAGCATACAGTGGGCTAGGATTGCTGACACGTGACAGAGCCACATAAAAAAACGTTCAGCAAGTTCAACGTGATTCTTCGAAATTGGCATAACTTTTTTGTTTATCAACCGATTGAAATGAAATAAAAACTAAATGTTAAGTGGAGCTTATCATAATATATTACTGAAAACCCCATCTAGATAGGATAAGCCGTTTCTGAGATTAGCGTGCACAAATAAACAGACAAACAGACAAAAATCCCAAAAATCATTGTTTTGGGTTCTATTGCGTTAATAAAGGTCTCCTATAATATTTTATAGGACAGACAGCGACCTGTTACGTTTTTATCATATGAACTGATTCGGTGTAAAATACGAAATTAGGTGCAGCAAAGTACGTTAAATGCTTACATAGGCCTATGGTGAGTCTGTTATAAGTAAAATATGAGTTTACGAGTGATATAAGCGTTTTCATGATGGCCGTGAAGACGTTGAAATTGGCGAACTCCTAGACGCCCCTGCGGATCTACGGATCCAAAACCTGTTACGGTGTTGGAAGTGAAATTTTTTTGAAAGGTCTGAATCTAAGCCTTTACTTCCACCTACCTGACTATTGAAGTGTATTCTAAGCGGAAATTCTGGCGATAAAAGAAGTCATGTCCGGGTCCTGGCTCTACAAAATCATATCTATCTTTGCGCCCTGGCTCTATCCTTTTTTTACTCTATCCGAATCTTAAAGGCCTTGCCTTCGTACCAAAACTTCTTATCTGTACCTGAACTCCCAATGTCTCCCATATGACATTTTTGCCCTCACGGAAACAAATCTATGGTCTGATTTTCTAAAAAGTGAATTACTTACAGCTTTTTGCTATTTTTCGCGCGGATGGTCAAATGAATGACAAAGCTCCTACTGGGCGTGGTATTCTTTTTGCCGTACATATTCGTTCAATGCGTCTCTATTCGAAACATCTAAGTCACCTCTATTTCAATTTGTGTGTATTTAATTGTCTTCCACCAAACGCTGTCTTTACTTTCTTTGTTGTAATATTCGCCCTTCACAACCCTGTCCTGTCTATCAACAATATGTTGATCCAATAAGTCCCTTGGTTGAGAGTGTAGGCTCCAATTATGACTTCATAGTCCTGGGCGACTTTAACTTACCCGATTTGAAATGGATTCCTTCTGAGGATATGAATCTTGCTTCGTTCCATCTAAACCCTCCTTTGGTAAAGAATTCACTTTGGCTGATAGATTTCTTGAATCAGGCCTCTTTCAAATGAGTAGCATATCTAACAATCTTGGGAGACAACTTAAACTCGTTTTCTCCTCTGATCCTTTCAACTCCGCCGTCCTTAAAAGCTCTCATCTTTTATCCACCATTGACCATTTTCATCCTTGTCCTATCTGCATCAACGAAGAGGAGGAGGAGGAGGAAACAGTCCAATACCTCCATGGCTTAAAACTCTCTTAGTTGAATACTTTTTTGAGAAAACCAGCGATTTAGCTAACAAAGACCCTATAAGCCTCTCCCATTTCATTCAAAGTTCTAAGTGATTTGACTAACAGGTGATTAAATTGTTAGCCCGGGTTTGATTAGAGGGTGATCAATTCTCGAACCCCTTAGATGGGCACCAGAGGGTCAACAGCATTCTAAAGAGTCCACCATCTAACGTTTTTTTATTAACTAGTGTTTATTTATTGAATGGTAACACTTGGCTCATGTCTGATTTGACAGATATTAATTAGTTTTATCCTTCCGCTGAACGAATATGGTTGTGTATATGCTTCGCTAAGTGGACCTGCGATCGACTTAGAGAAGATGCCGATTTTGCCAAAAAAATAATCTTTTCAGATGAAGCACATTTTGATCTTGGCGGGTATGTAAACAAGCAAAATTGTCGCATTTGGGGCACAGAAAACCCGCACGCATACATTGATAAGCCGATACACCCAAAACGAGTCACTGTTTGGTGCGGATTTTGGTCCAGAGGCATAATTGGGCCATTTTTCTTCGAAAATGAGCAAGGAGTAACCGTTACAGTCAATGGCGATCGTTATCAGGCCATGTTGAACGAATTTTTGTTCACAAAAATTTAAGAGGAGGATATTGGCAACATTTGGTTTCAACAGGACGGCGCTACGTGCCACACAGCCGAAGCTACACTCGATGTTTTGCGCCCTGTTTTTGAAGATCGCATTATCAGCTGCACACAACCTATAATGTGCTTAAAAATTGGACCGATCGTGTAGGCTACTGCATGCTCAGCTACTGCACTATTTTTTATTATTAACCGGAAGGATTGTACTCTCAAATTAAAAAAGAAATTTGAGAAAATATTCAATAGTTTTTTTATAGTAGCATTTTCCCAAAAAAAAGTTATTTGGCGGACTCTTTAGTTTCGGTGGTATCACAATGGACCCTCTGTTACCTAAGTGTGCGGAGGTCACCGTATCCTGGCAGGCACATCTAACTTAATCTAACCAATATTGATCTTTAACCATTTGCTTCCTAGTGATTTTGAGGGGTAACGACACAGTAAATATTTTATTTCTATATTACTTCTTGTTTCCTCATGAAATTTTTTTGAAACTTTTAAGAAAAAAATATAAAAAAAATTCACTTTTGGGAACAAAAAGTTAAGACATAAAAATATTTAATCTAAAGCCTAGTACGCTGCTGATGCGAAACGGAATTTTTCGTTGATCTCCACGAGCACGACGGAATCGTGAACGAACACTCAGCGGAAAATATTTGTGTAGAGTATAATCAGCGGTGCCGTGAAATAAGGTCGAAGGCAATAAGGCCGAATCGGCCTTATTGCCTTTTTTGGGAAATAAGGCCGAAAACAACAACAAAAATATTTTTCTACCTTATTTCCTATTGAAAAGGTTATAATGTCGAAAAGAAAAAACGAAAATATTTGACAGAAATAAGAATGCCAAAAGTTGAGAAATAAAGTCGAAATCCGTTGAGTAATAAAATCGAATTTAATTTCTGTTGGATAAAGAAGAAAGAAATTATGGGGCCACTTTGCTTCTCCGCCACGGGACTGGGGGGTTGAATTTTTTTTTAAAGGTTGGGGGGCGTTTATGTAGAATAAATTTCAAAAGTTACTTGTGAGTTCATAAATAAATGTTTTAATTTTTCGGTTTAAGCTATTATTAGTGTTGTGGTTAGAAAATGAAACCTTTTTGTGTTTAGAAATTCATAAAAAAGTTTAATTTTCTAACCACAAAACTCATAATAGCTTAAAATTCGCGCGAATAATAGCTTAAAATTCGCGCGAATTTTAAGCTATTATTAGTTTTGTGGTTAGAAAATTAAACTTTTTTATGAATTTCTAACCACAAAACTAATTATAGCTTTTCGCGCGAATTTTAAGCTATTATTAGTTTTGTGGTTAGAAATTCATAAAAAAGTTTAATTTTCTAACCACAAAACTAATAATAGCCGCGCCGCGCCGACCTCGTGCCGACTTCGCGCTGACTTCACGCCGACCCCGCGCCGATTCCCCCCCCCCCCCCCCCCCCCACGGACGAAAAGTTCAACTCCTTAAATCCAATGTTCCTCAGAACATTTATGTTTCTACCAAAAGTAAATGCCTTTATAAACAATGATTGCAAAATATTAAACAAAGAAATAAAGTCGAATTCTACTGAGAAATAAAGTCGAAAGCTATTTTCGCCAAATTTAGTGCCACAATGATTTTCGACCTTATTTCCCAAAATTGGTAATAAGGTCTAAAAGAAAATTCGACCTTATTTCCCAATTTTTGGGAAATAAGGTCGATTCGGCCTTATTGCCTTCGACCTTATTTCACGGCACCTAATCAGCTGCTTAGAAAAAGTGACAATCAAAGTCAAGTCAAAAGAAACAATAAAACAAATTAATATTTTTAACATTAAATGTGTTAATAAAACTAACTAAAAACCATATCCGGGATTAAACTACACTTTCTAAAACTCTGCTTGAACATTTGTGTGGGTGAATCCGGGGATAGGTTAACTCGTGCCGCTAAGGTAAGCTCAGAACTATAAAGTACATTAGTTGCATACTCAACGAATAAACATTTTTTGTCAACTTTCAGGTATCGGAACAATTGACTGGTCAACAACCAGTTTTTTTAAAGACTCGTTATACCGTACGATCTTTCGGCATCAGACGTAATGAAAAATCACAGTACACAGTTCGTGGCGCTAAGGCCGAAGAGATTTTGGAGCTAGGCCTTAAAGTCCGTGAATACGAGTTGGGGAGGGACAACTTCTTATCCACAGGAAACTTCGGTTTCGGTATCCAGGAACATATCGATTTGAGTATCAACGTTGGATTCAAACATCGTTTGACAAAGGAAGACGCCACGAAGTGGTTCCAACAAAATACGACGGAATCATCTTCAACAGCAAGAAAAAAATTTCCCAGTTTTCAACTATTTTTTAAATAAAAGATAAAAAAATCCAAAAGTAAATAAAAAATTTTATTCAGTTTTCATTAATTAGGTCGATGTTTCGACTACAATGGGTGTTGGTGTGTTTGGTTGGGAGTCCCTTAGGTGTCCCTTGAAATATTCGCCACCTTGTTCTTGATTGTCGGTTTTTGTTGTAACAAACTTTTCCAGATTCTCACTGCGATGTCGCTTGCTCCAGGCATCCGAACTTGATGAATCAGCTAGCAGTGGTGGGAAAAGCCTCAACTCTAGTAATTCTTTAGTCATCCGCTCTTTGAGTCCTGGAAAATGATTTTTTTTTTTGAAATTGTAACTTGGAAGTTAACTTTATTAGTAAGTGTACCTGGCAATTGAGCGCATCCACCGGTCATAAATACATTCTGTGCTAATAGAAGCTGCTCATCGGGGTGAAACATTTTGAAAACGTAGTCAATCAATTCCACAAGGCCAAGTTTAAAGTATCCTATCATAATTGGTTGGAATAGCAATTCGGTTGCTGGCATTGATTCAATTCCGTGTAGTTAAAATATTCACAATTACTTTTTTAAAGCCCATGTTCACACCTTTTAACGATTTATTTCAAACAGTATCTAAATAAAATTCTTCCATCTTCTATTTTATGAAATTCTATACAAATGGCACTATAAATACACAAAACAAAAAAAAAAAACAATAGAACTGTCAAAATTTCGCAAGCATTTATTGTCCCGGGAGATAAATGATGGACGGAAAAGTGTGGAGAATTTAAATTGTAGTAAAAAGATTTACTACAATTTTCCACCTATAAAACCCTTTCCGCAGAGCAGCAGCGTACTGCACGACGAAAAGGTGAGCGAAATTTTTCGTTTACGATTCCGTCCTGTCATTTTTGTATGGGATTTTTCTTTTCGTTTCAGCAGCGTACTAGGCTTAAGAGAGCTGTGGGCTTGATAGGTGGTAAAAGAAAAATAAAAGACACAGAAATCAGGTTTCTAAGCGAACAGAGTTCAAAACCTCTTAATATTAATTTTAGTATCCAAGCGTTATCACAAAAGCATCTTTCAGATTCTACCAACATCATTTCTCTACTTTAAGAAGATTTCTTCCTTTTGTGTTGCTCTCTACAGCCGATACATGTATACAGTTTATTTACTGGCACCATATACCATATTCTACCAATAACAAGCACAACCAAGGAATCGATATTTATGAATAATAATTCCTGCACTTAATTCACAAACCAAATGTGTGGTTTCCTCCACAGATTCGTAATTACTCTCAATTTATGAAAAGGTCAGAGGTAAGATTTAGAAGAGGTTTTAAAGTGAAACTAGTCCATGAATCTATAATTTATTGTTTGCTTTTCAAACAATCGATTTCAGAAGGAGCACGAATTTCTATCTCACCAAGTCAGCCGGACCTTCCACATTTATAAAATGCTCTTGTGTTGTTTATTCGAGTGCTTGACTCTTAAGACACAATATTTCATTCAAGGATAATGAATGTTTGGCTGTAGGTGGAGATAGAGAAACGTATTTTAGGAATTAATCTCAGTCCCGGAGTGTTACAGCTCATAACTTTGAACTGCTGGTATCGGAAAAGCTATGGCTTTTGAATGCTGATGCACTTCGTGAATGCAAACTTCACTTGGAATGAATTGTTCTTTTATTTAACATGTTGCTGTTGGCTGATGTATAATTTGAACTTCCAGGTTTCCTCAATATATTTGTTAAAGATAAGTTGTAGTTCCAGGCATTGAACTCAAACATGGTCTTTCTGAGGCCGAAGTTTCGAGATTGAACAACAATGTGTTTCCAGGAGAGAGCAAGAAAGTGGCTAACTCTTTGTGGTGCTCTATAAATATACAAAAACAGACAGTGCACTTCACGAAATAGAACTGTAACTGAGCTATGAGTATAGTAATCTCAAAAGTATCACTGCTGCCAAACATTCGTGCTTCTGTTTTGACCATCCTTCCACATTTTCGGTACGTTTTGTTATCCTTCCTGTTTAAAGAGGTTTTTGGGACCTTTCCATTGACATTACGAGTTGAGTGGGGCTTGTTTTACTTCTTTCAAAATGGCATTTTTGAAGTAAGGGCTTTGTTACTCCTGCTATCAAATCAAGTATTTTTATCTCACCTGCATTGCTCTCATAGTTTTGTACGTTTTCTACCACTGTAGACCATAATGTAACAGATCAACTCACAACCGCCGCGCAGGCCGTGTAGAATCTTCGATCAAAATCGATCATATTTGATACAACTTTCCATGAGATCTGAAAAGGATTGAGCGAATTGCCAAGTAAATACAATTCTGTTTTCTAAATCGTTGAGAAAGTAAAATTTTGCTTTGTAATGGACATTACAATTGGGGGCGATTTCGGGTGAGCTCTATCTATCTATTTTTTTTTATTCGCACGAAGTTTCAACTAATTGACCAATGTGAACTTCGTCAAAGTCATTTTAGGTCTTCTTCCAATTGATTGCGGCATCTAAAACGAGGTCTTTCCCTATGTGCTTTCGAAAGCAAGTCGAGCCAGAGCGTTAAGGTCCATCCACTCTACATGGCCCAACCATCAAAGCCTAGCGATGCGTACTTTTTTAGCTATGCCCGTGTCGCGGTGCAGTTCATACAGCTCGTTGTTATATCTTCTTCACCACACATTGTCTTCGCGCCTTAAAGGAGAACTAGGATGACCAAGGTCTTTTAAAGGGTTACCTTGGCTTTTCTAGAGAGGGGTTTGTTTCTCAATTGCCTCATTAATCTTAACCCAACGAAGCAGCGCAGCGGTTGGCAAAAGCAATTCTCCTTTTGATTTCCTCACTGATGTTGTTATCCGTGTCTATAGCGGAGAGAGAGAGTGTTTCTCATAGAGAACGGTTGTGCTTAGATCAGTGTCCGAATAAAATAGTGAAAATAAAGATTATAAATCAAAAAAGGAAACAATTTTTTTAAGAGCAACAAGTTTATTAATTTAATTAGTGAATTGAATTAGTGAATTATGGATTCGGCGTGCATTAAATGCAATAAAGGAACTCGTAGTGAGAGTCTTGTAAGATGTGCCGGTTTGTGTGGTAAAGGTATACATGAGAAGTGCGGTAGTTTGACTAAATATGATATTGAAAGAATGCAGAGCAATGTTAATGTCAAATTCGTTTGCGATAAGTGCATTGGTTCTATTATGATTTTAAAAGAAAATTATACAAAGATTTTATCGTCAATAAACGCGACTGAAAATCTAATAAAGAATATTTTCGAAAGAAGTGTGCAAGAAATTGAAAAGAGTGTTAAAGAAACAGTTAAAGAGACTGTAAGTGAAATTTTAGACATAAATAAACATGTAAATAAAAACAGTTTAAAAAAGTGTGTGAAAGAAGCAGTGAGTGAGGCAAAAGAAGAAGGCAAGAAAGAGAAGAAGCTATCATACTCTTCAATGTTAAGAGCGCCTATTTTCGTCAAACCGAAGAAACAACAAGGAAACGAAGTGACAATTAAAGATGTAAAAGAAAATATTAAACCTTCTGAATTTTCTGTTAAAATCAATAAAATAACAAACAAAAAAGATGGTGCAGTTGCAATTCAGTGTGAAAATGAAAGTGAGCGTGAAATCATTTCCAAGGAAATAAGAGAAAAATTGAATAATAACTATGAAATTAAAGTGAGTGATATGAGAAACCCTAAAGTGCTGATTCATGGTATGAGATCGCAGTTAAGTGAAGAGCAAGTGGAAGTGGCCTTAAAAGCTCAAAATAAAGTGATCGGTTTCAAAGAAATTAAATGCATTAAAGTTTTTCAATCGCTAAAAAATAAAAGTGTTTATAATGCTATTGTTGATGTTGACGGTGAAGCTTTTGCAAAAATTATGGATGTGAAAAATGTATATATAGAGTGGGATGAATGCATATGCTATGAATACATTAATGTGAAGAGATGTTTTAAATGTTGTGGTTTTAACCATAGTGCAGCTAAGTGTAAGAGTGCGAAAGACATCTGTGCAAAATGTGGTCTTGATAACCACATAACAAAAGAGTGTAACAGCGATACTCTTCGCTGTATTAATTGTGTTATTATGAAGGAGAGATTGAATAACATTGAAAATGAAATTGATGTCAACCACGACGCCAGGGATGTTAATTGCCCAGTATATCAAAGGAAACTTAAAATTGAAAGGGAAAGAGTTTCATACTAGCAGCTAAGTATCCTAAAGTGTTTTTGTTTGAATGTGCAAGGCCTTATTAATAATTTTGATGAAATTGAACTTTTAGCTTTTGAACAGAAGCCACATTTAATTTGTTTGAGTGAAACTCATGTAACTGATCAGATAAATGATTCTGAGTTGACGTTAGAAAATTATAATATGGCCCAAACTAAAAGTGTGTCTGCGCATACAGGTGGAGTGTTGATCTACATAAGAAAAGAATTAAATTTTGAAATTATTAGTGAGGTTAAGAACACTGCGGGATCGGATTGCATTGAAGTGAATGTTGGTAACCAAAATATAATGTTAAAAATACTAGTAGTCTATAGGTCTCCTAGTTTTTCAAGGGCTGAATTTTTTAATATGTTTGATAACGTACTAGAACGAGTGAATGTTGAAAGGGACTTAATTATAGTTGGTGATTTAAATGTGGATTGGTTAAGTGAAGGAACTTATAAAAATAGAATTCAATCGATGTGCGTTGAAAACAATTTATCGGTTATAAATGATCAACCAACGAGGATAACCAATAATTCGTCAACACTTATTGACTATGTTATATCTAGTACAAGATCTATTACTGCAAAAACGGATGCTAAATTAAAAATAAGTGATCACGAAACCATTAGATTTGATATTACATTAAATAAAAATAATAAAACATCTGATATTTCGAAATATAAAGTACTTAACTATAATAAAAATACTTTTTTCTCAAAGCTCTTAGATAGTAAATTGATTGGAGTAGATGTTGTTAATGAAAGTGTGGATTATCTGGCAGATCTATTGAGTGATGAATTGAAAGTTATTTTAGAAGGTATGGTGGTAGAGAAATGTGTCAAATCGAATGAATGTGAATGGTTTAATAAAAAGCTGGTAAAGTTAAGACGTGATAAATCATTGAAATATGAGCAATTTAGATTTGGTTCACAGGAATCGCAATGGAAAAAGTATATTTGCGCTAGAAATGTGTACAAAAAAGAGCTTCAAATCGCGAAAAACAATTTTATTCAAAAAAAGATTGATTCATCTTCAAACCCTCAAAAAATTTGGAGTAATATTAAGAAATTTGTGTTAAATACGAATCATTGTGAGATTAAAAACGTTTCATTTAGTGGACATGTGTGTTACTCTAGTAAGGAAATTGCGGGTGAATTTAATAAGTATTTTATAAAGAGTGTTGATGACATTATTGCTGAGATTCCTTTGAGAATTTATCATGACAGTTTAAATAATGCAAGTACCGTATTTAGTTTTAAACCTGTTTGTTGCAAAGATATAGTTGAAATTTTAAAATCGATGGGAAAAAAGAAGGATTATAATTATATGAGTGCTGAAGTGTTTTTAGACGGCTTTGAGATTCTTGGTCCATTATTAAAAACTATTTTCAATAAGTCAATGATGACGGGTTATTTTCCAAGTAAATGGAAAGAATCAAGGGTAGTACCTATTCAAAAAGTTCAAGGTACAAAATTGTGTGAAGAATACAGACCTGTTAACATGCTTCCAACGTATGAGAAAGTGTTTGAAAAAGTTGTCGAAAAACAGTTTAGAAGTTATATGGAAGAGAATAATTTGATAATGCAACAACAATCGGGCTATAGAAAAGGATATTCGTGTGAGACAGCATTGAATTGGGTTTTAGAGAGCTGGAAAAATGAAATGGATTGTAAAAATGTGATTGTAGCTGTGTTCTTGGATTTTAAGAGAGCGTTTGAGACTGTTGATCGTGAAATACTTGTAAAAAAGCTTGAAAGATATGGTATGCGAAATAATGAACTCAAATGGTTTGATTCATATTTGAAGTGTCGTACTCAACGTACGGTGGTGAATAATAATGTTTCGGAGGAAAATGTTGTTAACACCGGTGTTCCTCAAGGTTCTGTGTTGGGTGTTTTCTTATTTTTACTCTATATAAATGATATCAATCTATGTGTACGGTATTCTAAATTATGTATGTTTGCGGATGATGCATTGCTGTTTATATCTGGTAAAGATATTGGAGAGTGTACACGAAGATTGAATGTTGACCTTCAGTCAATAAGTGAATGGCTGCGAGTGAATAAACTTAAATTGAATGTAAAGAAAACCAAATATATGTGTATTAATAGTTCGAGTGATAATAATATTGTGCAAATTGATGGGGATAACATTGAGCGAGTGAATGAATTCAAATATTTGGGAGTTGTAATTGACAACAAATTGAACTTTAAAGCCAATATAGATTTTGTTTGCAAAAAAGTGGCTAAGAAAATAGGTTTTCTTGCGCGAATAAGGAGAAAAATATCGCTTGCGACCGCTTTAAAAATTTATAATGCTGTTGTTAAACCCCACTTTCAATACTGTTCGACTGTTCTTTTTTTGTCCTCACAGGGTGATATAAACCGGCTTCAGAGGCTTCAAAATAAAGCAATGCGGATTATCCTTAAATGTGCGCGATTAACTCATATTGATCATATGCTTAAAAGATTAAACTGGTTGAACATTACGCAGCAAATAAGCTTAAATGTGTTGTTATTCATTTTCAAAATCAAAAATAATATGCTACCAAAATACCTCTGTAACAACTTGAAATATATTAGTGATTCGCAACCATATAATCTTAGAAGTGGTCAAAATTTTAAATTAGATCATAAAAACACAACTCGTGCTCAGAACACTGTGATGTTTAGAGGTCTTCAACTATACAATAATCTTCCTAATCATATAAAACTTTTGAATAACCTTCGGAAATTTAAAGTCGAATTGATTAAACATTTGAAAGCGGATTATCGATAATTTGATCTAATTATTATGAGTATTTAAAACATTTATTACAACAAAATGGCTTTTTAGCCAAATCGCATCGCTCTTTAACTCTTGGTCCTAGTTAATTAATTTTCTAATATAAACTTTAATAAATAAACAATACATCATCTAATTTCTCAAACTATAACTAAAAACAACCTTACTATAATACAAAAAATTAATTAATGGAACTCCCCGCGCGTCGGTTGGGAGGGGAAAGGAGGCGGGGCATAATAATAAAAAAAAAAAAACCTAGGCAGATGAAGTCCTGTACTACCTCCAAATTATGTCTGTCTATTGTTACGTTTTATCCAGTTCGTCGATGTTCGCTGTTCTTGTTTGATGACAACATAATACTTCATTTTACTCTGATTAACCATCAAAGCCATTCTGCCGCTACTGTTTCAATGCTCGCACATATGACATCTGCGTAAGCGAGTAATTGTACAGATTTTTGAAAGATTGTTCCTCTGGTGTTGACGTTTGAGTTTTGTACAATCTTTTCAAATATGGTGCTGAAGTAATCGCATGACAGTTTGTCGCCTTGCCTAAAGCCTTTTTCGACATCGAGCTCTTTACCGACGTTGACGGAGCAGCGTGAGTTCTCCAAAGTCATCCTGCAAAGTCGTATGAGTTTTGCAGGGATGTCGAAACTAGACATTGATCTGTACAGTTCGTCTCTGTAAATACAGTCGTACGCGGCCTTGAAATCGATAAAAATTTTGTGAACTTCTCTGGTCTAAAACCACATTGATAAGGATATATCAAGTTGTTGATGTGGGGTTTCAGACGTTCAAATATTGCAGCAGACAAGATCTTATAAACGACGTTATGGAGGCTTATCCCTCTGTAATTGGCGCAATTGTGAGGGTCTCCCTTCTTTAGGATCGGGCATACGATACTGAGGTTCCATTCATCGGGCATGCTTTCTTCCGACCACATCATGCAGATCAGTTGGTGCATGCTCCTTTCCAGCTGGTCTCCAACTGCCTTGAAAAGTTCGTCATCAAAGCCATCTGCACCTGCAGTCTTATTTGATTTAAGTTTGCATATGGTAAGCTTAACATCTTCTTGGTCGGGAGGACGGCATTCTTGACCATCGTCTAAGCTGAATGGGGCAATCTGCCTGACAGCGGGATTTGTGTCCTCATGGCCGCTAAGCAGTCTGCAGAAGTAATCTTTCCAGATCTTCAGTAGCGACTGTGACTCTACAACTATATCTCCCTGCTGGTCTTTATAGGCTTGAGTTCGGGGCTTGGCACCCTGGTAGGATCTTTTTACCTTTTGGTAAAGCTTTCGAATCTCGTTTCTGTCATGGCACCTCTCAATTTTCTCAAACGAGCGCTTCTTCTGCTTATTTTTCTTTTTGAGAATTCGGTGTTCTTCGGTTATTTTCTCCTTGTAAATCTCGTTACACTGATCGTAAGCAACCCTTGTTTGCTTTTGCATCAACATTTGTCGTGCTTTTTATTTGGCTGCATTTGTCTGCCTGTATTCTTCATTGAACCATGTGGTCTCGTTTTGGGGGCCGAGTGAAACCCAGAACTTCAGAGGCAGCTGTTCTGATGCCTTCTTGCTGCCACTGGTCTTCAATGCCTTATGCTGGCGGCATAGGATTCAATTGCAATTGAAAGGACACTCGATTGGAAAAGGCATTGGCAATCTCTTGCGATTGTAGCTTTCCGACTTCATATCTCTTCACAGCGCTAGTTCGTTTAGGTCGTGAACCAAATATCCTCATTCGAACCTTGGCTGCAAAGAGGTAGTGGTCCGAGTCAAAGTTGGCCCCTCGGAAAGTTCGGACATCTAACTTGATTGATCTGGAGATCGCCATGTACGAATTTTGAGATGCGGGAAGCGTGTACTACAAATAACTAGATTTAGCCCCGCAGCAAAATCGATTAGACTTAGTCCGTTTTCGCAGGTTTTGTCATGGAGGTTATGCTTACCGATTGTGATTCCAAAGATCCTTCCCTAGTTTTGCGTTAAAATCTCCAAAAACGATTTTCACGTCGTGTCTAGGGCACTGCTCATATGTTTCTTCGAGGAGCTCGTTGAAACAGTCTTTTGAATTGTCGTCTTTCTCTTCTGTGGGGGCGTGGGTGCATATTAGGATAATGTTGGCGAATTTAGCACTGATACGGATGGTCATTATACGCTCATTAACTGGAGTTTGCCTAATCACCTTATTCGGATCCCTTCGGACATAAAGGGCTGGAATATCCAGTGTCAGTACCCTGCTGCAGGGGTGTGAGTGCTGCCGTTGACTCACCAAGAGCTCATCCGCCACCATCTCTACTGCTATATTCTGTCCTTGTATTGAAAGACCCTGAAAGACCTTTAAACCAAATATGTTGGAGTAGCTCCTTCAGGGGTTTCTGCTTTTTTCACTGCTGAAGTCCACCGTTGATTCTGTCATTCGAATTTATCCGCTGGGACATTTACGCAAAAGTTCTCGTAGACCACTGAGACTCGGGCAGTCAGTCACTATTCGCAGAGCTTTATAGTTTTGATCACAATTCTTTTGTTCCGCATTCCTCTGTCAGCAGTCGCACTTTAGCAGGTCAGCTCCGGACAAAGCATCCCAGGGCCCAGTGGATACCACGTGAAGGTATATCAAGCACAGTTGACGTGTACTATAAGTTGCAACATCTGGGTGTCGCTAAGTTGACATCAATTAGAGTATTTCTGGACGATTCCTTCAATTAAAGTATTTCTGGACGATTCCTGTCATATAGCAGTTATTATGCCAAGACTTAACTACTTATCTTAACCAATAGAAAGAGACTTCGTTTGTTTTGATAGACTTTTCCACTGAGAATATTTAAACTGCTTAAGGAAGAAATCTGTTTCATATTCAGCATAAGTCCCTAAACATATCAATTTTGAACTTATGAGAACAAGTTCTGGCGAGCCCAGTCGTGTAGTAATATTAAAATCTATCCTACAATCTGCTTCCATTGAAACCAACGTTGGAAATACCCTGCAAATTCGAAAACAATAATTCCCTCCCTCTATCGTTTCATATTCAAACTATTAATACGATTGTATCAATGGTTTTGTGACTCAAGCACTCAATAGCAATTGCATGACTTCACTTACATAATTTATCAACGTAAATGCACCACCATAGTCCCTATACTGTTGAACGACAGGCTTGTCTATTGCACAACAATTCCCTATTGTCCTGAATACTGCCGCCATTGGCATCATTTCCTGACCGGCAAACAACTTATTGACAGTTTATACCAAGGGATGCAACAAAATAAAAAAGGATATAAGAAGAAGAAGAGAAAAATCCCTAATATGAAATGAATTCTCTCCTTTCAACATCATATCATCAGCTTGATGATAGGGAAATTGTCATGTTGAAATGTAACAGTAGCAACGTTCAGCTGAATGCTGTGCAATAAGAACTATATTGACGGAAAATGTATATCCTTGGACAGCACACAATGTGGGAGTGCAATGGTGGGATTTGTTGAATGGTTGGATGGATGATTTCTGTTCTCAGACGTGGTTGACCTAGATTAACTTTTATATCCTGACGTTTTCTTTATTCAATTTATTGTATACTTTGCTTCATGCTTCATGCACAAAATAATTTCAAGAATGCAATGACACAACATATGCAGATTCGTGCACATGCGTGGGCAAGATTTCATGTGGGAGGAAATACTAGCATTTTATTTACATTCAATATTGGACTCGAATGAAAAAGAAAAGGATTTCCGTTTTTCTTTTTCTCATTAAAATCGGCTTATCCTTTTGAATGCACTTGTGTGGGTATCTATATTTATATCGGTTTGTAATGCTTAAACGTAATCACGTATTTTTCTTTCCTTCGTACTTCTGTTGCATCAAACTAGAGCAATATGAGTTTTCTGTAATTTAAAAGCTTATGAGGAGAAAACCTAACTTTTTCGGCCCTTAATTCTTATTTCCCAATAATGTATACGAAAAGGACATCCAACTAAATCGAACAATTTTGGTTTCCTCAAAATCGGTTAATGTCTTCTCCAATTTTTTTTTTTGGATTGATACTTGATATCAAGGCTTAGATGGCTGTCTGATCGGCTGACAAACTTAGATTCGTTGCTCCAAATGTGTTTTCACAATAATAATGCTTATTTTTTTACTAACGGTTGATTGCCCTACCAGTAACAGAATAGTAGCCTTCTTTTGTTATAGTTTTCTAGATGTTCGTTTGAAAGCTAAGAGAATTGTGCTGCCACAATAAGAAGGCTTGGCTACCACCTCTCACCATGTCTGCGCCGAGTATCTGTAACCTTCTTCAAGAAACTTCAGGACATTCACAAAGGAACTGCTCCGTGGTGTTGTGTCTCCACAGGATTCACAGAATGTGATATCACTGAAACCTGACACGTTTAAATTTTTGGCAAAAAAAAAGTGCCCAATAGCAACGCCAACAAGCTTTCTACATTCTTTTCTGCTACGGGATAGCAAAATTGTTGCAGTCTTCTTATTAACGTTGGGGAGCATACGTTTGGTCTGTCTGCATCCAATAGAAGAATGCCGTTTGCGGTTGTTCTCCTTACATATCCAATTATTGATTGAAGCCCTCACTGAGGGCCCTGGCGGACCTAGCGGCGGTTCAGGTCCTGAAAAACTGTCTGAGATCCTTGCCTCACAAGTTCATCGGCGATCTGATTTCCAGATATTCCGTGATGGCCTGGAACCCAAATGAGAATCAAAGAATTTAGTCTTCCGACCGCATTCAGAGAGTTCTTGCATTCCTAGATCACTTTCGAAGTAGTTAGAGAGTTGAGAAGGGCCAAGCACTGCACACGTAGCTAATAGGCATTTGGATAGCATAAGCCTCCGCTTCGAAGACGGATATGTATGATTCTAAGGAGGCGTGAATGTCGAATGTCATCGTTTTGCACAAAGGCACCAGCGCCACCAGCGCCAGCGGTAAATCCATCATCTGTTGTGGAACCATCTGTGAAGATTTGACAACAATCCCTTCCTGGCTCTGATTCCAGAGTGGACCAGGCCTGAGCCGAAGGAAAGTTGACTGTGTATTTTTGACGCAGTTAGAGCTTTGGGATCATCGTGTCGGACGGCATATCCGTTAGACGTGAGTCAAAAAATATGCTGCTTGCGAGTTCCTCAAAGCTCCAGTGCGAATTGTACCAGAGAGCACATCTCTTTAAACGAAAAATGGTCTTGAGAGTACACCTAATGATGTAGGTATCAAGGAGAGGAAGATTTAACAGCCATAACAAATTGTTCTTTGAAGTTTGTCGAACGATTCAATAACTTATTTACCCGAGATATTGTTCCACCAAACAACTGACGCATAGGAGACGATTGGTCTTATCATAGCTTTAGAGATCCAAAGAACCCTTTTCGGTGAAAGACGCCAAGTTTTGCCAGAGGCTCCCCTACATTGCCAGAAGTATGACAGTGCTTTAGCAGTATCTCGACATCTTTAGACCAAAGAAACTTGTTATCTGGGATTACTACAGATGTTTAACTTCGTTTGAAAAGGGAATTTCGACGCCTTTAAGAGTAAGTTGAATCAGACCAGTCAATTTTATATGTCTCGGACAACCTCAGCTTTAGGAGGATTGACGGAGAGACCGTTCCTTGCACAGCAGGTGTCAAATAGATTTGGCGCAGCATGAGCTCTAGAACAGACAGTGAAAAAGCTGTCCAACCAAACGGCATCGAATGCATTTTCGAAGTTAACCAACTATGCCCCCGTTCATTGGTTTTAGCTTTGTTCTATTAAATATCTGATATTAGCTTAAACGCGGCATGACTGGTATCTTGACCTGCCTTAATACCAAACCAATTTTCTGGAATAATTCATTTTTGTCCTCAGAGAACTTCCTCTCGAATATCTTGCTGATACTCGGAAGAAGACTAAGTCACCGGAAATTTCCCGGAATGGAAACATTCTTTCTTCCTAAAGAACACTTTGGTTCATTTGATATGTGACCTCAGTGTTCTTATTTAAATATCATGTCAGTTAGTTAAAAAGGATGTGCAAAAGTTTGAGCTATGACAGGATTACACTCCTTTCTTTTCATAAAAACCAGATTGAATTAAAATCTACTCACGTAGAATTAAATATATTTTATGAAAGTCCCATTTTACGGTCCCTATACCTCAACAATAATACTGTAAGAGATATATTTTAATCATTTACGATCTTAGAAATCCCAAGTAATATTCATCTGCCAGTACTCTTTTTTACGATCACATGCATGCTAACATAAAAGCTTTCTGCTGTTCGTTTGTATTAATGTAATCACATTAATGTTTATTTGTTTATCGGTAAAACATAACCGAAAGATCGCATGATCAGTTGAGACAGTTTTCTTATCTTATGTAGTAATTTACAGTACTGTAAAGCTTCTTGGCAAGCTCTTCCCAATTTGTAACATTATCGATCAGTCTAATAAAAGCAGTCATACGTTGAAGATCGATGGTCTTGTTTCTTATTTTTGCACGTTATCTTTTGCATGTTTAAATTGTTTTTGCATGTCGATAATTAAGATTTTGAATCGGGCGCTTACAATCTATCAGAAGTGGGATAGAGTACTCGAGTTTAATATAGTTAATGTTTGATAAATACGGGGTCAAATAACTATTTTTTTAAATGGATGCTAGTGCACGTGCAACAGAGTTTTTGCAAACAGCTACCGTGCAAAAACTAAAAGACAAACTGGCTGAAATAGGTTTGGCCACAAACGGTTCTAAGGCTGCTCTTAAGGCTCGATTAAATGAGGCCATAGTTTCATTTGAAGATGTCCAAATTGATGAACTTTTCCCTGAGGACATTGATGAAGGCGATGATGAAAGCTGCGATGATGGCTCTGATGACGAAGAGAGAATTGTTTCACAACGCTTGGAAAAATTGCGAGATATGATAAGGAAAAAAGAGGAGATTCTTTCCTTAGAGAAGCGCTTGGCTGAGCTTAACTGCCGAGAGTCTAATCCCGCATGTTCGTTCCGAGATATTGAAGACTCATTGCCAAGGTTTACTGGGGACGACAATTATCCTATTAGAAAGTGGATTCAAAATGTGGAAGATGCGAAACTCATTTACCATCTGACCGAGTCCGAGTCTTTCATATATTTTAAGAGGTTGCTCACAGGTACTGCTAGGCTATTTCTGAGGTCGACAACGTGCAGGTCATGGAGTGAGCTTAAGGCTGCTCTTATGACAGAATTTCACCACCACACATCAGCTACAGATGTTCACAATGCGCTGCGGAAGAGAACCAAACGTAAGGACGAAAGTTACCAGCAGTATGTGCTCTTTATGCAGGAGATCGCGTCGTCTGCAGAGATAGAGGAACAAGATGTGGTAGCTTATATAATTAAAGGGATTCCAGACTCGCTGTTTAACAAACAGTTAATGCTTACGGCAAATACCATCGCTGATTTGAAGGCTACCTTAAGGAAGTATGAAAAAATGAAGGCTGATGTTCAACCGTCAATATCAGGTTACAACAGAACGGTTCCACTATCAAATCCTTCTCCACAAGTCACCGCTATCAAGTGCTATAACTGCAGTAAGAACGGCCACATTTCAACAAACTGTACGAAACCACGAAGAGAGAAAGGATCTTGTTTCCGTTGTGGAAATATGGGTCATTCTGTTAGGGATTGCCCTTTGTCATCATCGGTTCTATTGGTTGAAGGTGAGAAGCTGCCGAAAGAACATAAAAACCCTACTTTATGTCACGACTTCCATGAGGTTCTGGATTTTGAATTTGGGAATGTAGAAACTGACGGTGCACGAATATGTATGAATTTGACGACTCTGATCGATACCGGTAGCCCAATAAGCTTCATTCAACAACGGTATGCTCCTACTTTCCTGATTACATCTCTGGAGTCTCAATCTGAATACGTGGGTATCAATAATTCAAAATTGATTACATTGGGAAAATTTATTGGTAAAGTTAAATTTAGTGATGATTATGCTTATGTATGTTTCTATGTTGTTAACGATAATACAATGAAAGATCCAATCGTATTAGGTCGTGATTTTTTGTATAAAACGAATAGTAAGCTTAAAATTGGAAAAACGAATGTGAATTTAGTTGAAAAAAAAGATTTGGAAATTGAAAATTTTGAAGACAGCTCATTCGATAATGAAATTTTGAAAATTGATATATATGATAGACCAGATGAAAGTTTATGTTATTATGAAAAAGAAAAATTGAAAAGTTTAAGTTATGAAAGTGTTTTATCTAATACTATTGTTTGGAATTGTTGTGATATAAAAATTGTTTTGACTTGGCACTTATCACGAATGTTTTTAGTTAGTTTTCTGAAAAATAATGTCAAATATGGAAAAAGCTTATTTTATGATGTCATACAGAAGCCTTTAAAAAATTGTATGTTTGATCAAGCATTTCAAAAGCTACAAAAGCTAATCAAAAAAATAATTGAAGCAAATGTTCAACGTCAAAGACAAAAAACATATATTGTATTCATATTAATTATTAACAAATTTTCTATGCTCATTTATTAATAATGTTTTATGTTCACTATAAAACAACTAGTATGGTTATATTTTAATATGAAATTATTAAATGTGAAATGATCGTATTTTTAACAAAAGTTATGAGACAAAAGTTTGTATAATTTCGCTTTATATAAAAATTTAGTAATGTTATAATGTTTTATATTTGTAAATGCATGCCATCGTAAATCGAGGACGATTTACTGTCAGGATGATCGAGTTGTAAGAGATATATTTTAATCATTTACGATCTTAGAAATCCCAAGTAATATTCATCTGCCAGTACTCTTTTTTACGATCACATGCATGCTAACATAAAAGCTTTCTGCTGTTCGTTTGTATTAATGTAATCACATTAATGTTTATTTGTTTATCGGTAAAACATAACCGAAAGATCGCATGATCAGTTGAGACAGTTTTCTTATCTTATGTAGTAATTTACAGTACTGTAAAGCTTCTTGGCAAGCTCTTCCCAATTTGTAACATTATCGATCAGTCTAATAAAAGCAGTCATACGTTGAAGATCGATGGTCTTGTTTCTTATTTTTGCACGTTATCTTTTGCATGTTTAAGTTGTTTTTGCATGTCAATAATTTAGATTTTGAATCGGGCTCTTACAATACGCAGTGAGCAGAGAGAGATAGATAGAGATAGAGATAGCAGTACATATCGTGATGTTGATATGTACGAAATTTAAAACAAATATCTAATAGAAAACGTTAAAAAAAGCGTGCAGTAACCATCGATTTCTCCCATTGTACAAAAATTTTAATTGCATTCCCTAACAATTCACATATGCCTATAAAATTCTGAATAAACTTAGATCTGCACCTGCACCCACTCCATTCGCTCTTTTCGGATCTATCAGGTTAATGCTATACATTTTGTATTTTACTTTCATTTCTATTCACCATTCCAACACACGTAGACGAAATCACAAAGTTTAATCCTCTTTGATGTTTTTGAATTTTTGTTTTTCTTGATGAATTCAAGAAAAAAATGAAAAATAATTACTAATACCTTGTGGTTTTGTGACTTTGTCAGATTTTTAGGTTTTGGGTAGGTATGTTGTTGCAATACTGTTGTACATCGATGTTTTATGGCAATCGAAGCCATTTGAATACATGTAAAAATGTGTAGTGTGTATAGTTTTTTACATAAGTTCTAGTTAGACGACTGTTGAAAAGGCATTTTGGAAACTAAACCAATGAAGGCGTGCAATTCTAAGTTTAACAGAATAAGCGTCAACGACCCAAATTATTTTACTTCTTGCAAAATTCATTTGAATTCATTTAATCAACAAAGATACATTTTTCATTGGAAAACTCCATTCAACGGTTGAGTCTTGAATTACAAAGAGAAGTACCTATTTTGA
Source organism: Melanostoma scalare (assembly GCA_949752695.1). NCBI lineage: Eukaryota > Metazoa > Arthropoda > Insecta > Diptera > Syrphidae > Melanostoma > Melanostoma scalare. The sequence continues at coordinate 63,123,485 of OX456985.1, forward strand.
ACACAGTGTTGAATTCTTGGAAATCATTGCTGATTTTTCAATGCGACATTTGTCACGTTTCGTTCGGTTCTATATTCCTGAAATTTAATATTTTTGGATATGAATTTATACAGGAATGTTATTCATTTGTGAAGAATATTCTGTTGGAATAAAAATAATGGGCACGACTGAGTCCCACGAACTGTGTACAATACCAAAATCTTAAGACTGAGTAAAAGGTTTTAGTATTAGCTCTGAATATATTTGGTGGAGGGTTGCCAACTACACCTTGAATTTGAAAATTGAATTAGATCACGCAAAATATTGAAAAAAAATTTAATTAAATATTCCAATTAATTAAATATTTCCAAAAATAGAAAATCTAACAAAAAACCGCATTCTTTGGCACTTGCTAATAACAAGACAAGTTTAAAAAAACGGCTTTTCATTTTTCAATTTTTTTTTAAAACGAGCTCTTTGGAAATTCAGTGTACAAAATCTAAGATCTTGGCAGAAGCTGTTTTGATAGAAAATTTGAAAAAAAAATTAAAAATACCGATTTGAAGTTATTTCAAAGAATCAAAATTTTTTTTAAAAATTATTAAGAATTTCATGTTATTACGTTAATATGCAATCTTTCTTAAGCAAATTTTAAATAGAAAAATAAAAGTCTTCAAAATCGTACAACCCATTAACGAGAAAGTTGGTTTCGAAAAAAGCGATACTATGTGAGGTACCGATTTTAGACTTTTTCCAAAATTTGTTCTTACGTCATAAGAAGGACAATCTAAAACTAATCCTTCACATAGAATTTTATCAAAACCGTTGCAGCCGTTATCGGTTTTATGACAGGTACCATTATTTTAAGACCTAGAACCTCAATTTCAAAAACCCCTCTGTAGGCTGCCGCACAGACCCCAACTGCAAATTTTGAAGAAAATCAGTTCATGATGAGACTGTAGATTCATATACGGATAGGCAGACAGAATTGCAGAACCCACTGTTTTCGTATTCTCTATCGTCGTCGTTATGTCATGTTTAATTATTTTCTCAAAGTTTTTTCCTGTACGATTGCAAAACTTACCTTATAGTACCTATAATCGCAAGTAAAAATGAATTTGGCAATCACACCTATTCTTCTTTTCGTTTTAATGCCAGGGTCAGAACTCCGTCCAATCGATTTTTACGTCCTGTTTTCTGTGTTTTACTTAAGGGGATATTCTGGTCTAGAAAATTGAAAAAATTATTTTTTTTTGCATGTTTTCAAAGCTTAGACTTTCAAAAATATGCTCCTAAAAGGATTTTTCCAGATTCGAATTATTTTGGCAGATACAGCGGATTTTGTGACGCGGCACTTAAACCGGGCGAACGGAGTGATTACATAATGAACGGCAGATGTTTTCCAGAAATTCTTTTGTATCCGACTTGAGCTCGTTATGTATTCTTTAAAATTTTTACATATACCTGAATAACAGTACGTACCCAATATACCTGGAAGTGTGTATCTCTATAGTACAATTTACTAATTTCAAACGATATCTCAAGTTCTATCCGACCGATTCCTTTGAAATTTTGTGAAAATCTTCTTTATACATATCTTTATGACTTAGACTTTTGTAAAGGTCGAAAAACAGGGGTAAGAAAATTCTTTTTGTCAAGTAAACGTCATTTTGTGTTTTTTTTGCCGCCAAGGTCCGAATTATAGCGACACTACAAGGGTTGGACACATGTTAACCAGGGAGCACCATTTGACTGGCAACCCTGACTTCACCGGTCAGTCAGGATGAGTTTTTTACTTTTTTTTCAAATTTTTTTATATACTTTAAAAATTAAAAATATATTGAAAAAAAAAAGGATGGTAAAAATGTTTTTAGTTTATTTTTTGTCTAAGCTTGAAAAATACCCAAAAAGTAGGGTTCTAGACCTGAATATCCCCTTTAAAGGGTCATCTCATCGCTTCAAGTAACGTGACTGTGTAATCTACTGGGTTATTGGAGCTATCCTGACCATCATCTCAAATTACTTCGGAACCATATTCTCCTTCGCTAGCTGCTCAAAAAATCAAAAAAAAATTTCACAAATTGCTTCCTTAGCATGTCTAGAGCACGGCAAGTGGTTTTTAAAAATTTGAAGTCGTTTTCAAGATACAGCAGCTAGAAGAGCTGTTCGAAGCTGTTTTAAGCGAACTTGAAACTTTAAACGTGTTTTTCTCAAAATTGTGCTTTTCAAACTTTCCTCTATCGCATCTCAAAATCGTCTTTAATTATTGTAATAATTATCAATCAAAATTTTAATAAAATAATGTGGTGGATGGTGGACCTATGTTTCGTCCACGGTTACGAAACGGCGCAAAAACTAGTTCACCACACACCGGAGACCAAACAGCAGTGAAAACAGATAGCTTCTAGGGGTGAATCACTTTTTTCCATTTTATTTTCAGGTTTCAGCTAACGCGGTAGTCTGATATTAACGGCTGTCAAAAACAAACCAAATGTTGCAGCTTGTTCAATTTTTGATAGACGTGAGCAATGTTGCCATTTCAATTTAGAGGCGGGGAATTCAAAAAGTCACGGACTTATTGACCCGCCTTCGTATTATTGATTTGTCAACTGAAACACCTTTTACCAACACCTCACTACCTTTTTAATGATAACATCTCCATTGCGTTCAAGGTAAACTGATATTCCAGCTTCTTGGATCCGACGAACAGAAAGAATATTTAGTGGTATATTCGGTGAGTAAAAAAATTTTGTAATACCCTTTGGAATCCATCTTTTGTCACTACATCAATTAAAGCTCTAGCGTACACTTGTATTGTGGTGCTCTCTTTAGCGACGTTATTGAATTCACAATCGGTTGATTATGCGTTGTTGAAAAGTATTTCAAAGTGGTTCGAGTCTATTTTTGACAGTAACTCTTGGCCTGGTGGTGCTCTTGTTAAAGAATTTTCCATCAACAGGAGAGTTAAAAACAAATTGGTTACCAATACTGTTCCAAAAAACTAATTAGATTTTCCCTCTTTTATCAAAACGTAAGAGGTCTTCGCAGTAAAACTGCTGATTTATATGTTAACTCCCACGTTTTCAAACATGACGTGTTTGTTTTGACTGAAACTTGGCTAAGTCCAAGTTTCTTGAATTCCGAAATCTTGAGCCCTGAGTTCTCGGTCTACCGTAAAGATCGGCACATAGACAGACCAGATGAGGTCGGTGGTGGTGTTTTGATTTCGGTCAGGAACACATATATGTCGTCTCGTATACTCTTTCCGTTTGAACTGACTATTGATGTTGTTTGTGTGAAAGTCTGTACACTGTCTAAAAATATTTTTATCGTTAACGTTTACATTGTTCCAAAAGTTCAGCCTCTGCTTATGTTGAACTGTCGTTAATTTTGGATCATATTTTTGAATTGTCGGACCTAGAAAGCCGAATTCTGTTACTAGGTGACTTTAATTTACCATATGTCCAATGCTTACCCTCTGACGATGGATCATTCCAAAAACCCTCTCTAACTTCACCGCAGCGTGAGCTTTCTTGTTTAGATAATGTTATATCTACTGACTTACAGCAAGTAAGCTGTATTAGAAATTTCCAAAATCGTATGTTAGACCTTGTTTTCTCTTCCGAAGCTATTAACACGGTTGTTCTTCAATCTAATTCAGGCATTACTAGAATTGATGATCTTCATCCCCCCTTAGATATTTTTGTTGAACTAAGCAACGCATCTCACGTTATTAATAATTCAAATTACTGTTTATATACTTTTGACTTTCGAAAGGCGAATTTCGATTTGCTTTCGAATGAATTAAGCAGGGCTGATATTGAAAATATATCAACCCTTACAAATATTGACGAAGCAGTCGCTTGCTTTTACTCCATTTTAAAAAATTGCATGAAAAAAACCATTCCCCAAAAGACGCTCAGAAATGCTATTTTTTGTCAACCGTGGTTTACCAAGGAACTAAAGGCTCTGAGGAATAAAAGAAACAAGGCTTGGAAGACCTATTTAATTACTCTTTCTCCAACTGACCACCAAATATTTATAAGTTTTTTTGAAGACTTCAAAATGCTTTCTCAGAATCTGTACTCTAGCTACGTCACCCAAATGGGCTGTTCTCTGAAAAACGATCCAAAAAGCTTTTGGTCCTTTGTAAATTCTAAAAAAAAATCAGACGGATATCCAGCCAACTTTATTTATAATGCCATTTCTTTAAAAAATACTCCCGACATTTGCAATGCCTTTGCGGACCATTTTAATGGCTCTTTTTGTAATACAAATCTAGAAATTGATGAAAAATATTTTGAATATTTAACTCACTGCTCGCAAGTGAATTTTAATAATATCCCTATTCAAAGAGACAGAATTACTTACTACCTCTCTTCTCTCAATGATGACGTTTCTTCTGGTCCGGACATGATTCCGCCAATCGTTTTAAAGAAGTGTTCCTCACGTTTATGCTATCCACTCGAACATCTTTTCAAGCTTTCATTAAAATCTGGAATATTCCCCACTCTTTGGAAAAAATCTTTTATCACACCTGTTTTCAAAAAGGGTGTAAAAACCGATATAAAAAACTACAGACCTATTTCAAAGCTCTCATGCATACCTAAGGTATTTGAACAAGTAATCTGCGAAAGCGTATCCTTTTTTTCAAGGAATGTTGTCTGCCACCAGCAGCACGGATTTATGCAAAGAAGATCGACGGCTACCAACCTTCTATCCTTTCATCATAAGTGTTCCAATGCTCTTGAATGTGGGAACGAGCTTGATTGCATTTACACTGACTTCTCTAAGGCGTTTGACCAACTGTCTCATAACATCATACTTTATAAACTAAAAGCTTTTGGATTTCCTACAGTATTTATTGCTTGGATAAACTCCTACTTAAAAAATAGGACTTATGAAGTCAAATTTCGTAACATTTTGTCAAAACCTTTCAATGCTATGTCTGGGGTGCCACAAGGTAGTCATCTTGGCCCCTTGCTTTTCATTATTGCTATAAATGATGTAATTTCTTGCATCTCCTATAGCGACATTTTAATCTTTGCTGATGATATGAAGATTTTTAAAATCATCAAAAATGCTTCAGATCGCGACTTCTTACAAAAAGATATTGATAGTTTTGTTGTATGGTGTTCAATGAACGGACTAACTTTAAACACTTTAAAGTGCCAAAGTATGACTTTTTCCCGCAAAAGATCTCCTAGCATTGGAGAATATACAATATCTCAACAATCTTTATCACAAGTTTCTAGATTCCGTGACCTCGGTGTTCTTTTTAGTACCAACCTCGAATTTAATGAACACATCAACCTCATTATTAACAAAGCAAATTCAATGCTTGGCTTTATTAAGCGATGGGCTAAGGAATTTAATGACCCTTATGTTACCCTCTCTTTATACAACTGTTATGTTCGTCCCCATCTAGAGTATGCTTCTCAGGTGTGGTCACCATTTTATGATATTCATAAATCTCGAATCGAAGCAATACAGCACAGATTCATACGCTTCGCTCTCAAAGGTCTTCCTTGGCAAGATCCTTTCAATCTCCCTCCTTATGAAAATCGTATTCGCTTATTAAATCTTCAAACCCTCTCACAGAGAAGAATCAACAATGATTTAGTATTTTTTCATCAATTAATAACCGGTATAATTGATGCTCCCGACTTGCTCTCCCACATAGGATTCAACTATCGTGGAGGAACTCACCAACTACGTAATTTGGAGTTTATACATCGCTCCCACCACTGAACCAACTATGGAATGCATGAGCCATTAGCACGCATGAGTAGGTTATTAAACTCTAATCCTTTTATTGTCGATTTCAACATAAGTAAAAGTAGTTTAAAATTAATATTAAGAACCAGTGTACCATCTGCATGATTCATGTTTAGTAGATTTTTTATTATTATAACCTTGTTTAGTAATGTTTCACTAGTTTAGTTTGTTCTGTTAATGTTAGTTTAATTTAAGTTTTACTTTGTAATATTTGTGTAATGTCTTTTTTATTTTTCTTCGTATACGTTCTCTTTGTGCTTGTGTTGGCGTTATTTACTAACCACTAACACTTGCATTAATGATGAAGAGCGTAGATAAGTGTGTACAGACGAGCTTGCTCTAAGTTCAGTGCCACTTAAGTCTCTGAGATGCAAAAAAAAAAAAAAATGGTCTGTTGCTCCGGAATACAAAATAAATTTCACCTAGTGTTGAGCTGTGTCCGTCCAATCATGAAGGTAGTTTTTTTATGTATTTTTTTTTTATAATTTCTATTTTTTCTATTACTTGAAATAGATTTTTTTGAAAAAATAACAGCATTTGGTTGTTTTTGTTGTTGAGTTTATACGTTTATAGACTTGATCACCGGCAGCCTGAAGCTCTGAAGCTCATCATTTCGTCAAATTTGATGAAATGTTCAATTAAAGTTATGTCTCCTTTAATTTTGAAAGTCAAGAGCCTCCTTTTAAACGGAAAAGCTGGGTTGCTTGACTTTTCCTCTCGTAGGTTTCATCGAGTTTTTGCATTATTTCGAAAGCTATCTTTTCTTCTGCGATCATTTGAATCATAGAATCGCTTAAATGCTCTATTATGAATCCTTTTGCAACCCATTCCATCCTCCGCCATTCTCCCGTGTTTTTGTTTTCCCCAGCAGCTTCTTACTGAGCTGACAGACAGTTTTCTTGTACAACTAGGGCTTAAACAAAATTTTCAAATGCTGTAATTTTCCCCCTTAAAAGGAGCAATGTTGGAATTTCGCATCTTCACTTTAATTACTATTATTCATACACAAAGACAAACAAAAAAAGCACCTGGGCACATAACCTATTGGATATTTAATTATGAACAACGGAAACACTTCTTTAAATCAAATTTAATTTTAATGTTGCTTAAACCCCGTTTAGACAGAGAATAATAAAGAATTAAAGAATAGAACGATTAGGTACATAGTAGGGGATTACCCATACAACAATAATTGAAGAAAAATAATCATAGGCTATTGGCTTTGTAATATAACTGACGACAATGCCTTAAGTTGAAAACTCAAAAACAAAAATATTTTATTTTGTATAAAGGTGCAAACTCAGATGAGGACTGCCACATTGCAGACGAGAGATGTTAGATGACAACTGCCTAATCACAGAAATCTGCGGCGCATGCGAATAACAAAATTAAATTTTCAGGACTTAAAGTTAAAGACATTTAAATCCTGCTCACTCCCATTTTGGTATCTTGGTATCTAGACATTCCTAAATATGTGCCCAAAGATTAGCTTTTTACAAAAACTCAAAATTTGAAAGGAATGTAAAGTAGGTACATAAATTTTTTTCATTTTCAACTTTGGATTATTTATTTTGTACTTAATGTAAGGGTTAATTAGGAAAATTTTTAGAGACTTACAACTGATATTTAATGCACAGGACTACTTCAAAAATGGCAAAAATGTATATAAAATATGTTGCTTTCAAAAGGATCAGAATTCTAAAGCAACTCAAATATCATAAACCGTTTAATTGATTTAAAAAGACTTTATATTGATTTAGAAAGACTACTTTATAAGCTTTAAAATGACACCTTAATCGTCCTAATCGCTTGAATACGGACAATTTTAGAGTGCAGAGTCTGAAAACGATAAACAAACAATGTTCGGTTCTTTGAGTAAGGCTGGAGGGGAGAAGAAAATTACAAAAAAACAAAATTCCTTTAACTATTTCGTATTTCGATAGCAAAGGAACATTTCCACAAGTTTGAGCAAAATCGGAGGTATAGCAACATTTTGGATTGACCGTTTTCATATGGAATGGCTCATAATTATAATTTGCGAAAGTCGACGTCAAGTCAATATTTTTGGCGACATCGAGAAGTTCGCTTTCACAAAACTGACTCTAATTTATATACTTTAAAGGAATAGTGCTATTTTTTTTTCTATGAAGTATGAAAAGATGCACTCTGTTGTCTATGACTGTTGACGCAATTAGTCAACCGTCAGACTATCTAATAACTCCACTCAAAACAGATATTCTTTTGAAGAGTTTTAAAACCTTTATTCAAAAAGATATTAATTAATATTAATTTTATAAATTTATAAAAACCATCAGACTTACAAGTCTATTCATTCCAAGTTACAGATTTACAATGGCCGATTATACTTTAAATGCAAAACGGCTACTACTTTAATTTCGATTACTCGATTACTACAATACATGAAGATAGACCTGGTTTGGGCATAGTACCCATATTACACTGTGTGTCATTTCTGCTAACACTCCCCCTTAGTATGTCCAAACGGGTACCGTTCATCCTCTTCCTGGGGTGGTAACATCCAGCACAGCCAGCTTCACTGAAGGCCTTAAGTAGACACCGTAGCGTGTTAGTACTGTGGCACTTCGGACCTGCCCGTCTTCAGCAACCTTGGTTTGGATAACACGTCCCTTCAGCCAACAGTTTCGAGGGCTGTTGTAATCTACAATGACCACTATGTCACCTTCTTTGATTGGTTTCACTGCTGTAAACCATTTGGAACGACGAGTGAGGGTAGGTAAATATTCACTTACCCAGCGCTTCCAGAAGTGATCCGCATACTGCTGCGACGCTTGCCAACCTTTCCTTACGACCGTTACATCATCGTCAAACACCGCTAAAGGCTTAATTCTGTTCGATGATCCCAGGAGAAAGTGATTTGGGGTGAGTGCTTCTTCATTTTCGTTATCGATGGGAAGATAAGTAAGTGGACGTGAGTTGACTATATTTTCGACTTCCAACATCATACTTTTTAGAAGTTCTTCTGAGGGATTCCGCTTAGGCATGATCTTATAGAGGACGTTTTTTATCCTACGCACTAGGCGCTCCCAGGAACCTCCCGCATGTGTGGGGAGGACGGTGGTATGAAGTTCCATTTGGTTATGGTGGAAGTAAGCGCTGTCATCAGTTTATGTTGGTCGATATTTTTGAATGTTTCGCGTATCTCTCGTTCCGCTCCCTGAAAGTTGGTGCCGTTATCGCTAAATATTTCAATAGGGGTTCCTCGACGAGCCACGAAGTTCCGAAGGGCTAAGATGCAGGAGTCGGCTGATAGGCTGTGTGCTATTTCTAGGTGGACTGCTCTTGTTGTGAGGCAAGTCAAGAGAACTCCCCATCGCTTTTCCGTCCTTCTTCCAACGGAAACATTTATCGGGCCAAAATAATCCACTCCGGTGAATGAGAAGGGTCTGGTGTACGGCGAGAGTCACGCCTTGGGTAACTGAGCCATTATTGGTTCGCATGGTTCTGCTTTCGAGTTCTTACAGTCCTGGCATTTTCTTCTCATGACTTGGTACGCTGTTCGAAGCCGTGGGATTTGATACATTTGGCGGAGTTCGTTAATAGCTGTTTCGTGGTTTTGGTGGTGAAATCGACAGTGCATATCCATCATGATGAGATGGGTGATTGGATGATCTCTAGGAAGTATGACTGGACGCTTGAGATACTCATTGGACCCCGAGAAATGATCGATTCTGCCCTGAGCTCAAATGATGTTGTGCTCATCCAAATACGGACATAGGCTGACGATGGGGCTTCTCTTATTTAGAGGCCTTTTGGACATCAGATCCGCTAACTCATCTTGGTACGCAGTACATTGCGCTTCTCTCATTAGTATTTGAAATGATTCTTGCAGTTCTCTTCTTTTAAGGATTCCGGAGCTTCGTTGATGCTTTTTCCTTGCTTTAAGTTTAAGGTTTTTCTTATATCGAACGACATACGCCGTACTTCGCAGCAGTTTGTTCCAGTTCGAAAAATTTCTATGCGGAGAACGCTTTTTTTGTGGTTCGGCGTGTTCCTTGACGATGACGTTGTCTGCACGTATTTCTCCTGGCCAAGCCGTTGGCGGTAGTCTCAAAAACTCAGGCCCTCTAAGCCATCTGTTTTCTGGTGAGAATTCGGGTGTGGTCTTCCATTTGGTCGCTTCGTCTGCAACGTTGACTTTCGTTGGAACCCATCGCCACTCTGATCTAAATCGATCGGATCTAAACCGTTAGATCCATCAGGATCTCGCTCATTCTACAGGCCACAAGCTGTCTGTAACGTCGATGGTCGGCACGAAGCCAGCTAAGAACATTCCTAGAGTCTGACCAAAAAACTCGCTGGGAAAAACTGATGTTATGTGAATCACCGATCGATTTTGCAAACCGGGCACCAAGAAGGGCTGCTTGAAGCTCTAGGCGCGGAATCGACATATTTTTAAGAGGCGCCACTCGGGTCTTTGCACCTATGAGTGCACACTCGACATTTCGATCACACGCGCTTCTTACGTAAGCCACTGCTGCGAATCCATTTTCGCTATCATCAACGAATATATGGAGTTGACGATCTATCGTGCCTTTTGTAGAATCCGCGGTGTAGCATCTAGGGATCTTCAGATCTTCAACCGCAGGTAGTAGGTGTACCCATTTCTTCCACTTTTCGAATTCAGCATCTAGTATGGCTGTATCCCAATCGATTTTAGACCGCCAAATATCCTGCAGTAAAATTTTCACAAACATCAGAAAATGTGCTAAAAGGCCTAGTGGATCAAAGATGGTCATCATAATCTTCAGAACTTGTCGCTTTGTTGGTCGTTCGCCTTCGAATAGAATCGCTCGTTGCTGTGACTGTTTCGTTAGTTTGTATGTAAAGCAGTCTTGTGAGATGCACCACCACATAACTAGCACCTTTTCGGTAGTCAGCTCTATGTCGAGGTTTAGATTCTTGCTTTCGGTGGATCCGGACTTTAGTGCTTGAAGTACCGCGGCTGAATTGGAAATCCAATTTCGTATGTAGAACCCGCCTTGTTGATGTATGTAACGAATCTGCTTGGCTAAGGTTATTGCTTCATCTTCGGTCGAAACGCTGTCCATAAGATCGTCAACGTAGTGATTCTGTTGGATTGATTGGACCGCCCGTGGGAACTCTTCGGCAAAATCTTCAGCATTTCTGTTTTTTGTGTACTGGGCACAACATGGAGAACAGCTGGCACCAAAAGTCATGACCGTCATAGCATAAGCAGCGGGTGGCTCTTCTGTACTACGGCTCCACAAAAATCTTTTACAGGACTGATCCTCTTTCCTTATGCGGACTTGGTGGAACATCTCCATGATGTCCCCACAGATGGCGATCCTTTCCTCTCTAAACTTGAACATTACCGAGATCAGTGACGTTAATTGATCTGGACCCTTCAGAAGAAACGAGTTCAGAGACACTCCCTTGACGGTTGCTGCCGCATCCCACACAATCCTCAACTTGCCGGGTTTATTGGGGTTGAACACGGGAAATATTGGTAGATACCAAGAGCGATTGTTTCTAGCACTCATTTCATTTTCGGACAATTTACGTGCATAGCCCTTCTCAATATACTCCTCGACTTTCTTAGTGAGGGCCTCTGCTAATTCTGGTTCACGCTTCATTCGCTTGTGCAAGCTGGATAACCTTTTTTCGGCCATAGAGTAGCTATCGGGCATCTCAAACTCGTCTTCCTTCCAGAGCAGTGCAGTCTCGAAGCGGCCCTCAGTACGAATTGTGTGGGTTCTTAGTAGGTGCATCGCTCGCTGATCTTCGTTCGAGACAAGTTCTCTCCCAACATAGGATGTTCCGAAGCTATCATTGACAATAAAGTCGCTTACCAAACGCTCAAGACTATTAACGTCGCGTTCAGGTGTGTGAAAGCAATTATTGTTAGCTTCAGATCTCTTGAGGCTGTTCCGTCCATCCGAAAGGTTCCCATGAGCCACCCATCCATGCCGAGTTCTAGTTGCAACTGGTTCGTGAAGGCCTCCTTCCCTGTAGTCTAAGGGTAATCCAAGTTTTGTGTTGTTCAGTCCTATTAATAAGCGTGGCGAAGCGTTCTCATAGGGCTGCATGTTTATTCCCCGAAGATGCTTAAAGCGGCTTTGAAGGTCCTTAGAATCCAGTGATTGCTTAGGCAAGCTTAGGCTTTTCACGGTAAGTACGTCTGCCAACGGATATTTCTTCGACCCGGTTTGGATTCCTGATATGTTAAGTTGAACCACCTGGGAATTGTTTTCCATCCGACACGTATCACCCGTCCATTTGAGGCGCAGAGGCTGAGGTTTGCCTGTATATGCAACGCCGATTGCAGGTCGGTTGAAAATTGTAAGAAATTCTTAGGCCTTAGTCGGACGCTGAAATGGACCGCTGTACGGGAACATAATATATGCCGGCGGTGTTTAAAGAAGCATCCCAAAGGCAAATGCGATTCAACTTTAGTATGCGGTATACACAACTGTCCCTTTAGTCACCATAAGCTTCTACACAACTACGCTAATGCTCACGCCAATGTTACGGTTCATCAACAAAACGAATGTCAGGAGTCTCTCTTCCGGATCGAGTAGGTTCACAAAATGCTTACTTACTGGTGGTCAAAAATTACAACGAAAACACAAAAACACGTGTTGCTTTGAAAAGAGGTAAAGCAAAAATGTCAGAGTTCATTACGTTTCTTTCCATCAAATACGGCTTCGTTCACAATCCCAACTTTTCTTCTTAAAGACACCAAAACTCGTAAAGTCAAATGTGCCCCAGTTTACAATACTATTACTACTACTTTTTAGAGCTTTTGGCAAATAGTAAGGTCTACAGCTCTGCTTACAAAAAGAACCATACGCTTTCAATTCTTTTTCATATTTGAGTCTAAATTTTGTGTTTCTTTGAATATTTTCCCAAACAAAGATCATTTGATGCTGATATTTTTAATTTTACTATAGAAATGTTGAATGATGCCGCAATTTGACCTCAAAAATCATTTGGTTTTTATATTTTGAATCTTCCCTAGCGCACAACTTAGCATGACCACAGACAACTCAAATTCCTTGTTTTTCAGCATATGGTGCTCCATAACTCTCTGCAATCCACTTCCCTTGACCAAATTACTTCCTAATAGCTATGTGGTCAAACATTTCTAAACCCTACTCCCTAATCCCTACTCTGTACAGACACGAGCAACTTTGAGTTAATATAAAAAATACGAACAGATTTTGCTTGCAAGGAATAGCAAAGTGATTATCTTTTGGATGCCAGTCTTGAACTTCGGGTATAATCGTCATGGAGAAGAAACTTGTCATTGTTCTTCCTGTTCTTAAACTTGGAATATCATTGCTTTAGTGAGAGTATAGTAAGTGCGTGCAATACAAAAAAAAACAAAATTAAAGAGATATTCGTGTCATTGATTACCCTGACCAAGTAATGACGATTAGGGCCTCTTGTGGGAGGCATTCACTTGAAGATGATTAATGGTTTAAACAATTTTTTAGGCCATTACAAATGGCCACTCGACTATTCGTGCCATATCGAAATTCGACACCACGAGTTATGTGTTTCCCCGATACAAACAAACACAAACTTAAACGACTTTAATAACGGCTGCCGTTTTCCGCTTACATTTTCAAAACATTTCCTTGTGTTAAAAAAATTCTTACAATACAACACGAACAATATCAAGAAAGAACACACTCATAAAATCAGCTAATTACCAACAAAAAGCAACAAAAATAAAGAAATAAATACTTCCCAAATAAATCCAGAACTCTGGCAAACCTAACCTGTTTTCAAAAAATTCCCAAAATACAGTAAATCACTCGATGACCTAAATAATAGTTCCACCGCTTGCAGGGTAGTCATTTTCCTTATCGATTAGTTCCTTGAAAAATGCTACAAAATAGTTTTTCCTAACTCGAAACATTTCTCATTCAGTGCTACTGTACATTTATACAAAAGTACTTCCGCTTCTCTTACAAGCAAAAAAAAAGAAAAAAAAAAACAAAAAAATTAGGACATTCCAATATCCAATCTATGCTTGAAGAGTACCATTCTCTCTAGCTACGAGTATACGTTTTTAGGGTAAAGTTATTCGTTGGATGTAATGAGGTGTATACGATTTGGATTAATGCCATGAAAAACCTTACAAGTCGTTCAAAGGCATGCCAATTGCAATAACAAGAAAAAAAAGGTAATAATAAGGAATCGATAAAAAAAGCATTTTTGAGTGTATTGTAGGTGCACGTGGACAGCAAGTAAATACAGTATACGTCCTTCTGGGAAAAAAGGATTCCTTAAAAATTAATTTATGAATGAACAATGCGATGATGTTATGCAATGAATGAATGAAGAAAGAACTTTTATTGAGAATGCTGAAAACAGAGATGTTTCGTAAATAAGTAAGAGAAGGTAATTTATTTTGGTTCGACAGTTAGGACGCACCTTAGGCTGTACAAATAAAAGTTGTTTGAATTGCTTTTTTTTAAGCGTAGTCACCTCAGCTTCGACATTGCTGTAGTATTTCGTGTGTTTAAATAATGAAATTCATATCGTCATTTGTTAAAAAGTGAAATCCTGACAAGTTGTTCGATGATTTAAGTATAAAGGGATTTGGTAATTTAACTGGACTTGCGTTAGATAAAAAGTTGAAATAGGTACACCATACTGGCCTAGCCACAGCAAGCCATTTTCAAGCAAGCAGTGCCCCCTGCCCCTGTTCTGTAACTATCGCCTCGATAAAAGCAGACGATAAACGGTGGAAAATGGAACGAAATCCTACTAAATTCATAGAATTTCGTTCCATTTTCCACCGTTTATCGCCGAGGCGATAGTTACAGAACAGTGCCCCAGCTCTTGCTCTACTCAGCGGCAGATTCACAATACAGCGTCAATGCGTGGCGTGAGAGAAAATAAGCAGTCATAAGGTCCGTTCGTTGAACTTTCCCCAGGGTTGACCCAAGTTTTCTTGACAACCCTATGAGTTGTCAAAAAAACCTGGGTTTTCCAGTCCTCAAAAAACGCTAAACCACAAATCACCACACATCCCTGTCATTAATTTTTAATAAATTAAAAATTAAAAGTATGTAAAAATACAGGCCTTTTGACAGCCCTCAAATCGCCACAGCAAAAAGCTAGGGCGAGTTGGGGGAAAACCTACGGCAAACCTATGGCTCGAAAAACACTCAATTTTACATTCAGGGCGAATTTAGGTTTCTCAAAAAACGATGACGATGGCGACCATAGGGCAACCCCAGGGTTTCAACGAACAAACCTATAATACACGATGATGTGTACTATGACTGCTGTTTGAACAAGTTTTTTTTATTTAATTTTGAATAACACTGTGAGATGTCATTTAGAAACGGATTTAGAAAATATAATATTACTAGCGGCTCGTCCCGGCTTCGCACGGGCACTAAACATGACATTTAGACACATATGTATTCACAATTTTTCGCGTTTCTTTTGTTTGTTTTTTCTCAATACCAGGGTTTTTTTGTTTCTATTTTTAGTTATTGCAAATTGGTCATAACCCCAAAAGAAAAGCCTTTCATTGTGTTAGAACTTCCCTGTAAACAATATTTGATGTTGTTTTATTTTGTGGCAACAAAATAAATTGATTTTCAGCAGAGTTGGAAAATAATGATTACAAAAAATTTCAATTACAATTACTTGTAATTGTAATTGAAAAATTCAATTACCCATTACTTTTAATTGAAAAGTTTCAATTACTTGGAATTCAATTACTTTTATGTAATTGAAAACCCAAGTAATTGAAAAAATGCTGTAATGATTACTTTTTTCAGTAATCATTACACAAAAATGTAATTGATCATCTAATATGCTCAATTACATTTTTAAAACTAAACAAAATTGAACAAAATTAAAGCATTGAAAAGGTACTGTGTCAAATTCTTTCTTTTTTAGTGAAGAGTAGCATTTGGAGAGTCTGAATTCAGAAATTATAACAACAAAAACTTATTGTGTTGCAAAATATTTTTTACTAAAAAAATGCCGACCTACTATTTTGATTTAAAACAATAATAACCATTGACTATGAATAAAAAAAATTTATATTTATATACGTATTTGTAAATGAAAAGTATGTAATGCATTACAATTGAAGTAATCAATTACTAAAAAAGTAATTAGCGGTGTGTCTTTTTCAATTACTTGGAAAAATGCATTCCTTTTTCCATTACATGTAATGGGTAATTGAAAAATTTCAATTAACCATTACATGTAATTGTAATTGAAAATTGTCTATTACCCATTACATGTAATTGTAATTGAACCTGTAATTCTTTACACAAAGTAATCATTATTTCCCAACTCTGATTTTCAGGGGCTCCGACCCGCGATAGTCCAACATACAGTTGACCATGAGTAAAACATTTTTTTCGCAGGTCGATCCCTATACCAATTCAAAGTTTTGGCCTAGGTTAATTGTTAATGCAAAAGATGTTTTTACCGGAAACTGAAGCCGTTTAAATGGGATTGGCAGGTCAGTCGGGATCATCGGTATCCTCGGTATATGAGCCAGTTGACCGCAGCTACTGGGCCAGTGATAATAGTTGGTAGTTGCTACGATTAAATTGTCCCTTATAAGCAGCCTCGTCCCATTACACATGCTCGGAGGGCTTAAATTTCTAAAAAGCATTATTGGGATTCCGATTTTTAACGACAACTCATGTGGTGGCAGTTCAACGAATTAAAAAACTCCTGTGGATAATGGACTGCATCTTCGATATTATTCACAGTGTCGATCGATTTGTATGTTTTTATTTGGTGGGGGACTTTTTGAACTATTGGGTTGTTTATTTCATTTACAGTATCATTCTTAGGTGACACTATAGCCCTCTAGAACATAGCCAATGAAAGTCCTTTTCGTGAAAATTCTCGATATCAGGGTATATAGCATCTATTGAGTTTTTCAAATTATGGAGTATTTGACCTAGAGACTCATTCAGAAGAATGTCACAATGACCGCTTAAATTTGGAGTGGGAAAAATTCCTTCTCCAAGCTTTAGCAGTTGTTATGCGAAATCACTATCAGTGTTTCTATGAACATGAGCTTTCATTTTCGTTCGTAATTTCAATGTTTCAATCGAAGCCCATAAGGATGACGATTTCAAGCAGGCCATGATGATATCTGCTCGCGTACCTCTGTTAATAACGTGGAGAGTTTTTCGGAAATCTCCCGCAAACACAAAAGTAATCCCGTCGATGACTGTAGAGGAGTTCCTTAGATCCTGTAAGGTTCTGTTCACGGCCTCTATATGTGCTCTAGGGCTCATCGTGCATTCGTTTCATTTTTGCGGATAGAACATGTAGATTGTTGCTCAAGATTTACGGATAGCGGAAGTTTAAAAGTAGAATGAGCAGTTTTTCCATCCGTCAAGAGAGTTGCAGCAATTCCTGAGGAAGCAGCTGCTATTGCTATCTTCCCCGATTCTCTTATCTTAGCAAGTATCAAATTAGCAAGAAACGTCTTTCCTGTTCCACCGGGTGCATCCAAAAAGAAAACTTTTCATTTGCCATTAATGACGCTATCGACTATTGTTTCAAAAGCATATCTTTGATCTGGGACTAATTTTGGCAGGTTTTCATTAACAAAAGCGGTCAAATTATTTCTATCATAGCGATTAGTCATTGTCTCTGCTCCATTATTTTCTGTACCAACTGAACATGGTAATCCAAAGTCACTTAGGCTTTTGTCATTTAATTGCATAAGCTTATTTTCTATTTGTAGGTATCAAACCTTAAGGTGAAGTTTAGATTTTGCTGTCTGATTCTGTGTTGAATATCTTCACATAAATCGTCTTTGAAAATGTCGCATAATTTTAATGGTTCCGATGGCTGACAAAATAAAAGTATGACTACAAACAATTCTCTCAGTTGATGTGTACATTGAGAAAGCAAAGGTTCTCTGAGAGTATTTTCCCAATGGTCATCGTTTTCTAGGAAGCCTCTAGCACGGCAAGTAGCTTGGTATGTTTTTTTGAGAACTCCTCCAACGGTTTTCAAGTACTAGAATGAGGTTGGGCCTCGTACGTGATGTAGCACTATCCTAAGATAGAAACACTCGAATTGAGAAGCATGGACACTGTCGACTCTACATAAAGCTGCATATTTTTTATGCCTGGATGGCCAACTACGTTCTCACCACGTTTCCTTCTTGTGAACTTATTATTGACCTCTGTATAGTGTTACGTGACTTCGTGGTATAGAAGTGATTTTGCAAATTCATCTACCTTTCCTCTTTATAATATTAGTAAGATTATTAGTTATAGGAGTTTAGGTAAGGAACTCTACTTTTTTTTTTGAAAACTAAATATAGCCTATGTCCCTCAGGGATAGTGTAGCTTTATAACGGTGAAAGAATTTTTCATATCGGTGTAGTAGTCTCGGAGCCTATTCGAGACATACAAACAAACAATCAAACCTTTCCTCTTTATAATATTAGTAATTAGTTTCCTCGATATACGTACGGTGATCATCCGTCCATTATTCATTGCCATGAAAAGTGCTTTTTCGATTAGCTCTTCGGAATCAGCAAAAAGATTGTGGATTCCTTTTGCATTATTATATTTACTTATTTAGATAACAGAATAATCAACTCAACCTTAGGAGGCTTCTCTACTAAAATAACTTTCGGCGAACCGCTAGGTGGAGTCTTATCCCCACTTCTTTGGGACATGGTTAGGTTAGGTTTATATGGCTGTCAGGAAAACAAACTGACACACTTAGACCAATATTAGGTCCATTGTGATACCATAAGTATTATGCGAGGGAATACCTCACTTAACAAAACCATTTGGAGCTTTTAATAAAGCGAAGGATATGCAGGGGATCTGTGTGTGCCAGATCGCTTGGATCATCAAGAAAATATTTTCCTAGATGCCGCTTTCTTTTAAAAGAGAGTGCAGGACATGAGCAGAGGAGGTGTGGGATTGTCTCCTCCTCCTCCTCATCTAAGCAACTTCTGCAGAAGTCATTTGAGGGAACGCCAAGTCTTATGGCGTGTCTTCCTATCAGACAATGTCCGGTGATGACATTGATTACGGAGCTAACTTGCAATCTGGCAATTGATAACAAATGTCTTGTGCGTTTTGGATCTAGACCAGGCCATATCCGTTTTGTTGCCACGCACGTGGTGATATTGTACCACCTATGATTTGTTCTATCCATTGCCTCTTGCTTTAGCATAAGTTTACATGTAGCGATTGGTATACCAATATTCAACCTGCTGGTTGAGATCGGTAGAACGGTTCCTTCTCTGGCGAGTTCATCGGCTTTGCAGTTACCCACGATATCTCTGTGCCCCGGCACCCAAATAAGGTGAATATTGAACTGTTCAGCCATCTCCTTAAGAGATAAGCGACAGTTGAGGGCGGTTACTGAGTTCGTAGAAACAGCGCCGAGTGATTTGAGGGCTGCTTGACTATCTGAGAAAATCCGGATATTCGTTGAGGATATCACGTTTTCTTTTAGCCATGATAGGACCTCTTTGATCGCCAGAATTTCCGCTTGGAACACGCTACAATGGTTTGGAAGGCGGAACGAGAGACTTACGTTAAGTCGGTTTGAGTACACCCCACAGCCTACCCCTTCTTCGGTTTTTGAACCATCTGTATAGAAATGAATTGAATCATCTCTCAAAAATTCTTCGTCTTCCCAGGTCGTTCTCGGTGGGATTGAGACTTGGAACTTATTATCAAAAACCAATTGGGGGATGGTGTAGTCGGAGTGACAGGGGATTGATCCGAATAAATTCAGGATTGCAGCATGACCGATGTTGTTATCGGTCCATTGGGAGATAGCTCTCATACGAGTGGCTGCACTGGCGGCCATTTGTTTGCTGAAGATATCTAGTGGTGTGAGGTTTAGGAGTGTATTTAGTGCAGCTGAGGGTGTTGATCTCAGTGCTCCACTTATACACAGACAGGCTGTTCGTTGGACCTTGCTTAAATTATCGCAGTTAGTCCTTTTATCAAGAGCGGTCCACCATACCACTACTCCGTATGTGAGTACTGGTCTGATGTCCGCGGTGTAGAGCCAGTGGGTGATTTGGGGGGAGAAACCCCATTTGTTACCAATGGCTTTTTTGCAGGAAAATAAGGCCACGGTGGATTTCCTGATTCTTTCCTGTATATTGGCTTTCCAATTTAGCTTTTTGTCTAGGATTATACCTAGATATTTGGCTTCGTTTGAAAGTACAAGTGAGATTCCATTTATTGATGGAGTTGTTAGTTGAGGAATTTTATACTTCCTGGTGAAGAGAACGAGTTCAGTTTTCTGAGGGTTGACCCCCAGATCACATTTTCCCGCCCATTTTAGAAGTTTATTTAGAGCGGTCTGCATCAGGTCCGTAAGGACGTGAGCATGTTTGCCGGACACCGCAATGGAGACGTCATCTGCATATGCAATCACTTTGAATCCCTCAGCTTCTAAGTCAACTAGAAGTTCATTGACGACTATATTCCATAGAAGAGGGGATAGGACTCCGCCTTGCGGTGTTCCTCTACTGACAGATCTCTTTGCAGAGAAGTTTCCTAGAGTAGAGTTGATTCTCCTGCTTTTTAGCATTAGATTTATCAACTCCACTATGGAATCATCTACTTTGAGCTTCGTCAGTGCCTTTGTAATTGCAGAGTTGCTGACGTTGTTGAAGGCGCCCTCTATGTCGAGGAAGGCGGCCAGAGTGAATTCTTTGTGATGGAGGGAATATTCTATAGTACGTACCAGGGTGTGTAGGGCCGTTTCTACAGATTTTCCCTTGCAGTAGGCGTGTTGTGCTGTAGATAACAATTTTGGATCTATAGCTGTACGCAGGTGGATATCAATCAGTCGTTCTAAAGTTTTAAGAAGGAAAGATGATAGACTTATTGGTCGGAGATCTTTTGGGTTTACGTGGGATGATTTCCCAGCCTTAGGTATAAACACCACCTTGACTTCTCTCCACTGAGTGGGGATATAGTTCAAGGTGGTACAGCCGATGAGAATTACTTCAAGGACAGGGATAATAATGTCCGCGGTCTTTGTGACATAGCCATCAATAAATTGAACTTAATTTTCTAATTTTTTGAGTCTGGGTCTTATCTTGGTTAAAGAGCTTAACTGAAATTTAAACATACAAGAAAGATTCAGAAAAGCCACAGTGGTTCTCTTTTCCTGCAATAAAAGAACTATCGGAAACAAATCGGAAATATTTCCACAGATCACCCACTAGTTCTACAACTAGAAGCTGTCGTCAGGCCATTACTATGGCAGACACCCTTCGAAAAAATTACCTTACGTGACAAAGCAATCAAAGTCCTAACATCAGCAAGTGTAAAACCAACTGGTTTTTTGAACCAGGAGCTCCACCAACACATTTCAAACAATTTCGATTTCGGGCAAGCTCTATCCAGTGGTACCCGTGACGTGATGGTTAGCATGTCAGCTGATAACCCAGAGGCTCGTGTTTCGAGTCACAACAAAAGCAAAAATGTTTTTCCACGGGTATCGCCTTTTGTGAGGAATTGGCAAGTCCTCCGTTAGTAAACTCATGGCCATGAAAAGTGCTTTCTGGATTAGCCATTCGGAACCGGCAGGAAATTGTAAGTCCCCTTCATTCCCCTGGGGTTAGTCGATCTGTTGCGCAACCCTTTTTATTCATTTATTTATTTCTATCCAGTTGTGCCCTCTTAGTTACATAGTTGAGGTCTTCTTCCACTTGATGGCCCCACCTAAGACGAAGTCATCCACTTCCACGATATCCCTGCTATGTGCTTCCGAAAACCCGTCGAGCCAATCGTATAGTCTCCCGATGCGTACTCTTATAGATATGCCCATGTCGCGATACAGCTCATACACTTCTTTGTTGAACTTCTTCTTCACAGTCCATACATCGTCTTCATCAACGGGACCAGCGATCACTCGAAACATTTTTCTTTCGAAACCCCCAAGGGTTTCCTTGTCCGGATAAGATAACGTCTATGCTCTCGTTCCGTAAAGCTGAACTGGGATGATCAAGGTCTGATAAAGGGTTGCCTTGCACTTTTAATAGGGGGTTTAGTTTCTCAATTGCCTTCTTTACCCAAGGAAGCAGTGGTTTGCAAAAGCAATTCTCCGTTTGATCTCCGCACTGATGTTGTTTTTCGTGTCTATAGCGGATTCTAGGTAGAAGAAGTCCTGTACTACCTTATAACTATGTCTGTCTATTGTGACGTATTGTCTTATTTGTCGATGTTCGATGGCCTTGTTTGATGACAACATATACTTCGTTCTGCCCTTATTAAGCGTCGAACCCATTTTTGCCGCTTCTGTTTCAATGCCCGCAAAAGCACCTATGTCATTACGCTTCCTTCTTCCCATTACGTTAATATCGTCAATTGCGTAAACGAGTAAATTGTTCAGACTTTTGAAAGATAATTCCTCAACTGTTGACGTTTGAGTTTTGTTCCATATTTTCAAGTATGATTTTCAAAACATCACAAGATAGTCAGCCCTATCACAGATTTCATAAACTTCCGAACGGAGAGCTAAGCTCGGATCTACGAAAATTTGTTTTCACAAAATCCGAATGGAATCAAAAAAAGTATTGCCACACTGAATGCCGCCATTCTTGTTTTCGAAATCAGCTGATTTATGTCAAATGAGCAAGATAAGTGAAAAGTAGAAACCTAAATTTTGGTTTGGTTATTTATTGTTGTAAAAAAAGGAACTTGTTTATGATCAAGTTTGCTTTTAGTGGATATAATAAAAACACAAGTAAAAACGGAATGGATTTATTTACCTTTGCAATTACTGCCCGCCATCAAGAAGCTGCTAAAAGAAAACAAAACCTGAAAATTTAAAGGAAAATGCTCCGAGGTACTTGTGATCCATTTGAGTTGAATGATCAAATGTATGTATTGAAACATTTAATATTTAAAAATGATTCAATTTAATAATAACTTTCAGATTTATTTAAAATCTTAACAAACCAGCGTTCAAGTACGTTTGTGTGGAACTGAAGAATGAGTATGACCCAGGTGTTTTTTCTTCTTCAATCGACTGAATTTATCGGCTTGCAACAGTCCAAAGATTCTTGGGAGATGGTGGGTACCGACTTGCTGTTGGAAACGACTACAAAGACAAAGTTGGAACGGCACAGTCCAAGTTTTCCTCCACCCTGTTCTCATTGCACTGGAGAGACTATTATGTCCGTCAATTATAAACACATTACACATAAAGAATTGAATTTGTCGTTGGCTCTATAAATCTGTTTTGTATTGAATACAAGTTCTACGGTGAGTTTTTTGATAATCGTCAAATTGTTTTTGCAATGTTCACTGCTGCCTTAGGAGATTTGCAATATCTTCAACGGTTCTACTTTGACTTGAACGGCTTGTTATTCGTTCAGATAACATGGACACATCAAGGTTTTCTTAAACTTCGTTGCTATCATTTTGAATACCTTGTGTAGCCGCTCTCTCAACCTGGGCAGAAGTTCCACACTTAATGGAAAGAGAATTTGATATACACGAAGTATATATATGGAATTCAGTCAGCTTTATAATTCCTTCTTCCAATTTCGAAAAGGAATGCTGCCTCTGTGTTCTCCCCCGCCAGTTGCCTTCATATCTTTTTAGTTCTCCACCAGCTTTCGTTTGATATAAGATTTCCAATCCTGCCATACCTGAATATAAAATGAAAAATCACACCTTTAACCAAACTCTTAAATCAAATATTTTACGCACCTTTCTCCAAACAGAAGCATCCTTAGAAGGAGGTCCCGGTTCCCGGACTGTTGAGCTCAACTTTTGCCGTTTTCCAAAAAGTGTTAACGTTTTCTTTCGCAAGTATAGAAAAACCTTGACCATCATCTGGTTTTTCGTTCATCAGCTCATAGTCTTTCATATTGGACCTTGTTTGTTGTTTTAGCCCTTGAAACACAAAATACAATTTACTTAAAATCAAAATATTTTGAAAGTACTCACATTTTTCTTCAAACACAACTGCTTTCGCACATGCTCTGCAACGCAAATGGCTTATCGTAGAAAAAGATAACGAGTTTAGACTCCACTCGAATTTGGTGATGCCAAATCTACGAATTTCAAAATTCGTAGCAATGGTTCCTATCCGAATGGATTATGTGATAGTTATATCGGGAAACTTAGACTTTTGTCGATTACGATGGAATCCGTGATAAGGCTGAGTATGTTGCCTTGTCGAAAACTTTTTCGATAACGAAGTTTTCGGTAAGTTCTTTACCGACCTTGACTTGACGGATCAGCGTGAATTCTCCAATGTCATCCCAGCACACAATCGTACGAATTTTGCAGGGATATTGATATATACTGTCGCAAGCCCGCCAATCGGTAATACATCTTATTACCGATTGGCGGGCGTGTATATCGACTTTAAGGAGACTTATTCCTCTACGATTGGCGCAATTATTGATTCGGACATACGATACTTAGGATCCATTCATTGAGCATACTTTTGTCCAACCATAATATACTGATCAGCTGGTGAATGGTCCTTTCCAACTGATCTCCAGCTGCCTTGAAAAGTTCGGCATCAAGGCCACCAGCACCTGTAGACTTATTTGATTTGAGTTTGCATATGGAAAGCTTAACTTCTTCTAGATCGGGACGACGGCATTTTTGATCATTTACAAAGTGGAAGAATGATCCTCAGATCCTCAGTAGTGACTGTAAATCTATCACTTTGTACCCTGCTAGCCTTCAAAGGCCTGAATTCCGATATTGACCTTCTTACCTTTTCGTAAAACTCCCGAACCTCAGTCCTATTATGGCATCTCTCAATTTCTTCAAAAGAGTGCGTCTTTTTTGAGTATTCGGTGTTATTCCCTTTTTTCTTCTTGTAAATTTCGTATCTCGTTTCACTGGTCAAAGACGGTTCCGCTTTATTCATTTAGTTTGGCATTTGCATTTGCCAGCCTGTATTCTTCATCGAACAGTAGGTCTCGTTTTCATGTCGGATATTTCCCTTATCTTACGTTCAGTTTCTGGAGAGTTAATTCAAAGGAACTATTCATGCCAAAGCCCATCACAATACTCTGTCGCCACCTATGCAGTACTTTGTACTTTGTAGTCATACGGAAGAAACTGTCTGAGCATCGTTAATGAACGAATCTACGGAGCACTTCCCCTACTTTGAGCTTTTTGAAGATGGTTGGTCTCTTATTAAAATTGTTTCGTCATTTTTTTTTTTTTTCTTGAACAGCTTGATTATAGCACCAGCTTCTTCGAATTGGTAGCACTTCTTCTTCGCTTTTTTCTTGCAGCTTTTGTATTGCACCTCGAGGCGAAACTTTCCATCCTGCCCCTAATTATTGTACATCATCATCTTACGTACAAAGATCCAAAGTCATCTATTGTTTACCTGGCAACGTGACTATCGCCTAACGAATAATAACAAATCAAATTTTATACACACAATGCATTTTCGATTGTAAACCAAATCACAATTAGTTCTCTGATTGGCATCCTATGCGAATTAGCTTGAAAATTTCACCCTATAACCCAGACAAGACTGCAGCCATTCAAACCACAACAACATTGTAGCCTATAAGGGCGGATGGCATAAGAAAATCGATTTCACTGTTGGAATGTCAAGGCTGGCTGCATTTTCAAACAACCACACGTGTCAAAAGCAATGCTAATGTGAAGAGTGTGTTTCAAAAAATAAAAGACAGAATTTTCTTCAATTGCGAACACGTGGTAAGACATATGTAGTTGGTTTTATAGTAGAGGATAAAATATGCTTTATAATGAACATATGATGGAGTCAAGCAAATAAAATCCAGTCTAGGCGAGACTAATGTTGTTTGCATCGCCCCTTACCTACATACATATGCCAGCAACCTATGTCAATATCATCAAACATTGAAAATTATAGAAAATCTGTGCATGTTGAGATGAATTTCACCATAAGGAAATAAGAGCTCGAACAATTTTATTGGGCGTAAAGGTATCATTGTCCTATTGTTTAAAACATTTTCATTTCATTTCATTTCATTTTTATTCATTCCAACTTAAAGTTAAAGCTTAACAATAAATATTAGTAATAAATAATTAAGTACATCAAGTGGAAGAAATAATCATTCAGTAACTATTTAAAGTTAGTGTTGAATGATTCATAAAAATTAAAATTTTAAGAATTCACGGGACTGTAGTGGGGTAGAAAAATATATAAGAAAAGAAATAAGAGAGAAAAGCAATTAGAAAAGGATTACATCATTTAGAATTGCAATATGTCTTTATTTTCAATTTCGCCTGACGTTTATGAGGTTCGTGTACAAGACAACGTAACGTGCCTCCAACCTTGACCTTGACAGTAAAAACCAACAACAATATCAATTCAAAGCACTCGCACATAACGGGCACAGAACAGGGTTGGAAAATTCGATACAATTGAGTTTGTTCGAGTACAAAAGTACAATTGGATAGAATTCAGTACAATTTGCGAATTGGCATCTTATATGTATTTCACGAAAAAAAATATCAAAACAAGAAACTGAACTGATTCAAAACGATATTCATAATTGCTTCGGGATTACCACACTTTAAACGCATCCCATTTTATACCAATAGGTAAATCTCCGATGTGCACTCATCCAGCTCTTCATTATAACCATTTTTGAATTTGTGTGCAAATGAAAAAAATGGGCACGACTGGGTCGCACGAACTTGCGATTGTGTGCACAATACCAATACCAAAAAATTAAGGCTGAGTAAAAGGTTTTAGTATTCGCTCTAAATATTTTTGGTGGGCTCAGGGTTGCCAACTACTTTTTAATAATGAAAATTGAATTAAATCACGCAAAATATTGAAAAAAATTAAAATTAAATATTCCAAAAGTTTCAATCGAAAATCCAAAAACGCCATTCTTTTGCAATTGCTAGTACTTATAAACGTTGAATATTTAACCAAAATCGTTAGAGCAGTTTTTTAAAAAATCGGTTTTTTATTTTTCATTTTTTAATAAAAAAAGTTTTTTAAGATCTAGGTATGCAAGTCTTAAGATCTTGCCAGAAGATGTTTTGACAAGAAAATTGAAATAAATCAGCAATACCGTTTTGAAAATATTCAAAAAAACAAAATTATTTTAAAAAAATTAATAAAAATTTCAAAATTTAGAATTTTCCAAATGTTAATATGCAATATTTTTAATGTCATCTACGACTTCTTAAATATGAAATTTCATCAAAATCGTGTGAGCCATTAACGAGGAAGTCGGTTTTGAAAAAAACGGTACTATGGGGGGTACCGTTTTTAGACTTTTCCCAAAAAAAATTTTTGCATCATAAGAAAGACAATTGAAAAATAATGCTTCAAATAAAATTTTATCAAAATCGTTAGAGCCGTTTTCGAGAAAACTAAGTATTATCATATAGGTTGTATGGCAGGTACCGTTATTTCAAGACCTAGAGACCCAATTCCAAAAACCCCTCTGTAGGCTACCTTACAGAGCTTAACTACAAATTTTTAAAAAAATCGGTCAAGCGGTTCTGGCTGTAGATCCATATACACACAGACGGACATACAGACAGACAGACATACAGACATACAGACATACAGACAGACAGACAGACAGACAGAATTGTAAGACCCACTTTTTTCGTATTCTCTATCATCGTAATGTCATGTTTAGTAGTTATCTCAAAATTTTTTTTCTGCACGATTGCAAGACTTGCCTTATAGTACCTATAATCGCAAGTAAAAAAGAAGTTGTTCAAAATGTAATAGTTAACGGTTGCATCTGTCACAACTTGAACTTGTCTTCAAAAGCTGCGTCTGCTGAATTACCAAGCAATATCGACACTTTAATAAGGGCAATTTGACATCATTTTTGTAACAGCGATTTCAAAAATTTCCCGTCAGATAATCTATATTCTTAACTTATTTTGAATGTAATTTTTTTTTTCCTACCAATCCTTTATTGGCATTTTTAACAGGCTGCGATTGATCGGATGATTGAACACTGGAGTGCTTTAAAGTATTATTACAGTTAGGCAGATTTTGAAACCCACAGTTCAAAAGAAAAACTAAATTTCATTTCAACTTATCTCAACAACGCAACAAAATTTTACTTTTACTTCTTATCTTATGCTTTAGGTATGATTAATAAACTTAATTTAGAGATGCAAGCTGAAGATGTTAGAATTCATGTCAAAGTCCCTCAAGTCAAGCATTTGTTCAAGCAATTTTGTAGAAATTTGTTGTCAAGTAATGTAATAGATCGCAAAGATATTTATAGAGCTAATTTAAATCATTTACCTCTTGAAAACGTATTTTGCGGTGATCTGGTACAATCTTTTTACATTGAAAATAGCATAAACAATGAAGACTTAATAGAGTTTAAGGAAAATACCAAAAAAATTTATATAAACTTTTTGGAACACATCAAAAATAGAATCGACATCGATAACGGTTTTTTAAGTTCTTTGGAATATTTTATTCCAGAAGCCGCAGTTTCTGGATCATTTAATTTCATTTTGAAATTTGTTTTTATTTCCAAATGAAATCGAAATCGACTTCATGTTTAACAAGCAATTTATAAACTAAAAATATATCAAACGAGACTGCAAGTGTAGATGAATTATAGGGCCCCTACACTACCCAAACACGTTTGTGCAAACATAGTTTCGCCACACACTACACAAACATGTTTGAGAGATATTAGTTGCTTGACGTTTTTCATATCAATCAAACCTACGCTACGGAGCAATGAGCAATTTTGGATGTGCTGCTTTAATTATTGCCTTGGCAATGGAAAAAAAAGTTTTCTAGCTAGTTTTCGATACAATTGACCCCATTTCAGTACAATTTTCAATCAGTTTTAAGTACAATTGAAAATGTTCATTTTCCATCCCTGGCACAGAATAGAGAATATTCTACTCTGTTATAACGATGTTGAAGTAGAAGCTGAAGTGTGATTTTTATTGATTTTAAGTCAATAACCACGCTTTGGGTGTCGCTTCGGCTACATTACATTCATTCAGCCCCGGATCTAGGGGGGGGCAGACCGGGGCATATGCCCCGGGCGGCAAGTTTAAGGGGCGGCAAAAACAAGTTCGAAATTTGCTGCGCTCGCCCACAGGAATCACAGAACGCAGCAGCACTTGTGTCTGCTATAATAAATCATTGCTCCCTAAAACAAAAATCACACAAGAAGAGCATCAAAACCATTTCACACTACATATTCATTACCAGACCCAGCATATCTTGTGCAGGTAACGAGGGTTGCAAGCGCAAAAAAAAATTTGCTACTTTTCGGTTCCAAAACAGCAACGCTAGTTGCGATCGAGAAGTACACAATTTTTCTACCTTTCGGTTTCAAAGCAGCATCGTTTGCTGCGACCGAGAAGTGGACAACTTTTCTTTCAGATTTTTAAAGTGAATGTTAAGTGTACTCAAAAAAGTGTATGTTTCAATAATCTGACAATTTGAGTGGGGCCATAAGTCATGGCTGATTTTTAAAAATGTAAAAAAACACGTGACCTTGAAATACACGAGCTCGTCAGATTTTTATACAGAGTTATCAACTTGATGTCTTCGTCCTCCAGGATGATAATCTGACAATTATATGAGGGCGTACTCTAAGTCTGACGATTTGAAAGTAACAATTATTTGTTGTTTCTATTTTTTATTAGTGAATGCTATAAAAAAATATGTACCTACACATATTATGTATTTACAAATTTTGATTTGAAATTTTGTTGAAAAAAATTTTGTTGAAATAAATAACTTTGAGCCCTTAATATTAATAATTTTAAGTGCTCGATCAAGAGGTATGAAGATTTCCCATTGAAAATACACGGAAACTCTGATTTTTTATTTTTAAATTTCTATAGCTCAGCGGCATTTCATGGGATCGCTTCAACCAAAGATGTTTTTTTCTCAAAATTGAACGCTCTACAAAAATATTCTTTTTGGCAAAGTCGTTACTCATACCGGCCAAGTGGTACGGGCCACTAAACCGGATTTTTCCATAAAATTCACGTTTTCTCGCCGTTATCCTTGCCCGTTCCGTCGCACTAATGGATGGTCTGCTCAAAACTTTACAAAAAATGAGACAAAATCTAATGGAGTATTGGATAAATGAGGCTAGAGAAGTGGCTGAAAAAAGTGGTGTTGACCCTATCTTGCAAAACAAAGGAATTCCGAAAAATAAAAACATTTCGATGAGATATGTGAAGAACACTCAAACCTGTTCAACTCTTTTCTAAGGAGATAATGGTGGTATTTGATCGAATCATATCAGAAATTAAAAAGAGATTTGATTGTGCCACCATGCTGAATATGAACTTCGCTTTTCTTAGTGGCTCTAATATTTTGAAAATGTCAATTGAAGAACTGCAAAAGTATTAAAGCGGATCTGGTTAAAAAAAACTAGTGAGATGTGAGCACCGTTGAATTCTGTCAGGAACTCTACGTTTTTAAAGAGCAAACTCCGCTTTTATTTGGTGACATTGAAAAAGCTAACGGTTTCTATCTCTTGCAACAGATCTATGCGCATGTTTTGCAGGATGCTTTTCCAAATATTTGTGTTGCCTTGCGAATTTACTCTCCGCTTCCCACTACATCCGCAAGCTGAGAGCGAAGTTTTAGCAAACTAAAACTAATTAAGAATTATTTGCGATCATCTATGAGCCAGGAATGCTTATCCAGTCTAGCAATCTTAGCGATAGAAAATCGAATCGCACACGAATTAAATTATGATAAGGTCATAGATTTATTTGCTGAGCAAAAAGCTGGAAGAGTAAAATTGTAATTGCAAATGATAAATACATTAGTATATTTGATTTTGTCTTTATTATAAACATTTTTATTTTAAGTCCTATCATATCTGTAAATAAATAGGATTAATTACAGATTACAGAAAAAACAGCGGCTTAAGTATTTTTTCTGAAAGGCTTGTGTCCAGTTTTCAGTCAATTAGTGAAGATATGATAGCTGAAATAAAAAGATTATAAAGGTAAAAGCAAATATAAATTGGTGGGGGCGGCATTTTTCAGTATTTGCTCCGCTTTTAAAAAAATTGAAGATCCTGGGCTGCATTCATTCGCTTTAAGCAGGCTTCGTGTGTACTTATCTCTTTTTACATTGTTGTAAGATGTCAAAGTGAGTTCAACCATTCTGATCAATTTGCTTTAAGTTGAAGTCATAGCCAAGCTATTTCATCAAGTGTGATTGTGTTCTAGTCATGGAAATCCTGGTTTGACTTCGGTAAGTTTCCGCTCACTTGCTTTAAGTGATCTTTATGATTTTCTTCTGGTTTATTTATATTTGTGAATCTTCAGAGCGAGCAAAAGTTAAACCAAATTGAAATACTTATGCCTAAAACAAATTTACGCTAATGCGTACTTGTGAAGTCAAGTAGAGAAAATTTATAGTTCATATCACAATGTCGCTTTTGCTTTCACCTTACGTTGGTTCATGTACAAGATAGCATAAAGTTACTTTAGCTCAAATTGTTCAAACTGTTTGAACTTTCATAGTCACAAAGCTCACATAAAAAGAATGAAGGTAGCGATACTGAAACCAATGTTTTAGATATTACTCGGTCACGTTATCTTATCTTGTACAAGAAATAACGTAATGTTGAAGTAAACTGTGACTCGACTTACTGGTTGCTGTCCATAAACTCAGGAAACCGAAGCTAGAGCTTGGTTGTAGTCGATAATGATATTTGAAAAGATAATCACACTTAAAAAAAAACATAGTAGTCTTACGTCACATCGTCATTAATCTTTGCGTAAGTTTTAGTTGTTGCTGTAAATACTCATTCTCATATACGTAATACGTAGTATTTCAATAGGATCACTCTCATCTCTGTATGTCAGGTTATGATGGAACGGCTTTTACACATATGCTACGTAACGTTATACAGTAACATGCGTTTATTCATAAGGGTCATACTTTAGTTGATCCTCAGACTTTCAAATATTCAATCTAATCTCTGTCAATGGAATGAAGGACTTATTGAATATGCTTACACGTTAACGTCACGTTGCATAAGATTACTATTTTTTTTTTTTTTTTTTAGAAATGCTTTAAGGAAGTATCCATACTTCCCCATGTGTCGGACTCTCCAAGGTGTGCCAGAGTAGGCATACCGACTAAAACTACAAAAGTCTCTCGCTGATCTCCCTCCCTATTGACCACTTGCGCATTTATACAAGGGGAAGAGGGGGGGGGGGGGGGGTAGGACGTATATATATATTGTTGGTTCTAGTTTCATCATCATCATCATCATCTATCTCCTCATCTTTCTTTATTTTTTTAGAGTTTGAGTCATAAACGTTCGAGTTCGTTTCCAACTCTCTTTGTCTTTCATCATCTACTGGACAATTGTTATCACCCGTGAGGAACTGTTATTGCACTCGCTTAGGTCTACGATCAGCCTAGCAGTCCAGCACCTTCTGTTTTTGGACTCCAATCTTTCCAGCAACGCTGTGTAAGCGCTTCTGCTTCTGTATTCGACGCTTCCACGCCGAATTCTGTTTTCTTTTCGCAAATGTATTTTTCTTGTGCTGCGAATAGATCTTTTGACGTCTACGTTCGCATATGGTCACCATACGTTTCGTAGACTTATTATATCTGGATCTCGTAACATTTAGAACGACTATCGTCTAGCTATGATGGAGCGGCATTAATGCATATGTTACGTTACGTTATGCAGTATTCCGAAATTGCATTTTTCATACTTTTGTTGATCATTAGACCTTCATTTATTTTTTAAAACTTATCTCATCTCTGTAGATCAACTGAGGGATGAGTTGAATTCGCTTACACGATTGCGTTACGTGTTTGAAAACCTTCCAAAGTTACCAACGTTTATAGGCCGATAATAAAATAGCTATCCTCCAATCGCTGAATGTTAAGAATCGTGAAACAATATTTTGACGATACAATCGACGATAGACAATTGGATTATGATCGTCTAAGTTACGGAATCCAGACTCTATTAATTCCCAGACCATGAAATTAAAGCTTTGCTTTAATTTAATATACATTCACTTTTCTACGACTGCTGAAATTCACCCCTTAAATTGTGAGACATTGAAATAAAATTTTTGCAGTGGTATAAAATTGAGGGGTATGAGCTATGAGTGGAATCTCATAAAAGAACTCTTTATATATAAAAGAATCACCAAGCGCGCCGTTTTATGAAGAAAAAAAAAGTTTAGTAAGAGAGACTTTTTCAATTTCTATTCACATAAAACACATTCATACAAAAAAACTCGTCATGGCCCACAACATAGACTGTCTCAAGCGCCTTAAAATGCATGATACCTAATTATGCACTCCAACCCAAGCCAAGCCGAAGTAGAGTGATGTTGTTTGGTGTGGAGTAAAGGCAGTCGTAAATGGCACTCGAGGCTATGTAAGTAGAATACGCTTTCGTTTTGAAGAAATCTCCGGCCAAGCCAACTTTCCTGTCGGCAAGACAATCGAAACATAAAGGAAACCCAGAAACTGGAGCACAAATTCTTTGCGTGTTGAATGAGAATGCAATGAGTTTTATTCTTTAATTACGAAAGCTTATTTAAATTGTTTTCTCATTTGGAAATGGTTTTTTTTTTTTTTTTTTATTCAATTGAGTTAGCATTTTTAAATTAATTGTTCTTTCTTCTTGGGCGGTTTGTTCAGCACAAGTTAGCCTGGGGTGTCTCCCAAGACTGGGAAAATAAAGTCTAACTAGCTCTTTAGACAAATGCATTAAAAGCTTTAAGAGCTCTTTCAGGTGCTTAAAGTAGGTGGAACGGAAAAGGATTCATTATCCAAAAGGACTAATGGCCATAATGTCTGTGACACACAATTCCAAAAGTAAACTTTTGCTAACGTTTATTTAAACTTCATGATTATGATTTGTTGAATGTGTATGATTTCAAAAAAATATAAATATTCAATCAACTATCTTCAAAGTTCTAAATTTCAAAGAAAGACCAGTGCGAAATGTAATAGTCAAAATATCAAAATGAGCAATTTAAAAAAAAAAAAAAAAATTCTCAAATAAAATTGGTCTTTTCTTTAGTTCGCCATTGAGGGCAATTCGAATCGTCTTTTAAGGTATGAAAACACCGAAAAGTTAATATCAAAGTCCAGCTCCGTTTCAGGTCGCGGGGGCATTCATACCTCTTACATACTTACTTACTTAGGTGGGCATTACCTACAGTTCAGGGAGAACCTGAGTCTCAGTCAACTTCTTACGCCAACAATTTCGATTCGGGGCGAGTTTTCTCCACGTTTAGACTTTGTACTCTAAGTTGGTTGAGGTCTTCTTCCACTTGATTGTGCCACCTAAAACGAAGTCTTCCCATTCCGCGACTTCTCTACAATGTGCTTTCGAAAACCAGTCGAGCCGAAACTTTTGGGTCCATCCGCTCTTCAAGCTATGGCCATGTCTTGGTACAGCTCATACAGCTGGCTGTTGTATCTTCTTCTCCACACATGGTCTTCGCATACTGGACCAAAGATAATTCGGAGCATTTTTCTTTCGAAACGACCAAGGGATTCCTCATCCGCTTTCGATAAGGTTCACGATTCCGCGCCGTAAAGCAGGATGATCAAGTTGTTATACAGGGTTACCTTGGTTTCCTTTAGTTTTGTTTCTCAATTACCTTCTTAACCCAAAGAAGCAATGGTTGGCATGGGTTATTCTCCGTTTGATCTCCACACTGATGTTGTTTTCCGTGTCTACAGCGGATTCTAGGCAGACGAAGTCCTTTTCTACCTCAAAGTTATGTCGGTGTCCTGCTGTGTCCTTGTTTAGTGACAACATATATTTCGTTTTGCCCTCATTAACCATCAAACCTATTTTTGCCGCTTCTGTTTCAATACTCGCTAAAGCAACTATGACATCACGCTTCTGGTGTTTATCGACAGCATTCTTGATCATCGTCCAAGTTGAATGGGGCACTCTTCCTGACAGCGGATCTAGAGTCTTCATCATTGCTAAGCAGTCTGCAAAAGTGGTCTTCCAGATCCTCAGTAGCGACTGCGTCTTTATTACTAGTAAGTAAGTAAGTAAGTAAGTAATTCACTCATTTTATTGACTATTATGGATACATCAATTTATATTATTTAATGAATCTAAAAGCTATGGCACTGCCGTCAGCTCGATTGGCAAATTATTTTCATACAAGTTATTTTAATATAAATTTGTAAATTAACATAAAATGAATTTATTCGAATTCAGTTATTAATAAAAGTCTATACTTATAAACTTCATTCAAAAAAAGGTATAGTTGTTTCCAGTCAAATCGGTTTAGTACTGCTACTGTTTCATTCATGGACATAGTTTTCTTTTTGAAATATTTAAGCCGTTGTGGAACAAAAATGGGACATATACTTATGATGTGAAAACAATCCTCTTTGGCCTTCAAATTACAGAGGTTACAAAACTGGTTGAAACTTTCGTTGTATGGGCGTCCATTGAGATAGAGAACTTCGCATCTGGTTTTAAATATTAAAGATATTTCTTTAAAATTCATTGTGTCATTGAAATAGTTTCCCTCCATTAAGTTGAATTGAAGTTGCGAATACAAAATTCTGCTTTGTATGAACGCATCACGTGTATAATTTTCATGTGCTTGAATTATTCGGTATAATTGCTCCGTTGGACCATTCAAGCTTGGAGGATCCAATGTCACTATTTCTCCATAAGCTTGTCCTAGATCTTTCCACTTCATCATCCACCAGTCTTCGTTCCTAATTTCATAAAGAGCCATTTTTTTTGGTAGTCGGCCATCCTGATAAGACAATACCTTAACAATGTAGTCCGCCTGAGACCTTAAAGTGTTAGTGAAAAGCTTGGGTAGACCAGTTTCGAGGTATAACGCATAATTTGGTGAATTCAGCGGAAGATTAAACAATTTCTTCAAAAAATTTCTGTGAAACTTTTCAATCGCATCAAACTCATCAATTCCCCATACTTGTGATGCGTAGCACAGTGAAGATTTTACTACGGCATTAAAAATTTTATACTTCGCAGAAAGTATAATGCGTTCGTTTGTGAATAAAGTCTTCCAAGTAAAATTTAGCAAACTTTGAGAAGTTTTAGCCTTCTCAGCCAAGTGTTTGGTGAAGTCCATGGTCTTGGTAAGTTTGACTCCAAGGTACCTGTACTCATCAACTATTTCTAAAATGTCTTCATTAAAAGTCCAAATCCTCGTAGTCTGGTTGCGACTAGATCTAGAGAACAACATCACTTTGGACTTGTCCGTGTTAATAAGAAGTCCCCATTTACTGCAATAGTCGGCTAATCGGTTTATCATCAGTTGCAGGTTTTCTGGTGATTCTGACAGAAGTACCAGATCATCGGCATATAGCAAAACATTGACTGTCAGTCCAACAATTCTGATTCCTCCCGGCAAATGTGTAACTACGTCATTAATGAAGAGTGAAAATAACAGAGCACTTAAGAGACATCCTTGTTTAACACCAGTGTTTGTTTCAAACCATTCTGAATAATGTGAGCCATCCCAGACAGTTGCTTTCGATTCTGCATACATCTTCTTTACCACTTGTATGAACCTCGTAGATACACCTAATTGCGAAAGTTTGTAGAAAAGAGCGTTACGGTTTACATTGTCAAACGCTGACTTAAAGTCAACGAAAAATGCGTATATAGTTTTCTTTCTAGCCTGATATGCTTTAACAATTGACACAATTGTAAAAATATGGTCCACAGTTGAAAATCCCTTTCTGAATCCTGCTTGAAACTCAGACAAAACGTTGTTGGCCTCGACCCATGCTTCTAGTCTATTAGCAAGTACACCACAAAATAGTTTTGCCAGCACGTTCATGAATGAGATTCCTCGGTAATTCTCTACATTATTCATGTCACCTTTTTTGTGAATCGGGAAAATGACCGAATTTTTAAACGATGAAGGTACATTCTCGTTGCGGTAAACTTCATTGAAAAGTTGTCTGAGGCAGGATATATACGCTGGAGTTGCATTTTTGAAAAATTCGTATGGCACGCCGTCTTCACCAGGTGCTTTTGCGTTTTTAGACTTAAAAATAACAGCTTGTACTTCTTCCAATGATATTTCGCTATCAAGGATCTCATCGATGAAAATTGGCTCAGCGTACGAAAAATTGAAGTTGCTATCGCTATGAAGCAGATTCTTAAAATGAATGGAGAGAGCTTCAGCAGATACTCCTGATCCTATCATAAAATTAAGCCCATTAATTTCCTTGGCCACATTCCAAAATTCCTAACGTTTGAGCTTGGATGTTTTCGAACTCTGTTTTCTTCTTCAAACATAATTTTTTGTAGTAGGTATTCGCTTCGTTATACCAAATCTTAAGGTTTTGAGAGTTAAAGTTGGATTTCCTCAAGGAGTTAAAGAGAACAAATGATTTATTGCGCGCCTTCATGCACTCCTTATCAAACCACTTGCTTTTGTACTTTTTGATGTTGTTTGAAATTGAGTTAGTTGCAGAGTTTCGTATACAAGAAATCAGCTGCTTGGCATGTTCATCCACTGATTCAGGGAACACGTTTAAACTTGAAAGATTATTATTCAGCTTTTTTTGATACAGAAGCACATTATCTTGTTTCCATTTAAGTCGTGGAATAAGTTGTAAGTTTCTTTGATGTGTTACCAATTCATTTGACCATTCAACAGTAATAGGTAAGTGGTCCGAAAAGTTTTTGCTCTGCACTTCGAATTTTGTTATCAAATCATTCCACTCATTATTTACTGCACAGTAATCTATTACAGATCTGCCTTGACCTCCAATAAAGGTGTACTGCCCCTCAGTGTATCGTAACTCTGCAGCATTTCAAGAAAGTTTGTACCATTTTGATTGCAAACATTGTCTTTTGAATTTCGATTTCTGATGTGTATGTAAGAATTATTTGTACTGCGGACTGAGGTTATTTGTTGATTTTCTGTTCTTGCATTAAAGTCGCCGATCAGTAAAATGCTTTTGTTGGCCAGGTAAGACATGAGGTTATTAAGTCTTTCAAAGTCATCACTCCACTTGTTGCAATTAATATAGATTGGTATAATATACATATCAACTTTATCTAAAAGTTTAATGACGGTTAAACCTTCGATGAATTTAAAATCATAACATTTTAGTAGCGATGTTTTTATTCCATAAAGAGTTCCACCACTAGCGCGCCCTTTAATATTTGTTCTTTCTGCTGCATTCCAGAGAAGCTTGTAACCATCAAAATATTTAGTGTATTTGTTTACATTTTCGTTGGTGACATGAGTTTCATACAAACAAAAAATATCAAAACTTTTAGCATAATTGAAAAAATCTACAAATAACAGCTTATTACTGAGACCTGACACATTATAAGACAAAATATTACATTTAACATAAGATATAGAGCTGACGACATGAGAATTTCAATTACGTACTAAAGTACTAGAACTTGGTGTGTTTTGGAAAAGTGGCATCCCTGGCAAGGTAGCATCAGATGCTCTCGACCAATTGTTTTGACGTCTAGCTGACAATCTCATTTGATTGACGTCTTCAAAATTAAGTTCCCCAAACATATCTCGCAGGTATTTTTCTCCGTCATCGTTTTTATGTTGAAGTACATTATTATTGTTTAAATAAAACAATTTATCAGATACCATTAAACTATTGTTTTTAATTTGTATTCGCTCCGTTGGTTTTTTTGCTTTGATGATTTTTCGATAGCTCAGAAGGATTCGGCGTTTGTGTTGCGATTGTTTTGTTAGATCTCGTTGAATAAAAACACCTGTGCCTTTGAGCTTTGATGAATTTCGCAACATTTTAGAAGCATTTTCATTAGATCCAGTGTTGATTTTAACCTTAATTGTATTTACGTTTTCGCTTATTTTCGTTGTGTTTGACATTTGACAGGGTTCACCAAGCAGAAATTCAGATATTGAATTGACCTTGGTTTGTATGTTGACATTTTCATTCGGAACAGAAAGGATTATATTCTTCGCTTTGATTTCTCGACCCTGCATTTCCAGTTCTTCTTCCAGAATATTACATCTTGATTCAAAATGTTGAATTTGTCTAGTTAAAACTTCATTTTGTGATCGCAGTGAATTAATTTCGGCATGCAACCTGACGAGATCGTCCTTTGTAGCTAATTTTGCGGTTACCTTTTCAAGCTCGTAATGGAGCGAATCATCAATTATTGTTTTAATTTTATGCAGATCAGTATCAGAAATAGACATAATTTTATGTGTTTGATTGATTTGTGTTCTTTTAATAAATGTTTTAGAATTAAGATTTTCTTCTGGAGAAGTTTGGATTAATTTCCGTTTGTTATCTGTCATGTGACGGATGAGGTATTTTGGAAATGTGTTTGTAAGGCAATATAAGCAGATTTACCTGTGAACTAAACACTTTTTTCAATTGAAAACTGATACTCTATTTGATAAAAATCAATTTTGCTAATTAATTTATACTGTTTTAAATAGAAATTAAATAATTTGCAAGAGCGCTATTCTAATTGCACAAATCACTTTTACAGCAGAGTTGCCAACTTTCTATTCTTCTTTAGTCTTTATTACTATGTTTCCCTTCTGGTCTTACAGGCTTGAGTTCGGACTTTGCCACCTTGGCAGGATCTTTTTACCTTTTAGTAAAACTTCCGAATCTCGTTCCTGTCATGGCACCTCTCAATTTCCTCAAACGAGCGCTTCTCATGCTGCTTCTTTTTCTTTTTGAGAATTCGGTGTTCCTCTCTTCTTTTCTCCTTGTAAATCTCGTTATGCTGATCGTAAGCAGCCCTCGTTCGTTTTTGATTCAGCATTTGACGTGCTTTTTGCTTGGCTGCATTTGTTTGCCTGCATTTTACATCGAACCATGGGTTTCGTTTTGGGGGCCAAGTAAAACCCAGAACCTCAGAGGCAGCGGTTCTGATGGCTTCTTGACATTGCTGCCACTGGTCTTCAATGCTTAATGCTGGCGGCATAAGATTCAAGGATAGTTGAAGAGACGCTCGATTGAAAATGCACTGGCAATCTCTTGCGATTGTTGCTTTCCGACGTCATATCGCTTCACAGCGTTCGTTCGTGCGAGTCGTGAACAGGATATCCTCATTCGTACCTTGACTACAAAAAGGTAGTGGTCAGAGTCAAATTTTACCCCGGAAAGCTCTCACATCTATCACACTGGAAGAGTGTCTTGCGCCGATCGCAACATGGTCAATTTGGTTGGCGGTTGATTGATCTTCGGATCGCCATGTACCTTTACGGATTTTGAGATGCGGGAAGCGTGTACTACTTATACTTACAACAAGATTTAGCCCCGCCGGAAAATCGATTAGCCTGAGTCCGTTTTCGGATGCTTGGTCCAGCAGCCTATACCTACCGATTGTATTTCAAAAGATGTCCTCTTTCCCTAGTTTTGCGTTAAATTCGCCAAGAACGATTTTCACATCATGTCTAGGGCATTGCTCATATATTTTTTCGATGAGCTCCTAGAAACAATCTTTGGAGTTCTCTTCCTTCGGCTTATTTTGGCAAATTTAACCATGATGCAGATGGCCCTGATGGATTTTGGTCAATAACCTTATCCCTGAGTCTTTCTCTAACGGCAAATCCGCACCCAAATAAGCTTTGATTCTGTTGTATGTAGCAGTCGTAGTAGATATCCATCTTCCGTCTTCCTTTTGCCCGGTCCATTCAACCGAACTTCTTCTCTTCCCACGCACAACCCCCAACCTGGAGGGTCAGGTCCTTTTGGTATCCCCTTGGACATAAAGGGCCAGATAAACCAAAAGCAGTACCCTGCTGTAGGAGTTGAGAGCTGGCGTTGGCTCGCCAGGAGGTCATCCGTCACCATCTCTACTTCAATATACCCGGTCCTAGTATTGAAAAACCGTAAAATACCTTTTAACCAAATATGTCGGAGTAGCTCTCTCAGGGATTTCTGTTTTTTGAATGCTGAAGGCCACCTCTGTACGTCAAATTCATCCGCTGAGAAATTCCCAAAACCACTAAGGTTTGAGTAGTCAGTCATTACTTGCCGAGTGTTGATCTATTTCTTCTTCGGCCCTTTGACAACACTCGCAGTTACTAGTTTAGCAGGTTCTCTCCGGACAGAGTATCGTTACCCTGTTCCCAGTGGCTACTGCGTGGAGGTATTGTAAGCACAATTTATGTGTACTATAAGTTGCAACATCTGGGCGCCGCCAAGTTGACACCAATCAGAGCCTTCCCGAATAGTACCCGCCCAACCTTTCCAGCATACTTAGCGAAAAATCTAGAGCTTTCTTAAAATCTTCCGAAACTGGATCGTCCACATTAACTTGGTTCATCAACGCATTCTGGTTTTGAACCAGGATACTTGTCCTGTACTTAATTCCTACTCGTATTAAGTCTGCACCTGACAGCGATAGCCAGAGAAACCTCTTGTTCAGAGAGCGGTAAGTATTGAATAGGATCATAGAAGTCAGGTGGTGCGTAGTGAAACTTTAAAGGGCTTTAAATTGGTTAAGTTGCTCAGGTGTGATAACGCAGCAAGTAGCAAACAAACTCACTTTCACACTAAATAGGGATTTTTAAAGCGCAATAACCAACACAACGTGTCCTGCGGCACGTGCCACATCTGCTGCTAGTAACTAAAAAAAAGATAAAACATTCCGAGCTCCTTTTTCCCCCCCAACTCAAACATCCCCGAATTCATGTTGCCACTTCCATCGACTCAATAACCGTCCTCACTTTAGAATCCCTTCAGTGGGTGCCGTGGCAGTAAAACACGTACATCTACACCAATTCAACTGCAATTGATTATTATTATATCAACATAATCATTTTGGTGTGTTCGCTATCACATTTGGGATTCATATTTCATTTTCTTTCGACCTTGCTGTCGAAGGAACAATATTTAATTTATTGAATGAAGAACAAAAAAAACACCAAATCCTTACCAAGGTAATAAATCTCCTCGAGTCGAGGAATATTCTCCGAAAACCCACACTGCTTTGTGAGGGTCTTGAAGA
Organism: Melanostoma scalare; assembly: GCA_949752695.1. Lineage (NCBI taxonomy): Eukaryota > Metazoa > Arthropoda > Insecta > Diptera > Syrphidae > Melanostoma > Melanostoma scalare. The sequence continues at coordinate 63,165,204 of OX456985.1, forward strand.
TGTGAACTAAGCGAAATAATTTACGGTTTCGCCCCACACTTTTTATTTCAATTTTCCGACATCTTAACGATTCTATTTGAAAACGCACAAGAATGGCAGCTGCGGATTAGGTTTATATTCATCCTTCGTTCATTTGACGACTGATGCTGATGCTGATGCTGACCCAAAGAAGGATGAATATCCTTTTTAATGTTCAAAGCCAAATTCTTGTTGCTAATTACATAATTCCAATTGTGTGGGCCTTCCTCTTTAGAAATAATCTGAGGCTGGTCGTTGGCCGTATACATGATTATTTATGCGGTGTGACATTTAAAAACATCATCGGGAACCTTTTCCCAGATGACCTTTAGGAACGTGGCTATTGAATGGAAATTTCTTTTCCCGCCATCCCCCACTATGGCAACGGTCTTCTTTGTCAATCGCTTTAAACTTTCCATCCCCGAAGCACATAGCAGAATCATCATTTTACTATGAGAGTTCTATTGCCTACTCTTTCGCCAGTGAACTCTGACATTCTGACAAAGCTTTTCCCGGGCAAAATTGGTTTGCAGTATACGGGTACGGGATGCGGGTCGGATATGGGTGTACTGCTATAGCTTGCACTTTTCTTCTCCAGTTACTGCTGCTATACGAGAGTACACACCAAGAAAATATGAACGAACGTTGCACATTACTGCCAAGCTAGTCGTTTTTAACTAGGCCAGGATATGTGTGTGTGCTGTGTGTGCTGTGTGCACACCACACAGTTCCTCGTCGTGAATACATGTGGTGCCGATGTTCCATTTACACAGCCATGTAATGTTAATTGTAAAATCGCATCAAGTGGTATACGCACAAGTTGCTTCTTCTCTGCCTCTTGCTCTGGGCTTTGGTGTATGTTCATCGTTCTTCTTCTTCTTTCCAAGCACCTAACCCTGTACCCTGCCTGCGCAAACATCCCTTGCAAAAAAGAGTGTTTCATAACGCATCCGTACCATTTTACACGAAGTAAGATAATTCCAAACGCTTGTGAAGTAGGTGGTGGGGTAACACTTATCATTTTGCATGCCCTGTTAAGCAATTAGTTGGATATGAAGGGCTATCATGTAATTGAATAATTTAAGCAGATGCTGAGTTATGAAATTGAGTGGTCCTCTTGAGAGTTGATGACATAAATCTCATATGGAATTTTTGTATTTTTGCTTTGAGAGTCGCTTTGGAATGTTTCCAAACAGTAAAACTGGGAGGCATACAAAATATACTTCTTTTTTTTTACTTACTTCATTGGTTCAAGTGCTGTGCTATGTCTCGATATCTCTGAAGACCTCCTTAAGTGTACACCAACGCCACTGCCATGCCGACTCTATGTATATTTGATATGCTTTACTTATTCAATAATTTTTATTTAATTTTGTTTCCTTCTCGGTGTGAACGACACGCACATTTTTAGGTACGCTCTTTTAGCTCCAAAAGTAATCGTCTGGGCTTTGTACCTAATTATGGCACAGTTTCTATTATCGAGCTTTGGAAGGAGCTCTGGAAGGAGTTACAATTACAATAAACTAGTGGAAACAACAAAGGGATCAACAAAAATCACAAAATTTAGCGATTTTCCAAATGGCTGTATCTTTGTCAAAAATTCTGATATCGAAGTAAAAAAAAAGGCCTAAAATCTCTCTATTGACCTTAGCACATCCGACTTTTCATAGGATGCCAGGACGAAGAGGCTGAAGAGGGATCATACCACTGCCTCTGTTAGTGGCGCAGGACGCAGTTTTGTCGGAGATTAATTCTTGAACAAACTGGGCAACATCTCGAACCTCGCCTTGAGTAGAATTGATTAAGCTTGACTAAGTTGGAATTTGCGTATCTTGTTGAAGAGAAAAAAAATTAAATTAGATTTTTGTTTTACTTTAGCCTAATTAATCCAAATTCATTGTCATGTAGCGCCTCCGTTTTTGCGGAGGGATAGATAAATGGCCAAATTTTGAAATACGCCACAACACTTGGCCAAATATCACGGCACTGGTGAGCAGCACTAACATTGAGTAGCTTTTGGATTGTTCCTATAAAAAGCCTATTAATTTAGCTATAAGTTTCATGATGCAGGACACATTTTCGACCACTAGCTGGTCTTGTTCTTGCTTTGGTTCTTGTTCTTGTTCTCGTTTCTCGTTTCTCATTTCTCGTTTCTCGTTTCTCGTTTCTCGTTTCTCGTTCTCGTTCTCTCGATATCGCTTTCTCTCGATATCTTTTTCTTGTTCTCGTTCTCGTTCTCGTTCTCGTTCTCGTTCTCGTTCTCGTTCTCGTTCTCGTTCTCGTTCTCGTTCTCGTTCTCGTTCTCGTTCTCGTTCTCGTTCTCGTTCTCGTTCTCGTTCTCGTTCTCGTTCTCGTTCTCGTTCTCGTTCTCGTTCTCGTTCTCGTTCTCGTTCTCGTTCTCGTTCTCGTTCTCGTTCTCGTTCTCGTTCTCGTTCTCGTTCTCGCTCTCGTTCACGTTCTCTTTCTCGTTCTCGTTTCTCGTTTCTCGTTTTTCTTTTCTCTTTTCTCGTTTCTCGTTTCTCGTTTCTCGTTTCTCGTTTCTCGTTTCTCGTTTCTCGTTTCTCGTTTCTCGTTTCTCGTTTCTCGTTTCTCGTTTCTCGTTCTCGTTCTCTCGATATCGCTTTCTCTCGATATCTTTTTCTTGTTCTCGTTCTCTCGATATCGCTTTCTCCCGATATCTTTTTCTTGTTCTCGTTCTCGTTCTCGTTCTCGTTCTCGTTCTCGTTCTCGTTCTCGTTCTCGTTCTCGTTCTCGTTCTCGTTCTCGTTCTCGTTCTCGTTCTCGTTCTCGTTCTCGTTCTCGTTCTCGTTCTCGTTCTCGTTCTCGTTCTCGTTCTCGTTCTCGTTCTCGTTCTCGTTCTCGCTCTCGTTCTCGTTCTCGTTCTCGTTCTCGTTTCTCGTTTCTCGTTTTTCTTTTCTCTTTTCTCGTTTCTCGTTTCTCGTTTCTCGTTTCTCGTTTCTCGTTTCTCGTTTCTCGTTTCTCGTTTCTCATTTCTCGTTTCTCGTTTCTCGTTTCTCGTTTCTCGTTTCTCATTTCTCGTTTCTCGTTTCTCGTTTCTCGTTCTCGTTCTCTCGATATCGCTTTCTCTCGATATCTTTTTCTTGTTCTCGTTCTCGTTCTCGTTCTCGTTCTCGTTCTCGTTCTCGTTCTCGTTCTCGTTCTCGTTCTCGTTCTCGTTCTCGTTCTCGTTCTCGTTCTCGTTCTCGTTCTCGTTCTCGTTCTCGTTCTCGTTCTCGTTCTCGTTCTCGTTCTCGTTCTCGTTCTCGTTCTCGTTCTCGTTCTCGTTCTCGTTCTCGTTCTCGTTCTCGTTCTCGTTCTCGTTCTCGTTCTCGTTCTCGTTCTCGTTCTCGTTCTCGTTCTCGTTCTCGTTCTCGTTCTCGTTCTCGTTCTCGTTCTCGTTCTCGTTCTCGTTCTCGTTCTCGTTCTCGTTCTCGTTCTCGTTCTCGTTCTCGTTCTCGTTCTCGTTCTCGTTCTCGTTCTCGTTCTCGTTCTCGTTCTCGCTCTCGTTCTCGTTCTCGTTCTTGTTTCTCGTTTTTCTTTTCTCTTTTCTCGTTTCTCGTTTCTCGTTTCTCGTTTCTCGTTTCTCGTTTCTCGTTTCTCGTTTCTCGTTTCTCGTTTCTCGTTTCTCGTTTCTCGTTTCTCGTTTCTCGTTTCTCGTTTCCCGTTTCTCGTTTCTCGTTTCTGGATCAAAAAACCTCTTCATCCTGTCCCATTTTTCGGCACCATAGTGAATTTACATGAAACAATCTTCTGAAGACAGCGTCGACGATACACAGTTGAACGACAATTGCCTAAGAAGTTACGTGATCCCAGAACTACACAAACTAAACCAATTCACCAATTCGTCCGTAACATTCTCCACTCGTTTTTCTGCTAAAAAGCTTTAGGCTTTAGGGTAGGAAACTGTCGAATTAAGTTCTTTAGTGAAGTGTTTGCTTGTATGAAAGTGCGGATGCCACTTCTTTACTTCGGTTGTTTATGTTAAAAAACCAAATCAAATCAAAAATTGAAAAATCTGAGTTGGGGGTAGTTTAAAGTTTAAACAAAGAGAATGAAATTACTTCATTATAACTTTTTCAATATCTCAGCTGCTGGTTTCTCTTACAACCCTTTTGTTTTTAATCACCTCAAACTCATCATCCCCAAAAACCCTTCAGTGCTGTATTACTTCTTTTAAATAATTAATTAGACGACCACCACTTTTTGGATATTTTCGTTGATGCCCCTTCCAAGACACCTTTGCTCCGAACATTGTTTTCTTTCATTTTGAAAATTGAAAAGTCGAAATACTCCTTTCTGGTGCCAGGGATTACACAAACACACATACTTCAATCAAGTTTCACAATGTTAAAGGCAAAAATCCAATTGTGTAGAAACCAATATTCAAAAATCCCAGGTGGTTTGTGAGCTCCTTCGTTTATCTCTTGATTCCCTGTTCATCCTAGCATAACGATACCACTGGCAGCACAATCATTACCACTGTCAGCGACAGCAAGGAATTGTCAAGTATCAATTACAGATAAAAAAGGAGAAGTGAAATGAAAAAAAAAAAGGAAAAAATTACTTATTCTCTACCAAATGATGTCTGTATTCATGTATTGGGGATGTGGTCTTGAGATTGGGATCCATTTTTGCGGCCTGTAATGGAGATGAGATGGTGCATTCATCCAAAACGCGGAAATGTTCATCGGAGTAAGGAAAAGAGAAGATTTAATGCACGACTGGGTCGCACGCTCTTGCTCCTTCGGGAACGAAGCATTCGAGTCATTTACTTGAATAAGAAATAGATGTGGAAAGAGGTGGTGCAGATTTTGGCGCATATTTGATGAAATTTTTTTTGTGAAACTTGAGTCAGATGTCAAGCGAAGCAAAATAAGGCATAGACTCCACGTCCGATTTTGTTACACAACAGGAGAAGTTAATATTTTATTTGATTTGGGAGTTTTTCATTTTTGTCTTTCAAGGAATCAGATTCGAGGAATCAGATTCAAGGAATCAATAAAACATTAAAACCTGCTGATTTCTCCTTTTAGTCCACCCTTTTTTTAATGTTAGGAGGTTCATTGGTTATTAACACCGCCGTACGTGATACCATTTCATTGGTAGCTGCTCTCGTAGGAAAATCCTTATAATAATGTCGAAGTTGGGGGTTGTGCGTGGGGTTAACTGCCCAACCAGCCAAGTAACAACAATTCCTAGATAACCAACTGCCTCGGATGAAAATAATCGTTGACGACATCAGCAAAATGTGAAGAAGACCAAAACCTTCGGATATGAAGAAGGAAAGTAAGACTCCATAATGAACTACCTATACAGCAGGAGAACTTGTGGAAGCTTCGGACTGCTGCAGAGCAGATATTTAATCAATCAACAGAAGCAACGCTTATTTATGCTCGGATTTGTCATCAGTTGCTAGTAACACACGCTGCCCTCATCTTAAAATTCATATAAAGCATAAAGAGGTAGACACCCAGATCCATAAACCGTCACCCGAATTGATTGTGTTGGGATCGACGCTACTCTTATTGATGCCGAAACTTCCCAGTTTCCAACTATGAATCGGATCATCACCTTGTCGTTGCCAAGGTATACGTGAACAGCGTATATATGTGAAGCGATATGACGTCGGAAATAATGTACAATCCCAAGAAAAAGCCAATGACTTTCCAAACGAGTGTCCCCGCTACTATCCTTGAAAACCAGTGGCAGCAGTGCCAACAAGCTTCCAAAACGAGACCCATGGGCCATGGGCCGATGAAGGCAAAAAATAAATGGCGCAACAAAACTATGAAAAACTCGGAGTTTTACGCATTTTTAGGACCTACAATTTTATGCTGATTCGGAACGGCTAAGAGGAAACTTTTTTAATGGCAGTGTGTTCTATTCACGGAGGATTGCTAGTTTCCGAGAAAGGCAATGCCAGTGAAAATCATTTTTTTTCTCCTTGATGTTTCTAGAATTAGAACCTCAAACCTCTCATGTAACAGCATACGTGCTACCCATAACGCTATTGGCACCACAAATAAAGAATGAAGACGAATTACAAGGAGAATAGAAGGGCAGAACACCGATTTCTCAAAAAGAAAAAGAAGCTGCATGAGAATGAGAAGCACTCGCTTGAGGAAATTGAGAGACGCCGTGACGGAATTGAGATTCGGAAGTTTTTTTTCGAAAGTCAAGCCTGTAAAGAAGACCAGCAGGGAAACATAGTAATAGAGACGCAGTCGCCACTGAGAATGTGGAAAGATCACTTCTGCAGACTGCTTAATAGCGCCAGCGATGAGGACACCAATTTCGCTGTCAGGCAGAATGCCCCATTCAACTTGGACGATCATCAAGAATGCCGTCTTCTCTTCCTAGGAGAAGTTAAGCTTGTCATATGCTAACTCAAATCAAATATGACTACAGGAGCAGATGACCGTGATGCCGAATTTTCCAAGGCAGCAGCAGATCAGTTGGACAACTACACGAACATCGACGAATTCGAAAAAACGTCGTAGTAGACAGACATAACTTCGAGGTAGTACAGGATCCGCTATAGGCACAGAAAATGACATCGGTGCGGAGGTTAGGTTACGTTAGTTTATGTAGTCTGACACACATAAACCACAGAGGGTCCATTGTGATACCACTGTTATACCAGAAAGTTGTTCACCCTCTGGTCCCTATCTATAGGGGATCAGAGAATTGAAATCACCATCTCATCGAACGTGGATTAACGAGATGATTACCGCAGTTAGTTAAACCATTCAGAGCTTCGTACGAAAAGGGAGTGACTTTAGGGACTTAGACTTGTTAGCTAAATCGCTGTTGTTATCCAAAAAGTAATCACCTTGGTGATTTTTCCGTCTGTTAACAAGCGCAGGTAATCATGTATCCAGCTTCTACAAAAGTCGCAACACCCGAATGTGGAATGCTCTACCTGACTCTATTTTTCACCTACAATACGATTCCGATACCAAGTATTATTATTTATTATTTCATTAACCTTACTCAGTAAGATACAAAATCATTTTTAGTTGACTAAGTTTTTTTACAATTTTTCACAATTTTTCAAATGTTTAATTAAAAAAAAAAAGACAAATAAGAATAACAATATTTGAACTCATATTTAGTTGTATTCTATAACTATTCAAAAATAAAAAGTGGAGAAAAAAGAAAGAATGAATCAAAATTTAAAGAAAAAAAAAGAAGAAAGGATAGAAGAAAAATTATTTTAAATTATCATCATTATTATCATACATCATACAATATCATGGCAAACATTACAAACATGTTTCTAAGTATTGCTTGAGTTTCGATTTGAAAAGATTTGTGCAGCTCACCAATCTTATAAATCTTGGTAGGGAATTCCACAGCGCAACAGCACATATGAAGAATTGACGTTTTGAAACTAAGTATGTGTAGCGTATTGGCACAAGATCACAGCTTCTGTTGGATCGCGGAAAAGTTATCTTATTAAACAAGTACGAAGGTTGAGGTGTCTGCATTACACCATGAAGCAAAATTAAAGTTCTAAATTGTAAAAGGTTGTCTAGAGTAAGTCCATGAATTGATTTGGAAAAAGCAGAAATGTGATCATACCTTCTTCGTCCATAGACATAGCGGGCGATACTATTATAAGCGACATTGAGTTTCCGTTTGTGCACGTAATCACAATTTGAAAAAATTTCACATCCGTATAAAGTAATCGGAATAATCAATGTTTATGCCAGAATCATTCTTGTCCTTATGGGAGTTATTTTTTGTGTTGTCCATAGCATACGAAGACCACCATACACTCTACCAATAGCTAACCTTATATGGTTATCCCAAGTAAGCGTTCTATTAAATACCAAGCCAAGGTTTTTGACAGTGTCAACAAACTCGATGTTGTTGTTGATACATATTTTAGGGAAGTATGAAGTGTCCACATGCTTTCGGCTTATTACAAGGCATTTCGATTTTAAAGGATTAATGCAAAGACCATTAGAGCGTGACCAGCATGATATTCTTTGCAGGTCTTCATTTACTTCACAAGCTCCATTTTCAACGAGTCCTAAAGGAAAACTTTTTCGCACCTGAACATCATCAGCATACATATCAATTGAGCAGTGAAGTGAGCACGAGGGGAGGTCATTGATGTACATTGAAAAGAGCAATGGACCCAAAATAGATCCCTGTGAAACACCTCTGCACAAAGGCAGGAAATCAGATATGGTATTGTTAATGACAACTGCCTGATGTCTTCCATGTAAATAAGATGCAATCAAATTAATAGAAAAAGAAGAAAAACCGAACTGATTTTTAAGCTTATTACATAATCTTCCATAGTCGACAGTGTCAAATGCCTTTGAAAAGTCCAATAGTGTAAGAAAAGTAACTTGGTTATCGTCAACAACTTGTCTGATGTCTTCAACAATTTTTATTAAAGCAGTAGTACAGCTGTGTTGAGGACGAAAGCCTTACTGATTATCACATAGAAGGTCATTTCTTTTAAGGAAGCTCTGCATTTGGTTGCTCATAATCCGCTCAAGGACTTTCGACAGATATGGCAAAAAAGCTATTGGCCTGAAATCATTATTGGTTTTTGGTATAGGAATGACTTTAGTCTGTTTCCAAGCGCTGGGAAAAATTCCAGTCATGAAAATGGTGTTAAATAAATGCGTAATGTATTTCAATGTGTATGGTAGAGTAGCTTTTATGAATATTGGATGAGTTTCATCAAAACCAACAGCATTAGATTGAAAGAAAACTCTCTATTTTCACAAAGGTTTAAAAGCAACGTGCATCGATGTCTCCTTTTAAATCCCCTCCTTTTTTCCTAAATACTCGCACTGTGTCTTACAACATTATGAGGGTATTCATAACGCCTTGATGTTCGCGTTATTTATAAAAATAAAAGAAATTTTGTAGAAGAAGACTTTTGGCGTGTCTATCTATAAAGCAGTGTCCTATAAGGGCGCCTGTGGTGGGGCCAATATGCAGACGTTTTAGATTCAATAAGCTCTTTGAACGTTTCGAGTCCACACATGGCAAAATTCGTTTAGTCACAAGACTGTATTAGTCTGTGTTCATACGACTTCAGTGTGAACAGTGCCTAACTCCAAAATCTAGGCAACTGATAGTTCGCCCTCTAAAATACTCTAATCTAAGGTAAAATTCTACTACATTTTGCTGAAAAGTGTTTCGTCGCATAGCGACGGCACGGCATTATAGATACCAGCCACCAACCAGTCAACATCGTTTTGCAAATAATCTCTTGGACCTTCAGCCATTTTTTCTTGGTTGGTTTTATTCATCAAATAAATCTGATAGTTTTCCAAATTTAACAATTTTACCCTTCTGGTCTCACATTTTGTAAATATATGTATTAAAATTAAAAGCAAAAGAATAAAATTAAAACAATCCTACGTGCTACCAACTGAAGCAAAGCATTTTTCGTTGTTGAGCAATTCAACAAATTTTTTCCTGTGGAGCAGCTTATTCAGAGTTAGCAGTGAGTTTTTTGTGCAGCAAAATTACAAGGAGTAAGTGTGGTCGATAACAACATTTGGTCCTTCGAGCCGGATTTTTGGACCACGCCATCCGACCACACTGCCACAACCAGCGTACAGCAATTTTTGTCCTGTGCCTGGCAGATTGGGACCACGCCATCCGACCACGCTGCCACAACCAGCGGACATCGTACAGTCTGCGTCTAGTGCTCATCTTCTGCGAGGTGTTGTGCTTTAGAAAAAATTTACATGTTGTTCCTTGCAGGTCGAAGATGAGAAGTCGTTTCCTTTTTGACGTCTGCCATGCAATTGCCTGGTATGTCTCTGTGACCCGATACGCATCAAAGGTAAATTTTGAACTGTTCTGACTTCTCCTTTAGAAACGTGCGACAGTTTTAGACCGAGTTTGTAGAAACAGAGGCAAGAGCTTTGAAAGCAGCCTGACTGTCCGAAAAGATACGAATATCCGTGGAGGATATAACGCTTCCTCTGAGCCAAAAGAGGACTTCTTTAGTCGCCAGAATTTCCGACACACTACAATAGTCAGGTAGGCGGAAGAAGAGACTTAAATTCAGCACTTTTGAGAAAATTCGACTACCCACACCATAACAGCTTTTAGAATCGTCAGTTCTCTTGAGGAAAATGTTGAAAATGTTATCAAACACCAACTTAGGAGCGGTGTAATGCAATCGACCCAAGATGAATCTTAAGTTGTTTAAAATATTAGTGTGACCAATTTGATTGCTGGCCCACTGTGAATTGGCTTTGAGTCGAGTAGCTGAGTTCGCTGCTGACTGTTTGCCGAAATCAAATTGAGAATTACCCTTGCCAATCGCTGCTACCTTGGGTTAATAAGGCAATTGGAAAAAAAATCCTCTCTAGGAAAACCAAGGCAGCACAGAAGACCCTGATCATCCCATTTCTGTCATACATGTCCATAGAAGAATGGACTTTATCTTAAGTGGATGACAAAGCCCTTGGCAGTTTCGAAAGAAATATATTTCAAGTGATCTTTAGTTCCGTATGAAAAAAAATTTGTGGAGAAGAAGATTCAACAGCGAACTATATGAGCTGTACCGTGAAAAGGCATAGCTAGAGCATTGAGAGACTACGATGGCTGTGACAAGTAGAGCAGATGGAGACAGAAACCACGGTCTGGCGAGTTTTTGACAGTACATTGCAAGGAAATCACGAAAGGGAAAGACCTCGTCTCAGGTGGCCTAATTAAGTTCAAGAAAACTACAAGCAATTTAGAGGTCGAAACTGGAGAGAGCTTACCCGAATTCAAAATTGTTAGTTAAGGCCCAGGTTCAGCCCAAATATGTGAGATAGTCTTACTTTCAGATTTAATTTCACTATCAGAATTTTTCGCAACTCCAAGACTGAACCTTAAGGCTTCCACGCGCAGTTTTAAATGAAAGAAAAAATTAAAATTCGCAGATGTATTATTGTAATTTAAGAAATTAAAAAAAACTCTTAATTCGGTGAGCTTCGTAGGCGTTTAAAAAAGATTTTCCATTCAGGATCGACTTAAATCGACTACTTTCCACATATAAAAATGAAGAGCCTTCATGCAAAGCAATTTTAATACGAAAACCTAAAGTGGGGTGATAAGGGGTATAAACATTTCATTTCAATTGAATGCGGTGGCAAAAAGTTAATTTTCTTCTACATTGGTTTAAAATAATTTGGTTTTTTTTTTATTTGTTCTTCTTTTGTTTCGAGTTCTTAAAAAAAATAATAACATCCTTAAGGTTCCCTTCAAGTACGTGACATGGAAGCTAAGACGGCACATATACAGCAGAGAGCAAGTCTTACGTGATGAGTTCGTTCTTGGTGAAGGTATTATGCATTGAACGAAAAAAAAATGATGTTGAGGTACTTTTTTTTCTTGGAATTTTAATTATTTTGAAAATCATAAGAGTAAGAACTGAGTTCAAAGCGGCTTATGGTTGGTAATAAATTTGAAGCTCAAATAACTTGTAAGGGAATAAGTAAGTAGTTGATTCCTTATGATTTAATGTTTAAAGTCTCGATACGTGCCTCAAGCTGAGATGACCTTTCAAACATAAGGTTCTTTTCATAATAACCGTTAAATTGAATGTTGCCTCAAAATATTGGCATTGACCTAAAGAGAAAAATAAATATTTGAGCTTAAGAAGTTCGGGAGGAAAGGTATATCCCTGAGATTCATAATTCATTTAGGTTCTGTAACAATTACGTAGAAGGTTTCTTTTCGTAAAGCTTGTTTTTACCCGTGTGTCTTATTGCCCAAAAAATGTAAATAACACCAACAAGTTTTTCCACTTTGAAGAGGCAATAAGACCCAGAAGAATTTATAAGAGTCTGATGCTCATTAGATCTAAAAATTAGTTTTGCTTCTTAAAAAGGATTGAGACCATAGTGGATGCACTAAATGCCCACATAAAGGTCGGCCGTGGTGCAGTAGCAGAGTGTTCAGTAGATAGGGCGGACGCGTGGGTTCGAATACCGCTTTTGGCATCTATCTACTTTTCTTTCAGCCTCCCAGTTTCATATGGACGCCGCGCGCCGCCTTGACGTTATATGTGAAATTACTAACACTTTATTTCTAACTACTGAAACACAAAAAGAAGGGAAGGCTGCTTCCCTGTTAGTACAATGGACCGGAAATTAGGTCTGAGTTCTCCAGATTAGCTTATAAGCATCCACTTTTTTTTATAAATAAAAAATATAAAATGCATATATTCTAGTTTCTTTTTATTTGAAGGCAAAAACATTTTGAGGTACTGAAAAACAAAGCTTTAAAATTTGGTCACTTATTTCAGCTTTCCATGGATATGAATTCATAGCTCACGTTGTCTCCGCTTCTTGACATAGGATGATGGATAGTCTGTCCACTTTCTTATTAGCACATAATAACTAAAACTATACTTTCTTAATGTTTGTTTTGCTCTAAGCTATTTACTCCTGGCCAGTTCGTGTTATTTAAATTCTCTGGCTACTTCTATAGTTTGGTCATTTCCAGCGTTTCTTCCAGAGTTCTCTTTAAAGATCATAGCTTCCACATGTTGCAGTACTCGATCAGTCTGTTATCATCCTTTGCAATCCTTAGTCGCGACTAGATCATCGATTGGACAGATTTCTGATGAGTTGAGAGCCACCTGAAGGAATTTATGATATTCCAGATCAACTGCAGCCAACAACGTCAACTTTCAACAACTCCATACTTGCCCCACAACAAAATAACAATGTCTCTATTCTCGAGGAACTGGTGAACGCGGATAAAACCCTAAATCCTCTGACTGACAACAACCAACTTAACTATAGTAGTTCTCCCAATCCTGAGCCCGTCCGCTCTAATATGAAGAAGCTTAACAAATTTGGGGTTACTTGGACTGAGTCGGAATAAAGTAATAGGCTGACGAAAATGGAAGCTACTAACAACTCATGGTTCCTGCTTACAAACGCCCTAAAATCAACCAAAGTTAAATGGGTACGCTCTCACTTCAAGTCTCGTTATTCGATCAACTTAACTAAGTGCATCTCATTGATGGCAAGGCGGTTTAAAATTTGTAGTGTCCGACCGAAGCTTCGGCTTCGGCCACATTCGGCTAAAAAAAATCGGCTTAGCCTTCGGCTTCGGCCAAAAAAGGCCGAAGTTTTGGCCGAAACCGAAGGCTTAGTTATTGGTTGACGTGCGTCGTGGTAGGCGCTGAAAAAGAATCAATTTCGTTTTTCGTAGAGCGTAGAACCGTGTTGACTTATTTGTTGTTCTTTTCCTTAACTTCAAGAAAATATTGCTATTGTTACTTGTTTAATTTGTAATTTGTTTTTATTTTTGAAAAGTCAATTTAATTTTCCCCGTTAATTTGGTTACCGCATGCATACATTTGGTTCGTTCATTCAACTTTACCCAAAGTTGGCAAAGGATTCCTTGACAGCCCTATGAGTCCTGGGTCTTCCAGTCCTCAAAAAACACTAAACCACAAAATCACCACACATCCCAGTCATATGAATAAAAATACATGCCATTTGACAGCCCTCAACTCGCCCCAGCAAAAACCTAGAGCGAATCTTTTTGCACCAAACCCAGGCCAACCCCAGGGCTAAAAAAGCACAAAGAATGTGCAGACCCCTACGTAACCCGATCCCTTTACATTTCATTTATTCGTCCGCTTCTTGAATACGCTTGTCAAGTCTGGTCGCCTTTCCAACAAGTGCACATTGCCAGAATCGAGAGCATACAACGCCGTTTCCTCCGATTTGTTCTTCGAGGTCTTAATTGGAGTAATCCTTTGATATTACCTCCTTATCAAGACCGAATCAAACTCCTCAACCTCAACACGCTGAAAGATCGAAGAGAAATATTTGATGAGTTTTTTAGTTGAGATATTCCACGTGTTTTTTAATCTAATAAATAAAAAGAAATATTTAACATTCTCTTTATTCACCGAATCTTTACAGGTACCATTGACTGTCCAGCCCTTAACGAATCCATTTTTCTAAATACTAACCCTCGTAACACTCAGAATAACCGTCTCTTCTAACTTCCCACCCATCCAACCTCTTACGGCTCCAATGAACTCTGTAGTAGTACCTAAGACTTTTTATATGTATTACTATGGCAACACTGACAACGCAGCAGGTTAATAAAGAAAAGAAGAAGAAAGCGCAGTCTAGAAAAGAGCGGTCATCAGGTAAGACCTAAATTTAAAGATTGTTCCTTTAACTAAATCTGAACAAGAAAATAATTTAAAAGTATTGTAAACTACGATTAAAATTGTAACTTTATTAAAGTGAATAAATAAAAACATATGAAAACATTGAGATTACCACATGGCGACCGTGACAGTGAAAAATAAAACACAAGAGCGCAAAACACGTGCAACCATATCTTGATTAAAGCGTCACCGCATGTTTAATGATGATTTATCAATTTGAAACTTTAATTGATCTAAATGAAATAAATGAATCTAAAATCTAAATCCAAAAGATCTAAATTATTAACGACAATCTACTAAAAGTACCACCGCAACTCTAGGATCAATAATGATAAAATAAAACAGCTGAACATCACATCATCATAAGTCAATGAGGCACAGCATGAAGCAATGTACGGAGCACTACCTATGGACGCAGCAGTAAATTCATTAGCTACATACAGAACTAACAACTTACTTCATAACTAACTTCGTAGTTGACTATACATTCAATCATAATTATCTGAAACTATAATAATCATTATTTGTGATGCTTTGATTTACAGTTTAGCAATTTCTATCTCTCTCTCTCTATTAATTTTTTTTCTTTTCTTATTTTTTTCTGCTGAACTTTTTCTATAACTATATTTGAAATAGCTGGACTTATTTACTCTCTCTACAAAAAAAAAAACCGTTTGATTATCGTAATATTTATTCAATGAGCCATCAAGAGATTGTATTAAAAGAATATCTCGTTCAACTGAGTTCATTTATTAATAAAGTAAAAAAAGCTTTGATTTACAGTTTAGCAATTTCTATCTCTCTCTCTCTATTAATTTTTTTTCTTTTCTTATTTTTTTCTGCTGAACTTTTTCTATAACTATATTTGAAATAGCTGGACTTATTTACTCTCTCTACAAAAAAAAAAACCGTTTGATTATCGTAATATTTATTCAATGAGCCATCAAGAGATTGTATTAAAAGAATATCTCGTTCAACTGAGTTCATTTATTAATAAAGTAAAAAAAGGGGATGTCCAAAAGTATTCTGACTTATTAAAAGTAAACACAATTAAACGCTTGAAAACGTTACTTAATTCTTACATTAATTTTTTCAATGAAAATTTGGAAGAGTTTCCAGAATACAAAAGAAAACTTTACAAACGTCAAAAGGAATCCGCGGTTCGAAATTGCAAATCTTGTGTTGAATTTTTAGGATTTGAATTTGAAACTGATTTTCAATTTGCATTAGATTTATTTCAGGAGAGTTTTGTGACAGATTCTGACTTTAATAGAAGTAAGTCTAGTTTGAGTTTAGATGAGGTAAATAAAATTGCCACTGTAAATGAAAAAATTGAATTAGAAATAGAAAGCTATTTGGAAGAGCAACTAAATATGGCTGCATTTGATCTAAAACTAGCGAATTCTTTAGTACCGGATTTTGACGGTAATCCCACAAACGTATCTGATTTTTTAGACAAATCTGAATTTTATAATGATACACTGAATGATGGTTCAAAAACTATTTTTTTACAATTCCTTTTAAAGGTTAAGTTACTGAAAGATGTAAAATGTAAATTTAAAACCGAGGTTACACCAGTAAATTTTGAATCGTTTAAAAAATCAATTCAGGATAGATTTTGTGACAAAACAACAAAAGAAGAAAAATTAAACCAGTTAGAAAAACTTACGCAGGATGAGCATTCAGTAGCAAGTTTTGCAACTCAAATTGAAAACATAACTGCTGAGTTAGTTGAACTTAAAATGCAGAGTAGGGACGAACAAGCACGTCCAATTATATTATCAGAGGTTGATGAAATGGCAGTAAGGGTTTTTTCAAGAGGTTTAGAAAGAGTTGAAATAAGACAAGCATTAATATATAAGGAACCTAAAAGTTTAAGTGAAGCCATCAAATTTGCATTAGAAGCAGATTCAAAATTTATCCGCTGTGCCAACGAAACTAGCGTCAACAATATAAGAGTCCAACAGTTTGGAAATGATAATGAGAATCCAAATCAAGTGGATAATCAAAACTGTTATTATCTTAAAAACTCAAGGTATTCTAGAAATAGCCCATTTACGCAGTTTCAGAACAACAACCCGCACAGATACCAAACAGCCAACAGAAATTTCGAAGGTTGCCAAAATAGCTCACATAATAATTTAAACTCAACATCCACAAATAGAAATAGAAATTATTATAGAAATAATAATTATAGGAATAATAATAATAATAGCCAAGGAAATTATAGAAACAACCAAAATCAATATAACAGTAGAGTTTTCTTTAACCAAAACAGTAATAATAGCAATAATCAAAATCAACAGAGTAACCGAAGTTATGGCCGAGACAGAAACCAAAATCAAAGACAGGGAAACTCCAGTGGCCCTCAACAGGGATGCCAAGTGGTAGCTCAGTTGAGGGAAAACTAAATATTTATTCAATTCATGGTCTAACAGGGTCTGATTTCGTTAAAGTTAGAGTTAAGATGTTAAACAATAAGTGGTGCTACTTGATGATAGACAATGGAGCGTCAATTTCAATTTTCTCTGCGTCAAAAATAGATCCAAATCAAGAGGTAGTTTTAAATGAAAATTGCATAATAAAAGGCGTTACTCCAGGAAAAATTGTAACTATTTTAAAAACTTTTACAACTTTAACTTTTGAAAATGAATTTTCTGTTACGCACGAGTTTCAAATAGTGCCAAAAGAATTTCCGTTAGAAGTAGATGGTATTTTGGGCAGGGATTTCCTTAAAAAACTGAAAGCAACAATAAACTACTCAACTTACCTTTTAGAATTTAAATCTAAATCGGATGACCTAATTTCCATTCCACTTTGTGATAAAGTAGATGACTTAATATATGTGCCAGGTAGAACAGAAGTTATTAGACGTCTTAATTTTGAATTTGATGAACCCAGTTTAATACTATCCGAAGAAATAGAGCCAGGAGTTTTTATTTCAAACTCTATCGTGCATAAAACACCTTACCTTAAAATTGTAAATACGAATTTAGAAGACAAGAAAATTAAAAATGTTAGTCCTAAATATATACCCTTGACAGAATATCACCAGCTGGATCTTTCTAAAAATGAACAAAATGTTTTAAACATTGAAATTACAAACAAAAATTCAATATCAAGACAAAACGCAAGGTTGGAGAATATTAAACAAACTCTCAACTTAGATTCAATCCCTAGTTATGGAAAAGATGCAATAAAAAATATTTGTCTGGAATATGAAGACATATTTTATTTTAAAAATGACTACTTAACCACCAACTCATTTTATAAACAAAAAATAGATCTCAATGATAATATACCAGTGTATACAAAAAATTACCGAATTCCACAAGCACATAAAGAAGAAATAAATAGACAAGTTAAGGAAATGCTAAATAATGATATAATTGAAAATTCCTATTCTCCGTATAACTCACCTTTATTGCTAGTACCGAAGAAAAATAGTTCAGACATAAAAGGCTGGAGAGTGGTTGTTGATTTTAGAAACGTTAACAAGAAAGTTATTTCCGACACCTTTCCACTTCCACGAATTGACGAAATCCTAGACCAATTGGGAAGGGCAAAATTTTTCTCAATATTGGATCTGTATTCAGGATTTCATCAAATAGAGATTAACCCAGAATCAAGAGAATATACAGGATTTTCTACAGGTTCAGGACATTATCAATTTAAAAGATTACCTTTCGGTCTTAAGATCTCACCTAATAGTTTTCAACGTATGATGACCATAGTATTATCAGGCCTCTCTCCAGAATCCTGTTTTCTTTATGTTGATGATGTAGTTATTTTTGGCTGCTCGCTAAGTCACCATAATAAAAACCTTATCAAGGTTTTTGACGCTTTGCGAAAACACAATTTAAAACTTAACCCTAATAAATGCCTCTTCCTACAAACTAGTGTTACATATTTAGGTCACAAAATTTCCGATAAAGGTATTCTACCGGACCCGTCAAAGTATTCGATTATACAAAACTACCCTATTCCTAAAAACTCAGATGAAGTAAGACGTTTCGTGGCGTTTTGCAATTACTATCGCAGATTTGTTCCGAATTTTGCCAAAATAACGCACTCTCTTAATAAGTTATTAAAAAAAAATGCTGAGTTTATCTGGACTCCAGATTGCCAAAGATCTTTCGAAACATTGAAAAATAAATTAATGGAACCCCCAATCTTACAGTACCCAGATTTTACCCAAGAATTTAGATTAACTACAGATGCCTCCGATGTAGCGTGTGGAGCTGTTTTGTCCCAAATCAAGGATGGCCATGATCTACCTATTTGTTTTGCTTCAAAAACATTTCAAAAGAGCGAAAAACATAAGCATCCATCACTGAAAGAGTGTATTGCTATTCATTGGGCTATCGAATACTTTAAACCATACTTATTAGGACGAAAGTTCAAAATTTTTACAGATCACAGGCCACTAACGTATTTATTTGGAATTAAAAATCCAACATCTAAATTGACCAGAATGCGGCTTGATCTGGAAATGTACGATTTCACAATTGAATATGTCAAAGGGAAACACAATGTTTGCGCTGATGCTTTATCAAGATTGCCAGTAGATAGTGAAGACTTAAAGCAATTATTTATCAATGCGATAACAACACGAAGTATGACAAAACAAAATATTAATTTTCCTCAAAAGAGCTTTAATTCTAGCGAAAACGTTGTTAACTTAAATATATATCCGGCTTTAACCGAAAACGAAACAAAGACCTATCATGAAATTACTTTCATTATTCAATCAAACTGTAGAAAAGATTTCCACACTCTTAAGTTTTACCCAAAAAATAAATCAGTAGTTTTAGAAATATTTTTAAGGGGCACCTTTTTGGAAGATGCAGCGCTTTAGCAAGCATTTACCAACTTGGAAATAGAGTCAGAGAAAAAAGATGTGCCCAATTTGAAAATTAGTCAGAAGGACGAGATATTTAATTTCATTACACTTCGAGTATTTAAAGATATTGGAAATAAAACATTGAAAGTACTAAAAATAGCAATATTACCATTGAAAATTAGAATAGACAACAAAAATAAAATATACGAATTGATCCGAAATTATCATGAGAGCCCTCTTGGGGGACATGTTGGCGTAACCCGTTTACTTAAAAAACTTTCAGAAAAATACACATTCGAAAATATGAAAAAACAAGTACAAGCATTCATTTCAAATTGTAAAACATGCAAAATAAATAAATACCACAAAAATAATACAGAACACACCCAAATAACAGACACGCCTAACACTAGCTTTGATATAATTTCAATAGATACTGTTGGACCATTAGTTAGAACAAACAAAGGTAAAAGATATATTTTAACAATTATAGACGAGCTTACCAAATACATAACCCTTTGCCCTATTGTTAATAAAGAAAGTAGTACTGTAGCTAGATCTTTCATTGAGAACTATGTTTTAAATTTCGGGGCAGTAAGAAAAATAAAATCAGACATGGGAACAGAGTACCTGAATACACTTTTTAAAGAAATAACTCAAATCCTAAGAATTCAACACAGATACTCAACACCGTATCACCCTGAAACAATAGGATCATTGGAAAGAAACCATAAAAATTTAAATGAATTCCTTAGAATGCAAACTAATAATGAACTCAGTGATTGGGACGATTGGGTTAAATATTATGAATTCTGCTATAACACAACACCATGTGTTGTAACCGGTTATACCCCTTTTGAGCTGGTATATGGAAAAAAGGCTCATTTGCCAATAGATTTAATGACTGAAAAGATAGATCCAATTTATAATATTGATGACTATAGCAGAGAATTCAAGTTTAAGTTACAAACTGCTCATAAAAGAGCTAAACAAATGGTAGAGAAGAGTAAAGTGGACAGAAAACATTTTTTAGACTCAAGAAATAAAAATCAAATTGAATTTAAAGTTGATGATAAAGTTGTACTAAAAATTGTTAATCAAAGCAAGTTAGAACCAATTAAAAAAGGACCATACATTATTGTTAAGTTGGAAGATCCAAATGCCGTAATAAAAGAAATTTCCTCAGGTAAAACGAAGTTGGTACACAAAAATTTGTTGTCAAAATATTAACAAAAAGAAAACTGTAAACTTTTGAATAAGAAAATTTTATTCAGTAAATTAAATTTTTTTTTAAGAAGGGAGGTGTAGTAGTACCTAAGACTTTTTATATGTATTACTATGGCAACACTGACAACGCAGCAGGTTAATAAAGAAAAGAAGAAGAAAGCGCAGTCAAGAAAAGAGCGGTCATCAGATAAGACCTAAATTTAAAGATTGTTCCTTTAACTAAATCTGAACAAGAAAATAATTTAAAAGTATTGTAAACTACGATTAAAATTGTAACTTTATTAAAGTGAATAAATAAAAACATATAAAAACATTGAGATTACCACAACCCATCTCCCGAATGCTGAGGAATGTCAATTCCCATTCCTCTTGTTTTGACTTCAATATGAGTACTCCCTGCCTTAAACTTCGTCTCCTAAGCCCTCCAACTAGTTAGTAAGTCTTAGCTATTAAGTTTCTTAGTTTGCAAGTTAATAGCTTGTATTAAGCCTAATAAATGGGGGTTTTGCCCCCACCAAAATTAAATTAAATTAATATCTCGGGTGAATTAGTCATTATGACAATATCGTCCGCTAATAAGAGGTCTTTTATGTCACTTTAGGTTACCATATACTCAATGCCTTCAGGTAAGTAATCTGTAATATCATCGATAAACAATGCAAATAGCAAAGGGCCCAAAAAAAACCCTGTCTCACAAACAAAGATTTTCACCGTTTCAAACTGTTGACCAAGTCTCATCATACATCCTTTCCATTAAGGTACAGATTCCTCGATACCCTTTAACTTATAAATTGTAGAGAAGTGCTCTGCGATCCACGGTATCCAATGCTGCCTTGAAGTCTACGAGCAATCTATATAGCTTAAGACCTCTTATGTGACAGGATTCTGATATATCCCTTAGAACGAAAATGTTGTCAACTGTGGAATATCCTGATCTCTTGATACTCTTTAATTTTATCATCATTCAATTTCTTTAAGCCACAACAGGACAGGATCGCCAGAATTTCAGGATTGTAGAGTGACCAATGTTGTTATTGGCCCATTAGGAGAGAGCTTTGATAAGAATGGCTACCCTGGCGGCCATTTGTCTGCTGAAGATATCTAAAGGGGTGTGAGATTATGGGGTATGTTTAAAGCAGCTGGGGGCGTAGATCGCAGTTATTGTTAAACTAACAATCACTCGAAACAGGTTTTTGACTGTGCTACTTACTTACTTACTCAGATGGGCATACCAGTTCGAGATTAACCTGGGTCTCAAGAAACATCTTTCAATTACCATTGTAATTTCTGGCGAGCTCTTTCCAATGTTGCCCTTTAAGACGTTTGAGGCTTTGTTTCATACTTGATTTCACCTTAGACAAGGTTATCGCCTTTCGCGTACTGTTGTACTGTCGAAAACATGTCCAGCCGGAGTGCTGATGTTCATCTGATCTATACATTTCCTAGCAATTGCAGTCCCGCGATACGTATTCTTCAAGCTATGCTCATGTCGCAGTACAGATCATAATGTTCGTTGTTGAATCTTCTTCTCCTTATTCGGAGTATTTTCCTTTCGAAACGGTCAAGGCTTTCCTCATCCCCTTAAGATAAAGTCCATGCTTCTGCGCCATTTAGCAGGAGATGACTAAATTCTTATAAGGTCCGATAGTAATTTCATTGTCATGAAAAGCGCTTTCTTGATTAGCCGTTCGGATTAGAAAAAAAAAATTTAGGTTTCTTAGTTTAATTAGCGCAAGCATTGATGCCGCAAGTATACGGAGTATAAAACTGGCGGTGTGGTTAACTTTATGGGCTGATGGAATCATTGGTTCTTGCTTCTCCAAAAACGATGCCGATCGACCGAAACGAGGGCTATTGTCAATCGAAACCACAGTAGAACTATTGTCAGCGACTTTTCGTTCCTATATTGAGTAGCCTTGATTAGAGAAACTGTGGTTTCACGATTTCGATCTTTTAATTGGCTTTCAAAATAGTGCAACTTATCACCATTACAGTCACATTTTGTCTAACTTGTAGATAATAATCAGTCCTAATTAGATGACAGCATATGCTTTGTTTAGCCTTATTTTTTTTTTTTGCGTTTCTATTTCTTTCGTGGCAACTTCAAGGTAGTCAAGACTTCGTCTGCCTCAAATCCGCTGTAAACACGAAAAATTACATCAGTGCGGAGATCATTCTAAGAGTTACTCTTGCCATTCGCTTCTACTTTTAATAAAGATACCAATTGAGAAATGAAAGCTCCTCGGCAAAAAACCGAGGTATAGCCCTTTACTGGACTTTGATCATCCCTTTGATCTTGTCCTTCTATACGGCGCGGAAGCATAGACCTTTTTTAATGAGGAAACCTTTGGTTGTTTCGAAAGAAAAATTTTCCGAATGATCTTTGGTCACGGATGTGAATACAATGTGTGGAGAAGAAGATACAATAACGAGCTGTATGAGCTGTACCACGAAATATGGGCATATCTGGAAAAGTACGCATAGTGAGACTTCGAAGACTGGGCCATGTAGAGCGGATGTAACCAAAACGCTACAGCTAGATAAGCTGTCGATGGCGCACTCGAAGAGGAATCGTGAAAGGTTTAAGTTCCTCAATCAAGACGATAGAGGCCTACACCAACTTGAAGTGGAAAAATGAAGAGCTCTCCAGAAATCTGATTTGTTTACGTAAAATGATATTTGAAACCCACGTTCACCCAGAACTGCAATTCCTAAAGAAGAAGCCCGTTGAATTTTGAACTTGAACTGAGAGCAGAGTCTGTACCACATGATTTACATCCTGGTTTGCTACTACTAAAAAAAAGTAATTTAAACTCAATTTTTGCTTACTTACCTCAGCTTCACAAAAACTAGAATCTTCTTCTTCTTCTTTTCATTTCCGGCGTTACGAGTAGTGATCTTGAAGCGATCACAACTCTCCCACTTTTCTGCTTCACACTAGTGATCCGCCTGTGGGGTACGCCGCGTTGACCTCAGAAAGCGTCGGCAAGCCTCCCGGTTTTGGATTGTTCCATGTCTGAGGCCAACCAAATGCTGCTGTTTTTGCATTTGCTTGTACCAGGAGTGTTTTGGCCTGCCTTTTCTTTTTCGTCGCGAATTTGTTGAAACGTTGTACGATATTGCCTTTTGGACGGGGTTCTGCGGATCTCTCCTTTGAACATAACAATACCAACTGAGCCGGTCGTGCTGAATTTTGTCCAAGATGGTATTTTTGACATGAAGGCATCCACGGATCTTAGTACTTCTAATTCGATCAAGCTTTGTTACTCCTGCTGTCATCCGAAGCATCTTCATTTCGGCTGCCGTCAATTTGCTCTCATACTTTTTGTACATTGTCCAACATTGTGAACCGTATGTCAGAGCTGGACGGACAACTGCTGTGTAGAGTCTTCCCTTCAGCTTAGGGGGCATTTTTCGATCACAGAAGATAGCGGAGTTTTCTCGCCACTTCATCCACCCTACGCTTACTCGATGATTGATGTCGTCATCACAAGTTGCTTCACTATTGATCATAGATCCCAGATATTTAAACTTTTCACACTTGGGAAGCACATTTCCATTCAAATAAATGTCTGGAATAGGCTTGTCTGGATCAGAAAAGGGCAGCACAGGTATTCAGTCTTTTTAGTGCTAATACGGTACCCATTTCCTTCCAGAACATCAATCCAAACGTCAAGTGCTCGTTGCAGGGATGTAGGATCTTCGCTTATGATGGCTCCATCGTCAGCAAAGAATAATTGTTGTACTTTATTGTCCGTTACTTTTCCTTCGAGCAAACAATCCAGAACAGCAATAAAGAGCAGTGGACTCAAGACACTTCCCTGATGTACACCTACTGTTATTTGGAATTCTTCGGTGACTCCAGCTGGGCATCTCACTTTTGTAACTGCTCCCTCGTACATGTCCATAATTATTCGCACAAAGGCTTCAGGAACTCCTCGGTGTCTGAGGGCCACCCATATCAGATCTCGTGGTTGTCGTTCGAATGCTTTTTCGAAGTCAACCAACACAATATGCAAATCCTCTAAGGCATCTCGGTGTTTTTCCATAATGATCCTTATACTTTGCATTGCGTCTGTAGTTGACTTACCCGCGACAAACCCGCATTGGTCATCAGACACCTTATTATTTTCCGCAGTCGGCTAACCAAAACCCGCTCAACGATCTTCATAGTGTGGGACATCAACTTGATCGAACGATAGTTGTCACAGCTTCTGGTATCTCCCTTTCCCTTGTACATTGGAAGAAGAAAACTTTCCCTCCATTGATTAGGCAAACTGTCACCTCTTAAAAGTTTGGAGATGAGAATCGTGAGCCATCTCAACCTGATGTCTCCCATATTTTTCCAAAACTCATATGGTACCTCGTCTGGCCCAATCGCTTTGCCTTTTTTGGAGTTCTTAACTGCCTCCCTAACTTCTTCGACTGTGACGTCGGATACTTCCGTAAAGTTAGGTGCAGCTGTTGGAAAGTGGCGCCGAGGAAACTGTTCATTCAAAAGATCATCACAATACTGTCGCCACCTGTGAAGAATTTTGTCGTCATCCACAAGTAGCAGTCCTTGAGCATCATTTATGAACTTCGGCGAACGAATCTCCTGTACATTTCTCCTTCTCTGAGCGGCTATTTTGAAAATGGTTGCTCCCTTATTCAATTTGCTTTGTCTTAGCTCTTGGAAACTAGAATCTACTCTTCAAAAAATACACACGTTTAGAGACGTCCTTGTGAACATCTTCTTTCGCCTCGCATAAGAATTACTTCCACGATGACTTTTTGAATCAATTTAATTTAATTTGATTGCACTGGTAATGATTTTTTGCACTTCATTTTCTGTTACATTACCACCTTAATATTTCTACAGCACTTATGTATATAAGAAGGCAATCTAAGTGAATACTTCCTCAACTTAAGTGAAACCTCACTCGGAATCCTGACTCCTGAGATGACTAAGCTGAGACATCATCTTTAAACTTCATGTTGCTCACTGCAAAACTGCAACTTTTAATTGCCAACAATAGGACCAATTAAAAATGTTGTCAAATTACATATCAAATCCATTTCCCAATCTACTAATGTGTTGCCATGCAACACAATTCCCAAAGAAGTTGAAGAACCAACATAAAAAAAAACTACCACCATGCTTTCCATTTACACTCCAATAAGCATTCAGAAAACAAATTAAAAATCAATTAAAACGTTTTATCCACAGAACTAGCATAGGTACGTACTGCAAAACATCACCGTTACCCAGTATACCAGCCCCCTTAAACGAGGTCATTTCACAGCTCTTAACTGCCATCAAAATCAGTAGCAGCAGTTGCAGTAGCAGGTACACACATCCAGCATAGCCAATCTAACTTTCGTTCTTTGGGCCAATGAAAATTGAAATAAATTTGTTTTTATCCAAAGCTTATTGTGCCGGAAATGGATTTCATCAACATGGTTAATAAATTGCACAGTCATCTTCAGTTACAATGCAATCCACAGCAGGATACCAACACACCAACACACCCACACACATCGCCGCCATTGCCCTCTGTAAGCCCAGTGCCACCCACACATAATACCAAGTAAATATGGTGGAAAACCATATTCCATTAGAAAAAGCTCCCAGGGCCAGTAATCCCTTATACGAGAATGTTTGCAAAAATGCAGCTGCAAATGCTTCAGTGTCATTTTTCAAATGAGTCTTGCAAAAAACCATCTGTTAGTTTACAGATACATAGATACAAAAGTCTTATTTCGCACACCTCTACTCAATGATGAGATTAAGATTATACCACGTTCAACCCACGTCATGCAATGCAACCAACCCCAACGAAACTCCAGCCGGAAGTTTTCTTGTATAAGACTAGTGTAGATGGCGATGGCGCTGGCGATGATGGCGCCCAAACCCTGCATCAACGCCCCCATTCACTCTTGTTTGTAGAAGAACATTCAATTTGTGCGCGTATCTTTGGCAAAACTGTTTGAAAAATATTGTGAATGTAGTTCTGCAGGTCTAGGTCAAAGCTCTCTCAGCACACTTTACGCTCGACAAAAGTTCGCTTCCATTCAAAGCATTGCTGGCTTCGGTCAACAATGCTCCAGATTATGTATCTCTCCTTACGGAGTCATATAAACTGGGTTATAAATATATAAATGCATTTATGCATCCGTAAATAATTTTACCCCTGCTAAAAATAGGTACATTCTCTGGAATTGCAACAACATTGGGAATGCCATGCGTCTCATTGGGATACAAACAAAAAAAAAGCGAGAGATAGTTGAATGGAACTGAGTGTTGCACACACACTGAGACTACTATACATAATCCTTTCTTCTCTTATTCAAAGAAGAAAGATAAAAAAGGAATTCTAAGTGAATAGCTCTACATAATGTTCGTACTTATGTGTAACCGGTTGTAATGGAAGCTTTTTAAAGATCTGTCATTTGTCAAAATCAAAGAGGAAATAATGCGAACTCCCAACAGCTGCACCTTTAGTGACTTCAAAACCGCACTTTAGCAACCAATCAGCTATTCGACAAAGTGACAGTTGAAATTTGAGAAATCAAAGCTCCGAATTCATTTCCATTAGGCAAAATATTTAAAGTGAATATCGACTCTTAATTCAAAAAAAAAAGCTATGTGTCATAAAACCTGGACCGAATACACTTAAGCGAACTAACCAAATTGTAGCGCAGAAATTTCCTATACCTAGGCATCGGTCCCAATGCTCGTTTTCAATGACTCTCCGTATGTCAGCTCCATCGATAAAGCTAATTTGCTAGCAGCTCAATTTGCTGCTAACTCGACACTTCCTGATAGCATATTAGCTCCACCTGAGCTTGAGTCTGCAAATTCTGTAATGAAGCAGATTTTTTTCGAACTCGCTCGGTTGCGAGAGTCCTCAAAGATCTCAATATTACATAAATCCGCTGGTCCAGATGGTATCCCCGCCGTTATTCTGAAGAGGTGTTCTTTTACACTGGCAAAACCACTGCGTAAACTTTTCCATCTTTCCTATTCTGCTGGGATTTTCCCGAGCAGTTGAAAAACTGCTTTTGTCCAGCCGGTCCCTAAAAAAGGCGAATCTTCCTCCCCTTCCAATTACTGTCCAATTGCACTAACGTCCCCTCTTTCCAAGGTCGTGGAAACGTTGATAAACCGTCAACTTATGAAATATCTTGAAGAACGAAAGTTTCTTAATGACCGTCAGTACGACTTCCGTAGCAAACGGTCCACTGGTGATTTGATGGCTTATCTCACCGAAAAGTGGAACCAATCTTTACATTGTTTTGGAGAAAGTAAGATTATTGCGCTTGATATTTCTAAAGCATTTGATAGAGTTTGGCATCAGGCTCTTTTATCGAAAATGCGTGCTTTTGGTATCGATGAGTCTCTTCTTCGTTGGATTAGAAATTACCTTTCCGACCGTTCAATACAAGTTGTGTTGGATGGCTTCAAGTCTGATACCCACTTCATAAATGCTGGTGTGCCCCAAGGCTCCGTTTTGTCTCCGACTCTCTTCCTCATTTTCATTAATGATCTCTTGTCTGAAACTTCTAATCCGCTTAACTGTTTTGCTGACGACTCGACCCTCAGCTTTTCATATTCGTTTCCAAATTCACGTCCCTGCTCTTCGGATGTGGAACTGGAACGGTTGCGTATGTTAAGCTCATTGAATTATGACCTAGACAGCATTGTTACATGGGGTCATAAAAACCGAGTAGAATTCAATGCTTGGAAGACTCAATGCAGTCTCTTGTCGTTAAAGCTTAACATCCCCCCATTGCCATTATCCATGAATGGTACCTGCGTGTGTAAACGATGACCTTCGTTGGAACGACCACATATTTGAAGTCACCAAAAACGCTGCTAAATGCATAGGTTTCTTGAGACGATGCAGGAAGTTATTCACCCCTTCTGATGTGGCTACAATTTATAAGGAATTCATCCGCCCAAAACTGGAGTATAACTCCCATATATGGTCAGGTGCTTCTCAAACATCCTTGCGCCTACTTGATAGTGTACAAAATAGAGTGTTAAAATTGATAGGTTATAGTTAAATCGCAGAATCGATTGATTCTCTTGAACATCGTCGAAATGTTACCTGTCTCACTCTCTTTTATCGCTTTTTTCACACACAGTGCTCTAGTGAAATAGCCAGTTGCATTCCTCCCCTGAAACAATTTAACCGCAACACTCGCCTCGCTAGGAATGCTTATCAGTTCTACCTTGAGCCCATCTTCGGGCGTACAGTCAAGTATAGAGATTCTTATTTTAGTCGCACCACCCGAATGTGGAATGCTCTACCTGACCCTGTTTTTTCCCTACATTACGATTTACAAAGTTTCAAAAGCAGCGTACATCGGTGTCTCCTTTCAAATCCTCTCCTATTTTCCTAAATGCTCGCACAGTGTTTTTATCACATTATATGGGTGGTCATAACCCCTTGATGTGCGCGTTAATCGAAAAAAATTCACAAATTCGTTAAGGTGCGTCCACACCATGTCGAACGGCTAACGGATCCATTTCATTCGGTTCGAATCCGGGTCGTCTTTTGGCAAGAAGGAAGGCCGATCGGTACGTATACATACACTAAATTGGTATTGCCAATCGGCACATGCCGATGCCTATGCCGTAGGCATAGTTCGAACGCACCTTTAGGTTCTTACAGTTCAATTCAACGCGCCAACTCCAAAAAATCCTCCGGATTTGACAAGGTTTCCAACTTTGTAATAGGGAGCTTATAGTTCTTACGACTTTTCTTAAGAACTGTTATTTCCCAAGCACATGAAAAACAGCAGAAATACTCAATTCCAAAGAGACATCGATAACATCGATCGAGAAACAGTGAGAACCGGAAGGAAATCTTTCTAAATTCATAGAATTTCGTTCCATTTTCCACCGTTTATCGCCAGCTTTTATCGAGGCGATAGTTACAAAACTGGGGCACAGGGTCGAATTCTGTTAACAGTTTTTGACTGATCTCCCTTCTTCCAAACCTCAGCAAACTATTTGAAATGGTGCTCCTCAATTGGTCTAGTCCACCATAACCAATTGGGGATCAAAGCATCCCACTCCACTTTCGACTCGTTGTTGAAGCTTCATGCAGATACATCCCTGGCTCTTAAAAACAGAGGTAACAGTAACTTAGCTGCTTGATATACAAATAGCATTTGAAACCATTCTATCCAAATCAGGTTTTCAAGTTGAAATCACTTCACTTGAAAAGACATTTTATCAAAATCATCTACAGCTTCCTGACCAAGCAAACAAGATATCGAATAAAACCGTTCTATATGCTGTTGACTCCTTCATTTACAGTTCATCTATAAGCCCAGAAATAGCTCTGTTTACAGTTAAGGAACACATCTTTAGGCTCTGGGAGTACTATCTACTATGGGGAATTAAAATCAATCCCACTTAAACAAAATTGATCTGCCTTAGGAATCCCTCACGTAATGGCATAGCCACAAGATGCAGACTTATGTACCTGACCTTCCCCGATAGCACAATAATCACTCCTTAGCAAAGCCAACATGCTAAGCGCATTCTTCGCAAGGCAAACGGTGACTTAGCTTAGTTTTTTGTACCTAAAGGATACGAATATCACTGGAAGACAGCTTCGGAAACTTCACGTCGCGTCGCTACGTGCAAGAAGGAGAACTCTGCACAACAGAGGCTTAAGCCACCAAGAAACCCATTCAACTCGGGCCTACAACAGCTTCCAGGATCAAAGTCACCATCGAACTAAACTTCCTCAACTTGCGAATGAAATCATCACCTGGGGAACGGGGATAGCATCTTGTTGGATTTTAAGTTGGATCACAAAGACATCTTTTATAAAATAAAGAAAAAAAAAATCAGCAGGACTCGATGGCATACCCAATATTGTGCTTGGTGATCAATGAATAAATGATCAATGAGTAAAATGTGAGATTTTACTTCACCAAACAATCGACGCATATGTGATGATTGGTCTTATGATAGCTCTTTTACCAAAAGCTCTCCTTCACTGACAAAAGATTAAAAGTGCTTTATCAGTGCTCGACTCGACATGGTTTTGTCCAAAGAGGGATGATATTTAGTTTACTCCAAGAAATTTGACTTCAATCAAGAAAGGAATAGTAAAATCAGATTGTGATCTTTCAGACGAAAACCAATTCTATTGTTACCAAAAGGGCAATACTTTTGTTTAAATTTGACTTATGTCGTTCTATTGTTCTTCTCAAATCGGAAAATTTCCCATTCGAAAGGCCTAGGAGACCCAAGGAAAGCTAAAAAATACACAAACGAAAACAGTTTACGTAGCAGTATATTTTATCCTGTATGGAGCAAATTCTGTCTTTCTCTCTCCCCTTCTCTCTCTCTGCCCCTCTCTCGCTCTGTTTCTGTTTCTCCCTTTCTCTCTTTCTCTCTCTATGTCTCTATCTTTCTTTCTGTATATCTCTTTATCTCTCTCTTTTACACACACACACACATTGGAATCACTCAAAAAACAGAACGGTTCATACAGCAAATCAAAAACTGAGGCACTGTGTCTAAAGCTGTCCACTAATGTGCCAGGAACCTATAAATGCGGTCATCATGATGATGATGGATCAGGTGCTGGTGCTTTCGTGTAAATCGATTATATTCAGCGACTGCACACCGTGTGAAGCACATAAACGTCTTTCCCTGATGGCTATAATATATCATTATAAATTTTTTCAAGTCACACATGAATACAAGACCAATGGGTAACAGTAGGGTTCCACAGTCAAGGCGTGATTCGCGATTTAATTCTACTAACGCAATGCTTAGAATTTTTCGTAGTAGGTATGAAGGTATTTTTGTCTGTCACATAAACGCACAAAGCTTGCGAAAACATTTGGATGAATTCAAGCTTACTTTTGAACAGGATGTTGTGGATGTTATCTGCGTATCAGAGACTTGGTTGAGGCCAGAAATAAGCAGCAGTGTTTTTAGAATGACCAACTATGATATTTTCAGGTCTGATCGTAATGGCAGAGGAGGGGGTGTTGCCATATTTGTTAAGAAAAAATTCAACGCAAGATTAGTAAAGAAATCGGATGGAAATAGGTTGGAGTTTATTTTCATCAAATCCGTATTTGACGCAGAAAAATGTCTGATGGGCGTCATGTATAAACCTCCAGATGTATACAATTCGAGTTGTTTGACGAATGTTCTTGCGGAAATTAGTCTATTCTATCGTCATATTGTAATAGCCGGTGACTTCAACACAAATTTTCTTGACAAACTAAATAATAACGTTATTAACTTTTCTAAGAGTTTAACTTCTTTAAATCTTTTCCCAGTTAACGACTCTGTTGCTACCCACTTTACGCAGACTAGTTCTACGCTAATGGACTAGGTATATGCTCGTAAACCAACTCAGTAAGGTTAACTTTTATAATCAGTTGAATGCATCTGGCTTCTCAAGGCACGACTTAATTATTGCTTTCTATGACCTAAATGTTTGCCAATCTGTTGAATCAGAAACAATACAATATCTTAAACTTAAATCAATCGATCTATCATTTCTATCTGCTGAGACCTCTAATGTTAACTGGGAAAACATTTACTTCCAACCATCTGTAGATGAGAAAATTCAGTTTTTTACAGAAAAAGTCAACCATCTGTTCAATATTTGTGTTCCAACTAAAACTATCACTGTTCGTAGTCGTCGATGTGGATGGTTTAATTACTGGATCGAGCAACTGATCTCAAAGCGAAACGCTCTTTTCAAGAGATGGAAACGTTTTAGATTTTCTTCGTTTTATGAAGACTACAAACAACTTCGAAATATTGTAAATAAAGAAATCAAAAAGTCAAAATGCAATTATTTTAAGTCTAAGTTTATTGGTATGTCATCAAACCAATTATGGCGTAATGTCAAAAGCTTAGGTATAAATAACAAGCCCAGCAACTGTAACGTTGAATGTGACCCCAATGAATTAAATAAATTGTTTGCTAGTTCTTCTTCTCAAAATTCAACTGATCAAAACAGTACTCCTTCCCACGTTAATTTTGTTAGAGAACATTCAAATGGATTTAGTTTTCGATGCATTACCGACTTCGAAGTATTAAAGGCAGTCCTTGCAATTAAATCGGAAGCAATAGGTTTGGACGAAATTCATCCAAAGTTTTTAAAGCTTATCTTACCCCAAGTTTTGCCCTTCCTTACACATATATTCAATTTCATGTTAACCACCTCTTCTTACCCTTCTATTTGGAAAGTTGCCAAAATTATCCCTATTCCCAAAAACTCAACTTCAAACCCCGTGGAATATCGCCCATTTTCAATTTTGCCTTTTATCTCGAAGGCTTTTGAGAAAATAATGTCTCAACAGATTTCCATGTTTTTAACGGAGCACAAGCTTTTATCTTCAATTCAAGCGGGCTTCAGACCAAAGCACAGTTGTCAGACCGCACTTTTAAAATTAGTGGATGATATCCGTCAAAAAATTAACAATAAAAATGTTTCGACCTAAGTTATGCTTGACTTCTCAAAAGCATTCGACACTGTGTCCCATGAGATTCTCCTGAGAAAACTGAATTTGAATTTTCGTTTTGAAAGAACCGCGGTTGCTCTTATTCAAAAATATTTGCAAGGAAGAACTCAAGCTTTGTCGATCAAAAATAAGCTTTCCGATTTTTTGTACACTAAAGCCGGTGTTCCACAGGGTTCTATTCTGGGGCCCCTACTGTTTTCGTTATTTATAAACGACCTTCCTGATGTTCTCAGATCTTGTAAGGCGCTTATGTACGCAGATGATGTCCAACTGTACTATAGCTACCGAATCGGAATGATTGATGACGCTACCGTCCGGTTAAACTCTGACCTGAGCAAAGTATTTCAATGGGCTGTGAACAATAAACTGCGATTAAACCCGAAGAAAAGTCAAACCATTGTCATTAGCAAAAATGTTATAGATACGACCTGCTTCCCAGAGGTAGAACTTGGTTCTTCCATTCTTCCTTATATGAAAACAGTTAAAAACTTAGGCATCATCGTAAAATTAATGATTATCTAAATAGAACTCACTTTAATTTTGATAATCTAACCGTGGAAGATGCCACATCCGCGTTCTACAGAGAAATACATAAAGCTATATCCCTCTTCGTTCCCCTTTCTAGACTTAAAACTTCTTCTACTTCCCCTCCGTGGTATAACCATAGGCTCCGTACTCTAAGAAATAAAAGGAACAAATTGTGGACAATCTTCCTTCGTACTCGATCTCCTACTGACTATTCAGCTTACCTTGGCTCTTATTTACATTTCTGTGAGCTTTTCAACACCCTTTACCAACGCTATTTAATCGAAATGAAATCTAACATTACACAGGCCTGCAAAATGAGGGTCATAACTTCCTCTCTGGAATTTGATAGCTGATTCTAGGGTATTTTGGTACGCTGATTACGAATATGTCCTTAGTTTTTCTCCATCACCTCCAGATTTGTCAAAAAAAGGTACAGATAGAAAATAGGAAAAAAGTCACAAGTTTTCGCATTAAGAAAATATATATTGAAAGAAGTTCATTTATTTAAATGCAGTTTTAAAGATCATTATTTTAACAAAAAATTAAGTCCAAGATTACGTCTCTATCATGAGTATTGACAGAGATATCGAGTTTAACACAGGTCAGGGTACACCAAAGTTAGCCTTTTCTTAAATTGCCAAAAAGTGATGTCAAAGTTGAGAAACGGACTTTAGTGTAGAAGAATTTTTTTCTAAAAATGTGACCAAGAATCTCATCCCAAAGTATGTAACACGAATTACGGAACACCCTGTATATGAATGAGCTCATTACGAATTACTTATACTCATTATGTAGTAGTTAACTAATTACTGATTTGCATTGATGTCTATGTCCCCTTACACTAATTAAATGCAATAAAAACTAAGCTAAAGCAATTTTATGACGTTTTATAAATTTTAAAATGCAGGCGTTCAGACATTTTAAATATTCAATATCAAAAAATCCTGACGTGATGGATTTTTTCATTATTTTTATCGTAATCAGCACATCAAAATCTGTAGAAAACGTTACTCAGATTTCAGAGAGGAAAACCATTGCAGACCTGTGTTATTAATGACCCTAAGTCTTTTTATAAATTTGTCAACCACAAAAGAAAAATCTGACGGGTACCCTTCCTCCCTTTCCTTCAATAATGAATCCTCATCCGATTCACTCGCTGTAGCAAACTATTTCGCAAATTACTTCAAACAATCTTTCACGGACGATTCTTTTGTTCCTGATTCAGATTATTTCTCGTTTTTACCGAATTTTTCTTTTGATCCATTCCTTCCACGTTTCTTTGACTCCGACCTAATTGAAGAAAAGTTAAATCATCTAAATGATGAGTTTATTCCTGGCCCCGATGGTATACCTGCCATATTTCTTAAGAAGTGCTCCTCAACTCTTTCCCTTCCCCTCTCTAAAGTCTTTAACTTGTCCATATCCCTTGGTGTTTTCCCCCAAGCTTGGAAAACGGCGTTTATAACCCCTATACACAAAAAAGGTCCTAAGTGCGACGTGAAAAATTATCGTCCCATCGCTAAACTATCGCATATACCCAAAATTTTCGAAAGCATATTGTATGAAAACTTAAGTTTCCGTTGCAAATCTCTCATCTCCCCTAGACAACACGGGTTCCTCAAAGGCAGGTCAACAACAACAAACCTCGTTGACTTTGTCTCATTTTCCCTCTCAGCCTTGGAGAATGGAAAGGAGGTCGATGCAATTTCAACTGACTTTAGTACAGCTTTCGATAAAATCTCTCACAAACTTATTCTTTTTAAACTTTCCACCCTCGGTTTTGAACCCATTCTGTTGAGATGGATTTCTTCTTATTTAGAAAACCGTTTTTACAGCGTTCGGTTCAGATCCGCCTTATCCAGCCGCTTTCTAGCTACATCCGGTGTTCCCCAAGGCAGCCATTTAGGCCCTCTCCTCTTCATTCTCAGTATTAATGACATTGAAATGATCATCAAACACTCCTCTATCTCTCTCTATGCGGACGATACTAAGTTTTACCGGATCATTTCTTCTTCTGAAGACTCTTCCCACCTCCAACTTGACCTCGACAATTTTTCAATATGGTGCTCCAAAAACTGCCTGGAGCTAAATGTTTCCAAGTGCCAATCAATAACCTTCTCACGTAAACGCATCAAATCTACTCCCCGTTTCTATCTTCTAAACGGTCAAATCATTTCCACCGTTGAGGTGATCCGGGACCTTGGGATTATTTGCGACCGTGAGCTGAATTTCCTCAAACATATCGACGATATAATCCTTAAGGCAAATTCAGCACTTGGCTTCGTGAAGCGATGGTCCAAAGAATTTGCAGACCCTTACGTAACCCGATCCCTTTACATTTCATTTGTTCGTCCACTTCTTGAATACGCTTGTCAAGTCTGGTCGCCTTTCGAACAAATGCACATTGCCAGAATTGAGAGCATACAACGCCGTTTCCTCCGTTTTGCTCTTCGAGGTCTTAATTGGAGTAATCCCCTGATATTACCTCCTTATCAAGACCGAATCAAACTCCTAAACCTAAATACGCTGAAAGATCGAAGAGAAATATTTGACGTTCTCTTCATTCACCGAATCCTCACAGGTACCATTGACTGTCCAGCCCTTAACGAATCCATTTTTCTAAATACTAACCGTCGTAACACCCGGAATCCCCGTCTCTTCTATCTTCCACAGACAGACAAAGACTCCGGACTACCTTCACGATAAAATAGTTTTTGCACACTCGCAGAGAAGTAGAATACTTATTGTACCAACTCATAGGTATACTGTTTCCAAAAGACAATTTTTTGTTTACGCTGCTGTTGGGCTGTGGAACTCTTTACCTGCCAATCTGAGGAGAATCAACAACTTTGCTACATTTAAAAGAGACCTCTTCATTCATTTAAGGTGCTAAAATCTTTCTTTAAATCCTTCTTTTTTCATTTTTCTTTTTGTTTAATTGATTTTAAAATAGTTAACAGATTTTTTTTCTATTGTTTTATTTGTAAATTTATTTTATTTCTATTCAAAATTTCTATGTAACCCAAAAATTGTACCTCTTATACTAAGTATTATCTAAAAAACATTATGTTTTACTATATGTACTTATGTTTAAAATAAATAAATTAATTTAAATTAAATTAAAAATTATAAGCCTTTGACTCTTGTACGATATCGTGGACGAACTTGCGAGGCAAGGGTCTCAGTCTGCGTCCTCCACTTCTTAAAACAAGGGCATTAAATGAGAGCTTCTTTCATCGATTCAGTCAGTGTGTAGCACGGCGATGGAGATAATAAAAAAGCAGCAACAGAAAACTTGTTGACGATTGACGTGAATGGCTTAGGTAAGCTATGCTACCCTCTGTGAATTATTTCGAAATAAATATGATACCGCTTACAGAAATGAACGGTTGAAGAAGTGAAAGGTGAATCCAACATCAATCCTTCCAAACATTCACTTGCTGCAACCTCGTTTTTCGCATGGTGTGAAAACACTTTAAAATTTTTGTTCTCCATTTTAAAAAGGAGCTTTGACTAGCAGCCTGATTCTTCCCAAAAGTTGTGACCTTCCAAGAGCCACATATCAATTTGACTATTGAAAGTTGTGGATTGACTGAAAGGTTGTATCTGAGATGACGGACAAATCGGGCTATTGGTTTTGTTCTCATGTGTTCTTCATCTTGTATGTCTAGGTGTATCTTCAAAGACTCATCAAGAAGCAGCAATATAAGCGCTTTGATATTTAAAATTTTAGAAAAAAAATTTGCAGTTTTTCTAATAAAGTGAAGAAGTTAAAACTTCGAAAGGGCTTTTGGGTTTGAATTAAGGAGCGCTGCTAAACACTCCCTACTCAAAGCAAAACAAACAATACATCTGAATTGATCCCATTTATTCTAATCCTTCACCTTTCTTATACAAAAAAGTTTGCAAAAACAAATTGTTTGTCATCAAAAAACTTAAATCCTCTGCCTTAAGCACTTCAACTTTCTTCCAACACACAAACTGAAACGACCCGATTATCCCTATACTTGTTTAAACTTCAAAAAACCCAAATAGGATTCCATATGGCCTGCCATTTTATGAGTATCTACAACAATCTCATATCTGAGAAAACAAAATGGAAACGAAAACGAAAAGAAAAGAAAGATTCCGATATCCTCAAATGGAAGAAAAAGAATAGATGCGATTTATATCTGACATTTCATTCATA
This sequence comes from Melanostoma scalare, assembly GCA_949752695.1. NCBI lineage: Eukaryota > Metazoa > Arthropoda > Insecta > Diptera > Syrphidae > Melanostoma > Melanostoma scalare. The sequence goes on from OX456985.1 coordinate 63,202,689, forward strand.
ATCCTTCCTTGGGTTGGTTTCAATTTGCAATTTCAGTACCAGAATCAGGGTAAGCAGATATTGGGTTGAAAATGTAATCCAAATTTAATTATCAAATTGCCTTCAAGTAAATTAAATTCACGAATACAATAGGCACACAGAAGACAGAAGTGTGTTGTATAGCGCAGCATAATACGCATGAGAATTTATTCCCCACTTGCTGCCTGCTCTGCTCAGTGAGAGAAATTCATTTATTTATTTCAATTTTGATTAAAAACTTTCAAATTTTGTCTTATTTCAAATTAAATTAACCGAAAAGCAATTGACTGTCGAAAAAGAATTATTTACTTTGTCTTTGTGGAGAGGAGGGGTTTTTATTTCAATTGATTGATGAAGTTGGGACGTGGAAATTCGATTTATTATTTCCAATATTATTGGAAAAAAATATGTATCGGTCTTATTTTAAAAAAGAGAGTGGTTGGGATCTGATTGGTGTCAACTTAGTGGCGCACCCAGATGTTTTAACTTATCGTACACGCTTATTGTGCACGCTAAGGTATAGCAAACCTCCTCGCGGTAACCACTGCCAAACTGGTAGATATAAGCGACAAAGGGCGGAAGAAAAGTAGAGTAACGCGAATAATGACTGACTGGAGAATGTTACAACGGATAAATTTGACGCCTCTGAATGAGCTATTCCAACGCATTTAGGTCTATCAAGGTCTTTCAATACTAGGACAGGGTATTGAAAAAGAGATGGTGGCGGATGAGGTTCTGGCGAGTCAACAGTAGCTCTCAAGCCTTTGCAACCAGGTACTGACACCGGCTTATTCGGCTTTTTATGCCCAAGGAGATTTCGAAAGGACCTTGGCCTCCCGGTTGTTGGGGTTTGTACGTGGGGTTAACTAACTAAACAAAAGCAACTGGTTCCGAACTAGCCTAAGGCTTCGGAAAACATAATAATGGTTTCACGCTCACAACCTTTGGATCTGCATGTTCAACGTAAGATCCCTTCGGAGTATGTGCAGCCAGAGAATTAGCGAAAGCCTTAGAATGCTGCAAAGCAGTTATAACCGCCATCCAATAAGTATTTGGAATGAAAAACTACAACATCTACTACGGCGAGTGCTTCAGACAACTCAAACAAAGCCAATTTAGTAGCGGATTTTTCGTTTGAGCTACATACACTCAAAGGAAGGGTTGTCCAAAATCTGATTTGTCAGCGTCAGAGCTGAATTCGCCTACATTGGCCTAATAATCGCCCACCCTACCACAGAAGAGAGAGATGCTATTTCCAAATACTTCGAAGAAACCCAAGGTACAAATGAGAATACCCTGTTTACGGCTTACGCAACCTAACTCCGTGAAACGATATGACGTCGGGAATCTACAATCGCTAAAGAAGGCCAATGCTCTTTCCAATCTATGCCAACAAGCAATCGGAACCGCAGCTTCAAGGGGTTCTGGGTCTCACTTGGCCTCCAAAACGAAACTCATGAAGAATGTAGGCAAATGCATCACAACAAAAAGAGAAAGAAGCGCTTGTTGGAGGAACTCGCTGAGAAATATCATGATAGGAATGAGATTTGGAGACTATACCAAAAGGTAAACTGTTAGAAGGAGAGGGAAGCCCAGAACACAGCCTGCAAAGACTAACAGGGAAACAGCCGCTATAGAGTATCTGGATAGACAACTTCTGCAGACTGCTTAGCGGCGTTGAAGACAGCAATGCCGCTGTCAGGAATCCGAAAGGCAGGGACGTGAATTTGGAATCGAATATGAGAAGCTTAAGGCTGAGTCGTCAGCAAAACAGTCAAAAGGATTAGAAGTTTCAGACAAGCGATCGTTTATGAAAATATGGAAGAGTGTCGGAGACAAAACGGAGCCCTGGGGCACACCAGCATTTATAAAGTTCGTGGGAACCATCCAACTTGAGCGGACCGAAAGATAGTTTCTTATCCAACGAAGAAGAGACTCACAGTCTAAAGCACATATGGAACCAATATGCTATCAAACAGAGTCGAGCTAGCAGCAAATTGTGGGATCTTACGTATGTCAGTGGAGTGTCAATGGACGCTATTGAATAACAATGTCAGAAAGCTTCAGTTCAGTTTTAATTCGCGTATCGTGTTTGAAACTAAAAGTATACACTCACATAAACTTCGACAAATCTATCTCAAAACAAAGGAAAAAGGAAATGGAAATCATCCTTTAAAAGCAATTTCACTTGAGATTTAAGCCCACAAAGGTCAACCGATTGAACCTTGTTGCTTTCCATAGGTTTGCCAGTAACAAAACAAAACAGTTCTATAGTAAAGTGCATTTCCTTTCGAGAGCACTAAGGTGACAACAAAACAACAGCTCGAGTATATTAACTTTTTGTATTCATGACATCTTTATGCATTCCCCACGTGCCGATAGCTTTATTATTTGTTTCACTTCCATTGTGCACTCATTTCTATCCTTAGCACAAATGCATGACAATTGTATTGATTTTTAAAACAATCCATTCATGCATCCATCTGGTATGACCTTGGGTCCTTTCGAGCCTCTCGAGTGTAAAATATATATTTTAAAATGCAAAACAAAAGTCTTGGCTCGGATGTAATATCAACCTCAAGCTAGGCGGATGCAAGTGTCCAACACTTATGTGTGTAGGTGTTAGATTGTTGCTATACATAGTGCTGATGCTGATGCTGACTGCTAAGTTGTAATTTGCATTCAGCAATATATAGAAGATATATGTATACACAGCACACTCACTCCTCATTCCCCTCCTCCTACTCCTCATCTCCTAGTCTTGCTTATTTGTTCGAAACTGTGACGTTCAATGTAACAATTTATGTGATGGATGACTGCAGATAAATTGAACGATGCCAGCACAGGATTGCCATAAGATTTCAGCCTTGCCTTTGAAGGTACATTGCAGATGTGTTTATAGTTATAGTTGAGTTGATGATGATGATGTGCATGTGTGTGTGTGTGCGAGGCAGAGTACAGAATATAGAAAAAGAAAAGCAAAAGCCACGAGCAAACTTTGTAAAAAAAAAAGTCTAAAAAATATAAAAAGTTCTTTTGTTAGTTGCAAGGAGGCGAAGAGCAATTATAATTTTCCATTACCATAGAGAATCGCCAAAGGCACAATATATACTTCGGTTTCGGTGGTAAGCACACTGTGTAGTGTGTACCTACTTTCACCTACACACTATAGGCACGATTCTCAAATTGAATGTGAACAAAATGGATGAACAGTTTGCTAAAAAAAGAGAGGTTTTGAAGGACATACAGGCAGTTACAGTGTGGTGAGGGTGGCTATAGATGGTTAACTGCCATCTAGCCTAAACTCGAGGCAGTGATATTTTACGAGGACGATAGTTTGTGTTGTAAACTGCTGTGGATATGGAATTAAAAACTGCAAACCTTGATTTAAAAGCATTTGAGAGAACGAGGAGGTTGGAACAAGAGTGACACCTAGGGCTGTCAAGTTTTTATTATTTTATTCAGGGCCTGTGCGTTCTTGCCTTTGTTCTAAAGATTGTTCTAGTCGAAGTGACTTTTCGTAACCCTTTTGCTAAATCGTCGGCCAATATATGAAATGAAACCTTTCTTTTAGTTACTAAAATAAATAAATAAATAGGGTGGCGCAACATAACGAGGAGCCCCTGGGCCTAGCGCATTTCTCACAACCACATGCCTTGTGAGAGAATGGAAGGGACCTACAATTTTCTGCCGGTTCCAAACGGATAATTGAGAAAGTGCTTTTCATGGCAATGAATTTACTAACGGAGGACTTGCCAATTCCTCGCGAAAGGCGATACCCGTGAAAAAACATGTTTGCCTCTGCCTCAAACCTCTGGGTTAGCAGGTGGACATGCTATAACCATCACGCCACGGGTACCACTTTTAGTAACTAACTAAAGATAGAGACAGGAACGGAACACATTAAGTAAACAAGACAGGCCTGTAAGCCTATCAAATTGTCCAATGGGGCGAAGATCAAATCGCAGGGTAGCATAGGTTAAGTTTTATGACCGGGTTATTGCGGTTGGGAACCCCCACTGAACCATTTGGAGCCCTGAGTGAATTTGAGGATGCTGTGCCCAGTTTTTTTGGAGAAATATTCTCCGAGTGCTTTTTTCTGATGTGGGCCAAGCTAAGACGCTTACAGAGGAAGTGGAATGATCCCTCCTCTGCCTCTTCGTCTTGGCATCCTCTACATAAGTCGGATGTGCTAATATCCATTGTCTTTCTGTGGGTACCCAATGATTGTGGCCCGTCAGAATGCCAATCAACAGAGAGTCGAGTCCTGCTAAGCTGGAGCAAAAATTCTGTTTTTTTTTCTTGGAAGTATCTTGCCAAAGGTTTCTGGAAACCAGACATGAATTACAGGACAGACAGAACCTGAAACACTCCCACACTACTTCGGCCTCTTCATATTAAAGCATACCTACCACCATTATCGAAGCTTCTAGATAGGACAAGAACCTTCGAGGAATTTCGAATATGTAGTTTGTTATAATATTTCTTCTCGAATTATTATATGTGTGTATACCTTTACAAGAACAACCTATATGCACGGCGACCATTACACACTGTATTCTTCTAGTTCTAGTATACTCTTCAATTATCTTTGTGTGAGCCCACTTATTGGCTGTACATTTAACTGCTTCCTCCTTATGATGGTTTATTCCGAACAAATCCATCTGCAGTTTCGCCACTATAACTATGCTGCCGTTTACAATGAACTACTCTCAACTTGCCTCTAATAAGCCTCTTTGGAAGCGGTAAACCACGTCTTTGATCCTCGTGACAACAGTATAAAGGCCTTCCCCTTTGTTGAAGTTTCGGTGACAATCCCTTTGGACGATAAGGATTATAAAGCCACACACGATCACCTGCTTGGAATCCTGCCGTTTTTGCTTTTGTGTTGTATCGTGTCTTCATCTGGTTGCTTTGAACTTTCATTCGTGTCCTGGTCAATTTCAACGAGTCAAATAGTCTCACCTTGTGGTCGTCCACATAATCGCATTTATGTGCTGTGGCTCCTCTGTGGGGCATCCAAATTTGAATTCGCTGGGTAGCCGTATAATGGTTCTCACGAACAGAACTTCCGATGGGGTTTGTTCTGTCAAGCTTTGCACCGCACTTCTATAGACCATCAGGAACAGCAGTACAGACCTATCCCAGTCTCGTTGATAGTCGAGCTACGACTTTGGTTAGGTTTTCATTCAAGGTACGTTTAAATCTTTCAACCATCCCATCAGATTGTAGATGAAGAGGTGTGGTTTTCGCCTTCTAAATGCAAAGTAGCTCGCATACTTGCTGGAAGATGTTTTGACTCGCAGTTCTTCCCTTGGTTGAAATGGAGTTCAATAGCTACGCTGAAGCTGCTCAGCCAGTAAAACTCAATCTGGTAGACCACCGTTTTGGCTTCTTGACTTGGGATGGCGTACGCCACTTGCTGAAGTAGTCCATTGCAACCAGAATTACATGTTTCCAGCGTGGGTCTCTGGAAAAGGACCAACCGTATCCACTGCATAATCCTTTCAAAATTGTATCTAATGTTGTACTGATGCATTTTGCTTTGAGTCTTTCTACCAGGTCCTTTGATTGCAGTACAATTGTCACATTTTCGACAGCACTTCCTCACATCATCTCTATTTTGCAACCAGTAGAAGCGATGTCGCACTTTCTAGTGTCTTGTTAACTCCCATCAGGTGGCCTTCCTGAAGCTCCGTCGTGCATCTCCCTAAGAGCTTCACTAACTTTCAATTGTAGTTCAATCAGCTGCAGCACATAGTATTTACCGTCAGTGGACTTCCACTTTCGCCTGAGGACACCTTAGTACACATAAAGTGAGCCCCACTGTGCCCAATAGGCTTTGAGAACTGGACTCCTGTCAGAAATTTCTCCCTATTCACGTTTCTCTTCATATTCCTTCAATGCGAAGATGGGACACATATCCAGATCCTCCTGTTGAGCAGTCTTCTTTCTAACTTACTTTCTATTGGCTCTTAGTCACTGAGTGGCTATCGTTCCTTTGTATTAATGGCACCTGCTATACTTGCAATCCACTTTGCAAGGTTTTCGGAATAATGCTTCAGCGTTTAAGTGCAGCTTTCCTCTTGAGTGTAGAATCTGGTAGTCACAATTTGCAGTCTTTCTATTCACCTTGCGTCTTGGCCCTCTGGATCTTTGAAGTTCTGCAGCCAGTTCAGAGCACCGTGGTCTGCCCGCAGGAGAAATTTCTGTTCACTTGATGTACTTATGGAATTGCTTTGTAGCCAAGATACAAGCTAGCAGTTCCTTTCTGCACACGCATAGTAGTTTCTTTTGGGATTCGAGAGGACACTGCTATAGTATGACACCACTTTTTTCTCACCGTCGCGTCGCGTCGCGTCATTTTGTTCGTGTAAGAAGAAAGTGTTAGGAATGTCAGCATTGGATAATTAAAGAGGTGGTATTTGAGCTCCTGGAAATGTTTCTCACACTCCTGCTCGGCTAGCTGGTGTAAACTTTTCGCAGCTTCAACAAAGTCCTTAACGAAACAGCGATATACCGCCACAGTCGTCAAATTGACAATCACTGTTTCAAAATTTAAAAGCAAAACCCCTAAAAAACACCCTTTGCTTCCATAATACTCGATTATGGAATTTTTCGATAAAATTTCTGTGAACGGTCTCGCTTGTTATTTTTGCTTTTCGACAAGCACAGGGTTGATTTTTGGATTCGATCTTTTTCCAGCGGTGATCTCCAGTCGTGTAAGCCCCGGTCTGCATGAATACTTTTATTTGAAGACCGTAACAGTGATATTCGTACTCTCGAACTCACCAGTGCACGGGCATTGTTCCAGACTTCTTTTAATTGGAAAAAATTTACTGCAAAAATTTTGTTAGGAAATGGAGGGGACCTACAGTTTTCTGTCGGTTCTGAATGGCTAATCGAGAAAGCACCTTTTCATGGCAATGAATTTACAAGCGAAGGACTTGCCAATTCCTCGGGAACGGTGATACGTGTGGAAAAACATTTTTGCCTCTGTTACATGAGAGATCAAGTATTACCATGCTTTAGAGATTGAGTGTTCCTGAGCGGCCTTGGGCGCTGAGTGTGCAACTCAGTGGGTTAAAGTCCGTAGTTTTAAGAAATGCCAACCGTTGACATGAGCCCAGCAGTTTTAATGCTCACTCGAATTGCGACAGTGACAAATTCAGCCTTCAAATTATGTTGTACCTACGCTGACGCGACGAGAACTACACCACGTTTTCATACATTTGCAGTTGTCGCGACGCCAACGGCGACGTTAAAACGCATTTAGCAGCGTTTCTGCCTCTAACTCAACTGAAAAGTTTGTTATGTTTGAGAGATTCAATGCCTACTAAAATAACGTTCGATAAGCATTAGCTTTGTCCGGTGAAAATTCCTACTGCTGTATCTACTCTCCGTTTGAAGGTCAACATGATGTAAATTGGCTCGAGTTGCGACTGTCACCACAAGCAACACCGCAACGTGGTACATCAAACAGGGGGCTTAAAAGTAAATCAATAATAATCCGAAAAAACTGACAGAACTGTCCTTTTTTGCTTTACTTTTATGACTACATATATTTATACTATCAACAGTGCTTAAACCCGAAATCGGCCACTATGTGCAGTCACAAAGGTACACGTTGTCCATGTGAAATTATTCTCCTGCAGTAGGTAGTTGGATATGGCAAAGAATGTTTTTCTTAATATTTATAGCCTTTTGATTAGCATCACAACCAGAGGAGGATTTTTGGCTTGAGGCTATGTTTCTATCATCTGCCTTAGAGCCAATTGTATTTTGTGTTATTGCTGGATATGATCCTTTTTGTTGCGACATATATTTCCCAAAGCCTTGAGCATTGGGTTCAACTGGATGAGTAAATCTCTTTCAAACCACCAGGCTTAAATGTCGATAGTTTGAGGTACCAATAGCTTTGGTTGGTCCTAAGGCAAGGTCCTTAATGTTCGTTGTGCACAAAAAGAAAAACAACAAAACATTAATAAACACGAAGTGGGATATTGAATATTGGTGCTTTAATACTCGTTGTGTTTATTGTTTATTAAACTTGTGTTCCGGTTAAATATTGTAAGTATCCCTCTTCTGGTGTTAGAAAATAAATTAAAATAGACAAGAAGCTGTAGTAGTGGCACCTGCGGCAATTTTATTGAATTCGGTCCTGGGATACCAGATACGACTCAAATCTTTATTAGTTTATTTTTTTGCTGTCCAAAAAAGGTTCTGTCAGTTTATGTGTAGATGGAAATGTAAGATGAGAAAGAACAACAAAAAAAGTTCCCATTGACATTGATGTCATAAACAAAGACACCATTTTGGTGTTGGCGTAATCTTTAAATACATTCACAGCACAGCACAGTAGCTATGTATAGGATATCATACTAGGATGCGGACGTATCCCTAAAGAAAGGTTTAATATACGTTTCCGGCTGGGAGGCAATTTCAACATGCAAATATCACCTGGGAAGATAATAGTTTTAGATCTTTCAAAGGCAGATAAGGAAAAATACTTTTTAAGGAAGAATAAATTGGATTTTCTTTGGGATAAAATTGTGTTAACCTTTTTAGCTCGTCAAAGCGATTGGCTATGAAATAAAATAGAATATTTTAATTGGGTGTTTCGTTGTGAATTCGCAAATAATAGTTTTTTTACCTCAATACCGCTTACCCATGAAACAAGAATGAAAAGGTTGCTAGTTTCGGGCTTTGATTGTTTTATCTCGTTGTCCCTTTATTCACAAAAAAAAAAGAAACAGAAGCAAAACTACACATTTCAGGAAGAATAAATTAGAAGTTCTAAGTATTGGGGCGAAGTTTTGGAACGAAGTTTCCTATGGGCTATAGCAATTTTTTTCTAAACAAAAACAACATAAAAAATATATGTACATATTTTGTGTCTATACAATCAAAAATTAAAACTCACTACAAACACAAACAAATAAAATCCTACGAAAGAAAAAAGGGATTTTCCCTTTTTTTATTTTTCATAATTTCCAGACATAATTTTTTGCTGAAAAACAATAACAACGATTGAAAATATACCAAACGAGAGTTCATAAAGGCAGAAACAAATCGTTTTCTGAATGCAATAGAAACGCAAGCGTTGCCATCGGGAGTACGTTTGGAGTGTACGAGAAAAATGCAAAATTTGGAGTTTGATTGGCTCGTGTATATATAAGGAAAATTATTGTGTTCGTAGTATTGTATAATATTATGTCTTTACTATTTTTTCCAAGATATCAGCATGTAAAGAGCTACTTTGATTTATTTATTTTTTTCAAAAATAGTTTAATCTTATTGGGTGATCATTCATATCAAAAAAAAGAATTTGTTGCTATGAAAATAAATTTTTGTGATCTTTCATTTGGTTCCAATGTCTTTTTTATACAGTCTAAAAGTCTCGAAATGTTCCAAACCGATTCTGAAAATATTTGGAATATTTGTTCAACTAAACATCAGCTTTCAAGCGGCATCTATTTGACTTCTACGAAATTTTCAGAACAACATAAATATTCTGAAAATGCCAAAAGGTGGCTCTGATTTTTCTTATTTTTTTTTGAATAAATAATAATTTTGTTGAATTTCTTCACTTACGACACCCTGCTCTTTCATTGACAATAGGTCCGTTCGTTGAACTTTCCCTAGGGTTGACCCAGGTTTTCTTGACAACCCTATGAGTTCTCAAAAAACCTGGGTTTTCCAGTCCTCAAAAAACACTACCGCGCAATTGTGTCTTCACTTTAAACCGCAAATCACCACACATCCCAGTCATTAAAAAAAAAAATACATGCCATTTGATAGTCCTCAACTCGCCACATCAAAAACCTAGGGCGAGTTGATGGAAAACCTAGGTCCACCTTAGGGCTCAAAAAACACTCAATTTGACATTCAGGGCGACTTTTGGTTTCTCAAAAAACACTTTGTGGCGACCCCAGGGCGACCTTAGGGCTTCAACGAACAAACCTTATATATGAAGTAGGATGTCAAATTTACTTACTCACATTCAACTCACATTAGAGTTCGGGATGAACCTGAGACTCAACCAACATCTTACACCAACAATTTCGATTTCGGGCGAACTCGCTCCACTTTTGCACTCTAAGTTGGTTGAGGTCTTCTTCCACTTGATTGCCTCACCGAAGACGAGGTCTTACCGCTTTATTTTCTTTCGAAACGGGTTTCCCCATCCGCTTTCAATAAGATCCACGCTTCCGCCCCGTAAAGCAGAACTGGCATGATTAAGGTCTTACGGATTACCTTGGTTTTTCTGAAAAACTATCACTTCTGGGGCACCGAAAATTCACAATGAACGAGGACTCAAAGAGCTATTACACCCGCTAAAGGTGACTACATGGTGTGCTGTTCACGCTGAAGGAGTCATAGGGCCATTTTATTTCGAGACTGCCGATGGCCAAACGACAACAGTGAACGGTGCGCGCAATAGCGCCATGTTGACCGAGTTTTTTCTGCCGCAATTGAACGAATTAGGTGAAGTGAATAGAATTAAGGACATGTGGTTCCAACAGGACTGAGCAACGGCACACACTGCGAGAGCCACAACCGAAATTCTGAAGGCGGCGTTCCCGTGCCGCCTTATCTCTTGATTTGTCGATTTGCACTGGTCCGCAAGATCACCTGATTTAAGCGTTTCAGATTTTTTTTTTTTTTTGTGGGATTTTTTAAAGTCCGTTGTTTATGTGAACATGCCCCAGACTCTGAAAGCCTTCGAGGACAACATTCGACACGAGTGCGAGAATCTGTCTCCCGAAGTGATGAAAAATGTTAAAAAATGCAATGACAGCACCCATCTAGCCGAAATAATCTTCTCGACTTGACCAATAAAATTCTAAGGGTTGAAAAATTAAAAAATAAAATCGAAATTTCTTATCTTATATATAAAAATGAATCGCAAAATGTGTTGGTAAGCGCATAACTCAACAACACCTGGACCAATTTGGCCAATTCTTTTTTTGTTGTGTTTGTTATTGTCAGGAGAAGGTTCTTATGACATAAAATATTTAAAAAATTGCGCGGATATTCCCACAGGAACGGGTTTGGGAACAGAAACTTAGAAACTACTAGACAGGTTTTTTAAACGATTCCAACATTAGGGGTACTACATTATCCCCCTCCATCAGTAATTTAGATTATATTTCATCCCTATAATCCCACGGGAACAGAAACGGGAACGAGAACCGAAACCTTAAAATTACTTGACCGATTTCAAAAATTCTTTCAACTCTAGGATGTTACATCATCCCTTAGTGACATAGACTTATATTTCACATATTTCCACGGTAACGGAAGATTCCCACAGGAACGGGGCTGGGAATGGAAACTTAGAAACTACTGGAGAGATTTCAAAAATTCTTTCGTCATTGGGATACCACATAATCCCATAGTAAAATCGATTGATTTTCATCCCCAAGTTCCCACTTAAGTGGAAAAACGAGAACGGGAACCTTAAAACTACAGACCCGAGCAACGCCGGGTGGCTCAGCTAGTTTAGGATAAAAAAGAGGGCCAAACAACATCGAATGACTTCTTGACCTGTTACCAAACGGATTCACACACACTAATCAATTATTTATTTGCTCGTTCTGCATTTAATTTCGCATAAGATTACTTTATTTTGAAATTTAATGAAAATTTGTGATAGGTATTCTTAGAACAAAAGTGTTTGCCTTTATAGTTCTATTAAAAAAAACTAAAAAAATGAAGACGAAAACACTTTGAATCTACGATTTTTTCAAATAATATTGAAGTATCTGAAATTGCTGGTCCTGACAGTCAATATTATGTATGAATGAGTGACAAACGTAAGATGTCCAGTTGGTCCTGGACTTCGTACCATTTAAGACGACTATTGTTTAAGGTCAGGTGACTAGACAAACGTGTTTTAGAACCTAAAAAACTACCCAAATTTGTAGGACTATCATATATATATATATATAACTAGCTGACCCGCCCGGCGTAGCTCAGGCCCTACTTTTATCAAATTCAAAGTTAAGTAAAGCAGTCTCCAAGCTATCATTCTTGTGGCAGAGTGGGGATGAAATATAGTCTATGCAGCTCAGGTGCAAGTAAGCACTCTAACGATGACAGAGTTTTTTTTTAAATAGGCCACCCGGCGTTGCTCGGGTCTGTAGTTTTAACCCTAAGGGATGAAATATACGCTAAGTTACTGAAGGACTATATGGCATTCCAGTGCCGAAAGAATTTTTGAAATCTGTCCAGTAGTTTCTAAGTTTCCATTTCCAACTCCTTTCCTGAGAGAATCTTCCGTTCACGTGCAAATATGTGAATGAAATATAAGTCGATGTCACTGAGGGATAAGTTCAATGAATTTTAATTGATAAAATCACAGACGAAATTAATTCAGCAACAATCAGCAAATAACATTTTTCTCATTGAACTTTTAAATACAAAATGTATTGAAAGTAGCTGCGATCTGTTATCGGAATAAAATTAAAAAAAAAAAAAAATAGTACGTATACGCCAGAGTCAATAGTATACACTTAAGAAAATGTATCAAAAATGTTTTTTTTTGTGTACTGATCAATAAAAGACCTATACTTTTGTCTAAATTAATTTCAAAACAAACAAAACAAATCCGTTTTTAAAAAAAATAAGCAGTTTTTAATGAAGATTGAAATATTATTACTATTTTCGGCACATCATGTTGCTTACTTACAAAACCGAGTTCTCCTGAAATAGTGGCTATTTATAAGGTTTAAATTTGATATTGAAAGACACACACTGTTATTATACAGTCTATTAGTCAATTTAAAGCTTTCTCAAAAACTATATATTAGACGGGTTTCCGACGCGCGAACATGCGACGTATAATTGTCCATGCGCGAAACAGGAAAACACCAAGTTGATTTCGCAAACAGGAAAACTCCAAGTTGATTTCGCAAACTTCTAACGACTGTCCTTGTGATTTATTTATGGTCATCGCAAAGAGCAGACGTTCTGGAAATTGAAACCGTTTAAAATCAAATGGTAAATCCGTAAGAATCATCGGTATTCGCGGGATCAAGACATTCTCTCCTTTGTATTTTCCTTTTATGATTGTTGCTGCAATGACGTTATTCATCAGCTCTTTCACAGCATCATTTATCATCATGCTGCATAAATAATGTTACGCAGCATAATGATAACTAATCCTACTTTTAACTGCAAATTGTGAGATGATTGTCCAGGCAATTCCAGTGAATTTAAAAATTCCGTGGGATAGTTGACTTTGTCGTCCTGGTTCATAACGGTGTCGACTGATTTGAAGGAAACCAACTGTCCTGGAAGAAAATTCTGAATGGTCGCATTGAGATTCTCGAGATCTTTATTTTTCGCTGCCAATATTGCTCGTTCACTCAGCCAATTATGGTTATTGAACTTTTGCGCTATATCCGGGAAAACACGCTGAATAAGCTCCTCTTTTGATTATGTGATGTGACAGAAATCTGTGGGTAATGCGATGAATCCGGTCGAGGTGTCCACCGCAACCTTATTATTTCCAATGTCTAACAACTGCTTCGCAAACACATTTTCAGTTTCATCATGTTGCAAAAATACTCGCATGTTAGTTGTTAATTGGAGTGTTTTTACGTACCGCCACAAATTCGATGATTTTAGGCATGCATTTAGTTCATCAGCTACAGTTGATCGGTGAATAACTGGAAGAGTCTGACGAAATTCACCTGACAACAGAATCATGGCCCCACCAAAAATATTTTGATTGTCACGAAGATCTTTCAACGTTCTGTCCAGTGCCTCCAGTGACCTCTTATGGGCCATTGTGCATTCATCCCAAGCAATCATTGCGCTATTTTTGGCGATGTTGCAAATAGGTGTTTCGGCGATGTAGATATTACGGAATCCTTGAGCGTATCATCCCAGTGTGAATTGTTCTCAAGTAAACGTAATAGTTGACATGCCTCACGGTAAGTCGCACACAGTTGTCCATTAACTGTTCTCAGTTGTTTAAACGATGTTGGACAACGAACATTCACCAACAACCATCGCAAATAATAACATTCGTCGTTATTTGGATGTACTATGTAGATGCCACCCAGAGCGTCTGAAGCAAATACATTTGGATTCCCTTCAACTGGTGTTCCTTGTTTTCGACGCTGAAACGATTACGATGATGTATTCCATATGTAATAGCGTGGCATAACAGCATACAGTAAAGTGCGAGCAAAATCATCACTCTGACAGACTGTAAATAAGCTTGTCAATGTTGTCGACGGTGGACATGCCGCTCTGTCTGCCGCGTTCGATTTATTAAAATAAACTCGTTGACCATTTTCTAAATGGACTGCCAAATGGACTACTGTAGGGTGTCTTTCATGGATCGCAAATGAAAAGATACGCCAAGTTGCTTCGTTGCTACTTACATAGCGACCCATCTGGTACGGTGATATTTCATCATTTGCATTGGTTACAGCGAAGACAGCCATATCGCTACCTTTTTTAACATATTTACATACATATGTACTTTATCGACTTCACAGAGTTACAATATTCCACATTGATATGAGTCTCAAAAGCAATATTGGCGAGTATGGCACAATCCAACGATTGTCTACATCAACATTTTGTCCTCTTACCTTGAGAATTACCGATTGCAAATTGTCCGCATATGGGTATCCATCATTTCCCGTTATGGTTTCAGCAAGCAGGTTTCTTGGGTATCGGGTATCGCTTGGAAAACTTTCAGTCGACCATACAGGGTGAATTGTAGTTGAAGAGTCCGCAGGGTCCATGTATCATGTGTTTGGTAACTACTGCATGCAATTTTGGGTCAACTGTTTCATCTGGAATTTCAGCTGAAATTATGGAATCAATCTCATCCGGCCTAATTTTGTCCACTAACCAGAGTAAAATGTGCGCATGTAGCAATCCACGCTTTGCGATGAAGTATAGTCTATTGTACTTATGGGCAGTAAATTTAATTCTTACCAGTCAAAAATTTCAAATAATTTTCAAAAACAAACAATCAAATAATCTTATTATTTGCTTTTATTAATTTAATTTTTTGTTGTCAAAAATTATTAAAATAAAAAACAAAAGTATTGTTTGAATTAAATTTTTTATTCATTACAGTTAAGAATAAAGAAATTGTTACTTTTACCATACTCCAACTCCTTTTTTTCATAATTACTTTCCTTTTAAACCTTCCCTTGGCCTACACGAACATTTCAAGACCAAGATAAGATAATTCCGTTCAGCCGTTCTCGAGTTTTAGTCAGACTAACGAACAGCAATTAATTTTTATATACATACTAGCTGACCCGCCCGGCGTAGCTCAGGCCCTACTCTTATCAAATTGAAAGTTAAGTATAGCAGTCTCCAAGCTTCCATTCTAGTGGCAGAGTGGGGATGAAATATAGTCTATGCTGCTCAGGTGCAATTAAGCACTTTAACGATGACAAATTTTTTGGAATAGGCCACCCGGCGTTGCTCGGGTCTTAGTTTTAACCCTAAGGGATGGAATATACGCTAAGTTACTGAGGGACTATATGGCATCCCAGTGCCGAAAGAATTTTTGAAATCTGTCCAGTAATTTCTAGGTTTCCATTTCCAACTCCTTTCCTGAGGGAATCGAAGTTCACGTGCAAATATTTGAATGAAATATAAGAACGATAAGTTCAATGAATTTGAATTGATAAAATCACAGACGAAATTAATTCAGCAACAATCAGCAACTTAAATTTTTCTCATTGAACTCTTAAATATAAAGTGTATTGAAAGTAGTTACAATTTGTTATCAAAATAAAATAAAAAAAATACGTATACGCCAGAGTCAATTTAAGAAAATGTATCAAAAATGTGTTTTTTGTGTTCTGATAAATAAAAGACCTATACTTTTGCCTAAATTAATTTCAAAATAAATCCGTTTTTAATATAAAAAGCATTTTTTTATGAAGATTGAAATATTATTATTATTTTCGGCACATCATGTTGCCAACTTACAAAACAGAGTTCTCCTGAAATAGTGGCTATTTATAAGGTTTAAATTTGATATTGACAGACACACACTGTTATTAAACAGTCTTTTAGTCAATTTAAAGCTCTCTCATAAACTATATTTTTTGTTTTGTGTGCGTAAATAAACAAAGAAGACGGTTTTCCGACGCGCGAACATGCGACGTATAATACATGCGCGAAACAGGAAAACTCCAAGTTGATTCCGCAAACTTCTAACGACTATCCTTGTGATTTATTAATGGTCATTGCAAAGGCCAGATGTATTGGTAATTGTAAGCGTTTAAAATCGAATGGTAAATCCGTTGGAATCATCGGTATTCGCGGGATCAAGACATCCTCTCCTTTGAATTTTCCTTTTATGATCGTTGCTTCAATGACGTTATTAGCTTTTTCACAGCCAGTCTTGTTCCATTTCACTGTCGAGGTTGATTAATGTAACGCAGCATGATGATAACTTATCCTACTTTTAACTGGAAATTGTGAGGTAGTCCAGGCAATTCCAGTGAATTTAAAAATCCCGTGGAATAGTTGACTATGTCGTCCTGGTTCATAACGGTGTCGACTGATTTGAAGGAAACCAACTGTCCTGGAAGAAAATTCTGAATGGTCGTATTGAGATCCTCTACATCTTTATTTTTCGCTTCCAATATTGCTCGTTCACTCAGCCAATTATGAATTTTGAACTTTTGTGCTATATCCGGGAAAACACGCTGAATAAGCTCCTCTTTTGATTGTGTGGTGTGACAGAAATCTATGGGTAATGTGATGAATCCGGTCTAGGTGTAAACAGCAACTTTATTTTTTCCAATGTCTAACAACTGCTTTGCAAACACATTTGCAAACTCATCATGTTGCAAAAATACTCGCATGTTAGTTGTTAATTGGAGTGTCTTTACGAACCGCCACAAATTCGATGATTTTAGGATTTTTGTTCATCAGCTACAGTTGATCGGGGAATAACTGGAAGAGTTTGACGAAAATCACCTGACAACAGAATCATGGCCCACCAAAAATATTTTGGTTGTCACGAAGATCTTTCAACGTTCTGTCCAGTGCCTCCAGTGACCTCTTAAGATTGTGCATTCATCCCAAGCAATTAATTTGCGTACTTGTAATATCTTGGCCATTGCGCTATTTTTGGTGGTGTTGCAAATTGGTGTTTCGGTGATTGCATGTTTAGTGGCACTTTTAAGGCAGACTGCGCAGTTCTCCCGCCATCAAGCAGAGTCGCAGCTATTCCAGATGAGGCCAACGCTAGAGCAATACCCTTTCGCGATCTGATCCTCGCCAATAGCAACAAAATTAAGAATGTTTTTCCTGCTCCTCCGGGAGCATCGAGGAAATAAATTCCACCAAATCCACTGCTCACAGTTTTTATCAAAGTGTTGTACGCAATTCTTTGTTGTTCATTTAATTGTGGAACACTTGAACGAACTGTTTCGGCCAATACTTCAAAGTCGTATAGTTGCTCTCTTTGCAACTCGTGGTTTAATGCATCATGCTGTCCATTAACTGTTCTCAGTTGTTTAAACGATGTTGGACCACGAACATTCACCAACAACAATCGCAAATAATAACATTCATTGTTATTTGAATGTACTGTGTAGATGCGACCCAGAGCGTCTGAAGCAAATACATTTGGATTCCCTTCTACTGGTGTTCCTTGTTTTCGACGCTGAAACGATTTCGATGATGCATTCCATGTGTAATAGCGTGGCATGTCAGCATACAGTAAAGTGCGAGCAAAATCATCACTTGACAGACTGTGAAGAAGCTTATTTGATAAATTGACTATTTGACATTTCTATTCCCGTTCCTGTGGGAATTTGAGGATGAAGTACAGTCTATTGTACTCATGGGCAATAAATTAAGTTCTTACCAGTCAAAAAATTTAAATAATTTTCAAAAACAAACAATCAAATAGTCTTATTCTCTTTCAATTTATTAATTTAATTTTTTGTTGTCAAAAATGATTAAAATAAAAAACAAAAGTACTGTTTGAATTAAATTTTTTATTCATTACAGTTAAGAATAAAGAAATTGTTACTTTTACTGCATTCCAATTCCTTTTTTTCATAATTACTTACCTTTTAAACCTTCCCTAGACCTCCACGAACATTTCAAGACCAAGATAAGATAAATCCATTCAGCCGTTCTCGAGTTTTAGCCAGACTAACGAACAGCAATTGATTTTTATATATATAGATATAGATATCACATAAATAGAGAGTAGGCCGACACTCCAGTGCGTAAAAAGTTCCACCTTACCAGGGGAAAGGAGCAATAATAATGTATGTAGATTTTATGTTCAATAGAACAACAAACTGAAAAACGCTGGTAGTGACGCCTTTCACTAATTTCACTAGCGGAGCACTCATTTCAAAAGAGAATGGATCAAAAACTGTCTCTGCCCAGTTAAACACACCCAGCCGTATTTTTTATCGCATTTCAAACTCCGCGAAACTTTAAAACGCGCTTACTCATTGATAAAAACAAAATTCGTATTTTTAATTATTTTTCGACAATGAATAAGGGCTGAGTAACTTAAATGCAGAAGTACGTGTTTTAAGCTCTTTTTAGCCAATAAATGTCATTGGTTTAATTGCAACTTTATGAGTTTTAAAATAAAATGGAAATGTACTTATACATGGTTGTTCTGATTTTAAACGGAAACCGAAATTGAATCCGTACGGATTTAAAAAATGTGTTTTTATTTCCGAACGGATTCACTATTCATTTTACGTCACAAAAACGTTTGGAAAATTGATTATTTGTGTTCATTGGAACTGTTTACAACTTTAGTACATGTTAATGCTAATATAGTTTACTATTTTTAATTTTTAGCAATAAGTAATGTTCCACAGATGCCTTAGAGATGCCTTAGAGGATTTGCATATTGTGTTGGTTGACTTCGAAAAAGCATTCGAACGACAACCACGAGATCTGATATGGGTGGCCCTCAGACACCGAGGAGTTCCTGAAGCCTATGTGCGAATAATTATGGACATGTAATGGAGCAGTTACAAAAGTGAGATGCCCAGCTGGAGTCACCGAAGATTTCCAAATAACAGTAGGTGTACATCAGGGAAGTGTCTTGAGTCCACTGCTCTTTATTGCTGTTCTGGATTATTTGCTCGAAGGAAAAGTAACGGACAATAAAGTACAACAATTATTCTTTGCTGACGATGGAGCCATCATAAGCGAGGATCCTACATCCCTGCAACGAGCACTTGACGTTTGGATTGATGTTCTGGAAGGAAATGGGTACCGTATTAGCGCAAAAAAGACTGAATACCTGTGCTGCCCTTTTTCTGATCCAGACAAGCCTATTCCATACATTTATTTGAATGGAAATGTGCTTCCCAAGTGTGAAAAGTTTAAATATCTGGGATCTATGATCAATAGTGAAGCAACTTGTGATGACGACATCAATCATCGAGTAAGCGTAGGGTGGATGAAGTGGCGAGAAAACTCCACTATCTTCTGTGATCGAAAAATGCCCCCTAAGCTGAAGGGAAGACTCTACACAGCAGTTGTCCGTCCAGCTCTGACATACGGTTCACAATGTTGGACAATGTACAAAAAGTATGAGAGCAAATTGACGGCAGCTGAAATGAAGATGCTTCGGATGACAGCAGGAGTAACAAAGCTTGATCGAATTAGAAGTACTAAGATCCGTGGAAGCCTTCATGTCAAAAGTACCATCTTGGACAAAATTCAGCACGACCGGCTCAGTTGGTATTGTCATGTTCAAAGGAGAGATCCGCAGAACCCCGTCCAAAAGGCAATATCGTACAACGTTTCAACAAATTCGCGACGAAAAAGAAAAGGCAGGCCAAAACACTCCTGGTACAAGCAAATGCAAAAACAGCAGCATTTGGTTGGCCTCAGACATGGAACAATCCAAAACCGGGAGGCTTGCCGACGCTTTCTGAGGTCAACGCGGCGTACCCCACAGGCGGATCACTAGTGTGAAGCAGAAAAGTGGGAGAGTTGTGATCGCTTCAAGATCACTACTCGTAACGCCGGAAATGAAGAAGAAGAAGAAGTAATGTTCCACAGAGTTCATCAACCGGACTCAATTCCGCTAACAAAATGAGAAGCGAATTAAAAACGTACGAATTCAGAATTGAGAACCGCGAAGATTCTAAAAAAGGGGGGTTTGGTATCCGAACGAAAATCAGAACAGGGGTAACAGTACATTCATTTTATGCATAATTTGAGTGTGTGTTCAAAAGAAAGAAGTAGGACGCAAAATCGCTTCAAAAATGGATTTGTACCAATGGAGTTTAAGGAATCATTATTTCTTTTGACTTTCTCATTTCATTTATTTATTTCTTTTTTTAATTTTAATTTTAGGAACTGAATTTGCTCAAAAAACCACAAAAAAAAATAAAAAACAATTCCTCTAATCAGTTTTAAGAGTGGAGTAATAATAGATTTGTTCGTTGAAGCCCTGGGGTTGCCCTAGGGTCACCACAAATCGTTTTTTGAGAAACTTAAATTCGCCCTGAATGCCAAATTGAGTGTTTTTTGAGCCATAGGTTTTCCCCAAACTCGCAAAAAACTTTGCTGTCACGATTTGAAGGCTGTCAAATGGCATGTATTTTTTTTTAATGACAGGGATGTCGGATGTGTAGTGATTTTTGGTGTAGTGTTTTTTGAGGACTGGAAAACCCAGGGTTTTTTGAAAACTCATAGGATTGTCAAGAAAACCTGGGTCAACCCTGGGGAAAGTTCAACGAACAGACCTAATAACAAGAGAGTTTCTTTATGATTTTGACATATACATATGGTATGAGTAACTACATGGAATGGAAAATTTCGAATCACTGACTGAAGTCTGAGGAAGTTTCAATTTACCTACTGCGTAACTACTTATCATTTAATGCTTGTCGTAGAAAGAAATGTGAAAGAATCTGGTGGTGTAGAAAAACGAGCTGTCGAATGTATTTTCCTGCATACTCACCTATCACAGTTTTTTCTCACATTCAAAACAACTTTTCACATGTGAAAAAACATCTGATGGAATCACTAGTTAATGAGAAAATAGAACATATCGTCAAATCAATTCTCCATACAAAGAGCCTCAGTAGGACTTCTCAACCCTTCAAATGGATAACAACACTAGAAATGCAACAAGCATTTGTTCACTCACTGTCCAAACACTCTCCAAAAACAATATCAGTTAGCAATTCCATTAGCAAGGGTTCGGTCCTTAATTACTTTTCTATTTTAACTCCACCCGCATTCATTGTATCAAAAAGAATTCCACTCAATGAGCATAAACAACGTTTTCATTTCATGCTATCAAAAGTCTCGCAATTTACTCTTTAAGAAGTAATCGTTGAGATAATATAACTTTCCACAGAACCTGGCAATGGTAACACAAAAAACGACCATCCTTTCAGCCTATAGAGCTAGAGCTTAAATATCAGCCAGCAGTGTACTTGGTGTTAACCAACACACCAACCAGACCGCAATGACCTATATATTCAATGAAACTTACTGGGTTAGATAACACGACGTACACTCGACGTTGGCACTATTAAGTAGGTCCACTCACCACCCTCAGATCAAAGTTTCGTTTCAATGTTGTCGTAAAACGCACAACACAATGGTTTCTCCATTGATATACTCTCACACTAACCAATGATTAAGGCTGGATGATGTTCCTGGATTGCGCTTTTCATCAGCTTGTCATTGTGGAATTACCATACTTCCACCGTTATCGCAAGTAATCAGGCCGAAGTCACTTCGATGGTTTGTTGTCATTGTCATCAAGCTATTCGAGATCGAAGCTTCAAACGGAAGTAGCGAAAACCTATAAAAGAAGTAGATCACAGCTCTGAAAGTGGAAGTACATAGTTAAGGAAATGCTTTCTGGGCATGTGAGTGATGAGCATTGATGGAGTCATTATTCCCTTGGCTAGAGTGAATGGGAATCAGATGGATTTGGTGTCTTCCTTAGTTGCGATATGTAGACTTTGAATGAGGAGTTGATGTTCTCCTTGTCGGTCATGAAATAATACTGTTATTAAATTGCTCGCTATTTTGCCGATTGTCAAACTTAAAATGGAAGATATTTGAGCATCATTTCTTTTATACTTTCAAGGCATTGGGTAATGATGACTAGTAAGCCTCGGCCGCAGCTCATTTGATGGGATGCGGCTCCGTATAGCTACCGGACAACGATTTAAAGTAACATCGATAGCCAAAACGTAGGTTATTAAGTGCCAGCTTTCGTGCTCAGAATACTCATACCTTTTAGAAGCTGTAGAGTATTTTTATGTGGTTTGCCTGTACCAGCTGTACGTGTTTTTGTTTAGATTGTTTAAGACTTTCCTCGTTCTTACGTTCTAACTAAAGTTTAATTTATCACTTGTTTGTTCTTCGAATACCCACTATATTTCAGATGTGTGTATTGAAATAGTAAAGGGTATTTTTTACTTTAGACGAGTGGTTTTTAATTTGTCAATACTTTTCTTAAAAGTATTTAGGTTTGTTCGTTGAAGTTGAAGCCCTAGGATCGCCCTGGGGTCGCCACAAAGCGTTTTCTGAGAAACCTAAAGTGGCCCTGAATGTCAAATTGACTGTTTTTTGAGCATTAGGGTTGACCTAGGTTTTCCCTTAACTCGCCCTAGGTTTTTGCAGTGGCGAGTTGAGGGCTGTCAAATGGCATGTATTTTATTTTTAATGACAGGGATGTGTGGTGATTTGTGGTTATGCGTTTTTTGAGGGGAAACCTCATGTTTTTTTGACAACTCATAGGGTTGTCAAGAAAACCTGGGTCAACCTTGGGGAAAGTTCAACGAACGGACCTTTTGTTAGTTGAACTTAACTCAGAGTTGAGCTAGGTTTGCCCGACAACCCTATAAGTTGTCCAAAAAAAAGGTATACAAAAAATTCTTAACCACAAAATCACCACACATCCCTGTCATTTGAACAAAAGTATACACGCCATTTGACTGCCCTGCTCATTACCTGAACTCGCCCCAGTAAAATCCAGGCTTACTTCGGAATAACGTTTGCAAATCGTGTAATCGTGTGCGACTTATAGCACGCTGCGTCCAATATTTGGTCGACTTAATCACCCAGCAGAGTCGGTAATTCGTTTGCTCTAGTGGATAATGCGCAATTTTAGAGACGCTGTCATTGTACACAGTGCGCACCGAAGGTGCTATTGCTGTTGTAGCGCAGACTATCAAATATGATCCGAATGAGTTCATTCGCCACCTCCGCAACAATTGGAGCTGTGCCTATCCACTTTATGGAGAATTCAACGGAAGGATCTTGGTGTGATGACTCACAATTGAAGAAAAACGTCCATCAAGCGCGTCGCTCGTTCGGTGAATGGGCCAAATAACGAGAAAATTTTGTTTAGCCATTAAGATCACTTTTTGTTGAATGGGGAATTAGGTACGTTATGCTAATCCACAAACCATTTTTGAGACGCCATTACATCCTGAAAAAGTCACAGTTTGATGTGCTCTATGGGCAGGGGAAATCATTGGCTCATATTCCTTTTAAAAATGAAACCGGATATAATGTTACGGTCAACGGCGATCGCTTTAGAGCCATGATCAATGACTTTTTCGTGCCTGAATTGGAAGATGTTGATGTGGAGGACCTTTGGCTCCCACAAGACGGCCCGCTTTATGCCATAGAGCCAACGAAACAATCAATTTATTAAAGGAATCGCTTACTCAGAGCATGAACTCGCTTCGTGGGCCTGTTTCGTGGCCTCAAAATCCTGCGATTTAACAGCGCTTGGCTATTTTTGTGGGGTTATGTGAAGTTGCTTGTCTACGCACTTATCTGAGAAGCAATTGACGCCCTGAAGGAGAATATTCGGTGCGTTATTGTTGACATACGGCTCTAAATTCTGCAAAAAGTGGTCAAAATGTGGCCTCTAAGCTGGAATTCGTTCGAGCTAGCTGGCCACTTGCCTGAAATCGTTTTTAAAACATAATTGCAAACCATTATCTTTATTATAAAGCCTTATTCTTGGCCTCATCTTTAAACAGTATTCTTCGTGAAAACCACAAGTCTATAAAAAAAAACACCCTTTATAAACTATACTTTCAAATAAGGACATTACGCAAAAGTGTTCTCCATATTTGGCAGAAGAATAAATGGCAACAGACTTCCATTAAACCTCTTTTCTCTTCCTAAAGCTCTTCGAACTATTATGGACATGGACATGAGGAAGTTTTTATCGACATTGTTTTAGGTCAGTTTGGGTTTTGTTCTCAGATTTTGACATCATCTGTTCGAGTGCATGGTGTCACAATCAAATGAAAAACTTTACTGACGCAAAAAGTGCTTGCAGTTTTTGCGTTGTATGGATCCGGAAAGACTATTTGCAAAAGCAAAACTTTAGTTTCCGTATATGAGAGCACGGAAATCGAAGATTTTTACTTTGTTTGATGGGTTTTGTTGAGAGAGTGCGGTACCAACTAAAACTTGGGCAGTGGCGGGATTAAGTTGGTCGTGTGCTTTTTGAAATAAAAAATTGGGATACGGTTTGAAAAGTAGTTTGTGTAGTTTGAGTTGTAAGTCGATCGTTTGGGTGATGGAAGTTGAGATATTGGACACCTATGTCGTTTTATTGTAAATGTGTTCTCATCCTGCGAATTTCCAATGCATCCAGAATGCTCTTATCAACATGGCAATGACTTAAAATGACGTATTTGAATCCGGGGTCAAGTGTTCAAAAAGGGGGACTTGATGAAAAATTTAGCGCAAGAGTAAAGAAAAATTTGTATTGCTTTGATGTTTATCACATCTAAAAATTCATCATTAGCGGAGTTCAGAGTTGAACAGAGTTTGGTTTGAACAACTTCAAAGCACGAGTTGCTCATCTTTCGCCGACAAATTCATTTTCAGGCAACCTCTTTCCACTCCCAGTCGTTTGAGGTCTTCTTCAACTTGATTGCGCCACCTTAGACGAGGCCTTCCGCATTCGCGATTTCCCTGCATTGTGCTTTCGGTTTTCGGTCGAGCCGGAGCGTTGATTTTCATCCGCTCTACACGTCGTAGCCATCGTAGTCTTGCGATGCGTACTCTTCTAGCTATGCCCATGTCGCAGTACAGCTCAAACAGCTCGTTGTTGTCGTCTTTTTTATGCCCGGCTCATTCTATAGTACTTCTTGTATGTTGGTTATGTCTGCTTTGCAGCAATTCAAGGCATCTGCAAATTTTCCGGCTTCATGTAATCCGTTGAGGGATTTTACGTTCCACGTGCAGATCCGAAGGGCTTGGTCTTTTTTCGTTTGCTTGGGTCGTCATCGTTGAAATCATAATTGCTTACAGAGGCTGGTGGCTGTTTCGAGACCAGTGGTTTTTATTTGGTCGGGTTAACCATGCACAACCCTAACCTGGAGTGAGAGCACCTTATGGGATCCTTTTGGGTTCAGGGAATTATCCGGTGTCAGTACCCTGCTGCGAGGGTGTGACAGCTGCCGTTTGCTCACCAGGAGCTCATCTGCCACAATCTCTAGTTCAATATACCCTGTCATATTATTGAAAGACACTAAAAGACCTTTATACCAAATATGTCGAAGTATCTTATTCAGGGCTTTCTGCATTTTTGATTACTGAAATCCACCCTTGATTCTGTGAGTCGAACTCATCCGCTGTAACATTCCCAATCAGCTCTGGCAGACCACTGAGATTCGGACAGTCATCGAAATACTTGTTCATGTTCAATTTTCGCTTCGTCTCTTTGACATCACTCGCACTTACTAGATTGACAAGCCACCTTCAGCTGGAGGAGATCAGTACCCAGTGGCTACAGCGAGAAAGTGTAGGAAGTACAATTGACGTTTGGTGCCACCAAATTGACACCAATCGCAGCCTTCTCTAAAAGTAGGTACACGCCGCCACCATGAGGACAAACAGTAGAGGACAAAGTCGAAGAAGGCGAATCGTTGTGTCTGACTTTTTTGCTTTCACAGCTTACTTTGGGCTTCTTAAACCTCTCGGTTTTCGGATTATGCAGTGGTGACGTCCCAGTGGTCTTATTTTAGACACCGCAGTCTTAGCCTTTGAAATTTCCTTATCTAGTTCTGGGTTGGTCACACTTCTCCTAGATTCTGCCAAGAGTAAGGTCTTGAAATTGGTTTTTTAGGTGAATTTCCTAGCCAGCTGGGCATTTCAAGTACCGGAAACTCAGGTTCTAGGAAGCCTTCTTTATACTGCTGCCTCAGATTAGCATTTTTATTCTTTAGAACCTCTCAAACCAAAGTGTTTTTGCAGTTGCAGCAGCGGCAATGGAAGTTGTCAAAATTAAGTTAAACAGTAGGTCTGTTCGTTGAACTTTACCCAGGGTTGACCCAGGTTTTCTTGACAACCCTATAAGTTGTCAAAAAAACCTGGGTTTTCCAGTCCTCAAAAAACACTACACTACAAATCACCACACATCCCTGTCACTAAAAAAAAAATACATGCCATTTGACAGCCCTCAAATCGCCACAGCAAAAAGCTAGGGTGAGTTTGGGGAAAAC
The DNA here is from genome assembly GCA_949752695.1 of Melanostoma scalare. NCBI lineage: Eukaryota > Metazoa > Arthropoda > Insecta > Diptera > Syrphidae > Melanostoma > Melanostoma scalare. The sequence goes on from OX456985.1 coordinate 63,229,208, forward strand.
CTATGGCAAACCTATGGCTCAAAAAACACTCAATTTGACATTCAGGGCGAATTTAGGTTTCTCAGAAAACGCTTTGTGGCGACTCTAGGGCAACCCCAGGGCTTCAACGAACAAACCTAGTGACATAGGAGAATACCCGACGCAACAAATAAAAAACGCAATATTGTCGCAACGGCAAAAACTATGGCGATAGCGTTTCTGTCTCTACCGCAACTCCAAAATAGCGTTTTTGGTTTATGGGTGGGGCTTTATTCACTCATCGCAAGAGAAGCCATAACGGTTTACCCACGGGTATCGCTTTTCGATACGAACAAGCAAGCCCTCCGTTAGTAAATTCATTCGGTTCGGAACCGACAGAGATTCTTAGGTTCCCTTCAGTCCCTCACAGGCAATTCGTGAAAAATGCGCTAGGCCCCTGGGCACCCAGCTCTGTTGCGCCACCATGTTTATTTTACTTATAAGGTTTGTTCGTTGAAGCTCTGGGGTCGCCACAAAGCGTTTTTTGAGAAACCTAAGTTGCTCTTAATGCCAAACTTAGTGTTTTTTGAGCCCTATGGTTGACCTAGGTTTTCCCTCAACTTGCCCTAGGTTTTTGCTGTGGCGAGTTGAGGGCTGTCAAATCGCATGCATTTTTTTAATGACAGGGATGTGTGGTGATTTGTGTTTTTTTTTTAGGACTGGAAAACCTAGGTTTTTTTGACAACTACTCATAGGATTGTCAAGAAAACCTTGGTCAACCCTGGGGAAGGTTCAACGAACGGACCTATTGGTTGGTGGGTTATTTTTTACCTTTCGAGTTAAGTTTGTTTTGGCTGTCTTGTCGATTTTCGACAGGTATTCGCCTATTTCCACATCTGGCATCTTTGGGTTTGGTTTTTCGGCCGCAGTGACGTCCGCGATTGAGCCACACGAACTGGCGAAGGATTGATAATTGTTGCCTTCGACAATGCGATTTTAATCTTCGACGTTATATCACTCCACCAACTCCAACAGCTACATCATCGGAATCGGTGATATCCATGGGGCTGTCAGAGAGACCCTCATAAAACATAAGTTCCCTGCTGCAGCCAGGAACTAAATTGTCTTTATTGTCTATCTCTTTTTCTATCTTTTTTCGAATATTCTTTGGAAGCCAAGCCATCCCTCTTAACCGTAATTTTTTGCTAGTTTTTAATTTCATCATAGACAGAAAAGAATTGTAGTGAATGCAAACCTGGGTCAACCCTGGGTAAAGTTCAACGAACGAACCCTGCGGTCGTTCTGTCGGCGCCACAAAGTGGTTTTTGAAAAACCTAAACTCGCCTTGAATGTCGAACTGAGTGTTTTTTAGCCCTGGGTTTGCCCTCAACTCGCCCTGAAGTAGAACTAGGTTTTTGCTAGGGCGAATGGAGGTAATGAGCAGGGCTGTCAATATTTTTGTTCAAATGATATGTGGTGATTTTGGGGCTTAGCGTTTTTTGAGTAATAAAAACCCTGTTTTTTTTACAGCTCATAGAGTAGTCAAGTAAACCTGTGTCAGCCCTAGGTAAGGTTCAAAACCTATAAGTTCCTTTTTCTTATGTGAGCTTCCGAATCAAAACCAACCATACCTTTTCTTTACTGATTTTAGCTTTGCAAATATGTATTTTATTCATCTCATCTCATAAATTTCCTCAATTTTTGTTGCTTGAGTTTAGTGAATTATTAAAAATATGAGTTCATTCGCTTTGCTTTGTTATTTCCACATCCATCTTTGTCAAGGTTTGGAGCTTGCGGGGAGGAAATATGAAACCTGAACGAAGCTCGGATGTAGAATAGAGTTACATAGTTGGGCAATGGGCCCCTGTGCTCCTTCGACATCATAATTTTAATTTTAATTTTGGTGGGGCTACCACCCCATTTATTAGCTTAATACAAGCTTAAAATAACTTAAACACTAAACTTAAACTAATTACAACTAATTAAAACTAAATTAAACTACAATAATGAGAAACGGTTTAACAGGAGGACTTTCAGACAGGGACTTGGAAGATTGAGGTCAAAAAGAAAAGGAACAGAATTAATCTTACTCATCATGCGGGTTAAGGGTTCGTTGAGGCCATAGGATGTACGATGAGCAGGAAGGAAAAAGAATCGGGATGATCTTACGTTTCGGGGATTAGTGTTGAAGGAGATAAGGTCTAAAAGGAAAGAGCAGTCAGTGTTACCAGTAAGAAGTCGGTGAATGAATATGTTGTTAAAGACATTCCTTCTGTTTTCTAGGGAGAGGAGATTAATGATTGCGAGACGTTCGCGGTAAGGAATCAGGGTGAGAAAGTTTCTAACGTCGTAGAGATCCCGAAGGGCAAAGAGCAGAAAACGACGTTGAACTTTCGATCCTTGAGATATGAACCGCATGATATAGATCCCACACTTGCGATGCATACTCAAGGAGAGGGCGAACATAGGCAACGTAGAGGGATTTCGTTACAAGGGGGTTGTGGAACTCTTTGGACCATCTCTCTATAAAACCAAGGGCGGAATTAGCTCTTGATATTACCTCGTCAATATGAGAACGAAAATTTAATTCGCTGTCGCAGAGAACTCCTAAATCTCGGATAAGCTGCACACGGTTTATAGAAATGTTCTTTGTTATTGCTTCACATTTGGCAATGTTTAATTCAAGGAAGTTTTTAGAACACCAAAAGACGAATGAATCGAGGTCATTTTGAAGCAGGAGACAATCTCGATCGGAGGTGATGACTTTGAAAATTTTAGCGTCATCCGCGTAAATTGAGATAGAAGAATATTGGATAATCTTTTCGACATCATTAATGGCAAGGATGAAAAAGAGGGGTCCAAGATGGCAGCCTTGGGACACACCGGAGGTTGCCACAAAAGAACTGAAAGAGTTGAACGGAAACGAACTCTATATTGGCGGTTATCCAAATATGAAGATATCTATTTGAGTAGGATAGGGCTGAATCCGAGGAAGAAAAGTTTAAAGAGGATTAAAAGTGTGAGAGACTTTGTCGAAAGCTTTGCTGAAATCTGTGGTAATGACGTCTACTTCGTTTCCTTTTTTCATCGCAGAAAGAGAGATGGAAACAAACTCAACCAGATTAGTTAGTGGTTGTAGAACTTCCCTTACAGAGACCATGCTGCTTGGAAGATATCATTGATTTGTCCTGGAAAGAAAGTATTTCATACAGAATGCTTTCGAAAAGCTTAGGGCTATGAGAGAGTTTAGCTATGGGTAATATTATTAGGTTTTTGGGGCCTTTTTATGGATAGGTGAAATAACGGATATTTTCCATAAGTTCGGAAAAACTCCACTTGAAAGGGATAGTTTGAAAAGGTTAGTGATGGGAAGGGCTAAACAGGAACAACATTTTTTAAGCAAAATGGCAGGAATGCCATCTGGACCTGGATTATACTCGTCTTTGAGTTTGAGGAGACCATTAAGAACAGTTGACTGATTAAAGCTTAGATTAGAAGGCCCTGTAGAGAAATGGCGAAGATAGGAAAAGTAAGTCTGGTCTAGATCTGTGGTTTTGAGCAAAAGACAGTTTAAAGTAAATTGCAAAAAAAATTTGCGGTTGTTGTTGGTTCGTTGGAAGATATGCTTATAAAACGATTTTGGCTCCGAAATTAGATTTGCTTGGGTGGTGGATGTAAAGTCATTGTAAAGAGCTTCATTGAGTTTGGAAAACTTATAAAATACTCCAAGGTAATCAGACGGCCCAATCGAGGTAACCGTCGGAGCGGAATTCTCCCCGATCGGAGACATTTTGCTTCGTGGTAGTTCTCCGATCGGACGTTCCGACGTTCTCCGATAAGTTTTTGTTGCCGAGATTTTAGTTTTGAGAATGCAGTGCGCATTGCCGCATTTGTGAAAAATTTCTTACGACGCGACGACCACTACTTCGAAGCAAAATTGAATCTCCGGAAAAAGATACGTTGCGGTTTGCGTCGAAATCTCCGCTCCGACGGTTACCTCGATAGGGCCGAGAGTAATCGAAAACTGAACGGGAGCGTAGAAATTTATTTCTGAGCTTATTTCTCTTGTTTCGCAGCTCACGTAGTTTATGATTGTACCAGGGAGGGGATGTTGAGTAGGACTTATCGCGCGAAAGGGGAACATAAAGATTTATGCAGTACAACAATTTCTCGTAAAACAAACTAGTTGCATCATTCATTGAAAGATTTTTAAGGTCGAATGAGGTATTAGAGGGGATTTCATTGATTTTCTTGAAGTTAGCTTTACGAAAGTTGAACGAATACTTACTTGGGCTAGGTAGAAGAAAAGGTAAGGTTATAAAAAAGAGAGAGTGAAAGGCGGGTGAAAGTTGTCAATAGTGGATAATGCGGATGAGGTTTTTGAGACAGATGAGTTAATGGGGTCGGAAGTGAAGATAAGATCGAGTTGCCGGCCCATATAGTTTTTAATACCACTCGTTTGGGAAAGGCTTGAATCAGTAAGACCGTCCACGAAGACACATTCTTTGATGGAAACGGGTGAGGGAGTAAAAGCAATTAGATCTTCTGAAGCTCGTGCTGTCAACTATTTGTCAAACAAAACCAAACACATCATTCATGTGAACACATTTTACTGCTCGTATACAATTTACATTTATTTTTGTTTAAATTTCATCTAAGTTTCGTGTATAATCGATTTAATGCTAAACTTATAGTTAAGGGCAGGCACTTTTACATACATTAAGTGCTTGAAAACCTAATTTACAGTTCAAAACTTTTTATACATTCATCATTTTTATAGCAACCTTTGAAAGTTAATTGACTTTGTTTGCTGATGTTACCAAACAAACTTACTCGGTGTGATTCGCTGAGGATGAGACAAAAAGGCATGGTGTTGATTGGATGGGGTGTGCAGCCACAAATGGCAACACTTCACTTGGATCTCCTATGATCCGCTGTGCCCCCGGGGTAACGATGGAGGAGGGGAAGGGTAAAAGTGCTGGTAATGGCAAAAAAAAAAAATAGATGGGAAAGCATGAGTCTTATAAAAATACTATGTTTGCTTTGCCATTTGGAAAACAACCCTCTCTCTATATATGACAAGTGGGCTTATAGAACCCATCTTTTGTTGCTTTTACCAGCCCTGCACACCATGCTTTTATTTACATCTTTGCGAACCACGAATCGAATATTTTTCTTTAACTTAAATAAAAAACAAAAGCACACCATTTTTAATCTACTTTGTAGAAACAGGTAGGCGACAAACGATCACAGTTCTCATAAGGCTTTAATTTCGGGGAATCGAGCTCGGTATCTTTTACGCAAGCACAGCGGTAGCTGTCCTTACCAGCTTCATAATATTTTCTAGGCACTCCTATCCAGTCTCGTTTTTTTCCACCAGACTGATCTGTACACCAGACACGAGTTCCGTCTTCTTCTGTCCATGCGATATTGCATGGAGGATAAACGTCGAGCATTTCAGTTGCAGCTTTTTTCTCTTCGATAGCCTGGTCGGCCATGGCGTCTAGTTGGTAGTGATATTTGGTTTTGACTCCGTTTTTGTCATAAAATCTGAAAGTAAAAAGAACATGAAAGAGTACGATTGAAATTGGCGACAGAAAAGTTGTTTTCAATGCTAGAATTCAACACCCAACCTTTAAGAAATGGATGGGCGTACCACCGGAAAAAGGACAAGAAGAATCCATGCTTAAGTCAAATTCTATCATAAAGGAAAGCATAGCATAACGAAAGACTAACTTTTCAAAAGAAAAGTTCACTCCCATAGTCTTGCATAAACATTCCTAAACCTTACCTTCCCACGGCTAATCCTATGTAAGTATACTCTTTGTCGTAAAACTTTTTCCATTCGTATAAGCTCAACACTTCACTGGGTTTTAAGGACAAAACATCATCAGAGCTGTCGTCGAAGTTCTCAAAATCTCCGGTAATAAATGACTTGGAAGCGTCCCTTCCTGAACCGAAAAGAACTCTAGTCAATCAAGGTCGTTACAAAGAAAACTTCATTTACCAGCAAAATACCCATACGAACACCCAGGTCCATAGTGTTTCTTTCCTTTGGTGACATCATAAACCGATCCGAGAATACTCAAGTAAATCGGTTTGTCTTCGGCTTCGCCATTAAACCCAGCTAAAGCTTCTTTGGTGTAAATATGATTTTGACTTTGAGCACCTTGAACATCAAGTTGATCGAAGATAAGTGACTTGGCATTATCCAATATTTTTGGATAGTATACACCGCACAAGATAGCAATAAGAATTATAAGAAATTGTAACTTAAACAAATGCTTTAGCACTGCGAACATTTTCCATAAGGCACAGTAGATTATTGGGTAAACAATAAAAGCTGCTGATTCCAAGCTACAAGTTCTAATTTATCATTAATATAATAAAGCAGTTTAGCTAAGTGAAAATGCATAAAATTAAAAGGCAAATTAAAATTTGTTTGTTCAAAGCCGAACGTCGATGTTTTTGATGACGTTTTAAATATTTTTGTTTTGTCAAAAAGGCAACAGCTGTATTTTGACAGTGACGTTTATCTTAAACACCAACCTTATTAAAGCTAAGAGCACAAAGCTGTTCGCGTTCAAAAAAGCAAGTGAAATTGCAGAGTTCTGGGGCTAGATTCCGCAAGAGTGATGCTGGGTTTACATGCATCTGCAACTGCGGAAGTTCAGAAAAGTAAAGCGAGACGGATGAAGATTACAAAGCACAAAGGTTAAAAAGAGAGACGAATAGGATTATGGTTGCAGATGAAAAATTATGGTTGCAGATGAACGTGTTCATCTGCACCCATAATTTTTCATCTGCAACCATAACTAGGAAGTTCGTTCCCTCTCTATCAGACAAGTATGAATTTTACATTTTGTGTCTTTGTTCGATTTTCATCCGCACTTGCAGATGCATGTAAATCCACCATGAGTATAAAAAACTCACACTCACGGCCCTCTGAAAACTCACGCTCTGAAAGACCGTGAATAAATTTGAAAGATAGTGTACACGTCTTCTGTCAAAAAAACTCCACTTCACGCTTGCGGAATCCAAATTAGAGTGTGTGCACAATTTTCCGTGTACACATTTAAAATTCACTCTTGCGGAATCTAGCCCCTGGTGAATTTACATGCATCTGCAAATGCAGATGAAAATCGAAAAAAAACAAGATGTAAAATTCATACTTGTCTGATAGAGAGGGAACGCACCATCTGCACTTTCTTAGTTATGGCTACAGATGAATAATTATGGGTGCAGATGAACATGTTCATCTGCACCCATAATGGTGGATTTACATGCATCTGCAAGTGCAGATGAAAATCGGAAAAAGACAGAAGGTGAAAAATTCATACTCGTCTGATAGAGAGGGAACGAACTTCCTAGTTATGGTTGCAGATGAAAAAATATGGGTGCAGATGAACATGTTCATCTGCAACCATAATTTTTCATCTGCAACCATAATATTCGTCTCTCTTTTTAACCTTTGTGCTTTGTAATCTTCATCCGTCTCACTTTACTTTTCTGCACTTCCGCAGTTGCAGATGCATGTAAGCCCAGCATAATGCTGGGTTTACATGGTGGATTTACATAATGGTGGATTTACATGCATCTGCAAGTGCAGATGAAAATCGGAAAAAGACACAAGATGTAAAATTCATACTTGTCTGATAGAGAGGGAACGAACTTCCAAGTTATGGTTGCAGATGAAAAATTATGGGTGCAGATGAACATGTTCATCTGCAACCATAATTTTTCATCTGCAACCATAATCCTATTCGTCTCTCTTTTTAACCTTTGTGCTTTTTAATCTTCATCCATCTCGCTTTACTTTTCTGAACTTCCGCAGTTGCAGATGCATGTAAACCCAGCATAATGCTGGGTTTACATGCATTTGCAACTGCGGAAACGCAGAAAAGTAAAGCGGGACGGATGAAGATTATAAAGTACGAAAGTTAAAAAGAGAGACGAATAGAATTATGGTTGCAGATGAAAAATTATGGTTGCAGATGAACATGTTCATCTGCACCCATAATTTTTCATCTGCAACCATAATTAAGGAAGTTCGTTCCCTCTCTATCAGACAAGTATGAATTTTACATCTTGTGTCTTTTTCCGATTTTCATCTGCACTTGCAGATGCATGTAAATCCACCATAAAGGTTTGCCATCTAATTAATTTCTTATCTCTGATCAATACGTTGAGCCGCTGTACAATTTTTTTAACGGAAAATTGAGTTTTTGCAACTAAACGCTAATAACTTTTTCTCTATACTTTTCCAAACGACAAAACTTGTTTTTTTAGTTTGAAAAAAGCTTGAATGAATTATGGCAGCGCCAAGTTGACGGAGGTCTTTTCAAGAGCAAGTTCCAAAAAAAAAATAAACTTCCGATGCGGCCGGTTTTTGACACGCTAACTAACCCTCCCTGTTTTTTTCACAGAACAACTGACTGTCAAAATCACTTGTTTTGCTATTTTTCTGTTCCTGTCATCGGTAAAAATAAAACGTTTCGTTTGAGAGAGTGCAAGTTTTTAATTTAAAGAAAACTCCCATAATCGTTTAAATTAATTGAAAAACAATGGAGGATGATCCATCCATTCATCGTTTAGAAGGAACCACACCAAACATAGGTGGTCTTGTGTTGAAAAAAAGCAAAGAAGAGCACTCTTTCAAAGTACCGAAGCCATCGATTCTCGGGCTCGATAAATTAGCGGCACAGCGTCGTCGGGAACGCGAAGAAGCTCAACGCCTAATATCCTTCAAAGATAACGACTACGATGACAAAGAAGGCAGCCAAACGCCTGGAAGCAGCAAAGATTTTGCCTTCAAAACTCCCGACACCAACAGTTTTCACAAGCTAAGTCGTCAATTGCGTGAGACAAAGGACGAAACTCCTTCACATACTGGTGGTGTATCTGATCTTGCAAGAGATCGTTTAAGGGAGCACATTACACGAGATCGTAATAAAGGCGTGTACTATTCAACAAAAGATAAAGAACGCGAACGCGGTAGCGACCGATCGCCGCGCCGTAGTGACAGGGAACACCATCGCGACCGAGACCGTCGTGACCGTCGCCGCCATGATCGTGATGGTAAACGTGATCGGGATCGATCAAGCAGACATAGAGATAGCGGTTATTCGGATCGTTATAAACGCGGATCGGATTCCTCTCGCAGCATAAACACGCCACGCTTCAAAGACGAACCACGAACTCCATCTGGCAGCTCGGTGGCCAATAGCTCATGGGATGAAGATGATGAAAGAACCGGTCAGCTAAAGAAATCGTCTTGGGATTTCCCAACACCCAAATCATATGTCAGTGACCGTCCCGATTGGTCATCACGGCGAAGTAACAGACAAGACGAGACTCCACGACCGACTCCCGCTCATAAGTTCAATTCTTGGGCAAATGATCGCAAAAAGTCAGGAGCAACACCCGCAACTGGACGTAGCACTCGTCAACCGTGGGGTGACACCGAAGAAGAACGTGATCTGTGGGAAGAGGAACAACGTCGTCTCGACCGTGAATGGTACAGCATTGACGAAGGCTACGACGAAGAGAACAACCCATTCGGAGGTGCAAATGCTGAGTATTTCAGGTAAGTTAAGTAACATTCCCTTCAAAATTGAGTCTAACATTGTTTAAATTCTAGAAAACGCGAAGAAATACTCGAACAGAAGCGCACAAAACGCATCAGTGCCCAGCAGCGTCAGATCAACAAGGACAACGAGCTATGGGAGAGGAATCGTATGCTCACATCCGGTGTGGTCATGTCGATAAATGTCAATGAGGACTTTGATGAGGAAGCTATCGAAAGAGTACATCTCTTGGTCCACCACATTGTCCCACCTTTTCTGGATGGTCGCATAGTCTTCACCAAACAGCCTGAGCCTGTAATCCCAGTAAAAGACCCAACTTCGGACATGGCTTTGATCGCTCGCAAAGGCAGTGGCCTAGTTAGAGTATACCGTGAACAAAAGGAACGCAAAAAGGCACAAAAGAAACATTGGGAACTGGGTGGCACCAAGCTGGGCAACATTATGGGCATTGAAAAGAAAACCGAAGGCGAAGACTCAAAGTTTGATCAAGAAACTGACACGGCTGACTATAGAAAGGACCAGAAGTTCGCAGAACACATGAAGGACCAAGATAGTGGTGGCAAGAGTGACTTCTCTCGAAAGAAAACAATTTACGAGCAAAGACGATTCTTGCCCGTCTTTGCGGTACGCCAAGAGCTTTTGAATGTTATTCGAGAGAACTCCGTAGTTATTATTGTTGGTGAGACTGGAAGTGGAAAAACCACTCAGCTCACGCAATACCTCCATGAAGATGGCTACAGTAATTTTGGAATGATTGGCTGCACTCAGCCGAGGAGAGTTGCAGCTATGTCTGTCGCTAAGCGTGTCTCCGATGAAATGGGAACTAGATTGGGTATGTTTTACTTGAGAAGAGTGTAACTTGAAAGTAGGTTGTAATTTAATTCTTCTTCTTTTTCATCTCAGGTGAAGAAATTGGCTACGCAATCCGTTTTGAGGATTGTACGACGGAGAAAACTGTCATCAAATATATGACTGATGGTATTTTGCTCAGGGAGAGCTTGCGTGATCCTGATTTGGATGGCTATTCGGCTATTATCATGGACGAGGCGCACGAAAGATCTTTGTCAACTGATGTACTCTTTGGACTTTTGCGTGAGGTGAGTGAATTTTCTTTAAAAAAAATTGTTGCCATCAAATTTTAAAGATGGAAGATAAGTGCCAATAAATGTTGGCCAAATCTTATCTCAACGTGATAGTCTAGTGCATTATATTTCGCCTTATTTTGAAATCAGAAAGTGAAATACGGTTTTTCTATTGAACGATACGTAGATCGTAGAGTAGTACTTATTGTTCGCAAAGGCGCAAATGACAAAGTTCAAAAAGGAATGTAGTTATTTTCTACCTAGTTTAAGGATATGTATATTCAATTAAAACGGCTTTTCATAATTCACCCTAAGCAGCCTAAATTGGTCTCTGAAGGACTAAAGTCGCTGCAGAAGTATTTCCATATGTTTTTCCACGGGTATCGCCTTTAGCGAGGAATTGGCAAGTACTCCGATATTAAATTCATTGCAAAAAAAAGTTTTCTTGATTAGCCGTTCGGAATCGGCAGGAAATTGTAAGTCCCCTCCATTCTCTCATAAGGTATGAGACATGGCCCAGGGATCCCACCTCTGTTGTGCCACCCAATTTATTTATTTTTTTATTCAAGAACGAAAAAAATGTCTCAACCGTAGCACCACGTTAAGAAAAAACGCCTAATCTTACGTTAACGGGTCGTTTTCGACCCTCATATATTCCTTAAGAGAATATAAACAATAATGAATACTTTTTACAAAAACTTATTCTTTATTCATATTTATTTATGATATCAAAAATAAATATGTACAGTGTACACCTAAAAGTTTTCAATGCATTTTACACATACTTTACGGTTATGTATGTTCTTACAGACTTTTTTGCCGCAGAAAACGCAGACCAACTCTGTTTTGTTGTCTTTCGCTTTTGTTTTTCTTCTGTGCATAAAGCACATCTGCCACGCTTTTTTGGCTGTGGTGAATATATTCTAGGCTGCTTAGCAGTAGGAATCAAATCTCCTCCAATGGAAGTCTCTATAAGCGAAGATGAGACAGCTAGTGTCGCCTGAAGGACAAGTGAGCATGATGCTTTGGGTACTCTTGAGCGGTTGGACATAAATATACTCCTCGGACAATTCAATACCCAGATCATGCAAAAACTTTTTTCGGCTTTGCTTCCCTCTTGAAGCCTGATATCCTGGATCAATTTGTGAATAGAATGATAATAAAGGCATTCAATGCCGAAATATCAATTATATTAGCAAAGACGCACATTGGCCAGCGGTTTGTTTTGCGGTTTGCACTGAATTCAGAAAGCATTTTGTCAGCTTTATCAACGCCGCCTTGGGTCTGTTGCGGGCACCTGCGGGAAGAAAGAATAATTTGGGTTTGGAATAAAAAAGAAAAATAAAATATAACCGAATGCTTTGTTTGTTTTGTTTCTTATTTGGTTGAAGTTTCTTGTTATTTTGTCCACTGATCGATGTTGTTTTGAAACTGTTAGATGTTGTATTAGTGGTGTCTGCAGATGGATGTTGCTTTGAGGATGTCTATGGTTGAATGATCCTTTAAAATGAATGTTGTATGGATGAGATGTATTTGGGTTTGAGGTCGTGTGTTACAGTAGTTGATGCGATATGTTTCGGTTGTTGTGGTGTTGCTTTGTTAGTGGGCAGGTAGAAACGCCTAAAAAAATGAGCCTGCAATATATGGCTGAAATACGCGACCAGGGTTGTTAACCTTTTCTTGATCAACTGTGAGCTGGTAGTCAAGAAGGTTACAGCGGAACCAGTGGCCGCGGGGGTGGGTTGCTGCAAGTTTTCCTTCGTTCCGTCACTTAAGATGACAGAGTAGAAGGCGGTTTGCACCAACCACCCTCTGACAAAACAAATGGAAAATGAAGGTTAGGTATTTACCTGGGAATGTTTGTCCAGAGTTGAGTGTGTGAATGTTTGGTTGCCTTTGTTTGTTGTTTGTGAGGAGCATGTGCGAATGTTTTGTGTTTCGTTGAAAGCCCGAGAGCTTTGGTGTATGTTATTTGGGAATCCAGCCCATGATTTTATGTTTTTATTCTGTTTTTTTAGTTTATTTCTCCGACCACGCTATCCGACAATTTTAGTTTGTCTAAAAGTAAAAATTTTGCGAAATGTTAGTCTGTGAATTGTATTCCACAGCTGATTAAAGGAAATAAGGTGGAGCGTCAGAAAAGATATCGGTTGGGCTGGTGACGATATGGCAATGGTGAGTGGTGTCTGACAGCCCATTCGCATAAGGGGGATCCCACCATCGATGGCCGACGGGATCCCAGGTGGGGTGGGAAAAGGCCGCACTACATTCCAACTATAGTGCCTAAAGTGAGGTGAGGTTCTTTTGGTATACATTTTTGGCATGATATTTGTTTTTGATAGGAGGTGAGGCTCTACGAGGAGGCAAGACCCCCTCCCCATATCCGGTGAGCTAAACCGTGCCTCGCGAGCGTGCCAGGCCTCCGAGTAGTAGCATTCTTTCCCTTTCCATTCTTCCTTTCCTTCATTTTCCTTTACTTCCTAAAATCCTTACTACCTGTTTCCTGTGTTGGTTTGTGTTTTCTAAGCATATCCTTATCCTACCTTTCATATCCTGTTCCTATCTTCCGTTTCCTTTCCAATTTCCCATCCAAATACCTATCCCTCTCCTTTCCTCTCCTTTTACCTACCTTATAAAACATCTTTGGTTCAGGGCCAACATCAGCGGTGGAATGCATTGTGCTTTGCACTATGGTTCACGTGTTCTTCTTGCTCATGTACGACACTAATATTGTGGTGTTAGTAAATGCAAATGTCGATTGAAATAAAGGTTGTTTTTTTTCCACTAAAAGCTTTAGGGCTATACATAAATACACGTTTTATTCTCTCTAAGGGTGCCAACCGTAGACATGTTCTTTTGTAGCAGTTTTTGGCCCACTTCATAAGACGTACAAAAGTTGTCCATAGTGGTGTTGTGTCCCTTCAATACTTCTATTAATTCCAGGACGACACGCTCACCTTGGTTGCGTTCAGCAACACCTCCTATTTCTTTTCCTAAATATGGCTGAATTTTTCATACGTAGGAAGTTTCGACACAAGTACACATCCAAAACTTCAACCCGTACTGCTCTGGCTTATTTGGCATATAATGGCTGAACGAGCATCGACCATGAAAACCAAGAAGTTGCTAATCGACAATAACACATGACGATGGGTTATAGAACAATGGCAGCAATTCAACCCATTTGTCCCATCAACTTCTAATTGGGGCAAATTATGTTTTCAGCTCGAGCGCGTGCGACTGGAAGCACGAACTTCGGGAAAAATAAACCGTGTAATTGTAACATACCTAATGGATTCAGTGGATTTGGGCTCCAAATTATATCGCTTTTAGAGACAAACTGGGAATAGGCCCTTGCCGAATATACAGGTGTTTCCTCACCTGCATTCTCTGATTCAGATGAATTGAACTCTTCATTACTAGCACTTCCAACTTCAGGCACAAAATCTTCATCACTACCCGCGGAAAAATCGTCATCACTTGATGAAAAACTACACATTTTATCAAATTAATCTTTTTTCTCATTGAAATAAAAAACACTTTTAAACCGCAACGAAATTGCAAAACGAAAAGAGTTTTCATACAGCTTGAATTCGATGCATAAAGGTGCATGGAACAAAGTCATTTTAGTATTATCGATAACGCAAAAGAAATGGGTCGAAAACGACCCAAACGTAGGTCTTCGGTTATTTATTTTACTCAATGATTATTGGGAAACACTAAAGACTGTTTCTTATGTTCATTTTGATACGTTGCGCTACAGCCAAATACTCTGCATCTGATGGCACATAACCCGATAGGCCAGTCTATGTTGTTATGGATGTATAAGTTATGAATGGCCTTCGGGGTACGTAGTGAGGTTCTCCTGAACCAATAATGCATCTCCATTTACCTTTCAGAACAACGTTGACTAGTTCTACCGGCTTTGTGCGATTTTTTGAATTTGTTTTCGGGTGACCCTTTCTCGCGAGCCCTGTGGGGAGTCAAAAGCCATCGCATACATGGATGTGCTTTATCTCCTAAACAAAAACAATTATTTGCGATCAGTGACTTAAAATTCAGTTATCTAAAAGCCTAGTATTTCTTTCGCCGTTCAAATATATTTGTTGTAAGTGCGATCTGAGCTCAGACACTTTCCAGACCAATGCGTCATGACATGCCGTTTGATGTGTAACGTCAACGAAGCGAATTTGCATTTTTCATCACAAAGTTAAGAGGTACATATGTATTTAATTTTATAAGAACATTAATAATATAATCAAAAATACTTACTAGCGCCAACATTTCCATTTTTCTTGAATGGTTGTTGGTTAAAGTGGATACATATATTTATTTCTAAACTTTCTAACTGAATCCCCATATGGTATGGAATTGTACGAGTTAAACCACACTAAGCTGCAGCGGAACAACGAGCCACCGATTTTTTTTTAACTTTAATAGGGCGAAGGTCATGTTAGAACCTAAGAATATTCGAAGAAGAGATGTTTTTAAATGTCAAGGGGACTAGTGAATCCTTTTTGGAAATGTTTTAGCCTGGATCTTACTATGGCAGGGCATTCACATAAAATGTGTTCAGCCGTTTCTATGTATTCGAGGCAGAGACTGCAGGTGTCATCTTGGCTGATGCCCATGTTTTTAAGGTGATATTTATAGTGAGTAAATCTGCGTCACGTTTTCTCATGGCAAGAAGTTCTTTCATACGTCTTTGAGATAAGTCGATGAATAGTTTTGACTGGCGGTTGCCATCAGAGTTGTTCCAGGTGTGGATCTTGTTCTGCCGGTCCCAAGTAACCAGTTCATGTTTAATGCTACTGATTGGGAGACCGCAGTAGGGTTACGAGCTTTTAAATTGGGATTGAGAGCCAAGTCTAGTTAGGCAGTCAGCCTCTTCGTTGCATTGTACACCTTTATGTCCAGGCACCCAGGAAAGAGTTATTTTATTGTGGGTGGCTAATTGAGATAGACATGTCAGGCAGTTCCAAACTAGTTTAGATTTAATTTTGGTTAAGGACAATGCTTTTAGGGTTGTCTGACTGTCAGAGCAAATTAGGATGCGTGATCTTCGGAGGTTTCTTCTAATGCATTCCTTAACACAGAATTCTATAGCTATTACCTCTGCTTGAAAGACAGTTGTTGTGCTCACAAGGGATATAGATAATGTGAAGTTGGGACCGAAAAAACCTGCACCTACACCGTTGTTAGTTTTTGAACCGTAAGTGTATACCAAATGTATTGGAAGTTACTTGTTAGAATTACAGGGTTCTTCCATGCTGATCGGTATGGAAAGATTACTTCGAAGGGATGGTGTAACATTATGCGTCTAGGCATAAAGTCCGAAGAGTGAGCTGCAGGCGATACCAATATTGGGAGCACCTGTAGAATTTTTGGTCTAACTTTCCATTTTTTCCAAAGAGTCTAGAACAAGCCCAAAAAGCATTAGTTGCTTTTGGTATGGTTTTGTCTAGATGTGGTTTCCAATTGAGTTTGCTTTCAAGGGTTACCCCTAGATATTTGAACTCTCAGAGAAATTCATTTGAACACTATTTAGGGGGAGTGATTTAAGATCCTGGAATGACACCTAGAATAACTTCAAGTGGGGACATATCATTGGTTGTATTTAATAACCTGCTCTAGATCGAAAAAAGCAGATTTGCAGTATTAAACGACAAATTTTCAGCTCTGAGCAAGAACGTTTTGTGTTTTTATCACTGCTCTAGATAACTTTAGAGCAACATTTTCTGCACTTACTGTTGAGTAAGGGCAGATTCGAACAAAGTGTCAAAATCAGTTGTTGACAATTGCTTCAAATGTTTTTGTTTATATTTGGTGTTTTAAATCCAATTCCATGCTTGGTCAAAAAATGTTTTTGGTACTGGCCTGCTCTGCTGCCTGACATTTTTCATGTTTCTTGCTCTGCTCTGAGCTGCTCTACTCTGCCTCTTTTTTTCATTAAACACAGTTTATGTTCTTCAATTGACATAGAGTGAGGTATAAAAGTAAGCTTGCAAGTTTGTTCTTACTTACTTAGGTGGGTATTACAGTTCGGGGTCAACCTATGCCTCAGCCTACACCTTTCGACAAATATTTCGATTTCGCTCCAGCCCTCTCCAGTTTTACACTCTTAGTCAGTTGAGGTCTTCTTCCACTTGATTGCTCCACCAAAGACGACAAGGCTTCCACTTCCACGATTTCCTTGCAATGTGTTTTCGAAAACCAGTCTCATGCGTACTCTATTACCTATGCCCATGTCGCGTTACAGCTCATACTGCTCGTTGTTGTATCTTCTTCTCCACACATTGTCTTCGCATACGGGACCAAAGATAATTCGGAGAATTTTTCTTACGAAACGACCAAGGGTTTCCTCATCCGCTTTCGATAAGGTCCATGCTTCCGCGCCGTAAAGCAGGACTGGGATGATCAAGGTCTTATACAAGGTTACCTTGGTTTTTCTAGAGAGGGTTTTGTTTCTCAATTGCCTTCTTTACCCAAAGAAGCAACGGTTGGCAAGAGTTATTCTCCGTATGATCTCCGCATTGGTGATGTTTTCCGTGTCTATAACGGATCCCAGGTAGACGAAGTTCTGTACTACCTCGAAGTTATGTCTGTCTATTGTGACGTTTTGTCCAATACGTCGATGTTCAGTGTCCTTGTTTGATGACAACATATACTTCGTTTTGCCCTCATTAACCATCATAACCATTTTTGTCGCTTCTGTTTCAATGCCCGCCAAAGCACCTATGACATCACGCTTTTTTCTTCCCATGACGTCAATAACGTCTGCGTGGGCGATTAATTGTACAGGCTATTGAAAGATTGTTCTCCTGGTGTTGACGTTTGAGCTTTGTACAATCTTTTCAAGCATGGTGGTAAAGAAATCGCATGACAGTTTGTCACCTTGTCGATGGCCTTTTTCGACATCAAAGGTCTGTGTGAGTTCTTTACCGACCTTGACGGAGCAGTGAATTTTCCAAAGTCATCCTTCATAGTCGTACGAGTTTTGCAGGGATGCCGAAACTAGACATGGTTCGTCTCTGTAAATACTGTCATACGCGGCCTTGAAATCGATTAAAAGATGGTGAATATCGATATTAAATTCTCGGGTTTTTTCCAAGATCTGCCGTAGTGTGAAAATTTGGTCTTCTATTGTGGACTTCTCTGGTCTAAAACCACATTGATAAGGACCTATCAAGTTGTTGACGTGGGGTTTCAGACGTTCACATATTACAGCAGACAAGATCTTATAAGCGACGTTAAGGAGGCTTATCCCTCTATAATTGGCGCAGTTGTGAGGATCTCCCTTTTTTAGGATCGGGCATACGATATTGAGGTTCCATTCATCAGGCATGCTTTCTTCCGACCATATCATGTTGATCAGCTGGTGCATGCACCTTTCCAACTAGTCTCCAGCTGCCTTACAAGTTTCGGCATCAAGGCCATCTGTGGTAAAGCTTTCGATTTCATTGCTATCATGATTTCTTTCAATTTTCTCGAACGAGTGCTTCTTTTTATTTTTGAGAATTAACTTTTCTTCCCTTCGTTTCTCCTTGTAAATCTTGTTGTACTGGTCAAAAGCAACCCTTGTTCTCATTTGTAGTGCTTTTTGTTTGGCTGCATTTGCCTGCCTGCATTCTTCATCGAACCATTGGTTTTGTTTTGAAGGACGAGTCAAGCCCAGAACCTCAGAGGCTGTTTTTCTGATGGCTTGTTGGCATTGCTCCCACTGGTTTTCATGGCTTAATGTGGACGGCATAGGACTCATGGATAGTTGAAGGACCACTCGATTTTGGAAGGCAGTGGCAATTTCTTGCGATTGTAGATATCCGACGATATTTCGTTTTACAGCGTTGGTTTGCGAGAGTCTTGAACAGGATCTCCTCATTGGCACCTTGGCTACAGCAAGGTAGTGGTTTGCGTCATAGTTGAACTTAAAAATACGGGAAACGTGTACTACCGTTCTCGAAGGTTTTGTCGTGCAGGCTATGATTACCGGTTCGTTTCCAAAGATGTGCCCCTTTCCTTGTTTTGCATCAAAATGAGCTGATGCAGATTGTGAGAATACGCTCATTAGCCGGATTTTGGCTAATAACCTTATCCCAGAGTCTACCTCGAACGACAATTGTTTATGTTGTCTGGAGCAGGCGCTAAATGTCGTAGTTTTTCTTTATACAACGCACTTCTTTGATAGTGGTTACATTTGCTTTCCAGCAGTCTAGGGCTTCCGCTAATTATCCGGCTACACGTACTCCGTTAAGGGATCCTACGTTCCTAATGCACATCCGGAGGATTTGTCCTTTTTTCGTGTTCTTGGGTCATCATCGTTGAAATCATTATTGTTTTCCGAGACTGTTGATTGTTTCGGAACCTAAATTTTTACGCGGTTGGGTAGTTAACTCCACGCACAACCCCAGTCTTTTGGCATGCCCTTGGACCCTACTGCAGGGTTGTTAAAGCTGCCGTTGGCTCGCCAGGAGCTCATGCGCCACTATCTCTATTTTAATGCCCTGTCCTAGTATTGAAAGACTTTAAACCAAATATGTCGGAGTAGCTCATTCAGGGGTTTCTTCTTTTTTGAATACTGAAGTCTACCGTTGATTCTGTAAGTCGATTTCATCAGCTCTGGCAGACCACTGCGATTCGGGCAGTCAGTCATTACTCACAGAGTATTTTTTTCTTCCCTTTGACAACACTCGCACTTACTATTTTGGCAGGTCATATGCTTTTGGAGGAGACCAGTGACCAGGCATAGTAAGCACAATTTTCGTGTACTATAAGTGGCAACAGCTGGGCTCCGCCAATTTGACATCAATCAGATCCTTGCCGAACAGTACAAGCCCAACCGCCACAAAGTAAACAGTTCAAACGACTTCTGTTCTCGAGTACTCGAATAAAGAAAAACGATCCTGATCCCAAAATGCTGAAAAAGCTTCTGAAACTCGCTCCCAAAAAAAAAATCGTTTTATGATAAATGAGCAGGAAACTAAAGCTCTACTGTCTGAAACGATCACTTTCGTTTATATGGTGATTTTGACAGTATACCATATTCTCCCTACCTCACTCCCTCACCACAGTTAGGTGAAAAATTTATCTGTTTCGAACCAAAGCCATACTAACAGCTCTACTTTAATCAACAATTTTTTTGTTGTTCAGTGCGATAATAATTGATAATGATATCTTAACAAGACTGCAAAAGCCACAGGGCTTATTTACTTCACTTTCTATTGAAGTGTTTTGGAAATAAGATACTTTAAAACTAAACCACTTTCATGTAAGACCAGCTGAAACTGATTTATTCTTCTCGAAAGAACTTACTCTCAAGCGGCAGCTTCATATTCTTTTGCTAAAACATTTTGTCAATACAAATTAAATCCCAATGGAATTCATCAAATTCCTTGTCGCACGACAGTTCGAAATGTGGTAAAATCCCTAGGCTTAATAAATTCCAACTTGTAACCAATTTTGATATCTGTGGCGCACTTGTGCGGCCAAAAAGAAAAAAAAATTAAAACAAATACGATTTCAAGTTGATTGTCTCTCTTTTTTTTTCAAAATTCTTTTTCGTTTGTTTTGGTGACTGAAGACAACAACTGCGTAAATCAGAGATGAAATTTAATACTTTCTGGGTGTGGTTTGATTTTTGAAATTCTCAATGTCGTTTTGACATTCTTAAGTTGAATATTCTACAAATAACAATAATCTTTAGTTTTATTGCTTTCTTTTCGTTTTGTTTTGATTGTTTTTGGTATTTTTAATCTGAAGTAAGTACATTTCAAGGCCTTGATCGCTGCAGTTTTGATAGTAGATATTTATGCATTTTACCTATTTTTTCACACTCTCATGTGCCTTGTGTAATTTTTGAAAGGTAATCGCAGTGCTTTGCTGAAAGCTGGTAGGTGTGACTTTCTGATAGCTTGAATGGTTTTTATGAAAGCCTAATAAAAAAGTTGATTGTGCATTGTGCCGTAGGAATTGACGTAGATTTTAAATTTGCTAAAGCAACGTTGTAATTTAACGCAGGTTTTTATAACACCTCAGCACGCAACTATTTTGAATTAGCGATTAGTTACACAACTGTGGTTCCCGCGGCGTAATGGTTATCTTGTCTGCCCTGTTACGTGAAAGTTCGAGGTTCGAATCCCAGAAACATGCAATTGTTGTTCACGGGTATCGCCTTACGCGAGGAATTGGATTCAGATTGGGTGACTAAGGGCTATTCTAAAACGATTATCGCAAGATTGTGCTGAGAAATTTGCGACTTTGTTCTTGTGCTTTTGGTCATTGTCCTGCTGACAGACCCAAATTGATGGCATTCCGTGGCTAGCATCATGTCAATAACAATACAACAGTCAATAACTTCTTTAACTTAATATATGTAGTAGTAGTAGTATTTTATTCTTTCATTTTACTTAAGACTACATAGCAATCTTCTTCTTCTCTTCTTTCCATTTCCAACGTTACGAGTAGTGATCTTGAAGCGATCACAACTCTCCCACTTTTCTGCTTCACACTAGTGATCCGCCTGTGGAGCAATATTATTAATAAAATAAATAGAATAATAGTGTACATTCTTTAACTAAAAGTTAGTGGCGAATGACACATCAAAAATTAAATTCGATTGATAACTGATGTGGGGTGACAATCAGTGAAAGAAAATCAGAGGAAAGAAAGATAAACATGAAAGCGTTCATAACATAATATTAGCTAACTATTAATGAGAAAAAGAAAATAATAAAGTAAGCTTACGTTACATTACATCTGCTGATGGAAAAGTTTTAAATAAAAGATTCGATGATATCATAGCTTAAAGTGAATAACCAGTGTTTGAATTTACTAATAAATGAAGAAAAATACATTGTTTGTCTTATGTATAAAGGTAATTTATTAAAAATGTTAGGAGCTGTAAATGAGTAAAAATGCGAAAAATGAGTTTTGTGTGCAAAAGGAACATTAACTGTGCTCAAGTTATTAATACGAAGGTTGTGCATTTGAGAATTCCTGATTAGTGTATTGCCACTTTTTTTATAAAACTCTCTCAATACTTTATATAAGTGTCTCATTGGAAGTATTCGCAATTCCTTAAATAATGGCCAACTTTCAGCAAACCGATTTTTTTTGCAAATAATTCGTATCAAATGTTTCTGAGCTATTAATAAGGGCTTAAAAGTGGTATTATACGAACCTCCCCAGCTAGTAATACCATATTGTAACTTGGAGTGAGCAAGACCATAATAAATAGTAGTTAAAACCTTTTGAGAACAAAAAGGTTTTATTAAATAGATTTTACGTGTGATTAGCAACATGTTGGTTTTTATCATTTGAATGTGACGTTTCCAGTTCAGGTTGAAATCAATTACAACACCTAAATACTTAAAATGCTCAACTGAGTCAATTTTGAAACAGGAATCACTGCATTGCATATTCATTACAAAATTACTTCTACCACATTTATGAATAGGTAAGGAAAACTGTTTACAGTTATGAGCATGAAACCATAAATTATAATCGTATAGGCTGTTACCAGATAATTTTAGAGACATCAGTTTCGTTTTTTCACTAATAATAAATCTATGAAAATTAAACCATACTCTTAGTTTCTCAAGATCTTCCTGTATCCTAGCGATGCATTCAAATGCAGTTTCAAACTCGTAAAAAAAGACGATATCATCTGCAAATGCTGTTGAAACACCATTCAATTTAATTTTGAAAATTGAATTGATATATATTAAGAAAAACAAAGGGCCGAGTACAGATCCTTGAGGAACTCCGTTTTTTAAATCTCTCTGTTCACTCAACACTCCTTTCACATTGACTCTCTGTTTCCTATTTTTTAAGTATGATTGAAGCCATTTAAAAATATTTCCACGAAAGCCAGCATTATACAGCTTGGTGAGCAAAAGATCATGGTTAACTAAATCAAAAGCTTTAGTCATGTCAATAAACAGACCCATAGTAGATTTATTTTTATTTAAGCCTCCATATAGTTGACTGCAAACTCCTAAAATGGCATCTTCAGTTGATAAACCTGCTCTGAACCCAAATTGGTTGTCACAAAAAAAGTTAAACTTTTTAAGGAATGAAACAAAGCGGACTTTAATAAGCTTTTCAAAAATTTTAGCAAAAGTTGAAAGAAGTGAAATTGGCCTATAGTCAGAAACATTTTTTTTATTACCTTTCTTAAAAAGTGGTATAACTTCTGCATTTTTAAGGTGTTCGGGAAAACAACCTACTTCAACACTTCTGTTGAATATAAAGGCTAAAACATCAACGATATACCAGGCAATATTTTTCAGTAAAATACTCGAAACACCATCACTGCTGCATGAATTTTTACTTTTTAATGATGAAATAACATTGTAAACTTTTCTTGGTGTGATCGCATCAAAAACAAAAGTGTTTGGTTGAATATCTTCAACAAGTATATCCGAAGACTGTAAACAATTGCAGTAAGAACATTGTTCGACATCTGGTTTCAGTTTTTCTGAGATTTCAGTAAAATACTTATTAAATGTATCGGAAATACGACTTGAATCATTTTCCATAACTCCCTCGATTTCAATAGCATCAATTTCAACACTATTCCTACTTTTTCCTAAAATGGTGTCCACCACCCTCCATTCTTCTTTAACATTACCTTGAGCTTCCGTAAACAAACCAATGTAGTAATTGTTACGAGTATCTTCGATTTCTTTTTTGACTTTCTTACACAATGTATCATAATATTTTTTTAAGCTTGTATTGTTAACATGTTTTTTTAACTTTTTACTTAACTCATTCTTTTTTCGAATTTTATTAAGAAGGCTTTTAGTCATCCAAGGTTTCAAATGTTTATTGATACTTTTTAGCCTACGTTTGTACGTACAATACTTAATATGTTCTTGAAAAACGAAAAGAAATTTATTAAAAGCTTCGGAAGGATTACTTTCTGAATAGACCTGATCCCAAAATTCAAGGGTTAAATTTTCTTTCAAAAAAACAAAATCAACACAACTTTTCATTATACCGGTGTAGGGTTTAAACATTTTAAACGGTTGCAACCATTGCAGTAATTTAAGGCAATCATAGAATGGTCTGTAATTTTTAAATCGAAGACTCTGCCTCTGAAAATGGTTTTATTATTTTTATGTGATCGTAAGAAGATATGATCAATACAACTCTTAGAACAATCAGTCACACGGGTAGGCTCGTTAACCAAACTCTTAAGACCTTGAGAAGCCATTGCAAACAAGTAATTCTCAGTATCTGTGTGAGATATATTAAGAATATCAATATTGATATCTCCTAAGATGATTAAGTTTTTTGCCGAATTATCATTTAAAACATTGCTAAGTTCCTCAATAAAAACACTTTTCGCAAAATCATGAAGTCTGTAAATGCACAACAATGTGTAATCATTATTATGAACGACCAAAGATATTTTAGTTATATCTGGACTAGACATTTTTAAAAAAGAGCAATCGCACACAAAACCACTTCTTACATAAACAGCTACACCTCCAGCAGAATACGATTCATTGCAATTACCAAAAAGAGTGTAACCAGGAATATTATACATGCTAAGTTCATTTTCGTAAATCCAAATTTCAAATTTCATATCGGCCCTATTCTGTTGAATGAAAGGCAAGCCCGCATGTCATTATAAAGGGTTTTTTTTTTTATAGAGGTACAGAACTTCGAATTGAAATAAAACACAAGAAAATTGTTTTAATATCCATTAATTCAGCTTTTTTAGAAGAATATTTTTATGCCATTAATCTTTAAATATGGTTTGGGCGCCTTGCTGGCTCGAATAAAGCCAAGTCTAGAAGTCCGATTTTTAACCACTTTTTCGAGCATTTGAGGCCGTGTGTCTGCAATAACGCCACGAATGTTGGCTTCCAAGCCCCCTAACGTTTCTGGTTTGTTGACGTAGACGAACGACTTTACATATCTCCAAAGAAAATAATCCAATGGTGTCAAATCACACGATCTGAATGTTTCCTGTGTAACTGGCTCGCAAGAATCATTTCGGAAGAACTATGGCCCAATGACTCCACTCCAAACAGTCAGTTTTTGTGGATATAATGGCGTCTCAAGGTACTCCTGTGGATTCTCTTCACACCAAATGCGGTAATTTTGCTTGTTGACGTGACCCTTCAACCAAAAATGAGCCTCATCACTGAACAAAATTCTTCGATGAAAATCAGCATCGAGATCAATTTCATTTTCGGCCAACACACCAATTTTTACGCAAAATCTTCCATGAAGTTGATGGACAAAGCTCCAATTGCTGTGCACAGCAGCGGGTAGCGAATCGATTCATTCGGGTCCTCTTCAACACTTTGCTCTACAGCGGCAATTGTTTCTTCGGTGCGCACTGTTCGACGTCTCTGCGGATGCGTATTATCACATAAAGTAAACGTTGTGCGAAAACGATCCATGGTTAACCGAATTAATTGCTCTGATGGACGATTATGTCGACCATAAAATGGACGGAGCTTGCTTTTAAACTTCGCGAACTGAACCATTATTTTCGAAATAAATTTGCACGATTTGCAAACGTTGTTCTTTTGTCAACCTGTTCATGATGAAATGGCAAAGCTAACTGAACATAAATGACATTAGAGTTGGCCGATTCGACCACAAGATGTCAGTTTTATCCCTACTCGAAAAATCAACCTCTTAAAAAACACTCGATATTTGATTCTTCGTATTTGACTGATTTTTGAGGTGAATTGTGCCATATGTTTTCCATCAATTTACGAATCCCAACCACAACATATTCCTCTATTTTCCGATCGGCCAGTTGAGGTGTTCTTTGGCGAATTTCAATCTTTTTACCAAACTCTTTTTCGATTGCGCAAGGGCAAGAGCTACCAGATCTTTATCTTGTGAGCGCATACGGACCGTATCAAAGCTCGCCTCTATATTTAAGTTTGCCTTAATGTCTTTAGCAGGGCAGCACTTCAAATATCTCGCTTTCCTCTTTAATGACATCGCATGTGATCGATCTTGGAGGTAACTCGTCGTCAACAGCGAATGTACGCAATGCTCGGTCATGTTGCGGCTTGAATTCTACCAAGAAAATCGCACAAAAATCGCCTAAAACAAAGTTTCTGTAGTGCCCGTAGTGTATTGGTTAGCATGTCTGCCTGTTTCGTAGAAGTTCGACGTTCGAACCGCAGGAAAATAAAACTTGTTCTTTCCACGGGAGTCGCCTTAAGCAAGGAATTGGCAATTACTCCCAGAGTAAATACACTGGTATGAAAATCACTTTTTCAATTAGTCATTCGGTATCTAATTTCTAGGTCCCCTCCATTCCTCACAAGATATTTGCTTCTTTTTTTATATTCTTAATAAATACTAAGCTGAAAACTACCAGGGACTGTGACACAAAACTACAAGTAGTTGTAATACCAGTGAATTACGACAAGTGTGAAAAATTTCTGTAATACAAAACAAAAAATTTGCTTGCTCTTCTACAAGTGTAAGGGACATATTCCTACAAATGACTCTTTATTTGTAAACTTATAGATAGCTTTGTGTTGTAGGGCCCAGGGTTACTGCCATTCCTTTTTTTGTGGTGGAAATAAGGTGATTTTGATTTCTTATATAACCTCAAGGGTAGCGTTCCGATTAAATTGTGAAGCTGAAAGAAAAGAAGAAGCATGGGATTTGAACGAACGTATCTAGAAGCGGGGTATCGATCGAACCCCTGACCACTACACGATTGTCCTTTTTTTATTATAAGAGCTCTACTGATGATTGTCAAACCGTTCGAATTCACATTAAAGTAGAGTGGTTCACACTCATTACTTTGGCCGTATAACACTAATGTAAAATGTTTAACTTAACTTTGTTTTTCTGTCGCATTACAATTCACAAAAGCTTTAAAGCGATATTCTTCATAGCCTCTTGTACTCCAAATGGTTCAGTGGGAGTTCTTAACCCCAATAACCCAGTCACCAAACCCAACCCACTGCCGCCCCTCTCCTCTAACTCCTTATTCTCGGGGAGCACAATAGTTCCTTGAGATCCGAGTGAGTTGCTGGCGTGCACTGCCTATCCAACCTAACCTAACATAGCCTCTTGTATCTTACAAGTTGCAACACTTAAATAACAAATTTAAACACCATTTGAAATTGAAAATCTGGCAACCTTAAAAAAATTAAGTCCAAAATGAGGTCTCTACCTTCAGTACTGGCAGTGAAATTGAACATAACATGGGTCAGGGTACACAAAAGTTAGCTTTTTCTTAAATTGTCAAAAAAGTGGTGTCACACTCGCCCTGAGTTTTCGCTGGGTAATGCACATAGCTGTCAAATGGCATGTATTTTTGTTCAAATGATGGGTGGTGATTTTGTGGTTAAGCGTTTTTTATGGATTGAAAACCCCAGTTTTTTTTTTGACAACTCATATAGTTGTCTAGGAAACCTCGGTCAACTCTGGGTAAAGTTCAACGAACGGACCTAATAACGAGTGAATTTAATCTCGAGCTGTCAGTTGAATCAACGAAGTCAACGGATTCTGTGGGACGACCCCTTATATCTGTTGACATTCTGCCTGGCTTTTCAATTCCTGTGCCTCACAATCTTACAAAACTTATGTCGTTTTCCATTGGTCGTTCGGAAGCCTTCTGAACGCTTCTCAAACCGTCCCATTGGCATCAAATGACAGTTACTCTCCTCTAAAAAAGAGAAATTTGATTCTTGATTTGAAGAAGGAAGCGAAGCCAGAAGCACTCACACACTGAAACACTGTTGACATCAAAATTGACAAATATCATTTGACACCTTTAAAAATTGGAAAAAAGTGACCTGAAAACAATAATTATTTTGTGATATGAGTTCTAAAAACATTTTAAGACATATTCCTGTGGTTTTAAGTGAATTATTGTCATCTTCATCAAAAAAATAGCGCTTGATGTTTCACACCGATAAACAATACAAGCAACGAAACTTCAAAACAAATAAAAGTGTTACTTTGGCATCCCGGATCGGAGAGTTTTTCCGGACTACCAATAGAAATCGGCATTAGCTTTTTCTTAAATTGTTAAAAAAGTGGTGTCACACTCGCCCTGAATGTGAAACTGAGTGTGTTTTGAGCCCTGCGTTTGCCTTCAACTCGCCCTAGGTTTTCGCTGGGTATTGAACAGGGCTGTCAAATGGCTTGTATTTTTGTTCAAATGACAGGCATGGGTGGTGATTTTGTGGTTAAGCGTTTTTTAAGGATTGAAAACCCCAGTTTTTTTTGACAACTCATATAGTTGTCTAGGAAACCTCGGTCAACTCTGGGTAAAGTTCAACGAACGGACCTAATATCGAGTGAATTTAATCTCGAGCTGACAGTTTAATCAGGCAGCGAATGTGTCCAACGGATTCGATGTGAGGGCCCCTTTTGTCGGTTGACATTCTGCCTGGCTATGCGATTCCCGTGCTCCGTAATCTTACAAAAATAAATCAACAGCTTTTTACCCATCGTCCCATTTTTAAATGTACTTATGTGCATTTGAGTACTCACCTTCACTTGCTGTTTACGATAGTAAGACCCGATCTTTCCCCTTTCATTCTTTGCCCATGTGTTTTCTTATCAATATTCGGTGGTAAAAAATTAAATACATCTTTTATATTTATATAAAAAATAAATTTATTAATTAACATTGTTCGTTTTATAAAAACTTTATAAATAAAATATTTTCAATATTCCTGCCACACTACCATCGAAACCTATTTTATAGTCTCGAGTGCGTTCAGAACAATAAAAGTTTGTTTTAAATTTCAGTATTTCTTACAACTAAACTTTATAAATACATTTTTTTTTTCTACAAATACATAATATAGGTAAATCGAAAAGTCATAGAAATCTTAAATTTTACGAAATAGTAACTCTATCAACAACAAAAAATAAGTCTTTTTCTTCACATTCACAGTATTCCTGCCTTTTTCTTCGTATCCTAACTATCGCTTGTGTTCACAAAAATGTACATAATACCAAAATAATAGAACCTTATACTTTGACATGCAGGTATCGCTCAGTATCTTCTCAGAATAACTCAACATTCACAATCTGTTTTGTGTTTCTTTGTACTCTCGTTTTGTTTTGTTTTGTATTTTTCCTCTTTTTTTTTCTGAGCATTTAGAGCTCGTTTCACAAAAGACAAGTTGTTTCGTTTATCTGGAAAATATTGACACAAGAATGTTATCTGCATTGTAATGTGTTGCATTAATTGAGGTTATGAACTAGGGGCCATAGTCTATTTGGCGTTTCTTTTTCTCTTCTTATCACCACACTGTGTTTTAATGTTTATATTTTTATTTGTCCAATACTATAGGAAGTATGTAGCTTGATTTTGTTTGATGTCATAATTTGATTTGCTTTTCCGAGAGTAAAAGCCCAAACACACCCTGTACATCGGTTATAGAAATCATTTGGCTGTGGAGTGAGATCTTTGTTTGTTCATGATAAGCAACATGCCGGCATTCATGCCAACACTTCCCCATTTGACACATTCGGACATCTGCGATGGAAAGATGTTATAAGTACGATGTCTTAATTGAAACATGAGAATAAAATCAATTACCTGACGTTTTCTGACATCTTGTTGTCGACTGCCATATCGGCACCAATAGGAGAAATGCTTATTATTATGCCAAAGGCTCTGTTTGGCTTTGCGGGCAAAAGCAACCTGGAAAAAGACAGAAAGAATTGGAGGGCTTTAGTGAGGATCTTTATGGTTTTTTGTGAGTTGTTAGTTGTTCGTTTCTGAATAATTTTTCGCTGTACATGTTTTCGAAGAACAAGACGATTTGCATAAAATCAGAGTTTCAACACAAAATCCTGGAATCTCTGTTCCCCTTAGTTTCTAGTTAAGATTTCTTGTTCGAATACCACTTAAAAGCAACTAATTGAAAGTCATTATACAGAACACTGCACTTTAATTTGTATCTACATTATTTACATGATTTACACACTAATCGTGTCATTCTATTCACCTTTGGTTATTCTGTGAAAACCCCTACTCGAGGGAAAATTTTCTTTTGGTTTATCTACTATCGCGTTGCATAGTCGTTTTTGTTTCTTGTAAATTCTTATTCTAAACACGATTGCTTGATCTGTATGTGAAAACCCACTTTGCTTTCCGTGAATGCTTGGAATTCTATTTCACAGTATAAATGAAATACCAATGTTGTGGAAGTTATGAAAAATCGTGTACTCGTTATTTAAATTAGCAAAGCGATCACATTTGCATTTCTAGACTTTAAAATTCCAATGAATTGTTTTTTGTACTGTCGTACTCTTCTAGTACCTACGTAATTTTTTTATGTGCACATCAAAATATGTAAATATATAAAGAAGTAGGGTGGCGCAACAGAGCGAGGAGGCCTAGCGCATTTCTCACAACCATACCTTTTAAGGGAATGGAGGGGACCCACAATTTTCTGCCGATTCCCAACGGCTAATCGAGAAAGCACTTTTTATGTGGGATTCGAACCACGAAACTTTGAACATCAAGGGCTACGAAGACCCTTATAATGTTGTCAACACAGTGCGAGCGATTAGGAAATTAGGAAAGGACTAGAAAGAAGGTGACGATGTACATTGTTTTTAAACTAATGTGAATGCAATGCGAGGGAAGGACAGAGTTAGGTAAAGCATTTCACAACCGGGTCGTCCGGCCAAAGAATTAAAATCTATATTTTACTGTACGCCCGAAATCTGCCTGAAGATAAAACTGATTTGCATTCCTTGCGAGGCGTGTATTGCTGTTAAATTGTTTAAAGGGAGGAATACAACTGGGTGTTTCATCCGAGCATTGTTTTTATGAATATCTTGTCATGTAACATGGAAATCTTAAAATCTTAGAATACTTCAAATCTACAAATGTATCGTTTTTTTTTTCATTTGAAGTAAGAATTCGTGAAACCCTTTAACTTGCTTAAAACGCAATGTATTTACTTGAATGTTACGTTATTGAAAAGACGTTCTGGAGAGGAAGTGCACAATATATGTGTTCATAGTTGTGCGTAGCGTTTGAGGCAAGTTTTTATATAAAATAAGTTGGTAATCACAACAAGAAAAGAATCAAAACACTTTTCTAGAAAAGCAAAGGTAACACTTCTTGATCATTTGCGTCCAGGGGAAACCCTTGGCCGTTTCGAAAGAAAAACACTCCGAGCAATATATTGCTCGTACGTGAAGACAATGTGTGGAGAAGAAGACACAACAACGAACAGTATGAACCAGAGAATCAGCTGCGGTAAGGTAGTGTCAAAAAGACCGGGAACTTTCGTAGCCATTTTTTGCTGGTTGGTTTGAAATAAAATGTTGTGTTTTCAACATTTTAGGGTTTGTAACGGTAGAGAATATTGAAAGCTTCATTCGAAGCTGCCACACAAATAATTTGCTATTAAAGTGATAACTACTCTAAAAAAAATAATGAAACTCAATTGCAGCCGGATATAGCCGTTAACTCAAATAAGACGCTATCTTTGATTTTACCTAGGAAAAAAATGGTGTTTCAGGTAAAGAGGGTAAGAGTTGACTCACTGCATTATCTTCTCTGTGAACATGGGCATAGCCAGAAGAGTAATCATCGCGAGACTACGATGGCTGGGACATGAAGAGCGGATGGACACAAATGCTCCGGCTCGACGGGGTTAAAGAAGGAGGTCTTCCCTCTCGAAGCGAGAGGGAAGACCTCATTTTAGTTGGTGCAATCAAGTTGAAGAAGACCTCAACCGACTTAAAGTCCAAACTGGAGAGAGCTCGCCCGAAATCGAATTCGTTATAGAAAGATGTTGATTGAGGCTCAGGTTTACTCTAAATTGTAACGCCGACCAAAGTAAGTAAGTATAATCGCAACTATAGCAACTTTGAGATATTTTTTTTTTCGGTGTCGCTTTGAGTTGATGGGAAGTTTGTAGTATTTTTGTGTGTGTTGCTGTTTTTTCTCCACTTTCCTGCATGGAAAACAACACCAAAACTCAATTGTTATCATGAACTCATCCAGTACACTAATTTGCTTTGTTGTTTTTATCGCGGAAATGGTTTATAGTGCTGGACAATGTACAAAAATACGAGAAGTAGTTGACAGCAACTGTGATAAAGATGCTTAGTATGACAGTGCTTTTGATTAAAAGACATTACTGTGGAACCTTGGTGTATTGAGAGTCGAACTCATAAAACTATAAATATTCGAAGCAGAAAGAAATTCTTGTAGGAGTACCACAAAGTAGTGTCTTAGGGCCGAGTTTGTACTTTTTGTACAAAATGGATATTCAGTTTCAAATCTTTCCAAGTTTTTTTAAATACAATCTTTGCTAATTAATAAAAAAAATAAAATGAAGGGGCAACAGAGTGGAGAGCTCTATAGCCTAGCCCATTCTTGTGAGGAAATGGAAAGGACCGACAGTTGTTTTGCCGTTTCCGGATAAGTGAAAAAGCGCTTTTTCATTAAATTACTTCCCGAGAAATTGCCAATTAAAGGCAATAGTCTTTGATGTTTCTGGGATTCGAACCTTCCACGTAAGAGACGGACATGCTTATCACAACGCCACGGATACCACTTTTGCTAACTAATTCGTTTTATTTATTAGTAAACTTTTCAAGTTGTCATACGGAATTCGAATCAGAGCAGCTGGTTTGGTTCAAAAATGTAAAATGTCAACTGCCAAACCACCGATTAGTGTTTTCTTATCACTCAAAGGTTACCCAAAAATAGATTAAAACAAAAAAAAACCTAACGAACATCAAAGCAATGACTTAGAGCTAGGCGCTGCCAAAATGAAGCATGAGATTAGCGGCATAGCGGTCCAAGCACTTTGTCTCCATGTCGATCACAGAGTGAGCTCTGCTAAAAACTCACAAACAAAATAAAAATCTATAAGTGTGCCGCTGTGAAAAAGATTTGATATGACAGTGAGCCTGGCTCTATAGGTTTTTCAAATCAAAAACAAAAATAAAAATGCCGGGCTCAAATTGGCACTGCAAAAGCAACTGTTGCTGATTAAACTATAAATACCCGAAGGCCGCCTTATCACAATAGCCAATTAAAAAGGTCTCTACCCTGTGCCCCCTTCTTTCTATGTGTAGAATGTAGCCTATAGTGCGAACTTTAATTTTTGTCTCAATTTACTCAAATATGAAAATCACTAGCAAAAAAAAAAACCAACAAATAAAAATCATTTTTTCAAGTAAATTGATAAAGATTGAACTTAATTTAGCCATATGGCTAGAGATACAACAATCATCTCGTTGGGGAGAGGTCAGTTTTATTGACAATCTCTTCCCCTAGAACCTAGACCGGGCATATTTATGTGAAGGTATAGCGCGAGCGATCATTTGTCAAATGAATCACATTCAAATGAAGCTTTTGTTTGTTCATTTTGTGTGAAAAAAAAAAACACTTCGAGAACATGAAATAGAGAGAAGTCGTTAAGGTTCTTCAACCTTTGTTTATATAATTACCTGATTTCTAATATCTTTTTCGTTGTGGGGTAGTTTTTCCTTATCGGCAAAGTTATTTATACGCAATTCCCATCCATTTTTCCAAACATCTTCTAAGTTTAGCTTGAACATTCTGAATGTACCATTTTCTCGTATTTTCACAGAAAATATCTCAATAGTTTCGGGTTTTGGTTTGTTTTCTGAAATGAAAGAGAATGAAACCATAATCAAGTTTTATTGTTGAACATGTTTAAGTTTTTGTTTGTTTTGGCTAAAGTTTTGTTGTACAAATGTGTGTGTATTTTTTTTTGATATCGAATTTAATGATTGATGTCGTTTAAATTGTGATTAGATTAAATAATTTATAAAACACCGAGCTCACTCAATTGATAACAGTTCAAAACATTTGATTAAAGTGAAACCGACCGACGGCGACGTGACGGCTGACGTGTGACCTTGCACGTTCATGAACCTTCTACTAAAGATCTACTGGATAACAAAACCTCACAAAAAGCAAACCACTTCAAATCAATTATTTCAAAATGTTATTCATACATTTCACATATTATGCGACTGTTTATGACTTTGAATGCAATCATTTCATAACAATTGTTTAACAAGGCGAGTGACAAGTTGATACACTGTCACTATTTGTGGTTTTATTTTACCGTAGGTAATAAAAATAAGTCTTATCATGTTGTGATTCAGATATTATTGAAGAATAAGACGCCATGTCATTGTTTTAGGAATTGAGCTTCTACGAGTAATCAAAAATAATTGCGAATTTTCTTATGAGTTAGCTTAGTTGTGTTTAGCAATTGTTTTGGAAAAACATTGACACAATGCATTTTAATTAATAAAAGCGAATTTTTAAACCAGGTGGATATTTTGAGGAGTACCACCGTTTTTTTGTAGCGTTAAAGGATTGTTTGTTAAACAAGGGAGAAAATGGGAAAAGTTGCACATTGCCCCTACTAAATGGTCGGATTGGTTTAATTTGAAGGTAATCGTGAATCTTTATATCTGATACATAGTTGTAATGTGCTCATCATCATAGATCTCCATACTGATTAAACGATCATAATGTTGGCCAACTAATAGCCTCCAGTCTGAGGTGGCTCTAAACATACCGCAATCGGGCCACTATTATCCTTTCTTAATAAAACAAAATGGCTGAAAATTAAGATTCTCGCTAACTAACCCAGGTTGGTACGCGTTGATGATAAAAGTCTGTATACGATTTTGTACATAGTTGCAAAACTGCAGCGTCATCGAAAATAACAGACTGCCAGCAAAATATTCCGAGTCCCACGGTCGGTATTGGAAACATGAGATGAATCGAATAACACTCGAAGATTCAGCAAGAAGAGTATTGTGAAAGGCCAATTGAAAATAAAACTTATTGAGTTCGACAACGACTGCCTTGTGTACAACACTTGTTTCATTTATTTTGTTGCTTCACAGTTGTGCTAGCGCTATCCCCCGATAGCGGGACACTTACTACGGTAAGGTAGTGTCTGTGTAAGCCATCAATTGCTGCCTTTTTACATGAGCGGTATTGGTTCTTCGTTCTAGTCTGTCTGAAGCGCAATATACTAAGATATTGATGAAATGAGATAAGATTATCAGACTTCTTGCTAAGAATTATCGGCATTATAAGTTTTTATCCTTTTCTCTAACAGCCGATTATCGAAGTCCGATTAGTCATGAAAATGCCAGCCAATAAAGTTTTTTGTACTTTAAAAATAGTTTTAGAAAAATAAACTGCAAAAATGACTAAGATAAGATTGAATTTGAAGCGGATTACCAAACACTGCTGATTTAAAAGATCTAAGACAATAATTTACAAGTGGTAGACTTTTCAATATAAAAATACGTTCAAATGTTTTTGGAAAATATGATATGCACTTAATAAAAATAAATACAGCGGCACAACAGAGCTATAGCGTGTTCTATAGCAGATTTCTCTCAACCATGTGAGGTGGTACCCATGACATGATGGTTAGCATGTCTGACTGTTACGTGGGAGGTTCCACGTTCAAATCCCAACAGAAAAAAAAGTTTTTCCAATGGTATCGCCTGTCGCGAGGTATTGGTATGTTTTCCGATAGCAATTTCCAATGTCATGAAGAGACTTTCTCACTAAGCCGTTTGGAATCCGCAACAAATTTAGGTCCCCTTTATTTCTCACAAGTTTTGGTTGTGAGAAATGAGCTAGGGGTCGCCGCTCTTTTTCGCCACCCTACCTTATACCTTGTGAGGAATGGAGAGGCCTTCAATTTTGGGCCGATCCTGAACGGCTTAGTGAGGCAGCCTTTTCATGACAATGAAATTGCTTTCGTAGGACTTGCCAATTCCTAGAGAAAGCCGATACCTGTTGAAAACCAGTTTTATGTTTCTGGGACTCAAACCTCGGACTTCTACGTAACCGACGGACCTGCTAATTACTACACCACAGTTCCCACATTTGCATAGTTTCATCTCGTTTAAATTTGTGTGCTCCCCATATTTGCTAATGGAAATGTGCTTGAACCAAGAAGTTGTGTGAAAAACTTATTATCTTAATCTGCTTACCCGCTTGAGAGAGGTTTTTAAAAACCTTATGCCTTTTACAATAAGGGGAAACAAATCCTTTCGTTCAATTCGAAAGCGCTTGAAATCGAGTGTAGCAAACAAACCCAGCTAATCTGTTTTTACTTCCTATCGCTCAAAGGTCATAAGCAAAACAATTATTATGGTTTTTATAATTATTGTTTTTAACTAAAAAACCGCGACCATTAGGTTTTTTTTTTATTGTTGTCAAGGAGTCACGAGTCAACCAGTTTTGATGCTAAGTGGATTAATTTAATTAACATCTATCAGAGGTGCTTGTATGAATATATTATGCCAAAAATCATGTTATATTTCCAAGGTTTGTTGTTGGTATTTGTTCTCAGAGATGGCCATCG
The DNA here is from genome assembly GCA_949752695.1 of Melanostoma scalare. Lineage (NCBI taxonomy): Eukaryota > Metazoa > Arthropoda > Insecta > Diptera > Syrphidae > Melanostoma > Melanostoma scalare. Next base: position 63,265,202 of record OX456985.1, read on the forward strand.
TAGGTATTAAAAAGTCTTCACCAAAAATTTAAATCTTATATTGACAAAGAGGTTCCATACTTATGTGGTTTGGCCTGAAGCAAGCTTCCCAATAATTGCATAGCTAATGATTTTGTTTTGTATTTCTTCATTCAAATCATTATGAGTCCATTTTCTCTAGAACTATGTTGCCAATCTGCTAAAATATTACCGCTTCTTCGTTACTTTATCTTCATAGGACCAATCTCCTTCAACCTTCTATTTGGTTTAAATCGTATTAGTTGTTTTCGAGATGAATTCTTTATCGAACTATGGCTATTTGCACAGTCACATTTATAAAACCATCCGCCGTTAACAATGAGTTGAAATCTAATGGTTAGTTGGGCCCAATGGTCTTAATTACTCTGCAAACGGTTTTTCTTTTACATTACGTGGTAGTGGATGTTAAGTCTGTAACTGTAAGACTTGGTTCGCCATTTGGTTTGCCATTTTTGATAAACAACTGTGTCATTTTTTGCTAAAAATGATTTGGCCAATTCATTTGCAAATTACAAGCCGTGCATATTAATAATTGTTTTCTTTTTTGTGTGAATCTTGGACGTGCGGTTTTTGCAAATTCATTTTTCTTTTTCTATTCGATCGAAACCGTGCAAAGTTTCTTGACAGTCAGTAATTTCGTACATTTTAATCAGAAATTAAATATAAATTCAGGCTTTTACTGTTTATCATAATTTTCATGCGTTGCTTCTCAACTGCATCCATTCGAACACGCAATGTGGGCATAAAGATTGTTTATTGAAAAATTACAAAAATAACCCGTTTGATGAGGATTAAATATGCAAATTAAAAATACTTTCAACATTTTGCGCGGGTCTATTGAGCTTGAAGTATGTGCTTTTAAAAATTAACCAACCATACTGAAGTTGCAGCATCAAGAAGAGCTGCAGTACAATATTTAAATTTGCATGTTTGAAGTGATTAGTGAGGTATTATAAGATGAGCTCTCGATTGATTTATAATTTGTGTATTGTCTGAGCTAATGAAGATGTGTACTAAACAAATACCACGTATTTATTTTTTTTGATTTAGAGCCATTTAAACAAACAATGGGGTTTTTGTCCCAAATTTTTATCTTCAACTCCACTTTTTGCGAGTCTTTTTAATTGCTTTCGCTCTTTTTTTTTTAACTATGTTTGTTTACCTTAATCGTAAACACAACATTGTGCTATCAAAAGCAGATAAATAATAGATTTTCTTTTAAGTCTCTTCTAACATATATTCTATTGAGTCTTATGTTGTCGCGTCGTATTTGGATAAATAAAAAACATCTCTGTGTGTATAGTTCGCACCGAAGAACCTTGCTGTACGAAAAGTTTATTTACATATAGGTATGGGCTCTGAAGGTTTTATATATGTAAGTAGTCTACGTGACTTACAAAACGTTTCACCATAGTCGTTCTCGTATTCTTTGGATTCAATTTGTTACTTTACATTGATGAATAGTTACTTACAAATGATGATCGTTTATTTGAATGATTGTAGAAACTACAATTCAAATATAAATTCACGGCAAAATGGTGGTAAGGGCATAGGTAGGTACTTTACAAGAAAGAGCACGCTGAAATAGTGCGGTGGAAAATAGAATAAATGAAAGAAAGAGAGTAATATGGACCTAAGAGTACAAGCATCTTAAAACGTAGATAAATGTACAAATGCTTGCTCATAGATACACACATATTCACCTTGAAAACATGTAACAAATGTGGGAGTATTTATTTACGTAGCCATGGGTGGATTTATATGTCACATAAACAAAACACATTTTTATGAGGAAAAAGTTGTAAAATAACTAAAATAACTGGGGCAGGGAAGCTGCTGAATATATGAGATTTGATCAAGAAAGTTTGTTTTGTGGTGGCTAGTTAAGAAGCAACGTGTGGTACCCGTGGCGTGATGGTTAGCATGTCTGCTGTCAACCCAGAGGTTCGTGGTTCGAATACCAAAAGGCAAAAATGTTTTTTCACGGCTCCTCGCTGTGTTGCGCCACCCTATTTATTTATTTTATTTTATTGAGAAGCAAAAAAATTTAAACAGCTAATCGTTTTCCATTGGCTGTTGCAATGCATCTTCTAAAGTTCGAAAGTTTTGAATGGTCTCTTATGAGAATGAAAATCATCCATCAACTGACTCACTGACTGATTCTGTAACGTTGTTAGATTCCAATTGTAATGCGAATGATGGTTCATAACGAAATTTATAATCTGCTTACTATGTGATATATGAAATAGTTTGAATTTAAGCGGAGAGTAATAGCAAGTGAGTAATTACTTCCATCACTGACTCCCTGACTTACATCTGTAACGCGATCTCAATTGCTGGACGAAGGTTTCCGGCTGATTCTGTGCGGTGTATTTTTTTTTTTTTGTCATCAATGCCTACCTGTTGTTCTCTTAGTTTGCGTGAATATCTTAAACATCAGCTTAGAACAAGAGCGGGTAAGCAAATTAAATGACAAAAAATATTTGTTGCGTGAAAACTGATAGCAGTTAGTACCCATGAATAGTTAGTTCCTTGCGTTTCGTACCGATATGCCTATTTTTCGTCCCCTTAGTCTTTTTGAAACCTTCTGCATTGTGGCAAAATGATACGAATACCATGTAACAAAACATAGCAGATGATAGAAACAAGGAAGAGCAAAGAAAGGGTTGAACTTCAGTTTTTATGGAATCGTCGCATTTTAAGCCTTGTCATTTTTCAGTTGTTTAAGCGAAACCCAAATTGTAGTAATGGTGAATAAGAAATTGTTTTCGTTTTATCGCAGCTTTTGGCTTAAAGCTAAAATAAAATCTCAGTTCCATGTGCTTTTTGCACGGTAATCCATAACCAAGTCAGCAAGATGCTGTTGTACCCTTTTTAGAACACGGTCACGTTTTGAGCGTCAAAACGGCATGATTAGAACAAAATTGAAAACTAAACTACACCGCTCTGTCGATCAGCTTTCGATTACGTTATAATTTTGCCGCTCTACCGCTCAGTGCGCGGCCGTGCCCTCAGAGCGATGTCGCTCAGCTTTAAATTTTGTTCTGATGCTGCTGCTCAGTTCGTGGCCCTGCCCTAACCCGTAATGTTTTTTCAAAGTTTGATATATGAAAGTTATTATAAAAATATATTTTAAGCTTATACCTAAACGCGAATGTGTTGCTAATTTCGCTCTTAAAAAATGTATTCCAGTGGTCAATCTTAGTTCACTTAGTTCAGAATCTCATAGTTCATCTAACTCTACAGTTCACGTTAACAATAATTCATATTTTGAAGAAATGGACACGAACGAATTGTGAATATACTGCGGTGTGATTTGTTACAGAAATCATTTAGTTTAGTTCAACACCTAACTGAACTGATTTCGGTGGAATGAAGTCAGCAGTGTCTACAAATAAAGTTTCTGTTTTGTTTTGAACTAACTTATGTATTTATTGTTCAAACTATTGCTTTTACTGTAGTAAATTGATATTTGATAGCAAGCGCGCTAAATCAGAGAAGATAGAGTCCCATAAATTGAAAGCTTTACTGAAGTATTGAACTAAAAGAAGTGAACAGTGAACTTAATAAAAGCAAAGGCAGCGTTCATTGAACTGAACTTAAAAGGCAAGCCTTGTGCTGCATATCTGATGTGCCATATAAATGAAATTTATTATCATTACTAGAGTATTCCCTTATTTCGTCTGATAATAAGATAGTATCATTTTGCCTTTGAACCACAGAGTAGGTAATACTGAAAATTGTTTCTTAGCCCTTTTTTGGCAGAAAGCAACCTCCAAAATGGCGGAACTTAATTGAGCGTCTTTTTTTATAATATTCACTTTAATATAAATAAGTGTTTGATACTGCAGTTTGAATGAATTTTTCTATATTCTCCTCATTTGAAGATCGAATTAATTGCTTCCCAAAAAAAAAGTAACGTTCACTTTTCAATTGATTTCAAATCACCTGACATGGCGACAGAGGTTTCCCGGGGGAATTTATATTTTGTGGACAAAAATAAACTGCCTTACCGCAACTAAATTTTCTCTGTATTATCCCTACTGTGGTGGGAACTAAATTTGGGCGGAAAACCCCTGTTGACTAGACTCCTTTGCCATCTTACTGTGAGTTGATTTAGGATCAATTAAGAAAGTGCACCTTGGTTTCGGTTGCAGTATTTGAGGGTGTTTCAAGCCCTTGCTTGTACGAGCTGAATTTCTGAGTTATACCTACTTTTTGGGATGATATAAATTTAGAAATAACTTGTGTTTTTGTTTTAGAAGTTTGTTTTTTAAATTAACAACACTGTTGTCAATTTGACAGTTAGCGGTGTATTTGTGCTCATGCTCAGTACTTCAGAATAACGCTTGCAAATTATTACAGCTCGAAAGGTGGTCGAAAATTGAACTTCCCAATTACGCTTCTCTTGAGACAGCTTTGGTGGGGGCCATATACCAGAAGTTGTTTAAAGCACTAATCACATAAGAATTTTTAATAGTATTTATTCAGTTTGAATTTGTATGCCTGTTAAAAAATACCGTTTACTTAGCAATCCAAGCCAACTCACAACGCTATCTGCAGGTAAACAAGTAAAAACAGATTTCTTTCTGACAATGTTTTCTAAGAGTCATTTTGAGCTACAACATATACAAACATATACACTTTTTTTAATCAAGGCGAACTCGCAGCATTTTTCCCATAAACACAAAGCTCTCGTTTCGCAAATCCCTCACTGTGAAGCCTCAAGTAATTGGAATGTGTGCTTCAATAACTGTTGAAGCACACAGTCTTCACACAGTTCAATTTCTTTTACCCAATTAAATTGGCTTTCGACCAGAATACTACTCACGACCACGAGTTTCTTTAACCGCTATGTTTACCATTTCTGTCTTCTTTTCCTTTACTTTGCCACGAATATCATCATAATCATGGGTAAGCTAAGGTGGTGCATTTGCAAATGGCGATTTTGACACGCACCCAATCAAACCATTTTTATTGGAGGTATTCATATAATCGAAATGTATTCACCAAGTGATAAAAGCTCGCTGTTCCTCCCGTAGCAACAGCTTGACAAACTCGACAAGACAACAAGACATACTAATTTAAATTTGAACAGTCTGATGTGCGATTATTGTCAAACACGCGTTAAATTGATTTTCTAATTTAAGATTTCTTGTGTGACGTTGAAAACACGTCAGCAGCATTGTTAAATACTATCAGGTGCCGGCGCGCTGCGGGCAGAGAACTAATAAATGGGCAAGGGTAAAGTTCAAGAAACCAAATGTTTCATTTTTATGGAGTCTGTCATTTGTCACAAAAGTAGGTATACATACTCGTAGTTCGGGTAATGATGCGGCTTGTTTTGATTTTCGAAAAGAAATCCTATTTTTAAACATTCGCGCCATAATTAACGATGTTCAAAACACACTCGTTGGTAGAGTTGATAGGTACCTACGTTTATATTTGTTTTCGTTCTAGATACTTTATAGTTGCGATGGGATGTAGTATAAAGCAACGAACGTATCAATGTGCAGATTACGTACGTAAATACGTGTGTATGGATGTATTTCGCTCTTATTTGCATATACCTACTTACAACTGACGAAGGTTGCTGCTCATGTGAATGTAAATAAACAATTCCCCATTAACATAAAAGAAACAACAGATTTATAAAATAAAATAAAATAATATTTTGCGTATGTGTGTGCATTTCGAATGCGATTTCGTCTGCATGACTGTCTGACGAGACTCCGAAGTGGCTTTTGAGGTACATGACTTATACGAGGGACGTAGTCATATCAGCGGGAGATTGTTCAGTTTTTTTCATGTTTTTCTTTATTTTTATAACTTCAACAACGCTTTTGAATATGAGTACATATATATGCATGTGAATGTGTGTGATACAACAATACTTGTTTACACTTTTTTGCATTTTTATAAATACTCGTATAATGAGATGAGATATTTGGAGTTCAGACTACTTTCAATTGGAAGTGGAATATGAGGAAATATGTTTATTTTTTTTTTTTATTTTTTATAGCATCGTTATAAATTATGTGTTTTACGATCTTTAAAGTTGACACATATATCGAGTTGAGTTGTTTTTTTTTTTGTACAAGAGAAAACTTTAAAAAAGGAAAAATAATTTTAACCTTTTTTTTTCATTTTGCCATAAAATTTCAATTGTTAAAAATGTTTTTTCTCACCAAATTGTTGAAGCTCATTAAAGCGTTGTTATTGTTACTGAAAAAAAAATTAAGTTAAGACGTGACATGGTGGATGTGACCTTATGATCGAGCGGTCTATACAAATTAGTATGCCAGATAAGTTCTGGGCGTAGCAAAAATCCCATCGGGTGTTTGCTTTAGCCGCAAAGAATAAAATCATCTTAATTATGAAATTAGTATTTTGAATTCGTATAGGTACCTACGACTTTTGTCGCCTGTTTAAGTTGAGACAGTAGAATTTGCGGAATTTATCAAACATCTGGCCACGCAAGTGTTTTATTTTCTGTTGTTCGGCGGAGAACTATGGTTTCAGAACAGTAAACATCCAATTATTTTTCCACGGGCCTCACCTCATCTTTCGCGAGGAATTTGCAAGACCTCTGAAAGTTATTAGACTGTCATCAAAAGAACTTCCGCACTTAGCCATTTCTGTGTCTGTCTGTCTGTCTGTCGGCCCTACCCGAGCTTGTTGTCCATGACTACTTATTTATTTCTTGATTTTTGACTCTTTTTAAAAAAATTTATAAGGAAACATGTTTCCTGCCTTTCTGTTTCGTGTTTGGTTCCAAATTTTATAACGAAATGGAAGGAGAATCAAATCTGATAGAAGAAGTTGGTAGCAATATGGAGCTATCTCAATACATAATTTAATCCTACGAGCTGCAAAGAATCACAGTGAGGGAAACATTTTTATAACTAACCGCTCCATCGATGCCACTCAATGAACTTCTATTGACCACATCGGAGCGTTGCCATTGACACCAGCCTCTCGTAAACGTGTTTTCAAAGGCCTTTACTCAGTAAACATAGGCAGAACCTCGTAAATGGGAATTGCGTACTGAAAAAACTCGCTATTCGATAAAGTAATCGTGTCACAGTCTTCGTCTGAACCTAATTTTGAATTAAATTTGGAATTCTAAAAAGAATGCATTATGAACATTTTTAGAAGGTCTTATAAACCTTCATTTGGTTTCCCAAATTTTCCATATGATCGACTGTTCATGAGTTTTGTATGTAACTCAAAAAGTTAAATATCTGGTTGCTCTGCCGCTCTCCACCTTCAGCTTACCTCTCAAACGTCCATGTCAGTATTTTCAGGCAATTCAGACTGTGAAGAAAATAGAAAAAAGTGAATTTCGTGTGCTCATTAAGCACTATTTTTTGCAGAAAAAATCGATTACGCAAACCAAACGAGTTTTTGTGGACGAAACGTGGATCCACCACAACATACCGGAGACAAAACAGCAGTCAAAATAGTGGGTTTCTCGGGGCGAATCATTTTTTTTCCATTTTCTTCTCAGTCAGCGCGGTAGTCTGATATTATTAACGGCTGTCAAAAACAAACTAAATGTCGCAGCTTGTTCAATTTTTAACAATACTCAACTGGCGGATGACTGTTGACGGTAGCAATTTCAATTAAGAGTCGGGAAATTCCAAAAGTCACGAACTTATAGAGCCGCCCTCGTATATATTAACTATTGAGTAATTTACGCTATAGAGTTGGTGTCCCACAAGGTTCCAAATTAATTCCTTTACTTTTCTTGATTTAAATCGGCTTTATATTTAAGTAGTTTTTACTGCATGGCGTTTTCACATGATTGCCGATATATAAATGACTTAATGAACGATATCGACAGACATTTTGAAATTAAAAATTCCGGTAACCACGCACACCACGGGGTGAGTACAGTATTGCACTCATTTAATATGTTTATTATTAACGCGGCTAATCTGGAATTTTAAATTTCAAAATGACTGTAAACAACCTCGAAAGCCTTAAAAGCGATATCGACAGAGATATTAATATTTTTTCAGGTGTTCGCTGGCTGGTTTGCGACCAGTGTTACCACTAGGATACAATAGTTTCCCGGTGCATTCTTTTTTTTCAGAGGATTCGGGGACTCATTTTTTTTTTAAAGCACTTTCTTGTAATCATTTATTCAATTTATTTATTACTTGATTTAAATGTACTCAATATTATAAAGCCCAACGCACTATAAAACTCCAGATGAATTGAAGTAAAGCAACCTCATCAATCGAAATATTTCTCACCTCGAACCAAAATTCAATTAAAAACCAATTAATTCAATTAGTGACTTGGAAAATGCGCCAATGAAGTTAGCCATTTGCAAAATATTTATTGTGAAACCTGCTCAAGCATTTGCATCGCTGAATGTATTCATTTTAAAATGTTTCAAATCCGCAGTATCATTGCTTAAAATGTTTAAAATTTTACAATGATATTGAAGATTCCTCGATGTTCAGACCTGCAATCAATAGAAACTAAACAATTGAACAGATTCGAGAGAGAATCAGTTGAGGGCATCATGTTTCCAAAAGGACTTTCATCTGAAAATGATATACGAAAATGGTTTGTTTCTTCTTTTGAATTCCTAAACTCTTTTTTTTTGCTTTATTTTTCATAGCAGAAGTAGCATTGTGTGTCGAAAAAATAATTTTAAATTTATTTAATTTAATATAAAGGACTCTTTTTTTCGTTCTTTCGACACCCATAGATAATGTTAGTCCCAGCATTACTATTTACCAAACCAAACTGTACTATTCCAAAAGTTTATTGTTATAGCCTATAAATAGTCCTCTAAGTTTCAGTGTTTGATCGCTTGCTGAATCTTATTAACAATGAACAACTTTAATGAATCCTATTCTTACAATCTCTGCAAAAAACGTGTTCTTATTAATTCTATAACACAATTTACTGCATTTGTGGTGTACACAAAAGAAAGTTCAAATAACCTTAATGAGTATAAAAAAAGCAAAAAGAAAACAATAAGTGTTTTCAATCTTCTATTGAAACTTGTATCTTTTTTGGAAAAATAAAATTTAAACCAAAATTTTTTTGAGGAAACCGCATTCAATAACACTAACAGAAAACAAACAAATTCATCGACATAATATATTTACACACATTATACTTGAGAAAAACAAATTCTGGTTTTAAGGTTGTTGATACAAAAATGGCAATCTAAATAAACAAAGCAAGGGAAGTCCACTCATAACGAAATGTACTGACCTACATTAAAATTCATTGGATTCTTGAGTTGATTTGTGTGCACTTTTCTATAATTTTCCTGCAGTCAGTTCTGATTCACGTTCAGTCATTAGAATGAATTGCTTCCCTGGAGAAATGAATACCTACACCAGTTGCTTATTTTTGACAGGGACTCGACATTTCACCATTTTTTAACAGGAAGCTAGACAGAATGTGTTACAAAATCTAAAAACTGTTTCCTTTCATGAGTATAACTAACGCAGTAAAGCTTACGATCAATTCAATCACCTAAGAGATTCGCTCAATTATTTTCGCTGCTTAACGTCTCGGATGGCTTTAAACCATTTATGTCACTCCCTCTGATATAAACTAACAATTTAATTAGCTATAGTGTAGTAAGTCTACAATTTTGAACATTTCGAGCGCATATTATTAAATATTTTGTGTTTTGGTTAATTAATTTTTTTTTTTTAATTGGATTATGGAATGAGGGAGCCTCTGATGATAGAGCACTCCCAAACACGCATCTGAGACTCAAAAAAAAACACTACATATCTACCAATAAAACCAGTTTGTGTGAATTTCGTATTGACGAGGCACACACCACAAATCTAGTTTCTTCCCCAACTACGTACAGCTCTTCAACACCACACATCGGTTCCGGAACAAAAAAAAAAAAAAAACAAAATAATACGAAAAAACAGCCATATGTAGATACGCTGCTGTTTGTGGTGATTGTACTCACCTTTGGTAGTTTTACATAGCACCACACCGAACCAGGATTGATTGTTTTCGTCGTAGTTTTGCGACCTCACCTCAACCAAGAAACCACATTCGACAACGGCACAAAAAATTCTTCTCTCATCCACACGAAACCATTTGGATTCTCGTAGTTTCTGGACAGCCACCGAACTTCCAAATGAGAAGTTTTTATTTGAAGTGTTATTACCGCTATTGTTGTTATTATTGGCGGTGTTGGAATTTTGGTTGTTGTTGTTGCTCTGTATAGGCCACCATTTCAATGAATTTACAAAACTGTTCGACCGGTTCATCGTCATTTTGCCGCTTATTTTTTTTTTATTTCTTTAATTTAAAGTCTGTTTATGGAATTAATCACTCGTTTCAGCAACAGTTTCACCAAAAATAAAAAGACGACTTTTCCTTATAAAGCAGCCTTTACTACTTTTCTTGTTCTTTTTTTTTTCTTTAATTGAACTTTTTTTTTACTTCCACCAAAGTTGTTTATTTCCACCAAGAATTTGGTCGAAAACTTTCACAAAAGTCACTTGGTAATAAGAAACCAAACCAAACCAAAAAAAATTAGTTGGTTTACTACAAATTTACAGGGAGTATTCAAGAATCGCGGGCAAGCCTTTGTTTGTTTATATTTCGTTTTTTGTTTTTTGTTCTTCTTTCCTTTTGATTGTGCTGTTTAATTTATGTATTTTTTTTTTATTCGACTGTGTTCAAGGCAGCGGATAAATGCTTCGACTTTGGATAAATTTGTTTTATTTGTTAAAAGTTTTTCATACGATTTACAGGCACTTGTTGTGGCTTAAAATTATTCAAATATCAATTCTTGTTTTCTTGGGAAGAGGAGGATTTATTTTCTCAACAAAAAGATACTTCTGAACTGCAAGAGACTCAAACGACAAATACCAGCAGTTGGCGATGAATATTTTTATTTAAAGCCGGTTGTTGTATGTTTTTGGTTGGGAAACGAATACGATACGATACGAGCGACAAACGATGATGTGAGCTGAAAACATTGCTAGATATAAGTGGTGAAGGAGGTGTGGTGTGGATGCATACATCTCATTTGAGGAACACTAGTGGTTTGGTTATTTACAAGTTGGTTTAGCTTTAGCGATAGCGAATAGCGATACGAAAAAAAGAGAGTGAATGTTCTCTTTTTATTTTACTTTTTTTTCCTATTCAGGTTCTCTTCAATTCACCTTTTTAATCTTTGATATGATAAAAGCTTTTTTAACGTTCAATCTTGAATGTTGTTGATCAACTCTACTCTCGTATTAATTGGATGTTTTTGAAAGTACTTTTTTCTTTCAATTTGGATTGGAATTCATGTGGTGCTTGCTTGTAATAATTTTAAAGCTTTTTTATTTTTCGTTGATTTAAATAAACGTTTGATTTATATAAGAGAGCTTTAAAAGAAGAAGACGACTTGAACATTTGGACTTGGCACTCATAAGTCATAACCTGAGAATGTGACACACTCCCCGTTGGTACTGCACACGCTACAGAAACTATTTGCTATTTTTATTAACACGATTCAATAACAACTTTGTTGTTTCTATTATGGGGACTAGGCTAACATGGATATAGTTGACTTAAACAATCATAAGCCACCTGTTTTAACTTACGTACGAAGTAACTATTTTGGAAATATTCTCTGAATTGCAAGGCATAGTCGGCCACTATCACATATTGAAGAATTATGAGCGAAATATTTGTGGTTTTATTTTATTTACTTAACGAACAATTTGATGTGCTTGCAAATTTTGATAGATTGCACAGCTCAGAATTAAAAGAAAAATTCTGCTTTCGAAATGTGGACAAAGAAAAGCAAAACTTCGGTGAAATTTCAACTGTGCTGAAATTTGGTTTAGACTAAATTTTTTAGTTTAAACCTTTTTAGACGGTCAGTTCCCAGTTCAGTTCAGTGTGTAAATAGACGTCATTTCGATGTTCTGTTGAGCTTTTTTTTTATTTGAGAAAAATCAAAATCAGAAAGAAAACTGAGAACTTCAACAGGAAACTGATGGGAATTTCATCAGTCGTCAGTTTAGTTTTCAGTTCAGTTATCAGTTAATTTTTTAGCGTTTAGACATCAGTTTAACTGAAAGCTTAACTGAAGGCTCAACCGAAATGAAAACTGAAATAATCGTCTAAAAGGGGTATTTATAGACGATCAGTTGTGAGTTCAGCTATCAGTTCAGTTGTCATTTCAGTTAAAAATGACAGTGTATTTAAACGTCTTTCCGATGCTCAGTTGAGCTTTGTTTTTGCTTGTGAGCAGCCGAAAATCAGTTTGCCTAATAACTTAACAGACAACTTATGGAAATTCCATCAGTTTCAGTTTCATTTAATTTTCAGTTAAACGCTTCAGTTTTGGGCATTTTGACATAAGTTTGACGGAAAGCTTACCTGATACCCCAACTGAAACTGAAACTGAAATGATTGTCTAAAAGGGCATTTTTTCCCCATTAGTTTCAGAAATGATATTGCGGAGAAACGTTGTGCCTACAGTAGATTTAAAACAAGTTTGGCTTCTTCGTCTTTTTTCCGGCGTTTCAAGCATCGTGGTACGCCGCGCCGCCACGTGGACCTCAGAATACGTCGGCAAACCTTCCAGTTTTGGATTGTTCCGTCTCTGAGGACAACCAAATGCAGTTTTCGTTGCATTTGTGTGAACCAGGAGTGTTTTGGTTTGCCTTTTTGGGTTCTCATGATCACTCCCATGACCATATCAACTGACGGTATTTTTGACGTGATTGCTTCCACGGATTTCGGTGCTTCTGATACGATCAAGTTTTATTACTCCGGCTGTCTTACGGAGCATCTTTATCTCAGCTGCCGTCAATTTACTCTCATACGTTGTGTACAATGTCCAATATTGTGAACCGTTTGTGAATGTTAGTCGCACAACCCCGGTGTAGAGCCTATCCTTCAGCTGAGGGGGCATTTTTCTATCACACAAGATGGCGAAATTTTCTCTCCACTTCGTCCACCCTATACGCTTACTCGATAACTGATGTCACCACAAACTGCTTCTCAAATAAATGTCTGGAATAAGCGAGCAACCACAAGTACTCAGTCTTTTTTAGACTAATACGGTAGAAACTACCTTCTAAAACTTGTATTCATACATAAAGTCCGTTATGTAGGATCCTCACTTATGATAAAAGCAAAGAAAAGTTGAAGTAAATATGAAATAGAATCCGAACCTGGAAAGGATTGTTATCGAAACTTCACAAATGGTTCCAAAACTGATGATAGATCTGTCGCTGTTGCCTTTGACATGCGACTGCGCGCCTCATTAGGCACATACGCATCCGTTTTCCATTCCAAGTGGAGGGGTGTGCTATCCAAATGGCTCTCTCTCCCCATCTAGCCATTGTTCGTAAAGTAGCTTATACTTTACGAACAATGGCTGGATGGGGAGAGGTATCTGTATCTAACTACTTCGAAAGTGATCCAGAAATGCAAGAGCTCTCTGAATGCGGCCCAATGACTAAATTCTTTGAGTTTCGTTTGGTTTCCGGGCCATCACGGCATAACTGTTAATAATATCGTCGATGATCTTGTTTGGCAAGGACTTCAGACAACTCAGACAATTTTTATGGACCTAAACCGTCGCTAGTTCTGCCACGTTCCTCAGTGAGGGTTTCAATCAACAATTGGAGTTGTCAAGAGCACAACCGGAAATGGCATGCCTCCATTGGATGCTGACATACCAAACGTATGCTCCCCAACGTCAATAAGAAGACTGCTATCCCTTAGTAGAAAAGATTGTAGTTACAGTGAGAGAACAGCGACCTCCTTTAAGCTGCCTTATGCTCGAGAGAAAAGGAAGCCGGACGAAGAAGCGGCCTACCCTCCTATAATATGCGAAAAAACAAAATGAGAGGCTACTCGGATGAAAAAACAAAAACAGAGTAAATAAAAGTGAAACGAAGCTTAAAGTATGGCGATATCCCGTGGAGGTGTATCGTCTATCAAATTTTTACTTTTTTTCAGGTTCAGGATTTTGACATCACGTTATTTCTTAAAAGTCGATCCCGCTATATTGAAATAAATTCTTCAGATGACTGCACAAAAAAGTTGACAAACAAACTTACAAAATTTAACTTCAAATTTCAAAGAGCTTTTTAAGTGAAAGTGACAACACAGTGAGCGTTGCGTCGCATCGTCCTCTTTACATGAGAAATCCTCAAAGCGCCCTACTGTCATTTAGACTATACAGCTGATTTTCAGTCAGTCTTTACAAAAATAAAATGATTTAAACGCTTCATTATCACCCATATTGACCCATCTGACAAAATTCATGTTGAAATATCCTGTAACGAAAATTAAAATTATCTATTTTGTATTTTGATCGATAAAATTCAGATTAAGGGGTTATATACAGTTAGAAGGCCGAAAAAAAGCGAATTTTCCAGAATTTTTTCTGAGAAAACTTTTAAATTTATTGATCTAAAAATCTGTACACATATTATGGTATCTTTTAACTGTATTTTAAGACTTAGTATTAGTAAAAATATTTATTTGGAAAGGAACTACAGCTGCTCTCCGGGATCTTCTCTCAAAAAAGACGTTTTGCGGTGGCCACTATATCTCTGAACTGGATCCTCCTAAATTAAGAACCAAACAGTTTTCGTTAAAGTAATGTTTAATCTAGTAATTAATCGAAGGAATAAGCAAAATAAATTTTTTTGACAAAATGGCGGTTTCTCAAAGAAAAAAATCGATTTTTGATCAAAACTTCGGCCTTAAAATGTTTATAAAATAAAACTATTAATTGGTGAGAAAAAAATCTTCGATTAATTACTAAAAAATATATTTAAGATGCTCGTGTTAAAATTTGAGACTAATCTGTTTTGCCGTTTTCGAGTAATGTTGGTCACCGACTTTGTAAACACCATTTTGAGAAAAACGCGTTTAAAGTATGAAAAGCACTTTACTTTACTCTGAAGCGCCTTTTCAAATTTGCTTGTAACTTCGAAAATATTCACCGGAACGATATGAAATTTTCTGTGTGTATTCTTAAATATATGTACATTAAGAAAATAAAATAAAAAAAAATCGATTTTTTGAAAATTCTAACTTTATACAACCCCTTCAGCATTTGATTGATTTGATAGTCACAAAAATCTGTAATCGACTTTATATATTCACCCATGTATCGAAATTTTATCGAAATACGAAAAAAAAATTATTACATAAGATGAATGTCGATTTTTAAAAACATCTTTAAGTGGTTTGAGTGCTTCAACATCACTTACGTTAAATAATCTGGCAAAAGTCAAGTTTAAAACAGGTCTAACAACGAGAATTAAAACATGTGTTTAGTATTTACATCGGTATAATTCTGCTTACGGGCTCTTCGACATCGATGCCAACGTATCGACAATTTAAAAAATAGAATATCGTTATTTTGTTTGCAACGGTATTATTACTCTTCCAAATTTTAAAGTTGTCAAACGTGAATAAATATGCCAGAAAGCGAGCAAATGTTCAACCCAGCTGAACTGTTTTTTGAAGTATAGTCACTTCATTACCTTCTCTCACGTTTGTCAAACGACGCGTTTGAGGAGAAAGCGTGATTTTTTGAGATTCTACAGATTTCGTATGGTTGAACTTTTGATATCTGTCAAGATTGAGGTCGACGCGCGGCTGAAGCCCTATTGTGGTTTCACTTTAAAGTACAAAACATCTTCAAGCAACGAAAATAATAAAAAGCACGTATTTAAAGTAACAAGTTTCAGAAGAGCCTTAAAAAAGAAGAAGGGTTACACAACCATCCCGGGAGCCCTGAGGTCTATCGCATTTCTTTCGACCATACCTTACGATAATTGGAAGTGATCTACAGTTTTTTTTATTCTTCTAATTAAGAAAGCGCTTTTCATAGCTGTCTTATTACTCTCGGAGAACTTAACAATTTCCCACGAAATACGATACCCTTTAAAGAGCAATAAAATGTTCTTGAGATTCGAACCTCAACCTCCCACGCAATAGCCAGACTTCCTAACCATTATGTCACAGGCACTACTTGGGAAAGCCTTGTTAACATTAAATTTGACTCGTAGAACTCTCCTAAACAATGTGTTAATGATCAACTTTCACAAAAAGACGCATTGAAGCGTTGTATTGTTGTAAGAATTAAATTTTTTTTTCGTTTTGCTAAATTGAACGTATCTTTTCAGAACACACAGATCAAATCAACATTTCTACGTGATGTAATATTATAATTTACAAACAATAAATCGATTGCCCTTGAGCCAGTAAAAAGTTACTACAATATTGAATATCATTTCCAGCTTCGAAGGCGCCTGATATTCACATCACAAAATAAATTCATGCTAACTCGTTACTAACTTGAATACCAAATAGACAGTTCTTAAATTATGTTCTAATCACATTAAAAAAAGAATTAAACTTGATCTAACCTCACTTTGCATTTTTTTTCTCTTTAAAAATGCAAAAGCTATCCGAAGCATAACAATTGGAATACTATTCCGCGCATTCCTTGGCCATAAACTGAACCTTTTTATGCATTGCTGCTACAGAACAGAAAAGAAAAACACTATGGTTTGCTTGCGTGGTAAACAAAACCTCATAAAAGTTCAACTTGTATTTATTTTTAGATTCAATTAAAGCTGAAGTCGAGTCGTAGTCGCTTGCAATAGCTCAATTGCACACACAAAATCCGAAGCGTATACATGAGAGCGGCAAATAAATTGTTTATCTTGGTGCAATGTATGTCTACCTGCACAGTTGAATAGAGATAGCGCTCAAAGTCTTAATTGCAATTTGTTTACTTCTAAAACGCGATCGCCGGCTATGATGAAACAGACATGCTTCAAGCATAGATTGGTGTATAGGTGAACGCCTAGATGCGAATGAAACTTAAAGTGAATTAGTCATTCACTCGAAGAAAAAGCTTGATTTTTTTTGAAAAAAAACTATTGCGCATTATTTAATTCTGACTCGCACTAAACCTGATGCGTTTATGTATTTGCTTAGTTTTTATTTACTCACATTCTAAAATGATAAAATTTACAGCAGCGGTTGGTTTTAAAATGGTTACGTATGTGTGCAAATGCATTCGCATATTCTGTTTCAGTTTTAAATTCATTTTTTATTGTTTATCAATTACAACTACTTACTTGCTAACAAAAATGTTCAAACTAGCTTACATAATAACTTAATTAACTTACTGACCCTAGGCGGGTACTCTAAATTACTCAATAACTTACTTTCTAATGCCTTTCGGCCTAAAGATACAACGTATATATTTCAACCTAGAACTAATATTAAGAACTAAGAAAGTTTAAAAAACTTAGTTTTGATGATCAAAATTTTTTGGTTTTTCTTAAAATTACTTACAACTAATTAAAACTACTTAAAACTAGAGCAGCCACAGTAGCTTTTTTATAATTTTTTTGTTTTTTTTTTTGTTTTTTGTGTTTTATACTTTTTTTTGGATTTTTGTTTGTGTTTTTTTCTATTTTTTTTTTTGATATTCGATGCCGCTTTTAGTTTTTAAAATTTTTTTTTGGGTTTATTAATTTTTTACAATTTTTTTTTTTGATCTTCGACGCCGCTTTATTTTTCTAATTTTTTTTTGTATTTTTGTATTTTTTACTTTTTTTTTTTTTTTGTTTAGTTTTAAAATTTTTTTTGGTTGCCACTGTGCCCACGCCCTATACCCTAAGTCTTACACTCTAAACCTTTGTAAGCCAGCCATTGGCGACTCGATATCAGTAACATTTACATTTTGTTGCTCACACAACCACCAGAACATTTTCGACATTTTAATAACGTCCCGTCGATCGCGATCTGATACCGCCCTACTGAACCGGAGGAGCTTTTCTTCTCCGCCTACTGCGGCGACGTCCCGGCCATAAAGGAGCCGTCGTTCTACGAACTTACGGCAGACGTGGTAGATTAACGGAACCGCCAATCTGTCCTGTATCAAACATATCATGTCAAAATAGAGGAAAGCCTCCGGTGGGACAAATTCACTGAAACGTGTTCTCTCCATATATTCTAAGTTGGGGTAGTAAGCCCCAAATATCAGGCCATTGTTCGAAGACATCGCCCTTGCAGTGTGACCCCGAGTTAGTTTTATCATGAAGTTGTCGATTCTGTTTATTTGAACCCCGTTGTAAAGGACCCCATTAGGATAATATTTTCTGTACTCCGACTCTGGTGCTCTGTGCAATCCAAGACAGGTACGCAGACACTGTCTCTCAAACACCCGAATCTTTTCCATTTGAGACGCTGTAACATTGAACCACACAGGACACCCATAGACAATCATTGGCCTTATGAGGGCCATGTAGCAAATCACCTTCACTCTGCTATCAAGTTGACTGCTGTGAAACAGTCGCCTTGTCAGAGCAAAAGCTCCTCTAGCCCTGGCCAGAACCCCATCCATATGTTTGTTAAAATATAGATACTGATCTAGCCAGATGCCGAGGTACTTGACTACTACTTTGTTTGGCAGTGGGTGGCCATGTAGATCAACGATCACCAGCTTTCGCCAGTTCTTTCTCGTATCCCATGAGGGCCGAGCCAACGGGGTTCTAAACACAATTGTTTCCGATTTCTGAAAGTTGATTTTCAGCTTCCAGTCATCGCAATATTGCTGAATCTTATCGAAGTCACGCTGCAAAAGTAATCTGATGACATCGATCTTTGGACCTGTTCTGTACGCGATTAGATCGTCGGCGTACGCTATGGCATGGTGAAGGGAACCAATTAGAACCAATTAAAACCGAACTGATTTTCAGGAATAATATGTTTGTCCTCAGCCCATGTGGACAGAGTTCTATTGAGAACTTTTTCGAATACTTTGCTGATACTCGGAAGAAGATTAATTGACCGGAGATTTGCTGGATTGGAACCATCCTTACCTTTTTTAAGGAGAGGATGGACCACTGCCGTCTTCCAACGCACTGGATAATATGCATTATTCAGCGCATTGTTGAACAACGTGGTGTATATGTCTACCGCTTCCGAAGGGAGGTTTCGCAGCACAACATTGGGTATGCCGTCGACTCCTGCTGACTTCTTTTTCTTTATTTTGTGAAAGATGTCCAAGAGGTCCATCTTAGAAACGAACAGGGTGTTATCCCCATTTTGCTGGGCGATGACTGCATTTGCAAGTCGGTCGTCATTGAACCTAGTGAACCCACCGTCTCTACTTTCTCCTGAGCATCTTCCACTATAAAGTGGTCATCATCCAAGATGGCCTCATCCGGATCTATCCCTATTGTCAAAAGTAAGTTTTTGTTCTCTGTCGTCCTTTGGAGTTTAATACCCTGAAGGTCATTTTGATCTTTTCTCCTAAAAATTTTATTTATTTCCGGAAACATACTCGGGTTGTTGGACTGTACAGCCCGAATTTTGTTGTTCCAGAAAAGAGATATAGATATTCTGTAGTTTTCTTTTATTAACTGTTGGAGATTTTTGATCTGTGACTTCAGCGGTCTAATCTCCAAATCGTGTCGGTCAGTAAACCTCCTGTGCAAGAATTTGAGTCTTGACAGGAGTCTACTTTTTTGTTTGTAAAGTGCGTCTATTGTCGCGTTTCTGTACATGTTCGTCGAGTCATGTTGCCTATATTTAGGAATTGTTCTGTCCATTGTACTACGGATTGCATCCTCCATACGTTGCAGGTACCCATCGATCTCAACGTTCGATAGATTCCTGTTGCATGGCGGCGCAATATCGTTCGTACGAAGTTCCCTTGAGACGGCACCGGAAAAGCGCGGCCAACGTGTCTTACCGTAGTTGTAAGAGTGCGTCGGCACGTACTCCTCCAGTTCCACAAGGTCGCTCGGAAGCAGTATGACGGTGGCAAGTCCACAGTGGTCACTGTCGTACTCAACCGTCGTCAAACAATTTTTCGTCCGTCGAAGAATGCCGTCGGTCAGTTTAAGTCTTGAGTCTATAAGTAATAGATCCAAATATGAACCACTTCGAGGATATGAAGGCCTGTCAGTAGCCAGCAGATCGACTTTACACTCAATACTGTGAAGCCCCATCCAATTGAATAGCTGGGTCCCCCTTGGATTGGCTAATTGATTTCCCCAATCTTGGTGCTTAGCATTGTAATCACCGGCCAAAAGGAAATAGTTTTCATCCGAGTTCAGTTTCAGACATCGAAAAAGTGTTTCGAGCTCTGTTATAAAACATGAGGGTTGAGAAGCCTCCGGCGCATAGATCGCGACCACATACAACCGCCTCCCCTGTTGGAGAGGGATGCATACGATACACGCTTCCAGCAACCGGAATCGGCGTACTTCACCACTATATATTACCTTATGAGCAATGCCCTTACGTATGAAGATCGCAACCCCACCCGCGAAAGTCGAGTTGGGTCGGTCTCTCCTTACGATAATGTAATTGTTATTCGTCATTTTGTGATGTTGGTTTAGCCTAGTTTCGCTAACCATACATACATCTGGACGTTGGTCTTTTAACAACTCAAAGAGGTTGGTTCGTCGTTCTATCCTAACTAGAGAATTCACATTCACGGCTAGGATCTTAAAAGGCCTCTCCGGCAGCGCGCCCGTTAACCTAAAAATTGCGCAAGCGTAGGCATTGCACGGTAGATCACATCTACCCTACGCGCCTGCTCACTTATTTGCCGTGATAGATCGCTCATTTGTGCCTGAATGACACGCAGAGCGACCATCACCTCTGACTCCCCAGAAGCTTCCTTTGACACAGATGGCTGTGCGGCCGCTTTCTGGGGAGGTTGTACCGTTTTCCCAGCCCCCCACGCCATTTGGGCGTAAGAGACTTCGGGAACGACGGCCCTTGGAATTGGTCTGGCTGTTTGCCTTCCCTCATCCTTAGTTGCTGTTGGAGCAGCTTTTTTTGATTTTTTAATAACCTGGCATTGAGGACATCCCCGATAGTTAGCAGGGAGTCCATCTCCACCACAGAGAACACATTTCAGTAGGGTCTTATCTTCGACCCTTGCCTCACCGAGCTTACACTCTTTTTCTTTGTGGTTCTCTCCACACTTTACGCACCTCGACTGCATTTGGCAGTTGAATGCGGCGTGCCCGAACCGTTGGCAACGAAGACATTGCAAAATGTCCCCGTGCCTGTTTATTTTTTCCCATCTTACCATCTGGTAGTCTAGGACGGAGATTTTCCTTAGACGCATATTCAGTTAGAAGGCACAAATGTGTCTATTTGATATATCGTAAAGTGGTAAAGTTGTTTAGAGAAGGGTTTTCCAAAAATGGTCAAGAATGATTAAATTTCGGGCAATCGCAACCCCTAGACAGATACTCAGTTTGGCTCTTGACGGCTTCCTTGTCTTTTCGATCGTTGTTTAAATTTGCAGTTAACAAAAATTTGTTGATATTTCGGAGAGAGCTGTCGGAAAAAGCGAAACACACTAGGTTCGTTCGTTGAAACCCTGGGGGTCGTCCTGTGGTCGCCACAAAGCGTTCTTTTGAAAACCTAAACTCGCCCTGAATGTCAAACTGATTGTTTTTTGAACCCTGGTGTTAACCTGCGTTTGCTCTCAACTTGCCCTAGGTTTTTTGCCGGGGTGAGGGCTGTCAAATGGCATGTATTTTTATTCAAATGACAGGGATGTGTGTGATTTTGTGGCTGTCGTCAAGGAAACCTGGGTCAACCCTGGGTAAAGTTCAACGAACGAACCTGCTGTTGGAGGTTTTTAAAACACTATCTGGAGCACTTAGACCTAAATACCGGTCCATTGTATTTCCAGATAGCAACCTTCTTTTGTCATGACTTTACAGGTACTAATAAAAAAGCCAAATGGGACTGCCCTCTCACCATGCCTGCCCCGAGTATATGTAACCTGATACGAGAAAATACAAAACATTCACAGAGGAAGTGCTCCGCGGTGTTGTTATACTTTCCACAAGATCACGGGGTGTGGTTTCACTTAAGTCTAATAAGTTTAAATGCTTGGCAAAAGGGAAGTGCCCCTTGGTAACGCTAACAAGCTTTCTACATTCTTTTATGCTACGGGAAAGCCAAAAGCTTATCAACGTTAACGAGCATACTTTTGGTCTATCTGCATCCAATGAGGCATCCCATCTACGGTTGCGCTCTTGACAGATCCATTCTTTGATTGAACCCCTCACTGAAGACCCTGACAGACCAAACGCTGGCTTAGGTCCTCAAAAAGCTGTCTGAGATCATTGCCTCGCAAGTTCATCGGCGATCTCATTTCCAGTTATGCCGTGATAGCCTTGAACTCAAACAAATTCGACGAATTTAGTGTTCCGACCACATTCAGAGTGGTCATGCATTCCTGGATCACTTTCGAAGTAATTTGAGGGTTGAGAAGGGCCTGTGCTTAACAGCTTGGCTTTCACTGCAAACACAGATACTTCTCCCCATCCAACCATTGTTCGTAACGTAGCTTGTAACTTGTAAAGCACACGGCTCAAGTTGGAAGACGGATGCGGATCCTTTTATCCCCGACAAATAAATATAACATATTTGCCAAAAACACGCCTTTTGCTGGGTAAACAGCGTCAGTGCCAGGTGATTTGATGGTCTTGTCATCTCATCATAATTTTTGATTTACGATTTTGCTTTGAACAAAAAAACAAACATAAATAGGAATACAAAGTCTTTTTTCAAATCTAATTTATTGTAATGTTGTTGGACAAACACTATGAAGAGTAGCAATTAACTATCACATGTACCATCTGTGTTGAGTGGGTTTATCGGGTTCACCTGGTCTAAGGGAAGTAAATTGTTGAGAGCCGATTGATGCCTGGTTTCCTGGAAAATGAGTTTCGAGAATAAACCAAACTGTCTCTGCATTTGACTCAGTATCCCCCACTTCTCGGTACCGATTATTACTGCGTGGCTTTTAAAGACTTCCATCGAATAATTAAGAAGGAAAAAATCCCCAAGAAGCTGCCCTTGAACTTGAGCATCGTTATAAGTTGTTTTGAATAGCTTTGTTTGCATCAGACGGATAGAAATTTCTTCCTGCTGTTCTATGTTTTCTTGGCTTAGAGCTGGGATTTCTCCTTTCTTTTCTTAGTTTTTTCTTAACAAATGCCCAAAAATCATTTTCTAAGAATGATTGTGTAGGCCCAAAACATCCTCCTATTTTTTTTTAACAATTCATCATAATCTGTTTAACATCATCAAGTGCAGTTATTGATCCACTTGATAACCTTATCGTTATTTTCTCTGAACTGCGTTTCCATGACTATTTAATGTTCGCTCGCAAAACATTGTTTGCCCGAATAATCTATCTTTTACGAGTAATAAAAGGATTAGAAAAAAGAGTAATAACAAGTCAGTCAAAAAAGAAATACGTCATAGCTTCCTACCTAGAATTCAGTAGGATGTTGGTCAACCAGCTGCCATTTGTTGTGTCTGTTGATGAGTCAAAAAAAGGGACAAATAGTGAAGCGCACGTGATTTGTTTTTTTATAAACAATTTTTGGTTTACGATTTTGCTTTGAACAAAAAAACAAACATAAATAGGAATGCAAAGTCAAAGTCAAAGTCTTTTTGTTGGACAAACAGTATGAACAGTCAATCGTTTGCACGTATTTCAATCACTCTTGCCATGGTTTTCATTTTGAGGAGAGCTCTTGAAACAAAAGCTTGTTTACCTTTGTATTAATAAAGCTAATATGCCAAAGCGTTATGTAGTCAATGACCACTTAATTGCAGTTGAATCGCACTGCAAGTGAATAACAAAAACATATTTATTTATAAATTGCTTTTTGTTGGTTTATTTTATTTCTGTTTTATTGTTAAAGAATAGTAAATAGTTTCTTGTTGTCAACAAAATAGTTAGTACTTCAAAATAAAAAAATTTGTGATTTATGAAGAATACATACGCTGCCGATTAATAAATTGTTTTTTACCCTAAGAAATAAACAAGAACTTCTCAAGTAGTTTCGAACTCAAAATGTCAAAAGGACTTAACTCACCAGGCTGCAACACCCCAATTTATAAAGAGTGTGTTTAGAGGAATACAAATTTAAAATGAAAAAAAAAACATGTAAAAGTAAGTTTCATTATTATGGTGCAAGTTATAAATAAAAGAAATTCTTATCAGCTGTTCACACTGCATTAAAAACGAGATACGTTTACTTAAACGTGTTCGGCTATTTACACCAAAGGCTTACAGGTTTTTGTTTGATATCTCAACCACTTTTGCACTATTTCTTTGCGAAAAATCACTTTTATTAACATTATTACACTTGTGTATTGTAATATAAAGAGACTGAGTCGAACACGATCTAATTTATGTTTTTAAATATTTAAAAACTATGTGCTTGAAGTGAAGGGAAAACATTTGTTATTTTAGCTGTTTTAGATGAAAGAATTCAGAAAAATGAGTGGGAACACTAACTTGTTAGGTTTTGAGAATTTTTTTTCGAAAAACGCGTTTTTGGCCCGGTGTGAATAGACTCAATCATGCCATTAGTGCTTATAAATGATTTCGGGCTAATAGGCCCCTCGGCTGGCTCAAATGAAGCACAATTCGGAGATCAATTTTCCAAGCACTCCGAATACTCAGCGCGATGGCAAATGGACTCATTCGGGTCCTCTTTAAGTCTACGTTCCACAACACCAGTAACTTGTTCTTTGCACACTGCATGGCGTGGTTAGAATATAATAAAAATAAATAGGGTGGCGCAAATTTCTCACAACCATGTCTTGTGGAGGGGACCTATAATTTTCTGCCGGTTCCGAACGGCTAATCGAGAAAGCGCTTTTCATGCCAATGAATTTACTAACGGAGGACTTCCCAATTCCTCGCGAAAGGCGTTACCCGTGGAAAAACATTTTTGCCTCTGTTGGGATTTGAACCACTACCCTCTGGTTCAACAGGCAGACAGGCTAACCACCACGCCACGGGTACGGCATCATTGCGGATGCATATTATCCAACTAGAGTGTGTGAAAACAATTTATGGTGTTCCAAATAACTTGCCCAAATGAACGATTATGTTGACTGTAAAATAAACGCAGCATTTTTGATTCTCAATATAAATTTGCATAATTTGTAAGCGATGATCTGAAAGAAAGTCTATTCATTGTGAAATGGTAAAACGTACTGACTCTTCCAATTTACGAATGGACAACCACTAGAAACTTTGTTGCAAATTCAAACTTCAAACCTAAGAAATTTATATAACACTTGATGTGCTCACGGCTTCGCTTATGCTTCGCTTAGTCTTCCCTTAGGCTTCGCTTATGATACCTTTGGATGCAGAATTCGTATTTTCTTTTAAGAAAGTGAAGATTTGTTACTCTTTTAACCTACATTCATTGATTTTGTTGTAAAATTGAACAAAAATAGCTTATCACTTTTAGAAGTATACATAGTTAGGCAAAAGTGGTACTTCCTTCCAGAAGTTGTGATATAATTTCTTAATTACAAACGTTGCGCACGAATACGGTTAGCAAAATTTCCTGTAAAGAATGTTTGCCATCGTAAAGGTAATCATAACTGTTAAATTTACACTTAGCTCTTTGCTCTTGTCGTTTCTCTGCTATGAGGTGTTTCGAGGTTTGAATTCGGGAAACATGAAATTGTTTTTCCACAGGAAACACATGGCAACCAGGAATTGGCAACTTATACCACTTTCTTTCGCTTTCGCGCACCGTATTTGACCGCTTGGAATCGGCTTCGAGACTCCCCGAGCTATGTTGCACCACCCCATTTATTTATTTTGCCCAAATCTATATGCAATATTTTTTGAAAATGATTAAAACTATGAAAACCAAGACATTTGCTTTGGATATTTTATTATTTATTTTTGCTTGAAGTCAAGTTTAAACTCTACACAACACCAAATTGTTTTTCCTTATTTTTCCAGAAAAAATAAATTTCACCCAAAAAGCATAACATAGCAAGAGCAAGGAGAATGACCATTGCCATTAAAACCAACTTCAAATCAGCGACCTTCATTGGTTCCAATTGCGATTTGCCAATCGTCATCGGATCTTTTAAGAATCCTTTGCCAATTTCAATCAATTCATAGAAGGTTCCCTTTATCCAAAACTCCAGCAAACCTGATGAGAGTGTTTCCAAAATAAGAAAGTTCACAAGTTCCTTATAAATTGAGTTCTCATTCAAGGTAAAACTGTACTGAACTCCTGTAAAAAAACACATTTTCTCTGAACGACGAAACAATGGTTGTCTGAAATACTTTTGTTGCCTCCGGACGTTGTTCCACATGACATCATCCGTCGGGTAGGCAAATTTTGTGTTAAAAGATTTCTTTAACTGGTCAAATGTACTGTAGTCCACTAATTCAAACAGTCTTTCATATTTTTCTTTAAAGTCTGGATATAAATCATACACATACTCCATGTCTAAATTATAATTGAGTATTTTGAGTCCAGACTCCATGATGTCTTCAAGGGACTCCAACTTCTTTTCCGATGGAGGACTTGCCATTAAAGTTTGAAGAAATGCATCGAATGAAGTGCCCAACAACATTCCAAAAATGAAGATCGATAAATAGATGATTTTTAAACTCAAAGAGGGGTTTGGTCTTTGCATCAAAGGCTGCCTTAGTATCCCACGTAAGCAGTTCTCATTGAAAATACTAAATCTATTCCCGCCGCCGCTTAAAATCGATGCGAATTCCAGTAATATCGATAGCACTATAACCGAACCAATGGTAATAAGTAGAGCGTCCAAATGAAAAACGATTCCGAACACTTTGAAAATGGGGATTCTTTGTTCGATTGGAACCATTGCACAGATATCAGCTATATAGTAAGGATAAGAAAACCAATCCATCGCATAGCCCAAATTAGACGTGGGGAAACATGATATTTCAAGTGTTCCATTAAATACCAGTTCTCTAATTTTGAAACCATTAAGTTTGAAGTTAACGTTAGAATTATTCATCCTACCGTTGTGCTTTTTCCCCAGTGCATCCCAAAAATGCCCCACGAATCCCTTGATTATGTTTTCTCCTTGTGCGTTTTTTGAAATGATAATCCCTGGTTGGGGTCCTTCAAACAAAATTGGAACGTACATGCCTTTGAGATCTCTCAACCGATTCGGAAAATATGTTGTCTGTCGATGCGGTGTGTAGGTAATTTTTTCAATTGCAAACTCTGGGATTTTCGTATACCTGTAGAACACTGGTATATTTTGAAAGTCCTGAAAGATTGCCATGACGTTGATCATGTGATTTTCCCAACAAAAGTTAAATAAGTCTTTCAATTTAAACCCGTCTGTTGAATGGTGGCTTACGAGAAAGATAGTCTTGCCTGATCGCATGTGCTGAAGATACTCCAAGAGTCTTTGCAGGAGAAACTTCTCAGCATTTATTGAAAGGATGGTTAGTATGTTGTCATTGAATTTGTCTTTCAATAAGAACGAGGTTTTTTCGGTTGAAATAATGACAGGAACTTGCAATCTTGTTGACATATCACTGATGAAATTTTCACCAAAGGAAGCAGATTCGTTGATTGTCCCTAGCACGAAAATGCTCTTGAATTGCTCATCTCTCTGAATATTTCCGAAGAGTGACAGTAATTTGTTATTTGGTTCAGTTGCCGCAAGAGCAATAAACGAGAATAGGCCGACAATATTGGTATTCATTTTGCTATCCTTAAACCGGGACGAAACTGACAACACTGTCATGAGTTTTGCAAAGGAACCGAAGACTGTGTATTTTTGTCATTTCCTTTTTATGTTCAAACAGTAAATCATATAATTACAATAACTCGTTATAATTATAAATAACGGGTGATTTCCTTTTTTTATTACATACGAGTGTAATTTTTTTGGACAAAAAAGTTAATCATATTTAATGACTAAGTTGAATGGTAGTTGATATATAAGAGAGCAATAATATGTTTTTTTTAAATAAATTATGCAAATCAAGAGGCTATGAATACCTTTGTAATGCTATGAGGCACAGTGCGAGGAAAACACGACGAGATTGAATAGGAGACACCGATACATATTGCTTTTGAACTTTAGTGAATCGTTATGGAGGAGAAAAACATAGTCTGATAGAGCCATACTAAAATATAATGAGTCTCTGTACTTGATTGTAGGTGCAAAGTTGGGCTCAAGGTAAAACTGATGAGCATTCCTGGCGAGACGGTTGTTGCGGCTAAATTGTTTCAGGGAAGGAGCGCAACTGGCTACTGTTTGTTATAACAAAAAAATAAACATTTGACGTTTCGACTATGTTCAAGAGAATCGATAAACTATCGCCTATCAATCTCAACGCTCTGTTTTGTACCTTATCAAGTAGGAGTAAAGATGTTTGGGGAGGACCTGCCCGGTTATGAGAATTATATTCTAGTTTTGGGCGGATTTAGGCTTTGTAAATAGGAGCCCTATCAGAAGGGTTGAAGAATTATCTGCAATTTAAGCTACCGAAGTGAAAAGAGGAAAAAAATGTTTCTCCTTAAGCGGGGTTCCAATCCAGTGCCTGTAAAATTGTCAGTATACAGTCTTTCCTCTGAGCGAAGGTTTTGAATACACTAAACTACGTCAAGTAAGTTACGATACGTGTCTTCACTTGCATTAAGTCCACAGCAAAAAGTAGATAGATAGATAGATAGATAGATAGTTTTTTTATTAGTTTTCATTGTTCTATTACAAAGTTTAAAAAAAAAAACAAAAAGCATGGCATTTTTGCCGTCTGCCTAGTTGACAAAACATAAAAAAATAAATCAATAAATATAAGTAAGATTTTCCTTTCAGTTAAATATCACAAGTTTTTAAAAAAGAACTTTCAGTTACAATATGTGACAAAGTTTACTTCAAAAATAAATTACCAAATATATTTTTCATTTAAAAGGTTTCATTTATAATACATTTTCTATAAAGAGTAGCTAGTCTGCAGAAATGGAATAACTTCTTTACATCCATGTCATTCAGCAAGCGTACGACTTGGTTTAGTGTTAGAATGTCGCTTCCAAAAAATTCCCTTCTTATTTCTTTAAAATAAGAAGCAAAAAGTATAAAAAAAAATATAACGGATAAAACAACTCAGAGCAGCTGCCAATTCTTAAAAGAATTTTATCCACCTTGGTCCACCTTTGGGCTATTGTGTAATTTTTTACTGAATTTTTTTTGACAGGTTTAAAAAAACTCAAGTGTTATTACGAAAACGATGGTGTTTTTATTATTAATGACTCACTTGGCTTTATTTCTTAAAGGACTCCTATTGTTTAGTCCTCAAGATTTCAAAATATATTAACTCAAACCAGATCAACTATATAACAACGTGTCTAAATCTCTGGCTAAGTCTACCAACGTTAATATACGAGACTTAACTAGTTTTGAAGAACACTTTTACTTCCTAATCTTCAAATTGGACTCAATACATCGAGCTGCTAACAAATTGGCTTTATCGATGGAACTGACATACGGAGAGTCATTTAAAACGAGCGTTGCGACCGATGACGTGGTCGAGTTCTTAACGTTCTTAACAAAAGACCAAAAATTGTTGCTTTCTTTTGGACACAACAGTATTGTTTGCCTTACTTTTTGGTCATGCAAAAACTTGGCCTGTTGTATATGAGCATTACAGATATTTCTGTCCCGTTTGAAACAATTTCGATTTTCTACAGTAGGGTTATCTTTAAATCTTCGAAAACTACTTTCTCTATCCCTAATCACCTCTTTACTGCTTGAATCAAACCACGAATTCTCTTTGGGGAAGATACTTTTTGTTCTGTGAGGAACAAAATTTCTCATGCCGTTGAGAATTACGTTAGATATCATATATCAGCTGATCCGTCAACGTTTCCGTCGAGAAAGCACAATGAACAATTAAAATTTCAAAAGAAATTATTCAGGCCGTCCCAATTGGCTTTCTCGTATTGCCACACAGTTCTTTTAGGGACTTTATCTTTTTTACCGTGACGGAAAGCGAGAAATCTACCGATATGACACAATGGTCCCATTTGCCTAGAGGAGATGATACTATAACCCTGTATTTTTCGGGATGAAAAGTGAGAAATAGGAGTGTTGGCCGCATGGCCTTCAATATCTGGAACCCGAGTGGGCTCATCAACAAGTTGAGTTAGTTGGTTAAACTCAGCAAAGATCTCAACACATTTTCCTTCGGGTGTTGTCTGGCCAGAATGTCGAAGCCAACCAGACTTTTGTACATTGAAATCGTAATTGCTTCGATTTCAATTCAATTGAAAATCCACATGTTTTAAACAAAATGATGTGAGAATACCATCAGGTCCCTCCTTTTTGTTTGGGTTGAACCCGCGTCTGTCAACACCAGGTACCGCTGCTTGACACACTAGGTTAATGCCTTAATTAATATCACTGCTCCTAATTTAAACACGTCCACTCACTGTAGCAGTTGCTGAACGACTGACTCCAGACGCCATCATGTCTTCATGGGATTCCAACTTCTTTTCCAATGGAGGACTTGCCATTAAAGATTGAAGAGATGCATCGAATGAAGTGCCCAGCAAGATTCCGAAAGCAAAGATCGACAAATAGATGATTTTTAAACTCATAGAGGGGTTTGGCCTGTGCATCAAAGACTGTCTTAGTATCACACGTAGGCAGTTGTCATTGTAAAAGTTAAATTTACTGCCATCACACGAAATTGATGCGAATTCTAGCACTACTGACAATACTACAACCAAACCGATGGTAATAGTAGAGCGTCAAATTGAAAAACGATGCCGAACACTTTGAATATGGGGATTCTTTGTTCAATTGGAACCATTGCAAAGGAATTAGATCTACAGTAAGGATAGGAAAACGAGTTCACAGAATAGTTGAGACTAGAAAGGGTATAGCATGATATTTCAAATGTCCCATTCAGTACCAATTCTCTCAATTCGAAGCTACTTAGTTTTGAGTTAATGTTCGAATTATTCATCCTGGCGTTGTGCTTTTTCCCTAGTGCCTCCCAAAAATGTACAACATATCCCTTGGTTATATTTCCTCCCTTTGCATTTTTTTAAACGATAATCCCTGATTGGGGTCCTTCAAAGAAAACTGGAACGTACATGCCTTTGAGATCTCTCATCCGATTCGGAAAATATGTTGTCTGTCGATGCGGTGTGTAGGTAATTTTTTCAATTGCAAACTCTGGAATTTTCGTATACCTGTAGAACACTGGTGTATTTTGAAAGTCCTGAAAGATTGCCATGACGTTGATCATGTGATTTTTCCAACAAAAGTTAAATAAGTCTTTCAATTTAAACCCGTCTGTTGAATGGTGGCTTACGAGAAAGATAGTCTTGCCTGATCGCATGTGCTGAAGATACTCCAAGAGTCTTTGCAGGAGAAACTTCTCAGCATTTATTGAAAGGATGGTTAGTATGTTGTCATTGAATTTGTCTTTCAATAAGAACGAGGTTTTTTCGGTTGAAATAATGACAGGAACTTGCAATCTTGTTGACATATCACTGATGAAATTTTCACCAAAGGAAGCAGATTCGTTGATTGTCCCTAGCACGAAAATGCTCTTGAATTGCTCATCTCTCTGAATATTTCCGAAGAGTGACAGTAATTTGTTATTTGGTTCAGTTGCCGCAAGAGCAATAAACGAGAATAGGCCGACAATATTGGTATTCATTTTGATATCCTTAAACCGGGACGAAACTGACAACACTGTCATGAGTTTTGCAAAGGAACCGAAGACTGTGTATTTTTGTCATTTCCTTTTTATGTTGAAACAATAAGTCAAATTACAATAATTCGTTTTAATTATAAACATCAGGTGGTTTCCGCCTGTTGTAGGTACACACAAAAAAAATTTAATTAGTGATGTTTAATGACTAAGTTGAATTGTTGTTGATATAAAAGAGTAATAATATGTTGTAAGTTGTTTCTCATCCTTGTAGGCTTTATTTGCTCGTGATGTCGTGATGTTGGTCTCTTTGGCGGTGATTTTTATGTAAATGAGAGTATAATTCTCATTCCAAAAAACCGAGCAGACACAACACTTTGTAATAATTGTTTTCTTATATCGATTTGAATAAAGAAATTAATTTGAAATAACGGACGTTTCTATTTCATGGTGACATTATAAGTTACACTTTCAATTAGTTTTGTTTTAATTTTGTTTAAAAGCTTTTAGTTGGTGAAGTTTTGCTCTTCAAAATTTAAAATAAATCATTCTGTTCACTGTGGTGTATGTGGAACTTTTTTTTAGTTTTTGCATATTTTGGCAGAGTTTACAAGATAAAGCCGTTGTGAAATCATAAAAATCTTTTTAACTTTATCAAGAGACCTTCATGTTCAATTATCCCACAGAACGTTACAGTTTTGTTCATTCTTTCTATTAAGTTAAAATAGGGAAAAATATCCAATTCGTTTTTTTTTTTTTTGCATTTGAAATTAGAAATTAATAAAAGATTTCTCTAAAGTCCGAATGACTATAGCTTCAAACCCTTTATGGCCGGAATTTTTGGGCTTGCTTTTCTGATAGTAAAGAATTACCACCAATTGTCTAGCAACAAAACAGATTTGACCAAAACTGGGTCCAAAGCGTACTAGACATTTCTATCTCTAAACAGATATTACAGAAGTTTCTTAATCGGTGTCGTAACCGAACATTGCATAATAAGAAGATACGCCGCAAGACTTGGCCCTCTATCAGACGACTTCTGCAGAAACCTAAATACACCACATGCCTTGGTCCTTTGTCGAATAACTTCTGCACAATCCTTTTGGACGACGCGGAATGACAATATCACACCTCCCCTCTTCATGTCCTGCTATCTGCCTCGAACTTAAACTACATCTAGGAGATATGGGCTTCGATGATCGAAGCGATCTGATGAATGTAGATGTTCAATGCCTGCATCGCTTTAATTCCAAAGCTCTAAGCGGTTTAGTTAACGAGGTACTTCCTCGCGTTGTTTTCTTGACAACCAATAAACCTATTTTAATGCTTCTTCTTTCCTGGTTGCGATCGTCTTGAAACTTTGAATATCATTGCCTTTTTGACTAAGTTTTCTGGATCCTTCCTTTTACGAGAGAATACAAACTGAGCCGGTGGTGTTTGCTTTTCTGTAAAACGGTATTATTGACATGTAGGCTTTTACGGATCTAAGTACTTCCAATACGATCAAGAGTTTTTTAATACTGCTGTCAGGAAGTATCTTCATATCAGCTGCTGTCCAATTACTCTCATACTTTTTGTACATAATCATACATTGTTAACCGTCTGAACGGAAAATCATAGTGTAAAGTCTTCCTGCTTAGAAGGAAATTTCGTTCACAAAATAGCTTCACCCTATGCTTATCCGATGATTGATGTTCTTATCTATTATTAGTATCTCAATCTCAAGTCACCTGCTCTGAAATGATCACATATTCAATGTCGCTAAAAATTCACCAAAATGCATAAGTTTTGTTCGACCTAATCTGGCTTATATATCCTGTATTCTACCAGAACTTGAATTCTCAAATCTAGGCACCTATTACCCACTTGAGTCTATTAGACAGAAACCAAAGTAAAGCGTTTAAAATGATTGGAGAAATAATTGTTTCACTTGAACACCTTAGATACGTCTCCTGTCTCTTCTTGTACTACCGCTACTTTTATAAATAGTGGTCCAATGAAGTGACCTGCTGCATTCCTTCCCTCAAACAATTCAACCATAATATAGCGAAGTCAAGAATGCCCATCAGTTTACCCTTTAGTCTAATTTCGCAAGAACTTTTTGGTATAGTAATAATAAGAATTGTTTCCCTCTATCCTCACACTGAAATCGCAATTGCGGGCGATTTCAATGTACACAATTCTGGTTGGCTTCGACATTCTGGCCAGACAACACCCGAAGGAAAATGTGTTGAGGTCTTCGCCGAGTTTAACGAATTAACTCAACTTGTTGATGAGCCCACTCGGGTTCAAGATATTGAAGGCCATGCGGCCAACACTCCTAGTTCTCACTTTTCATCCCGAAAAATACAGGGTTATAGTATCATCTCCTCTAGGCAAATGGGACCATTGTGTCATATCGATTTCTCGCTTTCCGTCACGGTAAAAAATATAAAGTCCCTAAAAGAACAGTGTGTCAATACGAGAAAGCCAATTGGGACGGCCTGAATAATTTCTTTCGAAATTTTAATTGTTGATTGTGCTTTCTCGACGGAAACGTTGATGCATCAGCTGATATGATATCTAACGTAATTCTCAACGGCATGAGAAATTTTGTTCCTCATAGAACAAAAAGTATCTTCCCCAAAGAGAATTCGTGGTTTGATTCAAGCTGTAAAGAGGCGATTAGGGATCGAGAAAGTAGTTTTCGAAAATTTAAAGATAACTCTACTGCAGAAAACCGAAATTTGATCAAACGGGCCAGAAATATCTTTAATGCTCAAATACAAAGGGCTAAGTTTTTACATGACCAAAAAGTAAGAATTAGCTGGCAGCTCAATTTGCTGCCAACTCGACACTTCCTTATAGCATATTGGCTCCACCTGAGCTCGAGTCTGCAAATTCTTTGATGAAGCAGATATTTTTTCGAATTCGCTCAGTTGCGAGAGTCCTTAAAGATCTCAACATACATAAATCTGCTGGTCCAGATGGTATCCCCGCCGTTATTCTGAAGAGGTGTTCTTCTACGCTGACCAAACCACTGCGTAAACTTTTCCATCTTTCCTATTCTGCTGGAATTTTCCCGACCAGATGGAAAACTGCATTTGTCCAGCCGGTTCCTAAAAAAGTCGAATCTTTTTCTTCTTCCAATTATCATCCAATTGCACTAACTTCCCTTCTTTCCAAGGTCATGGAAACGTTGATAAACCGTCAACTAATATCTTGAAGAACGAATGCTTCTTAATGACCGTCAGTACGGCTTTCGTAGCAAACGGTCCACTGGTGATTTGATGGCTTATCTCACCGAAAAGTGGAACCAATCCTTACATTGTTTTGGAGAAAGTAAGATTATTGCGCTTTATATTTCTAAAGCATTTGATAGAGTTTGGCATCAGGCTCTTTTATCGAAAATGCGTGCTTTTGGTATCGATGAGTCTCTTCTTCGTTGGATTTGAAATTACCTTTCCGACCGTTCAATACAAGTTGTGTTGGATGGCTTCAAGTCTGATACCCACTTCATAAATGCTGGTGTGCCCCAGGGCTCCGTTTTGTCTCCGACTCTCTTCCTCATTTTCATCAATGATCTCTTGTCTGAAACTTCTAATCCGCTTAACTGTTTTGCTGACGACTCGACCCTCAGCTTTTCATATTCGTTTCCAAATTCACGTCCCTGCTCTTCGGATGTGGAACTGGAACGGTTGCGTATGATAAGCTCATTGAATTCTGACCTTGACAGCATTGTTTCATGGGATCTTATGAACCGAGTAGAATTCAATGCTTCGAAAACTCAATGCTGTCTCTTGTCGTTGAAGCTTAACATTCCCCCATTGCCATTATCCATGAATGGTACCTGCATCGAAGAAACCGAAAAGCTGTCAGTACTTGGTATGTGTGTAAACGATGATCTTCGTTGGAATGACCACATTTTTGAAGTCGCTAAAAACGCTGGGGCCCTACTATGTAACTCGATTCTACTTTCGAATCATTCGAAAGTTATTTTTGATTCTTCTTTTTAACGCATCTGAGAATGAGAACAGAATCGAGTTTCAGTTCTACCAATTGCTTTCGACGAAAACTTCCGAGTTTCGTACAAGTTTCACATTTTCTCCTTTGTCCTTAAGAATTACGGATGAAGAGTTTTGTGCATTCGAACGTTTTTATTGTAGAATCGAGTTACATGGTAGGCCCCCTGCTAAATGCTTAGGTTTCTTAAGACGATGCAGGAAGTTCTTCACCCCTTCTGATCTGGCTACAATTTATAAGGCCTTCATCCGCCCAAAACTGAAGTATAACTCCCATATCTGGTCAGGTGCTGCTCAAACATCTTTGCACCTGCTTGATAGGGTACAAAATAGAGCGTTAAAATTGATAGGTGATAGTTCAATTGTAGAATCGATTGATTCTCTTGAACATCGTCGAAATATTACCTGTCTCACTCTCTTTTATCGCTTTTTCTATAAACAGTGCTATAGTGAAATAGCCAGTTGCATTCCTCCCCTGAAACAATTTAGCCGCAACACCCGCCTCGCTAGGAATGCTCATCAGTTTTACCTTGAGCCCAACTTCGGGCGTACAGTCAAGTATAGAGATTCATATTTAAGTCGCACCACCCGCATGTGGAATGCTCTGCCCGACCCTGTTTTTCCCCTACATTACGATTTACAAAGATTCAAAAGCAACGTACATCGGTGTCTAATTTCAAATCCTCTCCTATTTTCCTAAATACTCGCACTGTGTTCTTACAACATTATAAGAGTAGTCATAACCCCTTGATGTTCGCGTTAATTATAAAAAAAAAAAAAAAAAAATAGAGTCTTCTGTAAGTCGAACAACACGATTGTGAAATACCTTACCGCACTCAGTTCCTCCACGGCATTACGTTATCAAGGCATTCAAAACCAACGTCCATCGCCATCTGCTTTCATTTCCTACCCTATCCTTCCAAAAATTCATGCTGTGCTAAAGCACTAATGATGCTTAATCCTTCTGGTTAAGATGACATCTGTTCTTGACTTGCCAAAAAACTGAGTTCTTTTTCAAGTTGGCTGCTCTTAACGATCTTTAGAATGTAGGACATCAGTTTAGTGGAACGTTTACTATCGCAGATTCCTGTACCCCTCTATAAATTGTACATTGGGCTCACCGAAATAATTCTAGTAACTTTTTTATTTTTTTTTTATTTTACCTAAGTTACGATAGGATTTAAGATTTATTTTGTCAGGCTGATGTAAATTGATATCTGAAATGCTCAATCACAGTCAATTCAATTTATTAACAATTCAAATGTTCAAATAAGACAAAGAAATTGCAGTGAGATCCTCATTCATTCTACACGCCAAATCGGACGAGATATATACAGCTGTACAACATCTGCATAAAGATGTAGGAGCACATTCGTACAGACACTAGGAAGATCATTTATATAAATGCGAAAAAATATCGGTCCTAGATTAGAACCTTGAGGAACACCCTTTTGCAAATTCAGAGACTGAGATTACATCTGACCAATGTTGACACTTTGGCTACGGTTGCGCAATGATAACTTATAAGAAGTTGCAGCTCTCTGGTGACAGCCAAAGTAGTATTTCAACTTTTTGCAAATTATTTCATGGCTAACTCTGTCAAAAGCCTTCGAGAAATCCAGTAAGCAGAGAATTGTCACATTGTCTAGATCATATTGAACCCTAACATCGTCAAGGGAAAGTGCAAGTCTTTTTCCAACGAAATTTGCATTCTTTAATTGTTTTGTTAATTTCTTTATTCATTGGATTAGACACAAATCTGTGTGTGCTTTCCAAAACTGGTCTTGTTTTGAAGCAAACATGATAAATATAATCATGATTGTACAATCAAGGATCTTTTGCATTTAAAGTTTTTATTGGTTCTATTTAGATAAAATTAAATTTGAAGTATGAATATCTTATTTTTATACCTGTAAATATGTATTTCCTATCAACGGCCATCTAAAGATTAAGCGTCTTAAGTGACTCAGTGCTTATCAGCGAGAATGACCTTTCATTCTCCTTATTATTCTCATAAAAAAAGTGATTCAATCTAGACTCATATACACTGCATTGATTACTATTTTTATATTAAGTACAGAGTACACGTTGACAATCAATAACTCACCTCAACAATCCAATTGAGAAATAAATCAAAATAAATTAATGAAACTGCGTATTTAATCTTTTAATTCTATATGCAGTGGCGCCAATACTATAAACAGTTTTAATTTATTCATTTTCTGTATTGCGTTGGCGCTTGCCTACTCTTACTATAGGTGTATCAAAACAAAGCTCAATAAGGAAAGGTTACTGATCAATAGAAATGCGACTGCGTTTTCTAATT
The DNA here is from genome assembly GCA_949752695.1 of Melanostoma scalare. Taxonomy (NCBI): domain Eukaryota; kingdom Metazoa; phylum Arthropoda; class Insecta; order Diptera; family Syrphidae; genus Melanostoma; species Melanostoma scalare. Next base: position 63,303,084 of record OX456985.1, read on the forward strand.
TCAATGCATTTTATGACTTTTAATCAATCTAAATTTTATTTTTCTTAGAATAACAATCTGAGTTTGAGGAATCCAATTGATTGGCTTACTTTGTGCAAATTCTTACAGGCAAAGTTTTATCGGTTGATCTTGGCGCGCGGCAGGGGCGGCGGCGATTGCGTGTAAATTCAGCTTGAGGTTTTAGGACCAAATCGACCTTGAGTAATCATTTCCTTACTTTGGAGGGTTCTATCGGATGTTTTTCAAGAGCTTAAGAACTTTAAATAATAATTCAAGACTGAAATACTGTCGGAATGAGTTTATAATTGTTCGTATGCGTATTTCCCCTCGACGCGGCTACCAGTTACATAGTCGATCACTTCCAATTTTCTACTACTTTTCCAAAAAAAAACCTGATGGCCGTATGGCGTTACTTGTGGCTTTCCACGTTTAAAGAGTTGCATAAACAGGAAACAAAAAACCAATAGCTTAACAAAACCTCTTGAAAATTAATCGAGGGACTTTAAGTAGCATGGACGAAGAGGCTAGTTGTCAGAACGACTTGTGAAAATAAAGTTGTCACCAAACTGATTTGGCAATAAGTTGTTGGCTTAGCGCGATGTATGGCTACTTGCGCCAGTGCCAGCAGTCTTGTTGGAACTGAATGTCGTCGATATTTAACTGATTAATTTTCCAAGCCAAAAAATAAGTCAGCAAGGCTCGAAAGCGGCCGCCATTCACCATAACGTTCACGACTCGACATTTTGGCACCTCCTTCAAGTCTTTGCGCTCAAGCAGCAATTATCTCTTCGGTTTGTTCATTTCTTTGTCTTTTTGATCGTTTTGAAACGAAAAAAAACAGTTAATAACTGTCGAATTGATTGCTCACCATGCCAATTAAGTTGATGAAAAATGGACGAAGCGCTTTGAGAGCAGATTGTTCTGGGGTCAAACGAGTCATAGTGAATTGCCAAACCTTTCAACTCAGTTCGACATTCTCAACTGTGAAACCATTTTTTTTTTTTTTCTGTTGGAGGTTTTTAAAATACCAGCTGGAGCACTCAGACCTAAATACCGGTCCATTGTACTATACCAGATAGTAAACCTTCTTTTTGCTATAGCCTTCCAGATGCTCGTAGAAAAGACGCTGCCATGATAAGGAGCCTAAGTTACCAGCTCTCACCATGTCTGCGCCGAGTATCTGTAACCTCGTACGAGAAAAGCAGGACATTCACAGAGAAAGTGCTCCGCGGTGTCCTCATCTTCTCTACAAGATTCACAGCGTGTGGAATCACTTAAGTCTAATACATTTAAGTATTTGGCAAAAGAGAAGTGCCCCGTGGCAACGCCACAACAATAAGCCTTCTACATTCTTCTCTGCTACGGGATAGCAAAAAATTTCAAGTTTTCTTATTATTATTTTTGGGGAGCATACGTTTGGTCTGCTGCATCCAATGGAGACATGACATCTCCGGTTGTGCTTTTGACAAGTCTTAGTCTTCCGACCTCATTCAGAGAGCTCTTGCATTCCCGGACAACTTTCGAAGTACTTAGAGGGTTAAGAAGGACCTTAAGCACAGCTATTGGCTGTCGCTGCAAACACATATACTTCTCTCCATCCAGCCATTGTTCGTAACGTAGCTCAAGCTAAAATAGTCTGTGAGTGCTGTCTTCAGTTTTCTACTTTCAGGAACTTAAAGTTCCTTTCCATTTTAATGCGCCTAGTAAAACCATGTTTCTATCCCGCAACCTCCCTTTGTGTGTTTTCGATGAACAGATAATATTTAAAAATAAAAGGTTTGAGGTTCGAATCCCAGAAACATCTACGGGTGGATGAACAGAGCTTGGAATGCCGCAGTGACTTTCTCTCAACTATCCCTTAGTGAAAAATGGAGAGACCTTAAAAATTTTGCAGATTCCGAACGGATACGTGATAATGAGCTTTTCATAGCAGTGTAGTTACTTTCGAACGATACTCATTAAAACATAATTTTATGTTTCTGCGATTTATGTTTCTAACTCCTACGCAACAGGTAGACACGCTAACCATTACGCAACGGGCAGGGCAATTTAATATTTGGAAAATGGATGTGGTCAGTTCAAAACACTTCATTCCGTCACTAAACTGATCATAGTTAGCAGGTAATAAATGTACTACGAACTTCTTCACCACAAAAAGGAGGTTGGTTCCAAAAATCCCTTTCGCTTTAATGTTAAGGTTGATAGGAGCTGTTTTTGCTGATGGGCTGCTCTTGGTAGCAATCCTTGGCTATTGTTGCTGGCTGCTGGGCGGGCTACCAAACCTACTGAGTTTGCTGTGAAGTTCTGTTGTTCCTTCTTCTCGACTATCACTTTGTTCTCCCTGCCAGCTTGATCAGGAGAGTGGTTGGCTAAATGTCTTTTCTTTTAATAGTTTGCACGCCAAACGCCCCGTGGCGCTTTGCTTAGCGTTTCCACCTGTTACGTGAGAAGTTCAGGACTCAAGTTCCAGAAACATAAAAAAAATGTTTTCCACTGTTATCGCTTCCATTCTCTTACACAATATGGTTGAGAGAAATATGCTGGAACCCGGTTCACCCCGCTTTGTTATGCCTCTCTACTGATTTATTTACTCACACCAAGCGTCCATTCTGGTGCTCTCTACCATTTTTCACTAACCAGGCTCGTATTTCTTGTATTTCACGCAGTCATACATTGGCCAACGATTGGTCGCAACGTATCCAAGTCTTTAGAAGTTCTTGCAAAGCACGATGCCGTTTGATTTAAGACGCTTACAGTGCGCTCCCTTATTCATAAATCAGAGCTTTTGCGTAAATTTCAATCAATTGGCAAAACTTGCTTTGCTCAACTACAAATTTGTTGTCATCTTTTCATTGCTCCTTCCTGACTTCGAATTTTCTAACCTTGATGACAGGACTCTTCAATTCAGAGCTCGTCCTCCATTGCGATGGATGTGTACGAATCAAGGATTCCATTTAGAAGGAATAGGTTCTTTCTGTTTTTTAATATCTTCGTTTCCAATATTGAGGTTGATCTGTTTGGTACCGCAGTTTTTTAAGGTAACCATCAGGTTTTTGCCCTTGCCGAATCTACTGATTTCCGCGATTTTTTTTTTTTTTCTTGGATAGGTGGCATTCTTGAGTCTTTGCCTAGACTGTGTTTATTTGCCTTTAATGGATGTGTTGAATTCGCGGAGCTGGCTCGGGTACGTTTGTTGCTGCTAACGTATAGGCACTTGGTTAGGTACCTTGTGCAGCTGTTTATGCTGATTGGTTTGAGCTGGTGATGTTTCAGGACGCCTCGGTGGACTCCTCTTCTCAAGTAAGGTTCGCTTGCAATAAACTGAATGTAACTTATGAAAAGGTAGTGAAATTGTTTTGTTGCCGTGACTCATCATTCGAGTGCATTTACGCCAGCTGATTTAGATATCTATAGACACTGTCCGCCACTCGTTATCGGTCGGTGTCTGTTGTCATAGTTTGTGTTGATGTACACAGAGAATTTCACCAGCCTGTAATGTTATTAAGAAAACTGTGACGTTCTCTTAAACTCTGTTGCACAGAACAGCAGCCATATTGTCGAATCTTCGTTTGGAAAGCTAGTTTTAGTAAAGTAATGTACCATCACCTGCTGTCAAAGCTTCCCTCAGTTGGTAGTTGTCTTTATATTCCTAAAACATCACAAGTTACAATATTATGTTATTGCAATTGTAAACATGCCGGAAACACAAGATTATGTTCTAATTAAAATGTTGTCAATAGCCAAAAGTCTTATTAAGTTACAACAAACAATAAAAGCAGTGAAATTCCTGCCAATGTTTTGTTAGTCCCACAGTATTAATAATCATTTTCTCTTCATGTCGTGACTGCGGCAGCTTTTTCGAAAAGGTATTTATAGCTCACCAGCTAAATCACGTGAATTCTTTTTAGAATAATTGAATTTGTGTGGTGAGAAATATGAGCGAGGTGTGGCTACACGCATCACAAGATGACAACAATGATTTTTATGGCATCTTGCCAGGAGACATTTTTCGAAAACATCTTCTATTTTTGGTGTACTTAGGGCAGACACTAGAGAATTTAAAGCTCTTTTCGGCGGTGTGAGCTGGCATTGAATTCTTTAAATTCATTGTAAACTTCACGTTGTATTCAACAATATAAAACGTGCAATTCACTACTTTTTCAGTACGTGTGAGCCTTTAACTTGAGGCGAATTGCGTGTGGATATGATTTTAGTAAACATGACGTGTTTCCTATTTTCAGAAGAGTGCAAATTGAAGATCGAGTTATATTAATTTAAGATTTGAAGCAACGAATCAGAGGCAACTGTTTGTTTTTAGACTGCAACTTACTGTTTGCCAATTAAATTTTGATGAATTAGGGCGTATGAAATGATGCTTTGGCCATGTGGTTTCTTTGACTTAATTGAACGAATTTGTGTTGCATCCAGTGCAATCGTAAAGACTCATCAGAACAGAAAAGAGATAGATCAAATACACTTTGACTTTGATAGAAGCCATTTGGAATCTTCAGAATTTGTTTTACTGCAATGGCATGCGGCTATAAAACACACGAGATGATGTGAATTGAGAAATTGCTTGACATTTAAATAAGACTTTTCGGGGTTGCACTGCGGTTCAGGTGACCTAAGCATTTTGAGAAGACTCAAAGAGAACCGGAACAAGTCTAGGCGACCGCGGGATGGTTCACTTTCCAGATTTTCCCCCAGTACGTGTTTTCTGAAAGTTTTTTTTTAAAGATAAATAAATAGGGTGGCGCAACAGAGCGAGGAGCCCTGGGGCCCAGCGTGTTTCTCACAACCATGCCTTGTGAAGGAATGACAGGGACCTTCATGTTTGTTCCGATTCCGAACGGCTAATCGAGAAAGGACTTTTCATGGCAATGAGTTTACTATCGGAGGACTTGCCGATTCCTCGATACTGTTAATACCCATGGAAACACATTTTTGCTCTCTGTTGAGATTCAAACCACGAACCTCCCGCGTAACAAGCAGACATGCTAACCATTTCGCCAGGGTGATCGGTTTTTTGTAGAAATTGTAAAACAAAGAGGAGCTGTCTCTTCAATCAAAATTGTGATCTGTTTCTAAAGAAGCATTGGAATGGAGCGGCGGCGGCGGCGGCGTATCACTAGTGTAAAAAGAATAAAAGGAATACGAAGGATTATTTCACGGAAGCTTTTGTTTTCACAAGACTATACTCCCTTGATTGGAATGAGCATTCTTTGGTTTTTGCAGCTCAGCTGCGTTCATTTTAAGTGGAGTGTAGTTTTTGTCCGTTTACATGTGTCCCGAATAAAGTCTGATTTTCCGATTTTATTGATATTACAACGAAAACTCTTCCCCTGGATGGAGACTCTAGTAATTTGTGAGAGTTGTCCTTAATAATTTTTATATCAAATGAAGGGTTTTCGAATACGGACTTGAAAACTTTGAATTTGCGAATACCCTTTCTCTATTTATCGAACTGCCATTGTAAATTTACTGAACATTTGCAATGTTTTAAAATACACGAACGGGCAACGTTTGCAGATTATAAACATTTTCTAATGAAACTTCGAATATTTGAGCGTTAACTCCAATTTCCCGTCGTAAATCTCGCCCTAGTAGACAGGCAAAAACAAGTTTGGTGCAGAAATTTCAGTCTACATATCCGTTGTGGAATGTTGCCGTGCCGGTGAGACAATGGGTTGATCGGAGTGTCGAAAATATCACTACCGTTCAGGCGTCCAGATCAAACTATCCAAATCAGTCAATTCCACTGCGTTCTCAAGAAATGGGCGTCTTTCAGGCCACATTATAGTGCATTTTGCGTAGGTATCTTGGCTTACACTCATACAAGATCAAGCTGACTGAAGAATTGAAGCTGATGAACCATTTAAAGCGACGTACGTTGTCCGATTGAGCTCTGGAGAAGATGAGCCAAGATGATGAATATCGTGTCGAAACCATCTTCAGTAATGAAGCTTATTTTTGGCTTAATTTTGGTTTGACAAAAGGCGAAATATGCGTTGTTGGTCGGGTGAAAATCCACATGTGCTTCATGAGTCAAATTTTCATCCACAAAAAATACCGTGATCGGCCAGCGTTATCGTTCCATGATAACTGATTATTTCTGGCCTGATTTGGAAGATATGGATTTGGTAGCCATATCCACAAGCCACGCACATGTAACTGTCGATTTATTGACGAATAAGTTTGATGAGCGTGTTATCTCAAGAAATGAGCCAATCGATTGGCAACCTCATTCGTGCGATTTAACGCCTCTAGACTATTTTCCTTAACCAAATTGGTTATCGCTTCTAAGATTTGTACTACCGCTAATTTGTAGATCGCTAATTGTGATTTTTCAACGATTTTAACGTTTGTCCTTTTTTTGATGTTAATAGCGTGTATAAATGGGTAGATTTGAGCGTGCGGAAGTGTCAAGGTTCGAATTCCAGAAACATCAAGTCATCAACATCGTCTTTCGCGAGAAATTGCCAATTTTTCCGACAGTAGTTTCATGCCATGAAAAGCACCTTCGCGATTAGCTGTTCAGAATCAGCAAAAAATTGTAGATCGCTTTCATTCGCTCACAAGGAATGATTGAGAGAAATGAGCTAGGGGCCTGGCCTCAACGTTCGGTTGCGTCACCCTATTCATTTATTTTTCCCTCCCTCCTTGTCCATGTAGCTTAAAAGCTGATAAGCCACAGCCACAAAATCTTCGCTTGTAAAAATGATCAAAGATGTCTCGTATGACAGCAAAAAATTAAAAATTTTAATGTGATTCAATGAAATATCCCAAGTTTAAAGGAAATGGTCATGTTAAACTACCGACCATAAAAACACCCGATTGCGACCGGTTAAGCTGGTATTGTAATATTCAAAAAAACAATGTTGTCAACCCTTCTCTAACTACGATGCCAATGAACATTCCAGTTCCAGTTCAATTGTTTAAAAGAGGCAAATCAGAACATCTGGTTTACCCTCCTCCAGCAGACTGTGATTGAATGACCCCAGGGATGAAACATTTCATTGCCAATTAACTTGTTGATATTTTTTATAGGTCAAACTAAAAAATACACACCAGCGACGACATGGCAACTGTCGTGTACTCTCAATTGTCTAAATCGCAATGGTTTGATATAAAAGAAAAAATTGCAAATAAATTAATTGCTTTCGCCTTCGACATAGTTTCCTATCTAAGCGTACGCCTTCGCGGTGATAAACTTGTTTGAAAACACTTCAAAGTTTGGACTTAACCCGAAACACATTCATTTTGATGTGTTCTTAATTTGTTCCCCACCGATAAGTCCAATCTATTGGCTTGTGACCATCATTCAAATTTATAAATCACATGCGGACAAACAAACCTAGAAACAATTTTTTTCATTTTGTTTTTTTGTTCTTCATTAAGAGTGATAAGAACAAACAACACATTAAAACGCAATCAGTGCTCGCCATTGGAGATTTACTTTTTTTTTGTAGAAATTCCTTTCCTTCAATTCGTCTATCAACATCACAAAATAAACCAAATCCCTAGTCTACTCATTGCCGTAAGTAAGAGTAATCACTTCAATTTTGACCCATTCTGTGATAGTGTAATCAAAAATTGTTTTCATCATTTACATTCTGAATATTGATGTGATGGACCAGAGGGAGAAGAAGATCGCAGTTGTGTTTACACCTACTACGTGCCGGAACTCATGTCTGCTGCGTGTTCCAGGACCGGAGGAGCACATCTGTTGTTATTATTTGTTCCCCATCCAAACAGAAGCAGATAGCTAAGGTCGACATCGGCACTCATACACTTCAATGGTTGAATCTACATGTACATGTATTTAACTTTATAATAGCTTTACGTTACTGTCGGGAGACGGAGAAGACTCTCTTAGTTTTTGAAAAAAAAGCTTTTGGTCAACCTGTTGATGGAACGCAAATTGCAACCTACTACTTTTTATATTTAGCAATCACTGGGGGTAATAAAATAAATAAATCTGTTGACTTTTGGCAACAACAAGGGGCCTGTTTTATAAATATGTACGAAGATTCTTTTATTTTAAATTTTTTTTTTCCTTAAAGAATTTCTAAGAGAAAAGAAAAACATACAGTAAAGGCGCGCGAAAGGAACTTGTAAAACATTTTGACTTTTTTTTACTTGGTTATCCCCAAAACATAAAATTTCTATAAGTTAAGGGTTTGAATACTTTTTTTCAGCTCTTGACAAGATTCGTTTTAATTAAGGGTTTTACAATGTCAATCCCTAGATTTGATGTATCATCAAACACTTAAATCCTTTCATTTGCAAACTCTGCATTCAAACTAAATAAAAGAGTTGGTGAGTGAATAAAAAGTCGGTTTAAGATAAAGTTCTTCTCAACTGGCTGTTGAACTACTCAGAATTTATCCTCTGACACTGCATAGAATCATCATTCGGTTGTTTTCGAATGAAGATAAAGTCATTTTCCAGATCGTTATGAAACAACCATGTTGAAAAATTTCGTTGAATGTCTTTATGGTATAAATAAATCTATATATATAAAATAGGATGTATGTATATATGTATGTATGTCCGGGGTAAACTCCTTAACCACCCAACGTATTCTTATGAAATTTTCAGTGTAGACTGTAGACATAGTTTAGTCCAGAGATGGTTCCTGTCAAGGTTTGATCCCCATATTCCCACAGGAACGGGGTTGGGAATGGAAAATTAGAAAACAACACTACAACACAACAAAACAGATTTCAAAAACTCTTTCAGCACTAGGGGTGCTGCATTATCTCCCTTCATCAGTAACTTAGACTATATTTCATCCCTATAATCCCACAGGAGCAGAAACGGGAACCAGAACGGGAACCTAAAGTTACTTGACCGACTTCAAAACTTCTTTCAACTCTAGGATGTTACATTATCCTTCAGTGACATAGACTTACATTTCATTCACATATTTCCACTAAAACTGAAGATTCCAACAGGAATGTGTTGGGAACGGAAACTTAGGAACTACTGGACAGATTCCAAAGATTCTTTCAGCATTAGGATGCCACATAGTCCCACAAATTCATCATCCCCAAATTCCCACGGAAGAGGAAAAACGAGAACGGGAACCTTAAAACTGCAGACCCGAGCAAAGCCGGGCGGCTCAGCTAGTAATTTATAAAGCTGTTGTAAAACAACCAACAGTTTTCAAATCATCTTCGAATTTTTCACAGTTAATTTAATTTTTTTTATTTTGCAACAACTGCCAACATCGTTTTAAATGGGACTTGTTCGCAACTAATCACCAATCAGTTTCAGTTGTTGCAACGCACAAAACCAAAAATCTATTTGCTTTCAATGAGTTGCAATTGTTCCAATTTAGTTCTTTTAGGCTCCGTGTTGTTGAAAAATTAGTTTTTATAGTTGCGAATAAGTTGCTTACTTACTTATTATTACTTTAGTAGCCATTACAGTCAGGGATAAACCTCGGTCTCAACCAAAGTCTTTTGCCAAAAAATGTTTGATTTTGGTACTCTGAGAGTACACCCAAAAACTGATCAGCATAGCGGCAAAATAAGAACCAAATTGAAAGCTGAGTTGCAGAGCGATGTCGCTTGGTTTTCAATTTTGTTCTAATTTTGCCGCTCAGTGCGTGGCCGTATACTAAGTCGGTTAATGTGCTAGTTCACTTGATTCTCTTAAAACGAGGTCTTCCTCTTCCACGATTCTTTGGAGTCTGCTTTCAGAAACCCGTTGATCCGTAGTCTAGTAGCAATCGGTGGTACATGTCCCAACCATCGTAGTCTGGAAATGTGTACTCTTCTAGCTATGCTCATGTGGAACTATTACTCATACAGTAATTTCTTAAATCTTCTGCCTTTCGCATCGTCTTCACGAACTTGACCAAACATCACTCTGACTATTTTTTTTTTTTTTTTTGAAAGAGCCACGAGTTTCGACGTTCGATATGATCCAATAGTGCTTCTGCGCCGTATAGCAGTGCTGGATTGATCTTAGGCCTTGGGGTTTCGAAATAGGGCTTTATTTCTCAACAGATTTCTTAACCGAAAATATCAGCGATTTGCAAGAGTCGTATGCCGTTTGATCTCCGCAATGATGTTATTTTCAGTGTATATAGCGGATTCTATAGGCAGACGAAGTCCCGAAGAAAATCGAAATAATTTCTTTGTATTGTGACGTTTTGTCCAGTTCTTTGATGTTCTCTGTTTAGTCCTCATTAACCATCAAACTCATTCCATCGCCTACTGTTTCAATGCTCGCAAAAGCGCCTAGGACATCAAGCTTGCCTCTTCACATAACGTTGAACTTAACCCAGGGTTGACCCAGGTTTCCTTGACAATCCTATGATTTGTCAAAAAAAACCTAGGTTTTCCAGTCCTCAAAAAACGCTAAACCACAAAATCACACACATCCCTGTCATTTGAATAAAAACACATACCATTTGACAGCCCTCAACTCGCCCCAGCAAAAACCTAATTTTGGTGGTGCTACCGCCCCATTTATTACTTAAACACTAAACTTAAACTAATTAGAACTAATTAAAGCTAAATTAAACTACGGGGATGAAAAATGGTTTAAAAGGAGGACTTTCAGACAGGGACTTGGAAGATTGAGGTCGAAAAAAAGGGAACAGAATTAATCTTACTCATCATGCGGGTTAAGGGTTCGTTGAGGCCATAGGATGTACGATGAGCAGGAAGGAAAAAAAATCAGGATGATCTTACGTTTCGGGGATTAGTTTTGAAGGAGATAAGTTCTAAAAGGGGGGAGCAGTCAGTGTTACCAGTAAGAAGTCGGTGAATGAATATGATGTCAAAGACATTCCTTCTGTTTTCTAGGGAGTGCGGAGATTAATGATTGCACGACGTTCACGGTAAGGAGGCAGGGTGAGAAAGTTTCTAACGTCGTAGAGATCCCGAAGGGCAAAGAGCAGAAAACGACGTTGCACACACATTTGACAGCCCTCAACTCGCCCCAGCAAAAACCTAGGGCGAATTGAGGGTAAACCCAGGTCAACCCTAGGGCTCTAAAAACACTCAGTTTGACATTCAGGGCGAGTTAAGGTTTTTAAAAAAACGCTTTCTAGCGACCACAGGACGACCCCAGGCCTCAACGATCGAAACTATTTTCTGCGTGGTCAAGAAATTGTACAGACTTTTAAAGGATATGTCTCTGGTGTCAACCTTTCTGATGTTAAATAAATTAGCCACCAATTATAACTAAAACTAACTTAGTGGCAAAAAAGTTGCAAATAACTTTTGAGAATTATTTGAAACTATTGTAAGATGAGATAAAATGAAAAGAAATTGTTTGAATGTATTTTTATTTTTACGACTCTTTCTAATCTCGGGCAGTTGCCCGGAGGCAGAGCATTCCACATTCGGGTGGTGCGACTAAAATAAGAATATCTATAATTGACTGTACGCCCGAAGTTGGGCTCAAGGTAGAACTGATGAGCATTCCTAGCGAGGCGAGTGTTGCGGCTAAATTGTTTCAGGGGAGGAATGCAGCTGGCTATTTCACTAGAGCACTGTTTGTGAAAAAGCGATAAAAGAGAGAGAGACAAGTAACCTTTCGACAATGTTCAAGAGAAACAATCGATTGTACGATTGAACGATCGCCTATCAATTTTAACGCTCTATTTTGTTCCCTATTAAGTAGGCGCAAAGATGTTAGTGGAGCACCTGACTAAATGTGAGAGTTATACTCCAGTTTTGGGCAAATGAAGGCCTTATAAATGGTAGCCAGATCTGAAGGGGTGAAGAACTTCCTGCATCGTGTCAAGAGCCTAAGCATTTAGCAGCGTTTTTGGCGACTTCAAATATGTGGTCATTCCAACGAAGATCATCGTTTACACACATACCAAGTACTGACAGCTTTTCGGTTTCTTGGATGCAGGTACCATTCATGGATAATGGCAATGGGGGGATATTTAACTTCAACGACAAGAGGCAGCATTGAGTTTTCGAAGCATTGAATTGAATACAAATTGTATTGAATGGTCGGAAAGGTAGTTTCTAATCCAACGAAGAAGAGACTCATCGATACCAAAAGCACGCATTTTCGATAAAAGAGTCTGATGCCAAACTCTATCAAATGCTTTAGAAATATCAAGCGCAATAATCTTACTTTCTCCAAAACAATGTAAAGATTGGTTCCACTTTTCGGTGAGATAAGCCATCAAATCACCAGTGGACCGTTTGCTACGAAAGCCGTACTGACGGTCATTAAGAAACTTTCGTTCTTCAAGATATTTTATAAGTTGACGGTTTATCAACGTTTCCATGACCTTGAAAGTTAGTGCAATTGGATGGTAATTGAAAGGAGAAAAAGATTCGCCTTTTTTAGGAACCGGCTGGACAAATGCAGTTTTCCATCTGCTTTGGAAAATCCCAGCAGAATAAGAAAGATGGAACTGCAGTGGTTTGGCCAGCGTAGAAGAACACCTCTTCAGAATAACGGCGGAGATACCATCTGCACCAGCGGATTTATGTATATTGAGATCTTTGAGGACTCTCGCAACCGAGCGAGTTCGAAAAAAAATCTGCTTCATCACAGAATCTACAGACTCAAGCTCAAGTGGAGCCAATGTGCTATCAGGAAGTGTCGAGTTGGCAGTAAATTGAGCTGCCAGCAAATTGGCTTTATCGATGCGACATCCGGAGAGTCATTGAAAACGAGCGTTGGGACCGATAACGTGGTCGAGTTCTTAACGTTCTTAACAAAAGACCAAAGATTTTTGCTTCCTTTTGGACACAGCAGTATTTTTCGCCTTACTTTTTGGTCATGCAAAAAAACTTGGCCTTTTTTATATGAGCATTACAGATATTTCTGGGACCGTTTGAACAAATTTCGGTTTTCTACAGTAGGGCTACCTTTAAATTTACGAAAACTACTTTCTCGATCCCTAATCGCCTCTTTACAGCTTGAATCAAACCACGAATTCTCTTTGGGGATGATGCTTTTTGTTCTGTGAGGAACAAAATTTCTCATGCCGTTGAGAATAACGTTAGATATCATATCAGCTGATCCGTCAACGTTTCCGTCGAGAAAGCACAATGAACAATTAAAATTTCGAAAGAAATTATTCAGGCCGTCCCAATTGGCTTTCTCGTATTGCCACACAGTTCTTTTAGGGACTTTATCTTTTTTTACCATGATGGAAAACGAAAATTTCCTCCTGAAGAACCCTCTTAAGATCAAGATTTCGTCGTAGTCTTGTGTTTTCCAACTTGACGGTTGAGCTGCTCTCATAAATGCTCTATGGCATTCAAATCGGGAGACTGAGGTGGTGATTTAAACTGGGTTCGAACGTTATAAAGCAACCCCTCTTTGACAACAGTTGCAGTATGTTAAAGATCATTGTCTTGCTGTAAGACAAATGACTTACCCATATCCTATTTCCTATCACTTTCATTAAAGTTGTTCTTTAAGATATTGCAATAGTCGAACCTCTTCATCAAATAATCCATGAACACTAAACTACCGACGCCAGATGCTACCACTAAACCCCACACCATAACGTTACCACCTCCGTGCTTTACGGTTCCTGACGTATTCGTTGGATCAAGCTCTGTGTTTTTTTTTTTCTCCAAATCTTTTCATGTCCGTCAGACCCATAGATGTTGAACTTACTTTCATTGGAAAAAATTACAGTATTCCAAAAATCTATTCCTTTGAATTCATAAGTTTTTGCAAATAAACATTTTGGCCAATTACTTTGCTTATGAAAGGTTTCTTTCTAATATTCCGACCGAAGCGTGGTAACGGTCGAGTGGTGGAGCACTCGGCGAATCGTTTGGAGGTTGCATGGCTTACCTGTTTCATTGGATATTTCTGTTGTTATCTTTGGCGCACTTATTTTCGAATTTCTTTTCATTTTTCTTTCAATAATACGGCATTCCTGTTGAGTAAATTTCCGGGCCGTCCATAGCTAGGCTTATTTTTCAAAATTTCAGTGGTATTATGTTTGGTTATTATTTTGTGTATGGTAGAAGGACTTTTTTTCATAATTCTACCAATCTCTCGTTCCGATTTGTTTTCCAAACAGTGTTTAGTTATTACTTTCTTCAAATCAAAACCTAGATCATTACCTGTTTGTGCCATTTCTTTTAATTAATCAATCAACTATCGTAAGCTGAAAAAAAATTATTAAAAACAGAAATAAGAGACTAAAAACAGAAAGCAACAATAAATAATTAAGCCTTCAAATACTGCTGGTGCTTAATTACTTTTGCGACGTAGAAAACACGATTGCAAAACAGAAAGCGATGTTCTGCAGACAAACCAAATTATAAACGGTAAATTTAGCTTATCGTGTGATGATGTGTTATACATAATAACGATATTTGGAATACATTTTTCCTCGTATTTTTAACGGAATTGTATTTCATTTTAGCATTTGTATTGGACAACAACGACTACTTACTTACTTTTGTGATTCACTGTATATGTTGCATTTGAAAAATAATAAAGGCAAAGGTAGTCATTAAAAAATAAAATTATGTATGTACATGTCTACAATCGATAAACTTTTTTTTTCATTTTTTACTTCCTATTACATTAAAAAGTAACATTGAGACAAATACACAGTATGTATTATAATTGAAACTATTAAGCAACTGATTGTCAATTAGTTTTAGTAGTTGGTAATTGGTAACGATTGAATAAGTTAAAATTAAATTAATATCGGTTCAATTCCAAACAGTCGCCCGCTCTTGAGCAAACGGAAACACTCGAAATGGTTATAGGGGCACTGTTAACAACCCAATGCGGGAATCACACATCGATTCCTCTGCTTGAACCTTTTTGGGAGTGAATCTGGTAAGAGGTTGACTCGTCCCGTTCTTTTTTTCTCGTCGTGAAAAGCACTTTCTCACTTAGTCGTTCGGAATCAGCATAAAATGCCGCAACTAATCATTTTAACGTGAACCAATATTTTTAAATTTCATTTGCAACTAGTTTTCGATCAATTACGATGAACACTAAACAGTTGCTTATTAGTTGCAAATTTGAAACAATTTATGTCTATGGTTACTTATCCGTTTCTAAAATGTTGTAAATTAGTTGCAATTGTTATGGCAACTGATTTGCAACCTAAGATGTGCTTTTGTCGCAGAGTGTAGAATAGCCACAATAATTTCCCTACAACGAAATTGGGGCAGTATGCTGTTGCATTTTGAAACTTATGTTGTCTCTGCCGTTTGGGGTAAAAAGTAATTTCTAGAAATGTAGGAAATGCCAGGAACAACGAAAAAATTGCTTGGATTTTCTCACGTTGGAAAAAAACCTGAAGAGAAAAAGAAACTCAAAGGTGTTCTGATATTACAAACCATTTGTTCTAAATTCTTTCTCAATTAAAGATATTAGGAGGTTAGTTTAAGGCTAGGGTTAAGCATTTTTTGATGGATTCCACCTCTGCTTCGATAATACTCTAACCTATCATCGTAACTGATCGGACGAAAATTTTCTTCGATTTGTGTGAGTTGTAACTTGTAATATTATAAGATATTTTTATCAAGATCCAGCTATTAGGTTCGTTCGTTAAACTTTACCCAGGTTGGCCCCGGTTTCCTTGAAAACCCTATGAGTTGTCAAAAAAACCTGGGTTTTCCAGTCCTCAAAAACCGCTATACCACAAAATAACACCCATCTCTGTCGTTTGAATAAAAATACATGCCATTTGATAGCCCTCAACTCGCCCCAGCAAAAACTTAAGGCGAGTTGAGGGCAAACCCAGGTCAACCCTAGTACTCAAAAAGCACTCAGTTTGAACTTCGAGTTTAGGTTTTTAAAAATACGCTTTGTGGCGACCACAGGGCGACCCCAGGGTTTAAACGAACGAACCTATTCTGACTAATGAACTTGGCGTACTTGCAAAAAAAATTTTAATGTTAACCAGGCAATGTGCCCTTTCTTTTTTTTCTCCGGGAGCAAAAGAGGTCACCTGAATTTTATCCGAACGGAAAAAATTACGATGATAGAGCCGATTCCTAATCCTTTTTATGAAACCAAAGAAGTTCGTTCTGTGACATTCTATGACATGTTTATCGCATAAGAGTACACTTCAATACTGAAAATCGATCAGTTATTTTTTATTTTGGAATATTAACAGATTCATTGCAAGCATGACATTGCCAACCAACCCCACAGTTTTTTTTTACTACATATGTTGATAAACAAGTACATAACAAGTAATTTAATCATTTCTTTTCAGATCGTTGCACGAAGACATGACCTTAAACTCATCGTTACATCAGCTACCATGGACTCAACAAAGTTTGCCACATTTTTTGGCAATGTGCCAACTTTCACCATTCCCGGTCGTACATTCCCAGTCGATACCCTTTTCAGCAAGAACACCTGCGAAGACTACGTCGAATCAGCAGTTAAGCAAGCTTTGCAAATTCATCTAACACCAGCCGAAGGTGATATGTTGATCTTCATGCCTGGTCAGGAGGACATTGAAGTGACGTGCGAAGTGCTGGCCGAAAGATTAACAGAAATCGATAACGCTCCTCAACTGTCTATTCTTCCAATTTACTCCCAATTACCATCGGATTTACAAGCGAAAATTTTCCAAAAATCTCCCGAGGGCTTGAGGAAATGTGTAGTCGCGACCAATATTGCAGAAACTTCACTTACCGTTGACGGTATAATATTTGTCATTGACTCAGGGTATTGCAAGCTGAAGGTTTACAATCCTCGCATTGGTATGGATGCTTTACAAATTTATCCAATATCCCAAGCGAATGCCAACCAAAGATCAGGTCGTGCTGGCCGCACTGGACCTGGACAAGCATTTCGACTGTACACTCAAAGGCAATATAAGGAAGATCTGTTGCCCTTAACGGTGCCAGAAATTCAAAGGACCAATTTAGCCAACACCGTGTTGCTTCTCAAGTCACTTGGAGTGGTTGACTTGTTGCAGTTTCACTTCATGGATCCACCTCCACAAGATAATATTCTAAATTCCCTATATCAACTATGGATTCTGGGTGCCTTGGATCATACAGGTGCGTTGACGCCTCTTGGTCGGCAGATGGCCGAATTTCCATTGGATCCACCGCAATGTCAAATGCTGATTGTCTCCTGCCAGATGGAATGCAGTGCTGAAATCTTGATTATAGGTAACTTTTTTCTTATATAAAATGCTGATGTTAACACTTTTGGCTTATCCGATATTTTAATCAAGGTATTTATATACATATTGTAGTTCGAACTATGCTTAGACAATGATTCTTAACCGAAATATTTACCATACGAGCCCATTGTTCGATTTATATGTGTACGACTCAATACAAGCCGTACAAATACCCCAGTCATTAGGCTGCTATTTTGAAGTTCGGGATCTATCTTTTTATCCAAATCTAGACATCTTTAGTCGTTCTGGTTCATATTCGAGGCGTGCTGTAGGTTTGCTTCGAAAATCAAAAAATCCACTTGACAGAGAATTAGTTGTTAATGCGCTATTATTAGAGTCTTTTACTGTCATATTCGTGGTTTGTATCCGCACTTGAGGGTCGCGGTGATGAAAGATTTAAACAGGGGAGAAGCGGTGGACTATTTCACAAAAATAATGGTTTTTTGGCTAAGTTTGCTTTATTTGCAGACGGCAACTCTTAGTGCTAATGATTACTTTGTAAGAGTTGTTTACTTTTCTCTTTCCACAGTCTGCCAAAGTCAAAGATGAAGTGGCTGTTGTAATAAGGGACTTGTTTGTGGCTTTGCCAAAAAGAGTATGGAAAGGAGTATACAGCATACATCAATACATTTAGAAAAAAAAATTTTACATTTAAGGTATACCACTTAAATATGGCGTCCCCTATACTTACTTACTTACTTAGGTTTGGCATTGGTTGGGTTGAAGCTGAGCCTCAGCCAACATCTTTCGATGACGAGTTCAACTTGGGACGAGCTCTCTCCAAGTCTGTTGAGGTATTCTTCCACTTTATTGCGCCACCTAAGTTTAGGTCTTCCCCTGCAATGTGCTTTCGAAAACCCTTCGAACCGCAGCGTCAATGTCCATAAGCTCTACATGTACCAGCCATCGTAGTCTTGCAATGCGTACTCTTTTAGCTATGACAATATGACAATGTTGCGTTACAGCTCATACAGTTCGCTGTTGAATCTTCATCTCCACGCCCTATCTTGAACCAAAGAAACAGCGAAAAGACTCAGCAGCACACAGGCTACTTTGGGACGAGTTGAGGAAAACAAAGTTTGACGTTCAGGGCAAGTTGAGGTTTTTAGAAATTCGCTTGGTGGCGACCAAAACCCCAGGGCTTCAACAAACAAACCTAATATCTCAGAAAACTTATTCAAAGAAGCCAGGTGTGCTGGGCGACATTTTGCGATTGCAGAAAAAAAGAGTGAATTGAGGCAGCTAGAGAAAAGATTACTTCATTAGATGAATGCAAACTTATTAATATTTTTCGCTATGCCTTAACATATAGTTCCTGTAACGAGAAAATAATAGGCAAAATAAGAAGGGGCTTCATCTCCACTCCACAGGTTAAAACAAATTATTAATTTAAACAGTAACAAAAAAAATTTGTTTTTGCCTTGTTATAACAAAGTTCCTCTTCATACTTGGAAATGGGGTTTCCAGTCTTCTATAGCCTGTGATGAGAAAGCAAGATCACCGCAGATAACTTAAGGTCGTTACTGGCATCAGCCAAGATGACACTTGCCGCCTCTGTCTCGAATACACAGAAACGGCTGAACACATTTTATATGAATGCCCTGCCATAACCAGATCCAGACTAAAAATATTCAATAAGGGATTCACTAGTCCCCTTGATATAAGAAACACCCCTTCTTTGAATATTTTTAGGTTCTAACATGACCTCAACTTCGAATGAACAACTCTGCACTTTACGTGTTTAAACCTAAGGGAACCACAAAAGATCTTTCAGGTCGACGTGCTAGTAAAGGTGTTTACCCTTCGCCCTATTCAATTACAAAAGATAAAATCCCGATCAGAATCGGCTACCATTGCCAAATTTCTAAACTCTTCGCTCGGGTACAGATTGTCTAGCTGGACATATCAGCTAAGATTGTCCTCAACTAGGTTGAACTCAGAAATCCTATCATTTCACGCGTCATTATGAGGTCTGTTCGTTGAACTTTCCCCAGGGTTGAACTAGGTTTTCTTGACAACCCCATGAGTTGTCAAAAAAACCTGGGTTTTCCAGTCCTCAAAAAACGCTAAACCACAAATCGCCACACATCTCTGTCATTTAAATAAAAACACATGCCATTTGACAGCCCTCAAATCGCCACAGCAAAAAGCTAGGGCGAGTTTGGGGAAAACCTATGGCAAACCTATGGCTCAAAAAACACTCAATTTGATATTCAAGGCGAATTTAGGTTTCTCAAAAAACGCTTTGTGGCGACCCTATGGCAACCCCAGGGCTTCAACGAACAAACCTATGGTTTTGTTTGTTTTTATATCATATGTCGTCGACAGGATTAGATGGTGAAACTAAAAAAAAAAAAAGCAGAAATCATGCTTCACCAAATTATGTCTTCCTAATATTTTAGTATCAGGATCGATTAAAAGATTGACACTCAGATGACTTTAGAATCGCACTCGATTACCCTCATTATCCTGACCTCATTGCGTTATTTGTACGATCACCGGTCTGAAACCTATTCAAATTTTTCAGCATTCCGCCTTAAGTCATTGACAGCATCCTCGGAGAACTGATACTTCCATCATTCTAATCTAGTCAGTTAAGAGATACATAAGTGGATAAAAAGGCCCTCCCTTTTTTATGAATTGACAATCGAACGTTCGCGTTCGTCAATATCCACATTCGATCCAAATCAATTGAAGGAAATAAACGAATATCGATGAATTTTACAATTTGGAGCGAACTTAATTTCAGCTAATAGCGACTCATAATATGAAATTATCAAATTTAAGTTTGATTTTCTATTCATATTGAGGACCTTATATTGAAGCGTGAGGTATTTGCTTCACCATCTGCAAAGGGGAGATGTATCATCATAATGGGACCATGATCCTTTCCTCCAGCGTATTCGACAAAATTATGGTTTAACCGTCTTGACTAATGCAACCTTATTAACAGAGATCCATTCGAACAAAAAAGTTTCAGGTTTTTTCTAAGACTTTAAATGAAGCCCAATAGTCATACATAACTCTAATTTCTTTTCTAATTTCAGTATCAATGTTATCGGTTCCATCAATCTTTTACCGTCCAAAGGGTCGTGAGGAAGAAGCTGATGGCGTTAGAGAAAAGTTCCAGGTTCCTGAATCCGACCATTTAACATATCTGAATGTCTACCTTCAATGGAAGCAAAACAAGTAAGTGTTAAAGTAAGCTCTCATTTTCGTTTGCTCTAAGAAAGAAGAGAAGATCGTTACTAAATTTCTTTATTAAAAAAATCTTACTATCTCTTGAGACTTGAGATGTATTCAAGCAGCTCTCGCAATTTCTGTTTGTGAACTTGATATACGGCAATGTGTACTCGCGCCCTAACAAAGGAAAACGAATTTTAGTTCAACTTCTTTACTTAAAACTAGAACTTGGACTAGTTGAAGAGTTCTTCCTCTTTGCTTGAAATTCTAAACCTTATAACAGTCTCCGTTCACAATCGGGCTTTAAAGTACTTTGCGAGACTACTTATTGTCAATATGAGTACGACACCACTTGTTTGGTCAAGAGTCAAGACCAAAATCAGAAATTAGCTTCGTTTCTTGGGCTTTAGCCAGAGTTAACTCAGGTTTCCTTGACAAACCCATCAATAGTATGAAAAAAAGAACGGTGTTAAATAACTGTAAGACAACCACAGTGGTCCCCATGAAGCAATTGTAAGCATGTCTGCCTGTTACGTGGGAGGTTCACGGTTCGAATCCCAGAAAATCAAAGAAAAAAATTATTGGCATGTATCGCCTTTCGCGAAACTAATTACGCACTGCCATGAAAAGCGCTTTCTAATAAAATTGTAGGTCCTTGAAATGTGTTAGGCCCCAAAGTTTCCGTAGTTTTTTTATTTTATTTGAAACCACCACATATCCTGTCATCGAAGCAAAATCCTAGTACTACTTTAGTGCGAGTTGCGTAAACCTAACGAACCAAAGTCTTTTCCCCATTCAATTATTATTATAATTTAAAATTTTTTCTTTATAGCTACAATGCAAATTGGTGCAATGAGCACTTTATTCACGTCAAAGCAATGCGAAAAGTTAGAGAAGTTCGACAACAGCTGAAGGACATTCTGATTCAGCAAAAGCTCAATGTGAAGTCGTGTGGTTCTGACTGGGATATTGTTCGAAAGTGCATTTGTTCAGGTATGTCTCATCTGTAAAAATTAAAGTAATTTTCATTCTCTCATACATATATGTATATTATTACATTTCAGCTTATTTCTATCAAGCTGCCCGTTTGAAAGGCATTGGTGAATATGTCAATCTTCGTACCGGAATGCCATGTCATCTTCATCCTACCTCAGCACTATATGGACTTGGAACAACTCCCGATTATGTTGTATACCATGAGCTTGTTATGACAGCTAAAGAGTATATGCAATGTGCAACTGCTGTCGATGGTTATTGGTTAGCTGAGCTAGGTCCCATGTTCTTTTCTGTAAAAGAAACTGGTCGTAGTGGGCGTGAAAAGAAGAAACAAGCTGCCGAACATCTTAAAGAAATGGAAACACAAATGCAAATGGCCCAAGAACAAATGGAAGAAGAGAAAATACAAGCCGCACAACGAGAGGAGGCTCTTATTCCCAAACAGGAGATTGTTACTCCTGGACAAACACCCCGACGTACCCCAAACAGAATTGGTTTATAAAAATGTGTTAAGAGTTTTTAAATAAAAAAAAAAAAAAAGGAAACTATATTTGTTAAATTAAAAAAATAAAAACTATATAAAAAGTATGCTAATTAAACAAGGTATACTTGTCCAAAAGAAATCTAACTTTTGCTTTTCTTTTTATGTTTGTCATGGAATAAGTTCGTTGACTAATAGTATAAGAAACATCCGCTTCATTGGCAGCTTTTCTTACGGATTGAAATAGAAATGGGGCCTCTGAGGTGGCTAGAAGCTGAATGACTATTGGCGACTCCTTTGCTAAAATCGGTTAAGGCAAACCTAACCAACTCAGTTGTTTATCATCTCTGCAGTGATGCTTAAATAAGGGTACGTTGGGTTAAAGTGGGTTTCAGCTTGGCTGACTTACCCATTGGGACTATTGTAATACCACGAAGGATCTGAATCCTGCAACTAATTTAACCATTTACAGCTTCCAATGAAGCAGCAGATCGCACGACTTCGACGTTATCATTAAGGAAATGAGAATCCAAGTGATGTTATCATTAAAGGGCGGCCATGGTGCAGTGGTAGAGTGTTCAGTAGATAGGCCAGACGCGTGGGTTTGAATCCCGCTCCGGGCATCTACATTTATTTCAGCCTCCCAGATTCATATGGACAACACTCTTGTATTATATGTGAAACTAGCTGACCCGGCCACGCGTTGCTGTGGCTAACGTAACATAAATTGAGATGTAAGCTATCCTATCTTTCAAGTTGGATCAAACTGCACACGGTGTACAAATTTGATTAAAATCGGTTAAGTAGTTTAGGAGTCCATCGCGGACAAACGTCGTGACACGTAATTTATATTATGTATTAAGATTATTACCACTTTATTTCCAGAACCCAAATGTATCATGTGTCTTTGAACTACAGCGGGACATTAACAGAGAAAATGAGTACATACACCTTCAATAGAATCCATTTGAGTCAATTCCTAGCTTAAGCGTGTCTGCCTACAAGGCAGTATCCCATCACTACCGCCAGCCACTCTGAAGCGCTTTTTATCGAAACAGATCAAGTTGCTGGATCGTTTGGAATCCAGCTTAGCCTACATTTGTTGAGCCGCTTGGTCACATGGGATTCGATTTGGTTGAAGCGTCTTCTTTAAGTAAGAGTTCGTATGTAAAGAGCAAAGGTGAACGTTGAACTCCTCTGGCATCTTCCTTAAGAGATGATCGGGAGTTAAGGGCTAGAATAGAGTTAAAAGAATTTGGTACCATGGATTTGATAACAGCCATGTTTTCTCTTAGAAAGAAAAGAGCTTCGCTGATTGCCACCATTTCCCTTAGCAGCATACTAAAATAATCTGAAAGACGAAGTGAGATACTTGATTTTTCTTTCATCTGAAAAGACATCACTACCTACTCCAAATGAATATATTCCTTTTCCAAAGTATGACCGGCCATCTCATTCTTGTCTGAATGGAGTGAATGGTTTTTTTTGTTGAAATTTTTACCAAATTCAAACCTAGAGGTGTGGTGTAGGTAGAGTGTTTTAAGTTGCCGGATTTTAAATTTATTCAGAATGTCAATGTTGTTCCTTGTCGATTATTTGTCTTCTTTTAATCTAACAGCTGAACTCATAACCATTTGTTTGATAAGAAATAGAATTGTTTAGTGCCGCAAAAGGAGTGGTGCGTTAAGCGTTGTCAATAGCAGCAAGCTGAACGTTTAACTTTGCTAAGACTATCACAATTTATTGCTTTTTCTAGAGCTTCAAGATACTGCAACACCTGAGTCTGAGTGAGTCTGATTTGGTCATCAGAGAGAGAATGCATTGCATTCCCAAAACTAAAATCTCCGCAACAAAAACTTATCGGAGAATGTCGGATCGTCCGGTCGGAGAACTACCACGAAGCAAGAATGTCTCCGATCGGAGAAAACTCCGCTCCGACGGTTACCTCGATAGGGCCGAATATCTCCCACTTCTCCATCCTTCACTTACCTTCATACAAAACTCATGGTTTTAATTCAAATTACTTTTATACCTTTCTTCCATTTTTTAAATTCAAATTACCTTTGAGTATTTGTTACTATTTTGCTTCGAACAAACCGCAACCGCTTATTTACTTTTGTAACAGTTTATGTCTAACTATATCCACCGCTGCGCTGGTGCCTACTTTCGCCACGTTCAACCTTTTAAGCTCGACAAGGATAAAAACAAAGAACTTTCTTTTAACTAACGAGAATATAGGTAAATATATTTATTTTTCTTTTTTGAACAGTTAAAAAAAATTAAATAAATAATAATGGAAAAGTGAATACGTTTGGCAATAAACCATCAGCACTGGGTTTTAATCCCTTCGATTTGGATCAGCCATTTTATGGATACGAATGTAATCCTTTGATTCCAATGCCATATCCTGTGGAGTTAGAAACGTGTACTGCCTATGGGGCTTGGCTTCTGCTTCATTCAGAAGCATTCTAGTCATAAGTTCACGATTAACTTCATCTGTGAACACATCGTATTCGTCTAATACATAAAACGGATGGTCGACACACGACCATAGCGAGAGTAGAAAAGCAACAGTGGAAAACGATCTCTCACCACCCGACAGAGATTTTGTACTTGACATTGATCCTTCTATACCATGGTCTCGCGGTACCACGGACAATGTGAGCTTTCGTTCGTCATGATCGATTGATATATCACCTGTAAATTGTAAAAGATTATTAGTGAAAAATACTAAATAAACAAAAAAGAAACAAACCTGTAAACTGCCGATAGCTCAAAATACTTTGGAACGTAAACATGACCTTCATTGCCATGTGACGCTTGAGATGTTTGATAAATCGAAATCTCTTCAAACGAGACTCATTCAACATTTCTAGCGATTCATTGACAGAAGAATAAAGTATTTCATGTTTAGACAGCTTTTGCGTTTTGCTCTCCAGTAGCAATTGGACTTCTTCTGGACTATCAGTACACTTACTCCGATGCCTAATCTTACTTTTTAACTTTTGTATGATTTCATTGATTTGCTCCTCTGATTTCTTAGAATTGATTCGACTGCCAGCATTTTCCGCCTGGGAATGCAACTCAGAAAGAGCTTCTGTTTTTCTGGCTTTCTCTTCTTCAAGTTTTTCAACACCAGACTCGATTTCTTGGAGTTTGGTCTCGTTGATGCGAAGATTATTGAGTAAGCTGCTAAGCTTTACTCGAGTTTCATCCGATTTACTCTTGATCTGCGTCATTTCATCTTCGATTTTCTTCAGGGAGGCTTTGTGCTCGGTAATTTGTTCTTGCATCGCTCTGCGTGCAATTTTAGCCTCTGCAGACTCACTGGTTTTTGCTTCCACTTCTTTTTCGTGTTGCAAGAGTTTTCTTTTGCACTCCTCTAGTTCGTTGGCCAAAAGATCTATTTCATTGGCATCAGGATATTCGAAACTTTCTAGTTCGCTTATTCTTTCTTCCAAGTTCCTTTTTGATTGCTCATGTTTCTCTGACAGGGCTCGATTGTGTTGAATGCTCTTCTGGGCTTCTTGCAACTTCGGACCAATTTGTTGCAACTTTGATTCACAATGCTGAATCTCTTGTACTCTGGCTTGCATTTCCGACTCCAGTTGGTTGATTCTTTCGCGGATATCAACTTGAATAAACCTCGCCGGTCGGATGTTGAGCGAGTACATTCGGTAGGATGGCTCTGGGCAATACTCACTGCCCGGTTTGATAAGAATTATTTTTCTAAGATTATGCGGGACGTTTTCAATGTGCGAAGTGAAATTTTCTGCGGTTTCTTTATGCTCGGTCAGCAGAACGGTCTCAATCGAACCCATGTCAATGAGGCAGTTGAGGACCACATGATCTGAGCAACGTATTTGGTCCAAGAGGAGTTGTGTTCCGCGTGGCGGATGTACTTTCCCTTTCGATACATCATATGCCTTGTTCATAAACTTCGAAGTAATGATCATGGGATTGTAGTTCGGATATTTACATAAGATGCTCTCCAATACCTTGTAGTCCTTGTTGTTGCTTACTACAAAACTGTTTATCAAACCGCCTAGCTGGTTCTCGACTGCGTCGCGGAATCTCGCATCGACTACTTCAATGTAACGACCCAACGGACCCCGTGGAAGCTCACTGAACCTTCCCTCTTTATTAAATCTGTTGATCATTGACACTATCTGGCTTACGTGTTCGCCATAAATAGAGAAAGCATCTTTGGTGTTCGCTTTGATGTTGTGTATCTGGGATTGAATGTGTCGGGTTTCCTCCTGCAAACGGTGTTTGTTCTTTCTGAAATCATCGATTTTCTGATCAATTTGGCCTTTGTTTCCAATCAGCGTTTGGGCGTCTCGTTTGGTGGATTCAAGCATGGCTGTGACTTCTTCTCTGCGGTTTTTAAGTTCACCCAATTCGGCATCGTTTCTAGCACGAAGTTCTTGCACACTCACGCGATTACTGCTGGAAACTTTTTGTTCAATGTATTCTTGTAGTTTTTGAATCTGTTGCTGAACAAAAGTTTGTTTTTTCTTCAGGGTTTCGACGGTGTCATTGATTCCATTAGAGCGGTCGGTCAATTCGTTGAATTTAGTTTTCAACTCGTTGTGTTTGATGTTTTCTCGACTGTACAAAGTTCGCTTTTCTTCCAAAGTGCTCTCCATTTCGGCCATGGCTTGACTAAACTCTGCCTCTACTGTGTCCTTGTTTTGCAGCATATTCTCCAGTTCTGATCTTTGCTGGCTCAGCTCGGCAATTGAAACACTAACAGCTTCTATCTTTTTCTCTTGTTCACGAACGAATATCCAAAGCCGCTCCAGTTCGCATGTTTTGAGAAGTTTCTTGACACGCTCCACCGAATCTAGTTCTGCAAGTTTTTGCTTGAGCCCATCGATTTCTTCTCTCGATTGTGCTATTTTCTGGCCAAGGCAGCTCAATTGAAATTTTTGTTCTTTGGATGCATGAAGACAGTCGTTTAACTTCTCCGCAACCATTTCAATCTGTGTGGCTTTGATAAACAACTGATAGTTTTTAGCAGGATCTAGGTCCTTTAGGAATACTCTGGCATTGTCTTGATTTAAAACAAACACTGGATTGTCCACTTGAATATTGTGGTAGAGCATAATTTTATGCAAATCGTCAGCTTTTTTAGAGACGATATCACCGCGATGATTTTTAATACGATAATACGACGTAGTTTGGGTAATATGTCGTACTACGATGATCTTATCCCCATATACATCTGCATTGAAAGCATCAGGTCCACCGTTTGCTATTTCAATCTGAATATCACAGAATGATTCTTCGGTTTTAATAAACTGCTTCATGCTTGTCGAACGATTTGTGGAACTTGACTTAGCGCCCAGTCCAAGCACAAGTGCAGCAAGAATCGCACTTTTTCCACTTCCATTACTTCCAACTAGGAAATTGACTCGGTCACTAAAGTTGATTATTAGATTGGAATGGCACATAAAATTATGCAAATGGATTCGTGTAATTTTTCCACATCGGAAATGAGGATTTTCTGGTTGAGACAAACTAACATTTTCGGATACTACATTCCTTCGTTTTGAAGTGGATGCTTCGCTGTCGTTGGCAAATACTTGAGGGGGTTGCTTTCGCTTCTTTGAAGTTGATGCCATCATTCGTTAGCATTTGGAAATTCGTGACAAAATTATATACTGAACACTGAAAGAATTTCACTGCGTTAAATTGGTTTATTTTATGATGCAAAAGGAAAAATATTTTACCGATTCCGAAGATTGAAAGCCGATGATGACGATTGACGAGCAGCTAGCAATAAAACAAATAAATAAATAATAAATTTTCAAAATTAAACGCTTCAAAATGCGCTTTGCGATTATTAGTACAAGACGGAGAGAACCTCTCTTATCTCTTTTGCAAATTGCGTAGTTGCATTGAAATAAAATACACCTTTCGCCGTGGTGAAAAGTATCTGTAGTTCGGAAACACTAAAGTAGTATTCACATGAGAACGACCAACGAACGACGAATGAACGAAAATTCGTTAATTTTGACATTTCATTCACATGAGTGTTTTACATTCGTCACGAATAACGAACAAAATTTACATGCAAAACAAAAATGGGGAATGATTTTGAGGTTAAGCACGCGCGAAAAATTTATTCGTTGGAGTGTGGATTGTATGTGGAACGAGAATAAAGTCTGACAGTTCGTACCTACTAGATGTTTATTCGTAACGAATAAACTTTTTTTCTCAATTTTTTTAATTTTAGGCACAAACATAAAAGTTTATCCACCTAAAAATAAGTATGAACTATGTTTCCATCGTTTCCAAAAAAATTCGTGAGGAATTTATGCTAGTAAGGTACTTAAAATCTAATTTCTTGATTTATTCGTCGTTCGTTGGTCGTGCTCATGTGAATAGTCCTTAATACTACTATGTAATCAAAAGCCACCTCCATTTGAAACTCAACGAAAGAGAGAGTCCACTTAGGACTGATTCGCACGGCAATTTAAAAAAATTAGTCCAGGGGCAGGGGCTAGATTCTGCAAAATGAATTTTTATTGTGTACACGAAAATTTGTGCACACTAATTTCGATTCCTCAAGGGTGAGTTTTTTTTGACAGGTAAACCACACACGAATAACGATATCAGTGCTGAAGCTGATTTTACAAACACCACTTTATTTTCGGATTTTAAAGTGGGATTAGTAATTTCACTGACACAACTTTACATTTAGCTAAATACGTGTATCACAGATAGATGCCGTGATAAAAAAGCAACATTGCAAGCAAATGGAAGTTGCGGGGCAAGAGAAGAAATGGTTTTCTCTAAGTACACTTTCGTCGATTTAAAGCTTTGCGCAAACCAACGCGGTGAGTTCGTGCGATGCGATTGCGTTAAGCCTTGCGCAAACCAATGCGGTGAATGCGTGCGATGCGATTGCGATAAGTGTCGTATTACATTCAGACTGTTTGCCTTCTGCGTGTTTCGTATATTTTCTTTTGAACCCTCATCCCGACAGTCTCTCATTAGCCGTGTTTTATTATCCTTTGTGATCTGATCCGGATCAAATCTGATAATAAAACAACTCGGATCAGAAAAAAATTTATTTCTAAATGTTGGCTGCTTCGTTTCTAGAGTTTGACAGATAACCGCTTGATTTAAAAAAATCAAATTTCATTTTCAATTGTTTTATATGTCGGTATATTTAATTGTGAATTGATTGATAATAAATGTAAAATGTTGCATTAAGGACGGAAAGATACCATCTTACACGAGGCTTTGAATGGTTTTTGTTTGGAGATTGCCCTAGTGCTCATATGTATGTACATGGTAATTAGACAATAAATCTGAAAAAAGGTGTAAACTTAAAAATTGTTCTTGTTCTTTTTAATTTCAGGGTAACTTTGCGGCTAGAACATGAAGATGGTTATTCTTTTGATTGCAAAAAACAAATTTCATTGGGAGGTAAGCCAGAGGAAAACCGAACGCCCCCAACGAAAACAACTAAACCGGCTGAAGGCGAAGCAGAAGACACTGCAAATGTGAAAAAACTAAAATGAATAATTTCTGGGCCAAGTCCGTTTGCACATCATAAGAGATGCATTGTCCTCTTACACCTTGTTAGAATATAGTTTATCGTTTTGTCTTAAGATAATCAAATACACTTTAGCTAAAACAAACATTTTGTTTTTTTTTATTTTCTATTTTTGTAAACGCTTGCTTTCGCGTTGGAGAGCTTCTCAACATGATTGGCGAAATTGAATCCCCAAAATTCCAAATACTGAACGTAATGAAACGAGAGAAGCAACTTTGATTGCTGTCTGAATGTCTTCTCCAAATCTTATAAAAGTAACATCTTTGAAGTGATTACTTGTCCAAAGAAAAACTCATTTGATAACTTTGTCCGATTTGTTTATTTTTTTTTAATAGACTACGGCTTGATACGTTGCAAGAATTGTATTCTTGCCTATTTTAACAATAAGCCGGGGTTCAGGTTCAGCTAAATTTAAATTCTTACAAATTTCTTTCAATACTAAGTTTACTCAAGTCTTACTGATTTATTTGGCTGCAAATAAAATCACGAACAAAATAAAATGCCTGCTCAGAGCCTGATGATAGCTCAAGGGAACCAATTACGGCGAGGAGACTCTTTGCCATTGTTTCACTGGAAGGTGGGTATTCAGCAGAAAGGACAAGTTCAATTAACCCCGATGCTTTGATACGTGAGCGAGAGTTTCTTCAGATGTAGGTCTATATACTCCTTAACTAACTGGACACTTTTCTCAGTAAGTTTTGTGTTATTGGTCAAATTGGTTAGAGGTCAATCGATACCCACACTTCGTTGTTTATTTTCTTCTTGAATAACGTATGAGCGATTGGTTAGGGCTGATCTTAGAGAAAGTTTTCGTCTAATCGTTTGCCAAATGCATGAAATTCCGCTCGAAAGTTCGATACAATGAACTTTGATCTTGGTTTTGGTTACTCTGATTCAATTTTTTGTCTACGGTGGCGGCGGCGAAGTTCACGTAACGTTGGATCTACCCATCTTTTTTTTACGCATTGCACATTGTCTATTGGAATACACAAGTTTTATTTATTTGAAAAACGAACATAGAATTTGGTTTACGTAATTTTCCGAAAGAAGTTAACTGGGAAGCGACAGGAACTGTGTTACTTTAGTTTGTACTACCTGCTGCTTATCGCAACAGGACGTAAGTCTTTTACTTGATCCATTCCTTGTAGTATGGGGCGTATGTGCTTGCGGACTTCTGGTACACTAGACTACTGATGTCGGCTAGTTGGTGAACAAAATCAAATAACTGGCTGATGTCATAGGTTATTGCTGGGGTGTTTGGATTGCGCCGCTTAAGAGGTTCTTCGTAGATCTTACAAACTCCTTCCATACAATCGGTCACACTCTCGTGCCAGCACTGCAAGTGCTGGTTTCTGGTTGTAGCCAGGTTGAACAAATAGAATTGTGTGCGACACGATTTTTTTCTTTTGGTTTTTTAGAAAAGAAAATTATTGAGAAAACAAGAAGTTTATAGATGAAGCACTTTGGGAATAATGAATATTTTTTACGTTTTGTTTGGGTAATAGGATTTCAATTTGCCTTTGCCTTTGCAATTTTTTTATTCTGTTTTGACGTTTAATTTTTTTCCCCCGTTCACACTCAGTTAAGGCTGACAACATATGCGATGAAAAATTAACCCTTGATGTGAGACTAGAAACTAAAAACAGGATCTGTGACTGTGATCCAAAAAAAAGTTGGATCTTGTGTTGTTTTTGCAAATACATACATTTTTCAAAGCAAATCTGATCCGGATCAGATCACGGGGAAAATAAAATACGGCTATTATTACACTCAGACGTTTTGCGGCTGCGGGTTTTTTGACACTTATCTTTCATTTTTTGTTCTCACCCACAGAGTCAAAGTGTGAAAATAATCAAAGAAGCTCAGCTGCAT
This sequence comes from Melanostoma scalare, assembly GCA_949752695.1. Classification (NCBI taxonomy): domain Eukaryota; kingdom Metazoa; phylum Arthropoda; class Insecta; order Diptera; family Syrphidae; genus Melanostoma; species Melanostoma scalare. The sequence goes on from OX456985.1 coordinate 63,334,311, forward strand.
TATTTATAAATCCACAAAAAAAAATCTCATAAAGAGCAAAATGTCATTTAAAGTGGTAAATAATTTAATTAGATTTTGCAGCAATGATTATTGACATCATGGATATGGAAAATACATGAAAATATATGAAAAAATAAAGAAATTGTCCGAAGACATACTACTTCTTTACTCATGAACATTAGAAGATACAATAAAGCAACGACAAGAAACAAAGAAAGACAAGAAAAAGAAACGTCAAAAACCATCCAAGACAACTGGACAATCCTCAACCCAAAACTTTGCGGGTTGAGATTTTTTAAAGTATTTCTATTTCATTTGCTGTCTCTTTCGCACTCATTTGCGTCTTGGCAAAACCATCTGGGTGTAATACGACACTAAGTCAAATCCCTATGCATTAAGTCAAACGTCCGCAAACGTTATCGCAACGCATCGCACGCACTCACCGCATTGGTTTGCGCAAGGCTTTAAGTCAAACCTCCGTAAGGTTACATGGAAGTTTTACTAGCGATAAGTGCGTGTGATGCGATTGAGTTAAGTCAAATCTCCATGTTTTCCTTCTCTGTTACACCAATTCACCGGCATTGACTTGCTATCAACAGGTCAGCCCCAGTTAAGTTTTCCAAAAAACGCTTTGTGGTGAACCACAGGGCGACCACAGGGCTTCAACGAAAGAACCTATCGATATGTGCTTCCGCGGAAGTTCACATGAGAGATGAGACTTTTAGTTTCTTGCGTTTTGAACTAGGAATATTCAGATGAACTTCAGAGCATGTATAACGGAGTTCACATTGATCGTTTGATTGAATTAACAAATCGACCAAAATGATTACAGGTCAATACTGACAAATTGCGGTATATCAAAGAACGAGAACCACAGTACCGTGGGGTGATAGCATGTCCGCCTGTTAACCCAGAGGTTCATGGTTCGAGTCCCAACAGAGGCAAAAATAGTTTTTCCCGGGGTAATGCTTGTCGCGAGGAGCTGGCAAGTCCTCTTTTAGGCCGGCCATTGACGGACGGCACAATATAACTGCGCAAACTGACTTGAGCAAGAATCAAAATTTTTTTGATTTTTACAGTTACCTGCACAAACAGCACAAACAACCCCATTCACAACTCAACTGAAATGCGCAAACTCCAATTTGCGCAGTTATTGTGTCGTCAATGTCGAATGGCCGGCCTTTTTCGGTTAGCCGTTCGGAACTGCCAGAAAATTGTAAGTCCACTCCATTCCCTCACAAGGCGTAGTTGTGAGAAAAGTGCTAGGTTCCAGGGCTCCTCACTCTGTTGATCCACCGTTTCTTTTTATTTAAAGAACGAAAATAAAAAGTTTTAATCGCAGGAAGATTCAATAAATTGGCCAATGTGAACATCTTACGAGGAATAAAGATCAAGAGGGAAAACCATTACCTCTCTTGCTCCGCAACTTCCATTTGTTTACATTGTTGTTTTTGTAACACGAGACCTATCTGTGATACACGTATTCAGTTGAATATAAAGATGTGTCAGTGAAACTACTAACACCACTTTATTTTCTGATTTCAAACTGTTTTCAAAATCTGAAAATAAAGTGGTGCAATATCAGTTTGAAGACAGATGTCGTGGTGTGTGTGTGGTTTGGCCTCTTGTGGTATCTCCTCTGTGTCGTCTCCGTGTTGTGCTTGTGGAAGCGACCCCAAAGATACACAAACAGAACGAATACCAAATATATACAGAAAATTGACATTTGATTTGGCAAGCGGAATAGCGGATTCGGATTGGGCTAATCCATTTTTCACCGACATCTCTTCGCAATTAAATTTTATTTATTGAAAATTAAAATTCAATTCGAAAGACAAAGTATTATTCTTGCAAGAAAAGAAGAGTACACAGAATTTATTGTTTTTGAAATGGAAGGCAATGCCCATGAAGAAACCATTGATGACCTAAACAGCAGACATCGTAAGGAAAAAAAGGAACTCCAGTCAACGATTCAGTCTTTGAAAAAAAGTGCCACCAAAGGTGACAAAAAGAAACGCAAGGAGATCCTCGAAGAAATATCCCATTTGGAAAGCGATTTAGAAAAAAGACATGTCGATCAACTAAATGCATTTCAAAACGAGAGAAACACCGAACCCAAACAACCAGCTGAAGCTGCACTGGAAAAAGCTACAGATGAATTTGTTTCTTTAACAATCAATGATTTAGACAGCCATCAACGATTATCCAAAGCTCAAAAAAGGCGCAACAAGAAAGCCTCTGAAGAAAAGCAACGTGAAGCTGAGATACTTGCAAGTGAAGAAGAAAATAAAAATGGACCACGGTTGATGGAACAACGTGCAATAGCAGAAATCTTAAAGAAACGTAAACTCATCCTCCATCCAATTGCATCCGATGGAGATTGTCTTTATAAAGCAGTCCAACATCAACTAGAATTGACCGGACGGCCATCACTTCCAGTCGCTGAACTACGCAACCAAACTGCCAATTATATTCTAAAAAATAAGGAACAATTGATATTCTATATGACCAATTCAAATACAGGAGAAATCTTGACTGACGATGATTTTATCAAATATTGCGAAAACATTCGCAACACCGCTGCTTGGGGTGGACACATTGAAATCAAAGCCCTGTCCAGTTTGCTGTGTGTCCCATTGGAAGTTATTCAAGCCAATGGCCCATCGACAATTCAAGGAGCTGAGTATGAGGAGCCAAATTTAGTTGTGACATATCATCGGCTGATGTATAGTTTGGGTGAGCATTACAACTCCACCAGGCCCTTCACAGAGAACGATGAGGACGAAAACGATGAAGAGGCTTGAATTGAAATGTAATTTCTTTTGTAGTGGATTTCAGATTAATTAAAAGTTAAATGAAGCTGTTTTTTCAAAAAACAAACCAAAATTATAAAACGTATGATCTTTTCTTTTAATATTTTCTATCAGAGATGATTGGCGTTGGCGCAGTTCGCAATAATCATTGCCGTTGCTTATTATAAAGGAGGACTGGTTCAAAAATAATAGTACGCATACATAATAAGTTCAAATGTAAAACTTAAACTAAATGGCTTTTTTTGAAGCTAAATAAAGAACATTTATTCATACATATTTGCATTTCTGCATATTGAACTCAATGATGAATGTTTTGGGTTTTGGATAAACATCCTCAATTATATCGGTAGTAATATAGTAATTTTATTACAACGGCAGCTAAACTTTTAGAGTTGAGCAGACACAATCGTTATTCAAGCAAAACGAATCTTGTTTCAATGATAAGAATATAAGCAGGACTTATTGTTGGTTTGTTTTTAATGCAGTCATTGAGTCTTGCTCTTCAGGAAAACCATTTTCTCTATCATTTAACGCAAAAGCTGATATTTGAATCTGGTTAAAGGTTTTATTGAGTTGAGCTTTTTAAGGCATTGCTAATCAAAAGTGACGCCGGTAACAATAATCTTTGATTGTCTGGACCTGGTGTCCTTATTTGTTCCGGGACAGATCGGACGTTTTCAGAATCACTTTTGGGAAAGTAAACAGTGGATACAAAAAATTCCTTGGTATCCTTAAAATGGTATTTTTGAACAGTCATTCATCAGTTTTGATTGTTAAGTGAAACACCCGTGGTGGTAAGTTGGCTAGTTGCCGATTGAGGACTGAAAAAAGACTTGGATATGAGTACTTTTAGACAGGGACTTGAAAGGTTCAAATCGAAATCAAAAGGGACAAAATTCATCTTACTTAGCATGCTGCGGGTTAAAAGTTCGTTGATGTGTGATGACTGATGAGCAGGAAGGACAATAAAGGCGGCAGGATCTTCCATTTCGGGGAATAATGGTGACCGAGATGAAGTCTAAAAGGGGTAATCAGTAAGAAGCCGGTAATTGATAAATTAGGGAAAAGAAATTAACAATTGACGACGCTCAAGGTAAGGAGGACGGGTGTGAAAATTTCAAAAGTCGTAGAGTTTCCCCAAGGCAAAGAACAGAAAGAAACGTTGAACGACTTTGAAACTCATATCGGCAACTGCAATGCATGCAATCTGAAGGAGAGGACGAACATAGGCGGAACTCTTTGGAACATCTCTTGATAAAACCAAAGGCGGAAAAAGCTATTGATATAACTTCGTCAAAATCAGAACGAAAATTTGATTCGCTGTCACAAATAACACCTAAGCCACGGATAAGCTGCAGACGTTTTATAGGGGGTTCTGAAGATGACAAGATTTGGCATATTTGCGGTTCAGACGTGACGTCTTAGAAAGTTAAAAATTCAACAGATTTGATTAGATTGACCCATAAAAATTAATGTGTAAACCGAAAAATAAACCTACCTAAACGTCAAAAACAACAAAACCGTTAAACAATTTGGCATTGGACAAACCGCTGGCTCTGGATTCCGTAGCTTTTAAAGCGATAATAGGTTTAGTTGAAGCCCTGGGGTCGCCACAAAGCGTTGTTTGAGAAACGTAAAGTCGCCCTGAATGTCAAACTGAGTGTTTTTTTAGCCCTAGGGTTAACCTAGGTTTTCCCTCAACTCGCCCTAGGTTTTTGCTGTGGCGATTTGAGGGCTGAGGGATTTGAGGGAAAACCTAAGTCAACCCTAGGGCTCCAAAAACACTCATTTTGACATTCAGGACGACTTTAGGTTTCTCAAAAAACGCTTTGTGGCGAGATCAGGGTGACCCTAGGGCTTCAACGAACAAACCTTGTGTTTACATAACTTCGCTTTCCACGATTGAAGAATAAATATTTTTCTATCGTCTTATAAGTTTTTGTAGCTTTTCAAGGCCTGGATTCTGTAACGTTTCAAAGCCTACCCAAACCAAAGCGACACTGCGTTTTCATACATTTGCAGCTGTCACGACGACAAAAATAGCTTGAACGATCTTTAAAAAGATTACCTATCGTCTAAATTATAAGATACCAAAAACTAAAATTTGAAAAGACTAGAAAAATAGCTGTTACCTTTTCTAAGGAATTTTAAAAAAATACTTCAACATTAACTAAAACACTTCCTATTTTTACTCTGTAATTTTGTGTGTGAAATAGGTATGAATTTTTAGTTGACTGACTCACATGAGTGCGAAAAAGAAAGGAGATGTGAGGAAATGAGATGCACAAAGAAATTCCCGATGAGTACCGTGCCGATTTTTAGCAGTCTCATATTGACGTTTCTCTTTTCCCATATTCGTTTTTGCTATGTTGATTTAATGTATTTTTTGTGTTGGTCAAATGAGCGTCAACTGAATGTTTTTTCATTTTCTTTGTGGTCTTGTTGTTTTATTTTTCAAATCAAAAGTTGTAAAACCAATTTGTTATTTTTGTAATTTTATCAAGCAACTTACTTTAGGCGTGTTTAATGAAAAAAAGAGCAGAGCAGCGTAGCTCAGAGCAGAGCAAGAAATGAGATAAATGTCAGGCAATTTAGATCAGAACAGCTGGTGTCAAAAGTCAGCTGATAAGAAAGCAACAAACATTTTGTGACCTTAGCTAGTTTGCAAAATTATGTTTGGTATCCTATTATAATAAAAATCTATATTCGGAAACATTGGAATCAAAACTTAACTAACATGCGATGTTAATTCAATTGATTTTAAGTTAAATTCGATTTCAAATAGATTGCAAAACGCAAAATATAAACAAAAATATTTGAATCAAATGTCAACAGCTGATTTTGACACTTTTGCTCCACTCTACTCTTACTCAAAAGCTTATAGCGTTTTTCATTGAAATCCGAAAGAACTACTCTCAAATGTAGAACTACTCTTTTCAATGAAACATTTTTCAACAGTTTTGTCGTAGTATTGATGACAATTGTCAGGAATAGCATTGGGTGCATTCACTTATGTTGTCACTATGGAGTCAAAATTCAATTAGTTTTGTGAATGCAAAAATGCAAAACAGTAAATCCTTTTTTGTTTGTAATCTTTCGTATTTTTTCCGAACAGCCGATTGTGAAACGTCGAAATGATTCTAAATTAACTTTATATCTGAAATTTTTACATTACGTGGGGTGAAAAATTTTCAACTCATTTCGCAGTTGTTTCTTATGACTTGATTACGTAGCTACTAAAGCAGTGAATGCACCTACTTGCATCTTTTCAATCTTTTTTTTTAACTCCATGTATAGGTGATGGATGGAAAGGGATGACGACGAAGTAGATGACAACAAATAATGCAGCGAACTAACAAATTCTAAATTATTTACATAATTCTGCACTCATATTCAATTACTTTCGTTTTTCTTTTCAATTTTAATAATCACCAAACAAATTTCCCAACATTTTTTTTCCATTTGACGTTTGATAAAACATATGTTTTTGCATTTTCAGAGTAGATCTCCCAACCGATTGGGAGTAGATCTTTGGCGTTTAGAGTAACTCCAGAACTACTCTTTTTTCAATGAAACATTAAAAATGGAAAAAGAGTAGATCTTTTCACAAAAGGAGTAACTCTTTTTGTCAATGAAAAACGATATTAGATTAATAAAGAACAAGATGGAAAACCATTACCTCTCTTGCCCCGCAACTTCCATTTGTTTACATTGTTGTTTTTGTAATCGCAGCATCTATCTGTGAATACGTGTGAGCTGAAAAAAAATGGCGCAAAAAAGTTGTGGAAGTATATGTGTGGTGAGTTTATTTTCATTTGACGTTTCAGATTTCAGTCATTTTATTTATTTTCAGAAGAGGAATTTCTTTACAGTCGGGATCGTAATACATTTTTTCCTAATAAAATACCATAAATTGTGTTAAAATTGTATATTAAAGTGACCACTATTCTATCTTCGACAATCGAAGATAAAAATTCCGCGTCATAGTTGCATTTTTGATGTGAATTTTGAGCTTATCATACATTTGTGCGTTTCGTTAATGGAAACAAGATTCTTCGTATCATGAAGTCGGTTGGCCTTAAGCCCGACATCCCAGAGGATCTGTACCATTTGATCAAGAGGGGTGTTGCTATGCGCAAGCATTTGGAACGTAATGTCGAGGCAAGTACTGTCTCCGAGGGAAATATTTCGTGTGAATATTACACACATTGAGAATCCTCAACAATTTTTTGTTATCAAGGTAATTTTTATTTTAGCCTGCTTTGTAAAATACGGATCGGTTCCTTTGAGAAACAAATCATGTCACGAAATGGTGCGTAAATCGTAAAAGTAGTTCACAACTAAAGACTTACAAATTTCATGAATTAAGGCTCTCCGCATACTTTTAAGAGCAATAGAAGGACACGCGAATCGATACGGAAAGTACATTGAACCTTTGTTGAGTGTATCAGCCGATTTCTATATCCGAATATTCGTGCGGGTTCATGTAAGCCAAGCAACATGTAAATACAGTTTGTGGTAAGAGCGCTTTTTACAACATTTTGATTTGCAAAAGACTGTCATTGTGTCATTGTTTTTCACTACAGCAAACAGTCGATGATATACCAATGCACGGGTTGTGAAACACTAACACTGCAACCCTTAGGAGTAGCTAAACCTAATCCCACAGAACATATGCCGAATCGAGTTAAATTTGGCCTCCCAACTGGACCTGAAGTTGGTCAAAACTGCACTCATTGTGGGCACAAACATCATGTAAGAGAAAAAGATGTGGAATAAACTTGATATTTACTATTTTACTTTTCCTTTTCAGTTAGGTGGTCCGATATGGTCCGCTCCCATACACGACAAAACATTCGTCGATGAACTCCTGACTGAAATCCAAAAGGAACCCCTCAGTCATTTGGGCACTAACAGACGATTAGTTGGAATGTTGAGTGTAATTAGCGAAGAGCTTGACGATGTACCACTCTATTATTCGCTGGACAAACTATGTTGTGTAGTAAAGTTGGAAATCATGCCTGTACTTAAATTTCGATCAGCGTTACTGCACGCTGGGTACAAAGTGTCCTTTTCTTATGCCTGCAAGAGTTCCGTCAAGACCAATGCGCCACCCTCTATAATCTGGGATATACTTCGCTGTTGGAACGCACTTCATCCCGACAATGCAGATCGAATGCTCGAAGGAACTCCTGTTAAAGCGATTTTAAGCATACCTTCCAAAGTGCAGTATGAGTTGAACGATATACATCCCGATGCCCGACAGCAGGAAGAATGCCCTCTCGAGGTTCCCGGAAAACCCAACAGCGCACTGGGGTCCAGGAACTAGGGCAACCATTATGTAAGTGTATGTGAAAAAACTTTACTTTGATTTATTAATTTTTTTTTCTTAGGATTGGCGAGGACAAAATCTTAAAAAGTTTTAAAAATCAAAATAAGAACAAAAAACAGAAGACGACTTCTCTACAAGCTGAAAGTGAACACCCTAGCAAACATATAAAATTAGACGAGGAATCTTCCTTGTAAAGTTTCAAATGCGTGTTTTGTATTTTATTTTTACAAATAAACGATTCTATTTGACGTAATTTGTTAACCATTTAATAATGGAAGAAATTTCCATCAGCCGGTTGCCTTGAGTAGCCGTTGTTGGTAAGCTGAGTGCGATGTCCACTATTGATGAGTTTGACACTATGTGGAGAAATTTTCTTTTGTGCCACCTAAAAGAAGTTACAATTACTATTTTATTGAAAAGAGATTCAACTGTTATCAGAAAACATTAATGATTCTCAATGGATGCCCCAGTGGATCTGCTTTAATATAATAAGATAATCATGCCTATTATGGAATTCGCAGGATTTTACTCCCGGGGAGTTGACAGGATTCGCGGTAGATTCGTGTTCTCCTTATTTGGTATTAGTGAATTCGACGAATGAGCTGTATTATCAATACCAGAACTACCTTATTGTTTTTCACTGTTTTTGTCTTAGATGAATAAAGAAAAGGTTGTTGTCCTCTCTGGTTCTACTCTGTGCTGCTGTCATGTATGTTGACAAAACGAAAAAATTCATTTAACTTGGTACGCAAACAAATTTGAAACTAAAATAAAGCAAGTTTCAGTTTAAAGTTAAAAGTGATATTTATAGTGGACTCAAATGCATATTATTCATGCCTATTATGGAATTCGCAGGATTTTACTCCCGGGGAGTTGACAGGATTCGCGGTAGATTCGTGTTCTCCTTATTTGGTATTAGTGAATTCGACGAATGAGCTGTATTATCAATACCAGAACTACCTTATTGTTTTTCACTGTTTTTGTCTTAGATGAATAAAGAAAAGGTTGTTGTCCTCTCTGGTTCTACTCTGTGCTGCTGTCATGTATGTTGACAAAACGAAAAAATTCATTTAACTTGGTACGCAAACAAATTTGAAACTAAAATAAAGCAAGTTTCAGTTTAAAGTTAAAAGTGATATTTATAGTGGACTCAAATGCATATTATTATGATGTAAGAGAAAACTCATCGAATAGAATTACGCTACCAAAATTAGAGTATTTTGAATGTTTCGGTTGAGAGCCTACATTCAAATAAAATACTCATTAGATTGCATACAAATCGTAATTTTTTTTTTATATACTAACGGCTCGCGTACACTGAATCCGATTTATCGGCCGATATCGGTACGGAACTTTTCGGACGACAATCTCGGACGTTCGTCTGCATACACTGCTGCCGATCTCTGACGATAACTGACAGACAACCTGTTATTGAATTTATTTATTTCAGTTCAATTGAAACTTTTTTCCATAGATTTTTAGTGACATCTATATTATTATACGCCTTAGAAAACTTATTCCACAGTGGTGTCCTACTAAAACGAAATTTACTAACTTTTCACTATCCATTGTGTACTTCTATAGGCAAACTGACGTCCGACGTCCGATAAATCCAAACAAGTTCGGATTCGTCTGTTGATCGGATGAAGTCGGACGACATCGGACGACATCTGACGTTGTCGGTTGTAGTGGTGTACGTGCTCTCTCTGTTTAATACATGTTTGGTTCAAACGTCAGAGTTCGGCCGACAACGGCCGATTATAATTCGGACGATGTCTGATTTAGTGTACGCGAGCCGTTAGGGTATTCATGCTTCGGCGTAAGATCACGTTTTGTGTAAAATATGTAACTTTACGTGAGACTTTGCATGAGTACCTCTTTAAGCTACTTTGTGTAAGTGGTGTAAGAAAACAGCTGTTCGTTAAACGTCAAATTTATCAATTGCTTAAAAATAAAAAGAAAGAGTTGAAATTTTATTTAAAAAGCGATTTCAACAATAAAGACTTATAATAATAATGAATTTGGTGGTGGACCTCTCAACTCGTGACGAAAAGTGAACAATTTATTGGATATCACAGGATACCTTTAGCAATGTTTAACACGCAAGCAACCAGTTTTGTCGTGCATTCTCACATCAGTGGAAGATGGGTCAAAAGTAAGCAAAACACGTTATCAATGAACTAAATCAAATTATGTATTACTCTCAGTTCCAGGACGCTCGAGCTCCTAGAGGTTTGCCTGCCGATCACGTTGGCTTAGTTCGAGTGGTCTGCATTGAGGGAATTGGAAGTAACATGTGCTGTGGTACTCATGTTAGCAACTTATCCCAACTGCAAGCCATCAAACTGCTCCATGCAGAAAAATCCAAGGGAAAAGTTTATTTGCATTTTGTGGTGGTTGTAAAAAAGCTAGGTGAATGTTACGACCACGAATTGGCAACGAATAACACTCTCAAGTAAGGACATTCATTTGTTGTTTGTTGCTACATAGGCATCCATTTATATTTATTTTTCAGAGGAGGGCCGGCTATGCACTTGGAGCTGATTCAGGAAATACAGGCTAACTTGAAGAGTACCAACAAAAGCTTTCAGAAAGTCCTGAAAGACAACGCCGTGATGGAAGCTGAAAGACTAACCTTGTTGCCAGAGAAACCCAAATACTTCTCAATGCACCGTAAAGACAGCATAGAGCCAGACTTCATCAATACTTTCCTTCGAAGTGCGCCTCAAGATATCTTCTACTTTCTCTCTGTGAGTGACAATACTGGCAAAGGACACGTTGTTCTTAGAGGAGATCCTTCCATAATTGAGAAGTTCGGTACCACATTCCTTGAGATACTCGATAGGAAAGGCTTCGGCAAGGGCAACAACCTGCAGGCCAAGGTGAACAACGTAAACAAAGTCAAAGAGTGCGAGGCCAAGCTAAAAGAACACTTTGATAAACAATAAACTAACAAATTCGCTATGAATGATGAAACTTTGTTTTTATTTCACATTCATGTTTTATAAGAAAAAGTTTCCGCGCACTGCTTTTGCATATGTATGTTATGTACAGCAACCTAGTTTGACGGTGTAAGGTCATATCAGCTGAAAATACAACAAATAAAAATAAAAGAAAGTTTCATTTGCAGAGAGCCAAGTTTTACAAACCATTTTAATGAATAAAAAACAACTCATCGAAGTCTTCTGGCTTCCCTTTCGGATTCAAGGAGGGTGAGAATGTCGCCTTCACGCACGGGTCCCTTGACATTGCGAATGATTTGACGGTTTTGTTCACCGAGGAACTCTATCTTAACTTGGGTCCGAACCATTCTGAAAATACAAAGCAAAATAAAGCAAATGCTGAAAGAAAAGAAAGTGAAGGACTCACCAAACTGTTTGCATTTTGTCAAATATGTCATCATATTCCTCATCTTTTTCTGGTGCCTGTTGAATATCTTCTTCGTCTTTACCTTCATCGCCATTCTCAACTCCAACCAAGACACAGTCGGCATCGGCAGATTTTTCTTTAGCTTCACCATTTCGGATGAGAACTCGAGTTGCTTTGGATACACAAGAATCTGTGTGATGGACCCGTACATATCGATTTGCATTTTGTTTTCTTCATTCTGGAATCAAATAATTATTTTATGCTTATTCAAAACTTTGTTTTTAATTACTTACTCCGCTCATTTCCATATTTATTTGTATACTTTTTCTATTTTTTGTTTGATAGAAAGTACCTACTTCAACTTAACTAACTTTCGAAATGTCAAAAAAGACTTTTGTGTAGTTTTACACGTTTTACCTATCTCGTTTCCGCATTGAATTCGTTGCGTAGTTTTACCAAATTTGTGTAAAACATTTTCCATACAAAATTTGACAGTTCTTTTACCATCTGGTAAACTTACACAGACTACACGGTTTACGAGGGCTTTACGCTGATGCATGAATACCCCTACTGTTTTCCATTAGGAAATCTGCATAAATGCTATTGAGAAGTGATGTTTGCAGCAAAATTGTTGCTGCTCCGAATACTGTTTTGTTAAGTTTTTTGCAACATCGGGTTCAGTTTTCATCAGCTCAACTATTTTACGAAATTGTTCCCCATTTAAGGTCCGCTTTCTTAAAAAGAAGTAAAATAAGACTAACATATAAATTTAAACTAACATATTTGCACTTTCCATGTTTTGTTTGTTGATTTCTAGTAAGTTTATGTCTTTACGAATTTCGATTCGTTACAAAAACGTCGCGAATGAGAAATGGAAAAAATTATATGGAGCGCGAATGGTTTGCGAATTCACTAATACCAAATAAGTTGAACAGAAAAGTCGGTGGTGCAGGTTATGTTACCGACATTCATTCAATTCCATTCGTCGAATTCCATAATAGCAAAATTTTCGCGAATGGTTGAAACTCACGCTAAATAGCATTCGCCGGATTCCATAATAGGGGTGATTATGATGTAAGAGAAAACTCATCGAATAGAATTACGCTACCAAAATTAGAGTATTTTGAATGTTTCGGTTGAGAGCCTACATTCAAATAAAATACTCATTAGATTGCATACAAATCGTAATTTTTTTTTTATATACTAACGGCTCGCGTACACTGAATCCGATTTATCGGCCGATATCGGTACGGAACTTTTCGGACGACAATCTCGGACGTTCGTCTGCATACACTGCTGCCGATCTCTGACGATAACTGACAGACAACCTGTTATTGAATTTATTTATTTCAGTTCAATTGAAACTTTTTTCCATAGATTTTTAGTGACATCTATATTATTATACGCCTTAGAAAACTTATTCCACAGTGGTGTCCTACTAAAACGAAATTTACTAACTTTTCACTATCCATTGTGTACTTCTATAGGCAAACTGACGTCCGACGTCCGATAAATCCAAACAAGTTCGGATTCGTCTGTTGATCGGATGAAGTCGGACGACATCGGACGACATCTGACGTTGTCGGTTGTAGTGGTGTACGTGCTCTCTCTGTTTAATACATGTTTGGTTCAAACGTCAGAGTTCGGCCGACAACGGCCGATTATAATTCGGACGATGTCTGATTTAGTGTACGCGAGCCGTTAGGGTATTCATGCTTCGGCGTAAGATCACGTTTTGTGTAAAATATGTAACTTTACGTGAGACTTTGCATGAGTACCTCTTTAAGCTACTTTGTGTAAGTGGTGTAAGAAAACAGCTGTTCGTTAAACGTCAAATTTATCAATTGCTTAAAAATAAAAAGAAAGAGTTGAAATTTTATTTAAAAAGCGATTTCAACAATAAAGACTTATAATAATAATGAATTTGGTGGTGGACCTCTCAACTCGTGACGAAAAGTGAACAATTTATTGGATATCACAGGATACCTTTAGCAATGTTTAACACGCAAGCAACCAGTTTTGTCGTGCATTCTCACATCAGTGGAAGATGGGTCAAAAGTAAGCAAAACACGTTATCAATGAACTAAATCAAATTATGTATTACTCTCAGTTCCAGGACGCTCGAGCTCCTAGAGGTTTGCCTGCCGATCACGTTGGCTTAGTTCGAGTGGTCTGCATTGAGGGAATTGGAAGTAACATGTGCTGTGGTACTCATGTTAGCAACTTATCCCAACTGCAAGCCATCAAACTGCTCCATGCAGAAAAATCCAAGGGAAAAGTTTATTTGCATTTTGTGGTGGTTGTAAAAAAGCTAGGTGAATGTTACGACCACGAATTGGCAACGAATAACACTCTCAAGTAAGGACATTCATTTGTTGTTTGTTGCTACATAGGCATCCATTTATATTTATTTTTCAGAGGAGGGCCGGCTATGCACTTGGAGCTGATTCAGGAAATACAGGCTAACTTGAAGAGTACCAACAAAAGCTTTCAGAAAGTCCTGAAAGACAACGCCGTGATGGAAGCTGAAAGACTAACCTTGTTGCCAGAGAAACCCAAATACTTCTCAATGCACCGTAAAGACAGCATAGAGCCAGACTTCATCAATACTTTCCTTCGAAGTGCGCCTCAAGATATCTTCTACTTTCTCTCTGTGAGTGACAATACTGGCAAAGGACACGTTGTTCTTAGAGGAGATCCTTCCATAATTGAGAAGTTCGGTACCACATTCCTTGAGATACTCGATAGGAAAGGCTTCGGCAAGGGCAACAACCTGCAGGCCAAGGTGAACAACGTAAACAAAGTCAAAGAGTGCGAGGCCAAGCTAAAAGAACACTTTGATAAACAATAAACTAACAAATTCGCTATGAATGATGAAACTTTGTTTTTATTTCACATTCATGTTTTATAAGAAAAAGTTTCCGCGCACTGCTTTTGCATATGTATGTTATGTACAGCAACCTAGTTTGACGGTGTAAGGTCATATCAGCTGAAAATACAACAAATAAAAATAAAAGAAAGTTTCATTTGCAGAGAGCCAAGTTTTACAAACCATTTTAATGAATAAAAAACAACTCATCGAAGTCTTCTGGCTTCCCTTTCGGATTCAAGGAGGGTGAGAATGTCGCCTTCACGCACGGGTCCCTTGACATTGCGAATGATTTGACGGTTTTGTTCACCGAGGAACTCTATCTTAACTTGGGTCCGAACCATTCTGAAAATACAAAGCAAAATAAAGCAAATGCTGAAAGAAAAGAAAGTGAAGGACTCACCAAACTGTTTGCATTTTGTCAAATATGTCATCATATTCCTCATCTTTTTCTGGTGCCTGTTGAATATCTTCTTCGTCTTTACCTTCATCGCCATTCTCAACTCCAACCAAGACACAGTCGGCATCGGCAGATTTTTCTTTAGCTTCACCATTTCGGATGAGAACTCGAGTTGCTTTGGATACACAAGAATCTGTGTGATGGACCCGTACATATCGATTTGCATTTTGTTTTCTTCATTCTGGAATCAAATAATTATTTTATGCTTATTCAAAACTTTGTTTTTAATTACTTACTCCGCTCATTTCCATATTTATTTGTATACTTTTTCTATTTTTTGTTTGATAGAAAGTACCTACTTCAACTTAACTAACTTTCGAAATGTCAAAAAAGACTTTTGTGTAGTTTTACACGTTTTACCTATCTCGTTTCCGCATTGAATTCGTTGCGTAGTTTTACCAAATTTGTGTAAAACATTTTCCATACAAAATTTGACAGTTCTTTTACCATCTGGTAAACTTACACAGACTACACGGTTTACGAGGGCTTTACGCTGATGCATGAATACCCCTACTGTTTTCCATTAGGAAATCTGCATAAATGCTATTGAGAAGTGATGTTTGCAGCAAAATTGTTGCTGCTCCGAATACTGTTTTGTTAAGTTTTTTGCAACATCGGGTTCAGTTTTCATCAGCTCAACTATTTTACGAAATTGTTCCCCATTTAAGGTCCGCTTTCTTAAAAAGAAGTAAAATAAGACTAACATATAAATTTAAACTAACATATTTGCACTTTCCATGTTTTGTTTGTTGATTTCTAGTAAGTTTATGTCTTTACGAATTTCGATTCGTTACAAAAACGTCGCGAATGAGAAATGGAAAAAATTATATGGAGCGCGAATGGTTTGCGAATTCACTAATACCAAATAAGTTGAACAGAAAAGTCGGTGGTGCAGGTTATGTTACCGACATTCATTCAATTCCATTCGTCGAATTCCATAATAGCAAAATTTTCGCGAATGGTTGAAACTCACGCTAAATAGCATTCGCCGGATTCCATAATAGGGGTGAATATTCTCCGTCCTGGTTTCTTCCTGGTCACATTTATTGTCGCTTTGTTTTTCTTCTGTTCATCCTTTCGTCGATCGCAATCCGAAAGAATTTTTTCACATCTCGAGAAGTCATAATCTCGTTTACGCAGCTTAATTTGGAGTTCTGAAACAGTGATATATGTAAAAGAATTCATCTTTTAAAGATGATTTGAGTATTGCCGTCATACCGACGGAAAACAACTATACCGACCAAGAGGACAGAAGATAGAAGAAGAAGAGAAGAAGAGAATGTCAATATCAAAAAAGAGTAGAAGAGGACAGAAGATAGAAGAAAAATTTCATGTGGTGTCAATTGTCAAATCAACCCAAGAGAAGAATATTAAAAGAATTATTCGGTTTAAGTTGAAATAGAATTGTTTAGTTTAACCCACAAATATTAGCTTCAATTGTTGTTTCCTGTTTTTACAGGTATAATCTATTATTAATTTATGGAATTATTTTATTATTTTATGGTACCTAAATAAAAGAGAAACCTGTTTTTACAGAGCAACACAATCGAGTTATTCATTGGTGGAATTCCTATCAGATAAAAAAATTTATAATCCACATTATAAAACAACAATTCTGCTAACACGACAATGGACAAACTAATGTTTGAATTCCGAATGAGAGGATCATCGGATGGAAAATCAACCATACTCTGCATAACCTCAATTAGCACACCGCATGGAAAGACACATACTTTACCTGATTCCTTGCAACCAATATCACTACATACAGAATTAGCCAAAACTCAAGCAGCGGCAAGAGTAAAGAATACCTTAAAGAAAAGAAACCAATTCAGGAAAATATGGATAACATTGACAAAAGATTTAAAAAGTACATACTTAGATGAGGATGGAAATTTGTTTTTCAATGATGAATACCTGGAAGAAACCATAGAAGGAGAACAAAAAGTCAATACTGGAATCGACTCTCAAAACGAAACACTACAAAGATTGCTAGAGAAACTATTAGAAGAAAAACAACAAAAATCAGAAGTCCAAAACTTAAGTAAAATAGCAAAAGATTTCACAATTGAAAAATTTGATGAAAAAAATCTAAACGCAAATCAATGGCTAATCGAATTTGAAAAAGAGTGTGAACGATGTATGATACATGAAGACAGGAAAAAGATAGAAATCTTAAAACTTTTCTTAGAAAAAGCAAGCATGGACTGGTACACATGTATGATACTAAAATTTACTGTGGAATCAAATTGGGATGATTGGAAAAGAAATTTCAGTGAAACTTTTGGAAGCAAAGGTTGGTCTCCAATCAGATACGCTCACATTTTCAAGTACAAAACTGGTTCACTGCTTGAATATGCCATAAAAAAGGAAAAATTATTATTACAGGTGAGAAAATCGATTGATACACACACACTGATAGATTTAATAGCTATAAATTTACCAAACGAAATAGCAGATAAAATCGATAGAGAAACTTTAGAAAGTACACAGGACCTATATAATGAACTAGGCAAATTAGAATACATAACAAGAAAAAAGAAAATTTATACAGGAAATAAAACCAAACAAGAAGGTAAAACTGCATGTAAAATTTGCGAGAATGCAAATAAAGGAAAACGTTTCCACCCAGAGGAAGAGTGTTGGTTCAAAGACAAAACAAATAAACCAAATCATATAAAAACTATGAATAATAACACATTACTAGAGGTAGAAATAAACGAAGATGATTCAAAAAACTAGTTATATTACCATTAATAACGTTCAAAGTGATAATAAACGATAAGTTAGAAGTACCAGCATTATATGACCCTGGTTCAAATATGTCACTGATAAATGCGCGAATACTAAACATAAAACAAAATAATACAAGAGATAAAAAACAAATAGTCACATTGAACACTATTAATGGGAAGTCAAACACAAGTGGAATGGTTACATTGAAATTAAAACTTTTAAATACAGAAGAAAAGATGAATGTTTTCATCAATGATGATATAAATTTCAGATACGATTTTCTAGCTGGCTTAGACTTTTGCAAAAAATTCAATATAAGCCACGATAATGAAAAGTTGCAGATCGTACAGAACAAAAGTTTAAATAAAACAGTTATACAAAAAACCAAAGATGTCGAAATTCCTGATGCACTAGGCGACACAGAAAAAAGAAATCTATACATAAACTTTAACGAAAACTTAAACGTAGATATATTTATAGCAGAAATCAATCATTTGGACTCAAAAAGACAATCAAAGATTGATAAATTAATAGAAAAATATAAAACAGTATTCGCAAAAGACAAGTACGATATTGGAACAGTGAAAGACTACGAAGCTCATATTGACCTTATAATAGATGAATACTGTTATCAACGCCCCTATAAATGTACATACGAAGACAGAAAAGAAATAAGAAACCAAATAGCGAAGTTATTAGAGAGAAAATTAATCGAGGAGTCATATAGCGCATTTGCAGCTCCAGTGACTCTGGCTTACAAGAAACAAGAAGACGGATCAAACAAAAAAAAGAAAGAGAGGTTATGTGTGGATTTCAGAAAACTTAATAAACTAGTTAAACACCAAGCACAGCCTTTCCCACTGATTGAGGACTTACTAATAAGGATGGTTAATTGTAAATACTTTACAACACTTGACATTAATTCTGCATTCTGGTCAATTCCTCTCAGGATTCAGGACAGACATAAAACAGCCTTCGTTACACAAGAAGGTCACTTTCAATGGACCTGTTTACCATTTGGCCTAAAGACATCCCCGGCAATATTTCAACGAATATTAAGCAACATAATAAGAAAACACGAGCTGTCAGAATTCGCAGTAAATTTTATCGACGACATAATCATATTTTCAAAAGATTTCGAAGAACACATCACACATATATCAAAACTGTTAGAAGCAATAATAAAAGAAGGATTCAAACTAAAAATTTCTAAATGCTCATTGAAAAACTCAAATGATAAACAAAATAACACCCTTTTATACGTCAAAAAACCTTATAAAAAATATAAATAGAATATGTGATACCTGCGAAATATGTCTAAAAAACAAAACAAGAAGAAAGTCAAAGTATGGACTCATGTCACATCTGGGACCAGCAACTCGACCATTTGAAATCGTTTCTATTGATACAGTGGGAGGATTTGGCAGTTGCCGATCAACGAAGAAATATTTACATATTCTAATTGATCACTTCACAAGATACGTCTATATCCTAACATCAGCAAATCAAACCGCAAACGATTTTGTAAAACTCACTAAAATGGTAATAAAAAACTACAATATAGAGACAATACTAACAGACCAGTACCCCGGGATTAATTCCAAAGAATACAAAGAGTTTTTAAAAGAAGAAAAGATAAAACTAATATTTACAGCAGTGGACGCACCATTTTCAAATGGCCTGAACGAAAGAGTAAATCAAACTCTGGTAAATAAGATAAGGTGTAAAATAAATGAAACAGAAAAGAAAACTGCGTGGACGACCATTGCTCACAAATGTGTAGAAGCATACAATGAAACAGAACACACGACAACGAGATTTTCACCCAAATATTTACTAGAAGGAGAAAATACAAGTATACTACCGAAAGAAATAAAACCAACTTATATAAATGAAAGACTGAGTAAAGACAGAAAATTGGCTTTAAGAAATTCAATGAAATCGCATGAATACAACAAAAGAAGATTTGATGCAAATAGAAAAGAAATAAAACTGAAAGAAGGAGACAAAGTATACATAGAAAATAAAAACAGAATTAACAGAAAAAAAACAGACGAACTACGCATTGGCCCATATAGCATAACAAAAAAAATTTCAAATTCAATCTACGAAATAGACACAGGTTACAAAAAAAAAGAATCAAGCCTTTTCCACATAACAAAGTTGACCCCACTATGTGAGTGCTGACTGAGACAAACACATCCGTGTTGCCTCTCTCCGAGGGAGGGAGATGTAAAAGAATTCATCTTTTAAAGATGATTTGAGTATTGCCGTCATACCGACGGAAAACAACTATACCGACCAAGAGGACAGAAGATAGAAGAAGAAGAGAAGAAGAGAATGTCAATATCAAAAAAGAGTAGAAGAGGACAGAAGATAGAAGAAAAATTTCATGTGGTGTCAATTGTCAAATCAACCCAAGAGAAGAATATTAAAAGAATTATTCGGTTTAAGTTGAAATAGAATTGTTTAGTTTAACCCACAAATATTAGCTTCAATTGTTGTTTCCTGTTTTTACAGGTATAATCTATTATTAATTTATGGAATTATTTTATTATTTTATGGTACCTAAATAAAAGAGAAACCTGTTTTTACAGAGCAACACAATCGAGTTATTCATTGGTGGAATTCCTATCAGATAAAAAAATTTATAATCCACATTATATATATTCAAAAACAATATTTTTATTAAGTTTTTATTTTTTACCCGTTGATATCCCATTGAAAGTAGATGTTTTTGTATTTGGATAATAAAAATCAGCCTTCGTTTGAAACTATTGTTTTTGCTTGTCAATTTAAAACATAACCTGAAATTTATGCCGTTTTCGTTTGGGAAAAAAGAGTACCCTAAGGGTACTCTTTTTGCTGTCAGAGTGACGTTGTGTTCGTTTGGCTGCTCTCAGGGTAATCTGAAATTACCCTCAGAGCAAGTTTTGCTACTCTAGAAATTTTTTCAGAGTAAACTCACACCAACATAAATGACATTTCTCGTTTGTCATTCTTGGCATCTCATTTCGAATTTTGTGTTCAACGGGCGAATTTATATTTATTGTAAATAAAATTAAGTTAAAGTTTAAAATGAATCCTTTAAGTCAATAGCTGCTTCCATAGTTTTAAATTATTTTAATAATTTGTTTATAGTAACGGTATCAACGCGGGCGTTCACAAACCTATCGGTTTTGGTTCGCATAACTTGTCCATGCTGTTTTTGTTGTTGTCCGAGTTCAAAAAAATTCTTATTGCCTTAAATTACCTTTGTATAAATTCAATCTGGACATTTATGAAGTTTATTACGTATCTTTTTTAGTTATAAATTCTTTTTGTCAGTTTTTACTCCATTCAAAAAATGTTTACTTAATTGCTCATGAAATACGCAGAGATATGTTTCTGAACGTAGTCAATTGCATTGAAAGCAAACTATAATGTCAAACGCACACATACATTGACAAAAACGGAGTACTCTGATTTCATGTTCGTTTGAATTGTCAAAACTCAGGGTACTCTAAAAAAAAAGGGTACTCTAGTTTTACCAAACGAAAACGGCATTAATTTTCACCACACTGAAAAATTCTTAAGGGCAGGGTTTGAACAACACCAAAGTTATAGTTTTTTAAAAACTCAATTTTTTTTTTGTAAAGCTGGGCAAAATGTGAAAACTCATAAAAATGCAACTATACTGATTCTATTGGGACTCATTATATTGTGATTCGCTCCCTCAGCTCGGTTATTTGTCTTAACTTTTTATGAATACCAAAACCTAAATATTAAGCTATAAAGACATTTTTTGAAAAACTTATCTCAGTCAATATATTGAAATGCAGCGATCTTGTAGACATTATGGAGAGCTCAGAAAGCCTTCATTCATATCTGTAGCGCAATTATTAACGAAGCACCAACACTTTAAGTTTTAATTTTTTTGAACAAATTGAAAGTGGACATGAAACTATGTACACATTTTTTGAAAAACTTATTTAAGCCAAAATACTTAAATGCAGCAATCTTGTAGACATTATGGAGAGCTCAGAAAGCTTTCATTCATCTCTGTAGCACAATTATTAACAAAGCACCAACACTTTTAGTTTTGATTTTTTGTTTTTATTAAAAGCTCGGTAGAAAATTTTTTAAAAACTTGTCTCAATCAAAATCTTTAAATGTGGAATTTTTGTCTACATTCTGTTGAGCTCAGAAAGTCTTCATTCACCTCTGTAGCACAATTATTAACAAAGCGCAAACGCTTTAAGTTTTCAATTTTTATTAACGAAAAAAAAATATTAAAACTAAAAGTGTTGGTGCTTTGTAAATAATTGTGCTACAGAGATGAATGAAGGCTTTCTGAGCTCTCCATAATATCTACAAGATTTCTGCATTTCAATATTTTGATTGAGATAAGTTTTTCAAAAAATGTCTACATAGTTTGATATCCGCTTTCAATTATTTTACTTTTGTCTTTTTTTTTAATTCAATTAATTAACTTCTTAAATTTTCAACACAGCTTCAAGAAGAGAATCGAAAACTTAAGTTGGAATCTCTTTCATCAAACAAATGAAAAATGAATTCATATTTATTGGTTACTGTATTGCTTTAGTATATATTTTTTTAACAATCATACTTTTCTGTCTATTTCTTTTAAGAAACGTTTTAAAAAAAGAGGAAATAGAAGGGAGGAGACTACTCAGAGAAATGTTTAACAAAAAAGAAAATATTTTAATATTTTGATACTTAAATTTTTATTTCCAAATACTTAAAAAGTATATAATCACAAATAAATTTTATTTACAAACCCAAAAAAAAGTTTTAATTCCAAAAATTCTGCCAGACGTAGCCTTAAGGTGACTAAAAGTAAAAAAAAAAAAAAAACAAAAACCGTTCCCAGACGAGAATACCAATACTACGGTACAATTTTGTGTAAGCCCAGTGTTGAGATCCGAATATAAAGTGGTGCTAGTGAGATTTTGTGTAAGTCCAGTGTTGAGATCCGAATATAAAGTAGTGCTAGTGAAATTTTGTGAATGAGTGCGTGCACCAGCTTGTAGGGAGGTATCAATGTGTTAGTGTGGTTTTCCATCTTGTTCTTTATTAATCTAAGCTCAAAAGCAAGTGCAGAAAATGCTGCTCTAAAAGCTCTAGAGCAGGGTCATTAAACACAAAAAGTTCTTGCTCGGAGTAGAAAAATTGTCATTAAACACGAAAAAGCTGCTTTTTTCTGCTCTAGATCGATCTAGAGCAGGTCATTAAACACACTTTTTATTTAGAGAAAAATAAAACTTTGAAATTTATAAAGTGACAACAAGAAAAGGATTGAAAGAGAAATGAAGAATTGTCAAATTTGAGACGTGAGCCTTCAAAATTGAATATGTAATAGTGATTGTCTCACGGGATGGAAATTTAAAAGGAACTTCAAAAATGAGACATGTCTCGTGAGACATCGTATAATAGGGGACTAGGGTCAAGAAAACCTGGGTCAACCCTGTGCCCCTGTTCTGTAACTATCGCCTCGATAAAAGCAGGCGATAAACGGTGGAAAATGGAACGAAATCCTACTAAATTCAAAGAATTCCGTTCCATTTTCCACCGTTTATCGCCAAGGCGATAGTTACAGAACAGGGGCACTGGGGAAAGTTCAACGAACAGACCTAATAATGTCACATTGGACGAAAAGAACCGTCCAGTGCCCCTGTTCTGCAACTATCTCGATAAAAACAGGCGATAAACGTTGTAAAATATAACGAAATCCTACTAAATTCATAGAATTTCGTTCCATTTTTCACCGTTTATCGCCAAGGCGATAGTTACACAACAGGGGCACAGGAGCGTTGAGATTATTTTCTGTGCCCCTGTTCTGTAACTATCGCCTTGGCGATAAACGGTGGAAAATGGAACGAAATGCTATGAATTTAGTAGGATTTCGTTCCATTTTCCACCGTTTATCGCCTGCTTTTATCGAGGCGATAGTTACAGAACAGGGGCACAGGCCCAGATTTTGAAATATGTGTTAAGTACTTGGTATGAAAACTTTGGTTAATTCATTTAATTAGCATTTACGTAAGAAGTTTAAATAGGATGTTCATGAAAGGTCTTGTGTGAGCTTATATTTTTACGCATAATATACGGTGTAACATGAATAACCCTAAAAGATATCAACTGCGCACTGCTCCAAGAACTTAAGAAGTAAGTGACGGTTTATATTTTCCTTAGAGGAATAAAGAACAAGAGGGAAAACCACACACACACCACGGCATCTGCCCTCGAAATGACTTCATAATTCACAAGCACCACTTTATTTTCAGATTTCAAAACCTGAAAATCCGAAAAAAAGTGGTGTTAGTAAATTCACTGGTACAGCTTTATATTCAGTTGAATACGTGTATCACAGATGGATCTCGTGTAACAAAAGCAACAATATAAACAAATTGAAGCAGGGGGGGCAAGAGAAGTAACGGTTTTCCCTCTTGTTCTTTACTGGCTGAACACAATGCATACGCATACGCATACGGAGCCGGAGCCGCAAGAGTTAAAATCAAGTTAACTTGTCCGGGGTCAATTCCCGATCTGTGAAGCTGTGAAGTGAAAAAAAAAATATCATTTCAGTTTTCATACAGTTGTTTCATTTTATCACTTCACGAACCCACTCTAAGCGATTCCGGATCTAAAAAGTACTAAAACGTTCTAAATGATAAATTCTGACAGTTTTCTCTCATTTTCTCTCTCATTTCAATTGGATTCCAATTGGATTTTTCATCGTTTGAGTTTTGCGGCCATTTTTCATAATTGAATTTTTCACCGACTCATACGGCAATGAAAAGAAATTTATCATATGAAAAAAAATTGACCATTGAGGTTGGATTTTCACTAATCGAGAATCGAATTTTCGGTGAAGCTGTGATAAATGTTTTCACTTCACAGCTTCACAGATCGGGAATTGACCCCCCAGCTCCGTCTTGCGTTGTTTTTGTATTGCTTGTATTTCATGTTTTGACATCTCTTGCGGCTCCGTTTCTGCAGCCATTGCTCGCGTTCTTCGCACCTTGACTTCGAAAACTACTGTCAGTTTTCGTCGCTCTGATTGGTCAAAAGTGTCAGAAGTTTCAGCTGACATTTAGCTGACAGTTAGATTTTTCAGATTTTCGAACATAGATTTTCAGATGGAAAAAAGCAGTCTGAAAATTCTTAAAAAAAGTTCTAGTTGTCAAAACAAGGAAACAACGTATATGACAATCGGACTTTACCCGGTATTCTTGGTTTATTTTTTCTTTTACTAGTTTTCGCTTGCTTGTTGAATTAAAATTGATTTTATATTGATTTTCGGATATTCTATTTTATAAATTGATATTCAAAGTGAGTTTATCAGCAACAAAAAAATATTTTTGAGGGCATATGATTTTAATTTTTTTTTATCAAAATTGACTGAAGTGAATTTAATTTGCATACTACCTTACACAAATACTTGGAAATCAAATTCCTTAACTTCAAACTAGGAAAATTAGTATGTTTTCCAATTACTTTTACCACTAACTATGTAGAACCGAGAGGTTAATCACAGTACCATTTTACATCTGACACAGAGCTTAAATAGCGTTCTTGACTGACAGTAGTAGTTTCGAAAATTTCGGAGTTGCGAAGAACGCGAGCATTGTGTTCACGCAGTTATTCCTCTAAAATATTTTCTTAAACACTACTGCCATCTCCTGGCAAGATTCATGTCGTTTTCCATTGGTAATCCGGAAAAACTCTCCGATCCGGGATGCCAAAGTAACACTTTTATTTGTTTTGATGTTTCGTTGCTTGTATTGTGTATCGGTGTGAAACGTCGAGCGCTTTTTTTTTTCATTCACTTTTTTTCATTTTTTTCATAATTCACTTAAAACCACAGGAATATGTCTTAAAATGTTTTTAGAACTCATCTCACAAAATTAATTAATTAATAATTGTTTTCAGGTCACTTTTTTTCAATTTTTAGAGGTGTCAAATGATATTTGTCAATTTTGACGTCAACAGTGTTTCGGTGTGTGAGTGCTTCTGGCTTCGCTTCCTTCTTCAAATCAAGAATCAAATTTCTCTTTTTTCGAGGAGAGGAACTATCATTTGATGTCAATGGAACGGTTTGAGAAGCGTTCAGAAGGCTTCCGAACGACCAATGGAAAACGACATCAAACTCTTACCGAAGTTAATTCAAAACTTTTCTCCTGAACGATTCCAACAACAACAAAACCACTGAGCAATGACATCTGTCATTTCTGTCAACTGCACTCGTCCAAAGTCCGAACTCCGAAGTTCGTTGTTGCGTGCATTTCACTCGGTTTTCTCAGACGATATTTTTTTTTATAATTGTATTTTGTAATTGTGCTGTTGACCGAGTGTGGTTTTCCTAAACAGTCATACATAGTTGAACTCTTGCTAAGTGTACAAGCACTGAAGTTTATTCAATTTTTAATCTTGTTTTGCATAAGTTCGTCGCCTCCCATTCAAGTGTTCACAAAACAATCATTTCTCGATTAAAATTTTCTTATCTCTGTTAATTGCAACAAACTCGTTCGAGGACAAAGAATAAGCTGATTGATATTAAAACAATTCAATCCTTTGTTTCTCCTCTGTTATAAAAAGTGACTAATAATATCGACGTCGAATCCAATTAAATTTCCATGTCAAAAATGGCAATTAAACATGCACACACATCGTTGTCTCTTCTGGCAATCGTATTTATCTCGCTTGGTATGTTCGGCGCTGTAATATGTTCCATAGATTCCAGTGCTGTGAATATTGATGAATTGAAAAATCAAATACCCACCGAACTGACGAATGGTAACCTCACAGACAAGGCAAAAAATCTATTCAAGGACAAGTGTAAAAAAGTTGCAGGCAACGATACAGGAATGGCGGCTTTTGCTAGTTTAGAACAAGGCATCGCCACTGCCATTGAGTGTGTTACAGAAATCGTAAATATGACTTCAATTCAGGCTGAGATCGATAAAGCTCGCCCCGATGGTGACTTGGATACAGTTTTTAACAAATACTGCAAAAAACGCCCCGATGCACTTGGATGTTTGAGGGAACTGGTCCACAAAGTTGAACCATGTCTCGAACAAGACGAAAGAAACAACACCGATGTACTGATGCGAATATTCGAGAGTCTGCTGAATTTTGTTTGTCACAAAGGAGGCGACCAAATCGCTCTCTTCATTGCCGAACGTGGTCCCGAGTGTCTGGAATCAAAGAAAGAACACATCCAGCGTTGTATGAATCAGACTTTTGGTGGATACGTGCCCAAGGAAAGCGTTGAAAACATGGAAACCCTACCAAAATTCATCATTGGACCAAAACAATGCGACGATATTGAAAAGCTAAGCAATTGTGTCATCAATGAGCTAGAAACTTGCGAAGAAATAACTCCAGCCAATATAGTCGAGTCTATGTTCCGTTTTATTAAAAATGAAACAATTTGCCGCAACGAACTGTCGACTGCGCATCAGAAATCAGACACCAGTTCATCATCGATGTTTGGAACATCGATACTAAGCATTGCACTGCTTCTGGCAGCTGTCGGTTGGAACTTACGGACATAGTTACTCACGTGGCAGTGGTACGCGTTTAGTTTGCTTAATTCTTAGTACCTAACAATCAGTTCTATTTTTACTTATGCCGCAGATCGGGATCGATATGTATAAATGTGAATATCTTAAGCTTATAAAATCGTGGTGGATTCCAATAGGTTTGTTACTTTTTTTTTTATACTATTTTATGTTTATTTCCTCCTCTAAACTCCTGTTCATTGTGAACTTTTTCTCTTAATTAAGTTGGAAATTGTGTCTGTGTACCTTTCTTCCTCAGGTTGGTTGGTAGGAAAAGAGGTGTCATTAATTAAAGCTGTTGCTTTAAATACGTACTAGGAAGCCATGCTGGTTTGGTTGGTGTGGATGTGGATAAGGGTGGTTACAATTGAATAATTTTGAATTTTTAAAGAAAATGCTTTTATCTTTTATCAGTCAATTGCTGATGAGTGGGTAAATATTTACACTCGCTGCGATAGTGCCAAATAGCACTGAACAAGTCAATGATTCACTTGGCATGCAAACAAAAATCCTAATCAACTTACAAAGTATGTGAAAAACACTTAGCTGTATTGAGTTCTTCTAAATCATGTCGCACTTTGTTTCGTTTCTTTCAAAGACTTGAGGCTATTTAAAGGAATATTGTGCAACTTATTTGTTTAAGGCTGGGCGATAGGAACTCTTGCGTTTAGTATGGCTTTGTTGGAAAAGGCCTTGCAAATAGTCTCTATTCAGCGGAGAAATGTAAAAAAAGTACGTGTATGTAAGTCTGTAAGGGTGGCTGTATAAAACAATTGCATATATTAAAAAATATAAACAAATTAAAATAGATTGTGACACTACGCCGTAATTCTTAGAAACAAGTAAACAAGGGGGTGGATAATGAACATAAGTGTAGCGATAACAGTATTGAGTATTAAGAATCGCCAGTTTGAAAGTACCTACATGAAAATTGTATACTTTGGAAAATATTTAATCAAGAGAAGGCACTTGTATCAAGGAATATGACCGAACTTAAAACAATCAAACAAAATCTTATAATGAAGGTCGTAACACACTTGTTTTTCTTTTTATTTTTAAAAGCAAGTTTTGAGCTAGAGCATATTCCGATTACCTGTTCATTGCATTACCAGCGAAGCACACATCTTTTTTTGTGATAGATGACGTAGATTGATTGATTGTTTTTTTTTTTTTTTTTATTATTAACGCGCACATCAGGGGTTATGAATGCCCTTAGAGAGGATTTAGTAGGAGATACCGCTGCACATTGGTTTTGAACTTTTGAGAATCGTAATTCAGAAGAAAAACAGAGTCTGTTAAAGTATTTCACATTAGCGTCAGTGCGACTAAAATATGAATCTCTATACAAGCTGTTCCTATCGAGCAAGGGGAGTGTTGTTGCTAAAGCAAGTAACGTTTCGACTATGTTCAAGAGAATCAATCTATTCTACAATTGAACTATAACCTATTAGTTTTAGCGCTCTGTTTTGTATCGTATCAGTAACGAGCTCCTGAACAAGGGTCTATCTATAAGTCTATTCTACTTTCGAATCTTTCAAAGGTTATTTTGAATAAGGTTTTTAAATGCCAATAAGAATGGAAGTAGAATCGGATTAGAATTCTTGCACCTACATTTGACAAAAACTTCGGAGTTGCTTTCCAGCTTGCCATTTACTGTTACGTTCTGAAGTATCACAGAAGAGGAATTTTAGACATTCGAAAACTTTTATTGTAGATAAGATTCCTGCATCACCTTAAAAAAAGCAGAAACATTTTGCCAGTCATAATTGTGCCCATTGAAATCACTCGCAATTGGGTAGTTCTTTTGCAAACTGAACTCCCTTCTGACCCAGCCGATTTTTGATTTGGCTTAAATTTTTTTTTTTAGGGTTTTACATTGAGTGGTACCCGTGGCGTGATGGTTAGCATGCTTAACTGTTACGCGATAATTTCGTGGTTCGAATCCCAACAGAAGCCAAAAAGTTTTTTTTTACTGGTATCGCCGCGAGGAATTGGCAAGTCCTCCGATAGTAAATTCATTACCGTGAAAAGTGCTTTCTCGCTTGAGAACATAATCGGTCCCTTGCCAAGCTTATTCAATATAAGAAAAGTTGTACTTATAGCGTGGTACCTGTGACGTAAAGGTAAGCATGACTGCCTGTTAACCCAGAGGTTCGTGGGTCGAATCGCAACAGAGACAAAAATGTTTTTCTACGGGTATCGCCTTTCGCGAGGAATTGGGAAGTCTTCCGTTAGGAAACTCATTGCCGTGAAAAGCTCCCCTCCATTCCCTCACAAGGTATGGTTGTGAGAAATGCGCTAGGCCCTGGGGCTCGTCGCACAGATGCGCCACTCTATTATTCTTCCACCAATTTATCCATCTTAGCGTAACCTTTTGGTTTTATTTTGGTGACTGCTTTTTTAAAAAACTCCCCAAACTGACATTTCCAAATCGTCATCTGAACTGTTTTCTTCTTCGTTAGCATGTACAGTAGATCCAGTATTCCGCTTTTAATTAATAAAATTACGAACCAAATCAATCGCCTTGTTTCGCATTAGATTCTTCGAAAGCAA
This sequence comes from Melanostoma scalare, assembly GCA_949752695.1. Classification (NCBI taxonomy): domain Eukaryota; kingdom Metazoa; phylum Arthropoda; class Insecta; order Diptera; family Syrphidae; genus Melanostoma; species Melanostoma scalare. The sequence continues at coordinate 63,364,009 of OX456985.1, forward strand.
GCTTAGTGAATCGTAGATCCAGAACAGTTGTCAACAGTTTAAGGTTTGTTTCGAACAGAAAAATCTCATGTCCAATTGATTTTTTTATATTTAATATGCCTTTTTTATAGGGATGGTGATTTTTTTTCAGAATGTTCTTAAATGTGCCCGTTTGCTATGAGAATTATTATTATTCTGCCCTCATATAATCTTTGTTACATTTTTGAATGGTTTTCAAATATGTAGTACAAATCTGTTTCAAAATGTCCCATTCTGTGGTTGTTATTGCTCCAACATTAATAATTATAGAGAGTTCCATATGAGTGCCTGGTTGGCCGTTTTGTTCTTATGTCACTTTCCATTGGACGGAAAGAACCGTCCAGGAGCGTCCAGAAGCATTCTCAAACCGTTCCATTATTGCAAAAAGATCGCTTCTCATGATTCTGAGGAGTGACAGCCGCTTCTCGATTTGAAGTGAGAATCGACTCAAGAAGCACTAACACATGTTACTCAAATGTCAAAAAGAAAATTTTCTTCAAGGATTAATTTTTAAGAGCCGTAGGTGTTTCACTCACACAAAGGCAATTACGTTAAACTGAATAGAAACGATCTTGGGTGTTCCATTGGTTTTTAAAATGAGTGCTTCCCCGAGTGAAACCAATGGAAAGTGCCATTAGTATTTGCGTAATTTTTCACTTCCAATGTTACTTCTTTTGAAATATGTAACAATTGTTTTTACTTTTCTATTATTTCTGTCGAGTTTTTTATGACCAAATTAGGCGAATGTGCCAACCCAAGTGATTTAAGTTAAGCTCTTTTTTGCACTGCGGTCATAGGGTTTTTGGCGTTATTTATTGCAACCGATCTTATTTTATATAATGGGATCTTCCATTCGATCCAAATTTTTTTATTCGATCGATGCTCATTACAATTTTTTAAATAACAAATGCAAACAATGAACAAAATATGATTTGTGAATTTGTTGACGCTAACGCTAAATTTATCTCAAAGAGTGATGTGATTATTCCAATATAAATTCATTTACATAGATTCAAGCATCAACAAATTAGACTTTAAGATGCCTTGGCCTTCACAAAGGGCAAGAAAAGTGTAATATTTTCTTCAAATCATAATTAAAATTTTCCTTTCAAGACAGATGTATTAAAAATATGTGTCTTATCTTTTTAAAACAAATTGTATCCAAATTCAAAGTAAGGGTCAAACCAAATAAGAAAGAAGTAGGTTTGCATATTTTGTTAAATTGCCCTTCAATCTTCACTAATATTAATACGTTTATTTTTGTCATTCTCTATCTGTTCTGTTCTATATTCAAATAATGTTTTTTCGAAATATAAAAAAACAACTTTAATGCATTGGTTAAACGAGATTGATATAAACGTCTTACATCGTAATAACTAATCAACTAAATAACTGAATAGCTGCTAGAATCGATATATCAGACCGGCAATTGGTAACTGTTAAGATCGACATTGAGTAACTGGTTCTTAAGTTATTTATGAATAACCGATTACTGATAACTAAATAAATGGGAACTTCGAACCACGAATCTCTGGGTTAACAGGCGGACATGCTTACCATCACGTGACGGAGAACGTGGAACTCTAAAACGACTTGCTGCTAGAAAAAGCCTTCAAAGGGTGAATAATCCCATCTGTACACCAAAATAGTTGTTTGACTGCGCCACAGAAGCTCTACACTCTACAGTGTTGCTACTCAACCAATCATGAGTACAAAGAAGCTAGAAGCTACTATCAACTGACTCTTGAAACAAAAATCACAAAAATTCCAAATTTGCAACCATATCTATTTAAAAAAATTTTTTTTTTTTTTCAAAATCCGCGGACAGGTGTCTGTCCTTTTTCTATAAAGAACCCGTAAAAAAAGTTTCAGCCAAATCAAAAATTGGTCGGTAATTTTTTTTTTCATTTGTACGGTTTATAAAAGAATGACCCTTTGTGATTTTAGTGATAAGATTGATTGTTTATTTATTTGGTTTTTAAATGAATAGAGGTTCTTCCAAATCAAAGAGTTTTTTCAGTTAGGTTAGGTTAGGTGGAAGTGGCTGTCAGCCACGTTTATCTTTTATTACGGGACTAGCCGGTTAATCACCTGCTAGTCGAACCACGCGGGACCTTTTAATGTATTTCGAAAAACTTTTAGGGTCTATGTAAGCTAAGTCGCTAGTATCATCGAAGAAGAATTCAGCGAGATGAGTTTTCCTCCTATGAAGTAGTGCAGGGCATGAGCAAAGAAGCTGTTGAACGGTTTCTTCCTCTTCATCGTCCATGCAGCTTCTGCAGAAATCATTGGAAAACACACCAAGTCTTTTAGCGTGTCTCCCTATTAGACAGTGTCCCGTAAGAACACCTATGGTAGAACCTAGATACAAGCGGTTCAGGGCTAGCAAACTCTTCGAGCGTTTTGAGTCTACACACGGCCAAACTTTTTTGTTTGCAATGCAATTGTTACTCTCTCTCTCTTGTTTTTTCAGTTGCTGTTGGCAAAATTTCTGCCGTTGCACAGTGGTTCTACATTGTAAAGAACCCCCAAAAAAGGAAATAATTTGTACACTAAATCAAAAACTTTTTTCTATTCTACATATAAGTAATTGCAAAAAGCACTTTCCAGTAATTAAGAGTGATATTCTTAGATGAGTTTTTTACTCAGTAAAATTGAATATTTGTACTTATTTATTTCAAGCATAAGTATATTAAAACATAGTGTCTTTTTTGTAATACTTAGGATAATGGATGGTTAAAAGAATTTTTACAAAATTTAGAAGATTTATGAATAATAGTTTATGATGTATTTACGTTAAAAGATTTCAATTTGATTTATATAAAATAAAAGTAAAAGAAATAGTAAAAGCGAAAGGAAATTGATTTAGCATCTGTATAGGGTCTTTAAAGAGTTTTCAAAAGATATGTAGCTGTCTAGTTTTCTCAGGCTGGCTGGTAGATTATTCCAAAGGCCGATCGCGTGCACAAAGAACTGTTGTTTTGAAATTCGGTATTTAAAAGATGGAACAATAAGAACATTACTTCTTCGAGATAATGGAAAGTTTATTTTATCAAATAAGTATTCAGGAACGTTTTTTTGCATTAATTTAAAGAGGAAAGTCAGAGTAAGGAAATCAAGGTATTTGTTCAGAGGCATATTAAAAACATTCTTCGCATTTTCAGAAACATGATCGAATCGTTGCAAGCCGTATATAAATCGCACAATATTATTAAGCGCAACTTGGAGTTTGCGTTTGCTCACACTATCCGGGCAGCAGAAAATCGGGTTACCGTATAAGAGAGTTGGAAAAAGTAGGGTTTTGGCCAACGTCATTTTCGTAAATACCGGAAGACAACTTCCGGAGAGATTGAGCACACGCAAAGCAGCATAAGTTCGACCAACTGCACATGTTATATGGTTGTCCCATGAAAGAGTCTGGTTGAAAATTACGCCGAGGTTCTTTACAGTTTTAACGTAACTCAAGTTTGACCCATCAAGCTCAACACATGGCAAACATGTTGTATCGATGGCAGTATTACTGATAATAATGGCTTGGCATTTTTTAGAGTTAAGCTTAACGTGATTATTTTGAGACCATTGCACTATAAGCGAAAGATCCTCGTTCAATCGCGCAGTTGCATCTTCAACCATACCTAAGGGATAGCTTTATTTTATATTTTTAAGTGTCTTTGGTCCCCAGGCTGTGAGGCCAAAGTTGCTTCTGCTTGTACTAAAATATCTAAAACTCAATGGAAAAATATTAAATTTTTTTCATTTGTAACTCTTGATTGAAAATATAAAAGTATTTTAATTTTTAAAAATAATACTTGGCTTTAAAACGATGCAGGATCTGGAAACTATTTTTAAAGGCTATATCCGCTTAAAGCTAAAATATAATTCTCATATCCGGCCAGGTGCACGCCAAACATCTTTGCGCCTACTTGATAGGGTACAAAACAGAGCGTTGAGAGTGATAGGGGATAGTTCAATCGTAGAATCGATTGATTCTCTTGAACATCGCCAAACCGTTACCTGTATCTCTCTTTTTTAACGCTTTGTCCACAAATAGTACTCTAGTGAAACAGCCGCAGTTGCATTCCTCCCCTGAAACAATTTAGCCGCTAGGAATGCTGATCATAAAGATTCGTATTTTAGTAGCACCACCCGAATGTGGATTTTTTTTTGGTTTGCTGTTTTTCCCGAGCATTGCGAATTTGCGATTCACAAAAATTCAAAAGCAATGTGCACCGGTGCGGTGTCGCCTATTAAATTCTCCAATTATATTGAAAAAAATTAGAATTCTGTTTTGCCAAGTTTGTTTTTGTTTATGTAAAAAAAACTTTTAGACAAAGTCACCTCAAAATCAAATTTAATAAGCTCAGGTTAGATGTGGCTGACGCACTAAGACCACAGAGGGTCCATTGTGATACCACTGAGCCCAGAAGGTTGACCACCCTCTGGCCCCCATATAGGGAACTAGACAGTTGAATAACCCTTTAATCGAAGCTGGAGTAACGAGTTAATCACCAGTTAGTCAAACCATTTAGAACTTCGTACAATAAAAAGGGTGAGACTTTTAGGGTTAAAGAAGTATTAACCTAGGTGAGCTTTCCGTGTTAGAAAGCTCAGGGCATGAACAAAGAAGATGTTTGACTTTCTCCTCCTCCTCCTCGTCCATGCAACTTCTACAAAAGTCATTTGGTGTGTCTACCTATAAGGCAGAGTTGCCTGCTGGGACACTTATGGTGGAGGTAATATGCAGACGATTTAGATTCAGTAAGCTCTTTGTATGTTTGTTAAGTCATAAGGCACGTATTACTCTGCGTCCATCTAGTGCTCATCTACTCAGAAGCGTCTTACTTTAGCAAAAGTTTACATGTAGCTATAGGTATACCTATGTTATTCCTTTCAGGTGTCGAAGAAAAGAAGTCGTTCCTTTTTTGGTGAGTTTGTCTGCCATGTAATTGCTTGGTATGTCCCTGTGACCCAGCACCCATGAAAGGTAATAAAAAAATATCTAAAGAGCTTTTTTTTGCTAACTCATGAAACTAATTTTGTTAGTTGAAATTTTGTTTGTGCTCTCTTTCCCGTTAAAACTAACGGTCACTTATAGTCAACCTAAAGCGACTCACGCGCCGCAGCGATGGTGTTTTCTATATTTTATTTTGCTTAAGGGGTTATCCCACCCTAGAATTTTCGAAAAATCAATTTTTTTTTAAATTTCAAATGGTCCCTTAGGATCTGAAAAATGATGTCCCAGAAGATTATGGCCGCGAAATACCTTTAGGTACTCGGTTTTCGAATTTTAGTACAAGGCCGTCTGGTTCGCAGCGAGCGCTCCTTTTGTGAGCGCAAGTGGAAGGTACGTTAGGGGAGTAGAGCATGTATACGGCAGTTGTTATTGAAAATATTTATTTCCTGACTAGTCTAGACGAGTTATACTTGTCGAACGCTCAGGCTTCGTATTGTAAAATTATTCATGATTTTCTACTACTCAAAACCTTAAAGGCGTTCATCTCAATACTGTATCGTAACTCAAGCAATTTTCAACCGATTAACTTCAAATTTTAAAAATGTCTTGAAATATACATTGTCTTTGGAAGTACGTAAGATTTTTTTTTATATATTGCGTAATTCATTTGTTATTAACAATTATCTGACAATTTTTAAGGCAAGTTTTTCACTTTTCACTTTAGAAGGGCGCCATTTGGTTAAAAATCAATATATCGGAAAAATCCTACGTATTTCTATAGCAGTTAGTATATATAATCGAAAAAATTCATTTGCTCATTATTATTTAAAAAATTACACGAGCTGTTGGTCCGGCCGTGGACCCCAAAAAAAAGACGTGACTCTGCACAGCCGCCATTTTTTAATAAATCGCTTCACAAAAATTATTGTAAGCAGTCACTGATATAGATAATAAAATCACGTTTCTGTTATCTCGATTTATTTTGTAGTGTTTCTGAAAAAAATCCTCTAGGGTGGCCTAACCCCTTAAATTTTACGTTTCAAATATATTTTACTATAGTTCCTGAGAAAGCTTTCATTCAAACTATAAAACCCATTGTCGACTGAAATTCTTAAAGGGAAGTGATTGCGAATTATCGGTGAGGTCTTTGCTCAAACGTGTATTTTCTAATTAGTCTCAATAAATGAATTGAATTGAAATTGAATTGAAATTGGTGAGGTCTTTGAAGTAAGGGGTTACATGAGTTCCACGTCTTCAAAAAATCGAACTTTTTGTCAAAGTTACTTTAAAATATAAGTTTTAGACAATACTGAGTGAATATTTCATGAAATATCAAAAACACGGTGGCAGGAATGATTGTGAAGCGTCTCGAAAAAAAAATTGAGTTGCGGTTTCCCTCATAACTCGGTACTGGATCATCCGAAATCAAAAAACCAAAATTATTTCATTTGGTAATAGTTTTCCCCTGGTAATTTAGATTTTTTGAAATTTCAATTTTTTACTTTTTTGGAACACTTTGAAACGAAAAATGCATATTTGTCATTGTCAAATAAAAAATATTATCAAATTTAATAACAAATTTCCAGTATTAAATCATGTACAGAAAAAGTGTTCAAAATTTCAAAAAGATAGGTGCAGTACTTTTGTAGTTATGAATTGCATCGATTTTGAAAACCTGGGTTTTGAGAAAAACGCTTTAAAGCTGCCAGGTGACAATAGCGCTCTTGGGGCGATAAGGTATGAATATGTTTATAACGTCGTCAATTTATTCTCCGATCGACTTGAATTCCGACACAAAATTCTTGAAACATTATAAATTAAATAAAAAACAACTAAGACTACTACCCCTCCCTCTTATTCTACATTATCTCTATCTAGAATATTGTACTAAATTTTTCGGATTACTGGTTTTTAAGATACAGGCCTGAGAAGTCACACACTCGAGGTCAGCTAGGCTTAGCGCTCAAAACTTCAAACATGATTTTCTCGAAACTGTGCGTTTAAAATCGGTGGTCAAGATTTCTCGAGAACTACTAAGCCGATTTTGATGAAATGAAAAACATGTCTTCGAAGTACAATTCACAATGACTTAAAAGAAGGATTATAATTATTTAAAAAAAAAAAAAATTTAAGAGATATTTTGAATGAAGTTTGTATTTTTTTTGGAAAAATTTCTTTAAAAAATCTTTTTCATTTCTTTTGTTTTTCCTTGGTTCAAGTTGTTGTTTCTGGTCTTAACTAAAACAGGTTTTTCGTTCACTTCAGATGGCCCTGTAAAAGTTCGCGGACGCACCTTTTCCCGAGCGATCCCCGGTAATAACGTCGTAATGGCAGAGTTTATATTTTTTAAAGAAAAGTTCAGAAAGTGTTTAGTAAATTTGCACTAAATTTCTTATATCAAAAGAAAAATTATTGAAAATAGGCCGTTTTCCCCATTCAAACCCATGTAACCTCTTAATTGTATTCATGTGATGTAAAAGTCTTGTTGATCAAAGCGGCAGCCAAAGTGGGTTTTGCTGAATTTCTTAAATAATCACCGGAAACAAGTTTTGGCTTCTTTCCGTGAACTTAATATGAACAGTTTGAATCATTTTACTAATTCATTAATTCTTCGTAAAAAAAACTGCTTTTTTTACAAAACCCCTCCCTGTGGTTCGCGTAGTTCCCGCCGACTGTTTTTTTCATTTGCTTACGAGAATATTATCAGTTGCAACATTATAAGCTTTGATTCAGTAGAAAGCGCTAGAAGTTTCAAAAACATTTCGCAATATGTTGTTGCTTTTAACAACAGAGCAGCAGTTCAAAGTTTTCTTTGTAAACGCAAAATGGGTTCCCTAATTCTAATCCAAAACGCTAACTCAACATTCAATGAAAACAAACTTTGAACACTCGTCTTATTAAATAGCAAATGAGTAGACTGCTGGGTGTTGCACATAGCGTATGTTCGTATGTTACACTACAACAAACTAATTACACCTTTCACACGAATCATTTTCTGTAAAACACAGCCTATTGCATAAACAGCTCAAGACAGATTATGACGGGTATACAAAAAAAAGATGAAAAAAAAACCTGCGGTCGTTTTAATTTTTTTTGCTAGACCATTAAGTGTAGAAAAAATGGTAACTAAAGTGTGGGGTTAATGTGAAATAATAGCCAAGTACGATTATGTCGTTCATCATATAAATTGTTGTCACAATTAACAGCAGTCAAATGTGAGTAATAGGTTTGGAAATACATATACGTTCAAGTCTGGCGAAATTTTTTTTACAAGATTGTATTTGATAGAAAACGGACGGATATGGGAATAGCTTGATGTTTCCCTACTAGTTGCTCTGATACATTTCTATTGCCAGATACTTTAATGGCATTCTGGTCAAGGAATTTGTCATAAGGTTTCGTTCGTCGTTCTCATTATAAAAAACTGAATTGTGATTTTCTCACTTTGTTATTATGCCTGATAACCTTTCTGCAATAAAAAAAAGCAATAAAAGGCTAAGATGAATGGCACCTTAGCAATTTAAAGGTTGAAACGAGATAATGATTTGCTTAGATTTTCAGTAAGATCTAAAACTTTTAAAGAAATTCGCTAGCACAAGCAGAAAACAGAAATGCATGATTCTCCATTTATAACCACGTATAAAATTTGTTTATGTGATGTTGTATTCCTTACCAAACCACAATCACACGATATTATTTAACTTTTCTAAACAAAAAGACAAATGTAAGCATACCCTCAAAAGCCTGAACACAATTCGAGTACCTGTTGACTCATGTTTTTATTTATTCAGTCTATTCAGAGAGCTAGAGAAGCCCTACCCTCTAGAGTTCAAGTGCAGCTGTTTTGCATTTGTTGATACAAACATTTATGTCGCATCAGCTACTTTTTCACTTAACAACCTACATTATGGGAATAGTAGAGTGTCATCAACTGGATACTTGATATTGAAATGAAAGAAAAAAGAAGAAAATAAAGAAATGAGAGTAAAATCCATTTAGCAACGTTGAACACACGTGTTGCTTAGGTTGGGTTTAATGTAGGACTTTGCTTCAATTAAACTTTATTAGCTTTTTCATCGTCTTATTTACCATACCACCTACTGAACTTGAATTTTAAATTTATATAGCGAAGGTGTTTAGTTCATAAAGGTTACTTCAGTTTGTCACCGCTCTTGGGTCAAGCTAGTTTTGTCGATAAAAGTCACAAATAAGCTGGTTACAGCTTTGATTTGTTTAATTATTAAGCTTGAAGCCAAATTTTAGCAAAGCTTCAAGAATATAATCAAATTCAAGAATATGTTTGTTTAAAACTCAGCATTCTTAATTTTATTGTTGCTGCCTGTAATTCGATACAGGAAAAGAAAAAAGGAACACCCAATTTTAGAGACATGTGCGTGTTGCTGAATAAATAAAGCAATCACGATTCCAAGTAAGTGTTAAGTAGTAAATGAGCTTGCGTAAAACAACCACAAATTCAGCGGCAGAGCAGCAAAATTGAAAGCTGTGAGGCAGTGCAATGACGTTTAATTTTCAATTTTGTTCTTGTTTTGCAACTCTGACGCTTTGTCGGCCAGTACGTGTGGGACCCTTAGAAAGTCTTCTTTTTTATTGTAATCTTACTTACTTACTTAAGGTGGTGCTACAGTCCGGATCGCACCAGTGCCTAACCAACATGCTTCTCCAACCAGCTTGGTCCCTAGCTAGCTGCCTCCAGTTTTGCACGCCAAGTTAAGGTTAAGGTCCTCTCCTACTTGCGTGCGCCAACTGAGTCGCGGTCTCTCGGGGTTGGATTCGAAGACTTTCCGGATCGGAGCGTTGGTGTCCATTCGCTCTACATGACCCAGCCGTCTAAGCCGCTGGACCTTGACTCCTTTGAACAGGTCAATGTCGCTGTACAGCCCGTACAGTTCGTCGTTGAATCTTCTTCTCCACTCTCCATCTATGCAGACGGGACCAAAAATCACCCGAAGAATTTTTCTCTCGAAGCATCCTAAAGCGTTCTCGTCTGCCTTTGACAAAATCCATGCCTCTGCGCCTTATATAAGAACAGGGATGATAAGTGTCTTATACAGGGACACTTTAGTTGCTCGAGAGAGGACTTTACTACTAAATTGCCTTCTTAGTCCGAAGAAACAGCGATTGGCAAGAGTCATTCTTCGTTTGATTTCAGCGCTGGCTGGTGTCGTTGTCTGAATTAATAGCGGCGCCTAGGTAGACAAAGCCCTTAACTACCTCAAAGTTATAGCTGTCTATCGTGACGTTCTGTCCAAGACGTCGGTGTTGGGTGTCCAGCATATACTTGGTCTTGCCCTCATTGACCACTAAACCCATCTTCTTCGCTTCCGTCTCAATGCTCATAAACACGCCATTTGCATGACGCTGCGTTCTTCCAATTATGTCAATATCGTCGGCATATCCGAGTAATTCGACGGATCTTTGAAAGATTGTGCCTCTTGTGTTGACGTGAAAGCTTTGCACTATTCTTTCAAGAACGATGTTGAAGAAGTCGCATGACAGTGCATCGCCTTGCCTAAAACCTTTTTTGACATCGAATGTATCGGTGAGATCCTTTCCGACCCTGATGGAGCAGCGTGCGTTCTCCATCGTCATCCTAAACAATCGCACAAGTTTGGTAGGGATGCCAAAACTAGACATGGCTCTTACCATGTCTAGTTTTTTTTATTGTAATCTATTGTAGATTAATCTTCCTACGTACTAAGAAAATGTGTATTAGAAAAAAAAACTTGTCAGTGAGACATTACTATCCTGCATTTGAGGAACAAAAATGTCTAAAATGATTTATTACAAATTTCTTAGTTTCTGAAAAAGCAAGGGCCATCGACTCATTCTCAGCATACAAATCTGCACACCCTGACGGTATCATTCTAATGATACTCCAGAGCCTTAACGACTTGATCGTAACGATCTTAGTGAAAATACTCGTGCCATTTTGTCTAACAGCCATTTTGTCTAAAAGCTAAATTAGACTGGGTACCCACGATCGGGAAATGTCGTAGCCATTGGTTTGAAATCATGTGATGACATTGAAAAATGTGGTGCATGCCGGTCTGTTACGCGAAAGGTTCGTGGTCAGAATCCCAACATAAGCAAAAATGTTTTTCCACAGGTATTGCCTTTCGCGAGGAATTGGAAAATACTCCGTTAGTAAATTCATTGCCATGAAAAGCGTTTTCTCAACAAACTGTTCGGAACCGGCAAGAAATTATAGGTCCCTTCCATTCCCTCACAAGGCATGGCTGTGAGAAATGCGTTAGGCCAAGCTCACCTCCCCGCTCTGTTGCGCCACCCTATGTGTCAATGGTTTGAAATCCAGTACGAGCACGAGTTGCTTCACTGTATTATCTACTCTGTGGTCTGAACTTCAGCTTTGTTTCTACTTGTTGGAGAGAAGTTGAAGTCATATTCATATCCCCAAAGCCGTTAAGCCCTCGCACACAGAGCCAAAAGATTTTAGGCAAATAAAGACTTATATCGGTGTTCAATCGGTGCTTCTACCGAATGATGTAGGCTAGATCACAGTGTATCACTATGATTAGCAAGGGTGGTTACAGTGCAACACTATAACACCTTGAGATGATAATGAAGAGGTTTCAAGCAGACTCACTTGAAGGTTCGTGTAAAAGTCTTGGTTGGTTATTTCAAAATCATGCTTTATTTCTGATTGACTTAATATTTATACCTAAAAATTGCTTACTCTACATATTTACAAATGTGCATAAGAAAACAAAAACAAAAGAAAATAATTTATAGTTTCGAATATCAAATGACGTTACTGAATTGAACATTAAAGAATTATTGCTGACAAGTAATGAACATAAAAAAGGTGTGAATGAAAACAATACAAATTAAATGATATTATTGCTGATAATGCACGAACGAAAAAATACAATTTTATCCCAAAGACAAATAACTGTTTTATTGCTGACAGCAGAAAAGTTACCAAATGCATACAGTGTGATTGAAAATAGAATGCAAAGAAAAAAGATAAATAATCTTAGTGACGTAGAAAAACTAAGAGTGCAAGAATGTAAACATCCTGCCCCGCGCTGATGATCCCAGGCTTCATCAGAAGGTTAGTTTCTAGATGGATATGGTACAACTTGATGAGTTGGTTGTCCGCGGAGACGGAACTGGATGAGGGGGCTTCTGTCGTCCCTTTATTTTCTTGTAAATAAAGAAGATAAGTGCTATGAAAATGATAATTAATCCAACTGAACTCGAAACAACATGAGGAGTGTTATGAAGACTGATTGTAGTAGGAAGCTCAAGCTGTTGAAGTTTAATTTGTTCTCGAAGTTTATTTAGCTCAAGACTGAATGAACTGAGGTTAAACATGTTGTACTGAGGAGAGGCTAGGCGAATTACGTCTTCACTGTGTATATTATTGTTAGTAATCCTGGTGTATGAGGCTTGAACCGTTGATGAATAAATTTGTTGGCCTTGAAGTGTTAAGTGCTTGTCTTTGGCTACGCAATTGGGCTGAAGTTTCAATAGCCCACTTCCTTTCAATGCTAAAAATGAGGTTTGATGAGTACAAACAACATTAAGCACAGCTTCTTTGTTTAATGAAAATATCCATTGATTTGTGTCAGGAAGTTTCGTCCATACTGATTCCGCCTTGACAAATTTCAGTTCACAGGTGGAAATCTCTGAGTTATTGTTGAGTAAATTCATCTCGCACATACTCAAATTGGTTCCAGATTGATACACCGGGTGAGTTTGCATACATAAATGATGATTTCCATTGAGCGTTGAACATTTTGAAAGTTCACCTTCAGTGATTGGATAATATTGGTCATGATGAGCACTTACTGCTAGCATGTCAGTTGAGGGTTGAATAATCATGTAAGTATTATTAGCTGGTGCCGGAATGGGAATAAGCTTGTAAATTGAAAATTCCTCTAAGCTGAGTAATGGTACTTCTATTTTGAAAGTTATGTAATTTGAACTGATGTGACCCTCCACATTCATTAGGTTGTAGAGTTGTAAAATTTGATCGGGTTCTACGGCGATGCGAAGACCTGGAGGAAGATGATTTCTTATTTTTGCTACTTCGGTTACGAGTTGTTGATGAGTGATTAAAAGATGATTTACTCGTCCACGGTGCGTGTCAGTCAGAACGTCTGCTATAGCTGTCTGCATTCTCTGAATGTTGATGATAACTAGTGTTGCATGCGTGCACCATGATAAAAATAATTCCTTCATTTTAGTTTGGTACAATTCTTCAGTGACATTGCTTAAACTGTTGAACAATTGACTAAGTTGTTGGTCAAGTGCTTGTTTTCTTTTGATTGAATCTTCTTGACTCAATCTGACAATGTTGATAGTGGAATCTACGATGGAGGTATGATTTTTTAGTAGTCTCATAAGATGGTCTTCGTTTAATTCGATGCCTTTAAATTTTTGAGATATATCTTCAGCATATTTAGAGTCGAGGACTCCAAAAAGTGAGTTTGCTATATTTCCAACAACATCGACGGCGCCTCGTCTCCTTCTTGTAGATAATTTGGTAGTTCCGATCAGGTTGTCTTCATTGAGCTCGTTTTTGATGACTTGAAACTGGTGAACCATTTGAAGACACAGTTCGTTACCGGATAGTTTTTTACAAATGTGGTTAAGTATTGTAGTTGTATTTTCCAAAGCTTCAAATTCCATTCGGTAAGGCTCGAGGTTGTAGAATACTATGATGTTCCATTTGTTATGAATCAGGCTGATTGTTCCGTGTCGGTGAAAATGCATTCCTGGTGAAGTGTTGTTGAAAGTTGTTACTTCAATGTCACTTGTCAATACTGCTGGTAAAAGAAGACCAATCAAAAGCATCGTAGTAAGCGGATTAAGATTTGTAGAATTTCTCGCTGCCTTTGACGTTGTTGTTTCATCAGGAGTGGATCTATCGCTTCTCCGTTTTCGATCTGTTGATGGCGGATTCAACTCGACTTCATCATTTTCTATGAGGGGGGCAAGCTTATGTATGGGGCGCCTCAACATGCCAGATTTAGTTCGCACGTCAGCGACACGTACCAAGCCGTCCTTTCCGACGTGGATATGCTCGATTCTGCCAAGTGGCCATTTCATTGTTGGCGTATTGTCTTCTTTCATGATAACAATGGTACCGATTTTGATATTGTTTGATTGTTTTTTCCACTTTGTTCGATATTGAAGCTCGTTAAGGTATTCCAGAGACCATCGATTCCAGAATTCTCGTTTTATGTGTGCTACTAATTTCCACCTAGTCAGTAGGCTCCCACGTACTGGTTCAGCCTTGGTATCAATGGTTGCCCTTAGTGACTCCCCAATCAGAAAATGACTAGGTGTTAATGCATTCAGATCACTTGGATCGTTGGACATTGCTGTCAAGGGTCGTGAATTAAGAATCGCTTCAACTTCTGCTGTGATTGTGCAAAGTTCTTCGTAGGTTAGTGAAGCGTTAGCCAATTTGCATTGTAAAAGACGTTTGGCGGACTTGACTGCGGCCTCCCACAATCCTCCGAAATGTGGTGCTCGGGGAGGAATAAAGTGGAAATCAATACCCTTTGAACTGCACGAAGTTGCGATTTTATTTTGCGCCTGTGCTGAGTATATATTTGTTTTTAGTTCTTCTAGTTGATTTTTGGCGCCAACGAAATTCGTGGCATTATCGCAATACAGATTTTTTACGTGTCCACGCCGACTCATAAATCTTCGTAAGGCTCCCAAAAAAGCTTCAGTTGTCAAGTCGCTAACAACTTCGATATGGACAGCCTTTGTCGCGAAGCAGCAAAACATTGATAGATAGCATTTTTGTGGACGACTTCCTCTTGTGCGGTAGTGAACCCATAATGGGCCGCAAAAGTCCACACCAGTATTAATGAAAGGACGTGCTGGTTGCACTCTTGTGCCTGGCAAATTTCCCATCATCTGGGAATACATATGTGGTTTTGCTCTGATGCAAAAAGTGCAATGTTGAGTGATGGAACGTGCAATGTTTTTGCCCTTTATCGGCCAAAATCGCTGTCTCGTGATTGCTAGAAGACCTTGAGGCCCAATATGATTGTTTTGAATGTGCAAGTCTGTCATGATCATTTCAACGTATGGATGTGAATATGGTAACAGGATCGGATGCTTGCTATCGTAAGATAATGATGACTCTTGAAGTCTACCTCCAACACGTAGAATATCGTCCGCGTCTAAAAATACAGCTAGGCCCTTCAGTGGACTATCCTTTTCCAGCTCCTTATTTGCCTTGAGGAAACAAATGTCTTTATAAAAGCCGTGGAATTGAATTTCCTTGACGAGGAATTGCAAAGAAGTCTCTAGTTCTGAAGTTGTTATTGGCCATGCAGATTTGTTCCTTTTTTGGTTCTGCCTCACTGAATTTAGCGACTCCTTTAATTTACCTGACTTGACGAGACTTGTAAATCGAAAGCAGTATGCCATTATTGTCTTGAGCTTAGGGAAGGAATTGGAATGTCTGATTCCTTCGAAAATATCGTGTTTTTGAGTGTCAACTTTACTGGTTACCAAGGCAGCGTTCTTCCTTTCATCTGACCACGTTTTACTGTTTTTAAATGGTGGTGGCCAAATTGCTTCTGAACCATGTAAAAACCGAGGACCAAATTTCCATAATGTATGATCCTGCAATTTTTCTGGGGATATGCCTCTTGATAAGACATCTGCCGGATTTTCTGATGATCTTACATATCTCCAATTATCAGCGCTCGTGTGTGATTGGATCTTGGCCACTCGACGTCCAACAAAAGTCTGAAAGGAGTCTGCACTTGAATTGATCCAACTCAATACAATTTGAGAGTCAGACCACAGAAAACTACTAGTATTGCCCAAGTTTAGGTCTCCCTTTACTCGTTGTGATAGTTCGGCAGCTAACAGTGCCGCACACAATTCTAGACGAGGTATTGTCATTGATCTCATACCTGATGCTGTTTTGGTAGTTGGTGCGACTCGAGATTTTGAGCATAACAGCCGCACTATGACTGTACCTTCTTTATTGAGGGATCTGATGAATACAGCAGCTCCGTAGGCCCTTTCTGATGCGTCTGCAAATGTATGGATTTGCACTGATGATGGAATGTGATGACTGAAGACGTGTCTAGGAATTTGGAATGTATCTAGTTCTCGGAGACCTTTGTAGTATTTATCCCATCTGGTGTGCATTTCTTCTGGTAAGGCAGCATCCCAGTCGTATTTAAGCTCCCACAGTTCTTGGAGGAAAAGTTTTGCGACAACTACCACTGGAGCGACTATGCCGAGAGGGTCAAAAAGACGTGCTATATCTGAGGCCACAGATCTTTTGGTAAATCTTTTTGATGTTCGATAATTTGTTTTAATGCAAAATATGTCGGATTTTGGTCGCCACATTAACCCAAGGGTTTTGACACTGCTTTCGTTACGATCGTCGCTGAGTGAAATCTCTTGGTCTTCTAATGGGACGTTTGCGAGCAATTGTTGTTTGTTGGAGCACCATTTTTTTAACTGGAACCCTCCCTCGCGCAGCAATGCTGACAATTGAGTCTGAATTTCCTTTGCTTCGATCATGCTATCAGCCCCTGTCATGACGTCATCAACATAGAAGTCCTTCTGCAATACTTGTGAGCCTAGGGGGTACTTCGTATTGTATTCTTTAGCCAATGCTTGGAGGCACCTTGTCGCAAGATAAGGAGCTGACGTAGTTCCATATGTGACAGTTTGAAGCTTATAACATTTGATTGGTTGATTCTGATGGGAGCGCCACCATATAAGTTGGAAGTGTAGGTCTTCTTCACGTACGAGAATTTGGCGATACATCTTTTGAATGTCAGCCTTGATTACAAATCGGGGCAATCTATAACGTAATAGAATCGTAAACAGGTCATCTTGGATTGTTGGTCCGGCATACAAGATGTCATTTAACGAAGTATTAGATGATGTCTTTGCAGAGGCGTCAAATACCACTCTTAGTTTTGTGCTGCTACTGTCTGGTTTAAGAACACAATGATGAGGCAAGAAGTAGTGTGGTGTAGACACTGTTTTGAAATCTATTTCCGTCATGTGCCCCAGCTGGATGTACTCGTTCATAAATTCAGTGTACTGTTTCTGTAATTCTGGATGACGGTTCAGCCTGCGCTCCAAGGCATGAAATCGATTGAGAGCTATGTCACTTGATGACCCTAATTTAGTTGGATCGTCAGCGAAGGGTAAGCTGACAATGAATCTTCCGCTCGTATTTCTTGATGTTGACTGATTGAAATATTCTTCACATTTCTCTTCTGCGATGGTTCGCTTTGAGTTGGAGCACGGGAGTTCTTCGGTTTGCCAGAACTTGGTAATTGCATTTTCGAGAGAAGATTCTTCAGCGAATATTCCACATGTTGTAGTTGTTGTTGACCCAGCCTTCACCCTTCCGGTCACTATCCACCCCAATAATGTGTTTTGTAGAAGTGGTAGATTGCTTCCAAGTTTAATCTGCCCAACGCAGAGTAATTGATGGAACAACTCGGCTCCTATAAGGAGATCAATGTGGTCAGGCTTATTAAATTGAGAGTCTGCTAGTTTGACATTTCCTGGAATTTTCCACGTTGAAACATCGAACGCTTGTGTTGGCTGAGGTGATATGATTTGAGGCAAAACTATGGCCTCAAGCCTGGCGGTAAAATCGGTAGTTTTAGACCTAAGACTAATGTTTGCCCTTTTCTGGGCACCTCTTTTGCAGCTTCCGACACCTTGGATGATCATAGGCTTGAAGGACAGTGGTATCTTAAGCCTTCGTATCATTCTTTCTGTGATGATACTTATCTGTGACCCAGAGTCCAACACCGCACGGCAGTTGATGGTTGAACCGTCTTGTCCCTCTAAGTTCACGATGACTGTGCTGAGAAATACATAACTCTCCTTCTTGTTTATTCCTGCAGCTGCTAGTGTTGTGTTTTTGTTGGTGGATTCTTGAATTGGTTGCCCAATACTGTGGTTATTAGAGTTCGGCAGCTCCCTCTTTGTTAAAT
Organism: Melanostoma scalare; assembly: GCA_949752695.1. Classification (NCBI taxonomy): domain Eukaryota; kingdom Metazoa; phylum Arthropoda; class Insecta; order Diptera; family Syrphidae; genus Melanostoma; species Melanostoma scalare. The sequence continues at coordinate 63,381,976 of OX456985.1, forward strand.
GTACCAACGTATTGTGTTTTTTTGAGCATTTTGAGCAGCTTCCGTGACGACAATCATAGGAGGTATGACCATCCTTCAAACAATTTACACACAATTTGTTGTTTCTTACGTGACTTAATCTGTTCGATGGTGTTAGATCAAGGAAGGCACGGCACGCATATAATTGATGTGGAGCCTTACACAATGTGCAATCCTTCTTCTGGGTGGTTATAGAACTTGTCACCTTGAAGCCATGGACTCGTCTTCTTTCTTCTTCGTCTCTTTTGCTGCTCTTGCCTCCAATTGCTTCGAGTGACTGGAACCTTGTTTCCAAAAACTTCAAAAATATATCCAAAGGCTGCAATTCCTTGGGCTGTTTTAGGGACTGCTCCCAAAGGGTTAGAGTATTCCGATCCAATTTTTTCATCAGAATACTCATTACGAGTGGGTCCCAGTTTGCTATGTCAATTTTTAGGTTTTTAAGACCCAGCAGGCATTCGACTGTAGTGTCGTGCAATGCCTTTATTTGATTTGCTGTTTCCTGATGACAAGTTGGTTGCGCCATTAATTTATTGATAAGTGCTGAAACAAGTAGCCGAGGGTTTTCGAACCGCTCAGTAACTACCTTCCAAGCAGCGTGGTAGTTGGCGTCTGAGGTGGGGAAGTGGCGTATCAGTTTTTCTGCTTCACCTTCCAGAGTTGTTTTTAGGTAAAACAACTTTTGGCAATCGGCTATTTTTTGATTGTGGACCAATTCGGTAAACAAGTCGCAGTATTGCCTCCAGGTCAGGTAGTTTCCGTCAAACCTTGGCAAGGTTATTTTAGGTAATTTTGCCGTTTGCCTCAATGTGTCAGCTTGATGGGAATCAGGACGGCCTCCTTCAAGTTTGGTTGACAACATGAGGAGATTTTTCTGGACTCTGTCCTCGAATGCGAAGTACTCTTCGATGTCATAACCTGCATTCTCTGGGTCTTCTAGGAGCTCAGCAATTTTTTGATGAACCTCCTCCATCTGTGACCAGACGCCTTTTGTTTGGTCGATCTTTAGGCGGCAACACGTGCTTGAATACTCTTCTGCGCTCTCCTCTATGTTTTCCAGCAATCGCTTCAATGACTGCAGGATTGCCCTTTGCCTTCGAAAGACCTTTGTTGTGTCGATGTCCTGGTTCGGTGTTGAGGTTAGCGAATGAGAAGTAGCTTCACAATGTTCCCTTGCGAATACCTTTTCAGCTTGTCCTTCCGATGTCCCAGCCCTCATCACGTTTTCCTTTGCTGATTCTTTTTCAGCTTGTTTTTCCGATGTCCCAGCCTTCATCACGGACAGAAGGTATTGTGTTAGCGATTGGTAGAGTTGCTTGACCTTCCCAGCTGTGTCGCCCTGGAAGTATGGTGTATCGTGTTTTCCCCCCTCCTCGATGTCATTGTGATTCTTTTCGAACTCACTCCAAAGATCTTCAATCAACACCAACCGCTTCCTTGCATATTCTGCTGTTTTCCTTTCCGGTCCGTCCTTTGCAATGTTGGATTGCAAACGCAGCAATTCATCGGTGATGACCTTCTGCCTGGCACCCTTTGTGTAGATATCCAGTTCATCCTCCATAGTTTAAATTTTTGGATCGTCGCGTCGTCTCTGGATCTCTCTCTGAAGTTTTAGTCTTCAATGAGTTCAATGAATTGAGCAGATTTCAATGTTGCAGTTTTGCCAGTGTTTTAGCCCTGGCAACGCTTTAAGATACGTTCAATTAAAATGCCAATGTTATAGCCTTGGCAACGCGTTTGGTAGCGAAAATTGCTTCTTACTGCTGGTGAGGGAAGCAATAATCACGTCGGGGTCACCAAATGTTCAATCGGTGCTTCTACCGAATGATGTAGGCTAGATCACAGTGTATCACTATGATTAGCAAGGGTGGTTACAGTGCAACACTATAACACCTTGAGATGATAATGAAGAGGTTTCAAGCAGACTCACTTGAAGGTTCGTGTAAAAGTCTTGGTTGGTTATTTCAAAATCATGCTTTATTTCTGATTGACTTAATATTTATACCTAAAAATTGCTTACTCTACATATTTACAAATGTGCATAAGAAAACAAAAACAAAAGAAAATAATTTATAGTTTCGAATATCAAATGACGTTACTGAATTGAACATTAAAGAATTATTGCTGACAAGTAATGAACATAAAAAAGGTGTGAATGAAAACAATACAAATTAAATGATATTATTGCTGATAATGCACGAACGAAAAAATACAATTTTATCCCAAAGACAAATAACTGTTTTATTGCTGACAGCAGAAAAGTTACCAAATGCATACAGTGTGATTGAAAATAGAATGCAAAGAAAAAAGATAAATAATCTTAGTGACGTAGAAAAACTAAGAGTGCAAGAATGTAAACAATCGGGTTTGAGTGATGTTTAATAATGACCAAGTATATCGGGTTTCCAATAAGAACTTAACAACTTTATTTTATCAACGAAAACCTTTTGAGATATTTCAAAAACTTTACTGTCGGCTTAAAGTGTAATCAAAACATTTATGAATGGAATTCGACTTCCTTCATACCGCCACAGCAGACGATTTATTGGAATTGACTGATTTTGATTTTTTGCTACGGACAACGATCTTGTTGACTTAATGACACGGCTACATCACACAACGAATACGTAGACTCAATTTTTTGGATTTAACGCTATTAGCTGCGGTCATCGTCTCCGAATTTCTGTAGAAAAGTATTATATCTTACAGAGTAACAATTAATCTAATACAAAAAATATGCGTTCCTTAATATAGAGGGGGGTTTCAACAATGTTGAATGTAGTGCTATTTGCCTGGTACTAAGCTCTATAAACATGTACCCAAAACCAGTTTGACTGGACCGACTGAATGCTCCAAACAAGAGTAATTAATGCAAAAATGGGTGCAAGCACCTTAAAAGTCGTAGAGGCCACAAGAGGGCTGCTAGTAGCTAATGAGATCCTAGTTAAAGTAGACCTCACCAGAAAAAAGTCGTAGCTTAGATGATATTATCATCATGGTTTCGGGGAAATTCGCAGAAACTCTGTGTCAGCTTCTCCACTCAGCTCTTAACAAAGTAATCAACTGGGCCGTAAACCCTACAAAAACAGGACTTCATCTGATCACGAGAAAGTGCAATGTTCCAGATATACTTCCAAGAATCTTAGGTGATGCTATAACAATTCACTTATATGGTACGGCAAAATGTCTCAGAGTTGTTCTTGATCGTAAACTCAACTGGGAATAAATTTTACAGAAATAGGAAGAAAAGCCCAAATCGCCTTCTGCACTTGCAGTAAAAATGGCCATCATGAGAGAAATCTCAAGAACATGGCCAAAACTCAAAGACTTGCTCGTATTCTCTAACAGTGACATGAGAACGACACCAATGGCAGCTTTGGAAACTTTCCTGTCGCTATAGCTGCCCTAGACCCTTTTCACTAAAAAGATGGTGACCAAACGTGTACTCCTCCGCATACTGATTTGAACCCAGTGGCTCTAACAAACACACCACAAGGGAATACTTACTTACTTACAAGGTCTTCGTCTTCAAAAACGGTTCCAAAACCGATAAAAGAATAGGGTCAGGCATCTTCTCATATTATCATTAAATTCTCAGGGGGTCCCAAATCATTAGGTACCCACATAATGAAAATGGGACTAAGCACATCCTTCTTATGCAGAGGATGCTAACACAATCCACCTTTTCTTCGGGTCCCCAAGTTTGGCTTGGCCTACATTAAGAAAAAAACCCCTCCTAGAATACTTCTTCGATGAACTGGGTGGCATTTCTAACCTCCCACTAAACAGCAGCTCCAAATGGTTTAATGAAGTTTATCAACCCCGATAACTTAGTCACCAACACAATCACCTCCAACACTCCATGCGGCGCAACTGCAAACCCATCTAACCTAACCCAACCAACTGAGTTTCTATATTTTATCCAAACCAACCTCATCACTTTACATTAAAAAAAAATATAACACTTTATTCACACTATGAAGCCTTAACTGAATTTTACCAATCAACATCATTCAATCGAAGTTATAATCTTAAAAAATTAATTCTGTTTTTTCTCTTCTCATTCTAGATACGAATGAAGGGATTATAGTTCGTGCATTCCTTCATTTTCATTTCCTATCGTCAGACTGCATTAGCTTATAAATAATTCGAATATAGAAAACATAAAAGAACGCGATTCGAACAAAACCAAGTGAATTTCAATTGTATGCAAATCTTGCTAATTTTTTTCCTTTTCGATTAAATTATTTCAAAAAAAAGTAATAATAAAAAATAAATAAATAAATCATTGTACTTTAGATTTAAGTAATATAGAAATACATAATGATTTTTACGATGTACTTGTATTTTTCAATTGGTATATTTGAGATAATTAAATAATAAATGTATGAAATTTGAAGATTGTTTTTGTTCATTAAGGGTTTGGCTAAAAAACATTTCAAATTGAAACATTTAGTTGAGGACATTCAGTTTTTTGCAATGCAAATGCTTTTATATTCAAAGGTGATAACAAAAAGTACGACGACGAAGACAACAGAATAAAGTGGAAAAATTGTAAGTTTGATTCGAAGCCAGATCATATTTGAAGCCTTATTGCTTTTTTTTCTCAGAATAATAACAAGCAGAGTCTACTGGTTGGGTGGGAGTTCAAGCTCGGAATCGCAGACATACAATGTTCTTTTTTCCACCCTTCCCTCCGGTGGAATGCGCTTTCTCACTCGCAATCAGCGAAAGTATGTGAATACTTCCATTCCTGTTTTAGTCATGGCTGAAAGAAATGCTATAGGTCCAAAGGCTCTCGAGCTCTGTTGCTATTTATTTATTTTACATTAAAAGAGAAAATTTATTGAACACGGAATAAAAAATTGATTAAATTAAAATTGTTCTTTATGTTAAATTAGTTTAAAAAAGTTATTAACTTTCCCATGTACTGTGATTCTGCAACATAATGGACAAATAAGTGGCCTCATTGGCAAAAAGCTAAGTTTTGTGTTCATCGACAACATCATCCACTCCAGGGCCATGCTTTTGTTCTCAATAGACATTCTTCATCGTTCATCGCTTTCCGAAAAACTCTTATTTTTTATTTTTCTTGCTGGTGTCTTGAGAATGCAATATAAGATGTAAAGAACTTGATAAGACCTGGAGTTCTAGGTATTTAATCGATGGTTATTTTGGTTTCGTATTCACGGAATTTTTAGGAGATTATTATTAGATTAGATTAGATTATGTGGTGGGCTAAGCTTGCCCGTCTCTGGGCACTGCGGTGTCTAGATGAAACCTATTGTGGCCACCCATGTGAAGTTTCAGAGCAGTTCTGAATTGAACAGAGCTCTTCACGAGTCTTGTTCGATGTGTTTTTTGTATTCTCTCCTTTATTTGTTCAGATATAATTTAACCGCGAAGAAGGAGGGACCTTGAAATGAGATTGGTTGTAAATAAAATTTGTTTCAGTTCTTCTTTCAAGCTAATGGCGTTTTTCCACTTAAAAATAAGTGTGTTTCATTTATTACGTATAATTATTTGGTTAGTCTATTTTGTAGTTAAAACTAGTTCCTTAGCTCATGAATTGAGCCAGAAGTGAATAATCTTCTTAGGGTGGATGGGTTTGAGTTTCTCTAAAGGAATGATTTCATTGTCAAGTATTTGCTTTCTAAGGCGGAAAAGTGTTGAACACTCTGTAATAACGTGCTGATATGTTTCTTTATTTTCGAGGCATAGTCTGCAGATGGAGTATGCGGATGCCACGCGTGATTTCGATAGGTCTTTACCGTCCACTATCCGCAGCTTGGCATTTGACGAAATGAGGCTGATTTATACCAACCAATCTCTACTGGTTCTTCTGGTTTGTGAGAGTATCCCCTAAATCTTATTTGTGGGTCCTCCTCTGTGATCTTATGCAGCTCCCTGAGGATGGCGTTTTCCACTGCTGTAATTGGAATATTCCAATGATGGCTAGCTGGGTTATACGCGGAGATTATACCATTTCATATCTTTTCTTTTCTGAAACATCATTGCACAGAGGGCTTTGGTTTTTCGCTTTTTCGTAGCTGGACTTTTTTCTCTTGTTGGAACGGTCTTAAATGGTTTTCGAAGTGCTCGAGAGTACTTTCTCTAGCACTGCGTCGCGTCGTCGTATGGAAATTTTTCAGCTAGTGGTCTTCTCAAGTGCTTATTTTGAGACGTGGTTAGGCGCCTCCGCTTAATGTTAAGCTTTTCGAGTTCTGGAGTCTTCTCTGGGACATCTTCGAGAGCTTCGCAGCTGTCATAAGATTCCACTGTCTAAACTGAGCTTTGATGTACAGCGGATTCTTGCAGACTCTTCGCGACATTTGTGATACCCGCCTTTTCATCGTTTGCCAAATAATCGGCCCTATCGTGGTAACCGTCGGAGCGGAATTCTCTCCGATCGGAGATATTTTGCTTCGTGGTAGTTCTCCGATCGGACGATCCGACGTTCTCCGATAAGTTTTTGTTGCGGAGATTTTAGTTTTGGGAATACAACGCGTTGCCGCATTTGTGAAAAATTTCTTACGACGACAACTACTTCGAAGCAAAATTGAATCTCCGAAAAAAGATGCGTTGCGGAGAAAACTCCGCTCCGACGGCGACGGTTACCACGATAGGGCCGAATAACATATGCTTCGATTCACTCTTCATGCAATTGAGTAAAATTTCCCACAGTGACGCGGTTAAAACCCAAAGCTCAAGCTCCAAATGTTGACCACGGTTTTCTTCCTTTCGTTTTAAAAATCTTTGTAAGTAATATTCTGCCATCCATCCATGTTTCGGTAACAAAGTTATTGATCATTTTACTTTTTAAGACAATTTCAGTCGAAAAGCCATCGGATTTCTTCCCGTTTTTAAATAAATGGGGTGTAAAAAAAAGAGCGACGAGCCCCAGGGCCTAGCGCATTTCTCACAACCATGTCTTATGAGGGAATGGAGGGGACCTACAATTTTCTGCCGCTCTCCGGCTAATCGAGAAAGCGCTTTTTATCACAATGAATCTACTACCGGAGTACTTGCCAATTTCTCGCGAAAAGTGATACCCGTGGAAAAACATTTTTGCCTCTGTTGGGATTTGAACCACGAACCTCTAGGTTAAGAGCAGACATGGCCGAAATAAAGCAATCACAGCAATTGGCCAATTCGATGCTGAGTTTTGATGATCTTGGGCTTTTTTATGTGAGGAAACGTGACGGGCCGATGTTATGACAACAATCCGGAAACTGTTCAAGCATTTAAAGCTAAAAAGAAACTTCCAGTAACATACCATAGCGTTGTGTTGTTTGTAAAAAGATACCACTTTCTTCTACTCAATTGAAGGGCGGTTTATTTCCTTAAGTAATATTTTATGATAACTATAATCTCCTACTAATGAACATAAATTTTAACGTTTTTATCTCACTCGTATTAAATCACTCGTACAAATTGATCGTATCGTAACACTGACCGATAATGCCTTATCTTTTGTTAGCCATATCGATGTAAATATAGATTGAGTTATTATAGTTGAACACAGAGTTATCTGAAGATAACCCACAATGAATGTCAATGTTTGAACAAAATAAACATATGCGGCTAACTACCTACTGAGTACCTACTTCAACAAAAAAGAAAGGTGATGTATTTTTTTTTTTATAAGTAAACATAAACAACCTCTAAATGTAGAAACAGTTGGTGCCGGTTGTGTCATCATCTTAGTTCTAAGCAATTTACTCATATATTCGATATTTGATTGATGCTTTTGATTCTGAAATTGAAATGTAATGTGGGTAACCCTACTTTTTTTTTCTTTTAAATATTTTGCGTACACATCAAGGGGCTGTGATATGAATATTCTTGTAATGTTTTAAAACACAGTCCGAGTATTTATAAACGTAGGAGGGGATTTAGTAGGAGATACCGATAAACATTGCATTTGAACTTTTGTGACTTTTTAGGTTCATTCGAAGAGCTTTTCGTAGGGTTGACCCGGGTTTATTTATTTATTTATTTATTTATTTATTAATTTATTAAGGTTAAACGCTTAATAACGATATCACCACACAACCCTGTCATTTGAAGAAAATTACGTGACATTATACAACCCTGTTTGTAACCTGAAATTGCCTTAACAAAAATCTAGGGCTGCTTTTGGGCGAGTTCAGAGCAAACCCAGTAAACAAAAAGCAATAAGTTGAACATTCAGTGTGAGTTGAGGTTTTCACAAAAAACAAATCGCTTTGTGGTGAGCACAGGTGACTGTAATCCAAGATGAGTAATGCAACAAACTGACTCAAAGAATTGATACATTTTTACAGATTGCTTGAAACCTTTAGCTTATCCTCTGATTCATATTTTCTTCACCATCATTTTACACACCACAAACAATTAACTCGAATATAACTGGACAGATTTGATTGTTCAGTGTATTCGTGACAGTTGCTTATGTCATGCGTGTTGAGAATAACCAAGTGAGGTGAGTCACATTTTATTGATAGTCGATGTATTTAGCTAGTAAAAAAGAATGCAAGTAATGAAGTAATACAGAATGAAATTAAATTACTTGGGCAAATTTAAGGTAGTAGATTCGTTCGTTTAACTCTTTCCAGGGTTTACCCTTGGCAATTTTATGAGTTGTTATGTGTTGTTTTATGGTTTTCAGTTCTCAAAAAACGCTAAACCACGAAATCAACACACATCCTTGTCATTTGAAGAAAAGTTCATGTCATGTCGCCCTAGCAAGACCTAGGGTCAATGGGCTCGAGAATAAAATTTTTCAATTGTACTTAAAACAGTTTTAAAATTGTACTTAAGTAATGTCAATTGTATTGAAAACCAGCTTTGTATAAAAAAAATTCGAGTATCGATCAACAATTACTAAACAATAAAAAAGTTTATTTTTGGAAATGCAATAAAATGAACGAATCTAGAACATTTCCAAATATTTTGACGACCTTATAAGTAATAACAAACATGTCTATAGGTTCGTTCGTTGAACTTTCCCCAGGTTGACCCAGGTTTTCTTGACAACCCTATGAGTTGTCAAAAAAAAACTGGGTTTTCCAGTCCTCAAAAAACGCTAAACCACAAATCACCACACATCCATGCCATTAAAAAAAATACATGCTATTTGACAGCCCTCAACTCGCCACATCAAAAGCTAGGGCGAGTTTATGGAAAACCTAGTTCAACTCTAGGGCTCAACAAAACACTAAATTTGACATTCAGGGCGACTTTAGGTTCTTCAAAAAACGCTTTGTGGTGACCCCAGGGCGACCCTAGGGCTTCAACGAACAAACCTTATTTATTATGAAACGTCCTTCGCGTGGCTTCCATGACTTTGTTGATGACATTGGGCTGTAGCTCTTGGGTTTTTTTCGATAATATTAGCCTCGAGTGCTTGAATCGTTTCTAAATTGTTGGAATATCATCGATGCTCACACTAAAAAAAGTCCAAAAGGGTCAAATCGCAGCTCCAAGGCTCCCAATTGACGTACAAAAAACGAGTGATATCGCTGTTTGAGAAATAAGTGAGCGAAAGATCCATAGTGGCATGGGCTCTGTGCCACGGTTCGTCATCCTGCATGAACCAGAGGTAGTTGAAGTCCATTTCATAAATTTCAGTAAGAAGAGGTCGGCTCTGTAAAGCCCACTGTTGACGGAATGAGTCACATTGTCGGCTTCAGCAACCACATTCCCGTCTGTGCGCACGAAACGAAGGTGGAAACCATGAGCGTTACGTATAATAGGTCTGTTCGTTGAACTTTCCCCAGGGTTGACCCAGGTTTTCTTGACAACCCTATGAGTTGTCAAAAAAACCTGGGTTTTCTAGTCCTCAAAAAACACTACACCACAAATCACCACACATCCCTGTCATTAAAAAAAAAATACATGCCATTTGACAGCCCTCAAATCGCCACAGCAAAAAGCTAGGGCTAGTTTGGGGAAAACCTATGGCAAACCTATGGCTCAAAAAACACTCAATTTGACATTCAGGGTGAATTTAGAATTTAGTTTCTCAAAAAACGCTTTGCGGCGACCCTAGGGTGACCCTAGGGCTTCAACGAACAAACCTAATATTAGGTTTGTTCGTTGAAGCCCTAGGGTCGCCATAGGGTCGCCACAAAGCGTTTTTTGAGAAACCTAAATTCACCCTGAATGTCAAATTGAGTGTTTTTTGAGCCATAGGTTTGCCATAGGTTTTCCCCAAACTCGCCCTAGCTTTTTGCTGTGGCAATTTGAGGGCTGTCAAATAACATGTATTTTTTTTTAATGACAGGGATGTGTGGTGATTTGTGGTGTAGTGTTTTTTGAGGACTGGAAAACCCAGGTTTTTTTGACAACTCATAGGGTTGTCAAGAAAACCTGGGTCAACCCTGGGGAAAGTTCAACGAACAGACCTATTGACTTTGCCAAATGTCAGTTTTAAATTAGTTAACGACTTAAAAGAAACTGTAAACGAAAAGTAAATAGCCTTACAGCTGTGATTAAAAGATTGGTGGTATAAAAAAGAATATATTCAGGATGATGAACTGATGATTTAATCCTTAACCAAATTGTGAACTTCGTTTTCAATCAGTTTAGTTTCCTCTTATTTCTTCATGAATTATATAAAAGATGCAGATATTAACATGTACATATTGTACTCAATGCTGTCGAATTGTACTTTTGTACTTGCACAAATGCAATTTTATTGAATTTAGTACAATTATGCTGAATTTTCCATCCTTGCCTAGGGTTACTTCAAGATGATTTGATTGTAAACTCAGACATTCAGAGTGATTTGATGTATTTCAAAAAACGTCTTGTGGACTTGTGGCGGTCACTACTCATTGGTATGAGTTAATTTTCTTTTCGAAAGAAATTTTTTCCGATACTGTTTCCCCAATTCTCTTCAATTAGTATACAATTCATGGGATGAAAACCCAGGGTAGTTTTCCTTAAAACTACCGTCATCTGATTGTCGAAATAGTTTTATTCATATACGATCTTTAATCTAAAAAAAAAAAAGCTTCTCGCACAAAAACTCCTCTGACCACTTAGTCAAGCGATATTGTGCGAGGTGTGTTTGTTTGTTAAAAAAAAATCAAACAAGTTAAGTTAAGTAATTATTTTGGTGGTAATTATTATAAAGGAATAAAATTAAATATTTGATGACGAATTCCTATTGTTTTGACTTAAAACTTTCGGGTAATACAACTCCACAAAAACGCTTTCACTATGCGCACTTTGACGCATCCAATATCGCACCTCAAGTCGTTTGTCGCATCGCTTCTGGCATCGCATCGCTTTCTTGCACAATGTACACGCAGTCTAATGACCAAACCATCAACACATATGCTACTATTTTATACATTCATTAAATAAATACTAACACCGCTCATCTTCGCCTTCACCTCAGCTATATGACTAAATATTACTATTATCGTACTTCATTCAATTGAGCATTTCTTAACATCATTTCAGTTTGGGTATCTGATGATGAATACGTGATTACAATGTAACTATTGCAGTAAGAATTTTTAACTGTTGAGCTTACGACGTTGAGTAAATTAAATATTTGAATTTGTCTAATTTTTTTTGCCGCGCCATCTGTGATGTCAAAGTGAAATGAACATAAAAAGTTATTGTTTGCATTTGGGAGGTCTCGAAATTTGAAATTCGAACTACTGCCAAGGCAGCCGAGCAGCCACATAAACAACATTGTGTTCCATAATTAATGGGAATATTAAACCATTTTAATAAAATAATAATACCTAAGAACATTTATTCGGCCAATCCTTTACTTGTGCAGATACGTATTTGATAAAAAAAATTTTAAGCTCGTACATATTTCTATCGCATCGGGTACTACTAGCTTTTCAAAACAGTATTCACACTTCAGGTGATATTTCCAGAATAACTGAGTCACTGTGGCGTATGAGTGTTTTTTTTTTAATAAAGGGTTTTCCAATAGGTATGATATGATTTTGCAGTGGGGTTTCGGCCATTTGTAGTATGTCATGATCTGCCAGTTGTTTTTTATTGCATTCAGAAGTGTTTACAAATTCAGAATTGGATCAACGTAAACGTCGAGAATTTTCTGATTTTGCCTTGGAGCAACTTGAAAACGATAACAATTTTTTTAAGAAAAACATCTTTTCCAATGAGGCTCACTTTAATTTGACTGGTGCTGTAAACTGAACTAACTGTCGATTCTGGTGCGATGAAAATCCACAAAATATTCATGTAAACCATTGCATTCACCTAAATTGACAGTTTGGTATGGTTCTTGGGCTGGTGGAATCATCGGTCCGTACTTCTTTTAAAATGAAGCTGGTAACACCATTAATGTCAATGGAGAGCGGTATAGATCGATGATGACCAACTTTTTATGGCCGAAATTGGAAGAAGTTGATCTTGACAACATTTGCTTTCAACAAAACAGGGCTATACATGCCACACAGCAAATATAACAATTGATTTATTGCGAGAAAAGTTAAGAGATTCGATTATTTCAAGAAAAAGATATTGAATGGCCTCCAAGAAGTTGTGATTCAACACTATTAGACTATTTTTTGGCGTTATTTGAAGTAATTGGTCTTTCAAAATAAAACTGATTCTCTTCAAGCCTTACAAGCCAATATTGAACGATCCATTCATGATATACGACTTGATTTAGTGGGAAAAGTGCTCGAAAATTGGGTTCATCGAATTTGTTGCTGCAGAAGAAGTTGTGGTGGCCATTTGAATGACGTTTTATTTAAAAATATTTGAATTTCCTTAACAACAAGTGTGTTTTTTTTTACAAGAGAAATCATATCACTCTTATTGGAAAACCCTTTATATGTAGAAAAATACTTGAAGTATCACGACTTCAAGTTTGCTCCATTTAACTTTATTTTGTAACACAGAGAGCTCAAGTTGAGAACCAAAAGTGAAGCATACGCATTCGTTCATTAGTAAATGACTCGCCTTCTTATAGACTTTTCAAACCAATACTTCTTGTACATATATATAAATTCCCTAAAACATACCCGCTCGCCGAGTAGTTTTTTTTTGCATAACGTGCCTCGTAGGTTTTATAAAAGAAATTGGTTATGGTCCATCCTAATTTCACAGTATAAAACAAATTGGAATGGAAGCGATAAGCAGCCCTTTTTCTCTTGTGCATCAAAATTTGTCGTGCTTTCTGTTTGGCTGAATTTGCCTGACTGCATTCTTCATCGAACCATGGGTTTCGTTTTGGGGCCGAGTGAAACCCAGAACCCCAGAGGCAGCGGTTCTGATGGCTTCTTGGCATTGTTGGCATTGATCTTCAATGCTTGATGCTTGATGCTGGTGGCAAAAGATTCAAGGATAGTTGGAGATACACTCGATTGGAAAAGGCACTGACGTAAATTGATACGAGTTGTGAACAGGAGATAATCATTCCTACCTTGGCTAGAAGGTAGTGGAAGAGTGCCTTGCGTCGATCGAAACATGGACAATATTTGGTTGACGATTGATTGATTTGGGTATCGCCATATAAATATAAGAACTTTGATATGCGGGAAGCGTATACTACTAACAGAAAGATTTAGCCCAGCAGCAAAATCGTTTAGCCTTTGTCCATTTTCAGAGGTTTTGTCATGCTAATCGATTGAATTTCTTAAGATGACCTCCTTCTCTAGTTTTGCGTTAAAATCGCCAAGAACGATTTTCACATCATGACTAGGGCATTGCTCATATGTTTTTCCGACGAGCTCGTAGAAACATTCTTTGGAGTTCTCGTCTTTCTCTTCTGTGGGACGTGGGCGCATATATACGCTCATTTACTGGATTTTGGCTGATAACCTTACCCCTGAATCTACCTCTAACGACAAATTCACACCCGAATAAGCGTTGTTTCTGTTGTCTGTTGCAGTCGCCATAGAAGAAGTCGCAGTTTTTATTTTCTTTATGCTCGGCCCATTCTATTACACTTTTTGGATGGTGGTTACGTCTGCTTTGCCGAGCGTTCCCTGATTCTCCGGCAGTACGTAATCCGTAAAGGGATCTTATTGATGATCCGGATAGATCTGTGTACTTTTTCATTTGCTTTAATAGTTAAATTAATAATTGTTTTCCGAGGCTGTTGGTTGTCTCGGAACCGTATAATATTTACATGGTAGGTAGTAAGCTCTACCCACTACCTCCTAGCTGGAAGGGCAGGTTCTTTTGGGATCACCTTGGATCCTTAAGGGCCGGATACTGCGGAGTCATTAACCTGCTACAGGACCACCGCCACCATCTCTATTCCAATAACCTGAGACCCTGAAAGACTTTTAAACCAAATATGTCTGAGTAGCTCATTCAGAACGCACAGGAACGTGTTCCAAAAAACTAAAATAGAAAATAAATCAACTAATCGCTGTTACTTTTCGAGTAAGCTTCGTGTATTTGTATAAATACTTAATTTTTTTTTCAATGGCACCCACAGCTTTTAACAATCATATTTTTATATTTTTTTAAGTTAGCATTTTCTTCTTTGACATAATAAAGAACACTTAGTGGCCCTAGTCGCGTCGGCGCACAACATGGCTTCGGAACTTTTTTCGGTTCCAAAAGGTGCACCAATGTTTGAACGATTGCATGATTTGTGGCATTCATATGTGCATTAAGGGGGAAATTACATTCGCCACTGCAGTAATATGCGCCGTATCCCTCCGGAGCAATAATCCAGTCCTATGGAAAGATAATTTAAAGTCAAACACTTTGTATTACTTCTTTAGACTCACCTGCCAGTTAAGGTCCTTGAAAGCTATGTACAGTGTTTGAAGCTGGCAGCTCTTAACACCTTCACCATAATGTGGATCAAGCAGAGGATTATTCATGTCAGATTTTCTGATTCGTCTTATGCGCCCAGCATCCCTTTTAGGTCTGCTGTGACTTTTCGTTGATTTAAGCAGCTGAAATTGTTATAAAAAAAAAACCATTTTGTTCTACTCATGTTAGTTACATTAGCAAAGAAACTACTTACATCTGGTCCTCGAAAGAATCCAATCATAAAGGGTTGGTATTCCTCCTCGCCTCTCTGGTGTATTAAGCCAATATTGTCTAATTTGGTTTCATGCTCAGGTCGATTGACTTCATGAGCACCGATGTAGATTCCCATATTATGACTTGAATCTCCAAGCCATCGAGATAAACCTTCTGTTATATTTAGTTCCAGCCACCCTTGATATTCAGCTGTCGTATTTAACGATGATAACAACTCTAAATCACGTTCACCGTCTACTTCAACAATTGCATAAACAGATATAGTGAAATTCTTATCACTTCCAGCCTCTTTGCCCTCAGAAGGTTTTTGATACAGTCTCAGTTCTGCCATCATTAAATAGTTATCATCGGGTACCTCTGAGACGTCAAACCAAAGTCGTCTACCGTGTTCATGCCGTACTACGTCTACATGATGGTCTGTAGGAAAGAGAAGAAATGTTTCATTGCAAACGTAGGTCAGAAGAAAAGTAAAATAAAAAAACCACTCGAAATAAATTTTCAGATATGAAAGCGAAAGTGAATCAAAGTGTAAATCACTCACAGACTGACAAACGCAGAAGTCTTACTCTACCAAAAGTCATCTAGTTTTTGGTCAAGGAAAAGTTCGGGTTTTGTATAGCACTTCGACCTTTTAGATCTATTAATTTATTCCTTATTAAGCGGTAGTAAACGGCACACGCGATCGAGTAATACGTGACTGAATTATGTAAGTTTGGAATTACTTCTTACGATATCGAGCTCTTTAGTGCCACAATTTGACATGTTTTTATCAATATAGAATTGAACTCGATAAATGAACAGCAGACTGAATATAGACAGTATGTTTTTGAAAGAAAAACAGCACTGACTGACTCGATCACTGATGCGGTATTTCCGCCCCTGATCTTTGATGAAATTAATAAACTGGGCTATTTTTTGGGACTTTAGTTCCCTTTCATCTATGCAGTAAACTTCATAAGAAAAAAGCTATGAAAAGAATAACACGTCGTCTAATAGTAAAGTTTTAAAACAACTTTATTCCCAAGACTTGGTCGTGCTCTCGGTCTCCTGAAACATAACAACCAAAATTGCATTGTGGCATTGTATATTATGATTACAGAAGGGGTAACTTTTTGATTAACTTTGATGCAATGAATGAGTTTTTTAATTCAATCAATTGGGCTACTCTAATTGAAAACCAAGACCTAACTCAATCGTTCTATAACTTCAAATTGTATTTAAAGTATGCATCTGATAGATTTATTCCCAAAAGAACAAAAATTCTTAATTCTAATCCACCATGGTTTAACAAAAGATTTATCAAACCTCAAGAATAGAAATAACAAGGCTTATAAAGTATATAAAAAACATAAAAACTGTGTGATATGCCATCAAAATTATTTAAAGACTTATAAAAGTTTTGATGTGTTAAATAAGTTTTTGCATAGTAAATATGTTTTAACTGCTGAATCACTAGTTAAAAAGAACAGTAAACATTTTTGGAGCTTTATAAATACCAAAAGAAATAACACAGGTTTGCCAAACTGCATGGAATATACTGGATCCACATCTAGTGACATGCCCACAATATGTAATTTCTTTGCTGATTATTTTGAGTCTGTATATGACCCCATGAAGCCGAATGATCTTCCAGATTTTTCTTCAGCAAATGTGGTTGATATAGATAGCTTTCATTTTAGCGTGGAAGAAGTTTTAGAAGCACTGAACGCCATAGATGAAAACAAAAGTGAAGGTCCTGACTGTGTTTCTCCAATGGTTGTAAGAAGATGTGCAGCATCACTTGCTTTACCATTGTGCAAGATTTTCAATGCATCTCTTAATACTGGAGAGTTTTTAGACGAATGGAAAAAGACTTTTATAACTCTGATTTTCAAATCAGGCTTGAAGCAAAAAGTGTGCAATTACCGGCCGATTTGTAAATTATCGGTTATTCCGAAATTGTGTGACAAGATTAATTTTCTTACTAAACAAGTCATATCTGACTCACAGCATGGATTTGTTCAAGGAAGATCTACAGCCACAAATCTTACGATTTTATGTGACTCAGTTATAAATGGTTTTGTAAAGGGTTGTCAGACTGATATTATATTCACTGATTTTGCCAAGGCGTTTGATAGGGTAAATCATGAAATTGTATTGTCTAAAATAGGATTCAGTACAAATTTTTTAAAATGGATTTGTTCATATCTTTTAAAACGACTGCAATACGTTAAGATAGGTAAATTTATGTCAAGATGTATTAAGGTTGCTTCAGGAGTTCCACAAGGAAGTCACATTGGTCCATTATTGTTCAATTTATTCATAAATGATATACCAGATATATTCCAGCATTCTAAACATTTATTGTATGCAGATGATCTAAAAATATTTAAATACATAAACACAGTCCACGACTGTCTTTTGCTCCAGGAAGACTTAACAAAGCTTGCTGAGTGGTGTAAGAAAAATCAACTTTTTCTAAATGTGTCCAAATGTGAAAGTTTTATATGTTGCAGGAAAAAGTCGTATATTGCTTTTGATTACTCTATCAATAATATAACACTTGAAAAGGTAGTCAAAAAAAGGACCTAGGAGTTACTTTAGACCCCAAGTTATCTTTCACACTTCACATTGATTACATAGTCAATAAAGCCTATAAGATGCTAGGTTTTATTAAACGGAATGCAAAAGAGTTCTCAGATCCTTTTACACTGAAAATGCTTTATGTAGCACTTGTTAGGTCTATTCTTGAACATTGTTCCGTGGTATGGAATCCATGTTATAATACACATTCTTATAGAATAGAGAAAATTCAAAAAAGCTTTACGAGATATGCTTTTAATAAGCTGAACTGGCATATTGAAAGGCCACCATATAATGTCAGGTGCCTACTTTTCGACATAGGAACACTTGAGATTAGAAGGAAATATTTTTCAATTATGATAATAGCAGATGTCATTAAAGCCCATATAATTTGCCCAAACTTGCTAGAGCGTTTACCTTTTCATTTCCGGGAAACATTCATGCCTACGAATTATGGTAGGGATGGACCAATAGCTCGTTGCATCAGAGAAACTAACGAAGTAGTCAATCTAATTGACATTTTCAACTATTGTTCTAAGTATTCTTTCAAGAAAAATGTCTTGTTAGTATTGCAAACGCTCAAACATTTATCATTTATTATTTGTTATTTTACTATCACTACTACGCTTATTATTGTATTTATTACTATTATCTTATATATTATATTATTATTTTTTTTGTAATCTAAATGAGAATATAAATCTCTACTTGATGAAATAAACTAAACTAAGCTAAACTAAACTAAAAAATCGAGTTTCTGCTAAAATCTCAAACACCTCTTTAAATCCAGCAGTCCTTCCCAAACCTCAAAGTAGGGACGATTTTTTAACGATCTTTTAACGTTTCTAACCCACAAACAGTGGTACCCGTGGTGCGATGGTTAGCATGTCCACCTTCTAACCCAGAGGTTCGAGGTTCGAATCCCAGCAGAGGCAAAAAAATGTTTTTTCCCGGGTATCGACTTTCGCGAGGAATTGGCAAGTCCTCTGTTAGTAAATTCATGCCATGAAAAGTGCTTTATCAATTAGCCGTTCGGATCCGGCATAAAATTGTAGGTCCCCTCCATTCCCTCACAAGGCATGGTTGTGAGAAATGCGCTAGGCCCAGGGGCTCCTCGTTTGTAGCGCCACCCTATTTATTTATTTATAACCCACAAACAACGACATCTGAGATCCAAAAACAGCAATCCAATGCTCAACCGAAACCTGCTCATCAACTATTATCTGTCATTACTAGCCCCAGTCCCAGACTAAATGACCTTCTGTTCGACCTCACTTTAGGAGCTAAACATAATAACTTTATAAGTTCCCATATTTTGAATCCAAGCCCTTCTCTACCACTGCCCAAAATCCCTCCACATTCGATATTCTGTTACCACCCAATGTCGAACAGTCTCTTCCTAGCATACCTTCACGATGAACCAGACGACATGATGTGAATAAACGCCCAAACGAAAAGCCATGTGTTAGCCTCTATGTAAAAGGACTTCCTTCAGATCCACAACAATTAAGGCAACTCTACAACAAAAGCCACGAGTTTATGAACATCTCCTCCTTACTCTTTACAAGTTTCTAAGGATCTCTCAGCCTCTTCTAGCGACGTTCAATCAAAAAGGATTTCTTACCTCCAAAGAATCCGATGCAAGACATATATAAGTTCTGTCACTTCTAACACAGCATCTACATAAGCACCATCTAAACTCCACCCTCTTTCCCTTTTTTACCAAAATGTAAGAGGTCTTCGTACTTAAATCCTCTCTTAAACTCGCAAACTCATAACTTTCTCTTTGGCGTTTTTGTGCTTACAGGATAAGGACTTTCCAAAATCTTCAAAAGGCAAGTTTCCTTTGTTCTTCAACGTCTTTCGTGACGACGAACAATTTCTTGCTGAACCTCCATGCAAATAGGTCCTTATCGCTGCCCACAACAAATTCGACTCTTCATCCAATCTTCTAGACTACATTTTCATTAAACTAACATTTCCTAATATGTCCCTTTTCCTCGTGTCTTTCAACTTTCTTCTACCCCAACCAAAAGACTCGTATAAGTAAAACAGTTGCAGATGCTGTTGACAAAGTTCTTGATATCTCTGAAGCATAAGATGACATAACAGTTTTCGGAGATTTCAATATTCAATATCTTAAATGAAACGTTTCGGAAGATCTAATTTCTTTCACCCCACTCCCGTTTCCATCAAAGAATGTGTTTCGTTGATGACCGTACTAACTCTGGCCTTTCCCAAACGAGTGGTTTGAAAAATCATATGGGCCGTCAACAATCTTATCGTCACCTCCGACCCTATTGACTCATCTGTCTCTGAAAGTTCAATCCCTTCATCTGCTATAGACAGTTTTCATCCGGTTCTTACTCTTTCCTTTTTTATATGTTAACCATTTTCTTCTCCTAGTTCTGGCAAGTTTTTGCACGGCTAACTTTAAGAAAATTAATGAACACCTCACCCATACCTCATTCAACCCCATACAAATTTTTCTAAAAACCCTTGTTACCAAATCCCTCTATATCGCAGCGATCTATTATCACCAATACTATGGAACGGTTCCATTAATCTCCTGTACTCTTTCGGACGCTTCTTTGCGTCCATTGAAAAGCCACATAATACTTGGTACTTTCAAAAAGACTAAAAGCCACTTAACTTCTTACAACAAAACTTTAAAGAAAAGTAAAATACATATGTATGTAAATTGTTGCGAATTGCACTTACTTTTGTTGAGAAACGTCATGATAATGTCACTCTGGTCAATCGCTTGTTTATCCAAATCTGTTATGAAATTGTCATTATCTTCTAAATCTCGTTTGGATCTTGTCAGTAATTCTTCTTCTTCTTCTTCGTTTAGTCTATGGTAAACATCCAAGAGGAATTGTGGTGCAGATTTTCTGGAAATTAATTAGAATTTTGTGATTGAATAAAAAAGTCAAATTGCAGAATATGGTTGCTTACAGAAAAGAATAAAAATTTTAACAAAAGGGCTTAAATTAAGAAAGGGAACGTATATGTTACGTTTATAATTATTTATTTTAATCCCAAAACACAAAAAGAAATCAGTACTGAGCACTTTTATTTTTGATTTACTTTTATGTTCGGTGGTAGACTTGTCACGAAAATACAAGCCATTTGACAGTCCTGCTCGTCACCGAACTCGCTGCAGTGAAGCTTTTCAAAAAACCGTTTTTAGACGACTACAAGCTTCATCCAAACTTCATCAAATTCTCCATAGAAGATAACGCCGTTTTTCATCTTTTTTATGCCCATCCAAAATTAATCATTCAAGACACCACCAAATTCCTCACAGGGGATTAACTCAAGTTCCAAGTTGACCAGAGTGCTGGATTTCTCAAAATATACTACAGTAAGTAAGATGAAAAACTGCGTCATCTTCTATGGTGACTCTGCTCCTGACAATAGTAACAACACTTATTTGGACCGGATTTGCCGTTAGAGATAGACTCAGGGATGCGGTTACAAGGGAAAATCCGATTAGCGAGCGTATTATCGCAATCCGCATCAGGGCTTATTTCGCCTACATTGGCCTGATATACTGCCCCACAGATGTGAAATCGTCCAAGACATTTCAAAAAACTTCCGAAAACGAACTTAGATTAATCGATTTTGTTGCGGAGCTTAATATTGTTGTTAGTAGTACAAGCTTCTCTCATCTCAAAACTAAAAAGTTACATGCCATGGCGATCAATCGTCAACCAAATCGACCATACTGCGATCGATGCAAGAAACTCTTTCAGTGTGATAAATGTCTATCGACCAGTACAACGTGATTTACAAGGATAAAAGAAGGGAAGAACACCAACTTCTCAAAAAGAAAAAAAGGTAAAAGAGAATAGGAAGATTTGCCAAAAGGTAAAAAGATCATGTCAAACTGCCAAACCCCGAATTCAAAAAAATTTAATGAGTGCTTAGTGTCTTAACTCTCAAGTATATTGTGTTAAAATTTCAAGTCGATCGGAGTAAATCGTTTATTCATGCCGGGTTTTATACCTGGGCGGCAGCTACGCGGCGCGCTATTTCGACCCCAAAAAAATTCCTTAGTAAACGGACCTGCTCCGATCTTGTTATTTATATTCGAAGCATGGTGTTCTCAAACTTATGTGCAATGAGCGCTATACGATCAATCTCTTCTGCGTTTTTCAGACCGTTTTTCTGGAACTTGCTATATTTGAAGTCAGTGTGCACGATAATTCAAAATCTACTGGACCAATCGCTTTAAAATTTTCCAGTACTTCTTCACATAATTCACTAGGTTTTATCGAGAGCTTTTTTAAAGCAAAAATCGGGCTTTTGTCTCACTCCCAAGTGCTACAAAAAATCGAAAAATCAAAAAAAAACAAAGATTAAGTCCTCCCGTCATTATTACGTCGAGAAATATCTCTTCTAACGAATGCATTTTGATTTTTTCGTTTCAGATGATTCTCTTGCGAGTTATGGTGCACAACGCAAACCAACTTTTTTTGAAGGCGGCTCCGGAGTTTAATTTTTACTCGCTCAGTTTTAAATATTTTGCAATACAAATTTAGGAGAATGTTGTTCAAATGTTATTTTATTATATGTAAATTTTTCAATGAACGAACTTTACTCGTTACACCAAAAAAAAATCTTAAAAATATGCCTTTTTTGGCAAAATTAGCTTTACCACCCAAGACGAGGTCTTCTATTCTATGGGTTTTTTCATCCGCTTTCGATAAAGTCCACGCTTCCGCGCCGAAAAGCAGGACTGGCAGGATATTTTTCTTATACAGGTTTACCTTGGTATTTCTAGAGATGGTTTTATTTCTCAACTGCCCTCTTAACCCAAAGAAGCAGCGGTTGACAGGAGTTATTCTTCGTTGGATCTCCCCTCTTATGATATTTTCCGTGTCTATAACGGATCCTAGGAAGTCGAAGTCCTGTACTACCTCGAAATTATGTCTGTCTATTGTGACGTTTTGTCCAATTCGTCGATGTTCGGCGTGCTTGTTTGATGACAACATATACTTCGCTTCACACTCATCAACCATCAAACCATTTTTGCCGCTTCTGCTCGCAAAAGCACCTATGACATCACGCTTTTTTCTTCCCATTACGTCAATATCGTCTGCGTAGGCGAGTAATTGTACAGACTTTTGAAAGATTGTTCCTCTGGTGTTGACGTTTGAGTTTTGTACAGTTTCTTCACGTATGATGTTGAAGAAGTCGCATGGCAGTTTGTTGCCTTGCCTAAAGCCTTTTTCGACATCAAATAGGTCGCGGTGAGTTCTGTACCGACCTTGGCGGAGCAGCATGAATTCTCCAAAGTCATCTTGCATAGTCGTACGAGTTTTGCAGGGATGCCGAAACTAGACATGGTTCGTCTCTGTAAATATGTCATACGGGGCCTTGAATTCGATACAAAAATGGTGTACATCGATATTATATTCTCGGGTTTTTTCCAAGATCTGCCGTAATGTGAAAATTTGGTCTATTGTGGACTTCTCTGGTCTAAGACCACATTGATAAGAACCTATCAAGCTGTTGACGAGGGGTTTCAGACGTTCACACATTACAGCAGACAATATGTTATAGGCGCGGTTAAAGAGCTTCTTATAGTTGGCGCAATTGAGAGGATCTCCCTTTTTTTAGGATTGGGCAGACGATACTGAGCCTTATTTGATTAAAGTTGGCCTGTATTGGGCCTTCTGGCTGACAGTGGAATTAGTGTCTTCATCGCTATTAAACAGTCTGCAGAAGTGGTCTTTACAGATTCTCAGTAGCGACTGAGTCTCTCTTTCTATGTTTCCCAGGTGGTTTTTACAGGCTTGATTTCGGGGCTTGCCACCCTAGCGCCTTACCTTTTGATAAAACTTCCGACCCTCATTCCTGTCATGGCACATCTCAATTTCCTCAAACGAGCACTTCTCATGCTGCTTCTTTTGCTTTTTGAGAATTCGATGTTCTTCCTTTCTTTTCTCCTTGTAACTCTCGTTATACTGGTCGAATGTATAGTAGGACATTTATAACATAAAACAACATCAAAATCCTGTTAGCCATTAACGAGAAAGTCAGTTTCGGGAAAACTGTACTATGGGTGACCGTTTTTAGACTTTTTCAAAAAACTGTTTTACATCATCAAAGAAAAACCAAAAGTAAAAATCTTTCACATAAAATTTAATAGAAATTGTTTGAGCCGTTCGAAAAAAAAAAATTTCATATAGGTTGAATGGCAGGTACCGTTATTCCAAGACCTAGTGAGTAGTGACTCAATGCCAAAAATTCCTCTATAGGCTGCTCCACAGACCCCAACAGCAGACAGAATTACAGGACTCGCATTTATTGTATTCTATATCATCTTTAGGGTCATTCCATGGTGTAACACCCGAAACGCACACTTTTCTACTTATAAAACTGTTAATCCTTATGCTGATATTTTAGCGACTTAAAAAAAAAATTGCCTATAATCGCAGGTCAAAATTCAATTAAACCCAATCAAAAGTCCCAAAATGCAATTTTTTCACTTAAGAACTATTTGTCCGACTTCAAAGAATTAACCTACATTAATCTTGTAACGAACTGCATTCAAACAACATTGGGTCACTTGTAAATTTATGTATAGCCTTGCCTACATCAAATAGAATTTACCACAAGTTAATGTTGAAGTCTTAATCAGGTGATCATAAGCTAACCAAAAATATTCATCGGGTGTCATTAGCATTTCACTAAGCAAATATGTATTCTGTATTCGGTTATATTAATAGACAATCATTACCATACGATCAGCATTCCTGAAAGATTAAATAATGAAGGTGATCGTGAAATCATTTTTCTTCGCACAAATATGTAGAAAATATTTTGAATCGCAGACAAAACGGAGCCTCTTGTAGCCAAGTGCCATCATTGTTGTTGCTTTTATCTTCTTTTTTTTTTGCGGTTTATTAGTTTTGTGTCGAAAACTAGTTTATCAAGATTTCTTTAAAGAATTTTTTAATATCGTCTTTAATAAATTCCCAATAAAAGTAATAAAGAGGACGACCTGATCGAATGTCTGTCTGAAAAACGTAATTTGTTTACTTGTATCATTTTGAAAACAGCAAAAAAAAAGCAGCTGTGTTAAGTGCGTCTTCTTTGATGATGTTAAATGAGAATTCCAGAAAGTGAAGGTTCGTTTTAGTACGTCTAAGATGAGCAGCAATATTTTTTAAAACGCTCGGCCTTACATGAACAGATTGTTTCAACTCTCATTGGGCTGCAGGTTGGACTGCGGCACAATCAGTGGTTTCGCTGGGTGGAGAAAAATTAAAGAAAAATTAAAATAGGCAGAGATTAGCAGTTGTCTAATGATGTTGACGACAAAAGAAAAGAGGTCGTCTGCGCAGTGCGTTTAATTTCTTCTTGAAAACCACACGTCTAAAAACAGCACCCTTTACTTTTAAGGTTAAAAGCCTGGTACAATTCTTGGCATTATTTGATTAAGACATCCGACTAACGAAACTTTAGTGCTCCTTATTTCTTCTTCCTTTTTCCAGCGTTGCGAGCAACGTGATTTAGAGGAGGTGGATCACAGCTCTCGCGCTTAACTGCTTCACACTTGTGATCTACTCGTGTGGTGCGTCGCGTTGACATCAGCATGGGTTGATGAACCTGCCGATTTTTGATCGTTCCATGTCTGAGGTCAACCAAATGCAAATTTCATTTCATTTGTCTACCCTAGGAGTGCTTTTATCTGGTTTTCTTTTCTTTTATGTCGCGATCGTGTCTCAACGTTGTATGATATTGCCTTTTTGGTGGGGTTCTTTGAATCTCTCCCTTGAAAATGACAATACTAACTGAGTCCGTCGTGATCTATTGTTTCCAAGATGGCTTCCTCGGATCTTGGTATGGATCTACCTATGTGAACGCCCAACCGTTGTGAAAAGTATTGCCTTCAGCTCAATGGGCATTTGTCTATCACAGAGAATGGCGGAATTTTCCACAACTTCATTTATTATCCCTATGCTTGATGTCGTCATTGCTTAGCTATTGATCATTGATCTCAGAGTTTTGAAATTAACATATTCGGGAAGCAAATTTCCATTCAAATAATTTTCTGGAATTGGCATGTCTGGATTAGAAAATAAGTACTCTGTATTTTTTGGACTAATATGGTGCCCCCTACTTTCTTAAACTTTTACCCATACATAAGGTATCTCGTTTGACTCTAAGACTTTGAGTTTCTTTGAAGTTCTTCACTGCTTTACTGACTTCTTCAATTGTGTCGTCGGGACAAAAACAAAAGAATCATAAAAATAAAATAATTTTGCATCAAAATGACAACAGTGTATCAATTTTACGGGTTGAAATAATTTCAGGAAGATATTTATGTTGTTTCTTGCCAATATAGATAGAGCTTATACCAAACAGCTTATACGGATCCGTTTAGGTATCTTCTTCCAGCAAAGCTTATAATAATAAATATGTCAAAGATACTTCAATTGAACCTTTTGAGAAAGGCATTAAATACAAAATGGATACTTTTAACGAAATTTATTGCAAGCTGTAAAACGTCTCGATATGAACCTGGGGCCGAATTACGGCACACGCTATCGAATAAGTCGTATCGGAATTATGGGAATTTGGTATTACCGCTCACGATATCGAGTCATCTAGTACCACAATTCGGCATTCTCTCATCAGTAATCGATCGGAATTTCATTCGATGCATAAAGTGCTCTCTAATTCATACATGAAAGACTATCGAAACCATCTATTATCAATATTTCATTTAATAACACCATCCGAGTGTATTTTATGTTTAAATTTTCCGAAATTCTTACTAAATATTGTCTTTTTTTTTACAAAGGCATAAATTTTACCTACCAAAAAATAATGAAATAAGTATAAAGAGACACCAGCGACATCTATGAATTAATAGAAACTCGAAATTTACTAGTGAATATTCGATGATACTAGTACAATTTTAAAGAGCAATACGATACGAGAGGTCACGTATGCTGTAATTCCAAAATGGTTACTAACTCACTCGATCTCTAACGCCACTCACTCACTCGATATCGTGAGCTGTGATTCGGCCCCTGGCTTGTGTAGAATCGGGTGCTCTTAAAGCGCTTGACAAATGCTGCCCAATAATGAAAAAAGAAAATTTTGACAGTCTCATTTCTATTTCTAGACTGGTAAAATGGAGGATTTATCCTTATGTACAGGGTTTTCCATTAAAGACTTGACAATTTAATTCGTGAAAATTCCCGTGCAGTGTCGGGTTAGAATAGCACTGCAGCGCCTCCCCGCTTGTCGTAAAAGGCGACTAAAGGAGCAATCATATCTAGGCTTTGATCACTAACATCAAAGTGAGTCTAGCGACACACATACCACCTAAAAACTCTCCCCAAGTATGCATGCAGATCCCGGGGTTTACACGACTGGAGATTACCGGTGTAGTAAAAGGGAAATCAAACTCATTAAATGGAGCATGCATGTGTCGAAAAGAATGAAAGGAAAATTTTTGAAAAATTTTGAGCATTATGGAAGTACTTGCAAACATAAGAAGCACTACCCCGCCAGGCAGTTCCATTGCTATGCATGGAGCTGATCCTGGACCGAGCAGCAATGTTCGGGTCAGAGCTATACGGATTCCGGGGGCTAGCAAAGTAATGCGACGAGTTGGACGAAAATTTAGAGTCGCGAGTTGGAACGTTGGAAGTATGACTGGTAGAAGTCTTGAACTCGAAGAGATGATGAGAAGGAGGCGAGTGGACATCTTGTGTGTTCAGAAAACGAAATGGCGAAACACAGCAAACAAAGCCCGTTTCTTAGATGTAAAGACCAAGGCTTACAAGATGTTCTACTATGGAACAGAACAAGGTAGGAACGGAGTCGGTATCATCCTTGACCAAAGTCTATATAACAGCGTGTTGACCATTTTGAAGTCCAGTGACCGTTTGATGTCTCTTAAATTGGTGATGGAAGGAAAGGTCTGGAATATCATCAGTGCATATGCTCCCCAAATAGGGTGTGAGCAGGAGGAAAAAGATGCATTCTGGCTTGATTTTCATAACCTACTTAAGAACATCCCAAAAGAAGAGTATTTGTTTGTTGGAGGAGATTTGAATGGACATGTCGGGAAAACAAACAAGGATTATGAAGACTGCCGTGGAGGTTTTGGATTCGGCACCAGGAACACTCCTGGTGAAGATATTCTAAATATGTGCAAGTCATACGGTCTAATCGTACTAAATACCATGTTCATCAAACAAGACCGACACCTTATCACTTACAGCAGTGGAGGAAATGAAACCCAGATTGATTACCATTTGGTAACCAATTACATGAAATCTCAGGTGAAAGACTGCAAAGTGATACTAGGAGAAGCTGCCGCTCAACAACACCGTCTTCTTTTAACAGAATTTTTTACGGATGCGGTGAAGGAAGTCAAACAAACAAAGGCTCCTAGGAGAATCAAGTGGTACAATCTGGAGAAAACTAAAGGACAGCAATTCATTTCGTATATGCGAAGTCAGCTGTGTAATACCATCGAAGCAGTTTCAAATACAATGACGGCACAAAATATGTGGGATCGCCTACAACGAACCTGCTTAGAGAGAGCCAAATCACTGTTAGGAGTCTCAAAAGGACACTACCAACAAGCTAAAGAAACCTGGTGGTGGGATGATGAAGCTAAATCAGTGATTAGAAAGAAGAAAGCAGCTTTCCAAGCTTGGTCGAAGTGCCCCTCAAGAAATACAAATGAAAAAGCGCGTCTCAAAATGGAATACAAGAGCTGCAGAAAAGAAGCGAAGAAAAAGTGCACCCAACTTCAAGCAAAAAGCACGGACGGCCTGTATCGAGAGCTGGAAGAGATTTCTGCCCCAGCTGCTGAAGCAAATCAGGCAATCCAAGAGCTAAGACAAAGCAATTTGAATAAGGGAGCAACCATTTTCAAAATAGCCGCTCAGAGAAGGAGAAATGCGCAGGAGATTCGTTCGCCAAAGTTCATAAATGATGCTCAAGGACTGCTACTTGTGGATGACGACAAAATTCTTCACAGGTGGCGACAGTATTGTGATGATCTTTTGAATGAACAGTTTCCTCGGCGCCACTTTCCAACAGCTGCGCACCTAACTTTACGGAAGTATCCGACGTCACAGTCGAAGAAGTTAGGGAGGCAGTTAAGAACTCCAAAAAAGGCAAAGCGATTGGGCCAGACGAGGTACCATATGAGTTTTGGAAAAATATGGGAGACATCGGGTTGAGATGGCTCACGATTCTCATCTCCAAACTTATAAGAGGTGACAGTTTGCCTAATCAATGGAGGGAAAGTTTTCTTCTTCCAATGTACAAGGGAAAGGGAGATACCAGAAGCTGTGACAACTATCGTTCGATCAAGTTGATGTCCCACACTATGAAGATCGTTGAGCGGGTTTTGGATAGCCGACTGCGGAAAATAATAAGGCTGTCTGATGACCAATGTGGGTTTGTCGCGGGTAAGTCAACTACAGACGCAATTCAAAGTATAAGGATCATTATGGAAAAACACCGAGATGCCTTAGAGGATTTGCATATTGTGTTGGTTGACTTCGAAAAAGTATTCGATCGACAACCACGAGATCTGATATGGGTGGCCCTCAGACACCGAGGAGTTCCTGAAGCCTATGTGCGAATAATTATGGACATGTACGAGGGAGCAGTTACAAAAGTGAGATGCCCAGCTGGAGTTACCGAAGAATTCCAAATAACAGTAGGTATACATCAGGGAAGTGTCTTGAGTCCACTGCTCTTTATTGCTGTTCTGGATTATTTGCTCGAAGGAAAAGTAGCGGACAATAAAGTACAACAATTATTCTTAGCTGATGATGGAGCCATCATAAGCGAGGATCCTACATCCCTGCAACGAGCACTTGACGTTTGGATTGATGTTCTGGAAGGAAATGGGTACCGTATTTGCGCTAAAAAGACTGAATACCTGTGCTGCCCTTTTTCTGATCCAGACAAGCCTATTCCAGACATTTATTTGAATGGAAATGTGCTTCCCAAGTGTGAAAAGTTTAAATATCTGGGATCTATGATCAATAGTGAAGCAACTTGTGATGACGACATCAATCATCGAGTAAGCGTAGGGTGGATGAAGTGGCGAGAAAACTCCGCTATCTTCTGTGATCGAAAAATGCCCCCTAAGCTGAAGGGAAGACTCTACACAGCAGTTGTCCGTCCAGCTCTGACATACGGTTCACAATGTTGGACAATGTACAAAAAGTATGAGAGCAAATTGACGGCAGCCGAAATGAAGATGCTTCGGATGACAGCAGGAGTAACAAAGCTTGATCGAATTAGAAGTACTAAGATCCGTGGAAGCCTTCATGTCAAAAGTACCATCTTGGACAAAATTCAGCACGACCGGCTCAGTTGGTATTGTCATGTTCAAAGGAGAGATCCGCAGAACCCCGTCCAAAAGGCAATATCGTACAACGTTTCAAGAAATTCGCGACGAAAAAGAAAAGGCAGGCCAAAACACTCCTGGTACAAGCAAATGCAAAAACAGCAGCATTTGGTTGGCCTCAGACATGGAACAATCCAAAACCGGGAGACTTACCGACGCTTTCTCAGGTCAACGCAGCGTACCCCACAGGCGGATCACTAGTGTGAAGCAGAAAAGTGGGAGAGTTGTGATCGCTTCAAGATCACTACTCGTAACGCCGGAAATGGAAAGAAGAAGAAGAATTTAATTCGTGAAAAGCCCCGTTAACACTGTACAATTAGTTGGACAAACTTAGGTTTGCCAAACCAATGCTTGATAGTGTGAACTCTTCATACGACCGCTTGTCCAATTTGTTGGATGGTTTTCAAAATTTTTTGAAAATCTAGAAGTTGGACGGAGTGGAAGGGTATGTGACATAAAGTTGGACGACAAGCTTGATAGGTGTGAACGAAAACTACATCAGACCATCCAACTTCCATCAAACGAAGTCTGTCCAACTAATTGTACAGTGTGAACTGGGCTAAAGCACCCTTTCATCAAATATCAAACTGTCATTGTCACTTTACTCAGCAAATTCAAAGCTTTCATCATGATTAAATACACGAACGAGCAATGGCCGCGTTCCTGGGACCTATGTTCGAAAATCTTGACTTAAGATTCTGTCACTTTTCCCTTGTAAAAAGTTTCAGATTTTCAGATGACAATTCAGATGACATTTAGATCTTAAGATTTTCGAACATAGATTTTCAGATGGAAAATCTTGGCTGAAAATCTTAACTTAAGATCTTACTTGTCAAAACAAGGAAAACAACATACATGACAATCGAACTTTACTCGGTATTCTTGGGTTATTTTTTTGTTCTACAAGTTTTCGCTTATTTGTTGAATTAAAATTGATAATTATTGGTGTTTGGATATTCTGTTTCGTAAATTAATTTTAATAGTGAGTTTATCAACAAAAAAAAATACATTTTTGAAGGCACACGATTTTCACTTTTTTATCAGAATTAAGTAAAATGAATGTGGTTTTAATACTGCTCAACTTGGAAACAATTGGAAGTCAAAATGTTGAATTTCAAACTGAAGAAATCTGTGTTTTACAATTAATTTTACTACTAACTATGTAGAATCGAGAGGTGAATCACACTACCACTTTAAGACAAAAAAAAAGTTCAGATAGTCGTTCATGGACTGACAGATCTCTTCGAACTTTCGAAATTTGTCTTGAACCCGGCCAATGTCTGTAAATTATTTAAATTTTCTACCGAAATTCGGAGTCGGTGATCGCTACTTTAAGAGCGTTACCTCTAATTTTCTGTCGTAATTCTCGCCCTAGTAGACAGAGGTCTATCGCCGTGAAAAGTCGCAAAAAAGGGTGCGTATTGTTATATGCAAGAACCAAGAACTTTATCGAAAAAAGCAGAGCTATGTTATGCGCTACTGGCGCCGTATTCGAGTTTGGCAGTACCGCCAATTGACAAAGTTGCACCGTTCCAACAGGTCAACTCGCCCCTACGGCAAACCAAAGAGCCAAGGTGTGAACGAATTGAAGCCTTCCCGTTACTTGCAATCTATTGCCTCAATCTATTGGAGCGCGTTGATCGCAAACTTGGAGGATTGAGAGTACTCAACTCCTACTGGGTGGCTCAGGATGCTTCCTACAAATGCTTTGAAGTCATCTGGATCGATCACAATGCTTTTCGTTGTGATCCCAAAATCAACTGGACCTGCAAGCATCGTGAACCCGCTCTGGGCATCTACTTTTCTTTCAGTCTCCCAGTTTCATATGGACGCCGCCCTTGAGGTTGTATATGTGAAATTACTAACAACTTATTTCCAACTACTGCAACACAAAAAAGGGAAGGCTGCTACTCTGGTAGTACAATGGACTGGATATTAGGTCTGAGTTCTCCAGATTAGTATATAAGTCTCTTCTTTTATAAAAAAAAAAAAAAAAAATCGTGAACTGCGTGGTCTCACATCAGCTCCCGTGGCATCAGAAAAGGATACAGGTACTTACAGAAGATTGGAGGCTCTAGTCGGGCTGAGTGGAAGCGCAAGAAGCATTGATCGACTGTGGTTTTTTTGATGTTTTATGTCAAGTAATGGGGCAGGCGATTTAACGCCTCTAGACTATTTTATTTGAGGCTACGCGTTAAGTGAATTTTTTTAAGCCAACTGTTTACTTTTCGAACCGTGACAAAGACACACATCAAAATTTTCCATCAAAAACACCGGTCAAATGCCATTTCTTAGAGGCGAAAACAGCTCGAGAACAAATTTGATCTGACTTATTGCCCAACCTAATTTTGAAACGTCAAGTTAGTGCGATTATGAACAAAAATTATTTCAACACTAAAAAAAAAGAACGAAACGTGTTACTTTTGCACCACTCTCTCCCAAAAGTAAACAAAATCAACTTCCATCATCCAAAATTCGCATCTAAAAACTTTTTTCCTTTTTTTTTTGTTTAATTTTAACTTTTTCCTCCAACAGAAATGTTTTGAATAATTTTCGATTTGTAGACAAAGTGTAGCCAAGCGTTGTGCTAATTTCTTGCCCTCGCCTTTTATTTTTTCCTCTCATTTTAGTTTAGTTTGAATAAAAACGAGTTTATCAAGATTTTACCTAGAAGTAGGTACTTTTGAATATTAATAAACTTATAAGAGCAAAAAATCAGCATCACACACCACAAGCGCTTGTGTAACGCCTTAGGCGACTTCGAATAGCAAAATTGGAAGATGATGTGAAAAAAAGATAAAAATAGAAAAAAACAATGACCACGATTTCGCCAGACCAACTGTCTGAGATATTCAAAAACTTACCGCAACGACAAATGACTGTGCTTCCTCCTAGGTCTCTCCGGAAGCCCCAGAAATTCCAATATCTCGTCTTCCACATTCACTCTCTCTGTATCATCTAGAATGCGATGCATAATCGTCTGATCGACACCATTATCCATGTAGATACCTGATTGACTAGCTAATAGTATTGTAAAGTTTACAAATAAAATAATCACAATCACAACAAGATACATAGTGTAGCCACCAGGTCGAGGCGTGTTGTATATTTTTGCACCCCACGGCCGCCGCATTATTTTCTTCTTGATTTGTTTTTCCGTCCCGTCCCGACTCACCACTCCGCGCCGCGCACGATTTACAAATTAATTACAAAAACAAAATTCTTTTACTATAGTGGCTGATTAAATAAATATTACAATTTCATTGTTTATAAATTTATTATCGCATCGATGGGGTTGCTGGAGCTGTTTCTGTTTTTGTTTTTGTTGCTGTTGATGTCGTTGTTGTCTTGTCTTAAAACCTCCATGAGTTATCGTTATCCCCGGAATGGACCAATAACGAATCAATAAATTGATAAACTGTCAATTGCAATTTACACAGCCACTTGCGATTTGAATAAACACAATTGAAGTCGAATTGGTATTTTCCCATTCAAAGTACCTGAGGTGTCACTTACATAGTAAAAATAACCAACAACTTTTGTTTTGTAAAAATAAGTTCAAACATCGACAATGCAAGGAACAAGAAACCAAACCAAAAAACAAAAAAAAAAACAAAAAGTGTCCGTTTGTATACCGATCGATCGCGTGATGATTTAGAGCCTCAGAAGTGCATCCGATGAATTTCCAGAAATGACTGAAAAAACTAATCTAACTTGTCTTGCGCTTTTGCTTTCCTTGGACAGCATCTCTGGAAAAAATATAGACAAGTATCTTATTTTTGTCGCCTTTAGCCAGCTTGTGGAGAGAATGGAGCGCGACTTGATTTGATATTCAAACCGGCGCGGTGGCGGAGTCTGCTTTAACAAAAACAAAACAAAAACAAAGATCGCAAAGAGAAGTAGTGCAAATTCAACCGTGGAAGCGGGCTCTTAACTTGTTCTCATGTTGGAGAAGTTTGTTTTATTTGCTTGCTTTGATTTTGCTGTCTTCCAATCTGTAAGTTCATATATCTACATCTCTTATTGAGCCAGGCTTAGAGATACTTGTTCCTCTCCTCGTATGGTGTGCGGTGTTCGGTGTGTTGTGTGAATGGTAACTGTTTTGCAAAAGATGTTTTTATGAGGGTCTGCGGTCGGTGTCTTATTTGAATGGCAACTCGCAAGACTGATGAGGCTATCTCGTTTTAGAGATTGAATTTCTAGTTCTCCATATGGTTTCGTGTATTTTTTTTGTATGGCGGAGCATTTGCGGAATTCGTGTTTGATCTTTTTTTAAGCTTTTAAGAAACTGGTCCTTTAATGATATTGAAGACTCAGTTTTAGTCCTTAATGCGAATGCTTGGATGACGTGAACACTATGCTCTGTAAAATTTACTTCAAACAAAGAGAAATGATAGTTCCTGCTTAATCATATGGATAACGTGCAACATTAAAGCGTTTGAATTAGACAACACTCTAGTTATCCTTAGAGAGACATATACATAAAACACCTTTTCTCAGTTCAAATTAGAGGCCTACTAATTTATGATTTAAGTAATTATTTTAGCATGTGATGAGGACGAAACTCTTATCAAAGTCAAAGGTTTAGTTAGAATGTTTGGAGAGGGGCTGTGGTTAGGTAAATGATAACATTTTGAAGTGTAGACTGAATGCCTGCATTTTAAAATGCTACCCCCTAGCGTAAAGGTTATCATGTCCGCCTGTTGCGCGAGAGTCTCGTTGTTCAAATCCCAACAGAGAACCAACAATTTTCCATGGGTATCGCCGCCATTCGCGAAGAATTGGCAAGTCCTCCGATAGTAAATTCATTACTATGAAAAGCACTATCTCAATTATCCTTGCGGAATCGGCAGAAAATTGTAGGTCTCCTTCATTCTCCTAGAGGGCATGGTTGTGAGAATTGTGCTACGTCCCGAGACTCCCCGCTCTGTTGCGCCACCCTTTTCAACCGATTGCAATTAAAACCTCACATTTACTTAATAACGCAAAATCAGAGCGAAGAAAGATGGAACATGGAAGAATCCGTGAAATTTCATAGTCAAAGCCACGGATCGGTGACAAAAGTAAGATGTCCATTCGGAGTTAGCAAAGAATTTCTATGGACAGTAATAGGTTCGGTGTAAAAGTAAAGGACGCCAAGTCAATATTATTGCAGAGGTGAACTTTCAAATTAGTAAGCAAAGAGCAACACTCTAATGATCTTGCCTGGCTGCCCGAATCTCATTGGTTTGCCAAAACTTAAGATAAACTTCACAGTGGATTAATTTGATTTTCATAATTAACGGTGGACATCTGCAGTCAAACTTTCGGAAACCCCTCATTGAGCTACTTCTACATATTTCTTTCAATACTGGGAAAAGATCTTGAAATACAGATGGCAGCAGATGAGCTTCTGGGAGTCCAGAAGCAGCTCTCGAACATCTACAGCGGGTGCTGAGAGTGAATTATCAGTCCTTTAATGTCCAAGGATATTTCAAAAGGATCTAACCCAAAAGACTGGGGATTGTGCGTATTTTTCACCACCCCGAATGACATGGTTTCGAAACAGTCGATAACAGTAATGATTTTACCGTTGAGGATCGCATGCAAATACAAATACAATTACAGGCAAAGAAGAGGATAATTTAGGGTAGGCTAATCCGATTTATATAGATAAATAAATAGGGTGGCTCAACAGAGCGGGGAACCTACCTCATTTCTAACTTTTAAGGGAATGAAGGGGACCTACAATATTCAGCTGATTCCGAACGGCTAATCGAGGAAGCGCTCTTCATTGCAATGAATTTAGTATCGAGGTACCTGCCAATTCCTTACCAATCGCGATGCCGACTTATGCTTCAAAGGTTAGGATGGAATGGGCTTCGCATAAAGAAGAAAAACTGCGACATTCTCTAAGAAGCGGAAGTAGATATCCCTTTTAATGAGTGTCTTTTCAGCTATAGCCTTTCTTCTGACGTCAAAGTAAAATCAATTGTTCAATGAAGACAGCAGGCAAACAAATGTAGTCAAACAAAAAGATCAACAAATGTTGATGAAAAAGGCGACCAAGCTGCTTGTGACCACTACAAGCAAATCTGCAAACAGAAAAAAAGGGAAAAAATTTAACCAAACGGTTAAAAGATCATGCCAGAATGGCAAACCTGGAAATCAGGACTGTAAAGACAATAGTTGTAGAATAACAGTTGATAGCTACTGATACTGAGTTTCGAAAAAACTACTTCTAGGAAAGACAATAGTCAGAAAAATCTTGGATATGTAGAGTGGATAAACATCGACTCTCCAGCTCGACTGGATGTCGAAAATACACTGCAGGGAATTCCTGGGAGCGAAACACCTTTTCAATCGATCGACCTAGGGAAAGGCCACGTACTGAGCTACGAAGCGACTAGATCGTTTTACCGCTCAGCTTTAAATTTTGATCTAATTTTGCCGACTTACCGTGTCCTCAAAGTCCAAAACTGGAAAGACCTCACGGGAAAACGAAATAGCTGGCGATATGTTATGTGGGTGGAGGTCTACGTTCAATCGTGTAAAGCCCATCTTAGTAAGTAACGAATCGAAAAGTCCTTTACCAAACAACTAAAAAGTATTGCCAATGTGGAAACAGGAACAAAACTGAAACAAAATCTAATTGTTAATAGGGAAAACTTTCTTTAAAACGACCGAGAGGAAATCGCCCTTTCTTTTTTTCTCTGTGCCAACATCATCAGTGGTGGCCGGTTAGGATGCCTGCCTCTTGCTGTTACACGGGAGGTTCGTGGTTCGAATACTAACAGAAACAAAAAAAAAAAATTTCAAGTGTTATCGACTTTCGCGAGGAATTGGCAAGTCCTACGATAATTAAACCATTGCCCTGAACAACGCTTTTCAATAAGACGTTCGGAATCGGTGAAAAATTGTTGATCCTCTTTACCTTAGAAGGCATGGTATAGTGAGGAAAACTTTAGCCCCTGCAGTTCCCTGCTCTCTTGGGCCTCTCTATTTATTTTATTTATTCAATATCGTCCCTAAGCGAGTTGAGCAGATTTTCGGAGAATTATACACTGAGTGTTGACGTTAGAGTACTGCACAATCCCCTAAAAACAAAGTAGCATGACCGTGGGTCGGCATGTTGAGACCTTCATTAATATAAAGGGTTTATTACCGATTTTAATGGAGAAAACGTGTGCTCTGCATAGCCAATCCAGCCCATATTACGACATGGCTTTTAACATCTCGAATCTGTTGGTTGGCATTATCTACAGTTCAGGTAGCACCTGGGGCCTCAACCAACAACCTTCGATAACG
Organism: Melanostoma scalare; assembly: GCA_949752695.1. Lineage (NCBI taxonomy): Eukaryota > Metazoa > Arthropoda > Insecta > Diptera > Syrphidae > Melanostoma > Melanostoma scalare. The sequence continues at coordinate 63,419,243 of OX456985.1, forward strand.
ACTTCAATTTCGGGCGAGCTCTCTCCGGCTTTGCACTTCAAATAGTTTGAACCCTTCTTAAACTAGATTCCGCCACGTAAAACGAGGTCTTCTCTTTCCGTGATTTTCCTGCAGCTGCAATTTGATTTCAAAAACCTTTCGAGACGGAGCGTTGATGTCCATCCGCTCTAATTTTCCCAGCCATCGTAATCTCGCGATGCGTGCTCTTCAAGCTTTGCCAATGTCGCGGTACAGCTCATACAATTCTTTGTTGAATCTTCTTCTCCACACATTTACTACGCATAATGGACCAAAGATCATTCGGAGTATTTTTCTTTCGAAACGAACAAGGGTATCTTCATCCTTTTCCGATTAGGTCAATGCCTCCGCGCCGTATAGGAGGACTGCGATGATCAAGGTCTTATTAACGTTATGGGTTTTGTTTCTCATTTACTTTATAACCCAAAGAAGCAGCCAGCGGTAGGCAAGAGTAATCTTCTATTTGATTTCCGCAATATCTGTAGGTACTACCTCGAAGTTTATGTCAGTCTATAGTGACATTTAGTCAAATTCGTTTCGTCTGCAGTTCGCCTTGGGTGTTGAAATAATATTGGAGAAAAATTCCAAAAAGCTGCTTAAAAGAATACTTCAAAGCAAAAACCTCCGAATCGTACAAAATCGGAGAATTTTTCTCTCCGAACGGATACCTCGCTAGGGCAGAATATTCCCTTTTCAAACGAAGTCAAAAATTTTGAAGTAACCACAACTGCACTTCTTTAGTCTAAACATATCGATTCAAAGGCAGCTAGGGTACTGTCAGTCTTCTGGCAATGTAAGGAAACCGTTGGCAAGACATGGGGTCCGTCATCGAAAAGGGTCCTTGGGATCTTCACGGCTATAACAAAACCAATCATCTCCTATGCGTCAGTTTTTTGGTGGAGTAAATTCTCTCGTAAAAACGACATTGCTTAGTTCACCGAATTTCGAAGAACAACATATCATGACTGTACTTCTTCTTGTCTTGCCCAGCACTCCGAGTTATTGTCTCGATGGACTGCAAAATCTTCCTCCTACTCTTGATACCTACATCATGGGGTGTACTCTCAAGAATATTTTCGTTTAAAAAGATGTGGTTTCTGGCACAATTTGCACTATAGTTTTGGAGACTCGTAAACAGCATATCTATTGACTTATGTCCGATGAGATGATCCCAAGTCTCAAACTGCGTAAAAAATATACGGTCAATTTCAGAGCTATTTCTATTATAGAATCTGAACCAGGAAGCTATTGAATCTGTCAAGAGCACAGCCGTTGATGGCATGCCTCCATTGGATGCAGGCAAACTTAACGTATGCTCCCCAACGTAAATAAGAAAACTGCAAAATCGTTGATATCCCTAGCAGAAAAGATTGTAAAAGCTTGTTGGCGTTGCCAAGGTGCACTTAAGCCAAGCATTTAAACGTGTTAAGATTAAGTGATACCACACTCTGTGAATCCTGTGGAGAAGATGATGGCACATGACAACTCAACCGAGCGTCCTTGTTTGCAAGCATTTTACACTACAAAGGCAACAGGGTCATAAACAAATTGAACCTTGGATGCAGCTTTCTTATAGGTACTCCCATACATACATAACGTAGTTTTTCTATTTGGAAACTGTTTGGAGACTGTTTAGGAACTTTAAGAACTTGTCACCAAAAAACAAAACTTTTATTACAAAATACAAGAGAAAATATTTTTATTTTCTGTTTTCGCTTTCGTTTTCGATTCTTAAATTTATACTTTTTTCAATGGCACCCACAACTTTTTACAATCATGTTTTTATATTTTTTCAAATTTACATTTGCGTCGTTTATATGATAGAGCACTCGCAGCGCACCCAACATAGAGGGTGCACAGCATGGCTTTGGAACTTTCTTTGGTTCTAATAAATGCACCAAAGTTTGTACAATTGCATGGTTTGTGGCATTCATATGAGCTGTGAGTGGAAAATTACATTCTCCACTGCAGTAATATGCGCCATAGCCTTCCGGCGCAATTATCCAGTCCTGAAAGAAAATAGTTTTTTTACATGTAAAACTCAAATGTCAGGATAAAAAAAAACAAAAACTATACTAACATGCCATTCGAGATCCTTAAAATCTATGTAAAGGGTTTGCATTTGACAGCTCTTCATGCTTTCGCCAGAATGATGCTGATCTAGAAGTGGATGCATGTCACTTTTTCGGCTTCTTCTTGACTGGCCCACATTTCTCTTTCTTCTTGTGTGTCGTTGTGTAGTTTTGATAACCTGAAAAAAAAAAAAATAAAATCAATTGGAGAAACGGCTGTTTATAGAGTTAAAAAAAAGTACAAAAAAAAAAACAAGAAATTGTGTGTGCATGTTCGAACTTATAACCCTTTAGCCTAACAGAACAAAAAGGGCTCAAGATTTCATCCCATAAGCCACAAATCTTTGTCTGTAAAAGGAATGATAGATTGAAAAATGCAAGAATGAGATACATTCTATGTAACTCGGGGATAATGTAGCATCCTAATGATGAAAAAAAAGGTTGACCAGTCTTGTAGTTTCCAAGTTTGCATGGTAATATGGGGATGTAGCATAGTTTACGTTATTGGGGGATAATGTAACATTACAAAATCGGTCTAGTAGTTTTTAAGTTCTTGTTCCAGTTACCATGCGAGTGTGGGAGCGAAATATAGTGTATGTTACCTAAACATAATGTACTTGTATATAAACAGGGTGGCACAACAGAGCGGGGAGCCTCGGGTCCTAGAGCAGTTCTCACAGCCATGCCTAGTAAAGGAATGGAGGGGACCTACAATTTTCTGTCGATTCCGAGCGTCAAATCGACAAAGCGTTTTTTATGGCATGAAATTACTATCGGAGAAACTGCCAATTTGTCCTTTTTGTTTTGAATTGAATATCAAACCACGAACCTTTTTCGTAACTATTACGCCATGGGCATCACTTAGTGTATGTTACTCGGGGATAAGTGCTACTAAAATAATAGGTAAAGATGAATACTCTCACCTCGAAAGAGAATACAGAATCTGCAACAAAGAAGCGAAGAAGAAGTGCGCCCGACTCTAAACAATGAGAATGGAGGGCCAGTCTCGGGAACAGGAAGAAGTTTCTGCGCCAACTGATGATACAAACCAAGATATCAATACAAATCTAATGAGGGAGCAACAATCTTTAAAATAGCAGCTCAAAGAAGGTAGAAATACACAGGAGATTCGTTCGATGAAGTTCATTGACGATGCTCAAAGATGACGACAAAATTCCGCATGAACAGTTTCATCACAACCATTTTCCTGAGGCTCAACCTAATTTAAAGGAAATACCCGACATTGCAACGAAGTTAGTGAAGCAGTTGAGAACCTCAAAAAGATAAAGGTGCTGGGCCAGACGAGATACTATATGATTAAAGGGTGATTTCTTAAGAATCAAGTTTTTCAGGTTGGCTGCACTGGTTGGTAATGGCGTCCAAACGTTATCTTTGAAAATGAAAAGTTTACTATCAAAATTCGTGCTCTGTGAAAAATGTGTATCGTTTGATGCGACCATATTATGATCGTTATAATTGACCTGGTGAATCAACAATGCGTGCTGTTATCACCAAGCTTAGCACCAAATTTACTTTGTTGGACATTAAACGATGGACTCGATTGCGTTTGAAGAGAATATTGCAATCGTAGCGTCCACTGTTGATGAGGATCCATAAATGTCAATGCGTCGCAGCGAAGTTCTCAGCAATTAGGCATGTGCTATACCAACTACTCAACCACATGGAAAATTTTACGTGCAGATTTGGCGTTGAAAGCCCATAAAATTCAACTCCTACAAGAATTGAAGCCGAATGACCTACCACAACGTCTAATTTTTGGTGAATGGGCTTTTAAGCAGCTCCATGAACATGAACATCAACGGATACGGAAATAAGAAAGACTGTCGCATCTGGATTGATAAATGCCCACAAGTCAAATCAAAATGATCAAGTCAATACAAAAATTACCGATACATCCCGAAAAAACGACAGGTTCGGTAGGTTTGTGGGCTGGTTGCATCATCGCCGGTCAATTTTTCTTGAAAGTCGACCGTGGAAGAAACGTAACCGCCAAAGGCGGACAGTGCCGAGCCATGATACACTGTTTTTTTTTTTAATGTGCGATACAAATTCGATTAAAAAAAAAAACTACGCTTAAAAAGTCACCCTTTATAAGGATCCAAATGTGAGAACATCGTGAATCCTTAGAAGATTTGCATGTGGTGCTGATTGAATTCGAAAAAGCATTGGATCGGCAACCGCGAGATCCAATATGGGTGGAACTCAAACAACGAGGAGTTCCAGAGGTCCATGTGTGGATGATTGAGCAGTAATGAAGGTAAGATGTTCAGCTGGAGTCACTGAAGCATTCCAAGTTTTAGTGCAAGAAAGTACCAAGAAAAATTTGAAGCCTAGTACAGTCCGATTTTAGATAGAGTATAGAACACTAAAGAACACAAATTTATTCTTCGCTGACAATGGAGCCATCATAAGTGAGGACCCCTGCAAAAAAAACACTCAATGTATGGGTAAAGAAAGGCAGTGGGTATGTTGCCACACCTGGCAATTCCTCAACCAAATTTCGAAAATCTGCTGAACACCAAAGAAAGAGCACAATGAATATGCATTAAAAACGGGCATCACTTTCGAAGTAGTAAGAGGGTTAAGAAGGGCCTTGAGCACAGCTTGGCTGTCGCTGCAAACACAGATACTTCTTCCCATCCAGCCATAGTTCGTAACACAGCTTATAGCACACGCCTGAAGTTGGAAGAGGGATTCGTATGAGCCTGAAAAGGTGTGCAATCGTAAGTCATCGTTCTCCACAAAGGCACCAGCGCCAGATCCATCATCGGTTTTAGAACCATCTGTGAAGATGCGATAACTATCCTTTCCTGGCTCAGATTCTAGAGCGGTCCAGTCCGGAAAGTTGACTGTGTATTTTTGATGCAGTTGGAGCCTTGGGATCATCGTTTCGGACGGCATATCCATTAGACGTTAGTCAAAAGATATGCTGCTTGCGAGTTCCTCAAAGCTCTAGTGCGAATTGTGCCAGAGACCACATTTCTGACGGTAAATGGTCTTGATAATACATCCCATGATGTAGGTGTCAACAGTGTGCGTAGAGAGCAGCACCCGGAGTGCTGGGGAATGCCCCAGAACAGCCAAGACAAATTGCTCTTTGAAGTTTGGCGAACGAGGCAATAACCTATTTACGCGAGAGTTTGTTCCACCAATTAACAGACGCATAGCAGACGATTGGTCTTATCATAGCCGTATGGATTCAAAGGACCTTTTTCAGTGAAAGACCACCTGTTTTGCCAAAGGCTCCCTTACATTGCCAGAAGACTGACAGTGCTTTAGCAGTCTTTAACTCGCCATGCTTAGACCAAAGAAGCTTGTTATCTAGGATTACTCCGAGATGTTTGGCTTCGTTTGAAAATGGGATGTTGAGGCCGTTAACGCTGTGTCTCCACTTGCTTTAAATTTATAGCAGAAAGCAGGAATATGACAGACACAAGAAAGCAGAGCAACTGACAAATTTTGTCTTGTGGGCATTTTGTATAGCATACTTTTCATGCCAAACATAACAACGAAGTAACAAAATGGTGGAAAAACCTATGCAGATGACAGTTCCCTCTGCTTTAATAGCTGCGATAGATACCCTGCGATAAAAGTATGCCATCTATCGCAGGCTATGAAAATAAAGCCGCCATAATGGTCTCCACTTGCGATATTCAAAGGCTGCTGTAATAGCTGCTATAGATTTAAAGCATGTGGAGACCAGGGGTAAGTTTAAGTTGGTTCAGTCAATTTTATACGTCTCTTGAAGAGGACGACCTTGGTCTTAAGAGGATTGACGGAGAGAACGTTCCTTGCACATCAGGTGTCAATTAAATATAGCGCATCCGGTGCTCCGAAACAGACAGCTTAGAGGCTGCATCCAACCGAGAGCATGGGGACGTCGCGTCGTCTGCATATGCTTGTAGAGAATCGATCAGCATGCACCACAGATGAGAAGATAGAACACCATCTTGTGGACAGCCCTTATTTACTCCTGTTGCAACATATTATTTACACTCTGCTTCAACGATCACGGTTCTATTAACTAGCATTGCTTAAATCCACAAGACTAATGATTCGTCCACACCATGTTCTCTCGCGGCATTTTGCATATACCATCAAGTTACTGAAGATGGTAAAGCTAAAGTGAATCATATTCTTATGTTAACTAAGATTGATGGAAACATTTGTAATTCCATATCGATCTTTATCAAACGCACAAAGAATCTTACCAAAAGAGGGTAAATGCATTTGCACAAAAGAACAATGAATTTGTGAACCAAAACAAATATTTGATTTAAAAGCAATACACACGAAGATTGAAACAAGAACATGAAATTAACTTCAGCGAAACCCATATTTTAATAATAACCTTGGGTTCATTGAAAAGCATCAAAGCATTTCCAGACACCTATGCCGCTCCATTTATATCTCAATTGAGTTACTCAACTTACCTCTGGCCCCCGAAAAAAGCCAATCAAGAATGGTTGAAATTCGTCGACACCTCTCTGATGCACCAAACCGATATCATCCAAACGGACCTCCCGGTCAGAGTTATTAACTTCATGAGCACCAATATAGATTCCCTTGTTGTCCATTGGATTGGCTAGCCATTTAGCAAGTCCTTCAGTAACATTCAATTCCAGCCATCCCTGAAAGTCTGTGGTGGTATTTAATGACGAAAGAATCTCCAATTCGCTTTCGCCATCAGCCTGTACAATCGCATAAACGGCAATCGTAAATTCCTTTCCTGCATTACCTGCTGCCATTCTTCCTTGATTTTGTTTTTGGTATATCCTCAATTCGGCCATCATTAAGTAATTATGACTGGGCACTTGAGAAACATCAAACCATAGTCGGCGCCCATGCTCATGTCGAACCTCCGGTACATGGTGGTCTGGAATTCAAAAAAAAAAAAATTAATCTGACAACAGGAATAAAATAATAAACGAGGGTTAGGGAAACGCTTCCCTTTCAACAATAACTGATATACTCGCTAACATGGATTTATTTCTATATTCCTGGTAATATCTGTCCATCAGTCCATTTGGCGGAACCAGAAAAAAAAACCAAAAAAAGTTGACATACCAAAAGAGCAAAATAAAAACTCGCCTTTGGGACTTTATTCTTTCTTGAGTGAGTCATACACAAAAGAAAGAACAAAAGAACAAAGGGATCGTTGAGATAATCCTGTTTTATTGCCGCCAATCGCAGCGCCGCCTACGACGGAACAAAAAAAAAAAATGATCCACAGGTAGTGAACTGGCCCATACGAATTCCGGCGCTTCGGCTTTAAATCGATTTTAAATGGCCAATTGAGGATGGCCCCTTCGATTGTGTTGTAAAAATAAACAATTGGAATCTTTTGAACCGAAATTCTTTTCGATTGTGTCGTGTTTGTGTATTGAAAAGAGGTTCATTGTATTTGGATTGGGGGCAACAGATAAGGAAACTGTTTTTTTCAAAGGGGTTTGCTGAGATTTCAAGAAATAGGTAGACAGTAATACATTGACCATAGAAGTGAAAAACATTTGGAATGTGCAAAAATAAAAACACAAATCACTTAAGAAGTTTAAAAAAAAAAAATTAGGGTGGCGCAACAGCGAGGAGCCCTAGGGTCTATCGCATTTCTCAAAACCATGCTTTGTGAGGGAATAGAGTAGTAGTTAGTAGTTTATTCGAATTCGATGCCGAATGGTCTTCGCAGGGTGGGGAAAACAGACGGAATCAAGAAATGATCAACAAAAGTATGGGAGATAGTCGATAGGAATTTTATTCTCCAGGTGGTTAGCTGTCAAGCGACAATCCACTCGTAGTCTTCTCGATTATGGTAGGGATTTCGGGGGACCCATATTACAAACAAACTCCGGCCTTTAAAGGTGTGTAAAACGGATCATCTGCTGATCAGAGTGAAACTACCACAGAATAAAGTCAGACTGAACAGGCTGATCATGATCTAGTGATGGCGTCCTCTGGTGAACGACAATCCATGTGCCAACAGGGAAAAGAAGGAAATGCTAGCAGTGAACACTCAGCGTTCTAAGGTAGCCAAAGGCTTTGAGTCTAACTGCAATCTTTTGTTATCGGTGGCGAAAAGGAACAGTTCGGAAGAGGTCTTACCATTTGCTTAAGGACGTTCTCTCGTAACCGAAGTTGCCCCTTTTTGCAAGGCTCTGGTAAAATGTCTGGTGATCCAACCGAAATCCTGGTGAATGGAACCGGAACCGCAAGTTGCAAGGCCTTCATATTAAGTCCACGAACACTGGTCGGATAAAACCTGCCAGAGGTCAAACCGGAACGTCGATGAAAAAAACCTCGTCTGCTGGTTCACTTTGCTGACCGGAATGGAAAAAACATCCGTCCGAAGGTTTCCTACAAATTAACCTCCGGCACTCTAAGGCTGCTACAGCACTTCTGTGTAGAAGACTTTTAATGTAGAGTAAGAAATCACACATCGTAGCCATAAGGGAGCCATGGGCCTGGAAAGGTCGAGTTTTTGATCTTGGATTACTACGTGGTTATAGCATACTCTATGATGAACGGTCTGACTTACCCCAGACCTCACTTATCATATCGAGCTCTTTTCGATCCACTAAACTTGATCAAGATTTATTTACGGCTACAGTAAGCTACGAAACGAACAGTGAGTGGCAAGGTTTCGTCGTTGCGTCAGATTACTTTCCTTGGAACTCTATTTTACCGCTAAGCAGGAGGTAATTGACTTGACTTTTAAACTATGAGCTTGGTAGCTTCGTCAAAACTATACCTAATCTCTCAACAAACAGAAAGTCAAGGAGCAGTCCTTGATGTTAATTGTGAACTTTGAGCTGGCTTGTTTAGCACGACCAATGCATAGTAGATCTATGGTTTTATGGATCGTGGTGGAGCGCTGAACTACAGAAACATCACAGGGAAACCAGAATTCTCTTGAACAGGTCCTACAAGACCGGATCAGAGGCAGACAGGAACCTGTACCTATCTAAACAGAAGGATTTTAAAAGACTAGTTCGAAGATCAAAGAATGCCCGTTACAAAGAATTCTGTGATAAAATCGAAGCACTCAGTGAAACTAGCCGGCTTACCAAACCCCTAAAAAGTAGCAAGTTTAACAGGCCAGCAGAATCACTCCGCAAGGTGAAGTCCTCTTTCCTCTTCTCTGGGATTTGGTGGTGAATAAACTACTGATAAACCAGGAGGGGGATGGCTGCAGGGTTATTGCTTATGCAGACGAAGTTGCCATTGCAGTCACAGGAAAGCATCTGGGCACATTAAAAAAAAAAGACTTCACCATACCAAAACTCGGATTTCGTACAAATTTCCGATTGACCATTCCACCCAGAACAGACTGGGAGGACCTATCATTCTTGGAAAACGAATACGTCCATCTTTATAAGGGCGGTTTAAAAACAAATGAAGGAGTAGGTTGTGGTGTCTATTCAGATGAAATGAAATTAAACATTTCGCTTCGTCTTCCAGATCATTGTAGCATGTTCCAAGTGGATGTGATGACAATCAGCGAAGCTCTGTCTTGGTTAAGGGAAAACATGATATCCAAAAGGGATAGAGGTATGTATCTTCTCAGACAGTCAGGCGGCCATCAAATTGCTTCAATTTTTTTCTAGCCCTTAACTCCCGATCATCTCTGAGGGAGATGTCAGAGCAGTTTAACATTCACCTGTGCTGGGTGCCGGGGCATAGAGACCTTCCAGGAAACTGCAAAGCAGATGAACTCGCCAGAAACGGAACACTTCGGCCCTTCTCACCGATAACGGAGAGTATCAGGATACCAATCGCTACATACAAGCCCTTGCGTAAGCAAAAACGCAAGATTCACCTATGTTCTTACTCACATCGACGCCCTGCGTTTCTCCTGCTTCATTGTAAGCTTGAAATGGTTCCATTAGGAGGAAATAACACATAATTAGGCCTACCAAAACTCATTGCTTTGCATATTGGTATGATTTATAATTCAAAATTTTGTTGAAAATATAATTAGACTTACTTTTGTTAAGGAATGTCATGATTATGTCACTTTGATCAATTGCCGTTTTATCAAGATCAGTAATGAAATTTTCATCATCACCGATTTCACGTTTGGAACGTTTCGATTCGCCATTCTCCTCTTCATTCAAACGATGGTATACATCCAACAGATATTGTGGTGCAGATTTTCTGTGAAGAAAGAAAAAATTAATTAAAATTAAGTTTTCAAGAAGATAAATGTGAAATAAATTTTTTATCAGTTCTTTTATTCTTTTCCCATCGGTCAATACAGAATAGATTCATCTGCTTCAAAGTTAGTTCTGTTTAAGAATTCTAAAGGCCAGTGCGTCAAATTTTGACTAAGTGAAGTTTAAGTATTCTAGTTTCTTTTTTGGAATTAAGTGACGAGGAAAGTGCCTTACCTACTTCTTAAAAAAAAACAAAAACAACGCTGAATAAAGCTTAGTGCGGGTCATTATAAAGTATAAACTATAGTTGCACCATGGAGGGAAAAACGCTGTTATCGTCGTCTATATTCTCCATTTATCCTTTTTGCGGTTTTGAAAATTCACTTTTTGCTCACTCGTTTGGTTGCTCAAGTATGTGGATTAAATTCTTATGATGGCTTCAAATCTCTTCAAACGGTTTCATGACACGTCAAGCACAAAACAACAAACTTTTTCCATCTACAATCAAAGCACATAGGTTTCATTATTCATTTATTTTCCCCCATCGCTTTTATGTTGCTATGCTAACACTTATACGAAACACTGCCTCCTTATCGAAATATTGAAAAATTATGCGTTCTACAGGTTCTACAATTCGGTTTTTCCAATTTAAGTTTCATCCCCATATTCTATTGGGAACTGAAACGGGAGTTTACACGAGAAATTAGAGTTTGTATCGAATATGCTCAAAACTTTCTGAGCCGGATTGAATAACATTTGGAACAAAGGTGGTTAAGAGCCTGAAAAAAGCAATAGGCTATACTTCATCCCCATATTCCTACGGAGAATTGATGGCATCGGGAATATAAACTCTACTATTCAACGCCAAAAAGAATTTTGGTGTGACTGTTAATAGAGGAGAGTAAATGAAAAAATAGTCACGACTGGTTCGCACGAAATTGCGATTATGTGCTAAGCATTATATCAATATCTTGAGGATAAGTACAATATGTTTGGTTATACAGGGTTAAAATAAATAGGGTGGCGCAACAGAGCGAGGAGCCCCTGGGCCTAGCGCATTTCTCACAACCATGCCTTGTGAGGGAATGGAGGGGACCTACAATTTTCTGCCGGTTCCGAACGGCTAATCGAGAAAGCGCTTTTCATGGCAATGAATTTACTAACGGAGGACTTGCCAATTCCTCGCGAAAGGCGATACCCGTGGAAAAAAACTTTTTGCCTCTGTTGGAATTCGAACTCGAACCTCTGGATTAACAGGCGGACATGCTATCTATCACACCACGGGTTTTACAGGGTTGCCATTATGAAATTTGAATAGAATCACATATATTATATATATAAAAAAAAGTAAGTACTATGTCATATGGTTGGTACCGTTATTTCAAAACCTAGAGACCCAATTCCAGAAATCCCTCTGTAGTCCTGCAGACACTAGTTATAAATTAAAAAAAAAATCGGTCTAGTGGTTCAGGCTGTAGATCCACATAAGGACATTGATTTTGCTCTAATTTTTCCTTCATTTTCTCATAATTTTCATTATTCTCATGTGAACCTATTGGCTGATCACAATGGCAGTTTATTGGAATCCATTGCAAGAAACGTTTCAAATTTACAGCAACTATTACTTTAGAGCTTACCTTTTCTTATCAATAAGTAAGTAGATTATAATATATGTCCATGCTTTGAAAATTCACCAAGAAAATTATTAATGCAAGCAATATTTTGAAGAAAATATACTTCCTGTTTATTGCAAAGGCTGTGATTTCTGTGTTCTTTAGCCCTATTAAATTTGTCCAAAAATGGTAGGTTTTTGTCATTTTTTTTTTTGAAGACACGGTAGGTATCTATTTATCAATTCGTCATAAATTGACAGAATCAATTTCGTACGTATTTTAAATAAATAAGTATGTTAATCTGATAGTTTGCATGACGTAAGGATTGAAAATGCAAAAAAAATGGGCACGACTGGGTCACATGAACTTGCGATTGTGTGCTAAGTACAATACCAAAATCTTAAGTCTGAGTCCAAGGATATTTGGCGGTATAGGGTTGCAAACTACACATCTATCTATATACATAAAAATTAATAGCTTTTCGTTAGTCTGGCTAAAACTCGAGAACGGCTGAACGGATTTATAATATCTTGGTCTTGAAATGTTTGTGGAGGTCTAGGGAAGGCTTAAAAGCTTTATTTAATCCCTATAATCCCACGGCAACAGAAACAGGAACGAGAACGGGAACCTTAAAGTTACTTGACAGATTTCAAAAACTTTCAACTCTAGGATGTTACATTATCCCTCAGTGACAAGACTTATATTTCATTCACATATTTCCATGGGGACGGTAGATTCCCACAGGAATGGGGCTGGGAACGGAAACTTAGAAACTACTGGACAGATTTCAAAAATTCTTTCGGCACTGGGATGCCACATAATCCCTCAGTAACTTAGCAGATTTCATCCCTATAACCCCACGTTAACAGAAACAGGAACGAGGACGGGAGCCCTAAAACTACAGACCCGAGCAACGCCGGCCGGCTCAGCTAATTAAATAACAAATAGTAAGATTATTGGATTGTTTGTTTTTAAGAACTCTTTTGACTTTTGGCTGGTAAGAATAAATATTTAAATATTTTTTAATCTAAAATATTACTTTTACAATAATCCAAGTTTTTTTTAATATGAAATGACCGCACATTGAACTTGACATTTATTCGCAAAACAAAAGGAATTGATTTAAAGTGATACTATACACTTTGACCTGCTATGTATATGTTATTATGTAGACAAGAAGAAATGGGTAAAGTAATAAAAACTCGAAGAAAATTTTAATTTTGGCTCAGAGCCAATAAGGGTATTGTAAAACCACTTGGTGGTCTCTGTGACCATGTTGAACGGTCCAGGTGCTGATACTTTGATGTACTGAACAGATTTCAAAAATTCTTTCACTGTTAGAATGCTTCATTGTCCCTGAGCAATGTAAACTATATTTCATCACCATTTTCCCACAAGAATGGGAACGGGAATTCAAAAAAAAAAACACTGTACCGATTTCAATGCGTATTTCACTTTTACAGTACTGGACCGATTCCAAAAACTATGTCATCGTTAGAGTGCTTAACTGTTCCTGAGTAGCATAAACTATATTTCATCCCCATTCTCCCACTAACTCAATTCGAATAACGTAGGGCCTAAGTTACGCCGGGCTGGGCAGCTAGTTAATAATAAAAAATGAAAAAAAAATATAGCATAGAAGGTTTTGCAGTTGCCATTTTTTTGCAGTTGCTATACATATAAAATTTAATCAAAATCGTTGGACCAGTTTTATAAAAAACGGTTTTTTATTTTACACTTTTTTTAAAAATGAGTTTTTTTTTTTAAAAAGTATGCAAAGTTTAAAATCTTGCCAGAAGTTGCTTTGTCAAACTTCAAAAATTCCAAATTGTAACAAAATTTATAAAAATGTCAAGAATTTACATTTCTAACATGTTAAAATGCAATCTTTCTCAAACTACCTAGAATTTCTTAAATATAAATTTTCGTCAACATCGTGTAAGCCATTAAGAAGAAAGTCGGTTTTGAAAAAAAAAAAAAACGGTACTATGGAAGACGGCTTTCAGTTATATTGTCCTTCATAAGGAGCTGTTAGACCAGGTTGGACTCTATCAACTCTTACGAATACATAGTTCGAAGTACTGAGAGATTTGGGTACATTTACATTTGACTGGTTAGCATTTCGAGCGGTAGGAATCGCAGATTGCATAGACAGCCGGATTTGGTTCACAACATTAGATGGGTCTAAGTTTTCGGATATTTTAGTGATAAAATACTCTGCAAGTATTTTCAGAATCTGGCACTAGCGTACACTAGCTCTGCGGCTGAACAACCAAGATCGTCTTTGACAGCTGTTCGTATGCCGAGTAATACAAGAGGAAGTTCGTCACTCCAATGATGAGTGTTCCCTCGATCTACAATTGAAGCTAAGCTTTTAATTGTCGGTGTAGACTTTCTACCATTCCGTTAGCTTGGGGGTGGTAAGCCGAGGTACGGATTCTATGAGAACCAATCATAGCTATTGATGAAAATAATTTCGACTCAAACTGTGTTCCTTGGTCGGTTGTGATTTCAGCTGGAACACCGAATCTACAGATATACTGTTGCACAAAGGGCTTGGCGACCGACACGGTGGCTGCGCAAATATCCGAATATGCTTCTGGCCGCCGAATAAAGCGATCGACTATGGTGATCACATGCTTTTTTACTTCCTCTATAAGAAATCTAACTTTATTATTTTACATACTAGATCACATTATCGATACTTGAAATTATGAATTTAATTTATTAGCGGTAGGACGAACCAACTGGCTTATAACTTATAAGTTAATTTGCTGTATGGTGGGGATATGTGACTGTGCGTGTGCAGACTGCAGATGTATGTTATGTATGATTGATCATAGGATCACAGGGTGACCACTGAAGTTTTTTTTTCCCCCAAGTGGAAATTTTTTTAGAGAGCGGACACGTCAATCTATCGGCGGGCATTGCCAACTTCATGATCCATCCAAACTTCTACTCTTGCTTGCAGGTGTTACATATTCACTAACGTGATGATCGCTATAGCAGTGTCAGAAGTTCTGATGAAATTTTGATATTTCGGCTAGTGGAAAACGTCCGATTATATATTTCCCTTGAATTATTTTCTTCCAAATAATTGTTGCGAAACAATGTAAACTTTGGAATTGTATAGAAAAAAAACTATTTTTTTTAAAAAAGTCGCTTACGATGATTTTGTGGGAAGGGGTCGATATTTAATCTGCCACGAGGAAATTGCAAAATTCAATCCCACTATTAGATAATTATTTTTCCAGATAACGCTTAGAGGGTGTATCGAAATTTTTTGAGCAACAATCTTAATAAGTCTAATAAAAAACTGTCAAGCGCTACCTCATGCACAGAAATAGGGCACGTTCAAAAACCAATAGGATATATGGGTGATTCTTATATAACTGTAATTTTTTATGTCTAGTACTATATTTATTGTTTGGCATGTGTTTTTTTTTTTTATTAAAAAATTATAATTATGATGAATTTGATAGTATTTTAACTGTCGACAGTGTATATTGAAAATTGAAGCATAAGTATTCATGGATCACGAATAATTTGCAAAATTATATCCAAAATGTCAGTGGCATGTCCGAATCTCGTTATTCGAACTAAATACAAAAATTTCTATAAATAGTCGTATTATAATCAAAAGTTTTGCTTTTATAACTAAAACCTATTGCACATTTCATCAAATTATGCTACAATTGTATCCCAATATTGACTAGTAGAAAGGAATAATGGTCATAGCTTCATGCCCTCGAATTTTCTTCAATCTTCAAATTTAAAATTTTTCCCGTCGCTCGCTCTAGTGGCATTCTGAAGAATGACTATCTGTGTACAATTCATAGTTGTGTGGTTGTTTTTAGACTCGATGTTAAAACAGAAATAATTTGTTGTTTTTTATTAAAAGGTATGTCATAAAATTACCGGCCAGTACGATGGTATTGAAATTCACGCGTGTTAGGTCAATTATACTGAATAATTATTTAATTTCACGTGAATTCAAAATTATTGGCCAATCATTTTAATTTCGTGTGAGAATTTAAGTTAAGTTAATTATATATCCACGGTACTGACATTTGTCAGTACTCAGTACTGTGGACGTCAGTACCATGGTAAACAAAGCAAATAATATTTAAATGATTCCTTGTTAAAGATTAATATTAAACTATATGAAAATTGTATTACTGTTTTTTAAATTTTAATTTGTTAAAAACTTCAATGAATTTCAATATTTAACTAATGTTAGACTTTGTTTTATTCTAAGACTTTTATAAAAATTGTTATTTTAATTCTACTGTCAATAAATTTTAAAGATTGTCAAAATCAAGAAAGAAAATACCGTAAATGTCACTGTATAGCTATCAAAATCCTATAATTTATCATTTGTGTATTATTTTAAGAGATTAAGCCAAATATTAAGAATATTTCATTTTGATGTCAGTACCGTGGTAGTGAAATTTCTAATTGTTTTGTTCTAGCTTCTTTTCTATTGGAGTTGTACTAAAGCTACGTTACAGGCTTAATTTTGAGCATAATAAAAGACCAATAGCACCCAGAACACAAGTTTTAAAGCATTTTCGATTTTAAAAAATTTTGAGTTGTAAAAATCACAGTTATATAAGAATCATCCATATACCTTTTTGAACGATTCAGATGTCTTTTCTAGATTGCACCATCTGTGAAATATTGAAATTCAACTTTTGCAAACAGTAAAACATTCAAGATATTGTTGCTAAGCGATTGGAATCCATTTTTTCGAATTCTCACGCAAAATTTAAGTGACTTTAATTATGAAATAAACGCACACCAAAATAAAAAACCAATGCCTATGAAAAGACGCAAAAATAAATTCTCTATCAGCTGATCACTTGAATGAAAGGTAAGTTTACAAAAAATTTAGGGATACCTTTAGATAGCTTTTTTTAGAAATAGGTGTGTGCCTTAGCTAAATGCTTAACTCGTAAACAATAACAAAAATTTATTCGGATACGATTATTGAACGCCCCCATAGTGTTCAAAATTTCAAAAGGATCGGTGCAGTAGTTTTGACGTTATGAGTGACACCGACTTTGAAAACGTGAGTTGTGGAAAAAGGCTCAAAACTGACAGGTAAAAATAACTCTCTCTGATCAAGCAGGTATAAAAATATTCATACCGTCATCAATTTTACTCCGAACGACTTAAAATTTTGACACAATAGTTTTAAATCTTCTTCTTTTCATTTCCGGCGTTACGAGTAGTGATCTTGAAGCGATCACAACTCTCCCACTTTCCTGCTTCACACTAGTGATCCGCCTGTGGGGTACGCCACGTTGACCTCAGAAAGCGTGCGTCCGTCGGCAAGCCTCCTGGTTTTGGATTATTCCATGTCTGAGGCCAACCAAATGCTGCTGTTTTTGCATTTGCTTGTACCAGGAGTGTTTTGGCCTGCCTTTTCTTTTTCGTCGCGAATTTGTTGAAACGTTGTACGATATTGCCTTTTGGACGGGGTTCTGCGGATCTCTCCTTTGAACATGACAATACCAACTGAGCCGGTCGTGCTGAATTTTGTCCAAGATGGTACTTTTGACATGAAGGCTTCCACGGATCTTAGTACTTCTAATTCGATCAAGCTTTGCTACTCCTGCTGTCATCCGAAGCATCTTCATTACACAATAGTTTTAAATAAATAAAAAAAAAAAAAAAATGAATTAAGAAACATTGTTCACAAGTCCTAAATGATGCGCATAAGAAAATCTTCACAAGGTATGGTTGTGAGAAATACGGTAGGCCCAGTAGCTCCCAGCTCTGTTGCGCCACACTTTTTTATTCTTAAAAAAAAAAAAACCTTCACTAAGACTTCAAAATTCTCCTTTAAACCAGAACATATATACAAAATACAAAGGATCCATGTCCACTTCACTAACTTTGCTCATCAGTGTCAAAATAAAACGTGAAATATGATCCACAACCGACCTCCCAAGACAATGAACCGCACCTTCAGATGTTACTCAATATCAAAATAAAATAAAAGTGAAGAAATTCCGTCATAAGATTGTCAACAACTATAATGGCAAAAATGCCTATATACCCATCAAAGTGAAACACCTTCAATCAGCAATCAATCAACCAACCAACAGTGAACTTGTAATGAGTCTTGTCCCCAAAGAACTCACAACTCAACAGTTGAATCTTAATAAGTTTCTATGCAAATGTCTCGCCATATACGGTTAAATATAATAAAAGCTACACCGTAGGCCAAGCCTACGAGCAAAACTATACTTCACATTTCTTTTTCTTGAATCATCCTCATTTATGTGTACTTACAATCTACACTCTACACAATTCCCCGTCCAAATGGCCTCATCTCATTTGACAGAATTGAAGAAAAAAAAATTGATAAGTAAATGAAAACGAAACAATGTCGTTTTAAATAATTATTATTATTTTTCCCATATTGCTGGACATCACTCAATTAGTGCGTTCTGTTTAATTGATACATGTATAGCTGCTGGCTCCATCTGCTGCGCATCCCGGCACATGCAAACAAACATACACCAGCCCACCACCACATTAGCTTACGCTCCAGATTGTTAATTACTTAATTAAAATAAATATTTTCACAAATCTGCATCTATAAAATGTTCGTAGACAACCCGGAGCCCACAAAAAAAAAACATCTCGTCTCGACTAAACCAAAAACAAAACTAGTTTTCTGTTTCAAGCCCAGATAGGCATACCTACATACTACTGAGGTCGTTGTTTAAATTAAAGACTACTTACCTCAATGAAAGATGACTATGTCTCCGTCTGGGCCGCTCAGATAATCCCAAAAAATCCAGTATTTCATCTTCCACATCCATCTTCTCGTGATCGTCCAGCACACGATGCATGATGGTCTGGTCGACTCCATTGTCAAGATAGATACCCGACTGACTAGCAAATACCAGAGTGATATTTATAAGCAAAACACTAACAATAAACACCGACTGCAACATTGTGCAACTTCTTTGTGATTTATGGTTTTTAAGGAATTCTTTGAAATACATTCTTTCGATAAATGAACGCAAAAGTTTTGATTTCTTTTGAAGCTTTTCAAATCCTTGATTTATTTTCCAACGAACCATCAATAAATTTATCAACTACTCCGTAACTTAACTTTGTTTGTGCGGTCGCCGTCGCGTCAAGCTTACATCGTATCTTCTTGCTCCGGAAACAGATACATTTTTAAACGGAATTCGAATCTCTAATTAATATCCAACTATCAATATGATGTTTGAACAATCGCACTCTTTAAACGGTTATTCTTTTCTTGTATATTTCAAAAGTGGAAGACATCTAAGCAAACATTCCAACTGAAGAAGTCAAGACACACCGTCGATCGCGTCGCCCGTCGGTCGGTTGTCGATAGTTACACGATTAGAAACGGATCACAAAAAAAAAGAAGAAGAAAAAACCACAAAAAAAGTCAATGGTCAACAAAAGCGTCGATATTCCAATATTATGCGACGAGTGTGATGTGCGCGGCAGAGGCACTGGCTGTCTTGGTCAAGTTTCTTGTGTAAATAGTAAAATTCCCCTTCCAGAAGTGCATCCGATGAAATTCCAGAAATGACTGAAGATACAAATTCAAGTTGTCTTGCGCCTTGGCTTTCTTTGGTAGTGGCTGCTGCTTGCTGCTGCTGTTGCTGCTGGCGCTGCTGCCTGACACTATGGCACTGCCTCTTCTTCTTCCATCTCATCTCAGACAAGATCTAGCTAAACAGGCAGACAGCAGGTAGGTATAGGCATTCATCTTAAAGCCGTTTACGTTTTATATTATTATTGTCAGTGCCTAACAAAAACATCTTTTCCGTGTCTTTCAACAACGGCACTCTCTAGAGGAGAGCCTAACTCGCAGACGCCAGTGCCCAGTGCCAGTGCCAGTCGTCTGAGTCTGTGATACACAAAATCCGAGAATCCGATTTCCGATCTTGCCGAAAAAGAGAAGCAGAGAATATCATCACAACGAAAGGTGAAAATCAACTGAACAACAACAAAAGAGCAATAACAATAACAACAATAAATAAAAACAAAAGCAAACGCGCAAATAGAATATACTCTTCTTTTGATATGCCTCCTCTTCCTTTATGTTTATTGTTTAGTTTTTTTTTTTTTTTTATTCATGAACGCAAAAGAGGCAAGATCGATCCGAGACTCTCAAGTGGCGCTCGGAATCAGAGTTACCATGAAGATAAAATAAATACGATTTTTTTTTTCAATTTGGATTATCGTTTTTGAGAAGGTTTCTGAGAATATTTCGAAAATTTACAACACATTTTTTTGTTTTCAATTGAGGAGTGCACCTTGCTGGGAGAGAGAGGGGACAGGTTGTTTTTGTTTAGATTCACAGGTACTTGTGTTTATGATGATAGTGAGTGTTATTCGAAATGGGCATTTTATGGACTTTATTATATTACGTGTATATGTGTAATGTGTATATTTCGTAAGAATTTTTTTATTTACTTTTTTATTTCAGGGTCACAATTTATATGTTAATTTTGAATAAACAGTTTTCAGTCGCAGTGACTTTATTAAAAGCTATATTGTCCCGCTACAGATTTTGGATCATATATTTACTATGCGTAATTTGGAGCATATTTTGAATAAATTTGAAAAACATGGCTGCGAGTTCCGATAAATTTTACCACAGCAAGTTAGACCCTTAGTTTTCTTCCTTTTTCCTATTTTGACCGCTTCCTTTTGTTGCGACTTCAAAGAGCTGGCAGAGTATAAAGCAACCCTAGTCCATCAGCTAGTGGTGTAATTCAAGGCATTTTGGAAAAGCAACCCAATAAGGTACCCCTTCACTGAGCCAGTGCACGGCTGGAGACTCAACGGCAGCGGTAATTAGAACCAGAAAAGTTCTGGAGGTCTTTCACGAATAACAGCAGCAGTTTAATAAGGTAGAGATATGGCTACCCATCTTTAACACACTAACTAGATATCAGTCAATAGGTCTGTTCGTTGAACTTTCCTTAGGGTTGACCCAGGTTTTCTTGACAACCCTTTGAGTTGTCAAAAAAACTGGGTTTTCCAGTCCCCAAAAAACGCTAAACCAAAAACCACCACACATCCCTGTCATTAAAAAAAATACATGCCATTTGACAGCTCTCAACTCGCCACAGCAAAAAGCTAGGGCGAGTTTATGGAAAACCTAGGTCAACCCTAGGGCTCAAAAAACACTCAATTTGACATTCAGGGCGACTTTGGGTTTCTCAAAAAACGCTTTATGGCGACCCCAGGGCGACCATAGGGCTTCAACGAACAAACCTAATGTTTATCATAACGAGATCATCATCAGCATTTGACATTTGAAGCCTTTTTCAATATAAACGGTCAAGAGCCCAACAACGTAATGGCTGAGCGCTCACCGTTAAGGCCGAGTGCCCAACCTAAAGTGCTTTACCTTTGCAAGGAAATGACTCTTTATAGGATAATCCCCATTCGCCGAAATCTGCGCGAAGTAGTTTAGTAGTAAATTTGTAGTTTTAGCGAAAAATGACGAATCCCCTCTAACTGGATCCAAGCCTAAATAGTTTTCTTGCACAGTGTTTCTTGGGTCGGCTGGGCCGAAGGATTTTGTTTAAATTAATAGTTTTTCAATTTTCTATTCTGGAATGGAATTGAAAAAGTGTTGCGAAACTCTAACAACCGCAAGATTCAGCAACAAAATTGTTTAGAAAAAAGCGATTGATGCGTTTCGCTTACAGCGCGACGCAGACTCCAGCGAATTTGCTGAGAGTACTGCAGGTACCCCGTGACGAACCACCACGGTTCTTATTGGTCGAAGTTGAGTGGAGTATGCTGAATGCGCCGATGAACGAAAAGACCCCCAAGAAAATGGCATTTTTTGGTTGACCACTGAAAAAGAACATAGTGCCAGAAACTTTTGAAGATTACAAAACTATTCGGTTTTAGTAGTGAAAAGTGTTTGTGTTTGCAGAAAGGCCAAACTCAACTTTTTTTCGTGTACAGGAAAGCTCCAGACAGACCGGAATCCAGGGGAGTTAGTTCCAGTACGGGCAAAAGAACTCTAGGATGGGATTCGTCAGGAGAAAGATAAGTGTTGTCTACTTTTAAAAGAAAGCGTGAAAGTGTCTTCGTTTAGTGCTTTGACTATTGAGTCATATTATTTGTTTTGGTTACCTATTGTCATTCGTTATTTATCTTGAAATTGCAGGACACGCGACCTTTCTTTGAACTTTTTGTTTGTTCAGGAAAATTCCCAAAGACTTTCCCGACTTAAAACTATATTTGCATCTCATCTGAATCATCTAAATTGTTAATTGGTCCTATCCCAGACTTATCATATATTGCATACCACTTGTTTGGTCATTGAGTGATTCACCCTGTTGTTGATTGATTTTGTATTTATTTCATTAATTCCCTTTTTTATCAAATCTTTTATACCTACGTACTAATAAAATTATCTACGAACCACCCCTTGCTGAGCAACTGGCATTGGCAGTATATTGCTACCTGTTACATTCTTTTCCCTTCCAAACCCACCCAGCTGTCATTTGAGATTTGACAGTTCATCCTCATCCTAAAATAAAATTCGATATAATTAACAAATTGTGGTACCCGTGGTGTAATGGATAGCATGTCCGCCTGTTAATCCAGAGGTTCGAGTTCGAATCCCAGCAGAGGCAAAAATGTTTTTCCACGGGTATCGCCTTTCGCGATGAATTGGCAAGTCCTCCGTTAGTATTCATTGCCATGAAAAGCGCTTTCTCGATTAGCCGTTCGGAACCGGCAGAAAATTGTAGGTCCCTTCCATTTCCTCATAAGGCATGGTTGTGAGAAATGCGCTAGGCCCAAGGGCTCCTCGCTCTGTTGCGCCACCCTATTAATTAATTAAATAATTAACAAATTAGTTTTCTATAATTCAAGTTGTGGGTTCGGTTTAGATTCGTTTCGTCGGGAAAAATGTGGAACAATTGGCGCCCAACGTGGGGCCTTGTGTGGTGTAAATTCTGTGTAATTTTTTTTTCGTTTGTCTGTTGTGATTTTTGTTAGTGGAATATCTTAGGGAAGTGTAATTTTGACTTGTTTCATATTTTATTTAAAGTTATTTCATGAGATCGTTTGAATCTTTCTACTTTGGCAGTGTATTGTTTTCTCCAGGTGAAAATTTAACTGTCGTAAACTTATTGTGGTCGCTGCACCTCCATACATACATAAAAACATCAAGGAATTTGTTGCTGAATCTCTCGGTCGTTGGAGATTTGCAACATGCGTTACCAGCGATCATGCTTTATGCATTATCAAGGATTACTTATCCGGAAGACTATTTTGAATTGCGGTGCCATCATAACTTATAAGCAGGCTTGATTCTAACTCGGCTCATTTTGTAAGGACCCATCACAAAGTCTATCAAATAAACGATAAATATTGGTGGCACAACAAAGTTTGGCGAGCATCCGATCGTAATGCTTCAAAAAACCGATAATTTTTCAACGGCTACGGACGGCTAAGAGATAAAGCGTTTTTCGTGGCAGTGTAATTGGTGCGAATCGATAATTTCATCACTTAACACTGGCTGATACAGCTGTGATATTTTTCTCAGCTAGCACACTACGTGAGCGTGCTAGTAGGTCGATTAAACTGACCACAAAATGGAAGAAACTCGCGATAAACTTTATAACACAGAGCACGGGTGCTAGTAACAAAATTCAATGATTTGCAACTGTACTTCGTTTATAAGACGATTCGTTGTTTTAAATTCTATAGACCAAACTAAAGATGGTGGTTAGCAGGTCCACCTGCTAACCCAGAGGTTCGAGGTTCGAATCCCAGCAGAGGCAAAAATGTTTTTCCACGGGTATCGCGTTTCGCGAGGAATTGGCAAGTCCTCCGTTAGTAAATTCACTGCCATGAAAAGGGCTTTCTCAATTAGCCGTTCGGAATCGACTCAAGGACGTTTCGTGTTTTATATCACTGTCAAACATCTTTAGTTTAATAGGATGGCGCAACAGAGCGAGGAACACCTGGACCTAGCGCATTTCTCACAACCATGCCTTGTGAGGGAATGGAGGGGACCTACAATTTTTTGTAGGTGTTCCTCGCTCTGTTGCGCCATCCTATTAAACTAAAGATGTTTGACAGTGATATAAAACACGAAACGTCCTTGAGTCGATGTTTGACAGTGACATAAAACACGAAACGTCCTTGAGCTGTCAAAACCAGTGTTGCGAAAAAGGAATTAGAAAAAAGTCAATTGAGTCCCAGCAAAAGCCTAGGTCGAGTTGGGGGCTGTCATTTAGCATGTATTTTTATTCAAGTGACAGGGATGTGTGTGATTTTGTGGTTCAGCGTTTTTGGAAGACTGGAAAACCCAGGTTTTTTGACAACTCATAGGTTGTTTGGCGTTTAGAGTACCAACTCTTTTCGTCAATGAAAAACGCTATAAGAATACAAGAAGAAGCGGGCGAAGGCTAATAAATGATAGTTAGTCTATATGGTCAAATTCACACATTAGGTTCGTTCGTTGAACTTTACCCAGGTTTCCTTGACAACCCTATAAGTTGTCCTGGTGGGTCAGTCTTCAGAAAACGCTAATCCAAAATAGTATTTAGTATTTAGTATTTATTAATTCAATCTACGATCTCTCAATCAACAGATTTTTTTTTTTTTTTCACCATACATCCCTGTCATTTGAATAAAAAGCAGCAAAAACCTAGGGCAAGTTGAAGGCAAACCCAGGTCAACGCCAGGACTCAAAAAACATCGACATTCAGGGCGAGGTTAGGCTTTTGAAAAAACGCTTTGTGGTGACCACATGGCGACCCCAAGGCTTCAACGAACGAACCTATTGTCTATTGCATTTAAAAAAAAGTACATAAATGTGGCTCTGCTCAGGGTTAGAGAGGAGCATTTGCTTTTACAAGACGTCTAGTAGTGATTTGGATGGCAGAGCGAAAGTGCAGTTTAATCCAATGATTGACATTGTTCAAATTTACAGCTCCACTGTTTCAAATGGAAAATATTGTAGGATGGTTTTGAAACAGTGGGTCTTATATGAATAAAAATTAACGAAAGCTTTTTTAAGGTTCTCCCAAACCAAAGCTGTTGTCATAATTTTTGCAGTCGCGTCGCGACGATACTAAAGATGATCGCGATGATCCTAAAGAAGGGAGACCCTCACAAATGCGCCAATTATAGAGGGATAAGCCTCCTTAACGTAGCTTATAAGATCTTGTCTGCTGTAATATGTGAACGTCTGAAACCCCACGTCAACAACTTGATAGGTCCTTATCAATGTGGTTTTAGACCAGAGAGGTCCACAATAGACCAAATTTTCACATTACGGCAGATCTTGGAAAAAACCCGAGAACATAATATCGATATTCACCATCTCTTAATCGATTTCAAGGCCGCGTATGACAGTATTTATAGAGATGAGCTGTACATATCCATGTCTAGTTTCGGCATCCCTGCAAAACTCGTACGACTATGCAAGATGACTTTGGAGAATTCACGCTGCTCCGTCAAGGTCGGTAAAGAACTCACCGAGACCTTTGATGTCGAAAAAGGTTTTAGGCAAGTCGACAAACTGTCATGCGATTTCTTCAACATCATACTTGAACAGATTGTAAGAAACTCAAACGTCAACACCAGAGGAACAATCTTTCAAAAGTCTTTACAAATACTCGCCTACGCAGACGATATTGACGTAATGGGAAGAAAAAAGCGTGATTTCATAGATGCTTTTGCGAGTATTGAAACAAAAGCGGCAAAAATGGGTTCGACGGTTAATGAGGGCAGAACGAAGTATATGTTGTCATCAAACAAGGACACAGAACATCGACGAATTGGACAAAACGTCACAATAGACAGACACAACTTCGAGGTAGTACAGGACTTCGTTTACCTAGGACCTTAATCATCCCAGTCCTTCTGGGAAGCAGTCCTGGCGCGGAAGCATGGACCTTATCGAAAGCGGATAAGGAAACCCTTGGTCGTTTCGAAAGAAAAATTCTCCGAATGATCTTTGGTCCCGTATGCGAAGACAATGTGTGGAGAAGAAGATACAACAACGAGCTGTATGAGCTGTACCGCGACATAGGCATAGCCAGAAGAGTACGCATCGCGAGGCTACGATGGTTGGGCCATGTAGAGCGGATGGACCCAAACGCTCCGGCTCGTCGGGTGTTCGAAAGCACATTGCAGGGATATCGTGGAAGGCTTAGGTGGCGCAATCAAAGGGAGGAAGACGTCAACCGACTTGGAGTGCGAAACTGGAGAGAGCTCGCCCGAAATCGAAATCGTTATAGAAGGATGTTGGTTGAGGCCCAGGTTCACCCCGAACTGTAATGCCCACCTAAGTAAGTAAGTAAGTCGCGACGATACAAATGTATGAAAACGCTGGGTTTTTGTGTCGTTTTGGTGTAAGTGTTCACATATGTCGCAGTATAACTTAATTTTGCTGCTGCCGCGACTGCAAAAAACGATTTGGTTTGGCGATCCTAAGAATAGCGCTATACATATACAGGTCTAGCGTAAGCTTCCTTTTTCATAAATATAAAATAGATTATACTGAATAGTCTTACCTGGAAAATTAAAGCTAAAGCTTCTTGTTTTTAGACTTGGTTTATTTATTCACAGAATTCGACTCTTCAACCTTAAGCTGATAAATGGAACGGTGTCTTCGCATTTAATTTTCATTCATATTTTTTTGCAGATCTAAAATAAATGCATAGGGTAGTGCAAAGGATAGCCTTGGGGCCTAGCACATTTCTCGATACCATGCTTTGTGAGGAATGGAAGTGACCTACTGCTTTTCACTGTAGTAAAATTATACAAAACTGGCATTAAAGTAAAATATTACAACTGGCATTAGAACGAATAAAATTTTGGTTGCAGATGAATTTCTTATACTACAGATGAACATGTTCATCATGTACACTGCGGGAGTAGTGTTGACATTTTAATTAAGAGTCGGGAAATTCAAAAAGTCACGAACTTATTGACGTACTCTAGTAGAACCTATATGAAGATTTTCGAAAAGCCACGTGTCGCTGGGGATGAGTGGTGCTCCAAGGCATCTTAGACTCTCAATTTCCCTACATTGGTTGAGGATGTATAGGTAATACAATTCAAACGTATTTATTTTTTTCCTTGCGCCCTTAACCATGTAACAGTTTGAATAATGAAAGCAAAGTTTTATGAAAATTTAATCGCTTTTGGAATTTATTTATAATCATGCTATAACTTCATACATTATTTTTGTGGCGACCTCCAACACTTCAGCCTATAATTCATATATTTATGCATTGTACATATGTATATACTTTCATCTATATCCACATTTCACAAAAACAAGTGATTATAACAGGCTACTATTTTCAAAACAATAATCGCTTGAAAACTAAAAACATTATAAATTTGAACATCAATCTCGTGCCGGCCGGCCGGTTGGTCGAATTGCGGTAACGAACGCATCAATACAAATTGTTTATTTACACATTGCTGTCTTGCTATAAACATTGCGTTTTTGTGCTTAAGAGCACTTTAGACAGAAATAGTAACACAATTTTTTGTTTATTTTAAGAATTTTGTTTAAGAGTTTAAACATTTTGAATATGCATGATACACTCTACTGCTAGAAGTATGCTCTTGCTCGTAATAATCTAATCGATAGTTTTCTAATTTCGATACTCCAATTCGCTTAGGTACCGCCTAGGCTGAAATTGATGTTTTTTGTAAACAAAATTTTTGATTTATTTTACTGTTTGCAAATTTGAAAAAGTATAATCGGCTTTAAATTGAAACAAATTCCTTCAGTATCGTTCGCAAAAATTATTGTGTTGAGTTTTGAAGTAGTTATGCGGTCAAAATAAATAAATAAATAGGCGAAACAGAGCTAGGAGCCCCAGGGCCCAGCTCATTTTCCACACCATTGCCTTGTAAGGGAATGGGGGGACCTATACTATTTTCTGCCGATTCCGAACGGCTAATCGAGTAAGCGCTTTTCATGGCAATGAATTTACTATATCGGAGGACTTGCCAGTTCCTCGCGAAAGACTATATCCGTGAATAAATATTTTTGCTTCTGTTGGGATTCGAAACACAAACCTCCCGGTAAACCGACAGACATGCGAACCATCACGCCATGATGCGCTATACGGTGAGCTTAAGATTAAGGATTATAAAGCAAGGTATGGTATTCTTAGCCAAGTTCTATGGTTCTATCAACAAAGATGACCATGGCTGATTTTTATAGAACTCCAAAGGTCTTTTGAGACTCGTCAGTATGCTTTTTGCGAACGAGACTTCTTAAAAATCGATGTGATTTGAAACAAATACATAAAATTTATATAGGCTTAGTTCAGCGAGAGAATGAGATAAAATACTTCTTCATCATCATCATCTAACGTTACGAGCATCGCGATCTCGAAGGGATAACAGCTCTCACACTTAACTGCTTTATACTATCGATTCGTTGACCTGAACTCGGCCTGAAGTAGAAATAGGTTTTTGCTGGTGCGAGTTTAGGAATCAACAAGGTCTGTCAAATGGACTGCATTTCACTTCAAATCACAGGGATTTGTAGTGATTTCGTTTTTTAGCGTGTTTTGAAAGCTGAAAACTTATGTTTTTTCTAGCAACTCATAGGGTTGTCAAGGAAACCGTTGTCAACTCTGGGTAAAGTTCAACAAACAAACCTATTGTTAATGAACTTTGACGAAGGAATCTCCCGAACATTTCTACTTTTTGGCCAACCATTTGAAGATGGCTGACCCCTTTTTCAAGTAAGCAGACATAACCTCCATCCAAAAAGTGTGATGGAATGGGCCGGTCATAAAGAAGATGAAAAACTGCGAAATCTACTAGGGCGACTGCTACAACAACACTTATTTGGGTGTGGATTTGTCGTTAGAGGTAGATTCAGGGACAAGGTCATCAAAGAAAATCCAGTAAATGAGCCTAATTTGACCATCAGCATCAGGGCTAAAATCGCCAACATTCGCCCAATTCGCGCCTACTCGCAAACAAAAGAAAATGACGAGAGTTTCAAAGATTGTTTCTACGAGCTCCTCGAAAAACGGAAACAGACTCAGGATAATGAGGAAATCCTGTTCACGACTCGTGCGTACCAACTCTGTGAAGATATATTAGGTCAGTTCGTTTAACTTTCCCTAGGGTTGACCCAGGTTTTCTTGACAACCCTTTGAGTTGTCAAAAAAACCTGGGTTTTGCAGTCCTCAAAAAACGCTAAACCACAAATCACCACACATCGCTGTCATTAAAAAAAAAAAAAACATCCCATTTGATAGCCCTCAAATCGCCACAGCAAAAAGCTAGGGCGAGTTGGGGGAAAACCTATGGCAACCCTAGGGCTCAATAAACACTCAATTTGACATTCAGGGCGTTTTTAGGTTTCTCAAAAAACGCTTTGTGGCGACCCCAGGGCAGCCCTAGGGCTTCAACGAACAAACCTATTACGTTGGAAAGCTACAATCGCAAGAGATTGCCGGTGCCTTCTCCAATCGAGTGGCCCTTCAACTATCCTTGAATCTTATGCCGCCGAACGGCTGTCCAAAAAAAAGCTACAATACGAAATAAGAAATGAAGATTGGTGGATGAGGAAATGGAAAGATATGGCAATTAATTTTGATGAAGAAATATAGATGGATGGAAGACACTTGGTGGTTTTGAAAGAGCAGCTCTATCGCATTATTGGAAAATACGAAAACTCTGTGCATGATGGATTTAAAGCTAGTGCTCGCCAGTCCTTTAGTAGATTCCTGTACTCCCAACTCAATTTGAGCTTAAATCAAGCAAATTACTTTAATGACTCATTGAGCTACAACGAGATCTCCCTAATATCAGGTTTGTTCGTTGAAGCCCTGGGGTTGCCCTAGGTTCGCCACAAAGCGTTTTTTGAGAAACGCCCTGAATGTCAAATTGAGTGTTTTTTGAGCCATAGGTTTGCCATAGGTTTTCCCCCAACTCGCCCTAGCTTTTTGCTGTGGCGATTTGAGGGCTGTCAAATGGCATGTTTTTTTTTTTTAATGACAGGCATGTGTGGTGATTTGTGGTTTAGCGTTTTTTAAGGACTGGAAAACCCAGGTTTTTTTGACAACTCATAGGGTTGTCAAGAAAACCTGGGTCGACCCTGGGGAAAGTTCAACGAACGGACCTATTTAAAGCAAGATGTGAACTCTTATAGGACTCAACGGAACACCTTACAATGGAAGTTTTAACCAGTTCTGCTCTTTATGCAATCTCAAATCCAAAAAAGACCGCTTTCATTTCATTAGTATATGTCCAGTTTTTGCATCCCAACGGTTATCATATGGAAAAAGATCGCTAACAATGCAAGAAACAACAAAACTTTTGAACGAAACGAACTGGAAAACTCTCGCATCATTCTTGAAAGAAATATCCAAGTATAGGATGTTGCTAATATCAGAATTTGAATAGTTATACTTTTTTATTATTTTGCAATGAAAAGAATCTTTTATATAGATTTATTCAAAATTGCTAACCGAGCTGACGGCAAGACCATAGCTTAAAATTCATTCAAATTATTGTTAACAAATGTATCAAAACATCGAATCAATAAATGAATACTTACTTACTTACTTACTTGCTCTTATGCCGCCAGCATCAAGCAACAAGCATTGAAGACCAGTGGCAACAATGCCTACATCCATCAGAACTGCTGCCTTTGAGGTTCTGGGTTTTACTTGACTCCCAGAATGAAATCCGTGGTTCGATGAAGAATGCAGTCAGGCCAATAAAAAGAAAGGAATAACACCGAATTCTCTAAAAAAAGCAGTTTTAGGAAATCGAGAGATTCCATGACAGGAATGAGGTTCGGAAGTTTTACCAAAAGCTGAAAAGATTTTGCCAGTGTGGCGAAGCCCGAACTCATGCCTGTAAAGACCAGCAGGCACAGCATGCCCCATTCAACTTGGACGATGATCAAGAATGTCATCTTCCCGACCTAGAAGAAGTTAAGCTTACCATAGGCAAACTTAAATCAAGTAAGACTGCAAGTGCAGACGGCCTTGATGCCAAACTTTTCAAAGCAACAGGATTATGCAGATCGGCTGGTGCATGCTCCAACTCCAAGAAGAAGAGTAACCCTCCTTAACGTCGCATATAAACTCTTGTCTGCTGTAATATTAGAGCGGCTGAAACACCACGTCAACCGTTTGATAGATCCCATTCAATGTGGCTTTAGAAATTACGGCAGATCTTAGAAAAAAATTGCAAATAATCGGCCCCATCGAGGTAACCGTCCGTCGGAGCGGAATTCTCTCCGATCAGAGACATTTTGCTTCGTGGTAGTTCTCCGATAAGTTTTTGTTGCGGAGATTTTTACCCCTATTATGGATGACAACTCAACTGAAATTGGGTTGTCTTCTCATATATATAACACCGGCACACAACCCAATTTTCAGTTGGGTTGTCATCTGTAATAGGGGTGTTTAGTTTTGGGAATGCAATGCAATTGCCGCATTTGTGAAAAATTTCTTACGACGACAACTACTTCGAAGCAAAATTAAATCTCCGAAAAAAGATCCGTTGCGGAGAAAATTTCACTCCGACGCGACGGTTACCTCGATAGGGCCGAATAATAATAAGTTTGTTCGTTGAAGCCCTTAGGTCGGCATGGGGTCGCGACAAAGTGTTTATTGAGAAACCTAAAGTCGCCCTGAATGTCAAACTTAGGGTTTTTTGAGCCCTGGGGTTGACCCAGGTTTTCCTTCAACTGTCAAATGGCATGTACTTTTTTTTTAATGACAGGGGTGTGTGGTGACTTGCGGTTTAGCGTTTTTGAGGACTGGAAAATCCAGGTTTTTTTTTACAACTCATAGGGTTGTCAAGAAACCCAGAGTTCGAAAAAATACTACACCATCTTATTATCAATTTCAAGACCGCGTCTGACAACAATTACAGAGACAAGCTGTACAGACCCATGTCTAATTTCGGCATCCCTGAAAAACTCGTACGACTATGCAGGATGACTTTGGAGAATTCACGCTGCTCCGTCAAGGTCGGTAAAGAACTCATCGAGACCTTTAATGTCGAAAAAGGCTTCAGGCAAGGCGACAAACTGTCATGCGATTTCCTTAAGATCATACTTGAAAAGATTGTACAAAACTCAAATGTCAACACCAGAGGAACAATCTTTCAAGAGTACAATGGGCGCGTTCATCACAATTCAGATTTTCAGATTAACTGAAAAACTTATTCAGTTTTGCGTTGAACGGTCTTCTAAATTTTTTGTCAGATTTGAATGGTATTGGGATTCACTTTTCAATTCTGCGAGGAAAGATTTGATAAGAAATAAATAATTTCTTGTAGTTGGTTCAAAATAGTACGAACTATAGTCGAAAGCATTTCTTTTCAATATTTGTGATTAGAAATATGCGTGTAACTACAGTTTGAATAGACTTCGAGCGAAAATGTAGCAAATAATTTTCTTAAAAATCTATTTCTTTTGTAAGGGTTTTCATTAATAACCTTTAATTATTCGACAAATTGCCAAAAAATAAATTAGAGTTCAGTTTAATGAAAAAGTTGACTACAAAAATGTTTCCACAGAAGCTAACCGAAAAATACAAAGTAAAGTTCAATTGTCATGTAGGCTATTTATCGCATCTGACAGCTTAATAAACTAAATCTAGATTTTCAGCCTGCTTTTCTTGGCTGAAAAACTGAATCGGTAAAAACTAACAGCTGATGAGTTGTCAACTGAAAAACTTAACGTCTGGCCAATCAGAAGCCGAGAATAGTTAGTTAATCTGAAAATCTAACTTGTGATGAACGCGCCCATACTCGCCTACGCAGACGATATAGACGTAATAGGAAGAATGAAGCGTGATGTCATAGGTGCTTTTGCGAGTATTGAAACAGAAGCGGCAAAAATGGGTTTGATGATTAAATGAGGTCAAAATGAAGTACATGCTGTCATCAACAAGGAAACAGAACATCGACGAATTGGACAAAACGTCACAGTAGACAGACATAACTTCGTGGTAGTACAGGACTTCGTCTACCTAGGATCGGCTATAGACACAGAAAACAACATCAGCGCTTAGATCAAACGGAGAATTAATTTTGCCAACCACTGCTTCTTTCGGTTAAAATAAATTAATAGGGTGGCTTAACAGAGCAAGGAGCCCTGGAACCTAGCTCTTTTTTCACAACCTTTGCCTTTGTAAGGAAATGATGGTCCTACAATTTTCTTCCGGGTAAGAACGGCTTATCGAGAAAGCGCTTTTCTTGGCAATGAATTTACTATCGGAGGACTTGCTAATTCTTCGCCAAAGGCGATACCCGTGGAAAAACATTTTTGGTTCTGTTGTTATTCGAACCACGAATTTCCCGGTTGATAAGCAGATATACTAACCATCCCGCTACAAGTATCACTTCTTTGGGTTGAGGCAATCAAGAAGTAAAACCCTCTTTAGAAAACGGATGGGGAAACCGTTGATTCGAAAGAAAAATACTTAGAATAATATTTGTGCCCCGTATGTGATTCACCCTTATTACGATTTCACTAAAACGCCTAAAAATGTCAGAGCTCACGCCGCCATAATTTTTGTTTTCATAAAAATATAAGTTCAGTCCTCTATCTGTTCCTCATTGCTCTTACCATTCCCTCAAAAATTATTTTATTTAAACCTAGAGATAAGTCATCTTATTGGCGTTTTAAAACGCAATAAGGGTGAATGTGTGGATTAGAAGATTCAAAACGAACTGTATGAACTGTACTACGACATTGGCATAGCTAGAAGAGTACGTAACGTGAGACTACAATGGCAGACATGTAGAGCGGACAGACATCAACGCTCCGGCTCGACCGAGTTTTACAAGCACATTGCAGGGAATTCGCGGAAGAGGAAGACCTCGTCTTCCCCTTCAACTCAATCAATTTGAAGAAGACCTCGACCAACTTAGAATGCAAAATTCTCTCTCGAAATCGAAGTAGTTATCAAAAGGTGTTGGTTGAGGCTCAGGATCACATCGACTTGTAACACCCACCTAATTAAGTATGTGAGGATGTGCTAGATTCAAATCCTGTCACAAAGTTGCTGTATAACTTCAGGTTTTTGAGGAATAAAGCATTGATATCTTGAACTCCAAGTAACAAAAAATATAAGCATTAATCCGTTATCAGAGGTTTTGTGGTGCGATTATTAAACTCACCTATAGTGCTTCCGAAGACATTCTCCTTATTTTGCATTGAAATTGTTAAGGCTGATTTTCACATCATACCGTATTGAGATAAGCCCCTGGAAAAGAAACTATTGTGACTTCTGAAAAAATGGCTCCTGCGAGTGCAAATGATAAATAAAACCACTCGATTCTCAGTTTCCTTCGGACAAGGTCGAAATATTTTATTCATTAAATATTGTTTGCTTTTGGTTTTGAAAGTGTGTTTCACCATATTACAAATTCAATTTTATAATCTAAATTTCAATTTGACACGTGATACAATTTTTTCAAATATGGGTATAGTTTTTGTTATGCTCACTTATTGCCTTTCTTTAAATTTTTATTCTCTAAAACAATTTTGAATGAGTTTATTTAAGTTTTAGTTTTCTTTTTCTTCAAGGTTTATTTGTTTTTATTGTTTTGTACAATCCGTAGAAGGACTGAGAAAAATAAAAGAAAAAAAATATGAGCTGGTTGATGTCGTTAATTTTTTTTTTTTTTTAATTTATTTATTTTTGTTTTGTTTTTTTAGGATTTTATGTTTTTTTTATTTGCTTTTAAACTGCAAACAATGTTATACAGATGCTTCGTGGTTTTAAATCAAAAGAAAGACGTTTATAATTTGTATTCTTCTTTATACAAAACTGCCAGAAAAGGAAGAAACAATTGTATAACATTGTTCGCAATAGGAAATAGCATTGTTTTTTTTTTTTTTTTGTTATTTATATACTTCTTCTTTTTCTTTTCTTTTTAGATGTTCCTTTTTTTGGCATATCTTATTGAAATAGGTACTAAAAATTCACAATATTTACCACTTGCAAATTGTATTCTTTAACAAAAAGAAAAGAAAGAAAATAATAGTTTTTACTTTACGATTTCCAGAAAAGATGATTTTTTCATTATTTAAAGTAAACTCAAAAGTATTATTATTCGTTAATTTTTAAATCAAGTTTCAATGAAAAATTGAAGGCAAAAATTCTAATCCAAACACGAAAGGTTTTTTTTATTTTCATTTTGCTACCTTTTCTAATTCAAAATGAAACTAGCACCGTTTTTTTTCTTGTGATCTCCAATGAAAAGATCTCGTACAAAACACTTTTTAAATTTATTGTAGTTTTCTAAGGCCCTTATTGCGAGTGTCGTCTAACATTCGATGCGACAAGGATCGAAAGCTTCGATAAATTTTCTTTTTGGTATTGCGTATCTCAATCGACAAGGATTACTGTTACTGTGAATAATGAAAGTAGTCATTGTGAATAAATCCTATAATTTGACATTTGAGTTAGTTTCAGTTATAGTCGAACGCAAAAATACAGACGATAACGACCGAATTCAAAATTGAAAGTATCGAACAATAAGAATACGCAATACCGAATTTCATTTTCGACGTTCGACTATCGACAACCGTCGTTTATCGACAGCCAAACGACACTCGCAATAAAGGCCTAAGATTCGATTTTTCATTGAAACTGTGAATTTTTGTTTTCTTTTTTTTTAATTAAAATCACTTAAACAAATAAGTGTGTTCTTAAGGATGATCTTTTTTTTGTTTTGTTTTTAATGTACCTCTTAAATTAAGCATACATGTTTTTTTGTTTGTTTTTTTTTTTTTTGTTTTGTTTTTTGAAAAGATTTGTTTAATATATAGAGTTTATTTTTTGAAAAAGGCACAAAAACACCTTCTCTTCCTTACTGTAACTTTTTTACTTAGATTTTTTTTTTATTAAATTAAAAAAGAAACTTCCTAAAGGAATTACTTTATGCTTTACTATTCTTTTTTTTTTTTGTTTTGTTTAATTAAGAGAAAACTTCTTCCTAAAGGAATTTTTACTTTTAATTTAATTACATTTTTTGTTTTTCTTCTTTATCTCTGTAGAATCGGTAAATAATAAATCAATTTTTGTTGTTTTTTTTTTTTGCAATTTCTTCCAAACTATACAACTCATAATATATTTATTTATATGTACTAAATATTTTTGTATGCAATTATATTTATCTTATTCTTTTTTATTTAAATTCACTTCCCGGTTGTTAGATTCAATAACAATTGCTTCGACAAAAAAAAAGAATGGGCTTATTAAATTTATTTAGAGGACTTGTTTTACGTGGAGTCTTGTGTCTAGAAGGGAAAAATATTCTTTATTCAATGAAAACTAAGGGAGTACAGTATATGAAAGGAGGGTATCAGGAAAAGTTAATAAATACTTTTTCTGTGCTACTATTAAATTAATCGGTTTGTTCTCTCTTAAATTTTTGTTTATGTACATTGTGTTTAATTTTATACATGATTTTGCTACGATGTTGTATACAAATCTTATTCATTTCCACAAAAATACACTTTACATACGTTTTTTCTTCTTTTTTTCTGTTTGTTTTTGCAATATGTATATTTAAACATCTTCACACACAGTAATAATTCATCTAAAACATTAAATTTAAAATATAACCGTGTATATCTTCTTTTTTTTTGTATATATAAGTGTTATGGTGATTTTAAATTTATACTTTTTTTCAATTAAATTTACTGTATAAATAAAAAGTTCAAATTAAAATTATTTAACAAAACATAATCATTATCACGTTCAGGATATTTTTTAAACAAATTCCTATATCCTAAACATTTTTGTTATTATTTTGTTTTTGTTTATATATTTTAGTTTTTATTTTATAAATATACAGGGTGTTGCTATTATAAATTTGTTCTCTAAGTTAATTTTGTTTGATATTATTCATATTATTTTTTATTCTATTTTTCCATTCTGTTTTTAATAGTTTACTTTTATATAGCCTATCCCTATTTAATTCAATTTTGCTCCATTTTTGCTTTTCCTCTGTTGAATTTTAAAATATTTAAGGTTTATCTACATAAGAAGCTATTTTGTTTACTTTTAAATTAAACGAGTACATATTATTTTTATTCTTCAATATTTCTTCTTCAAAAAGCAAAGAAAATAAGTTCTCAAAATAATTATGTTTCTTTTTTGTTTGTACAGTGTTCCATTTGTTTCATCTATGAAACGTTGTTAATTTTTTTTTTTTTTTAATTTGTGGTGAATCAAACACATTTGTTTTTATTTTTCATTTTTAAACAAAAACGTATTGATGTGTAGCTGTGTTTGTAAAAATAATATTTACACGAACAACCCAATTCTTAATGAGAAAACTCCCGGGACAATTTTTTTGGGAGAGGAGCCCTCAATCCAAATATGGCTGTGAACTTTGTTTCCTTTTAGCCCTTCTTCCAAAAATACTTTCCGGGGAGTTTCATTTAGAATTGAACTGAAAGAAAAAAAAATTAGATGACGGTTTTAACCAAACTAGTTTATTGTGAAGTGAGTTGCTGATTTCCCTAAACGCAAGCAATACTCATGCTTATCAAATACGAGAACCCAATTGAATTGCTATGCAACTAAAGTATGCAACCCGATGTTTAACATTTGCTCAAAAGGTTTCTAAATCTGAACAAGAAGACAGAATCTACTGCACTGTGTGTGTGTACGTCTGTTAAGCAGGGTTGATAACATTTGCTTTGCATATTGCGAGCAATAATTCCGTTTGGGAAATCAGACAGTGTTAGTGTTTGTGTGTTGTACTAGATAGCAAAATATTTATTTACTCGTATATTAAAATTAATAATGTTCTTCATTTACTTATTCATTTACACTATTCAAAATTGCTGCTTTTGTCTGCACTTGAATTTATTTATATTTTTTTTACAATAATTACTACACGTCTGTTTGAATGATATTAAAGTTTAAAAAATAAGCAAATCAGTGTTCAGTTTGTTTTTCTTTTTTCTATTTTGTTAAATGTTTGAGTTCGGATTGAAAATAAATATATCATTAGACTCAAACAATAATAAACTAATATTTATTTAATCTTTCTTCTATAAAAAAAAGACTTGTCAACATTTGAAACAAAAAAAAAAAAATAGAAAATTTTAGATACTTCAAAAAAGATTACATGAGAGTGCATAGTTTTTTAGAACTCACATGAATTACACTCACATAAACTACCTTCTTTATTAATAAACTTGCGGTATTTAAAAATTAATAAATAAAAAGAAAACTGTTTTGTACATTGAATATACATTTTTTTTATAACGAACATGATAAAATATTTAATTCATACCTTATAAGAAAATTAATGTGTATAAAAGTGTGATTGCACATGTTTCTCTTTTTTTTTTTTGTAAAATTATAGTTATATTTATTTTTCTTTTTCTACGAACAATAATTTAAATTAACTAACATTAATTTAATGTCCGCCATAATGAATCAATAAAGTTATCAACAAAATTAAAAAAAAGTGATTGTTTAGAGTTTAGAGGTCGTTGGTGGTAATGTTAGCATCAAATCTTAAATAAAAACTCTGGCTAGGGATTTAAGTCAAAATTTCGAAACTTAATAACTTTATACAAACAAAAAGAAAGGAAAGAATAGTTAAGAAAAGGTGCTTTTTTGAATTCATCCGTCACTGTTGCTGCTCACTATATTGTCTTTTTCTGTTTAAAACCTGAGTGCATTTTTTTGAAATAGTTAAGATAGATAAATTTGGCATATCAACTTTTAGCATTAGTCTGATGTAGAGCGCTAATAAAATGGACGACCCAGTGTCTGGCATTGTTTAGCGATGTTTTTACTACAAAACAGTGAAGTATTTACGAACATATGGCCGTGTATTCTTCTTTGTTACCAATAAAGAACAAGAGGGAAAACCATTACTTCTCTTGCCCCGCAACTTCCAATGTTTACGTTATTGCTTTTGTAACACGTGATCTATCTGTGATACACGTATTCAGCTGAATATAAAGTTGTGTCAGTGAATTTACTAACACCACTTTATATTCGGATTTCAAACTGGTTTTGAAATCCGAAAATATGGTGGTGTGGAGAAAGTGTAGATGTGAGGAAATGAGATGCACAAAAAAATTACCGGTGAGTACCGTCCTGATTTTTAGCAGGCTCATTTACGTTTCTCTTTTCTCATTGAGGAAAAGATAGCTTTGAACGTTATAAAAGTAACAACGAGAATAAGCATTCAAAGCGGAATGAAGAATTATCAAATTTGAGACGTGAGCCTGCAAAATTGAACGTGTAATAGTGATTGTCTCACGGGATGGAAATTTAAAAAGAACGTCAAAAATGAGACATGTCTCATGAGACATCGTATAATAGAAAACAAAGTAACTACAACAAGGGGATCTTTGCGAGTATCATTACTTCTTACTTGCAATACGGGATTTTGAGTCCAAGTTTTCATAATTTACCCTATCATCGCAATCGATTGGAGAGAATTTCTATTATGATGTCCGCAACTCTTTTGTGGTCGAAGATAATCGGATTCCAATCTTCGTCTTTTTTCGAAAACAAGTCCTTTTTATCAGTCAAGAGTATTTAGCAGTAAGCTACATATTTTTCATTTCATACAAATTGGAAAAAACATTCTTTCCGATCGGTTCACATTATAAGGCAGATATCATAACATATATTATTACTGTTTAAATAGAAATTCAAAATCTGTCATTTTTCAGGAGTGGGAGGAGCAAAAGATAAACACGCCGCCTAGCGCTTAAAAATATGTTTGGGACATGTAGAGCGCGGTCGACTGGTTTTCGAAAACACATTGCAGGGAAGTCGTGGAAGGGGAACACCTCGTCTTAGGCTAGGCAATCAAGTTGCAGAAGACCTTTATCGACTTGGTGTGCAAAACTGGAGAGAGCACGCCCGAAATCGAAATTGTTGGCACAAGATGTTGTTTGAGGCTCAGGGTCACCCCGAATTGTAATGCCCACCTAAGTAAGTAACTCTATATGAGTAAATGGAATTTTATCCGCTTTATAAAAGTTCCATGCCATTCTTTTTTTTTTATTTGCCATTGACTAATGTTGCTTTCTTTTGTCAAACGGAAGCGGCAGAAGTAGCTCTCGGCATGATAACCGACTACGGAAACACTTTTCCTTTCTTTTTACGCTTATAAGATTGTTGTGCCCGTGAAGTTTAAACATCAGTGGTATTTAGGAAATCAAAAAGGAATATAATAGGAAAACAAAACGTTTCTGGTGTTTTTTGAAAACTTTATGACTACATTTTTCTGTTTCGTATGGCTCAATCTTTGCAATTCAGTAAGTTACTAGCTACTGATTTATTTTTATTAGTCATGGACTTAGCTGTATGCCTTATTAAAATTGTTTATGTGTACTTTTTTAATGGAACCTCCCCTTTCTCATTCAATTGAAATCGGACCTGATAAATATTTGCGTTTCAGAAGAAGCTTCATTTACTCCAACTGTCTTATGGACCGGAGGACACCGGTGGCGCAGCTACTATATTTTATATATACAATGGTCGTACTTCTTCTCTTTGAAGTGATAACTTCTCATGGGAGAGTAAACCGTTTCATTATGTAACGAGTTACCGCGCCAGTCTGTCTGGTTTCCCTTTCTCTAATGCATGCTTTTCCTCTCTCACTTTTCTCGAGCTAAACAATTTCAATATTAAAAAGCTCATATTAAATTAGTGTTTACTTCTGTTTAGCGTCCCGAAACGCAAATTTATTTTTCTTTTAAGGTGCTAGAAAAAGCTGCGATTTCAAAGAAATGAAAGCTACCTCTGTAAACTGCTTCGGATGTTCGCATAGTCGTAGAATTTTTTTTCTATTATTTCAATTGTGATGTTTATTGAACGTTATGCCACGGCCACCACTTGATTAATGTCAAATCGAACAATTTAACGTTCACACAACAAATTTTAAGGTATGCAAAGATGTGCTCGTAATTTGAGAATTTAAGGCTGTTCTGATGTAAATTATTATACTTATTGTTTGTAAAACATGGAAAATATTCAAACAGCAGTTTCGATAATCATGAAATTCTGTTTCTAAAAACGTTTTTATGATATTGAGTTGTGTTGAATTCATTTTCCAATTCTCTACTGATCTTATTTCGGTTTCTCTTTTCAAATTCGGTCTAAAATCAGAGCAGCCGTGATGATGTCTGGAGTAGAGTTTGGGTTGTTTTTCATATATAAAATCATCGGCATGCCCCAGGGGCGGAACATTCTACCGAAGGTCTCTTCGAGTTCACGATACTCATAACGCCATTTAAGAAAAATAATGCCCAAGAAATTAAACACGTTGAACTTGTTTTCCCGTTTGTTTAGCAACATTTGCAAATTTTTTGCCGAATCGAAATGGCATGGTGCACTTGAGCAGTTTGCTGTTGTTTTATGAACCAAAAAAGTCTAAGTCCGATACTCAGAGTCGACTTAATTAAAAAGTATTTGCAAAATATCAGAAACAAGAACACACACAAAAGCAATCTGATGATAAGCTTGGCAACATTGAATTAACTATAATTCCAGCCATAAAGTGTTTGTTGTTTGTATTGCATGTAGAAGTTGTGATTAGCTTGAAAAAATCAACAACAAAATTGACAATATGAGATTAACTATATTCATGCTTATTTTGACATTCTATTCGATAGAAAGTTAGTCGAATTCAAAAGAAGTGCATTTTGAGACTCGAATGATTCGAATGTTAAACATTTAAAATTTCGAATCGTTCGAGTTTCAAAATGCACTTCTTTCGACTAACTTTCTATCGAATAAAATGTCAAAATAAGCATGATTAACTGCGATTTGAGTCTGTAGCTGCTCCGTCCTAAAGTCATACATCTGGAAGACCTTTCTGTCTTTTGTTCAGGATAGTTCTGTACTTTTGATGCGCATAGTATTTCCGCCGTTAAAAGCATACCAGTTCAACTTGAAACATCGGCATTAGCGAAAATCTTAATTCTACACAAACAGCGCCTAAAATAGGTATGAACCACAAGCTCTAGGTCGGTGCCTTGTGTTATAAATGGAAGGAAATACAATTTTTTGACGATTACGAAAGGCTTAGTTGGAAGGAGCTTTTCACAGCAATGAAATAACTCTCGGAGGACTTACTGATTCTACACAAATTGCGATATCTGTGAAAATAATTGAATTTTCTGGAATCCGAATATCAAAACTCCACGTAACAAACATGTTAACCAATGAGCTACGACCACCACACAGAGTCGAGGTTATGCACACATTTTTCAATAAAAAGAACTTCATTTTGTGTATGTGTTCTTTCAAACCCAAACAATAACTTGGAAATGGATTGATGAGTCAATTACCTTTTTCATCTGTAGTTGCCGTCGTTTTAAAACGTGTAGGCTTTTGATTGGTTTTGGTGAGTTATCATTTTATTTTAGTCTGTTTCAGAGCTTTACATAAAAACCAATATAAGGTTAGCGTAACGCTCTAAAATACATTTTTACAACAAAGTGAGTGGTTCTGTTCATTTAATCAAGGTAAAAATTGTTCGATGGTGTGGAATTGTGAAACATTCAACACAAATTATGTAAGTCATAATAGCACTTTTTATGCCATGATGCAATGCAAGGCGACATTGCCAGATTCTTAAACCAAATTTCTACTTTTAGGCGTAATATTATCAACGTATTTTCAAAGATTGAAAATGCTGTTTTGGAAGCAAATTGTGTCCCTTCGCAGATAGAAAGAGCATTTTTACATGCATAATAAAATTAAAGACTAAGTCAGTGCTTTGTGTCTCTTCCCTTGTTTATTTAACATCCCTTCCATATTCTTCTCAACCACATGTGAGGATGGTGCCTCATTTAACTAAACCATTTAGAGCATTTAGTAAAGCGGCGGAGGTATAGAATGTTTATGCTCATTTGATCGCTTTGCTCACTAAAGAAGAAATCTCCTACATAGATGCTGTTTACGTTTAAGGGAGAGTGCAGGACATGAAAAAAAGAGGTGTCGTGTTTGTGATGTGCCTCATTTAACTAAACCTTTTAGAGCGTTTAGTAAAGCGGTGGAGGTAAAGGATATCATTGTTCTTCAGATCATCATTTAAGAACAAATCTCCTAGATGTATCTAGAGAAAGATAGCAGGACATGAACAGAGAGTTATGTGTGTCATCTTTCTTTTACTGGCAATCTTTCCTGGACAAACAACAGAGAATGGCGAATTCAATCAATCGAGTATATATCCTTTAACAATGCTCTGTTGAATCGGCTGTACTCGCTTTACTATGTCCAGCAAACATTGTCAGTACAGAGAACAGATGTAGATGTCCCTCCTCTCATATATGTGTTGCAAAATATGCTCACTTACTTTTATCGTTCTTAGTTTAAACAACAAACGCTTAACCACAAGTCAACGTACTAGAAGAACCAAAAGTTGAATGACATTAATACACTTTTTCTTAAATTCTAATTATAAAGAAGCAAAATCAAAACTTAGGACAACAACAACTAGTAAATAAAAAAAACGACTATTTTGCGTTTGTTCTCAAGGATGCCATAAAGTTTTAATTGAAGAAAAAAATTAACAAAACAAATAAAAGAAATCATAGTTTGCCGCCAGGATAGGACAATAAGAAATAAGATAGTATAAAAGAAGTGATGATTTTTGTGAATACGGGGATGTGTTTGTGTTTGATGTTGGAACATTCTCTCACTTGCACTTGAAAAATAGTTTTTGTTTAAATTTATTTTCGTGTCTAGACTTCGACTAATACATATTTTAACTTTTTTTTGATTTTTGTATTTTTTTTTGTTTTAACTATGCTAACATGATACCACAAATAATAGGGCTTTTGTTTGTAATGACAATAAAGATAAAGAGTACTTGAATAGTATTTTTTAGATACAAACTATGTAATAGATATACGTATGCATGTAAGAAAAATTATATTCTTCTGCTAAATAAATACATAAAACATATTTTTTTTTCTTTCTTTAAA
The DNA here is from genome assembly GCA_949752695.1 of Melanostoma scalare. NCBI lineage: Eukaryota > Metazoa > Arthropoda > Insecta > Diptera > Syrphidae > Melanostoma > Melanostoma scalare. The sequence continues at coordinate 63,463,113 of OX456985.1, forward strand.
TATTTTTGTTTTGCTTAGTTTTGTTTTCAAGAATCAATCAAAAAGGGGGAAATTATAATAATTTACATTGAAAATATATTAACAGAGAGAGTAATAAAGAAAAAAACAGAGATAAACAGAATGTAAAGGGATCTATATATGATTACAAGAAAAGAAAACTTTACACATTAATAAAGTATGTACTACTATATATATTTTTCGTTTGATATGTGTGTAATAATGTGTGTGGCTGTGAGGAGCGAATGCAAACAACTAATTGGTTGTGATTAATGAGTAACCATTGCACCACCACTACTCTCAGTTGATTTCTTTCTTAATAGCACCACTGCCACTAATTGTAAGTATATATATTTTTAAAGATATTTTTTGTTGCTTAAAACAAAAACAAAAAGCAAAAACAATAAACTATAAACCAAAAGGTAAACTTTAACATCATAAGTTGGCATTACTTGACTTTAGAGTACTAAATGTTCATTTTTTAAAGACCAAATAAAGGCAATTCAAATTTGTTTTTCACTATAGACGACGCTCTAAACGGAGTAATGCAAATTTAAAAAAAAAAGTATATATATATACATTTATATAGATAAATATAAACACATTTAAAAGCGACACAAGTCAAACAACAAGTTTCATACGCGTGAATGAAGAGTAATAGGGAGAACCATCAAACGTGTATTCACAAAAAAAGCTTAAGCCAAATAATAATTGATAGAAGGAACTGTACAAAGAAAAGGCAAACAACTTTTTTTTTCAAACGACAAAAGTGAAACTTTGATCTTAACGACTCCAAGTGAAATAAATTTCTTTTGTTTGAGCCACTTTGAAAAGTTCCCACTGTTTTGTGTTTCTTTTTTTTCGGCAACAAGTTTGATTAATTTTTCACGAGTTGTTTGCATCTTAAATTTAAATTGAAAAATAAAGAGAAGAAAAAAAATTAGCTGGCAACAAAAAATAAAAACGAAAATTCAGTGAGTGTGTTTGCTGTTAAGAGAGAAAACAAACAATAAACAAAAATCTGGCTCACACACAAATAATTATTTTTCAAATGCTCCCCGTTTTTGTTTTTTCTTTGCAAATTTTAAATTTTGAGGAGACCTGTATGTGGTGCTGTATCTGAATCTGAATCTGAATATTTTAACGTGTCAATGGCCGCGACACCAATGTAACATGCTTCAGAATCGACGATGTATTCAATGTAATCGATGGCAATCCATCAATAAATTGCGAATTCTTATCGATAAAGAAAGACTTGGCTGCCGCTTGTACATCGGCTGAAAGTTGATCGTCTGTTGTTTCACCCTCGACAAAATTTGCAGCGCTGTTGTTTCCAATTGGCTGCATTGCCGTCCAATACTTGCACGTTATTATTGTAGCTTGTTGCTTTAGTGCTTTTTGGTTATGTGGTTGTTGATCATCTTCATCACCCCCATCATCGTCGTTATCATTTCCATCATCATCATCATCTGTTGCTTCATTATCATTGTAGTGTCGTTCATCATTGCAGTCGTTGTCAACATCATCATCGTCATCATGGTCGTCATTATCATCGCATGGTAGTATATTCCTGCCGTATTCCGAGTGCGTATCCTTTGTTGTTGCCTTTGTCGAAGTTGTGGTGAGTAGAATGGTTGATAGAGGATCAGATAAGTGAAGTGGAAGTTTCGAGTTGTTGTTATCATGTGCGAGATTGTTGTTATTGTTGTAGGTAGCATTATTGTTGTTGTTGTTATTCAAAGACGAGCACACATTTTGTGAAGCTGAATGACGACGTTTGCGATCGAATCGATTGCAGATTTTAAATTTGTTCGAACTCAAGAAACACTGCATGCGCTTTGAATCGTTTAAGCGTCGTTCGTTTATTTCAAATAAAGCCGAATTCTCGTCTCCCGGGGACATGGGGACGGTGGCGGCGTGTGATGACGATTTGAGCAGATTTTTCATGTTTTTGCATGCGATCTTTATGGTCTCTTCATCGTCGTGGCCATCAACTTGGTTATGATCTTTATTCGCTTGCTTCGAAGTGTTTACGTGCAGATACTCTTTCGCTTCTGCGTGCTCCTCCTTTGCCTCGTCGTCTTCATCGGCCAAAGATATTCCTTTTCGGTCGGGAGATGTCTTGCCCCACAATTCAGCCAGATTTGAATACTCCCAATTCAATTTTTCCAAGTAAGAATCGTTGTTGTTGTTGTTGAGACGAGAAAATATGTCAATGGGGTTTTTCCAGATTATATTCTCATCGGAGTTCCACAAGCCACCAATATATTTCGCATCGTTTACGCATTCAGCTACTTTGCCATCAGACCCAGAATTGACACCACCGTAAGCACCACCATTAGTCATACCGAAACAATTAACATTTGGGACACAACCAACGCCTACACCTACCGCTCCCAAGGCATTTGCAAGAGTATGGGCATTTTCTGGACGTAGGAGGTCGGCAATTAGTTTGTTGACATTATAAAGTATGTCCTTTTGCTGTTGGTCCTCTTCTTCCAAATCGCCACATCCAGCCGGAGTAGCCATGGCTTGGTAAAATTCACAATCACGTATTGTTTCGGCATCTAAATCAGTATCGTCCCCCTCGTCCATCTCATCTCGCGTAGCATTTTGATCCTCCCAATCACTGCCAATGTACAGATCCTGCATATATCTAAGATCGGACATAATCTCATCACCTTCAACACTCAGTTCGGCCTTGAGCAAACGATTAGCCGGTTTGGATTTCATTTCATTGTTGCAAGCCGGACACATTCCCCAGAGTGTGTGCGAGGCGTTGTTGTTGTCTATACATTTCTTAGTTATTTCGACCATTGACCACTGATCCATGCTAACAGACTCAGCGTCGTCTTTCGGGTTACTTCTCATACCGCCGATGCATCCTATGTCCATCCATTCATCTTCGTCTTCATCCCCGATTTCGTTGGTAGGGTGGACATTAGCGGTTTGTATTGGTAAATAACTCGAGGAAGTGGCGGCTGCTTGATAACCCATAACATTTGATCCAATAACATTGCACTCAGTTTGACAAGCCTGATCAGTGTTTTTCACACGGAAACGAATCAAGAACTCTGATTGAGAGCTCCTTGCTGATCCAACCGAAGAATTGCAATCACGACTAGCTGAACGCATTGGTGTCTGATAATGACTTCCACTCACTGAACTATCCTCCTCAGCAAGAACATCCGAACGTGTGTACTCCAAATACTTCTCCGACTCCAAATATAAATAACCACTGTTTGAGCGTTCGAATTCCACCGTGTCCAGGTTGCTGGAGATCTCAAAGGTATGCCCATCGGCATAGCTCATTTTAATTGGATGGAAATGGGTTCTCTCCGATGTTAGGAGATTCTCATCATCCGGTGGCGTAGAAGAGTTTAATTGATGGCGATAATCAACTTCGGCTTTTTCCCATTTTGCGACTGGTTTTGCATCGATTAGTTTTGCATAGGATTTAATACGCGAATATGCAAGGAAGCCACTGGATGTGGCCGAATGATTAACCAGTGTTATGGTTGAACAAGTCGAGGTCGTAGCTGAACTACTACCAACAGCTTCACCACCTGCGACATTCCTATCGAAATTACAACCATTTTTCTTACCCAACGAGGCGACGGCAGACAAAGATCCTCCACCGCCATACAATTCAGTCAGCGTTGTCGGATTTGATGAGCTCCATGATTTCACATCTGCCTGTAAATTGTTGCCAGCTGAAAGATGCCAATTGGGATTACCACCAAGAAAAGATGAAGATGAGGATGGTGCTGAATCAACGAAATCATTCGTGTAGCAACTACGTGCTGAATGATCCATTGTCGATATGGATGAAGAGGACGATGATGAAGTTACAATCAATGGTTGCTGTTGTTGTTGTTGTTGCAACTGTTGTTGAACATAATGATGCTGAGTTGCTGTTGCACTGCCATGTGGTACACCATTGATGCCTTCAGACCATTTGGATGCCTGGTATGGGTAGAAGTATGACTTGCCGTTGCCATCCGTCTGAAAATAATTGTTGAAATATATATTCAGAAACACAGTTATCGTTGGTTAAAATTTAAGAAAAATAAAACAGCAACAAATGAAATATGAAACAAAAGTCAGCACAGTATAACAACGTCTCCGCTTACGAAACGTGAATGTTAACTTTGGTGTTAATTGTATTTTATTTTCCTAAAACTACTAAATTAGCTGAAAAGGCGAATAAAACATCAACATTTTCGATACTCAAATTAAGGGAATGATAAAGAAAGAATACAGGAACTGCACACAAACAAACACAAGACTTCAACAAAACAGTTGTAGCAACTTTCAGTACAGGGAGAGAGAAACAAAAACCTTCACCTAACGAAATGTGGAAAGCATTTGTATTTTAGGTTAGCTTAGATGTGGCTGCCGGTATACGGAGACCGACACACTTAGACCACAGAGGGAACATTGTGATACCACTGAGACCAGAACGTTGATCGACCTTTGGTTCCTATCTATACCCTAGAAAGAGTTGAAACACCCTCTAAATCGACTAACGAGTTAATCACCAGTTAGTCAAACCATCCAGAACTTTGTACGAAAAGGGAGATACTTTTAAGGGTATTTATTAGCTAAATCGCTGGTGTCATCGAAAAAGTAATCATTTAGGTGAGCTTTCCGTCTGTTAGCAAGTCCAGGGCATGAGCAAAGGAGATGTTGGTTTGTCTCCTATTCCTCCTCGTCCATGCAGCTACTGCAGAAGTAATTCGTATCTTAGTATTGGAAAAAACTAATCAAAAAGGAAAAGCGAGGAGTTCAATAGCTCTCCAAAACATAACTCAACTTGGGGTTCGCCGCAAAGAACAAGATCAACTACTGCTTTGAACAAACAATGTTTACAGCGCCATAAACTCACAAAAATTCTTTCGGGTAACTCATTCAGAAAAGCAGTGGAACGCCTGAAATTGCTTCTGTTTAGTTTGGTCTTTGTGAAAGCGAAATATCTTTGCATCCCAAATTTCCGAGACGTGCATAAATGAGTGCTTCTTGAGTGGATTCTGATCTCAGTTCGATAATCGAAATTCTCTTCTCAGGAGACTTCCGGAACCATCCGAATGCTCTTTTTTCGAAAGTGGAAAGTGCTATCTGTTGAACAAGAACCTTGTAGAAATAGAAGTAGCTAAAGAAACGCTTGTTTGAGGAAATTGAATGATGCCACGATAGGAATGAGATTTGAAAGTTTGACCAAGAGGTAAAAAGATCATATGCCAGAATGACAAACCTAAGACTTAAGCCTATAAAGACAAGCAGGTAAACAAAGTAATAGAATCGCAGTCGCTAGAGACCAATTCTGCAAACTGCTTGGTGGGGATGATGACATAAATCCTTGTCCTGATAGATTGTCATAATCGACTAAGACAATGAACAACAATGCCGTCCTTCCGGCATAGAAGTTAAGCTTACCTACGATTTATATTCTATTGGACTCTAAAGTCATATGTTGGATCGGCTTTGATTTTTCAAGCGAAAAGTGAATTCACTTCTCTGTGAAACTGTCACATAGTTTTTTGTCTCTTTTATTTGGTAATGGCGGAAGGGGAAGACCTCGTCTTAGGTGGCACAATCAAGTGGATGAAGACTTCAATCGACTCAGAGTGCAAAACTGGAGAGAGCTCACCCGAAATCGAAGTCGTTATAGAAGGATGTTGGTTGAGGCCCAGGTTGACCCCGAACTGTAATTCCCACCTAAGTAAGTAAGTAAGTTATTTGGTGACTTCTACAAACTACAAGAAACTTGATAACTTTTTAAGATTTAAGATCGAGCCTAGCTTACACATTAATCTGAAAGCAAACATTCAAATTTATTAGTTCACTCACCTTGAGTTGATCTTGGGTCTTCTGATTGTTAGAAGTTGAGTTTAAGACCTTCATAAAGAAACTTTCATCTGTATCAGGATAACTTGAATTGGAATTCTCTGACCAAATAGTGCTCTGAAGGAATACACCAATTGGTGAGGTCTTGCCGCCGGCTCTCTTGCCTCCAACTGATTTATCAAAATCATCTCCGCTACTACCCTGAATAGGCATAGAGAAATAATTATTCTGTCCATCAGATTGGGTCAAGTTTCCGATCATAGATGCACTAGTCAAGCCCGCGTTCGAGTACTCAAAACACTCCTTGAACTTGTCTATATCGTAACAATGACTGTAGTAGTTAGTCCAAAAGTTCTTTAAGTCCTCACTTCTTTCCGCAACAATTGATGGAACAGCTGCATCAATCGTAGATTGTAACATCGACTGATTAATGTTACTAATCATGCTGTCACTTGAATTAGAATTCTTCCAAAGCGCCTCTACATTGCTATTGAATTTTGCTTTGAATTGTGCAAAATCAAGTTGTTCGGACAATAAAGCGGCCGACGACGTTGTTTCATGATGATTATGACGATGATGATGATCCTGATGATTTGAATGATCGGGAAGAAAATCTTGCTCGTTGAGGGAATCATTTGAGATATCACGTTCGTACAAGCGACGAGCTGTGCTCAAAGATTTTTCGGTTGTATCGGACACCGATGAAACGTTTCCATCTGATTTCGAATTTTCGACAAGTTTGTCGCATAGGGATACTTCTACCACACATGGATCGGCCAGCACTTTGGCCATCTGTTCATCGTTTTGAATAGTGGTCAGTTTTTTATTTTGCTTTTGAACAGCACCGATGGCGGCGAAAGCCGATGAATTTTCAGCAGACGACTTCATTTCATTCATCATGGATTTTTTTGGTTGTTGCTGTTGTTGTTGTTGATTATCGTCATGATTTTCATAAGAATTTTGACGTCCAACACTGCTGTTTCCACAACCACCGATAGCCATATTGTATGCGGCACTTTCTGATGTGCTCCGATTACGATTGTTTTGCTTGACTATGAATTCTTTAATTAGATCTCTTCCCATTTCCCAAGAGCCTTCAAAATCTGTATCCCAAGTTGGTGAGCTAGATCCACCGCAGTATGAATTTTTTCGTATATTATTGCCAGCAGTTGTTTTTCCTTTGGACATAGCTAAAAAGAAATACAAAAGGGAGACCATTTTAAACAAAATCTTACCATCAGGTGGATAAAAATTAAACACATAAATATTCATTGAGATAGGAAAAGAACTGCAAACTTAAGAAAAGGATTGGAGAGTTGGTATGGAAGACCGTTGCCAAAAACTTTTTCAACGAATTAATTTTGAACATAACTACTAAATCTAGGTATCTTGAAGAATGAGTATCCGATCAAATCCTTTGTAAAGGAATGCATGTGGATATGTTCTGGGAAAGTGTGGAACAGATTTTCATGTTTTTCAATTCTCTAAAAATCAGCGGCTTTTGTAATTTTACTTTTAACATAGCGAAAGAAAAGATTTTTTGTCTTGGCCCAAAATTCTTTGGCTTTACAGAGTTTTGTCATGATTTTTGTCGTACAGTTTGGTAAAGGGTGTTTTTTAGAAGTATAGAACTTCGAATTGAAATAAAACACAAGAAAATCGTTTAAATGTCCATCAATGATATTGGAAGGATAATTTTATGCCATTAATGTTTAAATATGATTTCGAGCATGTGGCCACCGCGGCTGGCTCGAATAAAGTCAAGTCTAGAGGTCCAATCTTCAACCACTTTTTCGAGCATTTGAGGCTTTATGTCAGCAATAACGCCACGAATGTTGGCTTCAAAGCCCCCTAACGTTTCTGATTTGTTGACGTAGACGAGCGACTTCACGTATCCCCAAAGAAAATAGTCCAATCGTGTCAAATCGCACGATCTTGGTGGCCAATTGACAGGTCCATTCCGCGAAATTATGCGCTCATCGAATGTTACCTTCAATAAATCGTGCGCTGTGTGGCATGTAGCGCCGTCTTGTTGGAACCACATCTCATCCACATTAATGTCATCCAATTCAGGAACAAAATAGTCGGTTGTCATGGATAGAGCAATTGCATGGTCTCGCGGCTTAATTTTTGCACAAGCTGGATCTTATAAGGTCGTAAGTCAATATCTTAGAGCAAAATCTGGCGAATCGATTCATTCGGGTCCTCTTCAACACTTTGCTCTACAGCGGCAATTGTTTCTTCGTTGCGCACTGTTCGTCTTTGCGGATGCGTATTATCACATAAATTAATCGTAGTGCGAAAACAATCAATAGTTAGTTGAATTAATAGTACTGACGGACGATTATGTCGACCATAAAACGGACGGAGCTTGCGGTAAACTTTGCGAACTGAATCATTATTTTCGAAATAAATTTGCACGATTTGCAAGCGTTGTTCTTTTGTCAACCTGTTCATGATGAAATGGCAAACAAAACTGAACATAAATGGCATTGGAGTAGGCCGATTTTACCACAAGATGTCAGTTTTATCCCTATTCGAAAAACCAACATCTAAAAAAAAAAACACCCGATAAGGGCCAACAGAGGTCGTAAACCTGTCGTTTTTAGATAATCGGATAGTCTATTCCGCTATTCCACAAATGTTTGCCCTAAAAAAACATTTTTTGTTTTCTGTTGGGATTCGACCCAAGAACTTCTCGCGTAACAGGCAGACATCCTACCCATCACGCCAGGGCTACGCTGGTACAATACAACCTGATGGCTTGACGAAATACCATGCAAGGTTCCTGTTCTAGACAACGACTTGAAGAAAAATGAAGCAGTCTTTTTTTTTCTTCCTCGATGCGTTAGGAGCTTCGTGATGAAGGGATCAGAACTCTTCCTCGTCTCTTCTTCATGCTAATCACCCGACCGTGAAAGAAAACATTATGATCCCTAAAATCCCAGAAAAAAGATTTTGCAGGCGTATTAATTTATTATTAAATAACGACAACAGGTTCAAATTGACCCAAGTTAAACGGAAGTAGAAAAAGTTCTGACGATAGCTATCACTACTCTGATGAAAGACGGCGGCCGTGGTGCATTGTTCAGTTGATATACCGGACGAGTGGGTTCGAATTCCACTTTTCGGGTTTCCACTTTTCTTTCAGTATCCCAATTTTATCTGGGCGCCGGCCTTGAGGTTATATGTGAAATAACTACCACCTTGTTTTTCATCTACTGCAACACAAAAGAAGGGGAAAGCTGCTACCTTGGTAGTACAATGAACCGGCAATTAGGTCTGAGAGCTCCAAAATACCATAAGCCTCTCGTTTTTAAACAAACTAATCTACTTACTTTAAAATAAAACAAAAATTAAACCGAAAAAAAAATTGTTTTTTCTTACCTTGATTACGTCGACGTTTAGATTTCCTTTTAACCCCAGCCGTATTACACAGTACAGTGTTACAATCACCACTCTGTGATCTACTCAACAACGCTGATGACACACCACCGTCAGCAACACAAATAGTTTTTTCAGCAGTTGCCAATGACAATTCAGAAGATAATAATTTACCACTACCACTATTACTTTTTGTTTCGACTACAGTATTCGAAGAACTACTTGCAGTTGTTGTATTTTTGACAGATAAATTTATTTTTCTATCCACTGGCCATGTCAATGATTTCGTATTGCGCCTTAACAATCCAATTGAATCTTCCATTTCCTTCGAGAGAGCCGGAAATGCTCGATAATAGCGTTTAAAAGGATCCTCGACATCGGAAGCAAGTTGTTGCTTTGCCTTTTTGGAAACTGCTGACAATGCTTTTGTTTCGGAGAGTTTCGTTTTAAATGTTTCTTTAGTGGCAGCATTAGCTGCTTTTGTTAATAGTTCTTCTTCCTCTTCTTCTTCCTCGTTTGCTTTACTGAGTGATGATGAATTAGGTGTAGATTTTAGTGCTGAAGTAGCAATATGCAAATTGTCATCCTCCTCTAGACTGGTCGATTGTTTCTCAATATCAATAAGCTTCTCACATAGTTCATCCACAAGGTTTTCAATCTTTGTAATCTAAACAACAAGAGACAAAAACAAAAACACCCAGCTCACAAATTTGTCTTATAAAAAAAAATGTAAATAAAACAAAATCAAACCTCTTGTTCCGAAGAGACAATTTCCATTAAACATTGAACTGCTGTTATTTTCCTTAGGGTATCCGTGTCGCAAGGTGGATAACGTTTGCTGTTGCCCTTTCGGTTAGCTAAAAATGTCTACAGTTTGTATATAAATTTGTTAATTGGATTTTTATTTAAAAAATAGAGCAAATTGATTTTAAATAATTGTATTTTCAAATTACTTCTAGATTGCTGAATTCAATGGGATCATTAAACTGAACAGACGATTGCAAGAGAGATAATAGAAGTCTAGAATATATGAGGGGTGCCTCAACGCCTAATTGCTCCAATCTTGACACTAACCAATCAGAGATGGCGTTCACCGCACGTGTTGATACAAGCTGGGGATACTTCATACCTGCATTCGAGAATGTAAATAAAGAATTTTTGTTTTGGTTTTCTTCGTCTCACAACATTTTTGTTTTTTTTTTTTTTGTTTATTCTCTAAAAACAAAACTACTTCACAAAACAGCAAAAACAATGTACATCAACAATAGAATTTTTTTTTCTTTTTTTTTTTTCAAACAAAGAAGAATTTTTGTAAATTTAAATACGAGTGCCGAAATAGTTCAACTTTTGTGTGTTTTCTGTGATGGGAAAGAGAAAGACGTTGATTTTTTTTTTTTACTGTTTTGTCGCTTCATAACATTTGTAATGTGTTTCTAATTGACAAACATGTAGGTAAACAAATTGAAAATAAATGCAAAGCGTGCAAACACAAAACATTGGTTGTAAATAAAATTTTGGGAGTTTAGGTCCATTGCATTTTTAAGGAAGAATATTTTAGATAGGAGAGAGTCTGTTCAAATATTTTGAAAATGTTTATAAACTTCATGAAAGAGAAGGAAAAAATAATTAAATTAATGAATAAGCGGCATTTACTTTACAACGACGAATGATTGGCAATGTGCCTATCCTCCTTACTTCCCAAGACCCCAGAAAAACTTTTAAAAACGAATATCCGCTTAAAAATTTGTGGTTTCGCAATCCCAACAGACGTACTTAAAAGGCAAGTCAGTGGAGAATGCACTTCACAAAGAGGTTGGAACTATTTAGCTATCAATTTAATACAAATAATACAAGTTTGGAAGCATTTTTCGATATAGAAGGAATCTAGGACAACGTTGAAAATAGTTCTTCTCGCGAGGTACTAATTTCCATCAATATCAAGCCAACGCTGTCGAATTGGATTGACTCCTTGCGAATAGTAAAATTCAGAAATGGGTGCAAACACCTTTAACGTTTAGATTTAAATTTTTTAGAGGTACTAAACAAGGTGGGTTTTTGTCTCCACCTGTGGAGTCAAAGTCAAGGTCGTAAATGATATGGGATCACTGTGATATAACTGGGATCTACACGGAAAGTTAGCTGCTTATATTCGGGTTTTTACTCTCAAATTCAGTCAGAATTCAATAACTACTCCACTAGATAAAGAAAATAACAGAATTTACCAGAACTTTCTAAAACTACCAATGACAGGTGGTCTCTTTAGAAACTTACCGGGTTTCTACGAGCATATGGCCAAACATTTCTGGTAAGAAAACGGATTTTTTACTTCAGTTTACCAAGCCTCGTTTCTCTCGCGGGTCACAACTTATTCATTATTTCACTTCCTTTCAAAATGCCCAAGCTTGGTCAAAACTAGAAAAGCAGCCCTCGAAGAATAAAACTGGGGGATATCTCAAATCTGCCACTCAAAAATTCATTCATAACTCCAGATAATTTGATCCAATTCGAGATCCCCATTACTATAAATCAATCCAATCGCTTTCCATCCCCCATCCTCCTCTCTACGTCTTATATTTTGATTATTCGGGGGGGCCGATTGACCCTTAGAGATTCGGCCCCATCCAACCAAAGCTAAGACTGAATAGCAGTAACAAAGGGAACTCGAAAGGCAACGACAGACAAGTTAGTTTTGAGACGTTCGAATTCAACGAATCAAAGAGGTTAAAATGTCTCATCTGCTGAAAAACATTCAAAGAAGTATGTCGCATGCAAAATTTTAGATAAGTTGGTGCGATTTGCCAAAATTTAAAAGTTTTTTTTACAGTTTTTTTTACACAAACTGAGTTTTGTAGTCCTCGGAGCTGTTTTCAAAAAGAACAGAATCGGAGTAGCAGATGAAAAGAACCTCAAAAATCTTACACAAAAATGATTACAACTGACGATACAGAATGGGTCATTCCGTGTCAAATCGACCACTTTTGTCAGATGTATTTGTAGACTTGTCTTATCATATCGAGCTGCCTTAGAAACCAACGTATTGGCAATCTTCGTATTATTGTTAATCAAAACTAGAATACTCATTTTGCCAAGTGTTTCAGAAATTAATCTTACTTAATTCCTGCACAAAACGTTGGAAGGAATTGTAGACGTTCATGCAATTTAAAAATCTCTACGAGCTATCGAAAGGACCCTCTGTGCAGAGGATGTCTGCCACAGACGCAACATGTTTACCAAAGTGAAATATTTTGGATTGAATTTCCACTATCCAAACTCTGACTAGAAGGTTTTTGCGGTGGCCATTTTTATCGACACAGAGGGTGCTTTCGATAGCTCAAATTTTAACGGTATATGCAACGCGGGCAGAGAACATGGTGTCGATGAATCATTAGTACACATATTGCTCCAGAACACGTGCTTTAAGTGCTAAAAATGACCTTTACGTCAATCCCCTAACACGGAGATTGTTCTCTTTACTAACCGAGGGAAACTGACCGGTTTGACCAACCACGCACTTAAAGGCGTTAGCTTCCCTTCCCCTTTTTAAATGAAGTGAAACACAAGCTTTAAAACTGAGAATCTTTTGGTAGGACATGGAGTCTGTCACCAATAATGTTCTTTTGGAGCCATACCTCTATAATCAGACCAATCATCTTCGATTAGATGCAATCGGCAAAAAAATTTTTAGGTTTTTACGAACTTGTGCTCAAATATTTATATATTTAATTTTTAAATAATAAATAAGCTTTAAAGGGTATCGCCCTTTGTAAGGAATCGGCAATCAAGAGAGCAATTTCACAGCAATTGAAAAAATGTTCGGAATCGACAAAGGTCCTCTCCATTCCTCACAAAGTATTGTTGCGAGAAATGCGTTAGGCCCGGACCTAACCAAGCTATTTCTTGCTTTTTTATGTTCATTTGGAGAAAAGTATTATCCGAGTAGTATAAATTAGAAATGATTAAAATTAACAAATGCTCAATTCCATATTGTTTGCTTTTGTTATCTTTATGTGAAAAGAATAAAACTGATATTGTTTCAATAGTTGAAAGTTTCTTTACTATGCAGATGTTATTTTTGTTTTGTGGAGCATAATCATAAATGATTTTTTTCAAAATAATTTTCATGTAGATAAGATTGAAAACAGGTTAGAGGTGGTTTGGTCCGTCCGATTAACTTGAAACTCACAGGATTAGTTATGGCCATGTCAGTAGTGAACTATCAAATTAGGAGCCAATAATAACGGGTGATTTTTTAAGAGGTTTAGAACTTTTTTTTTTTTTTAAAACACAAAAAATTCGAAAAAATGAATGAAATATTTATTTGAATCGATAGTTTGAACCTTGCAATTTAATGTTTAAAGATAATTTCATGCAAATGTTGACCGCGGCTGCGCCTCAGGTAGCCCATCCGCTGAGTCAAATTTTGGCATACTCTTTCACACATATCGGCCGGTATCTCACGAATGAATGCATGGATGTTGGCTTCCAGTGCGTCAATCGAAGCGGGCTTGTCCCTATAGACATTAGCCTTGACATACCCCCACAAAAAATAGTCTAATGGTGTCAAATCGTACGATCTAGGCGGCCAATTGACCGGCCCGAAACGTGAAATTAACTGTTCACCAAACTCGCCTCGCAATTGCGCCATTGTTTCGCGTGCTGTGTGGCATGTTTGATAGTAAAATTCAATAATTTGCAAGCGTTGTTCATTTGTAAGACGATCCATGGTTAAATTGCAAACCAAACTGAAGCTGTTTGACAGTGACACAAGGTACTAAACACACGTCAGCTGTCAAAACCAGTGTTGCCAAAACCAAACCAGCTAAAAAATCACCGGTTATATAATAACAATAGCGATAAGGAAAAACCATCGGGAAAAGTTGAGGCAAATGAAAACATGAATTTTTTCCTGATGAGCGTTTATAGCGAACATAGCCATGTTAACCAACTTTTTTTATTGAAACTGATGACATGAATTTAGACGACCTTTGGTTCGTGCAGGATGGCGCGACAGACCACACATATCACGACACAATTGATCTTTTAAACACCGAATTTTCAAATCTTAGGAAGTTATGCCAAAAATCCTGAAACGATTCAAGCACTTCAGGCCGAATTCATTGAAGCAATTCATGAAAATTAAACCGAGAAAGTGCTTTTTATGGCAATGAATTAACTATCGGAGGACTTGCCAATTCCTCGCGAAAGGCGTGGAAAAACATTTTGTGCCAGTGAGGATGATTGTTATTACGCATAATATTGCATTATCAATACATATTATGCATACAAAGAATTTCCAGCCACACTTATTGCGGCACAATGGCGCAGTAGGTCAAACTGAATTCCAGAATACAAGTTAAGCAAAGCACTCTGGAGTTCAATCAAAAAGTAACAGGCAGGTCGATGGATATATGGTGAATAAAATTAAACCACCAAAGTGGGCAGTTCTACTTCTTTTTAATAAATAAAAATAATAAAACTTTCTGTTCGAACCTCCAGCGTAACAGGCATATTCATTTTCGTTTTTTTTTTATCAATCCTTGTTGTTTTTACAGGCAGACATGCTAACTACGGGCTTAAAAAATTCGTCCGATCCCTTTAATTTAAATTTTAGTTCATTAAAGAATAGAACCGTCTTCTAATTAAGTTTAGAACATCTAAGATGTGTTTTAGCACATTTCAATCTTGCACGTTGCGTCGTGTCGGTTTTTAAGTAAAATAAATGGCTTGTTTACAGCTCGAAGAGATTCCAGGTTAGCGCTATCAATAGCTCTTCAACGGATCGTTCTGAAAGAGATCTCTAAGTCTTGTTCGTGTTGTATTTTTTTAGAGAATATGAAAGGGTTTCAAATTCTTTTATTAAGCAAATTAACCTAATGGCTAATTCCATGTTTTTTGGCGATAGTTCTGATTGATTCATCGGTTTGAAAATGTGATAGTAGTTTTTCTGTAAATTCAGTAGAATTTTTTGTCGGGACCATATTATATAAGCTCATTTAATTTGAGTTTTGAATTGCGATCCTTAGGATCACCAAATGGACGCAAATAAGTTCTTGGAATATGCCTGATTAAAATTTCAAGTTCAGGACGTAATTAGGAGTAGCGAATCGAAAGTTCGACTGGAAGCGAACCTCATTTTTTGAGTTACTATTAATAAACAACATTTCAAAACTGCAGACCAAAGTGGGGTGGTTTTGTCTAGCTACTTTCTAATGAATTTTAAACAATTGTTTTTTTAGAAATACATATATGAAAATCTAAACTTAAATTAATGCTTAAATAAAATGTAAAATACATATGTTGCAACTAAGACAAAAAAATTACTATAAAAGTATCACGAGTGTTTTCACTTTTCTTCGAATCTTTCCAATGTGAGATTTGTTCGTATTTTAGATTTGACCATCACAAAGCCCGTTCCAGCATGAATATAATTAGCTCAGCAATGCACTCTACTCTGTTTAATAAAACAAAAAAACAAATCAACTATTGAGCATTTTAAAGTTGGCAATATGCTTCAACAAGTGAGTGGCATCATGGGATAAAAGTGAAAGAGCAAATGTAGGTGGCACTAAATAGCATAATAGGAAAGTAATTGTTGCAAATTTATTTCCCAAATAATCGAACTCGATAAACAAAGACGGATTATTTCGTTTTCCAGTAATGTTGGTTGTTGCAAAGAAGGAATTTTGAAGTTACCTATGACTAATGGGAAGGACATCGGGTTCGAATCAGCAGAGATGTAAACCAATAATAGACATATTGGTCTTTTCATAGGCACCAACTAGATAGATCAGTCAACACAATTGTTTGCTGAGAAATAAAATTTGTAGTATATCTCTTTATGTGTGCTGGTTACAATAATGCTGAGTTGCTACAAAAACGCACCTAAAGGCTGAACTACTTCGAAACACAAAGTGAAAAGTTTGTATCTCTACCTATGTCTCAGTTTAAAAAAAGGATTTTTGAAAAAGCTAGCTCATGTCGGAGCATTCACTTTGAAAAATTTCTATTTTTCCTGAAAGGTTGCGCTTTCATCACTAAATTCCTGTAGTTTTCATAACGAAAGCTGATTCAAAGTGTCAAACAAATTCTAAAAACATAAGATTAAATGTCAAATGTGTTGCATAATTTGAAGCATAGTCAATTGAATTTAGTGAACATTAACCCTAACCAGCTCCCGAAAACATAATTTTTTTTTTTATATCGGTTTTTGATTTTTCATTTGTTTAAAAATAAAAATACTTTAAAATCAAATATGCAAGTTTTCAATTTAAATTTTTGGCAAAAATTTAAAAAAAATCAAAGATGCCATTTTTAAAAATCAAATTTCTTTTAAAAATAAGTAAAAAAAAAAATACATTAACAAATAATGATACGAAATCTTTTTTAAATGACCAAGGACTTTTTAAACAAAAATTTCGTTAAGATCTGATAAGCCATAAACGAGAAAACATACGGTACTATGAGAGGTACAGTATTTAGACATTTATCATAAGCTTTTTTACATCAAGGCAACCAAAAATTAGTCACTCACATAAAATTCAATTTAAATCGTTGGATACGCTTTCGAGCAAAATGACAGGTAATGTTAATTGAAAACCTAGAAACCCCATCCCCAAAAACCCCTCTGCAGGCAACGTCCACAGACCCTAACTGCAAATTTCGAAGAAAATCTATCAGGAGTTTTAGACTATATCTTTATATACAAACAAATAGACAGACAGACATAAAGAATTGCAGAACCATGCAATTACAAAACTTGCCTATAATCGCAAGTAAAAAAGGGATCAACTTTAGAAAATAACATTTACTGGACACAGTGTTTCAACTTTTCTAAACAAATATCATTGTTTGTTTCTTTCAAACTGTTCAATAAAACAAAAATTAAAATACAATATTGTGTATCTTTCAACAGAAACCATGTAAGACATGCAAGGGATATAGAAATCAGGAAAACAAATACAAAAAGAGAGAAACGAAATGGACCTAATTATTATACATATTTAAAATCTTTCAGCCAAAACACATAACAAATTTAACTAAACTCTAAATACCAATAACTAACACATAATTCAGTGTTATTAACTAAAACTATATTTTATATCGTGTGATGATAAATGAAAAACAAAACTTACCTTAGAATTCTTTATAAACGATGTCATTCAGTGATCAAGTGATGTAATCCAATTTCGACGATGAAATTGGATTTTTTGGCCGCGTTAGTTGGGCGTCCTGCGAGGAGGAGACGCAGCTGGCCTGCTAGGTGGATGTAATGATTTTTTCTATTCATGTTTTATTTGTGCATTAGCACTAAAAGCCGAACGTGTTAATGGATTCATAATGATAATAGTGGCGCACATCTTTAGATCGATAATTTGTAAATTATTATTATCTAATCTAATAATTGTCTTCAGAGAGAGATAAAGAGAGACAGAGATAGACAGAGACAGTGTCTTCAGATGATGGAGTTTCGGTTTTAGGTGAGATAGGCAATTCTTATGTGATTTTTTTTTGGTTTTGTGTATTTTTTTTTTTTTAATAAACAAATCTATTGAAATTTATTTAGTGTAAGTATGTGCTTTTCTTGCAGAAAGAAAATAAATAATTTGCAGATTTGTTGCTGTTGTTGTTCTTTGTAGGGTGTGAGTGTGTTAATAACGTTTCCAATATGAAATCATAAAATGATTTGTTGGTTATCTACTTTTCTCTTCCTTGGTTTTTTTTTTTTTTTTTTGTTAATATACAATCCCCTTTAGTAAATCATAATGTAAGTGATTTTGATTTTGCTGTTCTTTAATTTGCGTCGAAGCAAATTTTAACACGGCGAATTAATTATGTTGGATTAAATAATGTTTTGGGGAGAGAATTATTTTTTATTTTATTAATGTAATTAAGGTTTCGTCTTCGTTAGGGTCAAAAAATGTTGTGTAATAATTTTTTTGACTTTTGTCCGGTATTTCTCTTTTGATGAGGATGTTTTTGTTCTTGATGTTGTTGTTTAAAAATCCATTGCTGAATCAGTGTTTAAAACTGAGTACGCCTTTTTGCGGTCTCCACTCTCATGAATTTATTTGTTTTCTAAAATGACAAAGAGAAAAAAAAGTATTTTTAGTTAAGAAATCGTTTTTCAGAAGTAAGTTGGCAAATGGAGAAATGTTCTAATGGGTTCGATGAACTGAAAATGGTCTCTATATTATATACATGCTATCAAGACAACTCGTATCACTTCTTTGCTAACGAAAAATAAAAATAAATCCCCAAAACTAAAAACCAAAAGAAAAAAGATTTCAGCGCAAAATGAAAGAAAATTTGCGGGGATTTTTGTTAGTTCCCAAAATTTTTTATACAAAGCTTTAGTTGTGGTCCTTAGAACAGTACTGTAGCATTCTATGGAATGTTACCAAATTATTTTCTGTTAAACAATTTCAGGGCACTGTCTGCTTTAATTGGAAGAATTAGATTAATGTAAAATAACAATCAACGTGCAAATGTTGGGGATCTGGGGTAGCATTACAGCATCAGTGATCGAGTTAGTGAGTGGCATCAGCGATCGAGTGGAAGCGTGCCATTGACAGTAGACGAAGCGCTGCGAATTAAAAACGGTTTTTTGATGGAAACGAATACAAATATCTTGGTTTGCATTTAAAAAAAAAAAAAAAAACCTGAAGATGGAGACGCATTTCAAGGAGAAGCTGCAAAAGTCACAAATGTCAACCAACATTTCGCAGCAAAATGCAGTAGCGGAAGTGATTCTGCTGAATGATTCTCAAGGCTTGGGGATTCAAAAAATTTAACGCATTTGAGCAAATTTTAAGGTATTATCTGAAGAGGATGTTTCATCTACCACTAAATACGCCAAACTATGTAATTATGCTTGAAACGTCATATACATAAAAACACTAAAATGACAAGCGGAATATTTGCAGTCTTTCAGTTGCTCGAAGTCCGGCTTATCAAGAAAATAGTCTATGAAGCCATTCAAAATCAACAGAGTTCAATTCCGCTAACAAAGTGAAAGCGAATTAAAAACATACCAATTCAGAATGAGAATTGAGAACTGCAAATATGTATTGTAAAACGGGAGAATAGTGTATTCTAACATAATTATATTAACAAGGGTCATAGTCTATGCCATTTCTCAGGTTCTAGACCATTTTTGGCTCAGTAGTTTTGAAGCCTTTTCAATGCAAACACTAAGTACTCGTTTACTTTCCCGTTCCGGTCGGAATATTGGCATAAAATAAAAATATGAACCTTTCTCTTGGATCACTCTATCTATTAAAAAATAAACCACATCAAAATCCGTTGCGTAGTTTTAAAGATCTAAGCATACACACTGCGAAAGAGACTTTGTTTCACAATATGAACGAATAAGGATGGAAGAAGAATTACAAATATTTGTTAATTTTGGAGGCGTTCAAAACAGTGGACTTCGAAAAACAAATCTTAAGATTCTGTAACTTTTCTTGGTTCTGATTGGTCAAAAGTACAAAGATTTTCAGATGCTTAAAAATGAACTGGTAACTTAACGGACAATGATGAAATTCCCATCTGCTTTCTGTTCAGTTCTTAGTTTTCTTTCTGATTTTGATTTTTCTCAAATAAAAGAAAAGAACATTGAACTGACGTCTATTTACTGAACTGAGAACTGACCGTCTAAAAGCCCTTTTAGACGATCATTTCAGTTTTCATTTCAACTGAACCTTCAGTTAAGCTTTCAGTTAAACTGATGTCTAAACGCTGAAAAATGAACTGATAACTGAACTGACAACTGATGAAATTAGCATCAGTTTTCTGTTCAGTTCATAGTTTTCTTTCTGATTTTGATTTTTCTCGAATAAAAAAAAAAAAAGCTCAACTGAACATCGAACTGACGTCCATTTACACACTGAACTAAAAACTAAACTGATAATTGAACTGAAAACTGACCGACTAAAAAAGTCTTTTTTTGGAATGAAAGTGACCTAATACAAAATTCCTGTCATTTCTGATTTTGCAATTTGATTGAAGAATTTTTTTCTCATTTCTTACAAAAGCAGTTCTTAACTTAGTCACTTTCGTTCTAAGGACATAGCCGCGTACGGATCGGCAAAGCGCCAAAATTAGAACAAATTTGAAAGCTCAACGGAAAAATTTTGAGTTAAGTCACTTTCATTCTAAGTGTGCGATATATGACAATCGAACTTTACTCGGTATTCTTGGGTTAATTTTTTAATCTACAAGTTTTCGCTTAGTTGTTGAATTGAAATTGATAATTATTTATTGGTGTTTAGATAATCTGTCTTCAAAATTAATATTAAAAGTAAGTTTATCAACAACGAAAATACATTTTTGAAGGCATGCGATTTTAATTTTCCTTTGGGTCATTCCATTGTGACCGGTTGGACATTTATACTCATTTTTTGTCTACACTTTGCTTCATTTATGTAAAACGGCAACGATTTACGTACTGAATATGACATTTTCACATACTTGGATAGTCATTTTATACTATACCATCGAAAAAGGTATGAAAATATCATTATTATTATGAGAAATTGATGGTGTAAAAAGTGTGACGGATGGGCATCAAATTACCCCTCCTTTGCGAGTTGACTTAAACGGGAGCGGGTCAAAATTCTGGCTTCAAAATTCTGCTTTTCAAAATTCTGCTTTTAAAACGAAAATTCTGCTTTTCAAAATTCTGAATTTTTTTCATTCTGGCTGATAAAATTCTGCTTTCCAAAATTCTGGCTTTTTAAAAAGAAAAAATTCTGCTTTTTTCATATTATTTTTTATTTGCAGAAGAACATAAACAAAGTAGGAGAGCGACGATAAAGTAAGAGTTTGCAATTATTATCAATATTCTCCCAATTATAATAAAAAATATGGTGTAGAAAATGTTAAGCGCGAGTTTTATAGGTACTCTTTCTTTTTCCTTTATCCTCTCCCCATCCTTCATGCGCTGTTCTTTCTTTTCTGTTTTGGCACTGATAAGCTCCTTTCGTAGGTCTCCAATTAATTTATAGACACCTGTGTGGCTACGAGCAAGGTCAACTATTACCTTAAGCCGACGATGCCAGGCCTTTACAATCACCCCTATAATGAAATCCATTCGGAGAAATCCCCGAGTGAAAAATCACGATACGAATCCCGACAAAAAGCAATCACAAATTCCGAACGAATTCGAAAAAAGCATTGCCTGATTGAAAAAACGAGTGTCCATTTTCGAAGTCAGCTGTCCTATGTCAAAATAAATACTCGAAGCAATAGAAACAAAAATCCCTAAACTTAAAAAAAAAATCCCTTAACTTTTCCCAAACACATTTTTTACCGATTTTTGTTTTCTAGTAAAAATTGATTTATTTGCACTTTTTGTGCTTAGAATAAGTTATAATAGATCTGTATTATTGATCAAATCTTAAATGTTATATGAAATAAACAATTTTACTGTCGAATATAATCAAATATTTTCTTCATCAAGTTATAAATTCCCAAAAGAGGATTTTTGTTACGTGGTCCCTGAGTACTTTCCAATCTGTCAAACACAAATTCATTCACTTGTGCTTTTTAACAAACCATAAAATAATTTGTGAAATCCAAGTTTGTTTACAGATAAAATTCAAGTGTTATTTTGGCTATCAGATAAAGTAATTTAACAATAATACGAGTACTATTTAAGCACTCCAAATCTGTCAATTTCGCCGCTCAAATTTGGAAACGGGCATAACGAAGACAGTCTTTTGAAAAAATGTAATTTCTTTTGGAAATAATTCTATTCATTGATATGTGTTTCTGTTTATAATAACCGATGTTCTTAAAGGGTGAAAACAACAAACAAACAACAGGTTATATGAAATGTTATCCTGTAATCCAGGCGGCAAAAGGATACGCTAAACGCCTAAAAGACGAAATTAATGACCACTGGGAGGGAATAAAAACAGAGTTGGATGTAATTTAATTTACGAGATAATTTTTGTTTTCATTGTTTTTTCTTAAGTAGTAGAATTATATTTTGTAAAATTGTTCTATACAAATGTTTTTTATGTTTTAACAAATGGATTTTACCTATGGCTCTACGCTCTACGACAGAAGAAACTTGTCGTAGAAAAGGACGTCATATTTCCGTTTCATTCGGAATTCGTGATACCAAATTACGAATTTCGAAATTCGTTCCACTCCGAATGGATTATGTGATAGCAACATCGGGAAACTTAGACTTTTTTCGATTACGATGGAATCTGTGATAGGGCCGATTGTTTTGCGTTCTTGGGAATGCATCTCTAGTTTTATCATATTTTGATCATAAACTAACTGAATTATGTAATTCCTTTGAGTAGGAGAGCAAATGAGGAAATCAAAAACTACTTCTCTACTTTGAAATTCTTTAGAAAGCAAGAGTTTGCAATTATCAATATTCTGCCAATTATAAAGAAAAAGAAGGTTTGGAAAATGTTAAAAAGCGCGCGCAGAATTTTGAAAAGCAGAAATTTGAAAGCAGAATTTTGAAAAAAGAATTTTGAAACCGGCAGAATTTTGACCATAACCCGACTTAAACCATTCGCAATAGGCAAAAAAATATGAAACTTTTGTTAAAGAACCTAATTTTATATGTTTCCTGAAATTGTACAGATTAAGTATTACGAGTAGAATAGTTTACGCAAATATCTCGTAAAACAAAAATAATATGCTTCTCAGTGCTTGTGACGGGTGGGACAGTACTTTTGTGACGGGTAGGACGAGTAATATTTGGCCATACAAGTGTATGAAGTTTTTTTCTGTGTTTACTTTAAATCAGCTCTTTAATGATATATTTGAATGTTACTTAAGTAATCATTTCAATTCATAAGAATGTATAAGGTTCTATTCTCCAGAAATGGATTTAATTATAAATTGAGTTGTTTACTTTTTGTGTGTTTACTTTTTATGTATACGTCGGTTTCGCTGGAATGATTCCTTTAGCAAAATTAAGTAAAATGAATGTAACTGCTTTACAAAAATACTTGGAAGTCAAATTGTTGAATTTCAAACTGAAAAAATCTGTATGTTTTGCATTTAGTTGTATTATTAACCAACTATGTAGAATCAAAAGTTAAATCACAGTACCACTTTAAGGCTGAAACAAAGTTAATTCAGTCGTTCATAAACTGACAGAATCTTAAGATAAGATTTTCGAGCTTTCGAAGTTGTTGTGAACCCGGCCATTGTCAATCTGACAGTCGGCTACACGCTGTGCTTTAAAGAGTTTTGTATTATCAATTATATGTTTAAATGAATAAATTCAATGAAAATCTATCTATCTAAAAAAAATTATCTTTCTGATCCTTACACATTTCTGTTCTCATTTTTAATTTTTTTTATTTTGTTTGAACAAACCTCACCCGAATTTCTCCCCGTCTTTCTTATAATAAACACTTTTTGAGTCACTTTATTTAAATACATAAGTAGGTATACACTAACATAAACATACTTAGGTATGAAGCTCATTTTATTTGAAACAAAAATGCAATTAAAATTTCGACAGCTAATTAGGTAGGTAGGTACATGTTCAAAATCCAAAATTTCATTGGAAACTTGTGGTACAAGTTTTAACGATATCAACTCTAGTTGTACCCATTCCTTTTAGCTTAGATTCACAACAGATAGGTATTCGAGTTTCGGAAAACCCCTAAGCAAAGCACTTAAAAACTTGTATTATTTATAACAAACCTCTCCAACTCACTTTCTTCGATTGAGAACGACTTTAATTATGTAAAATGTTTCACCACTTCGTCAATTTTAATCACTGCATGTGTCAGGATCAGAATGTACACTACCAATGAGTTCTAAGTCGAAACTTTAAAAAGTTTCATTCAAAATAATTATCGCTTCGGCATAACACATCCTATCGTTATCAAAAAGAATAACTACCTACATGTTATGCACATTCTGGGTCTCTTTGAATGTCCTACCAAATTTTAATTAAAAATAGAAGGAAAAAAGTAACGTAGGACAAAGAAAATGCAAAAAAAGAAGAAGAAAAATAAATAACAGAAATGCACTTCCGAGACAACAAAAACGCGTGAATCATCCTTTGAGAAAATAACATCTAATTTGTGGTCGTTGTTGTGGTGTGGGAAATCGGCAGGCTGGTCATATCTCTGACCGTCAGGTAGTTTTAGTTTTTATCTACGAAAACTGGTTATATAACTTGCATTTTTTTTTTTTTTTTTTGCCCATTTGTTTTCCGTTTATCTTTTCCAAGTTTCAATCCAAATCAAAGATCTTTTAGGCAGCGACAAGAAAGAAAACAGATACACAAACTTTAAATCAAATAAAAATAGAAAGAAAAAAATGTTATCACAATACAGGAAGAGCCACAAAGTATGTATAATAAAAAAAAATCTCACTATCAGCAACAGAAAAAAGGGGGCAGCGAAAAACAGCAAAGAAAAATCTACGAGTTTTGCTTTCTTTAAGCAGTGTTACTAGTACGATCATCTATGAGCTATGATTGGGAGGAGTAGGAGGAAGAATTGATAGACATCATCATGAGTAGCGGGAAGCGAAATTTTTTGAAAATCACAACCTGCAATGATGACGAGCTACTCAGTTGCGTCGTTTGTCAGTCACCACAACCGTATGAAGACAACGACGAAGGAGGATTGCGATTGACTAACCACTAACGTATTTAACTGGTTCTGGTCGCCTCCCTGATTGGGTGCCATTGCCAGTGTAGTCTTCTTAACGCGAATTTTCGTTGTCGTTGTCGTCGTCGTCATCGTCAAGGTCATTTATGGTAGTGTCACGAGCCACTCTTCCTCGCTGTTCTAGTAGTAAAGTATAAGTTTTTCTTTTTGATTAACGTTCTTAGTCGAGTGCAAGCAAAGGGAATTTTCATTAATGGGAAAGCAACAAGGAAAATACTCTGTGCAGCCCCTAAATGATTCCATACAATTTTTCATGTACATATAACAAAGAATGTCTTCTTTTTTTCTTCTTCTTATTTAAGAAAATGCATGAAAAACTGAACTGGGAGGGGGTTATGGAAATCGACAGCCAACAAAAACGACACAGAAAAAAAAGAACTCTGAAACGCATTTGATTAAGACAAAAGAATTTAATTTTCTTGGGACGAACAAAAAAGTATAAATGTATACTTAATTTTTCACACAACTCACAGTACCTAGTAACATTTTCGGCAGAAAAAAAAAGATTCAACCAAATAAATGCACAATAACTTTCTTCGACACAATTTTGTTTCTTCTTTCTTTGATCAGTCAGTCAATAAAATAGATATACATACACCCAGCGCAGTTTTTATGTGGAAATATTCTTCGAGCAAAATCAAAATGTATTTTAATCTGAAATGACAATGATAGTGACAAATTACCATGCACACTTTATTATTTTGTTTTATTCTAAAAATTATTTACTTTTTCTGATGTAAAAAAAATAACAAACAAAAAACTGAGAGGTTTGACCAATTTCGCGTCGAATAAGTGCAAGTGCAGTAATTAAAATCAGCAACTTGTATGTCAAAATGTAAAAGAAAAAAAGTATTTTTTCTTCTTCTTTTGTATAGTAGAATGAGTGAGAAATAGAGAGAGAGAGAGAGAAATGGATATGGATAACGAATTTACAAAATATATTCGCACTAACACATATTTATTTGGGTTGTGGAGGAAGGAGGAAATGCGAGATCCGAGATGGTGTGTTTCTGTTTGGTGTTTCGTGTATCGTGTGAGACTGAGACATGCGCAGTATTATTTTTAATCGAAATTAAAATTGAGATAGAGCGAGAAGTATACATATTCGCAGAAAATGAGAGTAGAATGAAAGAGAATGCTAAAATAATACAGGGTTGTCATTGTCAGTGGTGAAGGATGGTTTCTTGTTTTTATTTTACTTTTAGTTTTCTCCAGGGTCGACTTATTTTTTTTTCACAAGAACCAATTTGGTTTCTTATTCAGAAAATTAACAGGGTTTAATTCCGTTACTTTTGTCTTAATTTTAGGCACTAAAAAAGTGTTTAAAAATTTGAAAAAGGCGAAAGTAAAACAGCCATCCTTTCAAATCCGTTGGCGATGCAATCGAAGATAGACGATTCGACGATCATCGTCTAAGAGTTACGGAATCCAGGCCCAGGTTTAATTTTTCATCGCTGAAAAATTAAGAAACAGACTAAAAGAAATATTCATCCCGATTACAGAATCCAATACATGGGCTGCGGAAGCAATCGGAACTAGTTTTTTTTTTTTTTTTGCTATTGCCAGACTTGAAAGTGAAAAAGTGAAAGATTGTCGATAATACGGATCGGATGGAAAAAGTCGTATTACCGAATCCGCTGTTCATCCTCACTCCATATAATTTTTGAAGTTTCCTTTCAAAATTGTTACAGAAAGAAGTAAGATGTAAAAAAAATTATCAAAAAGGTATTTAAAATAATTGTACGGCCGCGTTAATATTTGCAAATTGCAAGTTAAATCGCGGAAGTCTTGCAGAAGTTTTTGCAGTAGCATTTACATTGCTACATATATGAATTCTTGTAGGAAGCTCGCGCATCATACTAAATAAAAAAAAAATAGGGTGGCGCAACAGAGCGAGGAGCCCCTGGGCCTAGCGCATTTCTCACAACCTGCCTTGTGAGGGAATAGAGGGGACCTACAATTTTCTGCCGGTTCCGAACGGCTAATTAAGAAAGCGCTTTTTATGGCAATGATATAACGGAGGACTTGCCATGAAAGCGCTTTTCATGCCAATGATATAACGGAGGACTTGCCAATTCCTCGCGAAAGGCGATACCCGTGGAAAAACATTTTTGCCTCTGCTGGGATTCGAGCCTCGAACATCTGGTTTAGCAGGTGGACATGCTATCCATTACGCCACGCTCATCATACTGTCGCAATTTATTTCAGAGGTACATATTTACATAGGAGAGTCACTAATGTCACAAGAATTTCAAATTGTGAAATTATGGCGAGAAGACTTCAACGTTTAGCCAACTGCAATTACAATTTAGAATTAACATTAACATAAAAATAGAAAAGGAGATCAGCGCACCCAAGGCGCGATTGGATATTTAGAAGACGGGAAACTGGTGCCTTCTATAATGTCGTAAACGAACTAAATATGGAAAACGCTCAACAATACTTCAATTTCACCCCTGACTGGTGCCAACTTGGCGGCGCCCAGATGCTGCAACTTATAGTACTCGTCAATTGTGCTTACTATACCTCCAAGCGGTATCCACTGGGACTGGACTGGGAAAGAATGCGGAACAAAAGAATTATGATCAACACTATAATTGCTCTGCGAACAATGACTGACTGCACGAATCTCAGCGGTCTACGAGAGCTTTCGTGTAAATGTCCCAGCGGATGAATTCGAAGGACAGAATCAACGGTGGACGTTGCCAAAAAAGCCAAAAAAGCAGAAACCCCTGAAGGAGTTACTCCAACATATTTGGTTTAAAGGTCTTTCAGGGTCTTTCAATACTAGGACAGGGTATTGAAGTAGAGATGGTGGCGGATGAGCTCCTGGTGAGCCAACGGCAGCACTCACACCCCTGCAGCAGTGTACTGACACTGGATATTCCAGCCCTTTATGTCCGAAGGGATCCAAAAGGACCTGGCCCTCCAGGTTGGGGGTTGTGCGTGGGGTTAACTACCCAACCACGTAAAAAAAAGTCCAGTTCCGAAACAACAAACAGCCTCGGATAACGATAATGATTTCAAAGTTGCCGACCCAAGCAAACGAAAAAAGGACAATGACCTCCGGATCTGCACGTGGAACGTAAGATCTCTTAACGGACTACGTGCGGCTGGAGAATTAGCGGACGACCTGGACTGCTACAAAGCAGACATAACCGCCATCCAAGAAGTGCGATGGAGTGGACCGGGCATAAAGAAGATGAAAAACTGTGACATCTACTATGGCGACTGCTACAGACAACAGAAAAAGCGCCTATTTGGGTGCGGAGTTGTCGTTAGAGGAAGACTCAGGGATAAGGTGATTAGCCAAAATCCAGTCAATGAGCGTATAATGACCATCCGCATTTATATGCGCCCACGCCAAGAAACGTATGAGCAGTGCCCTAGACACGACGTGAAAATCGTTCTTGGCGATTTTAACGCAAAGCTAGGGAAGGAGGACATCTTTGGAAACACAATCGGTAAACATAGCCTCCATGACAAAACCTCCGAAAACGGACTGAGACTGATTTTGCTGCGGGGCTAAATCTTATTGTAAGTAGTACACGCTTCCCGCATTTCAAAATTCATAAAGGTACATGGCGATCCCCAGATCAATTAACAGTCAACCAAATTGACCATGTTGCGATCGACGCAAGGCACTCTTCCAGTGTGTTAGATGTCCGAACTCTCCGAGGGGTCAACTTTGACTAGGACCACTACCTTGTTGTAGCCAAGGTACGAATGAGGATATCGTGTTCACGACCTGCACGAACTAACGCTGTGAAGAGATATGACGTCGGAAAGCTACAATCGCAAGAGATTTCCAATGCCTTTTCCAATCGAGTGTCCCTTCAATTATCCTTGAATCCCATGCCGCCAGCATAAGCATTGAAGACCAGTGGCAGCAATGCCAAGAAGCCATCAGAACCGCTGCCTCTGAGGTTCTGGGTTTCACTCGGCCACCAAAACGAAACCCATGGTTCGATGAAGAATGCAGGCAGGCAAATGCAGCCAAACAAAAAGCACGACAAATGCTGACGCAAAAACGAACAAGGGCTGCTTACGATCAGTATAACGAGATCTACAAGGAGAAAAAAGGGAAGAACACCGACTTCTCGAAAAGAAAAAGAAGCAGCATGAGAAGCGCTCGTTTGAGGAAATAGAGAGGTGCCACGACAGGAAAGAGATTCGGAAGTTGTACCAAAAGGTAAAAAGATCCTGCCAGGGTGGCAAACCCCGAACTCAAGCCTGTAAAGACCAGCAGGGAAACATAGTTATAGAGTCACAGTCGCTACTGAGACTGCTTAACGGCGATGAAGACACAAATTCCGCTGTCAGGCAGATTGCCCCATTCAGCTTGGACGATGATCAAGAATGCCGTCCTCCCGACCTAGAAGAGGTTAAGCTTGCCATATGCAAACTTAAATTAAATAAGACTGCAGGTGCAGATGGCCTTGATGCCGAACTTTTCAAGGCAGCTAGAGATCAGTTGGAAAGGAGCATGCACCAGCTGATCTGCATGATATGGTCGGAAGAAAGCATGCCCGATGAATGGAACCTCAGGGATAAGCCTCCTTAACGTCGCCTATAAGATATTGTCTGCTGTAATATATGAACGTCTGAAACGTCACGTAACTTGACAGGTCCTTATTAATGTGGTTTTAGACCAGAAAAGTCCACAATAGACCAAATTTTCACATTACGGCAGATCTTGGAAAAACCCGAGAATATAATATCGATATACAGACACCATCTTTTTATCAATTTCAAGGCCGCGTATGACAGTATTTACAGAGACGAGCTGTACAGAGCCATGTCTAGTTTCGGCATCCCTGCAAAACTCGTACGACTATGCAAGATGACTTTGGAGAATTCACGCTGCTCCTTCAAGGCCGGTAGAGAACTCACCGAGACCTTTGATGTCGAAAAAGGCTTTAGGCAAGGCGACAAACTGTCATGCGATTTCTTCAACATCACAACTTGAAAAGATTGTATAAAACTCAAACGTCAACACCAGAACAATTTTTCAAGAGTCTGTACAATTACTTGCCTACGCTGACGATATTGGCGTAATAGGAAGAAATAAGCGTAATGTCATAGACGCTTTTGCGAGTATTGAAACAGATTCGGCAAAAATGGGTTTGATGGTTAATGAAGGTAAAACGAAGTATATGTTGTCATCAAACAAGGACACAGAACATCGACGAATTGGACAAAACGTCACAATAGACAGACATAACTTCGAGGTAGTACAGGACTTCGTCTACCTAAGATCCGCTGTAGACAACCGTTGCTTATTTGGGTTAAGAAGGCAATTGAGAAACAAAACCCTCTCTAGAAAAACCAAGGTGACCTTGTATAAGACCTTGATCATCCCAGTCCTGTTTTACGGCGCGGAAGGATGGACCTTATCGAAAGCGGATGAGGAAACCCTTGGTCGTTTCGAAAGAAAAATTCTCCGAATGATCTTTGATCCCGTATGCGAAGACAATGTGTGGAGAAGAAGATACAACAACGAGCTGTATGAGCTGTACCGCGACATGGGCATAGCCAGAAGAGTACGCATCGCGAGGCTACGATGGTTGGGTCATGTAGAGCGGATGGACCCAAATTCTCCGGCTCGACGGGTTTTCGAAAGCACATTGCAGGGAAATCGCGGAAGGGGAAGACCTCGTCTTAGGTGTCGCAATCAAGTGGATGAAGACCTCAACCGACTTAGAGTGCGAAACTGTAGAGAGCTCGCCCGAAATCGAAGTCTTTATAGAAGGATGTTGGTTGAGCTCCAGGTTCACCCCGAACTGTAATGCCCGCCTAAGTAAGTAAGTAAGATCTTTGGTCCCGTATGTGAAGACAATGAGTGTAGAAGACTCAAAAACGAACTGCATGAGTTTTTCCGCGGCGACATGGGCATAGCTAGAGGATACACATCTACGCTCATCTTAAGTGGCGAGATACGTAAACCTTTCCATCTTTCCTATTCTGCTGGGATTTTCCCGAGCGGATGGAAAACTGCTTTTGTCCAGCCGGTCCCTAAAAAAGGCGAATTTTCCTCCCCGTCCTTCTTTCCAAGGTCATGGAAACGTTGATAAACCGTCAACTTAAGAAATATCTTGAAGAACGAAAGCTTCTTAATGACCGTCAGTACGGCTTTCGTGGCAAACGGTCCACTGGTGATTTGATGGCTTATCTCACCGAAAAGTGGAACCAATCTTTACATTGTTTTGGAGAAAGTAAGATTATTGCGCTTGATATTTCTAAAGCATTTGATAGAGTTTGGCATCAGGCTCTTTTATCGAAAATGCGTGCTTTTGGTATCGATGAGTCTCTTCTTCGTTAGACTAGAAACTTCCTTTCCGACCGTTCAATACAAGTTTTATTTGATGGCTTCAAGTCTGATATCAACATAATAAATGCTGGTGTGTCCCAGTGCTCCGTTTTGTCTCCGACTCTCTTCCTTATTTTCATAAATGATCTCTTGTCTAAAACTTCTAATCCTCTCAACTGATTTGCTGACGACTCGACCCTCAGCTTTTCAAATTCGTTTCCAAATTCACGTCCCTGTTCTTAGGATGTGGAACTGGGACGGTTGCGTATGATAAGCTCATTGAATTCTGACCTTGACAGCATTGTTACATTTGGTCATAAAAACCGAGTAGAATTCAATGCTTCGAAAACTCAATACAGGCTTTTGTCGTTAAAGCTTAACACTCCCCCATTGCCATTATCCATGAATGGTACCTGCATCGAAAAAACCGAAAAGGTGTCAGTACTTGGTATGTGTGGAAACGATGATCTTCGTTGATCGTTGGAATGACCACATATTTGAAGTCGCCAAAAACGCTGCTAAATGATTAGGTTTCTTGAGACGATGCAGGAAGTTCTTCACCCCTTCTGATCTGGCTACAATTTATAAGGCCTTCATCCGCTCAAAACTGGAGTATAACTCCCATATCTGGTCAGGTGCTCCTCAAACATCTTTGCACCTACTTGATAGGGTACAAAATAGGAGAGTTAAAATTGATAGGTGATAGTTCAATCGTAGAATCGATTGATTCTCTTGAACATCATCGAAACGTTGCCTGTCTCACTCTCTTTTATCGCTTTTTTCACAAGCAGTGCTCTAGTGAAGTAGCCAGCTGCATTCCTCTCCTGAAACAATTTAGCCGCAACACCCGCCTCGCTAGGAATGCTCATCAGTTTTACCTTGAACCCAACTTCGGGCGTACAGTCAAGTATAGAGATTCATATTTTAGTCGCACCAGCCGAATGTGGAATGCTCTACCTGACCCTGTCTTTCCTCTACAGTACGATTCACAGTGGTTCAAAAGCAACGTGCATCGGTGTCTCCTTTCAAATCCTCTCCTATTTT
Source organism: Melanostoma scalare (assembly GCA_949752695.1). NCBI lineage: Eukaryota > Metazoa > Arthropoda > Insecta > Diptera > Syrphidae > Melanostoma > Melanostoma scalare. Next base: position 63,495,360 of record OX456985.1, read on the forward strand.
CCTAAATGCTCGCACTGTGTTCTATTACATTATAAGGGTAGTCGTAACCGCTTGATGTGCGCGTTAATTATAAAAAACAAACCTGAATGAAGACCTCAACCGACTTAGACTGAACTAAGCAGATAACAGAAAAGAAATTGAGATTATTAGCGACAAGTTTTGGTTGAGGCCCACGTTCACACGGAACTGTAATGCCCTGCTTAATAAAAAGCTTAAATATGGCAAGCTTTACTTCTTCTATGACGTGAAAACGGCATTCGTGATCTTGAAGAAGATGAACTGCGGAATTACTCAGCCTTATTATGAGTTTCACGTGAACTAATTCCCCTCGAAAAAGATCCCATTCCACTTTTCCCTTATTATGAGTTTCGGGGAAACGTGAAACTCATAATAAGGCTGACTGCCTCCATCGTCGTTAAGCTGTCTGCAGAAGTGGTCTTTCAAGATCCTCAGTAGCGACTGCGATTCCATTACTATTTTTCTCAGTAAAGATTTGATTATGAAGCAGCCTGGTCTTAAAAATGGTCAACCATGTGTAGTAGTTATCAGTAAATTGTCTTGTGGAAGTGAGAGAGTCAAATTTACTTTAGAAATTCAGTGCGAGCATTGCTATTAGATGGGAAAACGGCATTTGAGAGCGAACATTACTGCTACTGCTATTAACTTAGACAGTTAAAATAACAATCACCGACCACAATGTTAACCATCAATATGAATCTTTGAAGAAAAGGGCACATTCCGAAAAGTGGCTTTGGATAGAAATTGTAGGTCATTTCGCTCTCGTCATTCTTGTTTTTAGTTTTAAAAAATCGGTAAAGTATTTGCACCACCCACATCAACTAACTTCAATAAAAAAAAAATCTGATCAACCCAAGGGTTAGCTAATAACATATTTTGAGATTAACTCTTGAAGAGAACTCTGAACTCGGCTCATTCCCTCACAACGACCTTCCGTATCAAAAAATTTTTAATTGAAGTATTCACCTACTCAACCAAGCAAACATCCCTGTACTTGCTGAAAAGCGAAGTGTTTTTACCACCCAAAATTAAAAAAAAAAAAAATGGCCAGATAGACACACAAAAAAAAAAAAGAAAGTAGGTTGACAGATAGAAATCTGCTGGAAAACAAATTGTTAGACAATTCAGTTTGTAAATCGATAAGAATGCTCCAACTGACTTCGTAGTACGCAGACTAGGCTACACAAAACCCTCCCCAATTTGTTCGTACCCACTCCAACTCCAGTCACCTGGGCCATGGCATTAACAAGTTTCTGTGGGAAACAATTCGATATGCGATTCTTTTTCATACCATCCATGCCATAACGTTCGATACAAACGGGGGATTGAAAATTTGGTATTCTCTTCCGAAATTGAATCATTTTGTACAAAATGGCCGCGTTCCTGGGACCTATGTTCGAAAATCTTGACTTAAGATTCTGTCACTTTTCCCTTGTAAAAAGTTTCAGATTTTCAGATGACAATTCAGATGACATTTAGATCTTAAGATTTTCGAACATAGATTTTCAGATGGAAAATCTTGGCTGAAAATCTGAACTTAAGATTTTACTTGTCAAAACAAGGAAAACAACATATATGACAATCGAACTTTACTCGGTATTCTTGGGTTATTTTTTTGTTCTACAAGTTTTCGCTTATTTGTTGAATTGAAATTGATAATTATTGGTGTTTGGATATTCTGTTTTGTAAATTAATTTTAATAGTGAGTTTATCAACAAAGAAAATACATTTTTGAAGGCACACGATTTTCATTTTTTTTATCAAAATTAATTAAAACGAATGTAATTTTAAAACTGCTCAACTTGGAAACACTTGGAAGTCAAATTGTTGAATTTCAATCTGAAAAAATCTGTGTTTTACAAATAATTTTACTACTAACTATGTAGAATCGAGAGGTGAATCACACTACCACTTTAAGACAAAAAAAAAAGTTAAGATAGGGTGCCATCAGAAATCTAGTCACTACGTAGTGAACTCTTCTGATTGGTTAAAATCGACTACAAAACGAGTGGAAATTTCCCCTTCAACGTAGTTGAAAATTTTCAGCTACAAAGTTAGTCTGACGTTTGAGAATCAGCTGTTGGGTAAACACACGAAAAATTACAAAGTGCAAATTGAAATTTTTCAACAATTTTTATCAAATTGAAAGCAGTGAAGAGATATGTAATTAAAATTACTTAATTTAAGAGATAAGATTATTTAAAATTCCCAAAACGCAAATGTTTCGTGTTTTTGTGTGATTATTTTGACAGTTCAGGGTTGACTACATTTGTAGTGCATTTTGCATTCAGAAAGCTAGTCGACTTTCCACTACGTAGTGACTAGATTTCTGATGGCACCCATAGTCGTTCATGGACTGACAGATCTCTTCGAACTTTCGGAATTTGTCTTGAACCCGGCCACTCACATCATCACTAGAGAACAATTTATTGCCTGTGTACCTGTGTACACTGACTACATTATACATACACAAAAACATTTTAAGGAATGCCAGTTGCCATTGCAGTGCGTTGTGCCTTGTGCCTGTGCGATGTGCGTTCCGTTTTTAAAGTGCCGAACGTATCCAACAAAGAATGTTGATTGACACAAGCGAGAAGAACGTACAAAAAGAACGAGATAGATGCGACTTAGCAAAAAAAGATTACTTACAAGAAAAGAAAAACCGAAATTTTTACTCCAATCGCAATCGCAAAAGCAAAACCCCCGTTCCCATATACACACAACGGAAAATTTCTTTTTACCTTCCTCTCTTTACAAAACACCATCACTCATTTGTACCGATTGAAACCAAAAATTGAGATTTGAAACTTGGAACAAATTAGCACACAAATTTATGTCCTAAAAACACAAAATCCAACTTAATTATTTAAATGATTAGAAAAGTACAGTTGACAACCTATAGTACAATAACCTTGTAGTAGGAAAAAAAATCTCAACGTATATACTATATGCACTGATTGCGCCATTTCTGGTTGAAAATATTATTTCGTTTCTAATTTTCGACATTAAAAAACATGATTTGAGCACACAAAACAGGACACAATGGCACAATGTTAGTTTAAGTACACTTTTTTGATAATATTTTACATAATATTTACCTTTTAAACAAAAAAATTATTAATTTTCCCGCGATTGAATTCACTGTAATCGCGACTTATAAACATGGCAGTCGAAAAGTGAGATAGTTAATTCACTATGCCCGCGAAGAGATTTCAATTGAGCAATGCCAAGAGTGAGACAAGAAACTGCAATAAAAATGTGGCCCTCTTCTTTTCACATGAAGAGTGCTGACAAGTTTGGTTTTTTTTTCGTTGTTGGTTATGGCGTATTCACAATAGTTTCCAAGAACTAATTTTTTTTTTAATTGTGTCATGTGTGCATTGGACTAAAATTTCTACCACTATTAAAATTCTATGAGATGGGACCAAATTGCTTTTTACTGTTTGAATTGTGTTAAAAGGGAGGAAAATTTCACACTGGTTGATTTGTTGAAACTTGGTGCGTATAAAACGATCGTGTTCTTCTCTTTCTCTGTTATGCATGAGTCACACACGGCTGGTTGCCAGCGGCGAGTAGAGCAATCGCTGTTGCCAGACGCTGATTTAGCTTTGTGGGACCACGAAATTGACCACACTCGCTGCCAGCCGACGAGCAGAAAAAAACATGTTCAACTTTTGGCTGCTAACAGCGCCTGCTAAAATTAAAAATACTGATACACGTTTTATTTCGTAAATTTTTCATTCAAAATTTGTAATTATGTAAGATACCATAAATGAATGGGTTAAGAAATTAGAAATAAAGTTCAACAGCAGTATTTCGTCGCCCGAGAATTGTTTTGTCGTAAGCGCCAAAATAGGTTTTTTTAAACTGGATATGCAGTCTTATGTTTTCAAAGGTGCTCTTTTCATTTCTGTTGTCAGAGTTTGCCTATCTCTTACCGTTGCTGAGATAATTTGTATGCATTTTGTCGTATATCCACAAAATAATCACCTCTTGAGTTTTGTTTTGTCGTAACCGCCATTTTTTGGCATATACGACAAAAATTCCATGTGTTTTCCCTCTTTTTTTTTCTTAATGTTGTTTTGTCGTAAGTGTATAGGCTTAATACATACGATCAGAAACTTAAAATTAAACTTTAAAATTGCTTTGTCGTACATAGACTTACTCACATATAATGTAGGACTGATCGTATGCAAGTACGACAAAAATGAGAAAAAAATGGATTGCGGTTTGGTTTGTCGTACGTGTATAGATATTTCAACTGGGGGGGGGGGGGGGGGGGGGGCGGTGCAGGAAGTATAAATACAAAGATATTGCCAGCGCAGTTTTAAAAATACTGCATCAAATATTTTCTGACAATCCTTTTGTTGAAGTTCTACCTCTTTGGAGTATCTCCTGCGTCGCCCAAAATTAAAACAAGGCCATGTCCACTGCTGTGATTTTTCTCATTCAAAATTCAACATTCTTAAAATAAATTACACAAAAATTTTCAGAGCCTGGAGATTCTCTAATTCCAGAGGCAGCTTGGAAATATTTAGCCTGCCTTCGCTTATGCGACATCTTAAAAATATGCACTTTAAGAACGTAAAATTAAAATTAATTCAAATGTTGCCAACAGATTTCAAAGCATTTTCAACCAGAGCGGGCCAATTAAACTTTTCGTCAATTCCATTTAGCAAAATAAAGTTTCTTAAACATATTAAGGACGAAAAATTTACACTCTATTATAAAACGAACAGAAGAGAAATTGGGTATAAAACAGCTTTAATAAAGAAAAAGTCAAACAAAAGTAGCAGGGCAATTCCAACAAATTTGTTCTCTCAAAATTGTCTTGTTTTTAGCAGGTAACAGGTCAAAACTATTTAATGACAAAATGAATTATCTTAAAAGTTTATTTGTTTTTGTGCCAAAGGTAGACTAAAACTACTACGAAGCCTTGTTCAAATAAAGAGCGTAAGAATGAAATCATCAATAATTTATTATTTGAAACTATACTTTTATACTATGGTGTGCTTATAAATCATACAGTTTTACTTATGTAAGCGTTAGGTTTACTAACAAAAATTACATTTTGATCTCAAAGATCTAATTTTATATTTCATAGTCAGAAAATGACTTTTTCGTTAGTTTTTATAACCAAAATGTGAATGAAATTTTGTACCTGTAAATGTGAATATCATTGATATCTTATGGTCGTAGGATGCCTTTTTTGTTATTGTATTTTTTTTATTTCTATTCAAGTTAATTTTTTCACACCAAGATTTTGCCTATAACACAAAAACTCTTGTGATGTAGATATGTAATCCTATTTTAACCTTTATAAAATAAATAAAATTTAATTGTTAACATTGAAAATCTAATTTTTTTAATTGGTTCTCATACCAATTTCTATGCGATTTAAACAAGACGCTTGAATATTGAAATGTCGTAGGTGCGTTCACTTTGTCGTACGTGTATGGGATGGAAACAAAAAGCTTATTTTGGTGGCGTATACGACAAACTCATTTTGGGTAAAAAGCTCTATAATTTGAAAACCAAAACAGTTAGGACAATTTTGAATACATAAATAAAAAGAAGATACTCCACACAATATATTCTAATTAAAAAAAGAACAACTTAATCGCTTCGTTTTCTTTTTATAGTAACGTAAACCTTTAAATGCGATTTCCCAAAATTGTGTTTTTGGGAGATACGACAAAACAATTCTCGGGCGACGATTTGTATGTGTTTACTGTAGCTGTTTGCTGAGAGAAGCTGGCGAGTAGCAGCCGAGAGTGTGACTGGGCTGTTAGCCGCTGCCTGTAACTACTACTGCCAGTCGCTGGTAAGAAGCGGCTGCCAAGCAGGGGGTCAATTCCCGATGTGTGAAGCTGTGAAGTGAAAACATTTATCACCGCTTTACCATTTAGAAAGTTTTAGAATCTTTTAGAACACAGTTTGAGAACTACTTTACATTTTGGGATCGGGAATCGCTTAGAATGGGTTCGTGAAGTGATAACATGAAAAAACTGTGTGAAAACTAAAATGATATTTCTTTTTTCACTTCACAGCTTCACAGATCAGGAATTTACCCCCAGCCCTATGTGACCTGTGCTATAGACTGTCGGTTTTTAGGATTTTATCAGAAAAGTTCTATTTCAACCTTGAGGAATCGAAATAAGTGACTGTACGAATTTTTTCTGTACCGCAATTAAAATTCATTCTTGCAAAGTCTGGGCCCTTTGATAACTGTTTATCTGCCGTATTAATGCAGATTTTAAGGTGCCATTTTCGGTAACCAAAGGTGCCAACTGGGTGCCACTAGCCCTTTGAAGCTTAGAGGAATAAGGAACAAGAGGGAATACCACACACACACCACGGCATCTGCCCCCGAACTGATTTCACAAGCACCACTTTATTTTCAGCTTTCAAAACCAGTTTCAATTCAAATCAGAAAATAAAGTGATGTAAGTAAATTCACTGACACAGCTTTATATTCAGCTTAATACGTATACCACAGATGGATCTCGTGTTACAAAAGCAACAATATACACAAATGGAAGTTGCGGGGCAAGAGAAGTAATGGTTTTACCTCTTGTTCTTTATTCCTCTAAGATTCAAAGTCAGAGAGATATTTAAAAACACAAAAAACAAATACTTTCCCATAAAGAAGTATCATTACGATTATTTGGGCATGAATTAGTACAAACACACACGATATGTAGGTATGTTTCACTACTTGAAAAAAAAAAACATTCCTTTCAGTCTTTTTTGAATGACTTTATTAAGTTTTCTTCATTAAAATTTATCAAGCTCTGAAGGTGCCAAAATGAGAGCTAAAGGTGCCAAGGTGCCAATCGAGACTGAAGGGTGCCAAAATGGCACAATTGTGCCACTTCGGCAACGCTGATTTACATACATCTTTCATCTACTAGTAAAGAAGTGCAGAGAAGTAAAGCGGGACGGATATAGACTATAAAGTACTAAGTTCTAAATATCGCTTTTCGAAGATGCTAAAATCAATTAAAACTTTTTTATAGCTTTGGATTCGAAAATGAAATGAATAATGAAATTTAATTGCAGCCGGTTGTAGCAGTGAATTCAAAAAGACTGCTGATTTCGACATCACCTCAGAAGAAATGTATTTGGTGATGTTTAGGAAAAGAGGAACTAGTTGACTCCTTGTGTTACCCACTCTATTGCCGTTTTCGTTTGGTAAAACTAGAGTACCCTTTTTTTTAGAGTACTCTGATTTTTACTCTGAAAAAATTTCTAGAGTAGCAAAATTTGCTCTGAGGGTAATTTCTGACAGCAAAAAGAGTACCCTTAGAGTACTCTCTTTTCCAAAACGAAAACGGCATATTATTACCTACTCTCTCGCATCAGTCAGCCTAATCGTTACCTAAAAAAATCCGCTGTGAATATCGTGAATATTTTTCTTCAGTGTTCAGAACAAATGACATTTGTTGTGAAATGTCAATTTTGAACCGGCTGATTTTTGATTGACCTTTGCTGTAAAGTGTATTGAACATCTTTTTCTAAAACAAAACTTTTTAATTATCTTACTTCTAAAGATCAATTTTAATTTCATCATAATGGGAAAGGAAGAAGTTGTACTGTCCGAAGCCGACTTGGACTGGATACAAATGCGCAAAGATTTCGATGCTGCTCGTCCAGAAACAACACAGGAGAAAATGCTTCGTAAAATCAAATCGAATCCAGTTGTTCCGATTGGTAAATATCCTACTACGAACAATTGTTATATAATTTGTATTATTTATTTTTGTCTATGCAGGTTGTTTAGCAACAGCTGGTGCACTCACATATGGCTTGTATAATTTTCGAACAGGAAATCGCAAAATGTCTCAGCTTATGATGCGTACTCGAATTGGTGCTCAGGCCTTTACACTGGTAGCACTCATCACAGGTGTACTTTTTACTTATAAGAAAGATGATAAGGATAATTAAGTGTTTGTTTATAAATATAAATTTGTTATGTGTTCTTTGAACTGAAATGCTAACTCCTTTGCTTTTTCCAACTTTGTTGGTTTCACTAGAAGCAATTTTGTTTCGCTAAGACTTAGTAGATGCTCGAAATGAAAAATGTAAAAAGAATATCATTTATAGCCACATCATTTATTCTATTTGAACATACCGACGGTAAATTGGGAATAGTAGATAGTAGATAGGTAGTTTGATAAGGTAGGCGCTAACTGGTGTCAAATTTCGGACGCTCAGATGTTGCAACTTTATCTTATAGAACTTGTCTTAGCGTACATCCTTAAGGTTACAACTTAGTTCAAGCTTCGTACAATCGGAGATGTTTTGACCAAAGAAAAACATTATAATATTCCGCAAGTAATGATTAACCTTCTAAGCGCTCTGCCAGTGTTTGTGCAGAATGTCACAGCGGATGAATTTGACTTGCAGAATCAACGGACATCGACAGTCAAATAGCAGAAACTCTTCAAGGTCTTTCTATGCTAGAGCAGGTTATTGAAATAGAGATGGTGGCATATGAGCTCCTAATGAGGCAAAGTTAGCCCCTTAACCGCAGCAGTAGAACAGAAGAGAAAGACGCTAGCTCTGGATATTAATTCTACGAGCTCTTAAAAAAAAAACGAGCCATATTTTAGTAGGCTATTAAAATCTCCGATAATTGAGATTTGAAGTTAACCAATTTTTCTGCAGGGCTCAATCAAGTTGTAAATACTATATGCTTCAATCAGCTCACAAACAATTCAATAAGGTACATGGCTATCCATTAAATCAAAGAGATCAACCATTTTGCGATCGACACAAGACACCCTAGCCCTATACTCGATGTCTGAACTTAGCGATTGGATAACATTGCTTCGAACCATGGAAGATATCGATGGTGTGGAAGAAATTCTTGGGCTAGTTTCAAGGAGAATGCTTACTTAGGTGGGTATTACACTTCGGGGCGAACTTGGATCTCAATCCTCAACCAATGTATTTCGATTAGTCGGTTGAGGTCTTCTTCCACTTGATTGTGTCCATTCGCTCTACATCTCCCAGACATTGTAGTTTCGCGGTGTGTACTCTTCTAGCTATGCCTATGTCGCGGTACAGCTCATACAGCTCGTTGTTATATCTTCTCCTCCACACATTGTCTTAGCATACGGGACCATTCGGAGTATTTTTTTTTTCCGAAACGCTTAGGGATTTCGTCTTCCGTTTTTGATAAGTTCCAAACTTCCACACCGTAAATCAGGACTGGGATGATCATGGTCTTATAAAGGGTTACGTTGATTTTCCTAGAGAAGTTTTCTATTTTTTTTTAAGGAGAATGGTCTGATGCATTTACTAGTATATTAAATTCGAATCATAAAATAAACATCAATAGTGGCGCCCTTGGCGTATTGGTTGACATGGTCTGCCTGTAACGTGGAAATTCTAAGTTTGAATCCCAGACACCCAAAATTGTTTTTCAACGGATATATCAAGACTTCCGAGAGTAATTACTACATTGTTAGTACTTTTACATTTCGCCAATCGGAAGTAACAATCGGTAAGCATAGTCTGCATGAGAAAACCTCTGAAAACCGACTTAGGCTAATCGATTTTGCTGCGAGGCTAAATCTTGTTGTAGTACACGCTTCCCGCATCTCAAAATTCATAAAGGTGCAGGGCCGTAACCGCTAACCAAATTGGCCATGCGATCGACGCAATGCACTATTCCTTTGTGATAGACGTCCAAATTTTCCGAGGGGGCCAACTTTGACTCGGACTACTTCCTATTTGTAGCCAAGATACGAATGAGGATATCTTGTTCACGACTCGCACGAACTAACGCTGTGAAGAGATATGACGTCGGAAAGCTACAATTGCAAGAGATTTCCAGTGCGTCTCCGATCGAGTGTCCAACTATCCTTGAATCTTATGCCGCCAGCATCAAGCACTGAAAAACAGTAGCAGCTATGCCAACAAGCTATCAGAACCGCTGCCTACGGTGCAGGCAAATGCAGCCCAACAAAAAGCACGACAAATGTTGATGCAAAAGAGACCAAGGGCTGCTTTCGACCAGTATAACGAGATTTACAAGGAGAAAAGAAGGGCAGAACTCAGAATACTCAAAAAGAAAAGAAGCAGCCTGAAAAGGTAAAATCTTGATGCCAGGGTGACAGGCCCCAAACTCGAGCCTGTAAAGACCAGAAGATCTGGAAAGACCACTTCTGCAGACCGCTTAACGGCGATGAAGACACTAATTTCGCTGTCAGACGTTGGCCAAGAATTCGACCTAGAAGAAGTTAAGTTTCCCCTATGCTAACTTAAATCAAATAAGACTACAGGAGCAGATGGCCTTGAAGCCGAACTTTTCAAGGCAGCAGGAGATCAGTAGGAAAGTAGCATGCACCAGCTGATCTGCATGATATGGTTGGAAGAAAGTATGCCCGATGAATGGAACCTCAGTATCGTAAGCCCGATCCTAAAAAAGGGAGATCCTCATAATTGCGCCAGTTGTAGAGGAATAAGCCTCTTTCTTCAACATCATACTTGAAAAGATTGTACAAAACTCAAACGTCAACACCAGAGTAACAATCTTTCAAAAGTCTGTACAATTACTCGCCTATGCAGACGATATTGAGTAATGGGAAGAAGGAAGCGTGATGTCATAGGTGCTTTTGAGAGCATTAAAACAGAAGCGAAAACAAAACAAAGTATATGTTGTCATCAAACACATACAGAGAACATCGACGAATTGGACAAAACGTCACAATAGACAGACATAATTTCGAGGTAGTACAGGACTTCGTCTACCTTTGATCCGCTATAGACACGGAAAACAACATCAGTGCGGAGATCAAACTGAAAATACATAACTCTTGTCAACCGCTGCAGAAGGGGATGACCTCGTCTTAGGTGATGCAATCAAGTGGAAGAAGACCTCAACCGACTTAGAGTGAAAAAGTGGATAGAGCTCACTCGAAATTGAAATTGTTAGCGTAAGATGTTGGTTGAGGCTAAGGTTTACCCCGAACTGTAATGCCCACTCAAGTAAGTAAATAAGATCGGAAGTTCTCACTTACTTGATTTTGATACAGAAATAAAAAAATTCATATCTCTACCAAAATATTCGGCCCTATCGAGGTAGCCATCGGAGGTCGGAGCGGAGTTTTCTCCGCAACGCATCCTTTTTCGGAGATTCAATTTTGCTTCGAAGTAGTTGTCATCGTAAGAAATTTTTCACAAATGCGGTTACGCATTGCACTACCAAAACAAACTTTCCGCAGCAAAAACTTATCGGAGGACGTCGGATCGACCGATCGGAGAACTACCACGAAGCAAAATGTCTCCGGATCGTAGGATATCGGAGAGAATTCTCCCCTCTCGAAACTCTGGACCTATTAGTCTTAATGTACAAATATTTGTTAAGTTCAAAAAATAAATTGAATTGAAACTGAATTGAATCGGCATGAGATTGTTGGTTCCTGAAATAGGCCCGTGGCTTCTTTATTTTTTCGAATTATAAAGGTTTAGGTTACTTGTTTCATTTGCAAATGTTTCAGACAGCACCTGCTTAGTTGATAACAAAGGGGTAGATACTCCTGACTGCAGAATTATTGCTCGATGTAAGCAAACCAATTTAGTCGAGCTTATTATGGCTAAGAAAAGTTGTTTACATTTGTATCTTCTCCTTCATCTTTCATCATCATTTCATCATCATATCTTTTCGTATAAAGAAGGAAGTATCTCCCATAGATAGTTTCCTTCAAAAGCGCGCATTACCTGCACAACCCTATCTACTAACACTCGGTGCCCTAAAATAGAACAGCCAAAGTAAGGAGTTGTAGAGCATCGTCACAAAAGTAAGCCTGTTTGAATCTATTTGTTTCGCCAAACCGTTTTTTGATAACATTAACTTATGCCTTGTCGACTAAGCAGATTCACTCGGTTCTTTATTTTTCAGTAAGCGAAGACTCTCATTAGGGTTGAGTTCAATGACAACCATTTGATCTGCTTAATTGCACGTACTTTTTAAGATGTAGAAGTTAGACGGATCTGTTGAAGACGATGTTTTCACATTCAAATTCAACAAACGCACAAGAAAGGTCAATCAACATGAAGAAGTTGAGTATCGTATAGAGTACACCAGCCCGATTTAAATTAGAAAGAAATCCCTCCTAAAAATTTCCTTACGACAATAAATGTAGCACCGCTCTGTTATTATTAACATAAATAATTTATTTAAAAAAATAACAAATTACATAACTGTATAGAAATCAACACTTTCAATTACTCTTTCAGAACAACTGAAACAAATTTTTTTACAAGGAGTATACGAACAGAACTACCTACGTTCGCTTATTTCGTAATTAAGTGCACTATCGCTTGGATAATTTTCTTTCCATTTTCGTGGTTCAATAGATTTAAGCAAGGATCTTTTATTTTCTCTTCCAGCAGTTTAAAGAGCTCGACCCGCAAGCATTGTATCATTTCTGCTGTATCATGGTTGTGTGCTTTCAGAATAATCCATCCCTCTTCGAGCAGAAACAAAAAGTCGCCACCATGTAGTTCGATGCGTAAGTCACTGCCAGCAAATAATATCAGTGGAACCAATGGTATCATAGTACATTCCCTGATGTAGATTTTTGAAGTTTTCACTTTCTCTTGATAGACCATGAATGGCGATAAGAATGTTGCCGATTTGGAGTTTACCGATGATGGATGAATTGATACGTAGCCATCTAATCGAGTTTTGTAGCGCAGATCACGGGCGTTTGCGATTTTAGGCATTGCTCCAGCGGCAGTTTGAATATAGGTCTTCTCTGGGGTTAAGATTTTCACAACATTTGGATAGAGAGCTGCACAGAGAAGCGAAACAAGTAATCCATTCTTTTCGCCGTTGATGTTCAGATCATGTCCTGGAGATAATTGAATATTTTAAAACTTTTCAAGGACATTGAAGTAGGAAATATTTACCAGTGAGAGCGAGTATGTTGTCTTCGGCGTTTTTTCGCTTGCGAGGTACATCGATTGGAACAAAACCAATCGAGACAAGCAACTCTAGGAGCTGGTACTTGACTTCAGATATTGTCTGAAGAGTTTTCGTAGAAAGATAGTTCTCTTCGGCAAAGTTTTGTCCAGCTCTGCGATTGCGTTTGGACACGTCTAGCCATTTCTGAAAGAGGATAGAGTCTATTAGAAATTTGTTTTATGTTTTTTTTTATTTAAAGCGGTTCCTTGCTTGCTTTAAAAACTATGTTTTATAAAATCAACTACCTGCTGGACATAGTTCTCGGTTGGAAACTTAATTCTATGAATGAATAAAGTTTTGGCAATAACAAGGAAACATATTCAGACTTTTGCTAGCCGCTGTCTGCAATACACCTTTACATTGTATTGTTAAATCAGAAACTCTGTCGCAAAGATACCTTGAAGGTGACGAGGAAACGAAATGAAAATGTGCAGAGTTGAACTTCAAATAGAATGCATTTATTACTTGAAAACTATCAGCCAAAATGTGGTAACGAACGGTGCTGCCAAATCAAACTTACTTTTTATCAAATGACAGAGGTTCTTTTGTGGCTAGCCTTTTTTTGAGAACCAAAAACTTATTGACTATGTTGAGTTGTCAAGCAAAATTTAGGTCAACCCTGGGTAAAGTTGAACGAAATTTCAATAGAAAAACGTCGTTATTCCTTAGAGAATTTGCATGTTGTGCTGCTTGACTTCGAGAAAGCATTCGATCGAAAACAACGAGATCTATTATGGGTGGCCCACAGACAAATAGGAGTTCCAGAGGCCAGAAGGAGCGGTGACAAGGAGATACCCAACTTGATTCACCGAAGCATTCCAAGTGACAGTAGGTGTAAACAAAGGAAGCGTCTTGAATCCATTGTTCTCTATTACCGTCCCTGATTATCTGATTTAAGATAAAGTACAGAACACCAAAGCACATCAAATATTCTTTGCTGACGATTGAACCACCATAAGTGACGATCCTACATCCCAACAAGAAGGACTCAATAGACCAAGAGCTGGAAGCAAATTTTTTGAGTTTTTGGTTCACCCCAAACACTGAGTACATGCTTTGCCCAAAGCGGGCATGTGTACTCCAGACATTTATTTGAATTGAAATGTTCTTCCCAAGTGTGAAAAGCTTAAAATATCCAGGATAAAAATTCTTTTTATTGATCATTGATCTCGGAACTTGACGTGACGACATCAATCATCGAGTAGGCGTACGCTGATGAAGTGGAGAGAAAACTCTGCCATCTTCTATGATAAAAAATGCCTCCTAAGCTGAAGGTAAGACTCTACATCGCTGTAGGCCCAGCACTCATATAAGGTTTACAATGTTGTACAATATATAAAAAAGAATGAGTGTAAGTTGGCAGCAACTGAGATGAAGATGCTCCATAACCGATCCATTCCAAAACAGAGAAGATTGCTAGTATGAAGCAGATAAATGGCGAAGTTGTGATCCCTTTAAGACCAAAATGCTCGTAAGGCCCAAAAGAGGATCATGAAGAAGTAGAGCTATTACCGCTTCTTGATTTTGCAACGGAGGTTTAGAATATTGAATTGGATTGGACAAAATTTAAGTATCGTGAATTGGAATATAAAAAAAATATTACTGGTCGAAGTTTTGAAATGGAGGAGATGATGAGAAAGAGGTGAGTAGATTTCTTGTGTGTAACAGAACCGAAATGTTGGAATACAGGAAATAGGACACGTTTCTTTAAATGTTAAGACAAAAGACAACAAAATATCAAGATCAGGTTAAAAATGAACTCGGTATAATCCTTACGGAAGAGGTATTTGGTAGACCATTTCCTGTCCAGTGACCTTCGGATAACCTAGGGTTGACCCAGGTTTTCTTGGCAACCCTATGAGTTGTCGCGAGATTTTCGCCCAGCGACACCGTCATCTGCTGATATAGTTTTTTATGTTGGCGATGAAGAAAATAAACCAAGCAAGGTCTTCCATTAAGCATCAAGTGTTATAATCTAAAAAACATGCTAACAGAGAACCAAACCATTGCCAGGGGTTTCAATTTTCAAAGTGACACCACCAGCTAGCCAAAAAAAAAACTTGGTGGTGGAATGATGAAGCTAAAGACCTCAGGATTTTTTTTAAGATTTTTCAAGTAGTGTTAAAAAAGAAGAAAGCTACTTTGAAAGCATGTCATAGTGCCAGTGATAAGGCTAGTCCAAAGTTTAACACAGAAGAGTCTACAACTCCAAGCAAAGCTCATGTAGGCTATCTAAAAAGAGCTACCAAGGTACTGAATTTCTATCAAATTGTTAAATTTTCATATACAATTCAATAACTCACCTTGTAAGCCAGCAAGCATGTCAAATGATCACTGTTGCAAATTGCGAATTCCATTTTTTTCTTATCGGCTTCAAATTTCTTTCCAAAGGGTGAAACAAACGGCGACTTATGACTCAAACTGGCAGCAATCGTCAACACACTGTCCAAGCACTGAAATATTGCACCGAACAGCATAAGTTTACCTATTCGCACATCCACAGGCAGTGCAGACAAATGATGACCCAATGCAGTTAGACTGTGGTCCTCATTCAAGGCACCCAAATCTTGCAAACGCGTCACTGCTGTTATGATGTTTTCTTCAGTTGGAGGCTCCAAAGTTTGACCTAAAAAAAAAAAGAAAATCATCAAATACAATTTTGAGTAGGAAAAAACCATAAAAAAAAATTACCAAGAACTTCAACTACTTTGTGTCCCTCAAAGTTTGGCAAAGTTTTTATCCGCAAAACAAGCTGCTCAAGTGGAACTCGGTGTATTTCTGGCACCGGCTGACTAAGAATGTTGTTCTTGAACCGGTGGCCAGTAAAAAGATGTATACAAACACCAGGCATAACGCGACCAGCACGTCCTTTTCTCTGCATAGCATTGGCTCGTGATTCCCACACCAATTCTAGAGATTCCATGTTTCGATTGGAATCAAAGCGTTTCTCTTTCATAAGGCCACAATCAACAACAAACACACAGTCATCAATTGTCACTGATGTCTCTGCGATGTTTGTACTGAGAATAATTTTACGTTGCCCAGTTGGCGCTGGACGGAAAATTAACGATTGTTCCTCACTTGTCAGTGTGGAGTGAAGTGGTAAAAGAAGGAAAGATGATCTGTGGAAAAGAATTGATTGCATTAAGAAAAATATCGATTTGAATAAAATGAAAGAATTGAAATAAAGAGATTAACGTAAGCCAGGACACAATACTATAATAAATAATTAAATAAATAAGGTTGCGCAACCGAGCGAGGATCCCCGGGCCTAGCGTATTTCTCACAACCATTGCCTTTGCGAGGGAATAGAGGGGACCTACATTTTTCTGCCGATTCTGAACGGCTAATCGAGAAAGTGCTTTTCATGGCAATGAATTTACTAACGGATGACTTGCCAATTCCTCGTGAGAGGCAATACCCGTGAAAAAACGATTTTGCCTCTTTGGGATTCGAACCACGAACCCTCCGGTTAACAAGCAGACATGCTAACCATCACGCCACGGGTACCACTATAGACTATACCATAATACAAGTTCTTAAAGTGCTTTAGAGAGATTTAGAGTTAGTGTACTTTTTGTAGTAATAACCATTTTGGTTTTTGTTAATTCTAGCTCGCAGTAACTAACGGACATTGAGGGCGTTCAAATAAATGGGCAATTAGAGTAGGTTCCGTGGTTCATATCTTTTACTGTAGCAATGTTCTGTTTTTCAATCATTTCAATTCACTCTGACATTTCCAGCCGAGAATATGAATTTGTCTAATTTTCGTTGTAGTCCTGGGTCCTGTCCTGTGGTCGCCACAAAGCGTTTTTTGAAAAACCTCCACTCCTCGTGTTGTGGTAAAATATAACGCTACAAAAAGTAACCTTCAGATTCTTTCTCGTATCCTTTCCCCTTCTTCGTTTTTGGATGTGGCTGCATAATTCTGGTAGAGTTGAGTGCAACGAGTGGTCAAAAATGGTCAAGCCAGACCATAAAAAAGAGACAGGGGGTAAGGACTAGTACAAAGGAGCGTACAGACAGCTACTTTGATTCCATACTCCGAGATATCATAAAGAGATTCTAACATCTTTTCCGATGGAGAACTTGCCATTAAAGTTTGAAGAAACGCATCAAATGAAGAGCCTTACAATATTCCAAAAATTAAAATCGACAAATATTTACTTACTTACTTAGATGGACATTACAGTTCGGGGTGAACCTCGGCCTCAACCAACATCCTTCAACGACTTTGATTTCGGGCGAGCTCTCTTCAATTTTGCACTCTAAGTCTGTTGAGGTCTTCTTCCACTTGATTGCGCCACCTAAGATGAGGTCTTCTCCTTCCACGATTTCTCTTCAATGTGCTTTCGAAAACCCGTCGAGCCGGAGCGTTTGGGTCCATCCGCTCTACATGGCCCAACCATCGTAGCCTCGCGATGCGTACTCTTCTGGCTAAGCCCATGTCGCGTTACAGCTCATACTGCTCGTTTTGGTATCTTATTTTTCGTACATTGTCTTCGCATACGGGATCAAAGATCATTCGGAGTACTTTTCTTTCGAAACGACCAAGGGTTTTCTCATCTGCTTTCGATAAGGTCCACGTTTCCGCGGCATACAGCAAGACTGGCATGATTAAGGTCTTATAAAGGGTTACCTTAGTTTTTCTAGAGTGGGTTTTGTTTCTCAATTACCTTCTTAACCCAAAGAAGCAACGGTTGGCAAGAGTTTTCTCCGTTTCATCTCCGAGGTTGGGATTCGAACTACAAACCTCTGGGTTAACAGCAGACAAGCTAACCATCAAGTTACGGGTACCACCCTTACCTTGCTGCTGAACCCTATTTTTCATCGCATTCATTATCTCCTTATCCGTCTTGGAACTCTGAACCTGTCGTTAAGCTGTTTAGTAAAGGTTTTCACTTTTAGGGGACTACTTTTGTTTGATGCTCAAGGACTGCTACTTGTGGATGACGACAAAATTCTTCACAGGTGGCGACAGTATTGTGATGATCTTTTGAATGAACAGTTCCCTCGGCGCCACTTTCCAACAGCTGCACCTAACTTTACGGAAGTATCCGACGTCACAGTCGAAGAAGTTAGGGAGGCAGTTAAGAACTCCAAAAAAGGCAAAGCGATTGGGCCAGACGAGGTACCATATGAGTTTTGGAAAAATATGGGAGACATCGGGTTGAGATGGCTCACGATTCTCATCTCCAAACTTATAAGAGGTGACAGTTTGCCTAATCAATGGAGGGAAAGTTTTCTTCTTCCAATGTACAAGGGAAAGGGAGATACCAGAAGCTGTGACAACTATCGTTCGATCAAGTTGATGTCCCACACTATGAAGATCGTTGAGCGGGTTTTGGATAGCCGACTGCGGAAAATAATAAGGCTGTCTGATGACCAATGCGGGTTTGTCGCGGGTAAGTCAACTACAGACGCAATCCAAAGTATAAGGATCACTATGGAAAAACACGAGATGCCTTAGAGGATTTGCATATTGTGTTGGTTGACTTCGAAAAAGCATTCGATCGACAACCATGAGATCTGATATGGGTGGCCCTCAGACACCGAGGAGTTCCTGAAGCCTATGTGCGAATAATTATGGACATGTACGATGGAGCAGTTACAAAAGTGAGATGCCCAGCTGGAGTCACCGAAGAATTCCAAATAACAGTAGGTGTACATCAGGGAAGTGTCTTGAGTCCACTGCTCTTTATTGCTGTTCTGGATTATTTGCTCGAAGGAAAAGTAACGGACAATAAAGTACAACAATTATTCTTTGCTGACGATGGAGCCATCATAAGCGAGGATCCTACATCCCTGCAACGAGCACTTGACGTTTGGATTGATGTTCTGGAAGGAAATGGGTACCGTATTAGCGCAAAAAAGACTGAATACCTGTGCTGCCCTTTTTCTGATCCAGACAAGCCTATTCCAGACATTTATTTGAATGGAAATGTGCTTCCCAAGTGTGAAAAGTTTAAATATCTGGGATCTATGATCAATAGTGAAGCAACTTGTGATGACGACATCAATCATCGAGTAAGCGTAGGGTGGATGAAGTGGCGAGAAAACTCCGCTATCTTCTGTGATCGAAAAATGCCCCCTAAGCTGAAGGGAAGACTCTACACAGCAGTTATCCGTCCAGCTCTGACATACGGTTCACAATGTTGGACAATGTACAAAAAGTATGAGAGCAAATTGACGGCAGCCGAAATGAAGATGCTTCGGATGACAGCAGGAGTAACAAAGCTTGATCGAATTAGAAGTACTAAGATCCGTGGAAGCCTTCATGTCAAAAGTACCATCTTGGACAAAATTCAGCACGACCGGCTCAGTTGGTATTGTCATGTTCAAAGGAGAGATCCGCAGAACCCCGTCCAAAAGGCAATATCGTACAACGTTTCAACAAATTCGCGACGAAAAAGAAAAGGCAGGCCAAAACACTCCTGGTACAAGCAAATGCAAAAACAGCAGCATTTGGTTGGCCTCAGACATGGAACAATCCAAAACCGGGAGGCTTGCCGACGCTTTCTGAGATCAACGCGGCGTACCCCACAGGCGGATCACTAGTGTGAAGCAGAAAAGTGGGAGAGTTGTGATCGCTTCAAGATCACTACTCGTAACGCCGGAAATGAAGAAGAAGAAGAAGACTTTTGTTTGAAGCATGCAATCAATGCAGTTTGATAGCGTGGGCTCGATATTTATGGAGCTTAGTGCCAACACTTTATTTAATATTTTGAAAGGTCCGCTCTGTTTTAAGCAAAGCGGGCAACGTGTATTCTTTGAAAAGATTTAATTTTTCAATAGTTACGACTATTTCGTTAAGAGCAGTCTCAGCTGATTTGCCCTTGTAACGAGGCATTTTTCAATAACCTCATTACATGCTTTTCCGTTGTCGCCCCAAGGAACAGTCACTGGCATCTAGTGGAATGGTAAGAAGAAAAGCTTATCCATCTAAGACGACAACCCAGAAATTAATCTCGTAGCTAAGACATAGCACCTGGTGGTGGAAAGTATTCAGGTTGTACCATGGAGGTGAAAAGCTAACCTCACCACCATTGGTGGTGGATAATAGGTAGGTGGTAATACCACCCAACAACCAATTCCCCATGCACAAGCAGTGCAAACTGCAAAGTATAACGACCGGCAGAGCTCGATGGTGAGTTAGCATATGAATGAAGTGGCATATGAACAAGCATATGGGAATATCGTGTGTAGGTATAACAATTACATGGGAGTAGGGAATATTGCATGTAGTTTTATGGGATTTGCGCACGGTACCACAACGAGCGTTGAGTATAAATAGGGCGGCTCAGCGCAAGGAAATCACAGTCCGCCGGCACCGGCAGGGCTGCCAGAAACACCGATTTATCGTAAATCTCCCGATTTTTAAAGCTAAATACGATGCACCGATTTTTGAAACGAAATCAGACTTTTCTCCCGATTTTCAATTGATGAAAAAAGGAACGGAGACCTAGGTATATTTCTTTCATATTCTGGCAGTGCCTTATTTGAAATTTTCCAAATACCAACATAAGAACGGTGTTCTCTTTTTTTTTACAATAGAAAAAGCAGCCATTACAGGGGACAAAAAGTTAGTCCTGCTACATACACCATACACACCTCGCAGTTTCTTTTTTCTGGAAAAACATTCAATAACTTTAATTTTTGTGTTTTTGTTTTGAAATCGTTGGGCGAAATCAAATTTTTTAAAAAGAATGGAAAAGTATTTGAAGAAAGTGTGTAAGTAAGCCTGATCACATTCATATTCATTATTGAGCATACTTTCGACAGTATCGGGTAATTTTTCCATGCAGAAATATTGAAGCATAAGCCGGTAACAGAGCTTCCCCCAGAACGCCTTGAGAAAAAACAATTTGCGGTGTTCACCATAGCTTCTTTTTTTGTTGACCGGTGTAAATTTTATGGGATTCACGACTTCCTTCCATTCCAACTAAATTATTGGCACGAGCACTCACAACCATTCCAAAGTTGATGCGGTGAACGCGCCAGTTACCAACCCAATCCAGCTATGGGCCAATTTATTAAAGTCTGCAGTTTGCGGGAGATCTTAAACATCATTGTTGGAAGGAACATATAAGAACCAGTAGCTATAATTATCACACAAAGCGTCCCTATAAAACACATTTACTTTACTTCCAAGTTCCAACACTTTGTATCCTCTCTTTGAAAAAAAAAACACATCAAATTGTTTTTCTCAAGACGTTCTGAAGGAAGCTCTGTTACTGGCTTATGCTTCAATATTTCTGCATGAAAAAATTACCCTATATTGTCGAAAGTATGCTCAATAATGTACAAAAGGTCCGAAAAAAATTACTCAATCCAAATTTAAGAAAAAAATTCGCAAAAAAAGTCTTCTGTTTTTTTACTCTGAAACCCTAACTCGCTCCGCCCCCCCCCCCTGCCCCCTTTACTTCTCAAAAAGCAAATATTTTCGTTCTGTAATCGCAACATTTCATACAGATTTTCTTATATGTATATTCAAAATATATTGGGTTAAACCCAATATGCGCAAAAATGCTGTTGACAGGTGTAATATGAGTTGAAAATTAAAAAAATTAAATAAGAAATGATATTTAAAAATAATAATAATACAATATGATTTACACCGATTTTCAAAGAGGAAATCTCCCGATTTGAAAAAATTATTTCTGGCAGCACTGGGCACCGGTCATACGGTGCACATCATCTCCAGAGATATCCAGGAAAAGGAATAAGGAAGTGCAACCAGCAACCAGCTAAGCAAAATAGCTAGCAAACCAAGGTAAAGGTGAATGAGTAAGTTAACAAACTAAATATATTGCTTACGTATTGTGCCACCTGGGGCAGAGAATAATACCTGCCGATCCCCCAGAGCTATTGCCTGTGATCTACCTACCGGGGTCTTTTTAGACGCTCGTGTTTCTACCTACCGAGGTCGTAAGACGCTCGTGTTTCTACCTACCGAGGTCGTAAGACGCTCGTGTTTCTACCTACCGGGGTCGTAAGACGCTCGTGTTTCTACCTACCGAGGTCGTAAGACGCTCGTGTTTCTACCTACCGAGGTCGCAAAACGCTCGTGTTTCTACCTACCGGGGTCGCAAGACGCTCGTGTTTCTACCTACCGAGGTCGCAAGACGCTCGTGTTTCTACCTACCGGGGTCGCAAGACGCTCGTGTTTCTACCTACCGAGGTCGTAAGACGCTCGTGTTTCTACCTACCGGGGTCGTAAGACGCTCGTGTTTCTACCTACCGAGGTCGTAAGACGCTCGTGTTTCTACCTACCGAGGTCGTAAGACGCTCGTGTTTCTACCTACCGGGGGTCGCAAGACGCTCGTGTTTCTACCTACCGAGGTCGCAAGACGCTCGTGTTTCTACCTACCGAGGTCGCAAGACGCTCGTGTTTCTACCTACCGGGGTCGCAAGACGCTCGTGTTTCTACCTACCGAGGTCGCAAGACGCTCGTGTTTCTACCTACCGGGGTCGTAAGACGCTCGTGTTTCTACCTGCTAGGGTCTTCAGACGCCTACGCGCTTCGACTACCTGCGGCTTCCTATAGGGTGAATGTGCCGCAAGGGATTGTGCCGATAGAGGCCGCTAAGCACATTAGACCATAGTATCGCTAATCCTTAGTTTCCATAAGGATATCATAAGCTACCAGAATCGCGGACATTGACCTGCCCCGAGCCTTAGAAGTCCCGGCCATTCAGACTAAGGAACGTTGGCCGCTAATCAGAAGGTGTCGCCGTCACAACATACAACATATATAACGATATATAACGATATATATATATACCCATTTGTTAATTGTAACGCTAAATTTTGTTAAGTTCTAATAAAAGAGAATTTCTTTGACCTTTGCGAAGTTTGGTGTTTTTCTTCACTATACCTTGGCTAGCCGTGAGCATTACCTCGGCTGGGAAACCAAAAACACGTCACACCCTTTATATATGCATGTTGGGCCGTAGAGATCACATTATTGTTTAGTTTTGTTCGGATGTGCTTTTCTATATGTCTTTCTAGAGTCTTGAGGAGAAAGGAGGATAGGCTTATTGGTCTAAAATCTATTGGTTTAGGGCAGTGGTTCCCAAACTTATTTTTCTCGTGGACCACTTTCAAAATTTTACTGGTTTCGGTGGACCCCCTGCTGCTACATTTCTACCACATTCTTAAAGTCACCAAAAAATAAAAATTGTGTCGCTTCTGAGATCTGTCCCTTTATTCCGATAGGTAAAATAAAAACGAAAAATGGTACATTTTATAACACTTAATTTATTAAAAGAATAGAATTACAAGAAAAAATGAATAAGGTAATATAGGTTCAGGTCATTTGATGGAGTTCAGGTGTATTTGATGGAGTGTCAGCAAACGATCAGTTTTTGGCTTTATTTTTGTGAGCAATAACCGCAAATCCCCCCGCTCTGTGATGTTTAATTTGCTTCTTTTTTTTTGTTAAGAGGTTTTCAACGGCACTAAGACTCCTTTCGCAAAGGTATGACGAGGGAAAAGCTATTCAAAATTTCCTTGCGATTTCCCACAGTCGAGGATATTTTTCGGGTATTTCTGCTTGCAGCCACAATGTTTAGTAGCCTTTTCTAAATTTCACCTTCAGCTCCTCATTGGTGCATAGCTCGAGCAGCTCCTCTTGTAATACAACATTGGGCGCTTCCGTTTCATAAATGGATTTGTGATCCATGGTGGTACATCCATCGTCAACATATCTTCAAACCTGGTTTTGAAGTCATCATGCAGGGCACTTAAATGTTGACTGTAGGTATGGTTATTCTCATCAATACATTCTATTATTATAGGTATCCAGCCTTTGTCAGCATGCGGAAATAGAATAACGGCTTGTAAAGGAACCAACTAATAAGCCGCTAGGACGAATTGGTGTACTCAGTATCGAATACTGATCATATTTGTGTAGGAAAAAATAAAAGTCGAAATCTCAAAATTGTCCATAAAAACGATAAATATTTCATCAAATCAATGAGTTCACGCGCTCCGTGTATTTGCGTATTTTTTGTCTTGTTTGCTTCATTGTTAAAACGTGACACACTGGCATCGAAGCTCAAGCCCCGCTCTTCCGAAAAGGAATAGTTTTAATAAAATAGTTACTTCAACATCAATTTAAAATGATTGTGAAATTACAGTTTTATAAAATTAGTAGTTATTTGCAAGAAAAATTACAAAATTAAATGCTCTGAAATATTGCTTATTCGGCCTTTTTAAAGAGGCAGTGCTTCTCTCGTGAAAAAAACAGTTGAATAAAACGTGCTGTGTTTGTTTTCAAATCGAAAGAGGACAAACAAAATATCTGCAAGTTACTAAGTTACCTATCTATACAAGCAGTTGTAATCAAACGATTAGTACACGTAAAAAAAATACTTAACTACTTTATCAAAAAAAGGCAGGTACTTACTTTTCTCCGGCACTAGCAAACACTGATGATATAAATTTTCTCACACCTTTTTTTCGAAATTACGGAAACAAATGAATGAGTTCGCCTTTGGCATCAAGTATTTATAGTGGTGATCAAGTTCATGTCTGAACAAGCACTAAGCATTGTCGGGCGGATAGCGCTTTGTAAGTCTGTACACGAAATTGTACGTAATATCGAATACGCAAGTTTGGACAAGTAACAGTCGCTTGCCTTATTGAAATATTATCTGATTAGTTAAGCTAAGTGTACACGATTGCCTGATCTGCAAATATTGCCAGATCTGTCAGTGAAAAATTTGTCTCGAATGGCTGACAATCGTGTACACACCAAATGAATTTGCAGAAAAACTATTTGGCTGCAAATTTGTAGACAAATATCTGCTAATTAATTTGCAGATATCTGGCAGTCGTGTACACGCAAGCTGACAACCGTGTACACACCAAATTTTTTTGCAGAAAAATTTGCTCATCAAACATTTTGAAGACAAATTAATTAGCAAATGTCGCAATCGTGTGTACACAAATTTTGTTCATTTTCTGACGCTTCTGCAAATGTCTGGCAATAAATAAATTTGCAGACCCAGTTTCAGAAACATTTTCAAATTTATTCATTGGCAGACAAATCTGAGAAGGATTACAGGAAAAAAACACTTGGATTATCTCTACAATTACATTGTCAACTACAAAACTCATCGAAAATTTAAAGGTGATTTTTGTTTTTATAGAAAATGTGTTAATTACGTGAACATTTTTTTAGTTATGGATGCTAACTGATATAAAAAAGTTGAGATAACCAGTGAAATGGATGACATGCATAACATCATTTTATTCCTTTCTGTATGTCACTTATGATCTTTCTGCAGAACGACCATTTCCACATGAATCTAGTGTGATTATTCCAGATGGCGGAAACAACTAAACCTAATCAGGATACGAAGCCGTTTGTTGAGGATTAATATCCAAACGTCTTGTTCATAAAAAACCGAGCCAAGCGGATAGATTTCCTGGACACAGAGAAACAAATGCAACACAAAATGCTAAGCCAACCAAACCAAAAAAGCAGAAACCAAAGTCAAAATATTCATTGGTGAAACAGATGAACAAAAGAAGTTCATCGAATGTTTCCGACTCAGAGAAGATTGTTAACTCTTTTTTGATACCAGAAGTCACTGGTAAGTGAATTTATTTTCGGTATTGAATCAATATTCATACCAATGTTTTCTAGACGAAGCTGCAAGTAGTTTTCATTCAGATTTGCAATCTGTAGCAGAAGATCTCAGACGAAGAGTATTTATGACACCTCGTAATCAAATTTATAATGCTCCAGGTGAGCTCACAGAGGCGAAAAAGTCTTGCTATGAATTCAGACTGCGGTGCATCAAAAAATTAGCTAAATTTGTATGTAATCCGCTGGCCGGTTAACGTAAAATCGAAATAAAACAAAGGGATATATTTTGTTGTACTAGTATTTGTATTCTATTCTCGGAAATCTAATCTTAACGCTAGCTTTCCATTCGGACCGAATGAAAACTTATTTTTTCTGTAGATCTTTGAAAACTTCATGAAAACGACATAAGAAAAAACCTTGGAGTAGTTCTCAAATAATGTTGCTTTCCATTGCATATTCGTATCTTTTTTTGTATATGTGGAGCCACCAAAGCTAAAAGGTGATCAAATTGCTTGTAATCCATTCGTAAAAAATTTCGGTAGAGTTCTGGTTCCACTGCTCGTAATTCCACTATCAATTTTGCGTAGAATCCCTCCTGCTCACGACGGGCCACCCAATCCTTCGTCCATACCTTACGACACGTCTTTTTCGGCTGTTTGGCTCTTTCATCATCACTGCTTTCTAACAAATACGCCGTCAAAATAGTTGCGATTGCAACGTTTTTATCCATTTATATTATTTTTTGATATTTCACTTTAAGTTGAATATTAAACGATTGAAAACGAAATCTATGTTGTTTTCACTTTTAGCTTTAAAATTTTTTTGACAGATGCGATGAGACAATGAACTGAAAATGAATTTGCAGATCCACAAATGGAATTTGTGTGTACACGGTTTGCAGAAATTTACAAATATCTGCAAATCTATTTCCAGCTATTTGTCCAAATTAGTGTGTCGACATTGTCAGTCAAATAGCTGGCAATAAACTTACAGATACTTGTAGATTTCTGCAAACCGTGTACACACAAATTCCATTTTCACCCTCATTGTCAGCTCATTTGTTCACATTGTCAGACGTTTGCAGATCTGACAATGATTGTCAGACCTACCAATCGTGTACACTTAGCTTTAGGTACTTAAAACAATGTAGGTAGTAGGACCTTATAAAAACTATGCTTACATTTTTGCTCTTTACTATCAAAAGCAGATAAATTTTCGTGGACCCCCATTAACATCTTATGGACCCCCATTTTTTGTTCACGCCTACGTAGACCCCCAGCAAGTCTCCCGTGGACCCCTGGGGGTCCACCTGGACCACTTTGGGAAACACTGGTTTAGGGTGCGAGGGTCCAGTGGCTTATTGGATCAATTTGACTTAAACTTCCCACCTTCCTACTAGAATAAAGGTAACATTTGGATAACCCCTTAATAGTTCTACTAGGATCGGCTCAATCAAGTCTTTACAGCCTGCAGATTTGTGTGCTGAGAACGGGTCCACATTTGGTCTTAAAAACGGTGTTTTTTTTTAGTAATTTGGTTTTTAAATCGGCAGTAGTTCAGTAGTTTCTAGTGAATGTTAATTCAACAATTGGCGGTATATTTGTGGTCAATACTTTTTGCCATGAACAAAATTACTTCATAACAAAGCTTGCAATTGTTTACTGCCGATATGCGACCAACCTTTCTAAAATAAGATAAGCCAATGGCTATAATTCGATGAGTAAACTGTGTTCTGCTTGGGAAAAGTTCTAGCCAAAGTTGGCAAGGCCATCTAAAGTCAAATTCACTTTTTAATGACAAGAAGTTATTCTCTAGATGCCATAGTTGGCATTAAAGCAAACTAACTTTCGAAAAAATAGTGAGAACAATGAAGAGCAATGAAAAGACTTAACTTAAGTTTGCATTAAAACAAAGTTCAAATAGTTTTGTCATATTTCAGGCGTTTAAGTTTTGTAATAAGGGTGATACGCAAAATACTTACTTTTATAAACTTCCAATGCGTTTGCCTTGGACAAAAATTAGTCGTCCAACTTTCTCTTAGCACATCGATAAGTTTCAGACTTACGCTTTCGTCAACTGAAAAATTTGCCGGGTTTTAAATATGAAGCAACAATTTGTTTAATCCTCGTCAAAATCCTTGCAACTTTATTTTATAAGACAGGTTAAAAATTTGAAGAATAAGAATAGTTTTGTTTATATTTCTTTATTTATTTTTGCTTTACATAACAAAAATATCATTCCCGACGAAGTGGCCTGTATATTTCTCCTTCGTCTTCCAAAATATATAAATTTCAACCAAAAAGCAAAATATAGCAAGAGAAAGGGCAATGACCATTCCCATCAAAACCCACTTCAAGTCAGCAAACTTCATTGGTTCCAGTTGCGATTTGTTCGTCAGAATGGGATCTTTTAGGAACCCTTGCCCATTTTCAAGCAATTCATAGAAGGTTCTCCTGATCCAAAACTCCAACAAACCCGATGAGTGTGTTTCCAAAATAAGAAAGTTAACAAGTTCCTTATAAATTGAATTCTCATTCAAGGTGAAAACGAACATAAGTCCTTTGAAAAAACACATTTTCTCTGATTGACGAAACAATGGTCGACTGAAATGTTTTTGCTGGCTTTGGATGTTGTTCCACTTGATATCATTCGCTGGGTAGGCAAATGTTGTGTTGAAAGATGCTCGTAGCTGGTCAAAAGTATTGTAATCTACTAATTTAAACATTCTTCTGTATTTTTTGTCCATTTCCGGATAATAATGAGAGAGTATATCAATTTCAGATGTAAAATCAACTACTTTAAGTCCAGACTTCATGAGATCATCAAGAGATTCTAACTTCTTTTCCATTGGAGGACTTGCCATTAAAGTTTGAAGAAATGCATCGAATGAAGTGCCCAGCAATATTCCAAAAACGAAGATCGATAAATAGACAATTTTTAAACTCAAAGAGGGGTTGGGTCTTTCCATCAAAGATTGTCTTAGCATCCCACGTAAGCAGTTGTCATTGAAAAAACTAATTTTATTGCCATCGCACAATTTTGACGCGAGTTCCAGCAAAACTGACAGCACTATAACCAAACCAATGGTAATAAGTAGAACGTCCAAGTGAAAAACGATTCCGAAGACTTTAAATTTGGGGATTATTGGTTCTATTGGAATCATTACACAAGTATTTATTATATAATAAGGATAAGTATAAAAGTCCAGAGGGCCCAAAACAGCAGTGGCGTGACATGATATTTCAATTGTCCCATTAAAAACTAAATCTCTCATTTGGAAAACATTAAGTTCAAAGTTTATGTTGGAGTTATTGAGTCTGGCGTTGTGCTTCTTCGCTAGTGCCTTCCAAAAATGTCCCATGTGTCCCCTGATAATATATCCACTTTGTGTGTTTTTTGAGACGATTATTCCTGGTTCAGGTCCTCCAAACAAAACTGGCACGTATATCCCTTTGAGGTCTCTCAAGCGATTCGGAAAATATATTATCCCTCGATTCGCAATCCACACAACCTTTTCAATGGCGAACACTGGCATCTTCGTATACCTGTAGAACATTGACGTGTCTTGAAAATCTCGGAATACTACCATCACGTTGATCATGTGGTTCTCCCAGCAAAAGTTGAACAAATCTTCCAGTTTGGACTCCTCTACTAAATGATGATTAAGAACGAATATAGTTTTACAAGATCGCCTGTGCTGAAGGTACTCCAAGAGTCTTTGCAGGTGAAATTCCTCAACATTCATCAAAACAATTGTAAGTATGTTATCATTGAATTGGTCTTTTAATAAGAACAAAGTTTTTTCAGTTGAGACAATCACTGGAACTTGCAGTGTTCTTGACACGTCACTGACGAAATTTTCACCAAAATGAGTAGTTTTGTTGACTGTCCCTAGCACAAAGATAGTTTTGAATTGCTCATCTCTCTGAATGTTTTCGAATAAGGATAGCAATTTGTTATTCGACTCAGTTGCTGCAAGAGCAACAAGCCCTAGTAAGCTCACAATATTATTCATTTGGCGAATCCTTAAACAAGGACGATACTCACAATACTGCAGTGACTTTTGTAAATCACCCAAAAACTGAGTATTTTTGTCACTTCGTGTTAATGTCCAAACAATAAATTATCAAATTATAATGAATTGCTGTAATTATAAACAGTAGGTGACTTTCTACACAAACGTCGCATCGGTACACTCCCAGTTTACATATATAAAACAAAAATTAATGATATTTAATGACCAAGTTGGATTGAAGTTGATATAAGAGAGTAATAATTATATACTCTCCATTTAGTGGCTAAATTGAAGAATGAGTGAGACCCAGAACCTGAGAGGCTGCCGTTCTGGTGGCTGTTGGAATTGCTGCCACTGGTCTTCAATGATTAATTTTGCCGGCAAGGATAGTTGGAGAAAACTATTAGATAAGGGTTGATTAATCTAAGGATCGCCATGCACCTTTATGAATTTTAAGATGCGGGAAGCCTGTATTTCTAGCAACAAGATTTAGCCTCACATCGAAATCGATTAGCCTGAGTCCGTTTTCACAGGTTTTTTTTTTAAATTTCCAAGAACGATTTTCACGTCATGCCTAGGCAACTGCTCATGTGTTTTTCCGAGAAGCTCATAGAAACAATCTTTGGAATTCTCGTCTTTCTCTTTTATGGAGCGTGGGCGCATATTTAGCCTTGATGCGAATGGTCACTATACGCTCATTAACTGGATTTCGGCTGATAACCTTATCCATGAGTTTACCTCAAACTACAAATCCTCACCCAAATTAGCGTTGTTTCTGTTGCCTGTAGCAGTCGCCATAGTAGATGTCGCAGTTTTTCATCTTCTTTATGCCCGGCCCATTCGCACTTCTTGGATGGTGGTTATGTCTGCTTTGCAGCAGTCTAGGACGTCCGCTAGTTCTCCAGCTGCACGTAATCCGTTAAAGTATTTTACGCTCCACGTGCAGATCCGAAGGTCTTTGTCCTTTTTACGTTTGCTTGAGTCGTAGACTCTGAAATCATTATTGTTATCCGAGGCTGTTGGTTGTTTCGAAACCAGATGTTTTTTACGTGGTTGGGTAGTTAATCCCACGCACAACCCCCAACCTGGAAGGCCAGGTCCATTTGGTATCCCCTTGGAACCAAAGGGCCGGATAATCCGGAAGCAGTACCCTGCTGCAGGGGTATGAGAGCTGTCGTTAGCTCGCCAGGAGGTCATCCGCCACCATCTCTACTTCAATACCCAGTCCTAGTATTGAAAGACCATGAAAAAACTTCAAGCCAAATATGTCGGAGTAGCTGATTCAGGCGTCACTGCTTTTTTGACTGCTGAAGCCCACCGTGGATTCTGTAAGTCGGATTCATCCGCTGAGACATTCCCAAAAAGCTCTGCTAGACCACTGAGTTTCGGGCAGTCAGTCATAACTCGCAGAGCATTATAGTGTTTATCTATATCTTCTTCAATAAATCTATCCGTCCACGGCTTTAGTCACACCTCACTTAATACAACCTGCATATTAAGTCCGTAAATTTTCAGGAACAATTTTTTCACTGTAGAAAACATTTCCATTAATTTAAATCAAATCGATGGGGTCATCCCGTAAA
Source organism: Melanostoma scalare (assembly GCA_949752695.1). Lineage (NCBI taxonomy): Eukaryota > Metazoa > Arthropoda > Insecta > Diptera > Syrphidae > Melanostoma > Melanostoma scalare. Next base: position 63,526,553 of record OX456985.1, read on the forward strand.
AATAATTTCTTTTCAAATAATTTGGATTTATCAGTGAGCAAACATTTGTGGCCTTGGCTTTGTGGAATGGCGTGTCATTCTACATAAACCAGAACTCGTCCAAATTCCTGTCATTAATTTCAGTAAAAAGAAATCGGATTTCGTGGATAGAGTCTCAGCCACATTCTCTTCTGTGCGCACTGTACGATGAAGAAAATAATGAGATTGTCCACTAGACATGCCGACCTCACGAACTTTTTGCACAAACTCATTTCAACCAAAGTTTCTGTTTGAAAAACGCATTGTTTGGGCTACACAGAACTCACTTCTCGATTTACCCTTAAACAACGTTCCAAATAGTTTTTCAATAGACATTCAACTCAACTATAATTTTCATAAAGCCAGTTTTTGTTTTGCATCGAGTTTCTGGACACACCAATTAATTTGGTTTGTATTAAATCGATACAAAAACTCAGCAGCTTTCAAAATTATCCCCTGAGAAAATCTAAAGAATGCTTTGAGTGTTGCAATTAAACTTTATCTTTTATTACAAAGAAAAACTAGTCAAAAATATCCCAATACAAATTTAATTTGAAAATCGTTGCCATTCCTAAGCCTTTTTCTTCCAGAAAAAATAAATTTCTCCCAAAAAACATACAAAGCCTTATTATGAGTTTCACGTGAACTAATTCCCCTCGAAAAAGATCTTATTTCACTTTTCCCTTATTATGAGTTTCTTGGGAAAAATTTTCCATATTCGCAAAAATTCTCTTATTATGAGCTATTTTCCCCGTGAAATGTGAAAACGTAGAGAACAATGACGGGAAATCGGATGCAAATGAACGTGGTTTTTTTTCGAAGTGAACTTTCTGAGTCCAAGTGGAATTTTGTTCAGGGGAAACTCATAATAGCTTTTAAAATTCCGGGCGAACAAAAATGTTCCGGGCGAAAAGCTGTTCACGTGAAACTCATAATAAGGCTGTCAGCCTTATTATGCGTTTCACGTGAACAGCTTTTCGCCCGGAACATTTTTGTTCGCCCGGAATTTTAAAAACTATTATGAGTTTCACCTGAACAAAATTCCAGACTTACAATTTTTCCGCTTTTGTTATTCACTTGTTCGCCTCACAAAAGTAAGTGAAATAAATTGCTCTCAACGTTTTCACATTTCACGGGGAAAAAAAACTCATAATAAGGGAAATTTTTCGAACGTGGAAAATTTTTCCCCCGAAACTCATAATAAGGGAAAAGTGAAATGGGATCTTTTTCGGGGGGAATGATTTCACGTGAAACTCATAATAAGGCTGATAGTGTATCAAAGCCAAGTGCAATGAATAACACCCACTTCAAGTCATCAACCTTGATTGGTTCCAATTGTGAGTTTTCTGTCGGAATCGGATCTTGTAATGACAATTTTCCATTTTCGAGCAATTCATAGAAGGTTCTCCTTATCCAAAACTCCAACAAACATGAACAGTGCGTTTCCAATATAAGAAAGTTTACAAGTTCTTTATAAATTGAATTTTCATTTAGGGTAAAAGTGTACTGTCGTCCACTAAAAAAACACATTTTCTCTGAGAGACGAAACAATGGGCTACTAAAATATTTTTGTCGGATCTGTATGTTGTTCCACTGAATAGTATTCAGAGGGTATGCAAATTTTGTGTTAAGAGATTGTCGTCCTCTTATTGAAACATTCTTTGATAATAATTATGAAAAATGTATTCCATTTCCGATTTGTAGCCAAGTACTTTTAGTCCAGACTCCAGGATATCATCAAGAGATTCCAACCTCTTTTCCGTTGGAGGACTTGCCATTAAAGTTTGAAGAAACGCATCAAATGAAGTACCCAACAACATTCCAAAAATGAAGATCGACAAATAGATGATTCTTAAACTCAACAAAGGAATAGGGTCTTTGGATGAGAGATTGTCTTAGCATCCCACGTAAGCAGTTGTCATTGAAAAAGTTTAGTTTACTACCATCGCACAAAACCGATGCGAGTTCCAACAACACTGACAGCACTATAACCAAACCGATGGTGATAAGAAGGGCGTCCAAGTGAAAAACGATTCCGAATACTTTAAACATGGGAATTCTTGGTTCTATTGGAACCATTACACAAAAATCAAGTATGAGGTAAGGATAACAACACCAGTCCATAGTGAAGTCAACAATAAAGGTGGCGAGACATGATATTTCAATTGTCCCATTAAAAATCAAATCTCTCATTTGAAAAGAGAAAGTTGGAAGTTTATGTTGGAAATATTGAGTCTGGCGTCGTGCATTTTCGCTAGTGCATCCCAAAAGTGTCCCACGTGTCCCCTGATTATGTATTCACCGAGTGAGTTTTTTTTTTTTTTTACGATTATTCTGGTTCAAGGAGTGCGAATAAAACTGGCACGTACATCCCTTTGGGGTCTCTCAAGCGATTTGGAAAATATATTGTCCCTTGATTCGCAATCCATACAACCTTTTCAATAGGAAAGACATTGCAAATCGTTCGCACACACGAAAACGTTTGTTCGCTTTTTACTTACAGAATGTCACCCCTGGCATCTTCGTAAACCTGTAGAACATTGACGTATCTTGGAAATCTCGGAATATTATCATCACGTTGATCATGTGATTCCATCAGCAAAAGTTGAACAAATCTTATAGTTTGGACTCCTCTGCTGAAGAATGGTTGAGCAGAAAGATTGTTTTACAAGATCGCATGTGCTGAAGGTACTCCAAGAGTCTTTGCAGATGCGACTCCTTAACATTTATTAAAACAATAGTAAGTATGTTGTCATTGAATTGGTCCTTCAATAAGAACGAAGTTGTTTCAGTTGAGACAATCACTGGAACTTGCACAGCCTTATTTATTAGATTTCACTAATACTCGTTTCAACCTGGTATTAGTTAATACTAGTATTGTAACGAACCGTCACAGTGCGGATATTTTGTTCAACAAAATTCGAGCGATATACACAAGATATATGTATGTATATCGGAAAAATCAAACAAACAAACGCGCCGAATACCTCCGCACCCGCAGCAACACACAAGTTACATACACATTTCCAAGTTTCCCATTCACCACTCGTTATATGCAAACACAGGCATCGGCATGCGACATTGGATATGCATTCGCCACAAACAATGGTCAATGGGTTTTGCTCATTTATAGAGCTCACACTCACATGTTGTAGGAAATATGATATAGGGATGTAACTCGAACAGGTATCTTAAGTTTCTGCTCCGCTTAGGTAGAGTGTACATAGTGTACTTAATTGAAGCTTGGGTTCCAGTACTTGGTACTAACCCCAAATTACTTTTTGAAAGGACGGCACCAGCTATCCTAATTTGTTTATTCCTCTTTCCACTCCGTGAGTGTAGGGAGGACAGGGACAGGCTGAAAAGCCACCTGATTATTCTTCAGCATTGTACGCTGAGGACAGAGTCCGGAAAGGCTCAAACGTTTATTCCGTGTGAATTCCCATCAGGAATCCTCACGGACATTAGAAGCTGCTGACGCAAAAGTGGTTTCAACGATAATTCCATAGCATTGCATTGGTGCTTTGGACATAAGGCAGAAGCGAGATCCTGCTTGTTTATTCCTCTTTCCACTCCTCCTGAGTGTAGGGAGGACAGGCTGAAAGGCCACCTGATTATTCTTCAGCATTGTACGCTGAGGACAGAGTCCGGAAAGGCTCAAACGTTTATTCCGTGTGAATTCCCATCAGGAATCCTCACGGACATTAGAAGCTGCTGACGCAAAAGTGGTTTCAACGATAATTCCATAGCATTGGTGCTTTGGACATAAGGCAGAAGCGAGATCCTGCTTGTTTTTTCCTCTTTCCACTCCATCTGAGTGTAGGGAGGACAGGCTGAAAGGCCACCTGATTATTTTTCAGCATTGTACGCTGAGGACAGAGTCCGGAAAGGCTCAAACGTTTATTCCGTGTGAATTCCAAGTGGTTTCAACGATAATTCCATAGCATTGGTGCTTTGGACATAAGGCAGAAGCGAGATCCTGCTTGTTTATTCCTCTTTCCACTCCTCCTGAGTGTAGGGAGGACAGGCTTACAGCCAACCGTTGATTCTTCGGCACTTGCGTCGAGGACAGAATTACTGTGTTTATTCCTCCTTCCTTCCTCCTGAAGGTATCGAGGACAGGCTTTTAGCCACCTGATTATTCTTTGGCATTTGCGCCGAGGACAATATTGCTTGTGTTTATTCCTCCTTCCTTCCTCCTGAAGGTATCGAGGACAGGCTTGTAGCCACCTGATTATTCTTTGGCATTTGCGCCGAGGACAATATTACTTGTGTTTATTCCTCCTTCCTTCCTCCTGAAGGTATCGAGGACAGGCTTTTAGCCACCTGATTATTCTTTAGCATTTGCGCTGAGGACAGAATTATTGTATATGCTAGTTTAAGTAAAACCTATTGTTTTTAAGACGATAAATAAAAAGGAATTTATTGGAAAAATAAAAGTTGGTTGTGTTTGGTTATTTTGGCTAAATCTTGGTGGAATCTTTATCTCGACTTCTGGTGCTTCGTCGAGAATACCTTGGACACGCTGAGCTTACCTCAGCCTTGGAAAGAAAGCATCGCAGTATTAGCACTTAATACTCCCTTACGCCAGGTCGAGCGAATCCTTATTTATAAAACATTATCCAACCCGTATTAGTTAATACTTGCTTATTTCAAATTTTTCATCAAAAAAATGACCCATCTATAGCTCTGGTTACTATAAACGTAAACAAATCCCAGCTGACTTCATTTTGCACCCTCAATGCATTAAGTTTTTTCAGATAATCTAACTTCTTTCGGGCTCTGATTGGCCAGAGTTTTAGATTTTCTTTTGATGCGTGACTTTTGACCAATCAGAGGCCAAAAAAAGTAAGATTATCTGAAAAACTTAATTGCGTTGAACCCGAGCATTACGATTGTTTTTTTTTGTGGTTGGCGGAAATTTTTCCAAAATGAATATTAAACAAAACAAAACAGGAAATATTAGTTTTCATTTATTAATTTATTTATTTCGTAGTTAATGCGGAAAAAGAATTAAAATTATTCACAAAACCAAAATAATTTTTCACTTTTCCTCCAAAAATTTGAACAAAATGACATTTAGACCTTAATACGACCTTAATCCTCCTTTAATACTCCTATGAACCAGTATTAGCTTAATCCGCCTCTAATACTGGTGTATTTTTTTTATAAATAAGGTTTGGAGTATTAGAGGAGTATTAAATTCGTAGTAACCCTAATCCGCCGATAATACGAGTTTATATATAAGGCTGGCAATGTTCTTGACACATCAGTGATGAAATTTTCACCAAAATGAAGTTCGTTGACTTTTTTGAATATTTTCGAACAAAGATAGCAATTTGTTGTTTGACTTAGTTGCCGTAAAAGCAACAAACCCGAATAAGCCCACAATATTGAGGTTCATTTCAATATCCTTCAATAGGGACGAGTCTCACGAAACTGCCATGACTTCTGCAAGGCACACTAGAATTATCTATGTATGTCACTTTGTTTTAATGTCGAAACAATAAATAGGTAACCAAATAACAATAATTCCTTACAATTATAAACAACTGGTAGTTTTCACAATTACACACTCAGTGTGTAGAAAACACTTAATTAATTAATGATGTTTAATGACCAAGCTGAATTGAAGTTGATATAAGAGCGAGCAATTATAAATGTATACTAATCGCACTTTCCATTGGTTTCACTCGGGGAAGCACTCATTTTAAAAACCAATGGAGCACCCAAAACAATTTATGTTCAGTTTAACGTAATTGCCTTTGTGTGAGTGAAACACCTATGGCTCTTAAAAAATATTCCTTGAAGAAAATTTTCTTTTTGACATTTGAATAACATGTGTTAGTGCTTCCTGAGTCGATTCTCATTTCAAATCAAGAAGCGGCTGTCACTCCTCAGAATCATGAGAAGCGATCTTTTTGCACCAATGGAACGGTTTGAGAATGCTTCTGGACGCTCCTGGACGGTTCTTTTCGTCCAATGGAAAGTGCCATAAGTTGTCTCTCATGACTCTTTTGGCTTTGTCGTCCTTTCTGATGTCGATTTTCATTGGTTTCACTCGGGGAAGCACTCATGTTAAAAACCAAAGGAACACCTTAAATTGTTTCTGTTCTGTTTAACGTGTTGTCTTTTGGCGTTTTCCATTGGTTTCACTCGGGGAATCACTCATTTTAAAAACCAATGGAACACCTAAAATTGTTTTTGCTCAACTTAACGTGTTGGCTTTGTGTGAGTAAAACACCAATTGCACATAAAAAATATTTCCTGTGGAAAATTTTCTTTTTGACATTTGAGGAACATGTATTAGTGCTTCTTGAGTCGATTCTCACTTCAAATCGAGAAGCGGCTGTCACTCCTCAGAATCACGAGAAGCGATCTTTTTGCACCAATGGAACGGTTTGAGAATGCTTCTGGACGCTCCTGGACGGTTCTTTTCGTCCAATGGAAAACGACATTTGTGTAAGTAGAACACCTATGGCTCTTAAAAAATATTCATTGTGACAATTGTGTAACACGCGTTAGTGCTTCTTGAGTGGATTCTTAGTTCAAATCGAGAAGTCGCTGTCACTTCTTATGTCGAACTCCTTTCAAAAAAAAATCGACTGCAGTCAATTTTTTTTTTGAAAGGAATTCATTTAGGAGGAAAAAAATCGACTTTCTCGTCGATCTCTTTTTTGAGACGGATTTGCACACAGATTTTCACATACACAACAATTTTGACAGATCGAAAACGGCAAACAACAACATCAGCATATGAAAAAAATTAAAGGAAGCAGAATTGTTTTGTATTTAGTTGTGAATTTGGAAAACATTTTAAATAAATTTGAAAAAATATAAAAATTGTGTGCTTAGCTCTCAACAAGCCGTCGAGCCGGTGCGTTGATGTTCATCCGCTCTACTTGTCGCAGCCATTGTAGTCTGGCGAAGCGTACTCTTCTATGCCTATGTCGCGGTAAAACTATCATACAATTTGTTGTTGAATATTCTTCTTTACACATTGATTTCACAAAGACAAATCGGAGTATTTTTCTTTTGAAGGTTTCTTCATCGATAAGGTCCACCCTACCGCGCCGCAAAGCAGGACTGGGATGATCAAAGTCTTATAAAAGGGTTACCTTTGCTTTTCTAGAGAGGATTGGCAAGAGTTATTCGTAGTTTGATCTCCGCACTATGCTGTTTTCTGTTTCTATAGCGGACCCTAGGTAGACGAGGTCCAGTACTACCTCGAAGTCTATTATGCTGCTTTATAATTATTAAATTTTTATTTTATTTAATAAAAATCCGCCCATAGAGTAGCCGTGTTGACTTCAGAATGCATTTTGGGTTTTTCCATATCTGAGGCCAACAAAATGCACATGTCGTTGTATTTGCCTGTACCAGGGGTGTTTTGCATTTTTTTTTAATCTTCACTAACCTGTCTGAACGTTGCTTTTTTAACGGATTTTTCTGGATCTCTTCTCTGAGCATGACAATACCAACAGAGCCAGTTGTCTTCTATTTTTCCAAGGTCGTATTTTTGACATGAATGCTTCAGGCCCCGACACATAGAACGCGTTGCAAGCGTGCGGCGCCGCTTCCAACTGACAACTCAATTAAATACACACGTTCTTATGAGAAGCGACCCTATATCAGGATTTGTTACGCCTGCTGTCATTGGAAGCATCTTCATCTTAGGTGAAGTTAACAACTTATCCTCATACTTTTTGTATTGTATTTGTATTTGTCTGTGCTTGCAAATTTAATTTCGATTGCTTCTTTGAAGGTAGTGTTGTGTTTTATTTTCTCCTCTAATGAAATAAAAGAAAATATTTAATACCTAGTTTTTGACGTGAAGTTTCACTTCTTTCGCGCGGACAGACTACACGCACTATATTTTTTTGTCTTAAAAGGTACTTTAGGGTCTTAAAAATGACATACCAAAGAATGGATGCCGGCAAAAATGACTAAATGCCCAACCTTTCCTTTCTGCGGCAGCGCCCCTCAGGTATTCCATATGATTTTCTTCTTCTTCTTCTTCTTTCCATTTCCGGCGTTACGAGTAGTGATCTTGAAGCGATCACAAAACTCCCACTTTTCTGCTTCACACTAGTGATCCGCCTGTGGGGTACGCCGTATTCCATATGATTTTATAGTACTTAAAACTTTAAACGCGTTTTTCTCGAAATCACTTTTTTTGAACTGGCCGAAGACATAACTCGAGCAAATCTTCACCGATCTACTATACGAAATTTTGACAGTAAATTCAAAATACCTTTCTTCGAGACGTACGTAGGATTTTTTTTTATATTGCATAGTTTTATTTTAATCAACAATTTTATCGTTTTTTTATAGTGAACATTTTAATGTTTTAAATGCGCACCATTTCGCGAAAAAAAAAAATATCGAAAAAATCCCGTGTCTCTTGCTTTATAATAGTAGGGGAGCCCGAGATGCTAAATTTGCAGTTACTAAAGCGTCATGGGGACTTATTGGATTGTGAAGTTTACGTTCTAAAACGAAAAAAAGTGTATTGCAGTTTTTCATTTTAGTGGGGCGATGGGCGTGTATGAGCTTTTAAAAATGTAAAAAAAAAAACAGTTAAATTGAAATACTCGAGCGCGTCAGATTTTCATACAGTATACGCGCTTTGTCTTTCTTATAACGGATATATATTAATCTGACGATTTACTGGGGGCAAATGGGCGTAAAGAGAGGTTAAAAAAACAAAAAAATAAGAAGTTATTCGAGCGTGTCAGATTTTCAAAGTGAATGTTAAGTGTACTCTAAAAAGTGTATATTTCAATAATCTGACAATTTGAGTGGGGCGATCAGTCATGGCTGATTTTTAAAAATGTAAAAAAAACACGTGACCTTGAAATACTCGAGCGCGTCAGATTTTTATACAGGGTGATCAACTTGATGTCTTCGTCCTCCAGGATGATAATCTGACAATTATATGGGGGCGTACTCTTAGTCTGACAATTTTAAAGTAACAATTCTTTGTTGCTTCTATTTTTTATTACTGGATGCAATAAAAAAACATGTAGACATATGTATATACAAATTTTGATTTGAAATTTTGTTGTAAATACTAAAAAAACTTCCCTGAAAGTTTGAGCCCTTAATATTAATTTTAAGTCCTCGATCAAAAGGTGTAAAGATTTCCCATTGAAAATACAAGGAAACTCTGACTTTCTATTTTTAAATTTCTATAGCTCAGCCGCATTTTATGGAATAACTTTAACCAAAGATGGTTTTTCTTAAAATTGAACGCTCTACAAAAGTGTTCTTTGTAGCAAAGCTGTTACTCATACCGACCAGGTGGTATGGGCCACTAAACCAGATAAAATTCACATTTTTTTCGCAGTTATCTCGTAAATAACAAAAGCTACGGAAAAATTATAAATTACAAACTTGTAGAAAATTTAGTTTCCTACAAAAAAGTCTATGGACCAAATTGCTAATATCAATATTAAGCGAGATATTAACCACCATATATAATACCTTTTATTGACGATTTTACCTCAATCGCCCCAAGCAAATTGTCAGATTATATGTTTTCCGTAATCCTGATAAAATTACCTTCAAAATAAAAAAAAAATTAATCGCGCTCGAGTATTTCAAAACATCGATTTTTTTTTACATCTTTGTGACTCGCCTACTTACGAAGGCCCCGCTCAAACTGTCAGATTATTGAAATATACACTCTTCTCGATGTAATCAACCTACCATCTCTTAATCTGACGCGCTCGAGTATTTCCGATGATCGACTTTTTTTTACTAATCTGACGGGCTGCCCTCAGCGAACGCCCCAACATTAAGGTTTAATATATGGAAGGAGTACATTACATGGTGCAAGGTTTCTCCCCATATGATTTTCTGACGCGCTCGAGTAACGCGCAAAATCCCCTCTTGGGCTCCCCTACTATAATGCATGTATATTGTTATATAGAAACTAAAAATTTTCGGGATTTTGTTCCAGGACCAAAATTAAGGAGGTTACAAGTTACAACTTCGGCCATGGACTCGTCTAAAAAATGAGGTGCCTCCGAGGCAATGCTGGACAGCCGCCATTTTGAATTTAATTGACACGAAAATTTGTAATTATATATGAAGTGTGTTTGATGAAAAAAAAAAAAAAGCAGAGCAGCGCAGCTCAGAGCAGAGCAAGAAACATGAAAAATGTCAGGCAACTTAGAGCAAAGTCAGCTGGTGCCAAAAGGCAGCTGATAAGAAAGCAACATACATTTTGTGACCTTTGCTAGTTTGCAAAATTATGTTTGGTATCCTATTATAATAAAAATATATATTCGGAAACATTGGAATCAAAACTAAACTAACATGCGATGTTAATTCAATTGATTTTAAGTTAAATTCGATTCCAAATAGATTGCAAAACGCAAAATATAAACAAAAATATTTGAATCAAATGTCAACAGCTGATTTTGACACTTTGCTCCACTCTACTCTTACTCAAAAGTAAGTGCAGAAAATGCTGCTCTAAAAGCTCTAGAGCAGGTCATTAAACACAAAAAGTTCTTGCTCGGAGTAGAATAATTGTCATTAAACACCAAAAAGCTGCTTTTTTCTGCTCTAGATCGATCTAGAGCAGGTCATTAAACACACTTATTAAAACCTAAATTATAAAAACCTCTTTCACAGATCTTCGATTAATCTTTTTGTTGAGTCACAAACAATTCATAAGTTATGCCCATTTTTTCACGCTCTAGACCAGCTTCCCCCCTTAAGTTTGCATTAAAACTTAAATCGGCACCTCTGAAGTGGCTTTTGCGTTTTGTAATGGGGTTCATGTGCAAAATACTTACTTTTATAAATTTCCAATGCGTTTGCCTTGGACGAAAATTAGTCGCCCAACTTTCACAGGGACAAGTTTTAAGACCTAAACTTTTGCCAACTGAAAATTTTACCGGGTTTTGAGTATGAAGCAACAATTTGTTTTATCCTCGTCAAAATCCATGCAACTTCATTTTAGAAGGCCGTTAACAGGTTAAAAATTTGAAGAATAAGAAGAGTTTTGTTTATATTCCTCTATTTATTTTTGGTTCACACAACAACAATTTTATTTCACGAAGTAGCCTTACTATTTATCCCTTTTCTTACAAAATATATAAATTTCAACCAAAAAGCTGAATATAGTAAGAGAAAGGGCAATGACCATCCCCATCAAAACCCACTTCAAGTCAGCAACCTTCATTGGTTCCAGTTGCGAGTTGTTTGTCGGAATGGGATCTTTTAAGAACCCTTCCCCATTTTCAAGCAATTCATAGAAGGTTCTCCTGATCCAAAACTCCAACAAACCCGATGAGTGTGTTTCCAAAATAAGAAAGTTAACAAGTTCTTTATAAATTGAATTCTCATTCAAGGTAAAAGCGTACATCAGTCCTTTGAGAAAACACAGCTTCTCTGATTGACGAAACAATGGGCGACTGAAATGTTTTTGCTGGCTTTGGATGTTGTTCCACTTGATATCATTCACTGGGTAGGCAAATGTTGTGTTGAAAGATGCTCGTAGCTGGTCAAAGGTATTGTAATCTACTATTTTAAACATTCTTCTGTATTTTTTCTCTATTTCTGGATAGTAAAGAATGACTAAATCTATTTCAGATGTGAATTCAACTACTTTAAGTCCAGATTCCAGGATATCATCAAGAGATTCTAACCTCTTTTCCGTTGGAGGACTTGCCATTAAAGTTTGAAGAAATGCATCGAATGAAGTGCCGAGCAATATTCCAAAAACGAAGATCGATAAATAGACAATTTTTAAACTCAAAGGGGGATTGGGTCTTTGGATAAGAGACTGTCTTAGTATCCCACGTAAGCAGTTGTCATTGAAAAAACTAATTTTATTGCCATCGCTCAAAATTGATGCCAGTTCCAGCAAAACTGACAGCACTATAATCAAACTGATGGTAATAGGTCTGTTCGTTGAACTTTCCCCAGGGTTGACCCAGGTTTTCTTGACAACCCCATGAGTTGTCAAAAAAAACTGGGTTTTCCAGTCCTCAAAAAACGCTAAACCACAAATCGCCACACATCCCTGTCATTAAAAAGAAAAACACATGCCATTTGACAGCCCTCAAATCGCCACAGCAAAAAGCTAGGGCGAGTTTGGGGAAAACCTGTGGCAAACCTGTGGCTCAAAAAACACTCAATTTGACATTCAGTGCGAATTTAGGTTTCTCAAAAAACGCTTTGTGGCGACCCCATGGCGACCCTAGGGCTTCAACGAACAAACCTAATAAGTAGAGCGTCCAAGTGAAAAACGATTCCGAAGACTTTAAATTTGGGGATTATTGGTTCTATTGGAATCATTGCACAAGTATTTATTATATAATAAGGATAGGTATAAAAGTCCATAGGGCCCAAAATAGCAGCGGCGTGACATGATATTTCAATTGTCCCATTGAAAACTAAATCTCTCATTTGGAAAACATTAAGTTCAAAGTTTATGTTCGAGTTATTGAGCCTGGCGTTGTGCTTCTTCGCTAGTGCCTTCCAAAAATGTCCCATGTGTCCCCTGATAACATATCCATTTTGTGTGTTTTTTGAGACGATTGTTCCTGGTTCAGGTCCTCCAAACAAAACTGGCAAGTATATCCCTTTGAGGTCTCTCAAGCGATTCGGAAAATATGTGTTCTGACAATTCGCAATCCATGCAACCTTTTCAATGGCGAAAACTGGAATCTTCGTATACCTGTAGAACATTGACGTATCTTGAAAATCTCGGAATACTACCATCACGTTGATCATGTGATTCTTCCAGCAAAAGTTGAATAAATCTTCCAATTTGAACTCCTCTGCTGAATGATGGTGGAGCAAAAAGATTGTCTTAGAAGATCGCATGTGCTGAATGTACTCCAAGAGTCTTTGCAGATGAAACTCCTTAACATTTATCAAAACAATAGTAAGTATGTTGTCATTGAATTGGTCCTTCAATAAGAACGAAGTTGTTTCAGTTGAGACAATCACTGGAACTTGCAGTGTTCTTGACACGTCTCTGATGAAATTTTCACCAAAATGAGTAGCTTCGTTGACTCTCCCTAGCACGAATATACTTTTGAATTGCTCATCTCTCTGAATGTTTTCGAACAAGGATAACAATTTGTTGTTTGGTTGAGTTACTGCAAGTACAATAAACGTGAGTAGACCCATAATATTGATGTTCATTTTACTATCCTTAAACAGGGACGAGTCTCACGAAACTGCCATGAATTTTTTTAAATCAGCCGATAACTGAGTATTTTTGTCACTTCGTGTTAATGTCCAAACAATAAATTATCAAATTATAATGAATTGCTGTAATTATTAACAATAGGTGACTTTCTACTTCTTATTACACAAACGTTCGGTACACTCCCAGTTTATATATGTACATAAATAAAAAAAAAACTAATGATGTTTAATGACCAAGTTCGACTGAAGTTGATATAAGAGAGTAATAATTATACTCTCCATTCATTTAATGTGATTTTTTTTAAGTTGCCCCTCCCGTCTAAGCGGAGGGATATCCCATATAATTTTTTCTTGTCTTGATCAATCTATTCGTTCACGGCATTTGTCACACCTCACCCAAAACACCCTGCATATTAAGTCCTAAAGCTTCAGCTTCAACTATTTTTTCACTAAATTTCCATTAAGTTTAAACAAAATCGATGGGGTCTTACTTACTTAGGTGGGCATTACAGTTCGGGGTGAACCTGAGCCTCAACCAACATCTTACGCCAATAATTTCGATCTTGGGCGAGCTCTCTCTAAGACAAGATCTTCCCCTTCCGCGATTTTCCTGCAGCTGCAATTAGCTCTCAACAACCTGTCGACCCGGTGCGTGGATGTTCATCCGCTCTGCATGTCTCAGGTATCGTAGTCTGGCGAAGTGTACTCTTCTAGTTTTTTCTATGTCGCGGTACAACTCATACAGTTTGTTATTGAATATTCTTCTCCACATATTGGTTTTACAAAGATAGCTCGAAGAATTAATCTTTTGATCTCTGCACTATGTTGTTTTCTGTGTCTATAGCGGATCCTAGGTAAACGAAGTCCTGGTCTACCTCGAAGTCATGTCTGATAGAGTAGCCATGTTGACTTCAGAATGCGCTTTGGATTTTTCCATGTCGGAGATGTCGTTGTATTTGCCTGTACCAGGAGTGTTTTGCATTTATATTTTTAATCTTCGCGAACCTGACTGAACGTTGTCTGATATTGCTTTTTTGACAGCTTTCTCTGGATCTCTCTTCTGAGTATGACAATACCAACTGAGCCAGTTGTCTTCAATTTTTCCAAGAGGGTGTTTTTGACATGAAGGCTTCTTCAGGCAACGACTCATAGAACGCATTGCGCGCGTGCGAAGTCGCGACGCTTCCAACTGACAACTCGATTAAATACACACGTTCTTATGAGAAGCGACCCTATATCAGGATTTGTTACACCTGCTGTCATTTGAAGCATCTTCATCTTAGGTGAAGTTAACAACTTATCCTCATGCTTTTTGTATTGTATTGTTAACCGTTTGTAAGTGCTTGGCGCAAAACCGCGGTGTAAAGTTTTCCTTTCAACTTAGAGGTAATTTTTTATTTTTATCACAGAAGGCGACGTACTTTCTTCGACATATCATCGCATGCTTGATGATTAATTTCGTCATCACAAGTTGCATTTTCGCTCATAGGAAGTACGGAAACATACCCGGTATGGGCAGGTCTGGATCAGAAAAGGGGCAAAACAAGTACTGACAAATACAATACGCACTACCTTTTAAAACTTCTACCCAAACGCTAAGTGCTTCTTGCAGGAATGTATGATTCTCACTTATAATGACTTCATCGTCAGGAGAAAAGAATAGTTGATTTACTTTGGTGTTCTGTACTTTAATTTCCATCAGCTACTCAAGGACTGTAATAAAGAGCAGAGGCCTGACGATGCTTCCCTGGCGTGCTAATTGATTTGGAATACTTCGACGGCTCCAGCTGGACATCTAACCATCCTCACCGCTCCTTCATACATAACCTTAATGATCAGTAGCTTCCGCCATTGCTACTTTCATTTCGTATTAGCTTGGAGATGAGAACCGAGGGCCATATAGGCCTGATGGCTCTAATCTTTCCAAAACTTATATGGTATCTCGTCTGACCCATGACCATTGCTCTTTTTGGAACTCTTAACTGACTCCACTAGCTTCTTCGACTGTGATGTCGGGTACTTCCGTTAAGTTGAGTTCAGTTTCTGGAAAGTGTTCCCTAGAAAACTCTTCTTTCAACAGGCCATCACAATACTGTCGTCACATGTGCAGAATTTTGTCGTCATCCACAAGAAGCTGTCCATGAGCATCGTTAATGAACTTCAGCGAACAAATCTCCTGGCCATTTCCCCTTCTTCTAGAGCTATTTTGAAAGTTGATTTTATTTCGAATTTATTGAAAAGCTTCCTGAGCATCAGCAGCCGGGGTAAACATTTCTTCCAGCTTCTGATACATATCCTCCATGCTCTTTGCTTTAGTTTTATAAGTGATAATAAACCAGATTAAAGTCTTCCAACAAATCGGAGTAGGTTTTTCGTGTTCAGAGTAACTCCACTCCTCGCAAGAAGAGCAACACTTTTTGAAAAAAAAAGTAAGGTAACACAAATCGAACTTGTTGCATTTTGAAAATAATGTAATTGAAAAAAAAAATCCCAAATTATCTGTTTTGTTTCAATTTCACTGTTTAAATCAATTGAGAAGCAGAAACAAATAAAAGCAAGGGTTTGAAAGTGTTTTTGCGATTCGGTCATATTGGGCCAAAACGAGGCCTTAACTATCCGTCGGACGCTCGCTGTTCGGGTGTGTTGAAATAATGAAGGTAGAAAATTCCGAACAGCTGTTCAGAAGAATACCTCTAAGCAAAAACCTCCGAATCGTACAAAATCGGAGAATTTTCCTCTCCGAACAAATAAAAACCAATAATTGAGCAAAAAATCAATGTAATTGATTGCAATCCAAACTTACCTTCGGCCAAACATATGGCTATCACAGAGCGCATCATGCACAGCTTGGATTTCTTGCAACCCTGGCAGGAACACTAAGATTGAGCCCTCTCTCGACCAATCGTGATCTCCTTCAACGATGTACTTTAGCACCGATTCGATTAATTCTGGGTTGATCTTCATCGGCTCACTAAGAAAAATCGTTTTGCACGTCCTCTTGGAATAATCTGCGTAAGACAGTCTCGATAAGTTCTTAGCAAATCATAACTTTTATAGCATCTTACCTCTATAGCGAGCATTTATCGCAGCCAGATTTAAATGTTCATCTTTGATATTCTTTGGTGGTGGTTCGGACATAGTTTGGACGTCAGAATACTCAAGCTCCCGCATTAGTTCATCTTCTTCTTTCTTTTTGATTTTTCTACTATATTGTGAGTCTGCTTCCATTACATAGTCGATAACATCTAAAATATCCTCTAGGAACAACTGTTGCACAGGAAAAGTCCTTCCTGGAATATCCAACACGGGGACTCCTCCAAAGTAATCAGAGAACAAGTTAGCGTTGAGTGTTGCAGACATGAGAATCACCTTCAAATCTTTTCTCTTTCTGAGAATTTTCTTTAAAATAAGAAGCAGAAAATCTGACTCCTCACTTCGTTCATGGACTTCATCTACTACAATGTGACTGAGTGCCGAAAGAAAGGGATCAGATGCAAGTCGTCTCAGTAATATTCCCGTCGTGCAGAAGGTCAAGCGAGTTGCAGATGAGATTTTGTTTTCTAGGCGAATCTGGTATCCTATCGTCAGTCCTACACGCTCAGCTCTCTCGTCTGCTACGCGCTCTGCTACCGCAATAGCTGACAGCCTCCTTGGCTGAGTGCAAATAATTTCAACATGCGATGGTTTATCGTTCTTGCCTAGCATTGAAGACTCAAGCAGCCATTGGTCTAGAATAAACTGCGGAACTTGTGTACTTTTACCACATCCAGTTTCTCCCGATATCACCAGCACTTGTTCTGATTCAATGAGCTTGAGAATTTCCGACATTTTAGAGAATGCGGGAAGGTTACGTCTTACGGCCAACATCTTTCTGTACTTTTCGTTTGTCTGTCGATCAAGAAATTTCTTAACTAAAGCCCGATCTTCACGGAGGATCTGTTCTGCAGAAATATTCGAACCATCAGACCTCCCTAACTGTCCCATTTCATAATGACTTGGCAGTGGTATCGATGGAGTAGCGTCGTTTTCCATTCCATTGTTGGTTTCCTGATGGAAAAGTGACTTTTCTGGATTAAGGAAAGGTTCTCGGTCGTCTTTGATACAATTCGACATACTTTCGTCCATTTGAAGCAACTCAGAGACGCTGTACACACATGGCATACCATCTGCGGTGATGTCAAGTGCCTCTCTGTACAATTTTCTGGAGATTTTCAGCAAAACGTGTCGGGGAATATCGTGGCAGGTTGTTTTCAGGAAGATATATGGCGCTTCGTAGGGATACTTACTAGAGGGAGGAAACCTTATTTCAAGATAGAACCATTTTTCATCGCTTTCATCAGAACCAAAGTGCGCGTGGTCTTTCCTGCCATCGGCAACTTCAACAACGGCATGAGAAAAACGACAGTTCGTCCCAAACTTACAGTGACCCTTGGCAAAGTTTCTGCATTTGGGTTTTTGCTTTGAATCTTTTGAATTATTTGCTGCCGTTTCTATAGATTTCTGTTTCTTTTTTTCTTCCGACGGACTATGCACCAAGAGGTGGTCTATTTTGAACTTCAGACTCCAGATGTGGTTCCTCTCTTTTTGCTCAAATGCTGTGTCATAGATTGATTCTAAAGCAAGTTTTTCGTCTTCCCTCATCTCTAGCAAGGATTCTTCACTCAAGTCTATTGAATTTTCGTTCCCTTGAAAGTCAGACACTTTCATGTATTTGTTAAATAACAACATGAGAGCTTCATCACTACTCCATTCACAATGTTGTAAAGCCTCTATGCAATGAGAAGTTGGAAAACCATAGTTTTCCAGTTTGACTATAGCAAATCGCTGCAAACGATCCAAAGGGTCATCAATATTTGCATCTTGCACAGCATAGTTTGCAACACTTTGGACAATAAGCGAACCTGAATCTTCCCAATAAGATTTTTTCATTTTTATTCCTCGATCCTTATATTTGGATTGATCGTCTAACTTAAAATCATCACCATGAATTGAGCGGAGTGTTTCCATGATAATATTTTGCGATTCATCGCTCAAACGAAGCACTTGGAGTTCAGTCTTTAGGGGAATCTTTGACGGAGTTGGTTCTATTGTGGAGTTTCTAAGGAAAAAGTATTTCATGAATTTTGTTAATATCATAGAACACACACATGTCGAGAAAAGATTAGGAACTTACGTAGATTTCGCGTTGCATACTGGCCGCAAGAAGCAATCTTCAATGAGTTTTTGTGATGAATCATCCATGGTAATGTGGCGAAATAGTATTTCAAGTGCAGAATAGAAAGTATGTGAATTGTGTTTTGATAAATTCAAGACAAAAATGAAAATATAAATCAAACAAAAAAGAATATGATTTCGACGACCAAAAGTATCGCGTTTGCAGGCCACTTTGCTTTATTGAACTTGACAAGACAACACTACTTTACATTGTTTAGAATATGACATTTGGTTTAGAATTTGACAGTTCTTTATTTTTTTTCAAGTCAGTGGTAAATATGAGTTCGAAGAACAAACTTACACCTGTATTTGTAGGATGGATTTCAATTGAGATTTAGCACTTTTACAAAGTGCTTTATGGTGGATTTACATGCACCTGCAAGTGCAGATGAAAATCGGAAAAAGACACAAGATGTAAAATTCATACTTGTCTGATAGAGAGGCAACGAACTTCCTAGTTATGGTTGCAGATGAAAAATTATGGGTGCAGATGAACGTGTTCATCTGCAACCATAATTTTTCATCTGCAACCATAATCCTATTCGTCTCTCTTTTTAACCTTTGTGCTTTGTAATCTTCATCCGTCTCGCTTTACTTTTCTGCACTTCCGCAGTTGCAACTGCATGTAAACCCAGCATTATGGTGGATTTACATGCATCTGCAAGTGCAGATGAAAATCGGAAAAAGACACAAGATGTAAAATTCATACTTGTCTGATAGAGAGGGAACGAACTTCCTAGTTATGGTTGCAGATGAAAAATTATGGGTGCAGATGAACATGTTCATCAGCAACCATAATTTTTCATCTGCAACCATAATCCTATTCGTCTCTCTTTTTAACCTTTGTGCTTTGTAATCTTATCTTCATCCATCTCGCTTTACTTTTCTGCACTGCCGCAGTTGCAGATGCATGTAAACCCAGCATTATGGTGGATTTACATGCATCTGCAAGTGCAGATGAAAATCGGAAAAAGACACAAGATGTAAAATTCATACTTGTCTGATAGAGAGGGAATGAACTTCCTAGTTATGGTTGCAGATGAAAAATTATGGGAGAAGATGAACATGTTCATCTGCAACCATAATTTTTCATCTGCAACCATAATCCTATTCGTCTCTCTTTTTAACTTTTGTGCTTTGTAATTTTCATCCGTCTCGCTTTACTTTTCTGCACTTCCGCAGTTGCAGATACATGTAAACCCAGCATTATGCTCTCTAAACGTTACGTAACACTCAAGTAATTTTTACCCTAAAGTCGTAAAAAGTTATGTTATAGTTTTTATCCTTGGTATACTTTTAATAGCCATTGCGGTAATCATATAATATTAAATAATACAAAAGTTTTTTAAACCGCAATACCTGCGTTTTTTTTTATTTTTTAAAAATTTTATGCTTTACAACACATCTGTTTCCGTCCTTCATTCTCCTACTTTTAGCTTTTTTCAATAATAAACTCTTAAAATAAAGTTATTATTTTAACCTTTGGGGTTGCCAATTTGGGAGTTTTTATTCCCTAATTTAAAAAAAAAAATGTTACGTAACGTCCTGTAAGAAAGACCCCCTCCCGCCCCTGTAACGCATCGTAACGTTTTACGAGACCCCCCCTCCCCCCAAATTGCGTTACGTAATACTTGAACGCTCCCTAAGTCAAAATTACTTTTTTGAAAGTGCGCGCAATACTGGTTGTACATGCGATCAAATCGCAAATGCGCAGAGTTTAGAGCTCTTAACACAATAGCGCATGTTTTAAGTCAGCATGTTTTTAACTCTGCAAGGCCAACTCCATATGTGGAACATTGGCTTTAATCGTCAAATTCTAAAGCTACAAGTAGCGACAGCTTTGATATTTTGATAGATGCTGCAGACATTTGACAATGTTGTAATACGAAAATTTACCTAAAGATATCTACCATGATATAGTTATAGAAATGTAACGTTCACTGAGTTCGAAAAATAAAACTTTTCTTTTAACTTATTATCTGTCATTAATTATACTACTTATATTTGCTATATAATTCAACCACATTTTGTTTTTTACTAATTCAATCTTTACACCATCGCTTTACAATGAAAACTAACTCTCTGGTAGCATCAGCGGCTTTTTTGTATAGGAAAGCATACCACATTATCGACCTATTGAATACGAGAACATTCCAGCAGTTTTGAGCAGGTTGTGTATTCTAGCTCCTCCACAATTATTATGTGAGTGAACCTATTGGTTTACACACTGTATCTGTATATTACTTTCATTAAAAACAAAACACGGTACGATTTTTGGTGTGTGAAAAATATATATAAAAAACACACAATTTATTTTCTCCGGTTTAAAAGAAAGAAACACATGACTTGCCTATCTGCTGGACCGAACAAGACTAAAGAACTACCCTTGTCTCTTATTCTAAAGTATACAATTTAAAGAGAGACATAAATAACTACTGCATAATTCTAGGACTCCTCAAAACACGAATGGTTTAAGCTGCCATTCGTAATAGTCCCAGCTAAAAACCTCGGTTTTTATACTCCTGTATCTTAATTGATGATTTCCTGATCGGTGGTCTTCTAGATGGGTG
Organism: Melanostoma scalare; assembly: GCA_949752695.1. Classification (NCBI taxonomy): domain Eukaryota; kingdom Metazoa; phylum Arthropoda; class Insecta; order Diptera; family Syrphidae; genus Melanostoma; species Melanostoma scalare. The sequence goes on from OX456985.1 coordinate 63,547,531, forward strand.
TCTCCTGACTAACCGGTAAGATACAGATTTTTTGAACTGAACAAACTCATAGTTTGTTAGTGGCCGTCTGGACAATGACATTTCATACGAGGCCTTCCTCCCTGGAAGCAGTTCGCATATTCGAACCATCGCCCAACTAGCTGGTGGGAGATTCTCGTTCCTAAGAACTGAGTTGACTGGTTTTTAAATTCTTCCTTTGTACTCTCCATTTTTTCCGCTCCTGCAGGGTAGTCAGATATTCGGGATGCCATCGCTCCCAGAAATGCTGGACCATCTGACTTCTTTCCTTCTAAAGCTTAACTCCTGTCTCCTCTGACCTTCCGTAAAATCTGAAAGGAAAAGATAAAATCAATGGTTCACCTACCAAAAAATGTCCCGGCGTCAGCGCCTGAACGTCCGAAGGATCGTCTCTCAATAGGTACAGAGGACGAGAATTGAGGATAGCCACTCTCTGGGTGAGTAATGTTCCAAACTCCTCGTAGGGCAACGTCCCTTGCCCCACTATTCTTCTCAGGTGAAACTTCATCGATTGGACAGCAGCCTCATATATCCCTCTTTGGTGAGGTGCCGCAGAGGTCATAAAATGCCACTCCGTACTTTTTAGATGTAAATGATGTACTGCTTCTTCATCTGAAAATATGCTTAAGGTCTTAGTTAGTTCTTTTGAAGCTCCAACGAAAGCTTTTCCGTTGTCGCTAAACATTTTTTCACATCTATCCCTCCTGGCGATAAACCTTTTAAAACAAGCAATAAAGGCCATTGAGGACAAATCTGATACATTGTCAATATGAACCACCCTGGTTCTGAGACAAAAAATATTGCCACCCAACATTTTCTCCTATTTTTAATTTCAATCCCGCTTGACACCTTTAATTCAAAGGGCCCGCGTAATCCACTCCTGTGGCCAAAAATTGGTTTCCCAACCTGGACTCTCTCTATCGGATGGTAGCCCCGACATCAGCTGCCCTTCCATCTTTGCGTTCAGACGAACACTAAGTAATTTTGTCATCCAATATAATTGTCTAATAAATTGCATCATTACTTGGACGCCTCCATGCTTCGTCTCCCGATGAGCATTATCAATTACCAACTCTGATAACCTTGATCAATTTGCAATGATTACTGGATGTTTCATTTCGTAATCGATTTCCGACCTGCCTAATCTTCCCCCTAACCTCAGCAGTCCTTGCTCATCCACTATAGGTTGTAAGCCTATCAACGAACTTTTATCTGTCAAATGCCTTTCAGGATTTAAAGCTGTAATTTCCTGGTTATAGTATTCCTGTTGATTTTTCTTAATCAAATATTTCATATTTGTCGCTTGTTCCGTTAAAGTAGTTGGCGACACTTCCGTTTGGATTCTTCCTCTTTTAGATCTCCTTGCTATTTCTTAGAGTTTTGGTTTCGTTCCTTTCTCCGTTTAATCCAGTTAACCATATATCTCCCGACATAGCTAAGAATGTTAACTATTCTCTTCAATTGATTTCTGTTATCCAGTATTGGTACACACTAGAGTGACAACTGTTGTCTTATGTGTATTATTTCTTCAAAAGATGAGATAGAAAATATTATCTTCATTTCATTTCTAACCTCCTGGCTAATGTTCTCCAATTTATATTTGCCGCACCTAATGCTGACTCGCTGCTATCCGAAAATCCCTGGATTTGAGTCCTTGAATTCCTTGCTGTCCGCAGAAATTTGTCTATTTTAAAATTTTCTAAATTAACAATAGAGTTCCTTAATTCCATCCACCTGTTCTCCAGATACAAAAGCAGTATACTATCCCAATCAATTTTTAATTTCCATAACTCTTGAATTAAAATTTTCTCAATAATTGTTATCGGGTCATATAGTTGTGCCACATGACTCACAATCCTCCTTTTTGTTAGTTTGCAATCAAATTTAGGGTTTTTGACAACAAAAGTAAACCTGTCCTCATCTATCAACCATTTCAGTTCTAAAATGGTTGTACCTTCCCCCTCTGAAAATATCAAAGATTTTTCAGATTTAGCATCCATTGCCTTAACAACCTCCTGATTTCTTGATTTCCATTTGCGAAACTCAAACTTTACAGTCTTTGCTCCTGCCGTGTCAAATACTGTCACATAATCATCCATGTAATTTATTTTTTAATCATCCATGTAAAAAATCTCTTCTATTGCCTTAGCAGCAAGTGGATATTCTTCTTTTGTCCTCCTGGCAGTTTCTATGACCGACCTGACGGCAAAAAATGGTGATGCTGTTAATCCAAAAGTGACTACTGTAAGCCAATACTCGTGTAATTTTTGTGAAGAGTGGTATCTCCAAAAAATCCTTTGCAAGTTCCATTGACTCCTATCCAGCCCTACCTGATTAAACATCTTTCTAAAGTCCGCATATATAACAACTTTATGCCTACGGAATCGCATAACAGTTTCGTGTAAATGTCTTTGAAGCTTCGGTCCTAGCATTCGAATATCATATCAGTGACAAACCTTTGTCCATTTTTTTTGCGTCGAAACAATCCGATTATCCTCCGGGATACAATGATGCGGTATGTAATATACTATTTCCATTGATCTTGGCCTTTTCGTGGCTGAAACAAGATGTCCGATTTGCAAACTCTCTCTCATCTTATCAACATAAATTTCTTATATCTCCTGATTTTTAGCAAGACGTCTTTCTAAATACAAAAAGCGTCTTAAAGCAATCTCCCTAGAACTTCTTAGCTCTCTGATTCCTTTTCTCAACGGAATTTGTACGACAAATCTTCCTGATTCATCCCGTTTGAAAGTATTTTTGAAATGGTTTTCAACTAACATTTCCTCTTCGGTCCATTGTGGACATACAAATATTTGGTCCTGTTCCCACAGTGTTTTCAAGAGTTTATCCAGTCGCTCTTCTTCTTTATATTGGACATATGATATTGACTGTTCAGTCAGATCATTAACCTGATCCTGAGTTTCCATTAACGTTATACCCCTCATATCCCTCAATATAACTGACGATACCACATTTGCAAAAAATCCCACCGCAAAGATTAATTAAATCGGATTTTGTTTACAAAATTCTGGATCCGCCCAGGGAATGTCAGTTGGATTATGAACCAACTCGGGATCTAAAATTAAGGATGGTACAATTCGTTCCCAATCACAATGTTTGGATAAAACCCAGAAAATTCCTTCCTTGTCCACATGTCCTTGTGAGTTATACCATGGAATTATCTTTAGTTTGATCCTTTCCGTAATTTTAAAAGGTGCCCCGTTAATACCCACAGCCTTCCTGCTAGTGGACAACGTTGAGAGCTTGTACTCCTACTATCCTGTGACTTAAGATATTTGGTTGTGACCCAGTATCAAAAGAACCTCTTATTGGGCCATATCTAACTCCCTCTACCTCAAAACCTACTACAAAAGTTGGCGTAATACTTAGCCTTGTACCTAAAGGATCGAAAGGAAATGATAAAAACACAAATAGAAAAGTAGGAATAATTTTGCGTGTATAGAGAAAAAAAAAATGATTTCCAAATTTCAATATCCCTATTTCTTCCTTTTTCCAATCTTAGCTTGAATTTTGTATTCCGGTTCTGCTTCCTGCAGCCTCCTGCGTTTTGCCGATCCTTCGATGAGGCAAGGTTTCCTTTTCCCCTGCATGTTGTCTACTCTAGCTTGCTCCATCTGTAGAGCCAGAATGTTGCTCATTTGCTGCTTACTTGGACACAGCATGCTGTTGTGGTTTGGATCCTTTGATTACACGTTCCTGCACTTTATAGCAGTGCATCGTTCTTTCCGATGGCCTTTTTCAAACAATTAGGGCAGTTGTTGCGTCGGAACACAAAATCCCTCCTTGCATTATTATTCAAGGATTCGTCTCTATTCCGCGTGCTTCGTAAGGTCCTTGTGGCGGCAATGGCCTTGATGAACCTCCTGGCCGTGACGACTGTACCGATCTCCTATAGTCACCTAGAGACTTAGCTCCTGCTGTTGTTTTCAAGCTGGATTGGCTACTTTGCATCGATCCACTGGGTTCCAAAGCTTTCGCCACGTGTTTTTAATGTCGTGCTGCTGTACAGGAAGTGTCAGGCTGACATTAATTTTATTTTTTGGGTCCTCATCATTCGTTGGTGCCGGCATTTGCTCCTGTCTCGCTAATTCCCTTAGTTGATTTTTCCATGAAAAGTTGGTTGGCCTTCTCTTAATTTTGTAGGAGTCGATCCATTCGAATCAGCAACCCCTCCTGAGACACTGAACTCAAATCCTCCGATTGAGCAAATGTCATCGATCTTTTAATTGCCCATTGGAGCGATATCAATTGTTTGTCTCCTGACTCGCTGGTTGCTAGAGCTGCCTGCTCTTTCTTTCCGTTTGCTTTTTTGTGGAACGAAAAACCTGAACCTGAAATATTTCCTGCCTAAGATTTAATAGAATTCAACGTATGTATATGTGTTTATTTGGGTACAAAAGAAATCAATCAATCAAGTTACATTTCCTTTGACCAATACATTTTAATTTCCATTTTCTTCTGAAAATTTAGAAATCATTAAAAAAAAATATTCTCCCAACTATTCCCCCTTGTCTTCAAGGAAAATAGAGAACACTTTGCACAGAACCTTCCTAGGTTCATTTTGAAAGAAGACGCAAAAAAAAATGTCTTTTGCTCAATCAATGCTAGCGGTCATGGCATCTCTGTGCTCGCGCTGAACATCCCTCCGCTCCTAATTCTCTATTAAAAATTCCTAATCCTTGCTAGAATATTATTTCCTGTTGCCAAACATGACTACAATTTTTATTCTTCCAAGTTCCATTATATATTTAGAAATACACTTTATTTCCCCTCTTGTTTATGGACATTTCATTTGAATTTACATTGGTTTTCTTATAATATTTTCCCAGTGCTTATGAACAACACCTTTCTGCATCCTAGCCACTACTCATATATTCATTTGAGAATATATTTTCTACTGTGTTTATGGTGCCTGTCCAGACGGGTTATTTCAATAACGTTATGCTGTTAACGCTAGGTGTCTACACGTTGTTATAATTCCTCGCACAAGTTCTACATTTTGTGTTGGAAAGTGTATTAAAAAAAGCATAACGTTATGAGTATAACCCGTCTGGACACGCCAAGTGTACTGCTTAGGCAGATAAATCTGATTTCGTTTTGCGCATCCAACCTCTTTCTTCCTCACCCCTTTTGCCAAAAAACGACCGATATAACGTTATTGGAATAACACGTGTGGACAGGGACATGAACACTATTTTCCTAGCTTCCTAGCCATTGATCATATATTCGTATGAGAATATATTTTTCCCACTGTGTATGGACACAATTTCTTAGCTTCCTAGCAATTGATATAATGTACATATATTCGTTTGTGAATATATTTTTCCACTGTGTCTATCTCCCCGATTGTTAACTGGCGTGCAATGTGAGTGTTTTTTAATTAGAATATTCCTTAATTCTTCCTAGAACTTTCATTTCTAATCCTTTAGAGTATTCCTTAATTCCAGATCCAAATCGCTGCAAACGATCCAAAGGGTCATCAATACTTGCGCAGAGTGTTTCCATGATAATATTTTGTGATTCATCGCTCAAACGAAGCACTTGGAGTTCAGTCTTTAGGGGAATCTTTGACGGAGTTGGTTCTATTGTGGAGTTTCTAAGGAAAAAGTATTTCATGAAATTTGTTAATATCATAGAACACACACATGTGGAGAAGAGATTAGGAACTTACGAAGATTTCGAGTTGCATATTGGCCGCAAGAAGCAATCTTCAATGAGTTTTTGTGATGAATCATCCATGGTAATGTGGCGAAATAGTATTTCAAGTGCAGAATAGAAAGTATGTGAATTGTGTTTTGATAAATTCAAGACAAAAATGAAAATATAAATCAAACAAAAAAGAATATGATTTCGACGACCAAAAGTATCGCGTTTGCAGGCCACTTTGCTTTATTGAACTTGACAAGACAACACTACTTTACATTGTTTAGAATGTGACACTTGGTTTAGAATTTGACAGTTCTTTGTTTTTTTTTCAGTCAGTGATAAATATGAGTTCGAAGAACCGATTTACATCCATATTTGGTATGTGGATTTCCATTGGGATTTAGCATTATTAAAAAGTGCTTATTCTTTGCCAAATAGAATAGAGAAGTCAAAAGTAATTTTTAAGGATTTTCGTAATACTGGATTTACATCCATTTGGTAGTACAAAAGTGCAGAAAAGTAAAGCGGGATGTATATGTTAATATAGACACCACAGACCAAATGAGGCAAATGGTATTACTGTGTATGAACGTGCCATAACTTACTCAACCAAGTTCACAGCTCTCACATGCAATAGCACAAGTTTATAGTTAGTGCGTTTTTAACCCTCCAAGGCCAGCTCCAAATGTGGAACATTGACTTTAATGCTATGTCCGCACCTGAAGTTATACTTTGTTTCATTCCAGGATGGTTTGAGTTAACCAAGTATAGTCCGCACATTAAAAAAATTTTGGAGAGTATCTGTTGTCTTAAGTTAAAAAGAGACAGACATTAAGTGTGAGCAGAACGTCAACGACGTTTGAGTGAATTCATTCTCTCTCCACTCACTTCCACTCTCTTAAACGTCAAATTCACTGGAATATTGGAAATAGTACATTCAGCTCACTTTGTTTCTAGTAGGTTAAGATGAAACCCCGTGACTAAAAAAGTTTCATTTAGTATGGCACACCACTTGGTTATCATGTTGGTTTGGGATTGTTTTGAGTTAAACAAGTTTAAGTCTCAGGTGCGGACATAGCATAAGGTTCTCCCAAACCAGTTTGCAGCAGAGTACTTCGTCGCGTTGGTGTGGGTACTCTCATATGCCACTGTGTAAATTAATTTTGACAAGTGCAAATGCCGCTGCCGCAACTGCAAAAACGCTTTGGTTTGGGACAACCTTTAATCGTTCCTATTATCTTTTCCATTTTCCGATTCCGATCGGAGAATTGAGAAAGCATTTTTCAAGGTAACAAATTTACCAACACGAGTACGAAAGGTTATACCAGTGGAAAAACATTTTTGCTTCAAGATCTCCTGCTTGAAATCCAGCCGTTGTTGCTTTTGTGCCGTACCGTGTCTTCATCCGATCGCTATATGCTGTTGCCCATGTCCATATTCTTTTGAGTATATCGATGAGCCTACCCGGCCCTTTGTTTACATCAGAGACGGAACAATTTAGCCACCACTTCTCCACGTCGCTTCTAGCATGCAGTCAGACGAAGCGTTGTTACACGTTCTCTAGCGTCAGGTTGACTCCCAATGGCTTCCTGAAGGAAGTCTATGCATCTTTTGGAGAACCATTTTGATTTTCGATTGGAACAAAATTAGTTGCATCACAAAAGATTCACCGTCAAAAGATTCCCATTTGCCCTGGAGTACGCCTTCTTGCACGGAAAGCGAGTGTTACTGTGCCCAATAAGTTTTGACAACAGTGCCTCTATTCTGTAACTATCGCATCGATAACATCGATCGGAAAATAGTGAGAACCGGAAGGAAATCCTACTAAAAACATAGAATTTCTTTCCATTTTCCACCGTTTATCGCCGGGTTTTATCGATACCATAGTTACAGAACAAGGGCACAGAAGTTTTGTCACAAGTGTCGCTGCATTCAGGTTCCATGTAAGAAACAGTTCAATGTCTGGATCCTTCTTTTGAGCAGACCTCAATTCTCTTTTGTTCCATCCGAATATGGGTTCCATTCTCATCCGCTGAGTCTTGATCAACATTTTCTCTTCCTTTCGCCAGCTATTCGATTGGGGGCGGTTTTCTCCACGGTGTCCAATTTGGTAATGGTAAGTCTCCGGTCTTACTCTACGACTTGTGACTTGACTTTCTCGGTTTGGTTCCCTGAATTCACAACGATGACAAATGCAGCACTGTTTTGTAGTAATTGGCATTGTCCTTGTAAGTGCCCAGTCTTGTTGCAAATCCAACATCCTGCAAGTCCATAGCGTTTGTTCCTTTGTATTTTAGCTCCTTGACATGAGCCTGCCTCGGCTATGGCTTCTCTTTGACCATGAACCATTTGAGAAGCTTGCTCAGATGCTTCAATGCAAATGCAAGAATATTCAGAAAGAGTTCGTGCTCTTGAAGTTCGCACAGACCTCTGATAATGTATGCCGGAAATGGCACGAACAAATAACTCAATTGCGGGTCTATTATGCATATGCAACAGGTGGTTGTCCAAGCTAATGTTACAAAGTAGAAATAGATTCAAAGTGCTCATACCGTGTGCGACAACTTACGTTGCTAGTAACGTGTTTTTTAAACCGCTTACAATTAAAAAACAAATTATTTCAACCAAAGTTTATTTTCTCTTTTTTTTTTCAATTAAACTACACTCATTCAAAGCAGTCCCATACTCTTGAGAGCATCTTCAGCAGCTTGTCCCATACTATGCTCATTAGATCCTTTTGGCTCCATTTTCAAAATATCACGGCTTTCCTTCAACAATCTGCCAACTTCCTTAAGATTCCTTTGGAAATCGTTGCGAGAGATAAGTTTGTTTTCAATTAATCTGGTCGAGAGTATCATGATGGGTGCGTGTAACTCGTACATAATAAGTCCTTCGAAAAGCAAAGAATTCATCGTATGTCATAAAGATAGCTTTCAAATCTATACCACTTACCTCGCAGACGTGTAAGCCCGGGCTCGAGAATATTGATCAATTCCAGAAAATCGCGGCAATATCGTTCTTTTCTTTTGATATCCTCCAAAGACATTTCATGAATAAGATAGCCATCGATGCGACCATAAACCTGACAAAGCGAGTACTTGACAGACAGAAATAGATAATGGTTTGGTCCTAAGCTGGTCTGGTACCTTAAAACAAAGAAAAAAAAAAAATTAAGAAGAATCTTTAATCTACAACGTCTCTTAGAATTGTTGGACGATAGTATTTTACTTTTTCAAAAACCCTTCAAGTGCTGGAATGTTGTGAGGATCAATGGACTCCATTTCGTTGTAGATTTTATCCAGAAGGCTTTCAACAGATTTGGCAGTAAGCTTGTACGAGCATTTGTCACAACTGAAATATAAATAAAATATCCACATTAAAATAGTATTACGAAATTGTTAACACGATTAATTAAAAAATAAATTAATTTTATCTAAGCGCCGGCCGTAATGAGTTTGCAGTAATAAATTGTTACTTTCATCTGCTCATGTTGAGCAGAACGCTTATAAGAGTTTTTACAAATAGCGTTCTACAGAATTAACAATCAAAAACGTGAGATCACGTATGCCGTAATCCCATTATGGTCACTCACTCACTCGATCACTGACACTGTAATTCAGCTTCTTATTTGGATTCAGTGTTAAAAAATCATTAGAAAAGTATAGAATGCTTTCGGCATCGAAACCATAACTGACCTGTTCAGCCGCAAGCGAGAGTTTAGGAAAATAGGAGAGGATTTAATAGGAGCCACCGATGAACGTTGCTATTGAACTCTTGTGAATCGAGATGCAGGGGAAAATAGAGTCTGATAGAGTATTTCACATGCGGGTAGTGCCAATAAAATATGAATCTCCAAAGTTGATTGTGCGCCCGAATTTGGGCTTAGGGTAAAACTGATGAGCATTTATAGCAAGGCGGTTGCTGCGGCTAAATTTTTTCAGGGGAGGAATGCAACTGGTGCAACAACTATTTCACTAGAGTACTGTTTGTAGAAAAAACGACAAATGAGACTGAAACAGGTAACGTTTCGACAATGATCAAGAGAATCAATCGATTATACGATTGATCTATCACCTAACAGTCTCAACGACGCTCTATTTTATGCCCTATCAAGTAGGCGCAAAGATGTTTGAAGAGCACCTGACCAGATTTGAGAATTGTACTCTAGCCTTGTGTGAATTGAGGCTTTATAAACTGTAGCCAGATCAGAAGGCGTGAAGTTTTTGAAGCATTGAATTTTGCTTGGTTTTTATCACCCCATGTAACAATGCTGTCAAGGTTAGAATTCAATGAACTGTCGGAAAGGTATTTTATAACCCAACAAAGAAGATACCAAAAGCACGCATTTTCGTAAACTCTTTCAAATGCCTTGGAAACATCAAGCGCAATAATCTTACATTCTCCAAAACAGCGTAAAGATTGGTTCCACTTTTCGGTGAGATATGCCATCAAATCACCAGTGGACCTTTTGTTAAGAAACCGTACTGTCGGCCATTAAAAAGCTTTCGTTCTTTAAGATGTTTCATAAGTTGAAGGCTTATCAGCGATTCCACGAATTTGGTGTAACTGGACGGTAAATAGAAGGGGCGGAAGATTCGGAAAGGCTGGACAAATGGAAAACCCAGTAGAATAGGAAAGATATAAAGGGTTTTGCCAGCATGGAGGAACAACTCTTCAGAATATCAGCGGACATACCTTTTGGACCTGTGGATTTATGTATATTGAGATCTTTGTTGACTCTCGCAACCGAGTGAGTTTGAAAAAACATCTGCTTCATCTTAGAATTTACAGTCTCAAGCTCAAGTTGAACCAATATGCTATCGGAAAGTGTCAAGTTAGCAGAGAATTGAGCTGCCTTCGCGTCGGTTTATATTGATCATGGTGCGGCATAAGAAGTTATTGATTTGTTGTTTGAATGGTTTGATTGTATTTATTTATTTACTTATTTCCGATTTCAGATATTTGGTTGGAAAAAATGGAACGGAATGAAAGTTTTGCGAGCAATTAGCGCATGTTCGTACGTTTCAAATCGGACCGGTACTGAAAAAAATTTGGTTTTCCAAAGCCGCGGTCTTTAATTTCTGTCATCGATTCCCAAGACCCCCAAAGATTCTTGAAGATAAGAGAAAACAGTTTGGCATAAAAATAACTATTGATAAAGTTTTGATTTTTCCTTTCAGGAACAGTGAGGCAAAAGAAAATGTTCGTTACTCAAGAAACCAGCTCGAAGATCAGGCAAGTTGAGTTTCAAATGAAAAGAATATTTGAAGTTGAGTTAAGCCTATGACTTAGCATTCTGCACGAAATAGTATGGCTGGATGACTAAGTCAAACCTGAACCGTCGCTTGGTCTGCCAGCGTCCTCAGTGAGGGCTTCAATCAATGATTGGATCTGTGAAGAGCACAACCGTAGATGGCATGCCTCCATTGGGTGCAGACAGACCAAACGTATGCTCCCCAACGTTAGTAAGAAGACTGCAACATTTTTGCACTTCTCTTTTGCCAAGCATTTAAACGTGTTAGGCTTAAGTGATACCACACTCTGTGAATATTGTGGAGAAGATGAGGACACCACAGGGCACTTCCTCTGTGAATGTTCTGCTTTTTCTCGCATGAGGTTACAGATACTCGGCGCAGACATGGTGAGAGCTGGTAGCTTAGGCTCCTTATCATGGCAGCGTCTTTTGGCTTTTCTCCGAACATCTGGGAAGCTATAACAAATAGAAGGTTGCTAACTGGTAGTACAATGAACCGGTATTTAGGTCTGAGTGCTCCAGCTGGTATTTTAAAAACCTCCAACAAAAAAAAATTCAGATGCCTAAGAGAAAACAATCGCAATACCGCAATCGGTTGTAACTCATTTTGAGTTTTGTATAATTTCTGAGCTTGAAAAAACATCACGCCATGATCAAACTAAAGAAATAAAGCAACGATTTCAGGATAAAAGGAAAGATTTTCCATGACCAAAGACGAGATGTTTTAACAAAATCCAACTAAACTTAAATTCAAAAAATTGGTTTTTGAAGAAATCGATGCTATCAACCGCTATAAAGTTGAAAATTGATTAGAAAATGACATTAATCAAAGGCGTACGGGAGATGAACGTTTCATCAGAGGGTGGAAGCGAGTTCTGTTTAGTTTATTGCAATTGGGGCCTAACGCGTTTCCAGGACCTACAATTTTATGCTGATTCCGAAGGGCGCGTAAAAAAACGTTTTTCATGGCAGTGTGTAATTGCTCACGGAAAAATTTCCAATTTCTCGTGAAAGATGATAATCGTGAAAAACAATTTTTTCTCTGATGTTTCTGGGATTGAAACTTCGAACCTCCCACGAACAAATCAGACATGCTATATCACTTATTAACCAATACTATCACTTTTAAAGGCTTTATCAGGCTTCAGAAGGATCTTGTCTGGGGATAAAGCAACGACATTTAACATTACGTATTTCACAGTTCACTTTTTTCTCCAAAAACGGTACAAGTCATGAATGCGTATAAATAAAGTCGGTTCCATTGCTTTGTAGGCCCAGTCACGTTATTTGATTAGGTTGTGATTGTTTTTGTTAAAAAAGACACAATTCTTCACATTAAAGTTTGTTACAAATGTTAATACTTCTTACACATTTTGCTTAACGGCACTATGAGAATTGTGATTTCCCCATTAGTCATCAGATTCACACAGTAACCTCACAATGCTTCGACAAGCCTCCTGATTCTGGGCTAACCCATCTTTGAGGCCAGCCTTTTTGCTAAGACGTTTGCAATTGTGTGACCTTACTTTTTCGTTCGTCGTATGATATTGCTTTTTAAACGGAGTTCTTTGTATCTCTCTTTTGAACGTGACAATACCATTAGAGCTGGGACATGTAAAACAAAGCTACAAGGCTTCAAGCCAAGAGCCACTTGCAATATTATGTCTGTTACAATTGTAGACGAGCAATCAATCAAGGACATTTTTTACACTTGTCATAATTCACTTGCATTACAAGTAGGTACTTGTAGTTTTGTGCTATAGGCTTCAATGGCCTGTAACTTTTATAAGATCAAGCAGACTTTTAGTTCAGTGTTACAGAAAATTTCTTACGCTTGTCATTAATCACTTGTATTACAAGTACTCTTTGTTTTGTGTTACAGGCCCCAGGTCGTACTTTATTTTTAAGATGGTATTTTGATCGACTCCTTCGAAATCACGAAAACCAATTGTTTGAGTTGATAGGTTGGCATTCAAAGGATACATATACGACGTCATGGTGGCGGCTGGGCCGAGTAACCGGATCAGTGATCGATTGAGTGAGTGCCATTTTTTGCTCAAAACTTCCTTTAGATTGCACATTTATCAGTACGCTGTCCATCTATTTCAATTCGTTCAAATGCTGATGAAATAATGTCAAATTGAGGTATAAAGTGCTCCGTAACAAGAGAAGTGATGCCAAACTCAAATAATTCAGTCACGTATTACTCGATCACGTGTGTGGTTATTCGGCCCCTGATTGAAGTAGGAAGCTTTATATAGATAGCTTAAGAAAAATAGAAAGTACTATTGCAGTTGTTAAATTGATCAACAGATATCATGTATTCCGAACTATATTGCTAAGAAGATATGTAAGACAATTCGTCAACGATATTTATAAGCGCAGGGATTGAAACTGATACTTACCATAGCTCCAAAAAGACCCTGGTAAATATAAAATAAGGAACCAATTTCAAACTTACTTCCACTCAGCATCCTGGTCCAAAGGATTGGTTGATCTCACTGATCCCTTAGTACACTCTGGACACAACAGAGCGCTGCAGTCTGTTTTAAGTTCAGTGGGGTCTGCACATCGTTTGCATTGACACCAAAACAGTTTACCAGCATGCATAAAGTCTCTCCGTTTCAGTGTTCCCTAAGAATAAAGAAATAGAAACATAATCTCACATTAAAAACAGCTGTATGAAGATCAACTACTGATTTTCACAACCAATAAAAGTACTCAAAGTCATCATGTTCTTACCTGCAGAGTATAGGCATAACTTAAGGTAATTGGATCTCCTTTCTTGATGCTCCTTGAAGTTCTTAAAAGAATTGCAAAAGTCTCAGGGTCATCAGTATGTGATGTGTTTGGGACACAATCATGTGACAACAAGAAAGCACTCGGAAACATGGCTCTTGCTTTCGATGAATTCTGACCGATTTCAAAACAATTTACATCGATTACACCACAAATTTCGTGTATATCGTCCTCAGAAAATTCAGTCATATTCCACTCCTTTCGTAACTTGTCAACAACAATGGTTTGGTAATGGTCCCAAAGGACTTTATTCTCGCGTCTTAGTTTAACATGGGATTCCATACATCGCACTTTCAGGTAATCCTCGTTCCGGTGAGTTTTCATTAAAAGGATTCGCAGAGGGAGAATAAGCTCGTAAAGACTCTTGATGGTGGTTTTACTGGCGTTGGAAAAGAGAGCCTCTGCTGAGTTTTTCTCCTTAAGTACTTTACATTCATGAATCGTATGACCAACGTCCTTATTGAGACCACGACATTTTTCCGAGCAAATAGGCCACTTACACTCAGGACAACTGGAAAAAAGCGTATTTAAGCAACACTTTCTGCTTAAGAGTTCGTCTTACCAGTATTGGGACATGGTCAACTTGACAGGTATATAGCAACCTAGGCAAACAGGCTCACTATTGGCTGTTGGGCCAATTGCGAGTGGTGACTCTGTTATTATATGTTCACCAGGTCGTAGATCACGACTGGCAACAAGATAGCGTCCCATAACCTCGGACACTTCGATTTTATAAGGCAAATCATTTTCAACTTCGGGTAATGCTTCTTCTGGTGTTGTCGATGAGGGAGATGTTTTTTTGTTTTGTTTTTGGTGCTTGTTTTTGTTTCTCTAAAGTAAAAAGAAAGGAAAGAATTCTTTTAGCCTCAGTAAACAGCAATTGGGGAAACTCTGGAGACAAATTTAAATGCTTAAATTTCTGCTAGTCTTATACACTAGCTTTTATGAGTATTGATGAGACTCGTCTTTCGTAGCATACATATGGATGTATGCCATTAAAGCCTGGGATCTTTGGTGACTTTTCAAAAAATTGAAAAGGAGTAGGACGACAATCGAAAACAGACAGCTTTTCGACTTTGCTTTTTAAACAAAAATGTATGGTGATGAGATAAACGAGGTTTAAAAACATTTTTTCATATCCGCACTGGTACGTCCTGGTGATTTATAAAATGAGTCTTAATAGATATCGAGAACACTCGATAACAGTCTACCTAATAGCTGGAGTACTAAGACCAATTAACGGTCCATTGTACTGCCATAAGGGTCCCAAGCTTCCCACTTTGTGGTGCAGTAAGGCGGTTGAAATTTTACTTATAGCCTCAAAAACGTTTATTAATTCACACTCACAAAAGTGCAAAATAACTGACCTAAACAAAAACAATCGCGAAAACCATGCAACGGATTCCAAGCCGCGGCACAACCAGGTGCGTATCACTATTGTGAAGCAGTTAATTGGGAGTGCTGTGATCCTTCGAGATCCCGATGCTCACAACTCGGGAAAAGGAAAAAGAAGAAAAAGAAACATTTATGCCTGTGGAAGATCGAACCGACGCAGAGTGGCACAATGCGGTAGATTTTCAATAAACTAATACTTTGTCCACTTTTTTAATTCAAGTTTTGAGTTGCTTCTTTGCTTTAACTTAAACTAACATAATATAAGCTTGAAAATACGTCAGCCATCGAGGTGGCGAGGTACTCATAGCTTTGTTGTGCCACCCTATTTATTTAATTATTTGACCTGGAGATCTAGTCACTCTGGCGTATACGTGCTTTTTTTAAGTTTTTCACTCAATATTAAATAAATACGAGAATAGGTTTGAACAACGGATCTCGAGAAGATCCAGGGCCTAGCCACTCAACTATTCCTAGGGAACGATGGAGGGAACCTACACATTTTTGCCGATTTCGAACAGCTAAATGAGAACGTGCTTTTTATGGCAGTGTAATTACTTTCGAATGTTTTGCCAAATCTACGAGAGTTTTGCCAAATCTAGCGAGAGGTCATGTCGCAATTGGATTTTTCTGGATTCGAGTCCCAAGCCAATGGGTTGCAGGCACCACAGTTAAATATGGAATCTCAATTTCGGACTATAAGTTGATTGAAAAGAAAAACACACCAGGTGGTAATCACTTAGCTCTTCGCAATCTTTCCGTCCCTTAAGAACTATGTAAAGGGTTATCCAATTTGCGGTTTCAAAAGTATAGGCCTGGAATTCACCATTTTTTGAAGTGAAACTTCTTATGCGACTTGCAAACATGGATGCGTAACACGTTTAACGTGGATTATCGATTGCATACTTTTCGGCACTGCTCGCAATTCGTCATTCAGCCAGACGATTTAACTGCAGTAAAATGTGTTTTTCGGTGAAAGTTTGCATTATTTTCGGAGAAAATTCAATTAAAACTAGTTCTTTGTTATTTTTAATGTGTTTAACATATTTGTAATTCATTTCTTAAGAAAAATCTCAAGATCTCATTAAATTCTTCCAAATAGTTTTTCAATTTGTGTCGTGGTGAAAATAGTGTATGTGCTTGCAAAATTAATTTCGATTGTTTCATTGAAAGTAGTGTTATGTTTTCTTTTCTCCTCAAATAAAATAATAGAAAATATTTGATGCCTAGTTTTTGACGTGAAGTTTCACTCCTTCCGCGTGGAGAGACTCCACGCACTATTTTTTTTTTCAGTTGAAATTCTGACATTTACGAAAATAGATCGATAAACTATCGCACAACGCATTAAAACCTACAACAAAAATGGTGATTCTACCACAGCCACATATCGTGCTTTAAGAGGAGATTATGGTTTACATAATCGTCCAACTACGGTGGGTATGTTGATAAACAAAATTGTCGTATTTTGGGTTCTGAGAATCCTCAAGTAATTGAAGAGAGGCCATTACATCCACAAAAAGTCGCTGTTTGGTGTGCTCTTTGGTCCGGATGTGTGATTGGACCTTACTTCTTCGAAAACGACGATGGAACGCCGAAAATTACCTCAAAAGAATCGATGCTTGCAACAATTGGCGTGGTGGTCATCTAAATGATGTAAAGTTTCACACATAATGTCAACGTTCAAACTTTATAATAAAAAAGAATATCATGAAAAAAAATATTTTATGTATATTTTTTTACGTTTACTTTTGAAACCGCAAATTGGATAACACTATACTAAGGTCAAGGCTATTTAAACTGCAATAATTGGACACGTGATTTTGAAAAATTAAAATCCTTTTTCGAAGAGCTTCAATCTAACCACTTCATCCTTATGGGTGATCTTAAAGTCAGAACTGGACAAAAAGGAACAATTGATTCACGAACATCACAGTTTATCACTGACAAAAGATACTCTAAAGATGTTGTAAGTGACAGCAACTGTAATAAGTTTTGTGAACTCTTGGAAGACATTGGCGCATTTATACTTAACGGAAGGGGCTTCGGAGATACAACCGGCGAGTATACTTTTGTGTCAACTAGAGGATCATCTGTGATTGACTATTGCTGTCCTTCGTACAGTGCTTTAGAAAGTATTGCAAGTTTCTCAGTTGATAGAGCAACCTTTTCTGATCACATGCCGCTAGTTTTGGGTATAAAAGCTTTCGAAGATACGACTAGACACCCCACTTCCATCTTGCTCCCAAGACTTAAATGGTTTACCAATAGATGTGCAGAATACAACCAAAAAATTTATGAAGTTGCTGCGGAAAAACTCACGCCTCTAGATAGCATTGAAACACGTTGCCTTTCTTTAAAACAATGTATTTATACTGCATACGGGAATCCTAGTAATTCAAATGTCAAGTTCGACCGAAAGAAACCGTGGTATGATACAGAATGCTTTATAGCTAGAAAAGCGTTGCTAAAACTTCTTAACATTTATAGAAAGTTCAATCTCGATGCAAGCAGAAAAAACTATTGTGATGCTAATAAAAAGTATAAAGTCCTTTGTAAAGCAAAACAACGTGAATACTACCAGTGCATTTCTGTTCAACTTTCAAGTATTACCTCAGCAAAGGATTGGTGGAAACTTGCCAAAGAGATACGCGGTAATCCTAAGAATAACGATATACAAATCACGGCTATTGAGTTTATGTCACACTTCGAAAATTCCCTTAATTCTGATCGGTTAACCAACGTGGAGTATTTACTTGAAACACCTCTAGTTCAAATACCGGAACTTGATCGCCCAATCGATTTGAATGAAGTAAGAATTGCGATAGCATCTTCAAAAGAAAATAAAGCACCGGGTATAGATGGAATCCCATATGAATTTTATAAAAACGCGAGTGATTCCTTTATTGGTGAGGTCCACATTTTACTTAAAAGAATTTACGAAACAGCAACGATACCATCATCCTTCAACAAAGCAATTATCTTTCCCCTCTTTAAAAAAGGTGATCCTAGCCTTGTATCTAATTATAGAGGTCTTTCGTTTTTAGACACCCTCTACAAATTATTCACCACGGTCCTCTTAAATCGTCTTACAACTTGGATTGAAAGTAAGAACATACTCAATGAATACCAAGCTGCTTATCGAAACAATTATAGCACTGTCGATCAGGTCTTCAACCTTTCATGTCTAATTCAACTGCAATTAAGTCAGAAAAAAAAACTTTATGCTTGGTTCGTAGATTTAAAGGCCGCATTTGACAACATCAGTAGAGAAGCTCTTTTCACAAACTTGTCACATTGGGAATTTCAACGAAAATGGTTCAAATCACCAAGCTACTATATCAAGATACAGTTGCAGCAGTCTGGGATGGAAACAGCGTATCTGATTTTTTTCGAACGAACAAAGGTGTCAAGCAAGGTTGTGTACTGAGTGCTCTCCTTTTTGTCTTGTTTTTAAATGATCTCCACTCTGAACTCCCCATTGGAATATTTGTAGAAGGAATTGGCATAAATGTCCTCTTATACGCTGATGACATAGTAATTTTGGCTGAGAGTCCTGTAATACTTCAAGCTATTATAAACAAGTTCAGCAACTATTGTGATAAATGGAACATTGAAGTCAATCTTGAGAAGTCAGAAATTGTTATCTTTAGGAATGGAGGACGAAGAGCGGTCTGTGAAAAATGGTATTTTAACGGCACAGAAATAAAAATTACAAATCAGTATGAATATCTTGGTGTAGTCTTTACGTATAACATGTCCTGGTTCAAACATCTCACAAAGAGGCTGGCTACATCAAAAAATTCTGTAAACGCAACCTGGTCCAAATTCGTAAAAAATAAATCCGTACCTCATTCAGCCAAGTTTAAAGTACATGATGCAGCCGTTAGATCCATAATGTACTACTGTGCACAAGTATGGGGGTACAAAGAGTACATACAATGTGAGAAACTTCAAAGGTTTTTTTTTGTCAAAAAATGCTTTAATCTACCTGATAATACACCAAACTACGTTGTACACATCGAAACTGGTCTGCCAAAATCGTTTCTTACTACTCTTGAAATACATTTTACATACATGCGTAAAGTTTTGAGTTTACCCAGCTTTAGATTACCACGAATACTTTCAACAGCAGTACTCCGCAAAAATATTTATTGGGCCCAGGAATGGTCAGGCCTTTTCCGCGAGACTGGCATCCTTGTTGACTGTGAAACCAGCAATTTCGAATGGAAACAGACTCACAACTTGATTTTAACTAAACTTAAGGAACAACAGTGGAATGCTTCTACCGAACGGGCTTTACAATCACAATTTCATGACGAATACTGCAATCTATCCTTCACAGAGGTACCCAATTATTTTGATGACTCGAACTCGCGAGAAATGATAAGTCTGCTCTTAAGAACACGGTGTGGGCTACTTAATTTGAATGCTAGGGCATTTCAGCGTGACACTGTTGGCTTATGTACGTTATGCAATCTTGATGCAACTGAGAACACCTACCACTTCGTCAGCGTTTGTCCTATTTTCAAATCCTACAGAAGAATATTTCTAGGTGCCGAAACAATTGATCGAAATGAATTTCTTCAAATATTGAATGGCAAATGTTATTTAAACCTTTATAGATTCTTAAAAAATGCTCTTAATTATCGCAACTTAATTGTAAATGAATATAATTAATTTAAATTCAAGCTAAGCCAAAATGTAAATAGTAAAATTATGACTTGACAGACAACTTTAACAAGTTATTGTCTCAACTAATTTTGTAAACCAGCATAATCTTGTTTTTATAACTACTTTTTAAAGAAAATAAAATTAATTTATCTATCTATCTATCTATCTATCTACTAAGGTCAAGAAGAAATTATGATAGTTGGCCTTCGAACCAGATGCTCATGGGATTACCAAATCCATTAGCAATGTAAGCCCACAAAAATCCCTCAATATTAAAAAAAAAATGAAATACGGAAAGTTTTAAGCTACTTGAGACATCTGAAACATCTGAGGCTTCTAAGTTAATGGTCACTATAAAAAATTCTACGAAAATCAGCCTTCTGAAAAAAGTCAACGGCACCAGGATATGAATTCATCCTGTTGAAAAACAATCAGTTTGAATATGGACACACTTTATGCATCAGGCAGCTCAAATAATATTTGTGGACTTATCACAGCTGGGTATAGATTGCACATGTGATTAATTCACTTTAAAAAGGTTATCTCAAGGAAAACCTTTTTTCAATAAACTAAAAATTTTCGAGACCAGGGGCTAGATTCCGCAAGAGTGAGTATAAAATACTCACACTCACGGCCCTCTGAAAACTCACGCTCTGAAAGACCGTGAGTAAATTTGAAGTATAGTGCACACGTCTTCTGTCAAAAAAACTCACCTTCACCCTTGCGGAATCCAAATTAGAGAGTGTGCACACATTTTTGTGTACACAATAAAAATTCACTCTTGCGGAATCTAGCCCCAGACATATATATGCATATTGCAACAAGAAAGCCAATAGAAACGACACTGTATATTTTAGAGTGTGTAGAATTAAAAAGTGCGTCGAATCATAAGTGCGACTCTAAAAGTGGATCCCCCATTCGGTGAGTTGATATAAAGACTCTATAAAAGTCAGATCATAAACTATCAACACTAGGTGGAGTGTGTAGGATAAGAGGTGTAAGCAAAAGCACTCCGCGTCCGCATTCAATTAAGATCTATTCAAAAAAATTTTTCGGCTTTCAGACCTATTTTCACTTGCGGCAATAAAACCCATTATTTAGCAATGTCCACCTTCTAACGTTCTTTTACGAGTGCAGTGTCTTAGACGGTAAACACCACTCGTACGTAATGGTTAGTATATGTTTTGCCTGTTACGTGGGATTTTAAGGTTCGAATCCTAGAAACATCCAACTGTTTATGCATGGGTGTCGCATTTTGAGGAAATTACAACTCCTTTTATAGTAATTTCGTTGCTTTAAATAGAGTTTGCTTTATTAGCAGCTTGGAATCGGCAAAAGATCCCGCCTTATAAAAGCGATTGCTGCGCCACCGGTGTCCTCCGGTCCATAAGATTGTTAAATCGCCTTTTGAACACCATTTTTAATCCTTACAACCTCGTCGAAACGAAACTATATTAAAAAATATCCTTTGGGATTAAATTTGCAAAAAGGTTGGTGAACTAACTAGCTCCAATGAAACGATACTCGCGGCATAAGAACTTCTTCTGGCGATTTTCACTGGTGTCACTTCTGTATGTAATTATTCAATGGTACTGCACAACGAAAAGGAAAACGAGATTTTCCATTTAAGATTCCTTCCTGTAATTTTTGTATGGGATTTTTCTTTTCGCTTCAACAGCATACTGGGCTTTCATACAAGAACAATGCACACAAATACTAACAAATATTATAAATGTGAAAGTAACTCTGTCTGACCGACTTTCTATGTTACCGTCTCACAGTCAAACTACTGAACTGATTGAAATGAAATTTTGTACAGAGATAGTCTACAACCCGAAGAAGGACATAGTTTATATATTTTATCTCTATATTCCCACGGGAACGTGAACGTATACGGGAACTTAGAAACTACAGCACCGATTTCAAAAATTCTTCCACCGTTAGAATGTTACACTATCCCCGAGTAATATAAACATTAATTCATACCCATATTCCTACGGGAACGGGAGTCCTTACTAATATAATAAGTGCGAAAGTAGTTCTGTCTGGTCGTCTTTCTATGTTACCATCTCTCGCCCAAGCTACAGAACCGATTTAAATGAAATTTTATACAGAGATGATCTAGAACCTGAAGAAGGACATAGACTATAATTCATTCGAATATTTCCATGAGAACCGGTCCTAACAAATAATTTAAATGCAAAAGTAGCTCTGTCTTTTCGCCTTTCTATGTTACCATCTCCCGCCCAAGCTAATGAACAGATTTAAATAAAAATTTGTACAAAGATAGTTTATAATTTAAGGAAGGACACAGGCAATATATTTTATCTCTATATTACCACGGGAGCGAGAACGCATACGGGAACTTTGACACTATAGCACCGATTTCAAAAATTCTTCCACCACACCGTTTGAATGCTACACTATAACTGAATAACATAAACTGTAACTCATCCCTATATTTCTACGAGAAAGGTATGTCACCATATTCCCACGGGAATGGGAGTCTTTACTAATATTATAAGTCTGAAATTAGATCTGTCTGCCTATTTTATTTTGTTACTAACAACCGCTCAAACTTTTAAACCTATTTATATGAATTTTGATACAGCGATATAGTCTAGAACCTAAGGATGTTGTACATAAGAGGTTATATATGTTACCACTATATTCTTATAAGAGCGCGAACGTAAACGGGAACCTGCAAACTACTAAACTGATTTCAAGAATTATTTCCCCGTTAGAATGCTACACTATCCCCAAGTAACATACACTTTTATATATCCCCATATTCCCATGGGAACGGCAGTACTTACTAACATTATAGATCCGAAATCAACTTCGTCTGTTTGTTTTTCTTTGTTACTATTTACCACCCAAACTATTGAACCTATTTGTATGAATATTGGTGCAGAGATAGCCTTGAGCCTGAGGAAGGACATGGGCTGTATTTGTTGTCTTTATATTCCTACGGGAACGGCAACGTAAACGGGAACCTTGAAGCTACTGGATCCATTTCAAAAGTTCTTTCACATAGAGGTGATTTCTGTCAAATTTTCGATTATACAGTTGATATGAGAAGAAATGTCTATCTTGATCTTCAAATAAATATTGGCATTGGCAATCGGGAATGGCTGTGCGAAAGGTCGATTTCGGCGCCGGCTAATGAGATAGTTAACAATATAGTATAATAATAAATTATGTCAGACCTCCCACCAGGTGTTGTCGAATTTCTATCAGTAGACAATATTATGGAAACTGAGCAAGTCACATCATAGCCTATAAAGGTTCCCAATTCCTTAGGAGTATCAGGAGTGGCTGCAAGTTGGTGTTTCAGTGCCAATAACGAGAAATCTCGAATTTTACACACCTACATACATATAAAACGTTTGGAATGTGACACTATAAATGTTTTAATAACAACTGAAATGGCAAAAAGTGAAAACTTTTTGATTCCCCGTATTCTTTTAGTTCGCTTTGATTGGTTATTTTAATTTAAAAGTGCAGTTTCCTCTGAAACCAGTATAAGATATTAGTATAAATAAGGCCCGGACGCAGTTGCAGGTGTTCGTTTAGAAAAAAAATCCAATGACAACTCTATGTGGCAAGAACTTCGTGTGCAAAAATGTACTTAAATAAAATAATATAACAATAGGATACATTAATGCGTGAATTTTATTGTTTTATTTGCAAAATAATTAACCTAAAAAGCTAAAGATGCTTGGCGAAAGTTCCACGCGCACGAAGTCGCGGGCACAGCTAGTTTCCTATATTTTCATTTCATGAATAATTTCGAATGAAATTCCGTTCAATTACAGAGGAGAGAATGCCAATTTTTGGTACTAGATTGCTCGGTAACGTGAGCGGTAACACCGAATTCTCATACTTCCGTCACGACTTATTCGGTAACGAGCGCCCCGATTCGGGTTCAGGCTTAGAAAAACATGGGTGCACTAATTATACGGATATCAAATACAAAGGGTTTCTATTTAGGTGAACCAAAATTAAACATTTCATGTCGTATTCTCGACCATTGTTGAATTATACAATCGCAAATGATGGCGATAAGTGAAATTTTGTAGTGACTGAGAGAAAACGTGATATCTTAAATAAAAATGTATATAGTTTCTTAGACAGTCAAATTGCCATGAAACCCCTGGTATCCAATTCCATTAAATTCTAGTTTAACACTTTAATGCAGATATAAGACCAGTTCAAAATTCATACTTGTTGAGTGCCAGGGAGTAACAATCGTACAGGAAACTACAAAGCATATGAACCTGTAAGAAGTCGAACCATTCCGAAGAATATATGAGTTGGTGACGGTGTTCTGCGTGAAAGACAACGTAACAAAACTGGCTCTATCTGGATCAACAGCATTGAATGGCTTGATCTCTCTTAATAGAAACAACAGTCCCCGTAATTGTCATTGCAGGGGCCGAATTGTAGCTCTCGTTATCGAGTGAGTTAGCGGATTCAGTGACCGAGTGAGTGAGTGACCATTTTGGGATTACAGCATACGTGATCTCACGTATCGTATAGCTATTTAAAATTGTACTAGTTACGTCGAAAATTCATATCCAAGAATGCCAAATTCTGGAACTAGATTACTCGATAACGTGTGCGGTAATTCGGCCCTAGGTTACCGTACTATGTATATTCATACATGCTGCAAGGCTTGTAATCGCCTCCCTAAAAAAAAACTGTGCGGAAGCTGTACGGATGAGGAGGAGAAGAAAATGATTCTTCATCTTCTGTGTAGATCATCAAAATCGACTTGCATTTTGTCGTCTGTTATGTGTCATCTGTCATATGTTATGTGACATATGTCATCTGCAGTCTTCCATAATATGACATACTATGTCATCTGTCATACGTGATCTATGATCTGTCATTTGTCATATATCATTTGTCATTTCCCATTTGTCATTTAGCATTTGCCATTTGTCATTTATTATTTGTCATTAGTCGTCTGTGACCTGTGATTTGAGATCTGTAATTTTTCATCTCTGATTTGTCTGACTTTCTTGCGTCACATTAATTCTGCTTCATTAGCAAATTTAAACATTCAGCCTTTACAATGAATTCGCGGAGAATCTGCAGACTATTGGCTTAGGTTAGGTTAGGTTGAATGGGGGGTGCAGCCACAAGTGGCAACACCTCACTCGGATCTTAAGGATCCATTGTACTCCCCGGTAAATCAGAGGATGAGGAAATGGGAGGATTGGAAAGGTAAATGGTTATTGTGGTAGGGAACTCCCTCTGAACCATTTGGAGCCCTGAGTAAATTTCAGGACGTTGCTCAGTGGGAGATTTGAGATGTCGCCCAGTTCGTCGAAAAAGTATTCTCCGAGGGTTTTTTTCCGAGTGTGGGCCAAGCTAGGACACTCACAGAGGAAGTGGAATGATCCCTCCTCTGCCTCCTCATCTTGGCATCCTCTACATAAGTCGGATGTGCTAATGCCCATTTTCATCATGTGGGTACCCAACGAGTTGTGTCCCGTGAGAATGCCAATCAACAGAGAGAGCCGAGGTCTGCTTAGCTGGAGTAGAAATTCTGTTTTTTTCTTGGAAATATTTGGCCAAAGGTTTCTAGAGACTCGGCATGTTTCTAAAGATGACCACCTGTCATTGGCGGTTTTTAGAAAATTGTGTTTGATTCTGTTTTTTTCTTGCTCAAGTGGCCTTAGAACTGATGTGTTCGTTTCGCTGGATTCGAGTGCTGACCCGATTTTAGCCAGCTTATCCGCCATTTCATTACCAATTAAGTCACGATGTCCTGGAACCCAGGTTTTTCATTTTCATTTCATTTCATTTATTAGTTTCTTTATAAGTGAGTACATTAAGAATTAAATTCTTTTCATTTGTACCTTAACAATATGAAGATATATTAATTAATAGACATACAATTAGAATAACAATATAAAAAAGTATACAGATTACAATCGCAAGAGAATAAATACAATTTAGTTAAATAAGGTGTTCGATCGATTACTTTTAACAAAAGAATACAACATTTTTTTGAACTTAGTGGTTGCTATGCAAGATCTTACAGGCATTGGAAGTGAATTCCATAATCTGATAGCTTGAACAAAGAATAGGCGTTTACTATTTAAAAAGTTAAAATAAGGAATATTCACAGTTTTCGTACGAGTTGAGCTGGGGAAACTTAATCTTTCAAATAGATAGGTTGGTTGATGGCTTTGTATTATATTATGTAGGAAAATACAATTTCTAATATTAATGTGTTGCCTTAATGAAAAACCTGTGATATTTGATGAAAATCTCGATATGTGATCATATTTACGAAGTCCATATACAAAACGTACTGATGAGTTAAACGCAAGTTCAAGTCTCCGAAAAGAAAATGTATCTGGGTTGCTATAAACTACAGCGAAATAATTGATGAGAGGCATGAAGAGAGCTTGTACAAGCCTCGGTTTAGTTTGAGTTGGGATAACATTGGCCGATATGTAAAGCTGCCGTAAGCCGCAATAAATTCTCCTGACAATAAAGTTTATATGGTTATCACATGATAACGTGCGGTTGATATAAATACCTAAATTGTTGACTTCATCTACATACGGTACAGTATTGTTGAATTAATACGGGTATGCTAGAAGTATCAATAAGGTTTTTAGAAATGATTATTGCTTTTGATTTGAGTGGGTTGAGTTGCAATTTATTAAGGGAAGCCCAGTTGTCAATGCGCTCTAAATCTTCATTCATCCTAACAACACAATCTTCTATTAGACCGATAGGTCTTGAAAGTTTTATCTGAGCATCATCTGCGTAGAGATCCATCGTGACATCATGACAAACATCTGGTAGATCGTTAATAAACGTTGAAAAGAGGAGCGGACCTAAAATGGATCCTTGAGGAACCCCACTTAAGACTCTCATAAACGACGAAACAACAGAGTCAGTGCAGACGTGTTGAGATCTTCCTTCTAAGTAGCTTTCGACCAGAAGCAGAGATCTTCGGCTAAAGTTGAAATTGATTTTAAGCTTACTAAGGAGAATATGGTGATCAACACTGTCAAAAGCTTTTGAAAAATCAAGCAGACACAGAATTGAGATGTTGTTACGATCAAAATCATACCTCAGATCATCAAGAATTTTTACTATAGCCGTTGTGCAGCTGTGATTCTTTCGAAAACCAGACTGGCAAGACGTTAGTAAGTTATTTTGACCTATGTAATCATTCATTTGATCACGCATAACTATTTCGAAAACTTTAGATAAACAGGGAAGAATACTTATTGGTCTGAAGTCTTCAGGCTTGCTTCTGTTTGTATTTTTGGGTACAGGAACCACTTTGGCAAACTTCCAAATTGCCGGAAATTCTGATCTCATAATACATGAATTGATAATGTGGGTAAAGGTGTAATAAATGTGAGGTAGGATTAGTTTTACAAATTTAAGAGACACCCCGTCATACCCTATGGCATTAGATTTTACGGTAGTTATTGCTTTTAAAACTTCAGACTCAGATACACATCGGAACTCAAAAAGATTTTCTCTTGCTTCTTCGTCGCCTTGCAAGCTTAACACATTAGAGTTTGGTACAACTGTGTTTTGACTATTACCAAGAAAATAATTATTTAAGATATTAGGATCTAAATCACATTTTAAAGATGCTTTGTCTATAACTTTTAACGCTTTTAGATTTTTCCAAATTTGAGAGCTACCGTGAGTAAGATCTAATTTGCTAGAGAAAAAATTTGCCTTAGATTTACGAATTTCGGAGGTTACTTTATTTCTTTGGATGGTATAAACTTGCCAGTTTGTTCTGCTACGGGTTTGGCGCCAACGGGAGTATGATTTGTCTCTTTTTTTGATCCAATCCTCAATATGTTTCGAAAACCACGGTGCTTTAGCGTCTCTAACCCTTTTAGTTGTTATTGGTACATGACGGATAAACAAGTCCTGAACAATAGATTGGAAAACTTCAATCTTATGATTAGCAGTAGCCGCACTCCAACAAAGGTACCATGGAGAATTGATAACATCTAGATATAATGCTGACTCATTAATTTGATTGAAATTGCGATAACTAAATTCAGATGGACGAGAATGCAAGTCAAAAGAGATATCAAATGTAGCAAACAATAAATCATGGTATTATGGTATTCCCGGAAGACATAGCTGATTGAAAAATTTCACTAAACCCAAGTCTGAGGTAAGGATTAGGTCAAGAAGACTTTCTGAGCAGCCAGGACGAAAGTGGGTTGGCAAACACGCATTAACAATATCAAGACCTACCATCGAGCAGTTGTTTTTAAAAGTTTGCGAGATCGAGGTGTCAGTCAAAAGGTTAAACTAACTGTGTTTGTTTCGCTGAGCAGTCTTAGGCCGAGGCCACGCAGTCAGCGATAAGCGAGCGAGCGAGCGACTGAACGACATGAAAAAATTAAAACAAATGAAATTACATTGAACTGGCCATGCATTGAGCGAGCGATGAGCGATTTTTTTAAGCGACTGAACGACGTCGCTCTGTCACCAAACTTGTTCTAATTTTTAGTTTATCGCTTAGCGTCAAGAGCAACAGATAGAGAAGATACAACAAATATAAACGTAGGGCTCTTGACAACGGCATTTTAACAACTAATCGCTAAAGAAATGTCGCTCACGAAACGAGTGGCCCGTCGCTCGACTTTGTCGCTTAATCGCTGATCGTTCAATCGCTCGCTCGCTTATCGCTGACTGCGTGGCCTTAGCCTTAGGTTACTGCGACAGCTGTCTACTAGTCTGGATTTTGTCATAATGGATGAGATAGCTTTAATGGCCGCTTGACTGTCTATAAAGAAGTCAATATTTTTGTTGATCAGGTTTTGCGTAGCTAAGTGCTTCGCGGCTTCGCACACTGCAAGTACTTCTGCCTGAAAGACACTGCAGAAGTCGGGAAGCTTTATTGATCTATTCATGGTGGGGTAGTCTGAGAAGATACCTGACCCTACCCCTTCGTCCGTTTTGGAACCATCTGTGAAGACGGAAATGTGATTTCCTTTTATAACCCTGTTTTCCTCCCAGCTTTCTCTTGTCGGAAAGGCTGTTAGGGCCACTGGATTGAAGTCAATATGCGGGGGGGTATAGTCTGTTTGAATGTCTATGTCTGTATGGTTCATGATGGTTCTATGGCCTGATATGCCTGTTTTCCAATTGTTGCATTGTTTGAGTCGCAGTGCGCTTTTGGCCGCCATCTCCTTAGTAAAAAGATCTAGGGGGGCTAGCGACAGGAAGGTTTCCAGAGCTGCAGTTGGTGTTGTTCTCATGGCACTAGTTGAGCCAATGCATGCAAGCCTTTGGATTTTGGTCATGGTCTTAAGGTTTGAAGCCTTCTCTAATGATGGCCACCAGACTAGACAGGCATATGTGAGGACTATTGGCTTACGTTTCTTTTCGCATGCAATGGAGCTATTCAGACGTCAGATTTAAATACAGTTATAGAAAAATAGAGTTAACATTTTTAAGACTACGACTATTTAGAGTACCATTTAAGGAGCAATAAACTTTCTTCTTTTTATAAAATGTAAAAATGTAATGAATTTGTTAATCCGCACAAGCACAAGTAGAGTAGAAAAATAAATCTTAAAACTCTGAAATAACCAATACTCCAAATTGAAATAATTTTAAAGTCAATTAATTACGATGACGCCAGCCAACGTTATAATGTCATAAAATACGCACAAAGCAAAAATCATATACCCACCAACCTGGAGCTAATGAATTCATAATTTTATGGTTTCTTGCCAAGGACAATCATAGCCAAAACGGCAATGACGACGTACGTATATTGTTAATGAATGAAGTGCAAGGTAGCGATCGATGTTTTTCTTTTCGGTAGAACTGTCGCCACCCATTCATACTACACAACTACACACAAGCAATCAATTATAAACAAATCTTCACTAATTAGTCATTCGTCCCTACGCTAGGTATAGCTATAGAGAAAAAGTGAATGTAAAAATTTGGTTCCTTGGCCCAATGCCAATAATTAAACCCCGTAGTTCACTATACATACGAGTATATGAAGTAATTTTTTGTTTGCATTTATTTAAAAATTTCCTTTCTTATATACTTTGCACATTGTTTTTTTTTTTGTGAATTTCCCGACTGTTTGCAATAAATTAGAACAAAAAATTCTATGACATTCGTTCAGCACACATCAAGAATTTACTGCCCACACTTGCGTTTTGTTTTTAATTATCACCACTTGCCAAGAAAAACACAGATTTGGGCTTTCTTTCAAAGAATCATCATTAAAAAATATACCAAACACAAAATAATTAATTTAACGGCACGCGTATGTTTCGCAATAGGCCAACTGCTCATCACTGACATTGTCTTATATCCAAAGGTAAGATTTATGTATGAGTACAATAATAAAAAAACACTCCTAAGTTCTCCCCAACAGGTTGAAAAAACAAACAAAATATTTACTTTATTTCTAGTGTTTTGAGGCATCACGCAGCGCTAATGAAAATCACAATCAAATTTTTAAAAAAATCTATGGCACAGTGTGTGATGTAGAACAACACTTTCTAAACAATTATCTTTACGAATGATCAATTTAAACAAAAAATTTGCTGCCACGTTAACGAGGAGTTCCTCTGTCGAGTGAATTTTACGTCAGACTGCGTGTTGTTTCGCTGGTCGCCGCTAGTTTTATTTCATGTCTTTGTTTTGTTGTTTTTAGTTTTTTTGAAATATATTCGGATATACAGTGTCAGCAGCATTAGCGCTTTAGTTTCATTATTTTATTTTCTATTTTTAAAAAGAAAATATATCAAAATAAACTGAACAGGGTGGCCCATGTAAGCGTGCCGTCGCGTCGTCGGTCGTCGCAGCGGACAAAACAGCAAGGCAACGCAGAAAAGTATATTATTTTCGAAATTTTGGTACTCTTCCGAATTTAGAAATGTTCGAAAACAACAAAAACGGTTTCTTGGAGACAAAAGTTTTTTTTATATGTATATGTAGGTCACTATGACAGTGACTAAGTAGCCGGGTAATTTATAATATGCTACTCTTAGCTTCTCTGTGGTACCCGTGCCGTGATGTTAGCATGTCCACCTGCTAACCCAGAGGTTCTGGGTTCGAATCCCAGCAGAGGCAAAAATGTTTTTCCACGGGTATCGCATTTCGCGAGGAATTGGCAAGTCCTCCGTTAGTAAATTCATTGCCATGAAAAGCGCTTTCTCAATTATCCGTATGGAACCGGCAGAAAATTGTAGGTGCCACCATTCCCTCACATGGCATGGTTGTGAGAAATGCGCTAGGCCCAGGGGCTCCTCGCTCTGTTGCGCCACCCTATTTATTTATTTTACTCTTAGCTTCTATCCGCTGGCGCTGGCTGGTTTATTTGCGTGAACTTCAGAACTGAGTCCAGGGCAGGAAGAAAAATATGTGAAACGATATTGTCTATGATTGGAATTGTTCCGCCAACAGGTCCAAGAGCATTCATAAAAGTACGGACGGGATAAAGCCTTGAAAGGAGCAATGATAATAAATCAAATTAACCTTCAACATTCTAAGTCTGCTACTGCACTCCTATGTAGCAGGCTTTCCGTGTTGAATACAAAAACTCATCTCGTAGCAATCCAAGAGCCATGGGCCTGGAAGGGCCGAGTTCTTGGTCTTGGAGGGCTACGAGGGTTCAATATTCTCTATGACGAACGGTCTGACTTACCCCGGACCTGTCTCATCATACCGAGCTCTTTTGCAGCAACTAAACTTGATCACTTCTGTGGTCAAGACCTGGTTGCGGCTATGATAAACTACGAAACGAACGGTGAGTGGAAAACTTTCGTCGTTGCGTCAGTTTACTTTCCCTGGAACTCCATTCTACCCCCTCCCTCAAGACAGGTTGTGGATTTAGTGGAGTTTTGTGAAAACCGGAAGTTGGGGCTTATCATGTGCTGTGATGCTAACGCTCAAAACATAGTTTGGGGCAGCGTCAAGTGCAACATGAGAGGCAACCATCTTCTTAACTACATTCTGTCTTCTGACTTGAACATTAACAATGTTGGTAATACGCCAACTTTTGTTACGGCTATACGACAGGACGTAATTGACTTGACACTATCTAACAGATATGCCAAGGAGATTACCAACTGGAAAGTGTTGCTGGACGTGTCACTCTCAGACCACAGATACATTCAACTCCATGTAACAAATGTGATTCCCACTCCTTTAGTTACAAGAAATCCTAGAAAAACTAACTGGACACTTTTCAACGATGAGCTCGGTAATTTCGTCAAAACTCTACCTAAGCTCTCAACATCACAAAAAGTGGAAGATGCAGTTCTAGAAGTGAATTGTGCCCTTACAAGTAGCTTCGAGCTGGCATGTCCAGCTAGACAATTACCTAGTAGATCTATGGTTCCGTGGTGGAACAATGAACTACAGAAACTTCGCAGGGAAACCAGAAGTATTCTGAATAGGTCCCTCAAGACCAAATCAGATGTCGACTGGAACCTGTATCTATCTAAACAGAAGGACTTTAAAAGGTTAATTCGAAGATCAAAGAATGCCTCTTACAAAGAATTCTGTGAAAGTATAGAAACACTCAGTGAAACTAGTCGACTTACTAAAGCCCTTAAAAGGAGCAAGGTAAACAAACTAGAAACGCTCAGGAAATCAGACGGTTCCTATACCGAGTCCAAAGCAGAGACACTCAGTCTTATGCTGGAAACTCATTTTCCAGGAAACCAGATATCAATCGGACCGCA
The DNA here is from genome assembly GCA_949752695.1 of Melanostoma scalare. Lineage (NCBI taxonomy): Eukaryota > Metazoa > Arthropoda > Insecta > Diptera > Syrphidae > Melanostoma > Melanostoma scalare. The sequence goes on from OX456985.1 coordinate 63,580,069, forward strand.
GCAATCTATTTCCCTTAGATCAGGTGAATCCGATAAATCCACTCGACTTAGCTGGTACACGTCATCGTTAGTTGTTACCGACGAAGCCATCAAATATGCCGTGGCATCTTTTGACAGTTTCAAGTCACCTGGCACTGACGGTGTTTACCCAGCTATGTTGCAGGAAAGTATAAACCTTTTGCTTCCTACTTTGAAAAATATTTTCACTGGTAGTTTAGCCCTAGCGTATATACCAACTTCATGGCAGAGTGTTAGAGTCGCCTTCATACCAAAAATTGGTAAACAAGACTACTCACTCGCCAAGAGCTTTAGACCCATCAGTCTTACCTCCTTTCTGCTTAAGACGCTGGAAAGAATGGTTGAGATTTACATTCGTAAAACCTCACTCCAATTACACCCTCTGTCTCAGATGCAACATGCTTACCAAAGAGGAAAATCTTGCGAGACCGCACTTCAAAATCTTGTTAGCAGGATTGAATGCGCGCTTGACAGGAAAGAATTTGCGGTAGGCATTTTCATAGACATTCAAGGTGCTTTTGACAATGCTAGCTTCGATGGTATGTGTAATGCTGCCAGAGAACACGGTGTGAACGAGTCATTAGTGTTGTGGATTAAAGCAATGCTAATGAAGAGAACCGTAATCGCTGAGGCGGACTGTGGACAATATGTAGCAACGGGAGTAAATAGGGGCTGCCCACAAGGTGGCGTTTTGTCTCCTCTTCTGTGGTGCATGTTGATCGACTCTCTACTTGTAATGCTCAATGGTTCTAACGTTCATGCCCAAGCATATGCAGATGACGTCGCCGTGCTCTCGGTTGGCTCCAGCCTCCAAGCTGTCTGCTCCCGAGCACAGGCTGCGCTTTGTATGATTGACACCTGGTGTGTTAGAAACGGTCTCTCCGTCAATCCTCTTAAAACCGAGGTTGTCCTCTTCACGAGACGTAGAAAATTGACTGGTCTGACCCATCTTACGCTTAAAGGCGTCAACATCCCCTTTTCAAATGAAGTCAAGCATCTTGGAGTAATCCTGGATAACAAACTTCTTTGGTCGAAACATGTCGAGTCTAAAACTACTAAAGCACTGTCAGTTTTCTGGCAATGTAAAGGAGCTTTTGGCAAGACATGGGGTCTTTCACCTTTCTATACAGCTATGATAAGACCAATCATCTCCTATGCGTCAGTTGTTTGGTGGAATAAGCTCTCGCGTAAATACGTTATTGCCTCGTTTGCCAAACTTCAAAGAACAATTTGTCTGGGTGTTACGGGGGCCTTCCCCAGCACACCGGGTGCTGCTCTCGACGCACTGTTGAACCTTCCTCCCCTTGATACCTTCATCATGGGGTGTACTCTCAAGACCATTTCTCGTTTAAAACGATGTGGTCTCTGGCACAATTCGCACTGGAGCTTTGAGGAACTCGCAAGCAGCATAACTTTTGACCCACGTCTAATGGATATGCCGTCTGACACGATGATCCCAAGGCTCAAACTGCGTCAAAATTACTCAGTCAGCTTTCCTTCGGTTCAGGACTGGTTCGCTCCAGAATCTGAGCCTGGAAAGAACTGTTATCGTATCTTCACAGATGGCTCCAAAACCGACGAGGGTTCTGGTGCTGGTGCCTTTGTTGAGAACGACGACATACGACTGCACTCATCTTTGGGATCATACGCATCCGTTTTCCAAGCGGAGGCTTATGCTATCCTAATGGCCTTGAGCCACGTAACGAATAATGGATGGACGGGGAGAAGTATCTTTGTTTGCAGCGATAGCCAAGCTGTGCTTAAGGCCCTTCTCAACCCTCTAACCACTTCGAAAGTGATCCAGGAATGCAAGAGCTCTCTGAATGCGATCGGAAGATTAAATTCCTTGAGTCTCATTTGGGTTCCAGGCCATCACGGCATAACTGGAAATGAGATCGCCGATGAACTCGCTAGGCAGGGATCTCAGACAGCTTTCTCAGGACCTGAACCGTCGCTAGGTCTGCCAGCGTCCTCAGTGAGGGCTTCAATCAACGATTGGATCTGTGAAGAACACAACCGTAGATGGCATGCCTCCATTGGATGCAGACAAACCAAGCGTATGCTCCCCAACGTTAGTAAGAAGACTGCAACATTTTTGCTAGCTCGTAGCAGAAAAGACTGTAGGAAGCTTATTGGCGTTGCCAGCGGGCACTTCTCTTTTGCCAAGCATTTAAACGTGTTAGGTTTAAGTGATACCACACTCTGTGAATCTTGTGGAGAAGATGAGGACACCGCAGAGCACTTCCTTTGTGAATGTCCTGCTTTTTCTCGCATGAGGTTACAGACACTCGGCGCAGACATGGTGAGAGCTGGTAACTTAGGCTCCTTACCATGGCAGCGTCTTTTGGCTTTTCTCCGAACATCTGGAAAGCTATAACAAATAGAAGGTTGCTATCTGGTAGTACAATGGACCGGTATTTAGGTCTGAGTGCTCCAGCTGGTATTTTAAAAACCTCCAACAAAAAAAAAAAAAAAAAATTCATAAAAGTCAAAGTAAAAGCGGACGGTAATGAGCCGTTCTAAACTTCTTAATAGTTTCAAATCGTAACAGGCAGGCGTATAAATTTCGTTAGGTATGTGTAATATTGATCCACCCTGAAAGCAGAATGATACTGGGTTATGTGTCAAAGCACTGGAGCACCAGAGCAGTAAGAAAAGGGGCGATGCTAGTTACCAGAACCCCAATCCCGATCTAATAAGGGCCCAAAAGAGGCCGTGACGGCTCTGCTTCCACTTAGGAAGAGACCTCCTTCGAAGCGAAAAACTCTGAGAAGCAATTCTTTAAAGGAAAACAGCGTTTCAGTCTCATGAGAACAAAATGATGCAGTTGATATAGTTGCAAATAGTTCACCATCAGAAAATAACGATTTGGATGCTTTTCCCTTAGAATATATTACACGAATGGAAGCAGTCCCTAAACCTAGATCTATTTTTGTGTCTCACCGGTTGAAGCCTGGGCTATGTTCTAAAATAAGTAAAACCGATAATTTTTTATCCTCTTTTAAATTACTTAGCCAGCTGGTGCTTTTGTCAAAGAATTCTCTATTTTTATTCTGCTTAGGTCTCGTATAACCAGGATCTGGACTTTTCTTAGCCATTAGTGTAGCAGTGTCATTAGTGTACTAAATATCTAAGCAGAAATTGTGCCAGACTTCTCTTTTTACTGCTTCTGCTCTTGTAGTAGTTTTGTTTTTATATTAATTTTTACTGATCTTGTATAGATCCCCGTCAGTCGGAAGGTTGCCATATATCGCTGTACTGAAAAACCTTCTTGAATTCCCTTTAAATGTTGTTAGTTCGCTTGTCCATCATATGGGTTTAGATCTACTTTTCTTCTTGGAAGACGGGGCATGAGCTTTTGTAGGTTTTGTTTATATAGCTGACGCGAGGTAAGTTCATTTACCTGCTTCTCTATGGCTGAGCAAGTTAGCAAAGGCTTATTGTGGATATGGCTGAGTGTTAGGGTAGGGCCAGTTTTTGGTTAAATTATAGGGTTTATAGTTATTGTGGAGAAGAAAAATAAACTTGTCAAAGATTAGGTCGTCATACTGGTACTGGAAATTTTTTCAAGGCTCAAGGAGAACGGTCGTATGGAGTCGCTCTTGAACACCATAGAAAAACGAATCATCGATATAAAAACGATAAAAACAATAAAAGCAATAAATTTTTCAAACAGAAGCCACGAGTGACAGCGGCTACGAAAGCTCAAACAACGATCCCCAGCAGGAAGGAGCAGCAGCATAAGTACTCAGCATAACAGCAAAAACAACCAAAGCGACAGTAGAAGCAGCTACAAAAACAAATCCAGATACAACAACAACAAAAAAACTACACCCAGCAAACAACCCAAAGCTAATTCATAGATCACTATACAAATGTGTTTGTTCGATGTTGGCAATGATTTTACAGATAAACGCTTAAGTTCAGATAAGCATGCGATCTATTGTAATCAGAATCAGCTTCATTCAGGATGTAATTTGTTTAAGGCGATAACAAAGGAGTTTTTAGTCTTCTGGCAAGGTAAGGGAGCTTTTGGCAAGACTTGGAGTCAGTCACCGAAAAGGGTCTTTTGATTCTATATTCAATATATATCAATCTATTCAATGATAGGCCCAATCATCTCCTATGCGTCAGTTGTGTGGTAAAACAAGCTCTCATTTAAATACGTCATTACCTTGTTCTCCAAATTTCATAGAACAAAATGTGAAGAATGGTGCCTTCGCCACCACTCCCGGTGCTGCTCTCGACGTGCATATGAATCCTCCTCAAGACAATTTCTCGTGTAAGGAAATGTGGTCTCCGGCACCATTCGCGATGGAGTTTTGAGGAACTCGCAAGAAAGCCGTCAAACATGACTATCCCAATTGCGTCATAAATACGCAGTCAGCTTTCTTCTGGTTCAGGACTGGTGCTTTGGAGGGGATGACAACACGGCGGACAGCGATCGGACTGCTTAATCTGTGAATATCCTGCTCTTTCTCGCATGAGGTTACAGACACTCGGCGCAAACATGATGAGCTGCTATCTTAGGTCCTTTATCACGTACATAAGTGTCTTTTGGATTTTCTTAGCTATATGAAAATCTATAACAAAAAAAGTAGTTATCTGGTAGTATAATGGCCCGGTATTTAAGTCTAAGTGTACAGAAAAAAAGAGGAAAAATACGTTCTGTTGAAAGGCGTAGAACTTAAAACCGATTAAAAAAAAGCTTTAGCGAAATCTGCAGTGTGGCACCCCGAGCGGCACAAATTTAAAATTTGTAACCAGAAACTAAAAAGTGATGTTTCATTAAGCTTTGTTTTTAAGTTTTTTTAAATCGTCTAAGTTGCTTTTTAGCTTTTTTTTATTTACGGAAAACCATAATTCGAATGAGTTGCATTTATATAGGCCTACGAGTCCATAGCTCGCGATTGAAACATGATGATCACTTGAGTTGCTGTGATCGCTTTTAGTTGCGAAGCTATTCCACCTGAGTTTTGATGTTACACAGAAACTGAAATTTAAACAGTTCGTCCAACTATTGCAAATTTGACCAAATAAGTCAAAAAGATAAATTGGGTGGCCTAGTGCAATTCACTGACAGACAATTTTATGCCGATTCCGAACGGCTAAGTGAGAATGTGCTTTTCACTGGCAAAACAATTGATATTCTCCGGAATTCTAACCTCGAACTCTTTCGCAAGAAGCAGATATGTTAACTATTACGCCACACAGTGGCGTAGATAGCTTTTCGCAATGGGGGGGGGGGGATGGTTCTAGTTCGCTCATTTTTTTAAAAGTTTTAATAATTAAAAACAAAAAATGCAAAGGGTTTTCCAGTAAGAGTGATATGATTTCTTTTTTGAAAAAAAAACACACTTTTTGTTAAAGAAATTCAAATATTTTTTACTTAGTGTGGAGTTCAATCAATACAATTAAGTTTTAAATAAAACGTCATTCAAGTGGCCACCACGACTTCTTCTGCAGCAACAAATTCGATGAACCCAATTTTCAAGCCCTTTTTCCACTAAATCAAGTCGTATATCATGAATGACACGTTCAATATTAACTTGTAAAGCTGGAAGAGAATCTTATTTATATTGAAAGACCAATGACTTCAAATAACCCTACAAGAAATAGTCTAATGAATCACGACTCCTTCAATATCACCATTTCTTGAAATAATCGAATGTCAAAATTTGTCTCGCAATAATTGAATTGTTGCATTTGTTGTGTGACACGTAGCCACGTCTTGTGGAAACCAAATGTTGTCAAAATCAATTTCTTCCAATTAAAAGTTGGCTATCATCGATCTATACCGCTCTTCATTGACAGTAATGGTGTTACCAGCTTCATTTTGAAAGAAGTACGGATCGATGATTCCACCAGCCCAAAAACCACACCAAACTGTCAATTTAGGTGAAAGTAATGGTTTTTCATGAATATTTTGTGGATTTCCATCGCGGACTTGTTTTTTTACCGCACTTGTCAAATGAAAGTGAGCATTATCGGAAAAGATGTTTTTCTTACAAAATAGTTGTGGTTTCGAAGTTGTTCCATGGTAAAATCAGAAAACTGACGACGTTTACGGTGGTCCAATGGTGAAATTGTAAACACTTCTGAATGCAATAAAAAACAAATGACTATCATGACACGATGACATACTACAAATGGCCGAAACGTCACTGCAAAATCATGTTATACCTATTGGAAAACCCTTTATTGTACGTATTAGTTTGAATATGAACTAAAATAAATATTGATGTAATCAATGTAAATAATCACAAAATAAAATCAAGAAGAAATCCTAGCGTTTTTTAAGTTCTTTGCGTCATTTTCCAATGTTCTTATACACAAACGAAAATAGCTCCGCAAAATCTTCAACTGCCTTATATTTTGAGATCCATCGCGTCAGATAGCCTTTTTAATGTCTTTTTTGTGGAATCTCTTCGCTTTCGCTTATTTTTTTTGCAGTATATCTTTTCTTTTCGGTGTATTGAAATAATTGTCTGCTCCAATTGTGGTTAGGCAATCTCTAATGACTGGTATTTTGCTGGAAACAGTTACAGCAGGGTTCAAAGAATGTGCTGCACAATGGACGTACAGTTCGGAGAAAGTTTTTGGCGAAAAATTGCCTGAACACCATTGTATCGACAAGACATATTGCTTGCACCGTCGTACCCTTGGTCGATCAAAAAAGAAATGTCCAGATCACAATTTTGAAGATTTTCCACTACTTATAAGCTTTGCCTCACCTGGATTGTTAATACAGTAATGTTTGATAAACTGCTGTATGATTTTATTCATGCCTGTCATGGAAAATCGATAAAAAAGAAATTCAAAAGATTAGTTGATTTGGCGAAATAATAATTTCTTTCAGACGAAGTTATGACCATGTCTCGCATCTGCGGCAGAACCTACTTCCAATGTCTTTTGATAATCTTATTAAATTTCGAACGCTACTACAATTTTTTTTAATTCAAAGAACTCGTCAGCCAATATATTTGTATGAAAAACTTCGATTTTCGGCATCAAACATGTTTAATTCTGCCTCGGTTTTCATGTCTGAATTCATAAAGACAGTTCTTTATAACTGCCTGTCGCCTGTAAAATCACTTCCAGCTTATTTGCGAGACATCAGCAACGTGCAACGATTTGTGAATAGTTTGCGTATTTTCTTCTCTGAACAAAGCAACTCATTTCTATCTTCATTCTATTTCCCTTCCCTTTTTATTCATTTTTTTAATCTATTTCTCTGTTCATCTTTTTCCTTATTTTTCTTATATAATATTTTTATTTCATTTAAAATTCAATTTAATCAATTATTGAAATTAATCATTTCATCTGGATGTTTCCAAACTTTTCTTATGATTGAACATGTTTAGTCTATAGCATTAACTTGTTAACAGTCAATTCATTATCTTCACCAATTTATAAGATTTATTATCTTACTGTGTAAGCTATTTGAACAATAAACTTAAACTTAAACTTAAATTGACTTTGTATTTTCCCCGTACAATGTAGGTATAGATTGCACAATCCTGAGTACTAATAAGACTTAATTGACGTAGGAAATAGGTACATACTAAATTTCATAGTTTGTTTCCTTAACTTATTTGCTTCATTCCTGGTTATGTTGAACAATTATCGATCTCAATGGGGGGGGGGGGGGGGGGATATATCCCCCTGATCCCCCCCCTATCTACGTCACTGACGCCACAGGCACCACAACCATCACCAACAACATTCTGCAACATCAACAACAACATTCTGGTATGTTTGGAAGAACTGAATTATAACTCATATGAAACTTACAAAAACTATACGTTAAATACATCATGGTAGCTTAGTAGCGACAGATTGAAATTGATTATGTGAATGTAATTTTAAAGTAATTACTTATTTTACCTGCAAATGATGAAATATATTTTAGTTGGTATCTTCCATTTTGTCTCAAAACAGTCACAAAATGGTTTCAGTTGATTGGGTTACTGAATGCGTACTAATAAAATCTCATTGCGATTTCTCTCAAGAAAGTGACTATTGTTGTAACAATTTTTTTTTATTATTTCAGTGAAGTTTACTGATTGCTCGCTAACAACCTTAACAGTTGATCTTCTTCTTTTTTGATCTTAGTACTTCTAATTCGATCAAGCTTTGTTACTCTTGCTGTCATCCGAAGCATCTTCATTTCGGCTGCCGTCAAGTTGCTCTTATACTTTTTGTACATTGTCCAACATTGTGAACCGTATGTCAGAGCTGGACGGACAACTGCTGTGTAGAGTCTTCCCTTCAGCTTAGGGGGCATTTTTCGATCACAGAAAATAGCGGAGTTTTCTCGCCACTTCATCCACCCTACGCTATACGCTTACTCGATGATTGATGTCGTCATCACAAGTTGCTTCACTATTGATCATAGATCCCCAGATATTTAAACTTTTCACACTTGGGAAGCACATTTCCATTCAAATAAATGTCTGGAATAGGCTTGTCTGGATCAGAAAAGGGCAGCACAGGTATTCTGTCTTTTTAGCGCTAATACGGTACCCATTTCCTTCCAGAACATCAATCCAAACGTCAAGTGCTCGTTGCAGGGATGTAGGATCCTCGCTTATGATGGCTCCATCGTCAGCAAAGAATAATTGCTTTACTTTATTGTCCGTTACTTTTCCTTCGAGCAAATAATCCAGAACAGCAATAAAGAGCAGTGGACTCAAGACACTTCCCTGATGTACACCTACTGTTATTTGGAATTCTTCGGTGACTCCAGCTGGGCATCTCACTTTTGTAACTGCTCCCTCGTACATGTTCATAATTATTCGCACATAGGCTTTAGGAACTCCTCGGTGTCTGAGGGCCACCCATATCAGATCTCGCGGTTGTCGATCGAATGCTTTTTCGAAGTCAACCAACACAATATGCAAATCCTCTAAGGCATCTCGGTGTTTTTCCGTAATGATCCTTATACTTTGGATTGCGTCTGTAGTTGACTTACCCGCGACAAACCCGCATTGGTCATCAGACAGCCTTATTATTTTCCGCAATCGGCTATCCAAAACCCGCTCAACGATCTTCATAGTGTGGGACATCAACTTGATCGAACGATAGTTGTCACAGCTTCTGGTATCTCCCTTTTCCTTGTACATTGGAAGAAGAAAATTTTCCCTCCATTGATTAGGCAAACTGTCACCTCTTATAAGTTTGGAGATGAGAATCGTGAGCCATCTCAACCCGATGTCTCCGATATTTTTCCAAAACTCATATGGTACCTCGTCTGGCCCAATCGCTTTGCCTTTTTTGGAGTTCTTAACTGCCTCCCTAACTTCTTCGACTGTGACGTCGGATACTTCCGTAAAGTTAGGTGCACCTGTTGGAAAGTGGCGCCGAGGAAACTGTTCATCACAATACTGTCGCCACCTGTGAAGAATTTTGTCGTCATCCACAAGTAGCAGTCCTTGAGCATCATTTATGAACTTCGGCGAACGAATCTCCTGCACATTTCTCCTTCTCTGAGCGGCTATTTTGAAAATGGTTGCTCCCTTATTCAAGTTGCTTTGTCTTAGCTCTTGGATTGCCTGATTTGCTTCAGCAGCTGGGGAAGAAATCTCTTCCAGCTCTCGATACAGGCCCTCCGTGCTTTTTGCTTGAAGTTGGGTGCACTTTTTCTTCGCTTCTTTTCTGCAGCTCTTGTATTCCATTTCGAAACGCGCTTTTTCATTTGTATTTCTTGAGGGGCACTTCGGCCAAACTTGGAAAGCTGCTTTCTTCTTTCTAATCGCTGCTTTAGCTTCATCATCCCACCACCAGGTTTCTTTAGCTTGTTGGTGGTATCCTTTTGAGACTCCTAACAGTGATTTGGCTCTCTCTAAGCAGGTTCGTTGTAGGCGATCCCACATATTTTGTGCCGTGATTGCATTTGAAACTGCGTCGATGGTATTACAGAGCATATACATATATACGCATATACGAAATGAATTGCTGTCCTTTGGTTTTCTCCAGATTGTACCACTTGATTCTCCTAGGAGCCTTTGTTTGTTTGACTTCCTTCACCGCATCCGTAAAAAATTCTGTTAAAAGAAGACGGTGTTGTTGAGCGGCAGCTTCTCCTAGTATCACTTTGCAGTCTTTCACCCGAGATTTCATGTAATTGGTTACCAAATGGTAATCAATCTGGGTTTCATTTCCTCCACTGCTGTAAGTGATAAGGTGTCGGTCTTGTTTGATGAACATTGTATTTAGTACGATTAGACCGTATGACTTGCACATATTTAGAATATCTTCACCAGGAGTGTTCCTGGTGCCGAATCCCAAACCTCCATGGCAGTCTTCATAATCCTCGTTTGTCTTCCCGACATGTCCATTCAAATCTCCTCCAACAAACAAATACTCTTCTTTTGGGATGTTCTTAAGTAGGTTATGAAAATCAAGCCAGAATGCATCTTTTTCCTCCTGCTCACACCCTATTTGGGGAGCATATGCACTGATGATATTCCAGACCTTTCCTTCCATCACCAATTTAAGAGACATCAAACGGTCACTGGACTTCAAAATGGTCAACACGCTGTTACATAAACTTTGGTCAAGGATGAGTTAGTTTAGTTTTAGTTAGTTTATATAACTTTTTATTTAACTTGATTAATACAAAGTAATACAATATTATATTTTTTAGCAGAAAGTCTTAAGGTTATGGCAGTAAGCCGTCTACCAGATTGACATTTTTTGTATTGATAAACATTATTTATTATATAATTAATTAGTTTGAAACAAAATTGATGCAATTATAATAAACTTTAAGTTAAAATGTATTTTGTAACTAAAAATCTCCTTCTCTTAATCGATTTCTGTATTCCAAAGCAGTTTTCGTATATCTATAAACTGGTTCCCATCCTCGATCACCATTCAAAATACCCATTATATCGTCTTTTGTTAAAGTATTTACTCCAAAGTAGATCCTTCGAAGTTCATTTAGCATCAGACACACAGCAATAAAATGAAAAATGTCCTCCCTCTCACCCCGGTTGCAGATATCACATAAGATTGGTAGTTCGGGTCGATGTGGTACGTAATTTAGTGGGATTAGTTCGCCTCTTAACATAAAGATTGTTCTTATCATCTCGGTTTTATTCTTATCCAGAAAGTAAGTGTTGTCTTGAAGAATATATTTCGCATTACTGTAGTACATTCTGTGTTGCGAGGACTGTGCCTCATTCATGTATTTGTTGTATAGATATTTTCCAGCTTTTTCCAGAATGTGTTCAAATTTCACCCTCAGTGAAGAGGCTCCATCACAACGGTCAAAATTAATGTCACATCCATAGCAATTAGCAAGTTCTTGCCACTCTTGAATGCAGTGTGAGTTATTTGCTATCATGTGCCTTAGAATAATCTTTGGCAAGCGGCGCTCTTCCATTTCCATCACTTTAATTACATATTTGAAGTGTAACCTCAACGTTTCTAAGATAAGGGGTGGGCAACTTGTCTCCAGATGAATCATGTAGTTTGGGGTGCTATTAGGTAATCTAAATATTCGTTTAATGCAGTACCGTTGGAATTTTTCTACTGGCTCAAAATAGCTATGCCCCCAAATTTGTGCAGCATACAGAAGAACCGTCTGGGCAGTTGCTTGTATAACTTTTTGCTTAGAGCTATGGGATACAAATTTGTTTTGGATGCAGGGACGCCAGACTGAATTAATAGCCCGTTTAGCTTCTGATAGTTTAACTTTCAGGTGTTTTTCCATATTCAGATTAGCTGTAATCAGAACTCCAAGATACTTATATTTTCTTATAACTTCGATAGATTGCCTTTGGAAGGTCCATGCTTCGTTTCTCGAGAGTCTGCCACCTCCGTTCCTGAATACGAGAATTTTGGTCTTTTCAAGATTCACTGATAAATTCCAGGCTTTACAATACTTTTCAAGTCTGTTGATCATAAGTTGCAAACTTGTAACTGAACTAGCAAGAAAAACAATATCGTCAGCATACATAAGTCCTCGAATCATAGTGCCGTTAACCTCAACTCCACCACCAATATCATCTGTTATATCATTTATAAACAATATGAAAAGAAGTGCGCTTAAGATGCAGCCTTGCTTCAAACCCATCGTAGTTTCAAAAACATCAGATAAACCTTCACCATCCCATACCGCAACTTTATTATTTCCGTATAAAGCTCTTATGATGCTCACAATTTTGCTACTTATACCAATCTTATATAGCTTGTAAAAGACTGCCTCGCGTGGAATAGAGTCAAATGCTGATTTGAAGTCGACAAATATGGCATAAAGTTTCTTATGTTTTTGTTTGTACATTTGAGCAATATTTATTAAAGTGAAAACTTGATCAACTGTAGAGTAATCTTCTCTAAATCCAGCTTGAAACTCGTGTAAGATGTTCTTATTTCTGATCCAGTCTTTAAGTCTCTTGTAAATTAGAGCGGTAAATAGTTTGCAGGTTGTATTGAGAAATGAAATTCCTCTGTAGTTTGCTGGATTTGTATGGCTTCCTTTTTTATGGAGCGGGAATATTATTGATTTTTTAAAGCTTTGTGGGAAGTCTGTGCTTTCGAAAAGTCGATTATACTCTTTTAGAAGAGCTTGTGCGAATTCAGTAGTACAGTTTTTGTAGAATTCGAAGGGAATCCCATCTTCTCCTGGGGCTTTGTTGTTCTTAGCATTGTTCAATACTTGAAATATTTCAGATAGTTCAAAGGGTTCGTCTAGAAACACATCAATTATTTGAGGCTCTGCATACTGAATATCAAGCGACGTCTGAGCAGTATTTAAAAGTGTTCTGAAGTGTGTTTGTAGCTCTTGTGCTTGAAGACCAGTTGCGATACTGTTTTTTCTTCCATTCAGAAGTTTGGCTGCCTTCCAAAAGTCGATTGAAGATCTGCAATTGTTTATTTTTGAGATATTTTGTTGTTCATACGCTAGTCTTTTTGCAAGACATATCGTTTTGAATTCCTTGTTTGCATTAGCATACAATGTTTTAAATATATTGTTGTTATGCTTTCTAAGTAATTTTAGAAATGTAAATGACTTTCGTCTTGCCAACATGCAATCTTTATCGAACCACTTTTGTTTCTTCGTTTCTTGTTTGTTTGTGCAGTCAAGGATGATACCGACTCCGTTCCTACCTTGTTCTGTTCCATAGTAGAACATCTTGTAAGTCTTGGTCTTTGCATCTAAGAAACGGGCTTTGTTTGCTGTGTTTCGCCATTTCGTTTCCTGAACACACAAGATGTCCACACGCCTCCTTCTCATCATCTCTTCGAGTACGAGACTTCTACCGGTCATACTTCCAACGTTCCAACTCGCGACTCTAAATGTTCGTTCAACTCGTCGCATTACTTTGCTAGCCCCCGGAATCCGTATAGCTCTGACCCGAACATTACTGCTCGGTCCAGGATCAGCTCCATGCATAGCAATGGAACTGCCTGGCGGGGTAGTGCTTCTTATGTTTGCAAGTACTTCCATAATGCTCAAAATTTTTCAAAAATTTTCCTTTCATCCTTTTCGACACATGCATGCTCCATTTAATGAGTTTGATTTCCCTTTTACTACACCGGTGATCTCCAGTCGTGTTAACCCCGGGATCTGCATGCATACTTGGGGAGAGTTTTTAGGTGGTATGTGTGTCTCTAGACTCACTTTGATTTTAGTCGTCTAGATATGATTGCTCCTTTAGTCGCCTTTTACGACAAGCGGGGAGGCGCTGCAGTGCTATTCTAACCCGACACTGCACGGGCAGACCTTAACAGTTGATACTACTTAGAAACCGAATGAGTCTCTAAGTGATTGCGTTGTGGTTTTCGGAAACCAATATAAGTAAAAATGTTGCCTTAAAATAATAAACATGTCTTTTGGGACATCAATGATATCTTTGATGTAGTTTCTATGAGATTACTACAAGGAGAATGTGTGAATATGGCACGGCGTTTCAATATATTTTTAGCTATTGCGGCTCGATATAAAAGCTGCCAACAGCAACTACAAAATCACTTTGGTTTGGGAGATTTTTTAAAAGCCACAAATAAAAGAAACATTAAAAAATATACTTTAGATATTATTTGAAACAGGGAGGCTAAGCATTCGGTCTATCCAATAACTGCCCCCATCATATAAGCAATAGAGGAACAGAAACCATAACCGCTGTTAGTAAAACTGTGTTCAAAAATACTGGACTGTGACCGGGCTCAACGCAATGAAGTTTCTCAGTCAACCAAAATAAATTTGGTCTCTCATTGGTTTTCAACCAAAAAACTGAACTTCCGACCAATCAGAGACTGAAATAAGCTATTAAGCTATTATCTGAAAAGCTTGATTCGTTAAACCGACTGAGTAAATTCGTCTTCGGCCGTGAACACAAATCTGTCCCAAAACTTTGATCTGTCCGAAATAGAACGATATTGACCAGGAGGACGTGTGGTAACAGCAAGATGGCCCTTGAAGATGAGCCCTTGTCCTTGTCCTCTCAAAAAACGTTTGTTATTCTTTCAGTCAATGTTATCAATGTACATTTGTTTTTCTAGTAAGCGGAAACCTGAAGCTTCTACGAGCACAACGACGGAAATAACTCATGACACGCGTCATCGTAAATAGTTTCTGGCCATACGCCTAAAATCAGCTTTGAAAATTATTGTCAATAAAATAAAATGTTTTTCCTTAACATTTTGATTTTTTCGTTAATTGTTTGAAACTAAACTTCCAACGCGCTGAAAAACTGTTTAGCTTAAAGAATATCAAAACGTATATACAAATATACAGTGGCACCGATCTACATATGAACGACTGATATTAAAAATAAATCATGATGGTATTGTGTTTTTTCGAAACATCGGAAGAAAAATCGGAATGAATCACTAATGAAGTATTTCATTTTATATAAAGAAAGAAAGTAACACCCTCCGCAATCAAAATTATTGGGCAAATTCTTTAAACTTGATGATTTAGTGGTAGACAGGGTGTCTTTCTGGCTACATGCCCAGAAATGTTTAACCTTTTGTGACACCATACCTCAATATACGAGTATATATAATGAATCGTTACAAAGTAGCATTGCGGTATGCGTTGCGTATGTCATTCTTGTCCGTTTTCTTCGACTAAATGAGGTGGAAAGCAGATCGGTTGATTGATGGATGAATAATGGATCTTGCCAAAGATCCGTATTCTATAAGTAGAAAAAATTTCAATTGACTTCCAAACAATGACGAAAGAATTTTTCTGGTTAGTTAAAACAGAAACGTTTAAGTAGCGTAGCCTTAACCTGACTCGCAAGTATACGTACAAATCTGCCATGAAAAAACTTTAGTCCATGGAAAATATAATGTTTGGTGGTATGGGTTCAAGTTGAATGAAGTCGAATTTATTTATAAACAAACATAATAATTTCTTAATTTTGTTGACAAAATGTGTTTTGAGTATTAATATCTGCCATGAAATCAGAAGGAACATAAAATTGAGCGATAAACTTTTGTTAACTTGTAATATAAAGTTGAGGGCTCTAACGTAAGTAAGAAATGAATTGTTTAGTGAACAAATGCTTTGCTTGAGTTATGCTCGATATTTCTTTGAAGAAATTCGATGGTTTAAGTTTGTCATATAAATTCGACAAATATTTCCGGTTACATAGACAAATTTCGTATTAATTTTTGAAATGGTTGTGGCGTAACCTGCCTTCCAGTTCACGATACTTGTAAAGTCGTAAAGGAGGAACATATCTAATATAATTTGTGTATCAGAAAGTTGGCCCAAGCCAGAAGTTCCTAATTACTGTATGTAAATGAAATGAAATCATTTCAAGCGTGTCGGTTGTCTTGAAACCATTCAGTTTTTCGGCTCAAAAACACGATCTGCGACTCAACACACAAACACGCAACGTGATCACCCTCTTGCAGTGCTGTGAAGTGTTATACCAGCAGTTCAATAAAAAAAAAACAAACCTTCAAAACCTTCTTTTGCCATCTGCTACCCTACACCACTCTCGAATTCTCGAAATCTGCATACAATGCTAATGTTTAGGTTTTCTTTATCAATGCGGTGTGTACAGGTGCTAAGACTGCAGGTTTGCTACGCGGATAGTCAATCAACGGTATTGATTCCGTTGGTTAACCAGAATCAAGTTGCTGGCTGGACCGCTAATAAAAAGTTCGTTTGTTGAAGATCTGGCGTCGCTCTGTGGTCACCACAAATCATTATTTGAACCAATACTCGCCCTGAATGTCAAATGGAATGTTTTTTGGGCACTGGGTTTGCTCTGGGTTTTCCCTCAACTCGTAATAGGTTTTTGCTGGGCGAGTTTAGGTAATGAACAGGGCTGGCAAATGGCATTTAGTTTTGCTCAAATTTCAGGGATGTGCGATGATTTTGTTATTTAGCGTTTTTTGAAAACTGGAAAATTAAAGTTTTTTTGACAACTCTTGGGGTTGTCATGGAAACCTGACCTCGATACTTTGTTTTTTTTTTTTTTGGTGTTTTTGCGAATTGTTATGACGGTTAAATTTCTCGTCGATTTTAGGGGGTTGCGATCGAATTTCTTTGCTGTGTACGTTCACACTGCCAAATGCAGATCAGCTTTTTTGGCACTGAGTGAAACAGTGGGTGTGGATTCTGATCCTTCAGAGTTCAACCTGCCTGGATATAGCTTAGGGCCATTATTCTTTTCTTTGCGTGTCTTGTAACTTGTACGACAGTATAGGGCTTCTGTTCTAAAACGAACTTTAACTTCATATGGTTGAAATTCTCCATCCATTATTGTTTTACTTACAGAAGCCCCAATTTTGATAGTAATTCAAATTCTAATGAGTTCGATGCGCTATCGATTCCATATAAAAAATTGTTTCCCAGTATCCTCTACCTTTTTTTCATTGATAGCCAAGCAGCAATAAAAGCGATTTCTGCCACTCTTGTCAAATCAAAGCTTGTCGAAGAGCTAAGGGTTCTTGGCACACAGCATAGCGTTAGACTCTGGTCATAGTGGTATACCGGGAGATGAAAAAGCTGACGAACTAGCGAGAAAAGGATCGGCACTTGACCCTTCTCCCATTGATCAATTAATCAGGATTCCACCCTGTGGAATCCTGATACTTCCAGGGAAACTATGGCCGAAATACGATAAGAACGGATCTGAAAAGCCACTATCATTGAATAGACCTTCATTACGAATGCTTATCAGTATCATAACTGGACACAACCTACTAGGTTTCCACAAAAAGAAAATGGGTCTTTGCACCGATGACCTGTGCAGAGGCAATGCAATGACGAAGAAGAACATGAGGATACCACTCACTTTTTTTGTCAATGCCCAACTGGAAGAATTATCAGACACTTCAAGAAGCAGCCTGTTAAACTCCATTAAGGCCACAAAATGGTTAAAAACTGACCAAACATAAACTCATAGGTCGTTACATTACTCCAGGGTATCACAATGGATCTACACTGATCTAAGTGTGACGGTAATGAGATCAACCGTCAGCCCATTCTGCCTAACCTAACCTAACCTATCCTCTCACTGAAATCGCAATTGCGGCAAAAAAGATAAAGTCCCTTAAAGAATTGTGTGGCAATACAAAATAGCTAATTGGAACGGTTTGAAATATTTCTTTCGAAATTTTAATTGGTCTTTGAGTCTTTGTGCTTTCTCGCAACTACAAAATCCCTTTGGTTTGTTAAAGCGCTTTTCTTTCTCAATAGTTTGACATCCAACTTCACACATGTATAAAATGACGTTATCCGTTCAAGCTAAATTATTTTTAGCACCAAATAAGATTTTATTTGCTTAACAACATTTTTCATATCATATATTTCAAATATTTTCAGAATCATCGGTTCGAAAGATTCCGCGGTATTTCAGCTTGAAGTTGATGCATGAAAAATAAAAAATTGTTGTTTTTTTTTGCAAAATAACTTTGGACTTGTGTACTACAAAAAAGATATAGCAACCAAATGAAAGATTACAAAAATTTTTTTTATATAGAAACTAATATTTTTTATACATGTTAAACCAACCCATGCTAACATATTAAGATTTAACGGTTTTTGAAAAAAATATAATTAAATTGCTCTTAGATACTGATTCTTTCAGAAATGACATATGGAAACTACGAACACAATTTTCCGTACATATGCACGCCGAGCTTATCAAATTTTACGTCTTGCGATGGTCCCGAAACTTATCATAATGAATTGAAGTTCCGTTATGCGACTTCACGTTTTCTGTGGGTTTAAGTATGAAAAATATTGGAATTCAAAATGTTACTGATACTTTAACTATTCTTTATTGATTAAAGAAGTATGAACATTATCAAACATATTGGTGATAGTTCAACAGTGTATTTGGTATTTCAATCACAAACGTGATGGTTTTTGTAATTTCAGCCTTAATTGTTAGTTAAATATGTTTGTTGTTGATCAAGTATGAAATCAACAATCACGCTGTTAGTTAAAAATTAGAAAATATTCAAATCAACTACGAACATACTTAATTTAAACATTTTTATGAAACTAACTTAAAAAAAAAATTGATCACGGCAGCATACTTGATTTGAAAATGCGTTCTTATTTGTATTCATCACGAAACTTGGTTAATTTCACAACTTTAGATGAATTGTTGATTAACAATGAAACATGTTTGAATCAACCAAGGTTTTTTCTTTCGGTGAAGCACTGCTGGTCAACTACCAAAAATAAAAGTCACGGTAAGAACAGTGGAATCAATATCGTTCGAACAAATAGAGGGCCAACCAGATCATCGAAAAACATTTTCGAACCCGTGCAACATTTAGAGACATCAATCGAGTTGAAATCCGTGCGTTTAGTTGAATCCTGACATTATCCGCAGCTATGAAAAATAATCAACTTTCACCGAAAGAACTTTTTGACAACTCTTCTTTGGGAACTCGGTAAATAGCAGTTATTTTTTTTTTATTTTATTTTATTTATTTATCTACAAGCATGTGCTAACAGATTAAGATTATTGTGATTAAAGACAGTATTTAGAGTAATAAGAAAATTCAATACAAATAAATATTTTATACAAAAACAAAAACAAATTATCAAAATATAAATATTAACAAAAGTTTTGATTTGAACATATCTTTCCTCCAGCTTAGGTCTACATTTTGGCAAACTTCATTGAAATGTCTTATACATCTACAAATGGGTTCATTTGAACCATAATTTGTTCTGTGGTATTGTTCAAAAAGCAAATCTTTTGGACGTAAAACCCTTGATGGTGCGTATATTGGTATTTTCGATAGTAAGGAAGGGCATTTAACGTGATAACTCAAAATATCCCTCACAAACGTTATATCATGCATACGCCTTCTGGATTCTAGTGATTTGATTCCCAAAAGTAGGCAGCGGGACTTGTATCCAGGGATAAAAGTCCATTTCATTTTATAAAATATGAATCAAGAAAATCTTTTTTGTACTTTTTCAATACGTTCAGAATAAGTTTTCATAGCTGGGTTCCAGACAATATCTCCATATTCAAGTATCGATCGAACTAGCGATGTGTAGAGAGAAAGTAAAGCATGTGGGTCACTAAAATCTGTACAATTTCTCTTAATGAAACCAACTAGTAAATTTGCTCTTGATACCATATAGTCAATATGGCTTTTAAAAGGTAAGGAAAATTAATTTACGTATGAGTCCTATAGAAAGAAATAACGTTACATTTTCTTATGTTTAGTTTTAAACAACTTAGGTTGCACCACTCAGATATAAGATTAATATCTGATTGTAGGAGGGAGCAATCATCAATAGTTTTGATTTTAAGAAATAATTTCATGTCATCAGCATAGAGAAGGCAATGTGAATATTTTATAACGGAGGCAATATCATTTATGAAGATATTAAACAACAGTGGGCCCAAATGACTTCCCTGAGGAACACCAGAAATACAATTAATAGATTTTGATAAGGAATTATTGATCAAAACTTTTTGAGATCTACCAGTTAAATATGATGAGATCCAATTTAAAAATGATGAATGGAAGCCAAATAGTTTCAGTTTACGAATTAAGCTACAATGGTTAACCGAATCAAAAGCTTTGCTGAAGTCGGTGTAGACTACATCAATTTGACTTTTATTCTCTATGTTTTCAATGACATACGATGAAAAAAGGGACATGTTTGTTGTTGTAGAGCGCCCAGAAATGAAACCGTGCTGTAATTCTGAAATGGATTCACTGGTTAAAAATTCTAATTTTGTTTTCACAATGCTTTCGAATAGTTTAGGGATTGACGATAGTTTCGAAATGCCTCTGTAATTATCAATCAAATTCTTAGAGCCAGATTTATGAATTGGGATGAGATAAGATATTTTCCATTCATTCAGAAAGATACCTTCGGAGAGCGACTTGTTGAATATGGAGAGCAAAGGGTAACATAGTGTGCTGGCGCAGTTTTTTAAAAATAACGCTGGTATACCGTCAGCACCAGGTTTAGATTTAAATTTCAGTGACTGGAGTTCTAAAAGAACTTCATCAAAACTTAAGTGCAAAGCGCCAATATCAACCTTACTTGGAATATTGCTTACTTTGTTTAAGCTATCTGAATCCGAATATACGGATTGGAAAAATTCCGCAAATAAATCGAAATAGTATTCGAAGCCTCTGAGTTCTTATAATACATATTCTTAGGATATCCAGAAGATTTTCTTTTTTCATTTACAAATGCCCAAAACGAGCTGCTATTAGATTTGATGTTGCTTTCAATACTCATGATATAGCACCTGTGAAGGAACTTATTAAGAATAGAAAATTCTTTACGTAATTTGCTAAATTTAGCATAATCTAAATCATTATTAGAGCTCTTATATTTATTGAAAGCTTTACGTTTTACATTTTTGAGATTTGTTAATTGATCATTATACCACGGTAGCTTTGTTTGTTTCTTCTGAAGAGAATTTGAAATAAATTTGGAAAAACTTTCAAAAAAAATTTATGTAAATTTCAAGTACATTTGTTCAAGATTTAAGTTTTGAAATTCATGAGACCAATTAATAGATTCAAGAAAACTATTTAGTTCGATGAAGTTAGCCTTATTAAAGTTATAAGATTTTAAACATGAATCAGATTCAAGAGACAAGAAACCATATAATTCAATTTCAATATATAATTCTTTGTGATGAATGGATTCATTTAAAAGTGAAAATGGAACTGTCGAAACTTTAGAATTAATATACTCATTACATACAAAGATTAAATCTAATATATTATTCAAAGAATTTGGAATTCAATTTATTTGATTAAGATTTAATGAATTAATAGAATCTACGAAATAAAACTCAAAATCTCTAGTCATATTAGAAGCTAGCATCATTTTATCACCAATTGACCAATTCCATTTAATGTTTGATAAGTTATAATCACCAAAACAGCAGCATACATTATCGAATTCAGAACAAGTGTTATTAATAGCATCAATATTTAAAAAGTGTTTTTCATATGTTTCAAAAATACTTCTTGATGGAATGTAGCTAACAATAAAATATAAGAAAGCATCATGTGAAGAGAATAATTTTATAGAAATACATAATTGTTCAGCCTCCAAGTTAGGTAAGGTAACTTCCGTACAACAAAGCTTTGTACTAACAGCGATTAGGATTCCACCTCCACGTTCAGAGACAGATCTACATCTGTCACGTCGATATATAACAAAATGACGAGAATCAAAAAGTTCGGACGAAGATATACCTGGGTATAGCCATGTTTTGACGATAATGATTATATCATAATCAAGGTGACTTGAATTGTTGAACAGTTTAGATATTTTCGTACGAATACCACTCGCATTGTGAAAGTATACTTTAAGCGATGACTTACGACACTTATTAGACCTATTCATTATAGGTTCAGCAACAGATGAAGACGATGACGATGATGGTAACGCTGAAGGAATATTCGAACGAGACAAACGCGTATGTGTTGAGAGCAAATTTTTGATTTTTTAATTTTGGTGGGGGCATAATCCCCATTTATTCGTCTTAATACAAGCTATTACTTAATCTAACTTACAGACTAAAACTTAATAGCTAAAACTTAACTAGTTGGAGGGTTTAGGAGACGGAGCTTTAGGCAAGGAGTACTCATATTGAAGTCAAAACTAGAACAGTGAGAATTGACATTCCTCAGCATTCGGGAGATGGGTTCATTGGAGCCGTAGGAGGTTCGATGGGTGGGAATATAGAAGAGACGGGGATTTCGTGTGTTACGAGGGTTAGTATCTAGAAAGATGGATTCGGTAAGGGCTGGACAGTCAATGGTACCTGTAAAGATTCGGTGAATGAAGAGAATGTCAAATATTTCTCTTCGATCTTTCAGCGTATTGAGGTTGAGGAGTTTGATTCGGTCTTGATAAGGAGGCAATATCAAAGGATTGCTCCAATTAAGACCACGAAGAGCAAATCGGAGGAAACGGCGTTGTATACTCTCAATTCTGGCAATGTGCACTTGTTGGAAAGGCGACCAGACTTGACAAGCGTATTCAAGAAGCGGACGAACAAATGAAATATAAAGGGAGCGGGTTACGTAGGGGTCTACAAATTCTTTGGACCATCGTTTCACGAAGCCAAGTGCTGAATTTGCCTTAAGGATTATATCGTCGATATGCTTGAGGAAATTCAGCTCACGGTCGCAAATAATCCCAAGGTCTCGAATCACCTCAACGGAGGAGATGATTT
The DNA here is from genome assembly GCA_949752695.1 of Melanostoma scalare. NCBI lineage: Eukaryota > Metazoa > Arthropoda > Insecta > Diptera > Syrphidae > Melanostoma > Melanostoma scalare. Next base: position 63,602,751 of record OX456985.1, read on the forward strand.
GATCGTTTAGCAGGTAGAGACGGGGAGGAGATTTGATGCGTTTACGTGAGAAGGTTATTGACTGGCACTTGGAAACATTTAGCTCCAGGCAGTTTTTGGAGCACCATATTGAAAAACTGTCGAGATCCTGTTGGAGGTGGGAAGAGTCTTCAGAAGAAGAAATGACCCGGTAAAACTTGGTATCGTCCGCGTACAGAGAGATAGAGGAGTGTTTGATGATCATTTCAATGTCGTTAATACTGAGAATGAAGAGGAGAGGGCCTAAATGGCTGCCTTGGGGAACACCGGATGTAGCTAGAAAGCGGCAGGATAAGGCGGATCTGAAACGAACACTGTAAAAACGGTTTTCTAAATAAGAAGAAATCCATCTCAACAGAATGGGTTCAAAGCCGAAGGTGGAAAGTTTAAAAAGAATAAGTTTGTGAGAGATTTTATCGAAAGCTTTACTAAAGTCAGTTGAAATTACATCGACCTCCTTTCCATTCTCCAAGGCTGAAAGGGAAAATGAGACAAAGTCAACGAGGTTTGTTGTTGTTGACCTGCCTTTGAGGAAACCGTGTTGTCTAGGGGAAATGAGAGATTTGCAACGAAAACTTAAGTTTTCATACAAAATGCTTTCGAAAATTTTGGGTATATGCGATAGTTTAGCGATGGGACGGATGTGTTAGGTGGTTTAGAAGACTAGAGAAAAAATGAGAGAAGGAGAGGAGGGTGTAGGTTATCTATGGTTGAGAGAAGCAGGGGTGAAAGTGAGATTGAAGAATTAATGGGATCTGTTGTAAATACAAGGTCAAGTTGCCTACCCATATAGTTGGAAATTCCACTTACTTGGCAGAGGCAAGAGTCTGCAAGGCGATCAACGAACAGACATTCTTTGGCAGAGATGGGGCTAGAAGCAATGTAAAACGATTGGTCATCTGACAAAGTCCAGTTTAGATACGGCAAGTTGAAGTCACTGAAAATAAGGATCTCATCATCGGGTTCGCATAAATCTGAAATGTCGTCAATCGTTTTGACTGCAAATTCATAAGATTCGAGGGGTTGCGATGGTAAAATATAAAAGCAGATAATGTAAAGCGATTTATGAGGTAGTGTAATTTTGATTGAGACAAAGTCAAGGCTTGGGGAAGAGGATGTTGAGAGAAGAGATGAGTCGATTGAATTGATGACAGCTATCAGGACACCACGACAAGGAGTGTCATCTGTGTCACGGTCTTGATCGTCGTCTCGATAAACATTGAAAGTAGAAGGGAACAGTTCCTGGTTGTTAATGCTAGGGATAAGGTTAGTTTCAGTCAGGGCATAGACATCAAAAGGCAAAGCGTGGGATTGTTGAAGGACTGCACTTGTTTTTGAGCGAAGTCCTCTTACGTTTTGATAGTAAAAGGTAAGAGGTAGATTACTAACGAAAAAACTTGTCATGGTCAGCTCTACTACGTTGAAGGTGGGATATACGCTTTGAGTGAACATATTGACCAAAAGCTTCTAGATCATTAGCGACCTTTTCGGGGGACAGATTAAAAAGTTCATGGTATTTGATGTATAGTTTTTTAAGGGTGGGAGCATCAGTGGGGAGACCTTCCTGCTGAATAGAGACAATGACACTGGTTTTGGTTTTGCCTTCATAGCAGACTATGTCTGACTTATCATGAAGGTAAGCCAGGAAAATCCGAATGTTTTCGTATGTCTTTTTGTCTCTAAGTCTAGACAGGGCATACCGTGATTCAGTTGAATCAATAGATTGCTGGGTAAGTTTGACTGTGGGAGGCAAAAGGGGGTCGAAACTGGAAGTTGAGGTGGACGGTGGTTCAGGTGTGCTAGGATTAATTATGTGGGAGCTAATAAAATTAGGGTATTTTGCTCCAGATGTAAGGTCGAAGCATGGGAAAGGTGAATTATCCAGAGAAGAAGGTGTTGAGAGGGTTTGATTAGAGGGTAGAGATGTAAGGGGAGATGTGGGAGTTAAATTAAAAGAAGGAGGAGTTGTAATTGAAGGTTGAGAGGGATTAAGGGAATGAGAATGTACAAAGTTACTATACGGCCTGTTCGAGGGATTATGAGTTGGAGGTTTGGTAGAGGGATGGGAGGCATTGGTATCAATTTTAAAAGAAACTCGTTTGGGTTGAGGGGACGGAAGAAGCTTAGGGTTAACAATTGGTTTTGAATTTGAAAAATTAGGCTTAAAATTAGACGAAGGTCTTTTACTTGATACAATTTTACGATTATTGACAGGCTGTGCCTTCTTTAATAAATTCGATAGAGAAATTTGGATTTTGCCAACCTTAAATACAGTTTGATCAAAAGGTGAAAACAACCATTGATATTTAGTTGGAATGTAGGCTTTAAAACAAGAAGATTTAAGTTTAAAACATTTATCGATATTAATTTTGAAATGCAAGGAAAAGAAATTACGCAACCAGGAGACATTGGCAGTAGTTGGAGTATTATAGATAAATAAAGGTGTAAAAGAAGATAATTTATTCAATTTATTAATCCTATTCATCCATTCTGTATGAGTCGAGGTTGTGCCGAAATGATAGACTAAGGCAGGTTAGAAATTTACGTTTTCAGGCATTGATGAGGTAGAAGACGGTGCAGGAACGGGGCCAATAGTAGGAGTTGATTTTAATTAAATTGATGCTGAGTGAGGATGAAGATGTGAAGTTGATGATGTATAAATTGACGTCGGAATAGAAGATGTTGTACGGGCTGGGAAGATGACAGAAGTATTGAAGTTTGATGAAGTTCTAGCTGTTGTTGACGAAGTTAAAGATGTAGATGTGTTGATTGGAAGGGAAGTAGAAGAAACTGGTATGCTCGGAGATGGTATGGAAAGTTCATCGGTGATGGAGGCAGAAAGCAGATTGAAGTTAGAGGATGAAGTATTGGTTGATGCTGTTAGAGATGCAGGATTATGAGATGATTCGATGATCTCAGCGAGGATGGAGGTGTTGTAGAGAATAGAGTTGTGTTGAGATTGTGCCGGAATGTCATCGATTTTACATGATGTGGTTCTGATTTCATCAGCAAAGGCAATCCCGCCTCAGCTAACGTTGGATCTACGTTTCTTGCCTCGAAAAAATTCATGCACAACTGTGTGCAAAGGCCAAAGAGATGGGTTGCATATTAACTTAAATGTTGCAGAGTCTCTCCCGACTTTGATTTCAAAAGACGAATAATCTTTTTCGGGAGTCATATTAAATTTTCTTATGCTGAGAGCTGTCAAGTTAATTAACGGCAGTTTATTTATTATATAGTTATATACTGCATCCTGTGAAGTAGCAGGAGAAAGACGGGAAACAAATATGCTCTTAGCTGGAGGTATAGCGACGAGTTCTTCCATAACAAGATTGTTTTCAGTAGAAGAGAATGCTACTAGTTATATGAGTTGTGATAGATTTGACTTTCTTATAAGATGTATGCGCATGGATGATAAATCACCACACCTACGCTCAGAAATGCGGATCCATTTATACCGATACGAAAACTTATTATAGGGACACATTTATAAATCAGTGTTCGATCATTTACACTCCGGGATCATATATAACCGTTGACAAACAGCTATTGGGATTCCGAGGGAGATGTCCCTTTATGATGTACATTCCAAACAAACCCAACAGGTATGGAATCAAGATTCCGATGATGTGTGACAGCGCCAGCGGCACAAAGTACATGATAGATGCCATTCCTTGCATCGCATCGGACGGGCAACCAATGTCAATGGTATTCCTCAAGGTGAGTCCTATATTATCAAAGAACTCTCAAAGCCGGTGTATGGCACCAATCGTAATATCACCTGTGACCATTGAAAACCAGCAATGATTATGTACTACAATCAATGTGCTCAAATATGTCATGTTCCCGAAAAACCAACAGGAGGCCAGTATTTTATATAGTTATAAACATTATTTATAGTACAGTACTTTATGTAGTTATAAACATAGTTTTTACTAACTTGTATGTTACTTATTGTCACAATATTCAATCAAGGAATGAAAAATCTCTCAGCCGAAAAAATTTCATGAAAAAACTAAGCACAGAACTCACCATACCTCATATGGAAAAAGGTCTTAATGCTCCAACTCTGAAGAGATCTGTTCCGCATAATATTACGGAGTTGCTACCCAACGCTAATTATTATTATTATCTTTATTAGTTATAAGAAATAACTTTAAATTTACAAAATAATTACTACATAGTGAACTTAATTTTTTTTTTTTAATTTTTAAAGAAAAATCGATTACTTTATCACATTAGTTACTGAGATTTTACAAATTGAGTTACAAGTTTCTTGAAGCAATAAAAATTTGTCTCGTTTGTTATGTTAGCTGGCAAAGTATTAAACAGTTGTAATCCACGGTACATCACTGAGTTTTGAGTGCTGCTTAGATTATATGATTATATCTCTGTAGTCTAAAGTCAGATGCTGATCGAAGGTTGTACGGCTGCGCTTCATGTACATACTGTAGATTTTCAGACAAGTATACAGGAAAGCGATTGTATTTGACTTTAAAAATGAAAATCAGTACTTTCAGGCAAAGGCGTTGTCTTACATTTAACCACTGTAGAGCTTCTAACATAAAAGCTGTTCTAGTATACACATTACACTTAAGCAACGAGCGCATTGCTCTGTTTTGTAGAGCTTGAAGTCTTGATTTTGTCTCTTCATTACACATAAACAAAATAGATGCACAATAATCAAAATGGGGAAGAATTATTGCATTATAAATCATTATAGCATTCTGAAAATTCAAGCTCTTTCTTATCCGACCAAAGAATCCAATTTTTTTTTTTTTTACTAATTTTCGACGTTATATAGTTCGCATGTTCTTTAAAGTTCAGTTTATTGTCAATTATTACACCAAGATATTTAATTACCATCACTTGTTCTATTCTTTCACTTCCCATTTTAAGGTCTATTTCTTCTGAAGATTTTATTACTACGCATTTAGTTTTTTCAATGTTTATCTTTAATTTATTCATGCACAACCACTCAAATAAACTATCCAGATCTTCTTGTAACTGTATTTGAATATTATGTTAAATTTTTTCCCTCAATATATATTAAAGTATCATCTGCAAATAGTCCAATTCCACACCACTTTAAGGCACTGACAATGTCATTAATATAATTGTATTAAAAACAGATCAACACCCAAATTAGAACCTCGGGGTACACCAAGGTCGATATTCGCCGCTGTAGATTCCGATTCCTTAATTCTTGTTTTTTGAGTTCTGTTAGAAAGATATGACCTAAACCACATCAGCTCTCTTCCAGTAACCCCCGTATGCTTCCAATTTTGTTATTAATATGTCTCTACAAATAGTTTCGAAAGCTCTCTTGAAGTCTAGAAACACTGCAACTATAAATTTTCCTTCATCAGCATATTTTTTCCATTCATTAATAGTCCAAACTAATGCTGTTTCACAAGAGTGGTCTTTTCTAAATCCGGATTGTTCTTTAATAATAAGATTATTTTCACTCAAATATTGCATTCGATTATTTTGTCTAAAATTGGAGGAGTGTTTATCGGTCTTAAGTCTTTTGGTTGAACAGAATTACTAACTTTCTTTATAGGCAGAACAGTTGACACTTTCCATACATCCGGAAATATTCCATTAATCAACGATCCATTTACTTACTTACATAGGTGGGCATTACAGTTGGGGGTGAACCTGGGCCTCAACCAACATCCTTCTATAACGATTTCGATCTCGGGCGAGCTCTCTCCAGTTTCGCACTCCAAGTCGGTTGAGGTCTTCATCCACTTGATTGCGCCACCTAAGACGAGGTCTTCCCCTTCCGCGATTTCCCTGCAATGTGCTTTCGAACACCCGACGAGCCGGAGCGTTTGGGTCCATCCGCTCTACATGGCCCAACCATCGTAGCCTCGCGATGCGTACTCTTCTGGCTATGCCCATGTCGCGGTACAGCTCATACAGCTTGTTGTTGTATCTTCTTCTCCACACATTGTCTTCGCATACGGGACCAAAGATCATTCGGAGAATTTTTCTTTCGAAACGACCAAGAGTTTCCTCATCCGCTTTCAATAAGGTCCATGTTTCCGCGCCGTACAGCAGGACTGGGATGATTAAGGTCTTATACAAGGTCACCTTGGTTTTTCTAGAGAGGGTTTTGTTTCTCAATTGCCTTCTTAACCCAAAGAAGCAACGGTTGGCAAGAGTTATTCTCCGTTTGATCTCCGCACTGATGTTGTTGTCCGTGTCTACAGCGGATCCTAGGTAGACGAAGTCCTGTACTACCTCGAAGTTATGTCTGTCTATTGTGACGTTTTGTCCAATTCGTCGATGTTCTGTGTCCTTGTTTGATGACAGCATATACTTCGTTTTGCCCTCATTAACCATCAAACCCATTTTTGCCGCTTCTGTTTCAATACTCGCAAAAGCACCTATGACATCACGCTTTTTTCTTCCCATTACGTCAATATCGTCTGCATAGGCGAGTAATTGTACAGACTTTTGAAAGATTGTTCTGGTGTTGACGTTTGAGTTTTATACAATCTTTTCAAGTTGTGATGTTGAAGAAATCGCATGACAGTTTGTCGCCTTGCCTAAAACCTTTTTCGACATCAAAGGTCTCGGTGAGTTCTTTACCGACCTTGACGGAGCAGCGTGAATTCTCCAAAGTCATCCTGCATAGTCGTACGAGTTTTGCAGGGATGCCGAAACTAGACATGGCTCTGTACAGTTCGTCTCTGTAGATACTGTCATACCCGGCCTTGAAATCGATAAAAAGATGGTGAATATCGATATTATATTCTCGGGTTTTTTTCCAACATCTGGCATAATGTGAAAATTTGGTCTATTGTGGACTTCTCTGGTCTAAAACCACATTGATAAGGACCTATCAAGTTGTTGACGTGGGGTTTCAGACGTTCACATATTACAGCAGACAAGATCTTATAAGCGACGTTAAGGAGGCTTATCCCTCTGTAATTGGCGCAATTGTGAGGGTCTCCCTTCTTTAGGATCGGGCATACGATACTGAGGTTCCATTCATCGGGCATGCTTTCTTTCGACCATATCATGCAGATCAGCTGGCATGCTCCTTTCCAACTGATCTCCAGCTGCCTTGAAAAGTTCGGCATCAAGGCCATCTGCACCTGCAGTCTTATTTGATTTAAGTTTGCGTATGGCAAGCTTAACCTCTTCTAGGTCGGGAGGACGGCATTCTTGATCATCGTCCAAGCTGAATGGGGCAATCTGCCTGACAGCGGAATTTGTGTCCTCATCACCGTTAAGCATTCTGCAGAAATGATCTTTCCAGATCCTCAGTAGCGACTGTGACTCTATAACTATGTTTCCCTGCTGGTCTTTACAGGCTTGAGTTCGGGGTTTGCCACCTTGGCAGGATCTTTTTACCTTTTGGTAATACTTCCGAATCTCGTTCCTGTCATGGCACCTCTCTATTTCCTCAAACGAGCGCTTCTCATGCTGCTTCTTTTTCTTTTTGAGAAGTCGGTGTTCTTCCCTTCTTTTCTCCTTGTAGATCTCGTTACACTGATCGTAAGCAGCCCTTGTTCGTTTTTGCAGCAGCATTTGTCGTGCTTTTTGTTTGGCTGCATTTGCCTGCCTGCATTCTTCATCGAACCATGGGTTTCGTTTTGGTGGCCGAGTGAAACCCAGAACCTCAGAGGCAGCGGTTCTGATGGCTTCTTGGCATTGCTGCCACTGGTCTTCAATGTTTAATGCTGGCGGCATGGGATTCAAGGATAATTGAAGGGACACTCGATTGGAAAAGGCATTGGCAATCTCTTGCGATTGTAGCTTTCCGACGTCATATCTCTTCACAGCGTTAGTTCGCGCTGGTCGTGAACAAGATATCCTCATTCGTACCTTGGCTACAACAAGTTAGTGGTCCGAGTCAAAGTTGGCCCCTCGGAAAGTTCGGACATCTAGCACACTGGAAGAGTGCCTTGCGTCGATCGCAACATGGTCAATTTGGTTGACGGTTAATTGATCTGGGGATCGCCATGTACCTTTATGAATTTTGAGATGCGGGAAGCGCGTACTACTTACAACAAGATTCAGCCCCGCAGCAAAATCGATTAGCCTCAGTCCGTTTTCGGAGGTTTTGTCATGGAGGCTATGCTTACCGATTGTGTTTCCGAAGATGTCCTCCTTCCCTAGCTTTGCGTTAAAATCGCCAAGAACGATTTTCACGTCGTGTCTAGGGCACTGCTCATACGTTTCTTCGAGGAGCTCGTAGAAACAGTCTTTGGAATCGTCGTCTTTCTCTTCTGTGGGGGCGTGGGCGCATATAAGGCTAATGTTGGCGAATTTAGCCCTGATGCGGATGGTCATTATACGCTCATTGACTGGATTTTGGCTAATCACCTTATCCCTGAGTCTTCCTCTAACGACAAATCCGCACCCAAATAAGCGTTGTTTCTTTTGTCTGTAGCAGTCGCCATAATAGATGTCACAGTTTCTCATCTTCTTTATGCCCGGACCACTCCATCGCACTTCTTTGATGGCGGTTGTGTCTGCTTTGCAGCAGTCCAGGGCGTCCGCTAATTCTCCAGCTGCACCTAGTCCGTAAAGAGACCTTACGTTCCACGTGCAGATCCGGAGGTCATTGTCCTTTTTTCGTTTGCTTGGGTCGTCAACTTTGAAATCATTATCGTTATCCGAGGCTGTTGGTTGTTTCGGAACTGTCCTTTTTTAACGTGGTTGGGTAGTTAACCCTACGCACAACCCCCAACCTGGAGGGCCAGGTCCTTTTGGATCCCTTCGGTCACAAAGGGCTGGAATATCCAGTGTCAGTACCCTGCTGCAGGGGTGTGAGTGCTGCCGTTGGCTCACCAGGAGCTCATCCGCCACCATCTCTACTTCAATACCCTGTCCTAGTATTGAAAGACCCCGAAAGACCTTTAAACCAGATATGTTGGAGTAGCTCCTTCAGGGTTTTCTGCTTTTATGGCTGCTGAAGTCCACCGTTGATTCTGTCCTTTGAATTCATCCGCTGGAGCATTTACACGAAAGCTCTCGTAGACCACTGAGATTCGTGCAGTCAGTCATAGTTCGCAGAGCAATTATAGTGTTGACCGATCACAATTCTTTTGTTCCGGATTCCCTTGTCAACACTCGCACTTACTGCTAAACTAGCAGGTCAGCTCTGAACGAAGCATCCCAGGTCCCAGTGGATACCGCTTGGAGGTATAGTAAGCACAATTGACGTGTACTATGAGTTACAGCATCTGGGCGCCGCGCCGCCAAGTTGGCACCAGTCAGAGCCTACCCGAATAGTACAACGCCCATCCACCAACGATCCATTTACTACATTCAATATTTCTGTGGCTACTAGGTTAAAGTTTTTTTAGGATAATTTTCGAATTTAACCCGAAACTGTCTTTTTTACTGTTCATTGCCTTAATAATTTTTTCAAGATCGAATATATTTAAACTTCTAAAATTAAAAACTGACTCAATTGCTTGAACATTTAACACGAATGGAACGCATGGTATGGACTGGTTGATCTCGACTATACTGTTAACAAAGAAAATATTAAGGTGGTTAGCTATTGCACTTGAATTTCGTTCTATCACTCCGTTTATCATTATTTCACTTATTTCCTCTTTGTTAGATCCTAATACTAACTCTTTTATTGCACGCCATAGTCCCTTTTGATCACCGTTCCTTGAAGATATCGTATATTGCACGTATTGATTTTTGGATCTATTAACCTCAGTCTTATAAATATTGCGTAAAGTCTTATAGTTATTCCAGTCTTCAATATTCTCACTTATCACAGCTCTTTGATATAATATAACTTTTTCTTTTTTCATGTCTGCCAACATTGGGGTAAGCCATGGATTTTGATCATTGTATCGTATAGTTTTTAGGAATGTTAACTCATTCATTGTATGTAAAACCTTATTATGTATAATTTCTGCATTATTATTTACGTTAGCCAAACTTGTTTGTAGATAGGGACGATTACTAACTAACCACGAGTGTCTGAAAGCCTCTTCTGAGTACCTGAATTTTTTAATAACTTTCATGGAACTTGTTTTTTTATTTTCACACTGTATAACAATTCTTATTCCTTCATGATCCGCAATATTTATTGTTTTATTCACTTTTACTTTCACATTATTATTTATTTCATTCGTAACAACATAGTCAATTAGTGTAGTAGTAAGTAGTAAGTAATTCTTTATTCAAATTTATACAAAAATATGAAGTTAGACTACAATAAATGTACAATGAATAAGTAGTGATATAGTTAATTTTAAAAAAATTAGTATGAATATCACATCAAAGTATGTATAACTTAATTGAAAATACAATCAAATATGTTTTTGTTTAATATTATAATAAGTTTTAAGTATTACTGTGGGGTGAACAGTTATTTTTTAAATTTTATCTGTAAGCAGAATTAGTTCTTTAATAAATTTCATAATAAGCATTGATCAAAAAAAAAAAAACAAATGATTTATATTATTTTCGATGTCTAAACTACATTCATGAAAGGTATAAGAGGGCATTTACAATTTCATCATGGTTAAAATTTAGAAGCCAGAGCTTAACTTGCTTTAGAAAAGGAGATGTGTTTCTTAGGAGCCTTAAGTTTAAAGGCAGTGTATTAAATAATTTACAAGCGACAACAGTGCAAGAGTTTCGAAAATGGGTTGTACGAAATGAGGGTATATTGACTAGACATGCTGAGTTTCTTCGTAAGTTACGCGTATCAGTAATAGGACTTCGGAAATATCCACTTTTAATAAAGAAAATTTTTAAAACCTTATAGTAGAAGAGATGCTTCACTGGAAGAATGTTCAAGTTTCTAAAAAGAGACATAGATGGGTTCATACGATTTACACCAGCAAGTAAACGAATAGCTTTTTTCTGTAATAGAAGCAAATTTTGTAAATAAGACGTAAAAGTGCCGCCCCAACAAGAAATTCCATACTGTAGTTTAGAATGGAAAGTTGCATAATATACCGACCTTAAGGTTTTATTACTCAAATACTTTTTTAAATGAAATAGGTGGCGAAGAGAAACACGAAAATGTTGTTTCAGGTATGAAATGTGTTCTAACCAATTCAAATTTCGGTCAAGGAATACTCCCAAGTATTTGAACTTATTTACAACTTCAATTGCAAAACAATCTGAACTACAACATAAGTTATCATTGAAACTATAGTCATTGTTATGCCTGTCACAATTACAGTTACAATCAAAAACAAATTTTTTGCAACCACAAGAGTGGAAACAAAAGTCTATATCAGGAGCCTCCATTTTACGCAAATTAAAAAACATTAATTTGGTTTTATTACTGATAACTAACTTGTGCGTTATTAACCAGACACTCAATAAACGAATATCGTGGTTAATATCAGCGAGCAAATCTAGGGCGCTAGAAGAGTTATAAGCAATCCCAAGGTCATCCGCAAAAGCTGTAAGATTTCCTCTGAACCTTTGGGAGAACAGAGAATTGACAAATATAAGGAAAAATATAGGGCCGAGGACTGATCCTTGGGGTACTCCTTTATTTATCAGCAAAGAATCACTTAGATGCTCGTTTATTTTGACTTTTTGCGATCTATTCTTGAGGTAAGAACTAAACCAACATAACATGAAGCCACGAATTCCAGCATGATATAATTTATCAACGAGAATGTCGTAGTCTACCATATCGAAAGCTTTTGTAATATCGACGAAGAGTCCTGCACAGAATTTTTTATCGTCTAACCCCTTGTAAATACAATAGCTGAAAGCCAAAAGAGCATCTTCAGTTGAAAGACCCTCCCTAAAACCAAACTGGGCGTTGTTGAAAAATTGCATTTTTTTGAGGTAATTAAGTACTCTGATTTTTATAGCTTTTTCAAAAATTTTTGATATCGAAGAGAGCAAAGAAATTGGCCTGTAGTTATTTTTATCTTTTTTATTTCCCTTTTTGAAAAGGGGTATAACGTGGGCGCATTTTAATTTATCTGGAAAAACTCCTTCATAAACACTCAAATTAAAAAGATAAATTAACATATCAACAAGATTTAAAGCAATTTTTTTTAATGTTATATTTGAAACTCCATCGCAGCCACAAGAGTTAGAATTATCTAGGCTATAAATTATTTTCAAAATTTCTGATCCAGTGATGGGTTCAAAAAAAAAGCTTCTGGGAATAATTCTGTCTTCAGCTAAACCAGAGCGTGGACAGCCCATACATAAATTATTATTAGTTACGGAATCAACACCAACAGAAGAAAAATAACTATTTAAAATGTTGGCTACTAAATAAGGATCCGTAACATCATTATTATCACTATCTAGTACAATAACAGAATTTTGCTTAGCTTTAGATTTTCTATTAGTGATAGAGTTTATTACTTCCCACTCCTTTCTAGAATTACCATGAGCGCTTCTAAATTTATTCTGAAAATAAGCTTCACGGCATTTTTTTACTTCAAGTTTAACTTTCTTATTCAAAATTGTATAACGATTTTTTAACCTTCTATTTGACGGATGTTTATGACACCTATTACACAAACTATTTTTTAGTTTGATTAGTTTGAGAACGTTCGGAGAGATCCACGGCTTCAATTTTTGATCCGATTTCTTTTTTACATAAGACTGTGTACAAGCTTGCAAATACCTCTGCAAAATATTCGAAAAGCAATTGTATGCATCATTAATATTTTCTTGGGAATACACAGTAGACCAATCTTCAAATAAAAGTTTACTATTTAACTCTTCAAAATTAATTTTTTTAACTAGAGCATTCTCAACTCTTCTTGGAACAGTATCTTTCACGTCAACTAAGACAATTCCAGACATACAATGATCAGTAATACCTAAATCAAAATTAAGTCCAACACACCTCTCAACTGATAACTTCGCAAGTCTAGCAAAAACATGGTCCAAACATGAACCAGAAACCGGTCTAGTAGGTTCATTTATGAAACTTAACATACCATTCTCAGACGTCAAATTTAAAAAGGTATCAGATACAAAAGTAGATACCAGAATATCGATATTAAAATCGCCGACAAGAATTAAGTTTGATCCTTTTTCATCCTTTAACAAACATGAAAATTCCTCCAAAAAAACACCTAGTTCAACAAAGTGAAGTCTATAAAAACACATAAAGTGAAAGAATTCATTGTTAACCTTACATGATACTTTTAAAACATCAGCACTACTAAACTTCAAATACGAAACCTCATGAGCGAACACGTCACGCACAAAAACTCCTACACCGCCCGCAGAATAGTTTTCATTTGTATTGGCAAAAAAATTATATCCTGTAATAGAAAAGTCATCCTTTTCACACTCAAATATCCAAATTTCTGATAGAAAAATAATATCTGGCAAGTAAGCAAAGGCTTCCAGATTGCTTAGCAATATATCAAAGTTCTGTCTCATACTTCTAATGTTTTGATGAATAACTAAAAGATTTCTCATTTCTATAGCTCAAATTAAAATTATTGATACTGTTTAAAGTAAAGTTACAAGGGTCATTGCTGTAATGATCATGGATGTTGATTAAGCTAAACATTTAAGATTTTTTTTTTTTTTTTGTTTGAAGACGATAAGAAATTATTCGAGTTGATTGTGTTTCTAATGGAAATAGGGTTCAGGCAAATGAAGGAGAGCCTTATTTAAAAAAAAAAGATATTATTCTTAATGTCCATCAAAAATTCGCAGAATGTCATGTGTGGTATGCAAAAATACCGTTTTCGGAGAACATAAAAATGACGCTTGCCATTTTTGTACTTAACGTTATCGTATGCGATTTAAAACTACTAAGACCTATTAGTAGACTTACTTTTAATCAAAAAATGTCTATAAGGCAGTCTTTGAGACTGAAAGTAAATTTTTGTGTGCCTTTTTAAAATCAGTATTTTTTTGTTAAGTTGTATTAGAGTTTAAGTTTTTTGTTTATATTGTTTGAATACATATTTATTTTTTTGAAATGATGCCTACTTTCTTGTAATATGAAGTGCATTGATAAAGAGAAACATCGATATTAAAGAAAAAGTTCATGGGTTTCAATCAATACACTAAAAATGTTCCATACGTCTCTGAGACGTATGTTTATTTTTTACGTCGTAAAAAATATGATTATCTTTCTATAGGGCTATCGTACACTCTACACGTATTCCTGACGCTTGGGTTTCTATTGCGTTCAGAAAACAATTATTTGTTTCTGCCTTAAGGAATACTAGTTTGGTGTAGTTTCAATAACGGAGCTCACACTGTACAATTAGTTGGACAGACTTCGGTTGATGGATATTTGATGGTTTGGTTGTCGTCCAACATTATAACCGGTCCAGCTTCAAAATTTTCAAAATTTTTTGAAAACCATCCAGCAAGTTGGGCAAGCGGTCGTCTGAGGGCTCATATTATCCAACATTTGTCGTTCAAACCGAAGGCTGTCCAACTAATAGTACTGTGTAAACTCCGCTAATCGTTGTTATTGTTTTATAGCAAAACAAAACTATGTCGAACAATTTTGAAAAATAAAAATTTCGGAGAATCCTTTTTTTCTTTCGTAGGACTTTATTTATTTGTTTTTGTATTAGGATCTGATTTTTGACTGTACAGAAAGAAAATGCTTGGATTTTTTATGTAATTTTTTTTCTTGGAAAATACGTGACATAAGGAACTTCTTCCAATAAACTATCACGATATTTTTATTTGTTTATGAGCTACGATTATTGCAACCAAAAAAGTTGTAATGCGCCACTGTACGACGTTTGCTTAGATGAATGCTACATACTTGAGAATTGTGATGCTCTTGAAATTTTGGTATTTGTGGTTCCCGTAAGAGAGACAGAGGACTCAGCAGTTCTTTTTAGCAGCGTGATATGAAAATTTATTTATTCAAAAACAAAATAGTTGTTAGCAATTATGATGACTGTTAGAGTTGCATTTCTAAGTAAATAAACGATATTTTTACAATCGATTCGATACACCGAGAATAGATACATACATGACATTTCTTTAGTAAAAAAAAGTAATCAAAACACTTTTGATTTTCATTCATAAACAATAATTTAATGATTGCAGTGGTTTCCGAAAACACAAGCACTTGTTTACTTAGATTGCATCGCAATGAAAACACAGTTTTTATTTTTCTTACTCAGCTAAAAGTTACTTATAAACTCAAGAAAGGTACATTTTAAGGATAAACAATCTGGCAGTGAGGTAAATAAGTAGCATGACAGCTTGTAGTCGTATATGAACTCACATTTGGAAAAACTGCAAAGGGGAGACAATTTAAAATTAAACTCGCATCCGTCAGCGAAAAAACAAAAAAACAAAAATATTAAGCCATACCTTGTGTACATTAGAATTGTACACTTAAAGGTGCACAGCACACCAAAAGGTCTAAGTAGTTCTGATTTTTGTCCACCAGGAACTACGTTTTTGTTGTATCCATCGTATCGTCTCCAACAATGATTCGTTTCTCCTGCCACAATCGAACACAGATTTTAAGGGAATGAAAATAAAAGAAGAACAAACACAATTCAAAACGATTATAACTACAAACAATGAATTTGACGTTTTATACTTCTTATATGACCAGTATTGCCATGAGTGCCAACGCCGCCGCTCATTCGTCCTTGGGCATTTGCATAGCCAAAGAGAAAACAAAAACTCAACAATGCCCAAGACAAAAGGAATCTCGTAGCTATACCACCGCACACTTTTCCCATATCGAGTCAAGCTAAATTTAATCATGCACTGAACTAAATCCCCCAGTTTCGTAGCATATTCCTACTTTGTGCCTCCCCTACTCTTGTTAAGCGTAGTTGATGAAGTGATGATGTGTCACGGTCAAATAAGACGATAAAGACCAGCGTGTGATGGACTGTTTTGATATATCTAGTTCAACAAATTGCCTGATACACGATTGCCAAGTGAGGTGTTTGTTGTTGAAATTCTTTAAAAAAGAGCACTGCCTTGAGTTATAGTATTAACTTAAAGAGTTTTCTGCGGACCAAGTTTTAATAGCACGTAAACGGGATAACCTTAAGAAATGCGCTCTATGCTCTGTTGCTCCACCCCATGTATGTAAACTCTACTGGGAGAACATATAATTGTTGTCACGAGGACATCAAACTTACATCTTGCTTCACCTGCTTAGGTACATTTTTAGGTGAAAGGTCCTTTGATATCCTGTGAGTTTGCGATTCTACCGACTCACGTTAAAAGCTCTACCAAAGCAAAGCAATAGTTGCGCCAGCGACAAATTCAGCGATATATGAGAGTACCCACACTGACGCAACAAGTACGATATTGCGTTCACTTGCCCTTGCAGCTGCCGCCGCCATAGAAATGATGTCAACACCTACAACTACAAAACAACTTTGCTACTCCTTTGGAAGAGCTTAAAATGATAAGAATATCAGTGTAACTTTTGACCGCAAATTTAAAACGCAGTGGCAACCATTTTGGTTTTCTCAGTTCAATGTGTTTACAAAAGGTTTTTCGCTAAGCTTTAACTATGCACACAAGCTTACATCAACACTATCACCCATATTCGACATAGCTCGGCGTATTAATAGAATCAAAACTTGGAGTCTTAAATGGCACGAGTGCACATTCCGGTTTTGCAGCCCCAATTACTTGAGCACAACTGATTGGGGGTGCTTGCTTTTTGTCTCAACATACGTCATACAGGGTGTGCTTTGGTATTGTAACTTGCTGAGAATCACATCACAATTTGTGTGTTGAGTGAAAAATTGTGACTCTCCTGGAAGGTTGTGACCTGTGAAGCATCAGTGACTTTGGACAGAATGAGGCTGTTAAAGTGATGAAAATTCAAAGTCAATCAATCAACTTTGTTTAGTACTCTATTAAAGTAGGAGACTTTGGTTCCCGATTTTGAGAAAGTGGTTTAAACCTCTTCTTTAACTTTGAACATCTTTTACAGCTGCGAGAACTACTTTCCAAGTTATAAAATACTAAACGCCCTTACGACTTTCCTGAATCCTGATGACGTGAGTGTAGGTATATAAACTTGCAGGAGATCCTCCCCTGAACATCATGGAAATTATTTCGGTCGACTAGCTACAGTGGTTAGCATGTCTATCTGTTACTTGGTAGGTTTGTGGTGCGAGTCCCAGAAACTTCAGGAAAAATAATTGCTTTTCACTGTCCTTTTCTCTTAAGAATTCACATGCCCTCCTGGAGAACACACAGCAATGAGAAACGCTTTCTAACTCAGTCAATCGGAATCGGCATACAATTGTAAGTCCTTAAAATGCGTTAAGCCCCGAGATTTCCATAGCTTTGCTGCTCCACCCTTTTCATAAATTTTTTTAAAGGCAGATGATGTTGAAAAAACCTTTACATAACCAACTGTCTGGTTTTTTTTTTCTTGGAAGTTACTGTTTCTGTAGATATAGCTCCACGAAATGCTCCCGTTTGAACAAGTATCCGGTAAAAATTGCAAAATTCTTTACAGAACTTCGCTTCACTTAAATCGAAACAAAAATTACAAAAATTAGATCAAAGGCCCCCTCTTTTTCCTATTGGAATGGTTGGCAAATCCCGAGCAGTTGATCCAAAATGTTTACATACATTTTTCCCCCCCTTAAAGTATTCAAAGAGGACCCGGTGTTGTAAGGTGAGGGTTGTGCCTGACTGCCTGAGGCTAACTACCCGACCATGTTAAAATAAAATTTCAACCAACAGCCGTGGATAATACTAATGGTTTCACCGTTGATGACCAAATCAAACGAAAAAAGGACAAAGACCTGCGGATCTTCACGTGAAACGTGAGATCTTTAAACGAACTACGTGCAGCTGGAGATTTTGCGGAGACCATAGAATATGCTGCAAAGCAGATATAATTGCCATTGCCATCCAAAAAGTGGGTTGGAATGGGCCGGGCATAAAGAAGATGAAAAACTGCGAAATCTACTATAGCGACTTCTACTGACAACAGAAACAACACTTATTTGGGTGCGGATTTGTATTTAGAGGTAGACCAGGGATAAGGTTATTAGCCAAAATCCAGTTAATGAGCGTATAGTGACCATCCGCATCAGGGTTAAATTCGCCAACATTAGCCATTAGCCCCCACAGAAGAAAAAGACGAATAGACAAAGACTGTTGCTACGAGCAGCTCGAAGAAACTTATGAGCAGTGCCCTTGACATGACGTGAAAATCGTTCATGGCGATTTTATCGCAAGACTATGGAAGGAGGACATCTTTCGAAATACAATCGGTAAGCCAGCATAGCCTGCATGACAAAATATCCAAAAACGGACTCCGGCTAATCGATTTTGCTGCGAGGCAAAATCTTGTTGTTAGAAGTACACGCTACCCCCATCTCAAAATTCATAAATTACATAGCGATCCTCAGATCAATCAACCGTCAACCAAATTGACTATGTTGTGATCGACGCAAGGAACTCTTCCAGTGTGTTAGATGTCCGAATTTGACGAGGGGCCAACTTTGACTCGGACCACTACCTTGTTGTAGCAAAGGTACGAATGAGGATATCTTGCTCACGACTCGCACGAAATAACGCTATGAAGGGATATGACGTCGAAAAGTTAAAATTGCAAGAGATTACAAGTGCCTTTTCCAATCTAGTGCTCCCCAACTATCCTTGAATCTATGCTGCCAGCATCAAATGAATTCGACTACCTAGGATCCTCTAAAGATATTGCAGAAATCAAACAGAGAATTTCTGTTGCCAACCGCTGCTTCTTTGGGTTATAAAGTAAATGAGAAACAAAACCTTAATAAGACCTTGATCATTACAGTCCTGTTATACGGCACGGAAGCATTGACAATGTGTGGAGAAGAAGAAACAACAACTAGCTGTATAAGTTTTACCGCGCCTTGGTCATATCTAGAAGAAAACGCATCGCGAGCCTGCAATGGCTGCGCCATGTAGAGCGGATGGACATAAACGCACCGGCTCTACGGGTTTTCGTAAGCAACTTGCAGCTGCAGGAAAATTGCGGAAGAGGAAGACCTAATCTAAAGTGTAAGACTTCTTCAAATTCAAGTGGAAGATGACCTCAAACGACTTAAAGTGAAAAACTGGAGAGAGTTTGTCCGAAGTCGAAATTACTATCGACAGATTTTGGTTGAATGCCAGGTTCACCCTCAACTTCAAACTGCAATGTCCACCTAAGTAAGTAAGAAAGTAACTTAATTAAGCAGAGGCCACAACAGATCTACAAGGCCGAAATGCAATACCAAACCCCAAACTATTAATTCATCAACTAGTAAAAAGTGTTAAAGTTATGAATATTTTCTTTTCAAATGCTGTTCTTATGACCAGTATTGCCATAAGGCTTTGAGAAGTGTTTTAAATATTCGTTCAGTTAGAACACAAAGTAAATCAAATTAGTTGAAAGTTTATTGTTTAAGTTAAGTAAACATATGATCATAAATATTTGTAATATTTGTTAAATTAAATTAAATTAAAAAAAAAAATAAAAAGTCTCACTTTAATTATTTTGATTTATAACTCATTTCAAAGGCAACCACAACTTTTAGCCACACTGTTTGGATATTTACTCAAATTCACACTATCCTCATTCAGATAGTGCAAAATTGAGATCGATCCCAAGACCGTCGGCACACAACATGGCTTTGGCAAATTCGGTTGTTTCAAGTGCATCAGTGTCTGAACGATTGCGTGGTTGGTCGCATTCATTTTTGAACCCAACGGAAAATTGCAGTCTCCACCACAGAAGTAGGCTTCAAATTTCTTAGGAGCAATTACCCAGTCATGCATCTGCAGATCCCTGAAGTCAATCGAAAAATTCATCCGCTCACAATTCTTTGGGATTATATAGCTTTCTGCTTCGTAGTGTTGTGGATACTCGCTAGATGAGTAAGTCTTTCTCCTGCCCAGGTCTCGTTTTACACGCATATGCTGAATTTTGTTTAAAAGATCTGGCCCGTTGAAGTACCCAATGATGAATGGTTGATTTTCTTCGGTTCCAGATGTATCGATCAATCCTATGTCACTTGGGGTAACAATATCACTTTCTGTTACATCTTCGTTGCTCAGTCCGGTTAGTCTAGTGGAGACAATTAATTGGCTTCCACTTTGAGCCAAACTCTTTGTCAGCCATTTGGACATGGTTTTCGTCACATTAGCTCTTAGCCACCCTTTGAACGTAGTTGTTGTGGTGAAACTGTTGACCAATTTTAAGTCGATTTTCTGTAACTTTCTGTTGAGGATCCTCTGGAACACCGACACGGTGACATTTCTCTCCGATGAAAATGTTCTTCCAGATGTAGGATTTTGGAATACTCTCAACTCGGCCCGTACAAGCTGCAAGTCAATTGGCACATGGTTTGTGTTAAAGCTGACAGTCAAACCGTAGGTTTTTGATTGCATTTGAGTAGACCTTGGTTCTGAAACAAAAATCATATATTTGAAGAATTTATGCGGCTTTCAAGATGACCATGACTTACTTTTACTCGAGAAAGTTATGATATTATTGCAGTTTTCGAGAACATATCGGTCCTCCATGTTGATAAGAGTGCTTCTGGTAACCCGATTGTGGAGTGCAGACACGTTTGGATCTTCTTCTTCGACGACAGAGTTGTAAGCCTCCAGGAGAAATTTTGATGCAGCTTTCCTACAAAAAGAATGCTTATTCACTTTTCATTTAATCAATAATGCTTTTTAACTTACTTGAGCGATAAAGGTTTCTTCATCCTTCTAGGACGCTCACTAAGGCCTAACAAGTCGGCCATTTCAAGTTGAAATTCATTCTCGGAGCTGTCCATAGACTTCATAACTACCGACTGTTCAAGCCTTTCGTCAATGAAGTGAGGAAAGTTGCTAAAAGCAATCGCAGCTTTTGAAAAACAAAAAAATAAAGCAAAAATGTTTTGAAAAATCATGTTGAGATGTTAGCTCTGAGATGTTTAATGTACAACTTGCCTAAAACTTAACCTGCGTCCTTTTATAAAGGAAAATTCAAGAGGATTGTATGAACTACAGGTAGCTTAGGTAGAATAGCCGAAATTGTTAATTCTACCTGGCAGTACCCTTTTCTGCGTTATTCCTTTATTGTGTAGGTTGGCTATGATCACTGCTAATTATCCAATTTAATCCCTTTGTGTTGATAATGATCTGGCAAGGACAACTAATCAATAAATTTGTTTAGCAGTAATTACATACTCATAAATACCTTTGAGATGTTAAGCTAAAAAAGATAAAATTAAGATTAAGTTTGTGTAATATGTTTTTTTTTTTTCATAGGAGCAGAAGTATAAAAGCTCGTAGTCGCTTATTAGATGAATTTAATTTCTATTAATTAGACTATACTAGTTTAAAAATCCATCAGGTGGCGTGTATACAATACATGCCAACTAAAGGTTGATTGAGGGTGCTTTCTAGAGCAAGATCGAGAAATGTGCTCGACCTGAACGTGAGCAATTATTTGCAACAGTATGGTAAAGAAGTGACCCTTTTGATTTGAAACAGAAGCTTAGGAAGCATAAATCAGTGGAATTGTAAAATTTTCAAGCATTATGAATCTTCTGTTAGCAAGGCTTGACTAGCAAAAGAAGGAACAGCAGAATATTCTTGAAACTCTTCAGGTACATCAAAACGCATTGTCGAACGCCTTATCAATAGCCACTTGAAGGAAGTCTTCCGAGTCCAACTCAACAGCAGATTCCAGAGAACGGGTGAGACTCTACTGCAGCTCCAAGTAGACATCGTCGAAAGACTGGTTCAATTGGTATACCCTGATTCTGGAGAAAAAACCATCAACCAGCTGCCAGTTGAGTCATTCGTTTGTGCCATTTCTGACTTACATCTCAGGACGTTCCGATCTGCATGAAAATGAGCTGCTTCTGAAACTTCAACATTTGCCTTGACAATGGAAGCATCAGAACAGGCTTCTCACGAAGTACCCAGACTTAGGGAAGCCAAAGTCGAAGAAAGCTCATACCAAAAATCTGAACTACAATGTGACCCGCGGAACGAACTTGCAAGATGCTGGAACGGAACAAACCGGGCACTAATAGCGTCAATGCTTTTCGGTAATCAAGTTCGGAAATACCAAAATATACAAATTCCAATAACCTATGGGAACGAAAGTTCGAAGACTATCATCATGGAAGACCAGACTCCGCCTCCTTCTTCTGAAGTTTTCGTTTGGACAAAACTGGAAGGGGAGCTTGGAAGCATTCGATGCTTTATGGTGGAACCACTTATGGAGTGTTCCTCCCAAAGTGTCATAATTCGAAAAAAGCACTTGTTGCACCGAAAAACAACATGGTCCCCGTACAAATACTGAACACCAAAACGTTCGATATTAGGTTGAAAAGAGAGAAGTCGTTGGACAGTGTGAATCTGTCGCAGCAATAACGAAAATCACCGAGAAAAGCCAAAAATCCTGAGAAGCTCAAGGCCGTCAAGATACGAGAATAAATCACCCATCCTTAGCCTTCAGGAAAGTAGGGTGGCCAAATACCTCCTTCAAGAGTACACCGACATCTTCGCATCGCCAAACGGCCAATGCAGTAGGATGCAGTTGGTTAAGCATCGCACCAACACAAGAGATGCAAGGCTGACGTCTTCCACTGGCCAAACAAGGTGAAGTTGAGGAGATGATAACGTCAATGTAGAAAGACGGTCTTATAAAAAACTTCAAAGATCTAGGGCGTCACCAGTGCTATTAGTGAAAAGAGAGACACTCGTTTTTGTTTTTGAACTACCGAAGGCCGAATGATGTGACTATGAAGAAAGGTTATCCATTGAGCGTTTGATGGAGTGCGTTCGTGGAAAGCTTGCTTGACATCGTCCAAGTATAGACTACTTGAACGATGTCAATGTTTACGGGAAAATATTTGCAAGAACCTGACGGACTTGTATCGTAAACTTCGAAAGGCTTACCTTAAACTGAATCCAGAAATATGTGCAAATTTCAAAACCGAAGTTAAGTATTTAGGATACATCATCTCTTCCCAAAAAGTGAAAACTGATCCTGACGAACCTCACACCGTCAAAAATTGTCCAACATCAACTCCAAAGCGCTTTTGGTCTTGCCATATACTACCGACCGACGCTACATTTCGCTTAAGACTTTGCTGGAGTTCCAAAAGTTTGCATCAGCTTACTGAAAAAGGAAGCTGTTAGAAATCTTTCCAGAAGCTCAAATATCACCTCTGTACTGGCTGCTGAATTTTTAAAATCCAGAGGGTCAAGTAGGATAGAAAGACTGCAGAATACCAGATTCACCACCGCAGAGAAAAACTCCATACAAACGCTGACTCATTATCCCGAAGACCATTCAAAGTGGATTGTAAGCATTGCAGTTGCCTAGAAGAAAAAGGAATGATTACCACTCAGCAACTAAGAGCTGACGGATGGAGCAATGAGGAAGTTAGGACCGCTCAACAGAAGGATCCGGATATCGAAGCCATCCACGCATGAAATGAATATGAAGAGAAGCAATTTCTTTCTAAAACAACACATTTTTAATGAACACATCCCTTAAGAAAATATCCAAAATCAATGGTGGCGCCATCTTCATTAGAGTTGAAATTTTTTTATCTACAGCATTTTTCATATTCACCTTTTTGCAGAAATTGCCTGGCAATCTGATGCATTGTGTATCTCGATGCAATGGTATTGTCAGGGTTGCCAGGTTGGTCATTTATGACCAAATCTGGTCGTTTTTTTTTTACTTGGTCACCTGATCATTTTTTATTTGATTTGGTAATTTTTGGCAACGAAATGAAATAAGAAAACTACTTCAGCTCAAGGTCTCAAATATAAATTTCATACATAAAGCAGTTTTTTTTTCTTTCAAGCCCAGGGATTGCTCTAAATTAAAAACCTCCACCTACTTTAAAAATCAAGCTTGTTGTGGTTTTTGAGTTCTGGTGGGTCTGTCCTCAACTCGCAGTGAAGTTTTTGCTGGGAGTTCAGGTGACAAGTAGTGATGTCAAATGACACGCCTTTTTCCTCAAATGACTGGTATGTGAGTTGTCACTTCGTGCGACTAAATCTTATTTTTAACCCTTACGGGCTTACGGGAGGCAAATGCAGCTGAACATTTTTGGATTTTGGAATAAGTAAATGGGCTATAAGATAAAAACAACTAATTAAAAAGAAAATCAGATTCTTAGGGATGCTTCCACTTTTGCTTTTACATATGTGTATCACCCGTATTGAAAGGCTCAAGAACCTAAGAATAAGGTTTTTTTAGCAACTAGACATGACACAGTACAGCTTGTTTCTATCAAAGCGGGTTTTCTTCAAACAATATCTCCCGTGTGCTGTAAGAATTTGTTGACGTAGCGGTTTTCAGGCGTTCACATAGACAATACAAGAGATTCGATGTTAAGGAGGAATATCCCTCTATAATTGGTGCAACTATAATGTTTTCCATTTATTGAACATTTTTTCTACTTTCAAGCTAATCTCTAGCTGCCTTGAAAGTTTCTGCGTTTAGGACAGTTAATATACGAGTTTGGCAACACTAACTTCTAGCTCTCTGCTTTCGACCCTAGTATGCTTTTTTTTAACTTTTGGGACAAACTCTGAAGCTCATATCTATCATTCATTACAAGCACTTCTCATGCTGCCTTTTCTGTTTGAGAACTTGGTGTTCTTCCCAATGTAGCGCGTGGGATAATAGGCATTGCCTGTCTTTAAACCCCGAACCATTGTATATGAGACATATAGTAACACCATGAACACTCCCGATGCTATAGCCACCTACCTGCTCGATTAAAGGACTTCTCTTTTGAATCGGAAAGAAAGTGAAGTGTAGAACCCTACATTGTATTTATAATACCCAAGTGTACCACCAAAATAAATTTAGAGAGAACCGCAAAGTTCGTTAATCGAGCATGTAGGTGGTTATAGCATCGTTAGTGGTCATGGTGTTACTAATACAATGCCCCGAACAGCAGTCCATCCAGTCGCAGTGTAGATAAATAATCTAGAAATCGACTACAGCACCATCTGCCGGGCAGTATAGATAAATAACCTAGAAACCGACTACAGCACCATCTGCCGGGCAGTGTAGATAAATAACCAAGATATCGACTGCAGCTCCATCTCCAGGGCCAATTTGTATGTAAACCTTCAAGGGCACCACCCAAACGCATACAAAAAAACCATTCAAATCGTTCCAGCCGTTTAGGAGGAGTTCAGTGACCTACACATGTCCATTTTACATTTTCTGTCCATTTGCGAGAGCCTTATTATCAACTGTCCTTTGGCAATTTAATTGCCTTCATGACTATGAAATGCTAGGCTAGCAAATGTTCCATCAACGAAAAAGCACAAACAAATTTGATTTTTATCACAAAACCAAGAAGTTAAACTACGTACGCGTACATGTGTCTCATATCAGTAAAAGTTTGAATGAGATGTTATATCGAAAAAAGTTTTTAATTTATTGAGCTTATGAAAATATTCAAATCCTGGAAAAAGAAACAATTTTTTTTGAAAACTTTATTTTTTATTAAATTTTTTTTTGATTAGAAAATATTTTCCTTCTTCGATTTATGTTCACCAATCCCATGGCATTCTAAACGTCTCGTTACACCGTATGACATCACAATCCGTCAAAGAGGTAAAGTGCCTTGATAGTCTCAAGTCGAAAATAAACTCGCAAGTGTTGTATCTACATTTTGGGAATTATGAAAACAGTTAAAATGAATTCTTATCCAAAACAAAAAAACAAAAACAATTTTTATTTATTGAAGAACTCACACCGGCGGGAACCACAAAAAACACTGAAAACTGCAAAGAACTCCGAACGGCCGCCTGAACTCACCATCCGGCAACTGAATGGATCCAGTATTGTGCTTTTTCCAGCACTGTGCACTCCACGCTAGGATAGGTGCAATCAAAATTTAAAACTAAAAATTAATCCAATAGATCCACTTACACCCATCACTAAGCTCAAAACAAAAGCAAAGAATGAAGAAAATCAACACGATTTGGTAAAGTCTTATCATTTTTCAAAGCAAATCACTCAGAAAGCTAGCGCCCGATTGAAATCAAGTCTTAAACTAACTGGACAGATTTCTTGAAAGCACTAGGTATGCGCTATAAGGTGGACTCTGGTTACAACGATCATAATAAATCAGCGCAATTGAAAAATTAAATTTGATTAGGATATTCGCTCACGTCTCAGCGCGAGACTTAAAAGACACCTAATTGAAGTGGTTAGTGATCTGAGACATAAAAGTGCTTTTGCGAAAAAAATGTGGTCCAGATTTGTGTGTATAAGATTATTTGTATATGTCCCATAAATATTTATTGTTATGCATAGTTTTGGAGAAAGGGAGGTCAACGCGGCTGTACCTCACGAGCGGATTACTAGTGTGAATCAGTTATAAGTGTGAGAGCTGTGATTCCTTCGAGATCACGATGCTCCTAACGCCGCCGCCGAAAAAAGGAAGAAGAAGAAGTTTTGGAGATGATTATTTGTCATTTCGGTCAGTAAAACCTATAACAACGAATCGTACGTACCTCGATTTTAGGGTAGGGCGAGTTTGGGCGATGGCCCAGGGCGCCAGACAAAAGGGGCGCCGCAGGCGCCCCCTCAGCTCATGTTCATAGGTCTACTTAGTCGAAAATTCCCTAAATAAAGCGGTTTTTTATGTTGGCTTGAATGGAACACAGAATACAATCTGTTCGATCGGAGCTCATTTTACCGGGAATTTATACCTGTCAATGAGTCAACTGGTGAAAGACTGACTGAGCTTATTATTAATATTTTAAATAAATATGGACTGGAATTTAGCGATTGTAGGGGTCAGGGTTATGACAACGGGGCGAATATGAAAGGAAAAAATATTGGGGTTCAAAGGAGAATTCTAGACATAAACTCCTTAGCTGTTTATATACTGTATGGCTGTCATAGCTACAATCTAGTACTATGGGATCATCCATAGTATCAGTCACTTTGTTTGGGGTACTTCAGAAGTTGTTCACATTGTTTTCAGCTTCTGTTCATCAATGGAAAATTCTAACCGATCACTTGGGACTATGCACTATAAAAAAAGCTCAGTGACACACGTTGGGAAGCAAGAATAACCAGTGTTAAAGCAGTCCGTTATCAAATTAGTGCTATCCATGATACTTTAATTACTTTGGCTATTGAAACTCAGAAAACTGATGTTCAAGTGTCTCATGAGGCTGCTACTCTAGCCGAACAGCTAAAAGATTTCAGCTTCATAGTTTCATTGGTTGTTTGGTATGACATAATTTTTCAAATAAATATTGTAAGTAAATCTATACAGTCAAGAGACATGGACCTCGGTGAATGTACAAAAATGATGAAAAAATGCTGAAATTTCTTGGAAGACTACAGAAATACAGGCTTTAAAAGTGATATTTTAGCTGCGAAGGAGTTGGCCGAAGAACTAGAAATTGAACCTGTGTTTCGAGCTACAACAAGAATTCGACATGTTAAGCGTCAAGCTGGTGAAATTGCACGCAATGACCCTATAACTTAAAAACCAGAAAAAAATTTGAGGTAGAATTTTTTAACTGTCTTTTGGATACTACATTAATTTCAGTCAATGAAAGGTTCGAACAGTTAAATGAGTACTCGGAATCTTGGTCTTTTTTGTACAATATTAAACAGATTCCAGTAAAATCCGACCTTGTCAAGCTTTATAGTAATCTCCAATCAAAATTAACTGTAGATTCTAAATCAGACATAGATGGTTGTATGCTGTGTGATGAACTAGTAAGTCTGATATTATATTTGCCTGATCAAAATGTGGATACTCCCATTTTTGTTTTAAATTTCATCAAAGATCGCAACTTACAAGAACTGTATCCAAATGTGTGGCTGGCATTGCGAATCTTATTGACTATTCCTGTAACGGTTGCTAGTGGGGAGCGGAGTTCTTCAAAATTGAAGCTGATAAAAACCTATTTTCGATCAACAATATCTCAATCTAGATTGACAAACTTAGCCACTTTGTCAATTGAAAACGAAATTGCTGAAAACATCGACTTTGATAACCTTATAAAAGAGTTCGCTGATAAAAAAGCCAGAAAAGTAAAATTTAATTAGTTTTTTTCTAATAAATGGTTATTTCTTATAATAAATGAATATTTCACTATTATGCTTTTTCTTTTTTCCTTTCAAGTCGACATGCTAGTATAGGTGTTTTTACCCTCGCCCAATTCAATTAAAAAAAGGGTTCCAAATAGAGCACTGTCCACACACGGTTTTTAGGCGGGTCATGATTTATTTATTTATTTATTTTTTTCATTAAACAGATATACACACATTAAATATATATAATCTAACAGACTAATGATTCATAATTATTTTAAGAAAGAAAAAGAAAAGATAGAATTTTAAAAATGATAGATAAGAAAAAAAATCATAAATTATTAATATTTTATCGAATTAAGCTATAAAGTTCAAACATTAAGCCACCAGGTTGCATATTTAATAAAAGAGTTACGACTTTGATGGGAAAAAAATCTACATGATTACATATTTTATTAGATACTCGAATACATCGGGTTAGGGGTTCATTCATACCATAATTTAGGCGATGATGAGACTCATTAAAAGAAATCGAGTCGGTAACTGTCTTGACGGAGCATATATTTCAAGTGACTTCCTTGGCGTACACCAGACGTTACATGAATATCTTCAGAAAAAACATCGTTAATTTGCACGAACTGTTTTCTCCTATTCAGATAAGACTCAAACCATTGTAAAATATTTGCGTGGAAGCAAGGCCGTCCTTACCCTTTTGGGGGCTCTGGGCACTTTTTGAAAATGGGGCCCCTGTATGATTCTATAAAAATGTAATGTTGTGTAGTAAAGGTATACAGAAAAAAACACATAACTTAGAATCAATATTTCATCAATCATTATAAATCATTATAAAAGTAAATAATTATTGCAGCATGTTTATGCTTTAACTCAAACGTTAACATAAACATAAATAATGTAGAAATAAAAACAAAATAATAAATTTTTCATATAAGAATTCAAAAATAAACAAAATTTAAATAACAGAAAATTCAATTTAGATATTGTTTATTGAATGTAGCTTAAGGTACAAAATATGGATATGCAAAAAGATGGACAGAGGAATGTATATTGAAGGAGAAATCATTGATTATATCTACAAAATCGATACCTCTGAGGACATCGCTTTCGATTGACATCAGCGACAAACTTGTCAATCTTTCTTGAATCATTGCAGTTCTGAGTTCGTTTTTTATTCTTTTTAACTTAGAGAAGGAACGTTCACCACTGCAGTTGGTCAACATCATACTTAAGAAAATTCTAAGTGCAATTTAAGCACTTGGAAATTCATCTTCAACTTTATATGTTTTTAAGAAATTATAAAGTTCTAGAACATTGCCATTTTCTTCACTTTCGTGTCGAATAATTTTCCAGTATTCTTTTAAATTCAGGCATACATCATGTAGTTCATCTCCGTTTACATCTTCAGTGTGAAATTTAACAAAAGATTTTGCAGTTTTTATCTGAATTCAGGTTTTAAAAAACCTGAATTCAGAAGACTTAAACTTCTGAATTCAGGTTTTTTAATCGAAAAAAAAAGTCAAAACGTTGGCCAATATTCGTATATGAACCTAGTCGCTGTTTCAAATCAACAATTAGAGTGTCGACAATGGAAAGAAAGGTTTCAATTTCGAACCTTTCTTTCCCAGTCAAAATTACTGAGGGTTCAGAGCCGTCAAAAAAAAATCAGTTCTACACCTAGTCCTTTCAAAAAGGTTCTTATACTCGGAATCCGGTTTTTTTTTGTCTGGATGATGAATCAAAGTTATCAAAATTGTCCTTAAGCCCAATAATAAATTCATCGATTGCACTCATTAAATCTAACATTTTTTTTTCAAAAACTAAGAGCTTCCTGTCTGGCCTCTCGTGCCTGTCGTAAATTGTTAACGATAGGCATCAAAGCTTCTTATATTTCTCTATGATCATTATATAAGGCGCTTAGTTCATCAGCTCGCGCTGACCATCTTGTTTGAGAAAGACTTCTTTACAACTTTTTTTGAACCTAAATGAGCAGTCAACACACTCCATCCTTGAAATCTTAAAAAATTGAGTGCCATTCATTCCAGAGTATATCTAATAATGAGTAGGGACATTCTCGTAAGATACACGTATGAATGTTTTATCTGATTGGATTTTTAAAAGTGCCCCGAAAGCTGAAACGAACACAAGGGATTGTATGGTTTCGTTGTCCTGATCATTACTTGAGTGACCTCTTTTTCCGTTTGGTTAGACGGTCACTTCTATAAATTGCTCAGATATGAGTAAACCACTGCTATATATTCTTCATGCTTCATGGTAGGACATTTGTTTTCAAAAGTGGCAATGTAACTTCTACCAGGATTTTCAAGATACACAAGGGTTGGTAACAGGGAGCGGTGAATTCGCCTATTTTATTTAGCATTTTCACTGGTGATCTTATTGGTTCTCTTCACCATGCTATATAGCGTACGCCGATGACCTTATTGCGTAAGGAACAAGTACAAATATCGAAGTCATCAGAGTCTCTTGCCACGTGAATTCGATAAGATTCAGCAAAATTGCGATGGCTGAAAGCTAAAAATCAGCTTTCAGAAATCGAAAACAATTGTGTTTAGAGCCCCGTTGGCTCGGGTCTCATGGGATACAAGAAAGAACTGGCGACAGCTGGTGATCGTTGGTCTACATGGCCAGCCACTACCAAGCAAAGTAGTAGTCAAGTACTTCGGCCTCTAGATCAGTATCCAAATTTTAACAATAGGAGCTTTTGTTCTTACAAGGCGACTGTTTCACAGCACACAACTTGATACGAGAGTGAAAATGATTTGCTACATGGTCCTCATAATGAATGAATGAATGAAAATATGGGGTTTTGTATTGTACCTCGACCTGTTTAGATCTATTGTACCCCCTACTTCTTAAGTGGTATTCCTTAATTAAAGTACTTCATCCAGATTAGTTCCTCTGATGAAACTTAGTATCTGGGTTACGCTTAGGAGTTTTAGCTCCTTCTCCTCTACATAGTAGGATCCTAGGTACTTTTTTCTTTGGTGTATTAGCGCTTCGCAGTCACCTAAGAGGTGGTCAGGAGACTCTTCCTGTTCGTTGCAATATCTGCATTGATCGTCGCTCTCTTTGCCTAGTACTTTTTGGTGTTTTCTTAGTCTGCAGTGTCCGACTAGCATTCTTACGTTGTTCCTATTAAGTTTTATTACTTCTTTGTAACGTTTTTCGTTAAAAGTGCCAAGTAGAAGTTTAGCTTGGCGCATCTTGGGGAGGTCATTCCAGTGTTTAGCTCTGTTGTCTTCCTCCGACTTTTTGATTTCTCTCTTAATGTGGCTTTCTGTTATTCCACAGAAAGGTTCCGGTCCAATGAGTGGTGATCCGGCTCCTGTCTTTGCCAGTTTGTCTGCCTGTTCATTGCCTATGATTCCTACATGTCCTGGTACCCAGTAGATTGTAACCTTGTTGTTACTGACCAGTTTGTTCAACTTGTCAATGCATTTGCTGACAAGGTTTGAGGTAATTGTGTAGGATCGTAGGGCCTTAATTGCAGCTTGACTGTCTGTCATTATTGCAATGTGTTTGTTATTATATTTTCTGTCAATGTTTACTTCCGCGCATTTGCCTATTGCATAGACTTCTGCTTGGAATATGCTTGACATTCTTCCCATAGGTACTAAAAATTTTTGTTCTTGGCCCAAAAATTCCTGCTCCAGTTCCCTCAGTTGTTCTTGAGCCATCTGTATACCATTTTATTGCGTGGGTCTTCATTGAGTAGGTCTCATTTTCACTTTGCCATGCCTTTTTGCTACTTAGCTCAACGCCGAAGAGCTTATCGAATTTGAATTCCTTGGTCTTGCTATCCCGAGGGAAGTCAATTAGTGGTAACTCGTTCGATATTATGCTCTTTTCGCTAGATCGTTGCTTTTGAGATGCCTTTTATTACCAGGTGCATAGGTGTCAGATTTAGCAAAACTTCCAAAGCCGCAGTTGGACAGCTTCTCATTGCTCCTGATATGCATATGCACGCAAGTCTTTGTACTTTTTCCAATGCTTTTCTAGTGGTCACCTGGTCAGTTCTCTTGTTCCAGACTACCGCTCCATAGGTAAGGACCGGCCTTACCATCATTAGGTACATCCACCGAATAATGCTCGGTTTACAATCCCATGATTTTCCTGCTATACTTTTGCAAATCATTAGAGTTTTCTTAGCCTTTTCAGTTGCTGCTTCTACTTGTTTTTTCCACATGAGTTTACTGTCTAGAATTACGCCTAGATACTTAACCTCAGTTGGTGAATGGTATAATTGTAGTTTTTGTGGGGTTGATGTTCAGTCCTACAGATGTACACCACTTCTTCGTGATTGCCAGACCCCTCTGTATTATATCGCATAGGGTTTCTTCATATTTCCCACTGGCTAATAATGTGATGTCATCAGCATAGCCAATGCATCTTATGCCTTGCTGGTAAGTTTTTCCAGTAATTCATCTACTACTAAGCTCCAGAGTAGAGGTGATAAGACCCCTCCTTGTGGGCAGCCTCTCGTAGTGATGATTCTCTGAATCGTTTGGCTAGAGTGTGTTTCTGCCGTTCTTGTACTAAGCATTGCACTAACCCACTTTATTATTGTAATCGGAGTGTCCTTCCTCTGAAGTGCTTTGCTAACCGCCTCGTGTGAGGTATTATCAAAGGCACCCTCAATATCCAAGAAACAGCCGATCGCTGTTTCCTTTGAGTCGATTACTTTTTGAATAGTGGTTGAGAGATGGTATAAGGCAGTTTCCGTAGATCTACCTGCTCTGTATGCATGCTGTCTAGTGTTTAGTGGATTGCTCACTAGAATTTCCGATCTTAAGAAGTTATCACCTTCTCCATGGTTTTCAGTACAAAGGATGTTAAGCTTATTGGCCTGAAAGATTTAGGATGAGTTGTGTCTTTCTTACCTGTTTTTGGTATAAAGATAATCTTTGCTCGTGTCCATGGACTGCTTCTGATAATTTTAAGTAAGTGTAGTAGGATCACTTCTTTTCCCATTTGTAATAATGCAGGAAAGATCCCATCTACCCCTGGAGTTTTGAAGGGTTGAAAGGTACTTAATGCCCATTCTAGCCTTTTCTTCGAGCAAACTATCGTTGCCGTCTTCCAGTCTTGTTTATCAGTACTGTGCAAAGGTGTAGGTATTTCATATCCTGCTGTTAGTAATCTTCCAGAGAAGTGAGTGTTAAGCAGGAGAAGCGACCTTTGCTCTTCATTTTCTGTGAAGCTGCCGTCAGCGTATCTCAAGGCCATGGTGGTTTGTGACTTATCCCTTGAAAGAGCCTTATGAAGTCTGCCTGCTGCCGGGGTTGTTGTTATGCTTTCACAGAAGTCTACAAAGCTTCTTCTTTTAGCTTTCCTCACTTCTTTACTATATGCTGTAAGTTCCGCATGGTAAGCATGCCAGTTGCTGTTACTTTTCGCATTGTTGAAGAGTTTTCTCACCCTCTTCCTTTGCGCTTCTAGGTTTTTGTTCCACCAGGGGGCATCTGTTTTCTTGTTAGCGGAGCTTAGAGGGCAGCTTGATTCATATGCATCAATCATAGCTGTATTAAGCTCGTTTACCGCATTTTCAAGCTCCAGACGACTTTTAGGTTCCCTGTTAGTAGATATATTTCCTATATTGTATGTGAGATTATCTCTATAGAGATCCCAGTTGGTTCTTTTAGGATTTCTCCTAGGAGTATTTCCACATAGGATTCCATCCAGAAAAAATTCATTTATCCTGTGATCTGATAGAGAGGGCTCATTCGAGACCTTCCAGTTACTGATACAGTTTTTCAGGACTGTAGAACCGAAAGTAATGTCTAGTACTTCTTTCCTATTTCTTGTGACAAAAGTAGGTCCTCATCAGGCAGGCCAATGATTGTCTATGTGTACCCTGTGTGGTTCAACGTTACAGCGCCAGCGTCTCAAATGGAAAAGGATCGGGTGTTTGAGAGTCAGTTTCTGCGTGTCTGTCTTTGATTACACAGAACACCATAGTCAGAGTACAAACATGATTATCTTAACGGGGTCCGAGTTCGATACATTCGATAAACAGAGTCGAGAAACTTCGTAATAAACCTGACTCTTTGTCACACTGCAAAAGCTATGACCTCGACCAATGCCTGTTATTTGGGGTTTACTACCCCATTTTGAATACATGGAGAAAACGTTTCTGAGTGGATCTGTTCCACCAGAAGTTTTTCACATTTTTATATGGAAGGGTTGATACAGGACAGACTGGCGATTCTCCTGATCTACCGTAAGTCCGTGGAACGACGGCTTCCTTATAAGCGAGACGTCACCACAGGATTAGCGTGGCACAGGTGGGCACAGTGGCAAAGAAAAAAACCAAACCATATATAAATTTGAAAATCACTACAATTTCAGAAAGAAACACAAGAAACAAACAAAAAACTACTGTGGCTGTTCTAGTTTTAAGTAGTTTTTAATAGTTTCAAGTATTTTTTAGAAACTAAAGTGGAAAACGATCCAGAAAACATAGTTCTCTAGATTTGCTTAGTTTTTACTTTAGCTCTAGATCAGTGATGGGCAAAGTACGGCCCGCGAAAGCATTTAATCCGGCCCCTGACGCGATGGTCATTCAAATCACTCAAAGAATTTTTTGCGCCCAGAAAATGTATAATTATCAAATATTTTCTGTTAAAATTGTATTTTTCGTGTCAGCTGATTGTAGTTTCAGCCAAAATGGAACAAATCGTTCCAATTATTTGGACTCCACTGACAGACTCGCAGCGGATTTTTTTTCGTGCGAATTGCATAAGGAAAACCAGTTGCTGGTGTGTGGCTGCAAAGGGATGAGAGCCTGGCAACTGACATATTTCTCATGTTGGCTATAAACGCTCATCAGGGAAAAATTCATGTTTCCATTTGTCTCGACTTTTCCTGGTGGTTTTTCCTTCCCGCTATAATTGGCCCTCTTACTCGAACACAACAACAGATTAAATAAAAAATGCAAGGAAAGAACCAATTCAAAGATGAGACTTTAGATGAGGGGTTGCCTAAAATCACTTACAGCCTTATTTATAAACCCGTATTATCGGCGGATTAAGGTTACTACGAACTTAATACTCCTCTAATACTCCAAACCTTATTTATAAAAAAAATACACCAGTATTAGCGGCGGATTAAGCTAATACTGGTTCATAGGAGTTTTAAGGGAGTATTAAGGTCGTATTAAGGTCTAAATGTCATTTTGTTCAAATTTTTGGAGGAAAAGTGGAAAATTATTTTGGTTTTGTGAATAATTTTAATTCTTTTTCCGCCTTAACTACGAGATAAATAAATTAATAAATGAAAACTAATATTTCTTGTTTTGTTTTGTTTAATATCCATTTTGGAAAAATTTCCGCCAACCACAAAAAAAAATAATCATAATGCTCGGGTTCAACGCAATAGAGTTTTTTAGATAATCTAACTTTTTTGGCCTCTGATTGGTCAAAAGTCACGCATCAAAAGAAGAACTAAAACTCTGGCCAATCAGAGCCCGAAAGAAGTTAGATTATCTGAAAAAACTTGATGCATTGAAAGTGCACAATGGGATTTGTTGACGTTTATAGTAACCAGAGCTATAGATGGGTCATTTTTTTGATGAAAAATTTGACATAAGCAAGTATTAACTAATACGGGTTGGAAAATGTTTTATAAATAAGGATTCGCTCGACCTGGCGTAAGGGAGTATTAAGTGGTAATACTAGTATTAACTAATACCAGGTTGAACCGAGTATTAGTGAAATCTAATAAATAAGGCTGTTAAAGTCCAGTTTTTTCCGTTTTAATACTGCATGACTAAGAACGATTTAACTCACTTTCCGCGTTTAAAATCGGTGTCACCAGTGAGTGAAAACAAACTGAAAGAATTCAGTCAGGTGTTAAAAAACTTCACACAAACTTCGAAACTAGGTTTAAAGATTTCAAGGGCATTCAGTCGTCGCTGGATGTTTTCTCGGTGCCGTTTATTGCAGATCCGGAGTATGTCTCTGCGAAATTGCATTTGCATTTAAAACAACTGTTGTTAAATCCCAAAAAATTAGAATTTTAAAGAACAGTACTGAAAGCTGAATTACTAAAGATGATTTCTCACGCCCAGAAAATCATGGCTGTTTGCGTCGTCGCACGTATACGAACAGACTTTTTCGACCATAAAATTGCGGAAAAACTCAATCAGAAACCGACCTACTGATGAACACCTTTTCGCG
Organism: Melanostoma scalare; assembly: GCA_949752695.1. NCBI lineage: Eukaryota > Metazoa > Arthropoda > Insecta > Diptera > Syrphidae > Melanostoma > Melanostoma scalare. The sequence goes on from OX456985.1 coordinate 63,638,976, forward strand.
CTGCTGAAAGTTACTTCGCCTTCGAAAATATTATGGCAAATCAAAAGCCTGCCTTCGAAAATATTATGGAAAATAAAAAGCAGTTTTATACATCTCAAACGCCTACCATGCAGGTCCTTCGAATAAAAATTTAATTGTAATTTTGAAGATTTGTGTAATGTGTAAATACTGCAATGTTTTAATATGATCAAAAGTTCCAACACAAATTACATTTTTTAAATAACTCTGGCCCTCGTCTGCGATTTCTTGAATTTTCTGGCCCCCCGTTATGGAAGTTTGCCCACCACTGCTCTAGATTGTTAATAAATAAGTTATCTTTTGACCGGAAGGCACTTGTATTGAGTTATTGAGTAATTAAGAGTACCTGCTAAGGATCAGTAAGTTTATTAGGCTATAATTTAAGCTATTTTTAAACATTTTTGCCAGCATGCAGGTAGTAATAAGAAAAGTTCAATAAAAATAAATTTAAAAAAAGCCGATTAAATTGCAATAGATCAGTGCACTGTCGTTCTTTTTGTAACAAGACCTTGGCCCACAAAAAGATTAAGCTTTCTTGCACCTCAGAGACAGTAGACACGAATGTCTCTATCTCCATGATTTATATGCCGAAAACATCGACCTGATATGAGTCGGAATAATGTGATTCATTCTTTCAACCATACAAAATGATTACTCTTCCCAACTTTTGGCTTCAAATCAAATCAAAGTCACTAACTACTAAAGTGAAAATTGAGTCATCCAAAATACTATCAGAAAGGTTTATGTATGTTCACATGCCTGCTCTTCGAGAGGGGCAAATGTATTAAAAGTAAACAATAAAGACTCTCCCTATCAGATTGACCCCAAATTGTCTTAATTATGATGGGGTCAGCAAATCGCTGCCTATCGCACTCTGACGCAATTCATTACCGATATTTTTATAAGAAAATCGGCTGGCTTATGAAGAAAAGAAGTAATAGATTACAAGCTTCTGAGGTCCAAAAAGAACAATGTTTTGTGATGAGCTATATAAAAGAACTCACATCGTTTCCATGCTTCATACTTCTCAGATCTCTCAAACGCTAAAGTGAAACTCTATTGACTACGATGATGAAAGGACTGACGGTTACAATTTTATTTGCCATTTTGGGCAGTTCCTTTGGATATTCCTACATAGTTCCAGCAAATATAAGTAAGTAAAGGACTCACACACACACAGCAAAAGGACCCAGTGAATTAATTTGGGCTTTTTAACTTATCAAGAAAATGCTGGCGTTTGCTTTTACAATGGATACGCTCTTCCAAAGGGAGAAAGTCAATTGGGTACAGGCTGTCAGCATATGGTGTGCAATGAAGACGGATCGATTAATGTTGATGGGTAAGATAATATTTTTTTCAAGCCACGTGGGCCTTACATTCTTTTGAGGATCCTTTCAGGTGCTCACCAATAAGTTTGCCCAACTGCACGTTGATCAAGGACACGAGCCCTGTAAAGACATATCCCGATTGCTGTGAGATGACCTATCAGTGCACAGACAGTGATGGAAATACTTACATCAAACAGTGGAATCAATTGAAAGCAGGAGGTGTCTCTAGTCCATTTCTCAGCCTATTCCAAAAAAATATGGTCGCTCCAAGAGTTCGGAAAGTGGTTGAAGAAGTTGTGGTTCCATATTCGTTTGTCGTTCCAGCGAGCTTGAGTAAGTAGTGAGCAATTCTCTGATATGACGGCGGTTTTCTAATGCTCTTGCAAAAATCTAGAAAATCCCGGAATTTGTTTTTTGAACGGACATGTGCTTCCAAAAGGAGAGACCCAACTACCTACAGGCTGCCAACACCAAGTTTGCAACGAAGACGGATCAATCTTAATTGAAGGGTAAGTCTTTCACTTAAGGCTTTATGACTCACTATTAATGGGTTCTTCTTGCCTTTTTATGAATTCAGGTGCTCACCAATAAGCCTTCCTAACTGCACATTAATCGAAGGAACAACCGTTGATACACCATTCCCTGATTGTTGTACAATGACCTACCAGTGCTTGGACACCGACGGTAACACGTTCACCCAGAAACTTAGCAGAAGCACCAGTGGAAAGCCTAAACTAGCAGGACTAGGAGTACCTTACGTTCAAAAAGTTAAGGAAGTTCTCGAGGTTCCATACTCGTACATCGTTCCAGCGAGCTTTAGTGAGTCTCGAGATTATGACATTCGATCATTGATAAATTTATTCAAATCCACTTTAGAAAATCCCGGAATTTGTTTCTACAATGGACACCTACTTCCACAAGGTGACAGCCAACTGCCAAATCGCTGCCAACACATGGTCTGCAACGCAGATGGGTCTATTTTGGTTGAAGGGTAAGTGCTTTGTTCTTACAACTTCTAAGAGCTAAAAACAGTTTTCCTATAAATCGATAGATGTTCCCCATCAAAACTTCCCAACTGCACCTTAATCAAAGACCCAAACTCTGTGATTTCTTACCCAGAATGTTGTGTCATGACTTATGAGTGCCTAGACAGCGAAGGAAACACTTATATCAAGAAACAGGGTGGTGACACACCAATAAGTCCACAAAGCTTTATCACTTCATTCGTTCAAAAAGAAGTGGAAGATAATGGAGTGCCATTCTCGTACATTGTTCCAGCGAGCTTTAGTGAGTCGAGATTATGACATTCGATGGTTGATAATAATTTATTCAAAACCACTTTAGAAAATCCCGGTATTTGTTTCTACAATGGACACCAACTTCCACAAGGTGATAGTCAACTGCCAAATCGCTGCCAACACATGGTCTGCAATGTAGATGGGTCGATTTTGGTAGAAGGGTAAGTGCCTTGTTCTTACAACTTCTGAGAGCTTAAACAGTTTTTCTTTAAATCGACAGATGTTCCCCATCAAAACTTCCCAACTGCACCTTAATCAAAGACCCAAGCTCTGTGATTTCGTACCCGGATTGTTGTGCCATGACTTATGAGTGCTTAGACAGCGTAGGAAACACTTACATCAAGAAACTGGGTGGCAACTCACCAATGACTCCACAAAGCTTGATGACTTCATTTGTTCAAAAGGAGGTTGAAAGTGCTGGAACTCCATACTCGTTCATCGTTCCAGCGAGCTTGAGTAAGAAAAAAGATTCCTCAGCCTACCTACAGATCATTGAACTTAAGTTTCGTTCCCTTTCATGTAGAAAATCCAGGCATTTGCTTCTTAAACGGACATGTCCTTCCGAAAGGTGAGACCCAACTGCCCACAGGCTGCCAACACCAGGTTTGCAACGACGACGGGTCCATCTTAATTGAAGGGTAAACCAAACCTCTCTAAAAGAAAGAAAAATGATCTCTAACAGCTAATTCCGAATATAGGTGTTCACCAGTCGTCCTTCCCAACTGCACTCTACTCGATGACACTACACCATATCCTGATTGCTGTGCCATGACCTATGAATGCGTAGACAGTGATGGAAAAACGTACATGAAAAAACTAAGCGGAGGCTCTAGCAGTAATGTGATGCTATTTGCCCAAGGAAATATGGCCACCCCGAATGTAAAAAAAGTTGTGGAAGATGACGGAGTTCCATATTCTTTCATCGTTCCAGCGAGCTTGAGTAAGTAAAGGATCCTGCTTTGCAGATCGTATAATTAATGCCACATTATCTAGAAAACCCAGGCATATGCTTTTTGAATGGACATGTCCTTCCGAAGGGTGACAACCAGTTGCCCACTGGTTGCCAGCACATGATGTGCAACGATGATGGCTCCATCCTTATTGAAGGGTAACAATATAGCGAGTCTCTAAAGCCAATTTCGGTGCTAAAAACTTTTTTTTAAGGTGCTCGCCAGTAGTCCTTCCCAACTGTACTTTGATTGAAGATGGTGCAACATATCCTGACTGTTGCTCGATGACTTACCAGTGCTTGGACGTTGCTGGAAACACTTACATCAAGAAATTAGGTGGTATTTCAAGTAAGAATATCAACCTCAGACAACAAAATGTGGCTACACCCAATGTTCAAAAAGTAGTGGAAGATGCCGGAACTCCCTACTCCTTTATTATCCCAGCGAGCTTCAGTAAGTAAAACAAAAACCGTAGTGTAGATCGTAAAGTTCATCTTTCACTCACAACTTTAGAGAATCCGGGTGTATGCTTCTACAATGGACATGTTCTTCCAAAGGGCGAGACCCAATCCCCTACAGTCTGCCAGCATCAGGTGTGCAATGAAGATGGGTCAGCTTTAATCGAAGGGTAAAGGAACATTTTCTCTTGTCCTTGCATAGAGACACTAATGACCGATTTTGTGAATGTAGATGTTCTGCAGCTATACTTCCCAACTGTACTTTGATTAAAGATGGCACACAGTATCCCGATTGTTGTGCGATGACTTACGAGTGCATAGACGATGATGGAAATGCCTATGTTAAGAAAATTGCTGGAGGATCAAGCAAACACATCAAAATAACCAAACCAAACATGGTGATGCCATTTAGCGGGGGCAAAACGACAGCAATTCGACGTGGATATTCGTACATCATTCCAGCAAACATCAGTAAGTTTGAAAGCTTGACCGTCTGTAGAGCAATTTTTAACCCATAATCCACCTTTAGGAAACCCAGGCGTTTGCTTCTTCAGTGGACACGTTCTTGCCAAGGGTGACAATCAACTGCCATCAGCCTGCCAAAACATGCGGTGCAATGAAGATGGCTCAATCACAGTTCAAGGGTAATATTGGTTTGCAATTCTTCTTTTTCATCTTCTCTAACTCTAATTCATTTCTAATTTGACGACAGATGTGGACGAATAAGTCTTCCGAATTGTGTTTTGATTGAGGGATCAAGTTTGAGTAAGTCATATCCTGATTGCTGTGAGATGACTTATCAATGCTTCGACCGCAATGGTAATAAATTCATCAAGAAATGGAATCAGTTAGCAGATGGAGGAGATTCTAGTTCAAGTGGGAAGCTAAGTTCGGACGGAGAAAGTGGAGAAGCTGTTAGCATCCTGTCGCCAATTATATTGCAATTCTTGTTAGTTTAAATTAATTTTAAGGAAGAAAAGAGGTAGTTCTGGAACATTTCCTTCAGCAGAAACATTAAATTCGCTAGTCTAAATTGAGAAGGGAAATCTCTCATAATAAAAAAACATCTAAAACGAAATGACTCAGACATCTTTAATTTTGTTTTGTTCTTAAACGCTTATCAGCTCTTTTTTTATTTCACGCTAGAGATAGAATCATTGGCTAATTAGGAATAAAATAAATCTTTTTAGGGGTCACACTCCTCCGATTACTAATCGTTTTATTTTTTCCACTGTTTTGAATTGTCAACTGCTTTCATTTCAAGCCTAACATCTCTATAGTCAATCATATATGTAAGTATATTTTGTGGAAGAGATTTGAGAAAGTTTCTCTTTAATCTCGGTTCTATGTTATGGCTAGGCAGGGCTGGATTCAAGCCGAAGAGAGGGGGCGACTGACGACATGACCTCGAAGCCGCAGCTAATGTGAATGGAAATATTTTGAATTTCGAGATAAGGTAACACTGTTAAGTGTAGATTAAAATATGGAACCATATTCTGACAAATAAAAATGTTTACTTGATAAAGACTCAAAAGCAATTGTTGACAAACATCCCGTTATAGATTCATCAGCACTGGGCAACATCATCGATTTTATTTACAACTTCGGCTTTTAGAAAGATGAGAAAAGTTTCCTTATCGATGGCATTCACTTGGTTGTTTTCCGATTTACGTAGTACCCAAGGCGTAGTAGTTAGCATGTCTTCATGCTACGCCGCGCCGGAGTCTACAGAAATATAACTTTTTTTTCATGGGTATCGAAGTTGTGCGAAGAATTGGCATATCCTCTGATTGTAACCGCACTCTCATGAAATGGGCTTTCTGACAATGCGTAGGGCACCGTTGTTCTCCAAGCTATTGGAATAGAGATGGTGGCGAAATTCAAGCTCTCACCCCTCAAGCAGGGAACTGACATTCCTTAAACGACCTGGTTTTCCAGGCTGGGTGTTGTGCGTATGCGTAGGGCTAACTACCCCACAAAGGAAACATTCTATGATTCCGAAACAACCATCTGCTTCGGATAACAATAATGATTTCAAAGTTGACAGCCCAAGGAAACGATTAGAAGACATAGACCACCGCATCTGCGCGTGAAAAAAAAGATCCCTTAATGGACACGTGCAGACAGAGACCCTTGACTAGTGCAAAGCAGACATAACCGCCATCCAAGAAGTGCGATGGAATTGGCCGGGCATAAGGAAGATGAAAAATTGTGACATCTTTTACGGCGACTGCTTCAGACAACAGAAACAACGCTTATTTGAGGTGATTTGTCATTAGAGGTAGACTCAGGGATGAGGTTATCAGCCAAAATTCAGTTAAAGAGCGTAAAATGACCATCCGCACCAGGGCTGAATTCGCCGACATAATAGGCTCGTAGCTCGTTAGTTGAACTCTACCCAGGGTTGACCCAGGTTTCCTTGACAACCCTATATGAGTTGTCAAGAAACCTGGGTTTTCTAATTCTCAACACACCTTAAATCATAAAATCACCACACATAATTGACATTTGAATAAAAATACTTGCCATTTGAAAGCCCTGTTCATTACCTAAACTCGTCGCATCAAAAACCTAGAGCGAGTTAAAGGAAAATCCAGGGCTCGAAAGCACTAAATTTGACATTCAAGGCGAGTTTGGATTTTTCAAAAAACGATTTGTTGCGACCACAAGCAACCGCAGGACTTCAACTAGCAAACCTAATATGTAATATGAGCCCATGACCCTACAAAAGAGAAAGACGAGAATTCCAAAGATTGTTGCTACAAGCTTGTGGTACCCGTGGTGTAATGGATAGCATGTCCGCCTGTTAATCCAGAGGTTCGAGTTCGAATCCCAACAGAGGCAAAAATGTTTTTTCTACGGGTATCGCCTTTCGCGAGGAATTGGCAAGTCCTTCGTTAGTATTCATTGCGCTTATTCGATTAGCCATCCATTCCCTCACAAGGTATGGTTGTGAGAAATGCGCTAGGCCCAGGGGCTCTTCGCTCTGTTGCGCCACCCTATTTATTTATTTTATTTTTAGTTGCTACGAGCTGCTCGAAGAAACTTGACATGACGAGAAAATCGCAACTTTCACGCAAAACTAGGGAAGGTTGAAATCTTTGGAATTACAATCGATAAGCATAGCCTACATGAAAAAACCTAAGGAAACGGACTTAGACTAGTCGATTTTGCTTGGGGGCAAAATCTTGTTGATTGTAAATGCACGCTCCCTTATATCAAAATTCCTTAAGGTACATGGCGATCCCCAGATCAATTAAGAACCAACCAAATGGACCATTTTCTAAGGGGTAAGCTTTGAAATTAATGAGGATATCCTTTTCACGACTCCCGCCAACCATATGAAACTATATCACGTCGGAAAGCTACAATAGATTGTAAGCGCCTTTTGCACCCTATGCTGCCAGCATAAAACATTTAAGACCAATGGCGGCAATGCCAACAAACAATGAGACCCGCATCTTCTTGGATCTTAGCACGCGGGTAAGAATAAAAATGTTTCTATGCTGTCGAATATCCTTCGAAGCATAACGTATTACCGGCACATTCGGCCTTGGGCTTAAGGTTACAAAATTTCCCATTTTTTTTTTGTATGTATCTTTTGTAACTGTATAGTTTGTCATATCTCTAATACGTGCTGACTTTGTTTTTGACAATTTGTTTTGTTTTCAACAGCAAATCATGTTTGTGGTTTTCAAAAACAAAATTTAAATATTAATAACAAGGATGGCAAGGATGGTTAAAGAGCGTAAAATGACCATCCGCACCAGGGCTGAATTCGCCGACATAATAGGCTCGTAGCTCGTTAGTTGAACTCTACCCAGGGTTGACCCAGGTTTCCTTGACAACCCTATATGAGTTGTCAAGAAACCTGGGTTTTCTAATTCTCAACACACCTTAAATCATAAAATCACCACACGTAATTGACATTTGAATAAAAATACTTGCCATTTGAAAGCCCTGTTCATTACCTAAACTCGTCGCATCAAAAACCTAGAGCGAGTTAAAGGAAAATCCAGGGCTCGAAAGCACTAAATTTGACATTCAAGGCGAGTTTGGATTTTTCAAAAAACGATTTGTTGCGACCACAAGCAACCGCAGGACTTCAACTAGCAAACCTAATATGTAATATGAGCCCATGACCCTACAAAAGAGAAAGACGAGAATTCCAAAGATTGTTGCTACAAGCTTGTGGTACCCGTGGTGTAATGGATAGCATGTCCGCCTGTTAATCCAGAGGTTCGAGTTCGAATCCCAACAGAGGCAAAAATGTTTTTTCTACGGGTATCGCCTTTCGCGAGGAATTGGCAAGTCCTTCGTTAGTATTCATTGCGCTTATTCGATTAGCCATCCATTCCCTCACAAGGTATGGTTGTGAGAAATGCGCTAGGCCCAGGGGCTCTTCGCTCTGTTGCGCCACCCTATTTATTTATTTTATTTTTAGTTGCTACGAGCTGCTCGAAGAAACTTGACATGACGAGAAAATCGCAATTTTCACGCAAAACTAGGGAAGGTTGAAATCTTTGGAATTACAATCGATAAGCATAGCCTACATGAAAAAACCTAAGGAAACGGACTTAGACTAGTCGATTTTGCTTGGGTGCAAAATCTTGTTGATTGTAAATGCACGCTCCCTTATATCAAAATTCCTTAAGGTACATGGCGATCCCCAGATCAATTAAGAATCAACCAAATGGACCATTTTCTAAGGGGTAAGCTTTGAAATTAATGAGGATATCCTTTTCACGACTCCCGCCAACCATATGAAACTATATCACGTCGGAAAGCTACAATAGATTGTAAGCGCCTTTTGCACCCTATGCTGCCAGCATAAAACATTTAAGACCAATGGCGGCAATGCCAACAAACAATGAGACCCGCATCTTCTTGGATCTTAGCACGCGGGTAAGAATAAAAATGTTTCTATGCTGTCGAATATCCTTCGAAGCATAACGTATTACCGGCACATTCGGCCTTGGGCTTAAGGTTACAAAATTTCCCATTTTTTTTTTGTATGTATCTTTTGTAACTGTATAGTTTGTCATATCTCTAATACGTGCTGACTTTGTTTTTGACAATTTGTTTTGTTTTCAACAGCAAATCATGTTTGTGGTTTTCAAAAACAAAATTTAAATATTAATAACAAGGATGGCAGTTTTTAACCGCTTGGTTCACTGGTCGGTAAATATGTGGGTTAGGGAACCACTTCTGCCGGGCAAGGGTCTGAGCACATTTCCAAGTTTATCTGAGGGACGATTTAAAACAAGTTCCAGGAGTCAATACCCAAGTATCTCTGCAGCAAGATGGAACTAGATATAGGAGAATTGTTTTCGTCTTCTCTGTGTAGGCACCAAAATTATTGCAAGTGTAGTTGACGTTTCCCATCCTCAATTTTCACATCGGAAAAAATTAAAGGGAAGTTCTGGCTATATTTTCTTAGGAGTTCCTACCCATCCACCCCAAGCAACTAAATACTGGTGTTTCTACTATCCAGTAGCCCCAGAATTAGTCCACCAAAATTGGATTCAGGCATAGGGACGTGGGTCTTCCAAACTACTCAGCGTTGCCGTTTCAATGGCCTTGTACGCATCTTTTGCTCTCTATAAGCATAAACATACGCTTTAACCCTTCAAACAAGTTTTGGTTTCTTTCATTCAAGGGCTTTGCTGGGGCTATCGTTATTTTACGGGATGGTTGGTTTTAGGGCTCAAAAGAAAATATTAGGACAGATGGAATCGGTGAGATCGGTGCATATTCATTCGGATATCGGAAGTATTTGGAGTGGTTGGAATAAGAGAGAGTATATCAGTCAGTAGTTTCTAACTGTACAGTGGGTTCATCTCCTGATAGCTATTCCCCCGGAGCTTTGAACTGCTCTTCACTTCGTTTTCCGCACAACTAAGTTGCTTCGAATTAGTGATACCTTCCCATCTACACCTAAAATAGGAAAAGGCCCTCTGAGGTTCTTGATATTCAAAGAAGGGATGACCTCGACCTTCACAGTTCCAACAAGTGTAACTACGAGCGTCCCTTTTTCTTCTAAGGTGGGACGCCACAATTTCAGGAAGACGATGGTCATTCTCTTCTCTCTCTTTAGCGACCATCTCCGAAATGGTACTTCGATGTGGGGGTGGCAAGGGTTACAGGTGAGTTTTCTGGGCCACTGTTTCCAGATTATTAAAGAACTTCTCCACCTTGCGGTTAATAGGTGTCGAAAGTTATAAACAGCATACCCTTACCCTGCTGCTTAACAATATTTTTCATCAAATCCATGATCTCCCTATCCGTCTTCGGAACTCTGAATCTGTCGTTGAGCTGTTAAACGGCGGTAAAAAATACTCTTTTAAGCCCTGATGACATTTCCATCAGCTTTTTTGCTGGCCGCATGCAGCATTCTTCTTTACATATGTTCTTATTTTAATGTTTAATCCCATCATTTTAGTTCTGTCTGCGATGATATTTTATCCTCATCGTGCGTAAAGAAGTTTCAATCCAAAAACACAATTGGAAAGCAAATCTCTGCTTTCGGAGTTTTATATAATTACGAATTTCCTAAAACTAAAACATCGTATTTTAGATTTTTGCCTTTTGGGACCACAGTGTGGCGGGGATTCATGCTACACCGAGCTTCTATAAAAATTCGTATATTATTTTCATTTATTTGCAGTAAACACTCTCAGATTATTTTTGGTCTTACAATTAATTGCATTAGATAAGCCTAATTGCATCTACATTCCAAATCATTAAAGTTAAATATAATTGCATTTTTCAACTTATCTTGAAGAGATTTGAAATAAATTTCAAGCACTACATAATCAACTCTCCAGCGAATTTGAGTGCAGCCTCGAACATGCATTTAATTTCATATGTGACATTACAGTACATACCCCCGAGTGAAGGCACAGCTTATGTTTTCTAGCAAACGGGGCCGCAGCTCTGCGGGAGCCCTGGAGTGGAAAAATTAGCAATTATGTTTAAGCAATACCAAATACGTTGCACGTTTTTGCAGCCTGCTTTTTACTGCTTTTCTTTTACTACGCTTAATTTAATTCAGGAACGGTTCATTCTGTAGTTTTTGAAAACTATAAAATTGAACGATTTGGAATACTTTCTTATACATAGTTACTTTCTATCAATCTGATCCTACTGACAAATAATGACGAAAATGTCGCAAAATGCTGGTTGCGCATAGTTTATTCGAATTCAATCGTGGAGAATTAATCTCAAGCAATATCGTATCACTATCTTTTCAGACCTTGCAAAAGCCTTGAGAGAAGGAGAAAACTACTGATTTCATTCATGAAAACAATACTTGCCCCTAGGACTGAGCAAAAACCCATTTATTTATTTTGTTATTGAAAATGGTATTCATTGAGGTTCTTTACGGCGCAGCGGCGTTGTAGCTCTCATCGACTTTGTTATCGCTGATAACCTCGTACGACCCTTTCCCGTTTGCATGAAAACAAATCAAATTAGAAAACTAACATAAGCTGTCTGATCGTGTTGTAAAACTCTCAGCCGGCATTCCTTCAGTGCATTCTCCGAATACTTTTTAGAATTGGATTACATTAAATCATGGAGGTATTGAAAATTCAGATTTGCGTTGTTTTTGTGACTCTGTTTGTTTTGACAATTTTGACAAACAGAAGTGAAGGATATTCAATTACGATTCCACCGGATCCAAGTAAGTGAAGGAGTTTGGCCAAGAGATGCAATTTACATTTTTTGTTTTGTTTTAATTAAAGATAATCCAGAAAAGTGTTTCTACCGCAATGAAGAGCTAAAGTTGGGAGTGGTGAGTGGACCATTACCCTGTCAGCAGCTAACTTGCAATGCCGATGGATCGGTGTTAGTGGAAGGGTGAGTATTGAATTGGATAGTCAATGGTTTTCAATTTGATTTGATTTTTTTTTTTTCAAGATGTGGAAAAATTCGCCTGGAAGATTGTAATCGTGGAGAAAGATTATATGCCGATCAACCATACCCAAAATGCTGTAAGCAGAGATTTAAGTGCAAACGATTAGATGGTACCTCGTACTATCAGGAAAATGATATAATTTAAGGTGTAACTTTGATTGACAAAGTCTACTGAAGTGTTATCAGTGCATAGAATAAGTTAGATTGAAAATAAGTGAAACAAAGAGATTGTGTTACGTACAAGTAAAATTAATTAAAACGTAAATCCGAAATAAGAAAACAAATGCGTAGTTCTTCATTGTATAAAAAAGCAGAGTGTAAAGTTGTCAATACAAACGAGGTTAAGGTTTCAATGAATGTCTTACGTGAGCTGTTAAACCTCAAAACCAATTTTTAGGCTTTAGGCTTTAAAACATGTTTTGCCTATAGTATATTGTCGTTTTTAGTCTAGTGATCGATGCAGACGCCAAGTTAAAACGGTGACAGTGTAAATATTCCTCTCCTTTCCAAAGATGGTTGTGAATGGATTTTATAGAAACTTATAGAGATTATGTTGAATAATTGGAAATTAGAAAAGCTGTGAAGTGAAAGTTATGGTAACATATAACAATACAGTGAACAGTTCTGGATTTAACAGATTTAACAACAGAATGGATTTAAATATTTTCATTCCATCACCACACATAAAAATGGCAGTGCATGGATACGTAAGAAATAACGTCATTTAATGCAATAATAAAATGCAATGGTCTAAGGTGACTTCCTTATGGCACTCTAGATAAAGCATTGAAAGAGTCCAGTAAAACTTTACAGGATGTTTTACTTGAGTGGCTTAATATCTCAAAAGAAGATTTTATCCAAAAAGTAAATAAATCATTATAAGAAAATTGGTCGACGACCATAAAGAAATTTGTGTAAGCGCCGCCGCTCCGTCTGATCCAAACTCATTTGAAGGCATTGAAACATTTAAGATAAACATGTTGATTTATTTTTATTGAATCCATGTTGTTGATTGTGGCTTCCATTCCTTTTCTTTTTTGACTACCTATTGCTGTTTCTTAAAATGATTTGTTCATCTTTCTTGAAAGCTTCTTTTTCTAAAGTAAGCTTTGTTTTAACTTTAAAGACTAAACGTAAAGAACATTTTTCTTCATTTATAGCAGCGACTCTTTCAATGATTTCAGTATTACTCAGCTTTTCTTGGTTCCCGTTTTTGCGAGAAAGTCATAGTTTGGCATTTGGAGGGGTTGAGAAGTTGAGACTAAGGCCATTCACATTACACCATGTTCCAAAGCTATCGATATCTTTTTGAAAAAGATGCGATCAGTAGAAAAATTTGATTTGAAAATTGTCTTATCGCCTGCGAAAATCAAAATTTTACTTTTAGAAGTGCATGAAATGATATCGACGATTGCGACAGTCAAAAGCAAAGGTTCAAAGTGAATTCCTTGTGGTACACCCCACAGAAAATTGAAAGGGTTCGAAAAGCTGTTCTGAAATTCAACTTGATACGTTCTATACTTCAAGGAACAAATCCATATAATAAATTCGATGGGAAAACCAAATGCCTTAAGTTTGTTAAATAAAGGGTCCGCCAAATAACTTTTTTTTTGAAAATGCTATAAAAAAAACTACTGAATATATTCAATCCTTCCGGTTAATAATAAAAAAATAATTTCATTCAAATAGCTGCCTCGGCTGGCCATGCACATTATCGATTGTGTGCAGCTGTATTTCACCAATGGCTTCACGAATATTGTATACTTTAAAGCGTCAATTGTCTCTGGCTTGTCGGCGTAGCACTTATCTTTAACGGCACCCCACAAATAATAGTCCAACGGTGTCAAATCGCAGCTCCGAAGTGGCCAAACAACATCAGCCCTGTGGCTGATAATGCGATCTTCAAAAACAGGGCGCAAAACATCGAGTGTAGCTTCGGCTGTGTGGTACGTAGCGCCGTCCTGTTGAAACCAAATGTTGCCAATATAATCTTCTACAATTTTTATGAACAAAAATTCGTTCATCATGGCCCGATAATGATCGCCATTGACTGTAACGGCCACTCCTTGCTCATTTTCGAAGAAAAATGGCCCAACTATGCTTCTGGACCAAAATCCGCACCAAACAGTGACTCGTTTTGGGTGTATCGGCTTTTCAATGTTTGCGTGCGGGTTTTCTGTGCCCCAATTTTGCTTGTTTACATACCCGCCAAGAATCAAAATGAGTTTCATCTAAATAGATGATTTTTTTTTTTGGCAAAATCGGCATCTTCTCTAAGTCGATTGCAGGCCCACTTAGCGAAGCGAAAACGCATTGGATGGTCAGTTGGCTTTTACATATTCATTTAGGGGAAGGATAAATTATCTAATACTAATTATCTGTCAAATCAGACATGAGCTAAGTGTTACCATTCACGAAATAAGCACTAGTTGAAAAAAAAAAAAACGTTAGATGGCGGGCCCTTTATAACACCATGAGAGAGTTGATCGAAATGCTTTGGTAAAATCAGGGTAAATACAATCCAGCTGATACCCATTTACAAGAAAGTTGGAGTATTTATGATAAAAAGGTAGCAGATTGGTTTATTGGTCGGCCTTCTTTGGTAAAGCCTTGCTAATAATATAATATTTTTTTTTATAAAACGAGAGGCAATCAGAACCAAGTTGTTCACAGAGTTTAGCACTTACGCACCAGAGCTTATCACTTATCAGCTGCTAAAATGAATCGCAAAGGCATTGCAAATATCGGCAGTATCCTTTAAAGCTGTATCACCGAGAAAGAAATTCGCTAGGCAAACATACGTGTTTTGGGGTTTTGAATTGACAAAGCACCAAAAACTTTTTGGATCATCTTTGAGAGAATGACCCATACGTCTTAGATAATAATTAGAGTAAAGAGTTTTGGAGAGCCTATTGAAACTATCGAAAAAACCAATGTACAAATGATGTCAATTGCAGGATGCGTGCCTCCTTTGATACAAACTTTCCAAGCCTTATTCCTCTTATTTCACGGGATCTTAAGCTCTTTGGTACACCAAGGCTGACAAAAGCTAGAATTTTACTTACACAATTTAAAATATTAAGTTAAAG
Source organism: Melanostoma scalare (assembly GCA_949752695.1). Classification (NCBI taxonomy): domain Eukaryota; kingdom Metazoa; phylum Arthropoda; class Insecta; order Diptera; family Syrphidae; genus Melanostoma; species Melanostoma scalare. The sequence goes on from OX456985.1 coordinate 63,654,034, forward strand.
CATTTGACTGCATCGCCAATGCCATCAGAAGCTGAGGTATTATGAATACCAGCTGGGTTTATAGTTCTTCAGAAAGCAAAATTCGCTCTACGGAAGTCGAACACATTAATGCGGTTATAAAATTTACTACTCAGATCGAAAGGCCCTGGGGCCTAAAGCACTTCTCACAACCATGCCTTATGAGGTAATGGAGAAGGCCTACTGTTTCCTGCCGTTTCCGTGCGGCTAGTCGAGAAAGTGCTTTTTATAGCAATTAATTTACTAACGCATAACTTAACAATTCCAAGCGAAATTCGATAATGTTTCCACATTTTTGGCTTCTGTTGGAATTCAAACCATGAACCTCCCGCGTAACAGGCATGCAATCTGAAAATCACGCCATTAGTAAAACATTTGGTTAATTAAAATCGCCCAACAATAATATAAAATTTTTCGGGCAAGACAAATCAACTACAATATGCTTAGACCAAAGATAGTTCAGTATAAACTGAAATAGAACTCTTAAAGAGGTATAAACGTAGAAAACATATATACTAGTTTTGTTCGAGTATTTTAAAAACAACTAATTTTTGACAGAAAACTCTTCCCGTGAGAGAGTAAACAATTTCCCCATGCTACACATTCTAGCCAAAGAAGTTACTATGAGAAGAAATGTGTGAACATTTTTTTTGATATTTCAAAGTTTCTGCGCGATGTGAAAAGATTTTTTTTTGTTTTCAATTGCAAATAAATTTATTAACTAAAATATTAATTAAAAACACACTATATTTAAGTCGCAGGACTACTGTTTTTAATAACCTCTTAGTGTTCGTATTGCGATAATCGGATTTCACATTTACATAACATCAACAACACAAAACCTAAATAAACCATAAGCACGTTCTCTTGCAAGTAAATCAATCAAATACTTTAGCAATGGTAAGTTCATTTAGAATATTTAACCAGCAACCTGTACAAATTCTTATAAAAACCTGTAAACTGTTTATTTGGTATCTAGGACGTTCTATAAAGACCGGCTGAAGAGTTTGAAAGCTATAGCGATGTCGAAGAAATGTGGGCTATGGAACATGGAAAACATCATTTATACAACATTCAGACAAGATTTCCCAAACTTAAGAATTGATGTGATTACGGATGAGGACCTGAACAGACTACTTAACAAAAAAATCAAATATAGAGCATTTATAGAAAAATTCAACAAACTAAAGGACTTTTCATATGGAACTCTCCTAAGATCGGAATCTTAAAAAGAATTCGCAACTGAAAACTCATTGCCTGTTGTTCGTGTGCAATTCTTGGTTATTGAAATAGCTAGGAACCGCGAAGGTTATATTGATGCTGTTTGAGAAAAGTTCAAACCCTAAGTTTTACCAATTTCAACACCGGTTGGGGAAGCGACATAACTTGTATCTAATTTGAACGTAACGAATTGTATAAAATTTAGACAAAATAAATATTTTGTAAGATTATGAAAGAATTGATTTTACGTTACTTGAAAATGATGAGTAGTCCAGGCGTAATTGTTACAAAGAGTATTGCCCCTTCCAAAGATTGGCAAGGACAGTGAAAGTACTTTAGTGTTATTAGAGGACCTAATTTTTTTGGACTTACGCCATTCGAAACCATCGAATAAAAATTAGGTAGTCTTTCCTTAATACCCAGTGACTTCGGGAATATCACAATAGAATCTGTTGACAAAAACCAATTCAGCCCGTTAGTTGAACAGAAGCCAACTGAATGGAACGTTTGATACGTTTACTTAATGTCGAATTCCTTTCACAAAAAAAATCGACTGCAGTCGACTGCAGTCAATTTTTTTTTTAAAGGAATTCATTTAGGAGGAAAAAAATCGACTTGCCGTCGATCTCTTTTTTGGGACGGATTTGCACACAGATTTTCACACACACAACAATTTTGACAGATCGAAAACGGCAAACAAAAACATCAGCATAGGAAAAAAATTAAAGGAAAGAGAATTGTTTTGTATTTTGTTGTGAATTTGGAAAACATTTGGTGAAAAAAAATATAAAAATTGTGTGCTTAACAATATGAATGTATTTGTTTTGTTTCATGGTACTTGTTTTTCTTCATAAGTCAGTTGGACACACATACATTCATAAAAGTGAAAATCGCTACTTTTTTAATTTCCTAAATACCCAAAAAAGAATCGAATTTAGTAGCGACTGCAGTCGACTGCGAATTGGTGAAAGGAAATCGACATAAGACAAAAAAGTCAGTTCAACTTTGACGTTTAAATTTGTGTAGCTTTTGTGTCAACAAAACGTTCGAGTACTTTTATGTACATACATAAACCACTCTCAGAGAAATTTTACCCCCACTCCTTAAAATTTTGCTGACGTCCAATTTCGGTGCACAAAGTACTCGAACGTACTATTAAGTCGAACGGAAAAATTATTTGGGAAGACTTAAAAACATTTCTTATTGAAGTAAAAGAACTGCCTCCAGCATCTTCTGGCTTTTCGTAGTGCCATGCCGGTCTTTTTGGTAAACTGAGAACTCTTGGCTTAAAAGTTCAGTGTCTCTATGGCTTACATAAACGAAGACGAGTTTCGGTCCAAACAAATATCTCATGCGAGAAAATATGGGAGTCTAGTTAGAGATTGGTTTTAGTTTTCGTACGAAGCCCTCTAACATTTTGGTAGAAGAAGGCCATTCTAATCAGTTTTTTGGAATAAATTGCGGTTCTGGTCTCATTTTATTTTTCTTGCGAATTGAAAACTCTTTTACGGGAGTATTAAAATTAATAGACCAAGATTAATTGCTGATCATAGTTTCAGAGAGAAAAAGAGGGCAATCAACTTAAAGAAGTAAGCTTTGCTAATTTTATGGCATTTGAGGTAGCTAACACAAAGATTACATTTTTTATCAACCAAATGCGTTTTAGCTTGTTCCGATTATTCATAAGTTTTCCCGAAAATTTTTCGCATCCTTACGACGTTCTTGCACTTGTAATCAAAGCGTAAGCTACCTGAACTTTGTGGTTTTTAATGATAACCCAAAACAGCAACATTTTACAGCTATTTCGAAGCAATTATAAGAAAATGAATCAACCCTAATAAAGATATTGATGAAATAGCGAAAAGTATAGTGATTTGTTAGAAGATTTACTTACAGCATTGGTTGACTATGAAAAAGCATTATATCGACAACCTGAGGGGATCCCAGAAAAAAGATATTCCAAAGGAATATGTGCGAATGATCCAGAATATGTATAAAGGAGCACTGACAACTGTCTCTATTCTTAATAATTTTGAGTAATTTTAAGAAGGACTTTTATTGCCACAGCAGCGAGAGCTTAGCGTTTTAAAAGGCAAAGTTCTTCAAAGATATGTTTGCAAATCTCATTGAATCAATAAAGAAATGTGAAATGGTCTCATTGATCAATAGTAGGGAGTAATGAGTATGTGATGTATGAACTTTCCCGATCTAAACATTAAGGTCGCGTTGGAAATCCAAATACATGTGAGTCTGAGTTGTAGTTGTTTTTTTAGCGTAGTAATTATAAGATCCTAAATAGTGAAAATCGTAATTGTGACGCAACTTTATCTTAAAAACTGAGCTCCTTTTAAATGTATGAAAATTTTTAAATTGAAAACTTTTTGGTGAGAAGATACACAGCTATAGTCAGTATTGTAAGCCGAAGCAACATTGTGGTAACACGTCAATGCCCTGAGCGTATTATAAGCATTCGTCAAAAGTAACCTTTAGAGACAAAACTCACAGGCTGCGACTCAATACCCCAAATTTTATCGGAGCAATAATAGGTTCGTTCGTTGAACTTTGCCTAGGGCTGACCCAAGTTTGCTTATTAAAAAACTTTGGTTTTCAGTTCTCAAAAAACGCTTAAGCAAAAAATCAGTACACATCCCTGTCATTTGAAGAAAAATACATGCCATTCGACAGCCCTGTTCATTACCTGTACTCGCCACAACAAAAATCTAGGGCGACTCTAGGGTGAGTTCAGGGAAAACCCAGGGCTCAAAAAACACACAAAACGCTTTGTGGCAACTACAGGCCAACCTCAGAGCTTCAACGAATAAACCTAGTAATAGCTTGAAAACCGAGGAGTCCCCACCCCTTTTTTAATTAACATACTAACCCTCTAATAGCCAGAGTACGGGACCTCAGTTGGTCTTCAAGACAGTTCGGATCATGGCTCACGTTAAACAGGCCAACTTCACTGTAAATACGTATCAAATTCCTTCGTTAAAAAGTCTCAATCATATAACAGTTCAACGATGGGGTGTCATTCTAAATCATCCCCAAAGTCATCTGCATCAACATCGTTAGTGAAATAAACAGAAGTTAATTCGTATCTGAATTTCGTTATACAATTGCGACCGCGAGATGTAGTTTCACCTTCCGGCTACATGAGTAAACAACAGGGGAGATTTATTGAGTGTCAAGTGCAATTGTTGCCCCGGTGTGAAAGACAAACGCTGTAAAGCACTACGTACAATGGATCCCGGTGTGTCTTGCACATGCCCCAACAATGTTCTGTTATGAAGAGTTTCCGCACTTGTGAGAGAACAAATTGAATCGCTGAGTTGTGGTCGTGGTGCTGCCGCGGAGTCAAGACATTCCTGGAACTTTTCCTTATATTGTCATTTCAAAAATTGAATCCAAATAATTAAAATTAAATAAATACTACTGCGTCATTCACACCCAATACCCAACACTTAAACAGATCAACCCAAACGGCAAACGAAGAGCAATCAACTTGGATTTCGCTTCTCGACATCGTAACTGCCAAAGCAGAGCACTGTGACTGTGACATTTATTATTTGGGGCGAGCGCTTTAGTTTCGAGTGACATTTCGTACGGTCAAGTGTCGTGTTGATATGGCGAAGTATATTTTAAAAATTGTTCTGATAGTTGGTCTAGCAACTGCTACCAGTGCATTCCTTACGCATGGATATTCCGTATCCTCGGCTATGCCATCAGATGACTCGAATAACCATGTTTTGAGTATGTTAGTCGTGAGTGTTTCCAATGGACTTTCGTATACATAAATTGTACTTACAGGAACATACCGTCGTTGTATGTGGGAGCAATCAAAGCTCCTACCTCGGCGTTTAGTCCTGCTATCCTTGTGCTCGAATTTGTTTTGTGAGAACAACCAACTGGTACCGCGATCAAGGTCTATTTTTGTAGTGGAAAAAGTAGCTAGACACAACGAGTAGATACAGATTTTTATTTTTTTGTTTTGTTTTTTTGTTTGAAAAAATCCAAAAGTTCTTTGTTTTTGTATTAATTGTGATTTGTTTTTGCTTTTGTTTTTTTTTTCTAATTTATCTTTCTGGCTCACGAATGCCTCTTAGCTGTTTGGACATGTTGCCCGACCAATGCATTCAAGGGGATGAAGAAGATTTGATGTACAAACCGTATCCAGATTGCTGCCCTGTGTATTGTAACTTGAAGCGAAGATTGAATCGTTTGAAGTCGATGCTGTTTCGACATCGGATACTGAGTATGCCATCACAGAGTGTCGTCCTTAACGACCTGAGTTGAAATTTTGGAAATTTGATGGAAAAAGACGCTTTTTATACTCAGAATATGAATTAAACTGATTAATTTTTTATTGGAAGTATTTGTTTATTTTTTTTTATATATAGTTTGCAATTGACTCGGAGTGTGACAAGCGAATATACTATCCGAAGATATGTGCACGTCGAAACTGTTTTGTAACTTTTAAGACGACAATCATCTAAATTCTAGGTTTACTACAAAAACCTTTTGCAGAATTACCGCAACAGTGGTGCGAGCAAAATTCGCTTCTTATCACACAACATCAGTCTGCTGTTCATTTATCGACTTCAATTCGTTCAAACACTGATGAAAGAATGTCAAATTGTGGTAATAAAAGTGAAGTGAGAAGTAATTCCAAAGAAACATAATTCAGTCACGTATTACTCGATCACGTGTGCGGTAATTCGACTCTGTTTAAAAATTTAAGAGACAATAGTAAAATAGCTATCGTTCAATCTCCGAAAGTGAAGTAATATAAAACATTCTTTTGACGATACAATCGGCAATAGACGATTAGACGATAACGGTCTAAAAGGTTACGGAATCCAGACCCTGCTTGTTTAGTAAAGAGAACTTCTTGTTTGGCAGTGGGTCGTATGTTTAATATGCAGTAAATTCTTCTACCGATGAATTTCTATGTATTTACTATTTTTAAAGTGCATAAAAATGCAGTAAGAGCCGAAAATAAAGAAGTGTTTAATTTCTTCAATAGTACTTGCTTTTTCGGATGAACTTTTTGAGTGAATACATATTTTCGTATGCCTAAAAAATAATAGTTTTCTTTTTATAGATACTGGCACATATTGCGAGTGTCGCCTAACATTCGATACGACAAGGTTCGAAAACTTCGATAAATTTTCCTTTGGTATTGCGTATCTCTATCGACAAGGATTTTTTTACTGTGAGTAGTGAAAGTAGCCATTGTGAATAAATCCTATAATTTGACATTTGAGTTAGTTTCTGTGATAGTCGAACGCAAAAATACAGACGATAACGAACGAATCCAAAATTGAAAGTATCGAACAATAAGAATACGCAATACAAAATTTCATTTTCGATGTTCGACTACCGACAACCGTCGCGTCGTTCATTGACAACCAAACGACACTCCCAATAAGGCCGCTTACTAACCTAGGTCGGCATTACAGTTCGGGATTAAATTGGGCATCAACCAACATACTTCGACGACGACTTCGATTTCTGACGAGAAAGAAACTGGAGAGAGCAGTTTTGCACTCCAAGTCGGTTGAGGTCTTCTTGCACTTTCTTGCGCCACCTTAGACGAAGTTTTCTTCTTCAGCGATTTCCGTGCAATGTGCTCTCGAAAATCCGTCGAGCCAGAGCGCTGATATCCAAGCTATTGTTGTCTCGCGATACGCACTATTAGCTATGCTCATGGCGCGGTACAGCTCATACAGCTCTTCACTGTATCTTCTTCTCCACACATTGTCTTCGCATACGGGACCAAAGATCATTCGGAGAATTTTTCTTTCGAAACGACCGCTTTCGACTGAGGACTGTCATGACTAAGGGGCTCGGCTAGTGTCTCATTTTCAAAAAATCGATTTTTTTTTTTCGATAGGTAAACGTTTCAAAAATGATGTCCTAAAATATTGGAATGATGTCTTGAATATTTTTGAAAAGCATCTCGGGCGCTCGAACTCCTGCTCTGAAAACTTTAAACGCGTTTTTCTCAAAACTGCTTTTTTCAAATTTGCCGCTGCTGTAACTCACGCAAATATTGACGAATCGTCTTGAAATTTTAACGGCATACTTTCCATATGTTTTTACATACAGCCATTTACAACTTTTACGATCGGATGAAAATTGTAATTTTGGCAGCCATCAAAAGACTATTTTTTTGGCGAAATTTGGACTTTTTTTCAATTTTACTTTTTCACTATAATTATAGATGGCTGTATGGGAAAAATAGTCTTCTTTAACGCCATCTTTTTCTTTTCCTGTTACAGGAAAATTAAAAAAAAATTTAAAAAAAGCGACAAATTGACGTCTTATATTTTCAAGGAGTTAAAGAAATGGTCCATATCTCTCTTGGATTTCGATATTTCAACTCGAAATTTCGTGAAAACTTACATGAATATATGTATAATAAATTCCTAAGATTACGTTAGTTTGGCACAGAATATTTGAGGCTATAGTTTTTTTTTACACGTCAAAAAATCACCTGCATTTGAGCTCGAGAAACTAGCCGAGGCCCTTAAGGTTTGTTAAAGAGTTACCTTGGTTCTTCTAGACAGAGAGAGTTTTGTTTCTCGATTGCCTTCTTAAACCAAAGAAGCAATGGTTGGCAAGAGTAATTTCCGTTTGATCTCCGCACTGAGGTTGTTTTTCGTGTCTATAGCGGATCCTCGGTAGACGAAGTCCTGTTCTATCTCGAAGTTATGTCTGTTTATTATAACGTTTTGTCCAATTCGTCAAAGTTCTGTGTCCTTGTTTGATGACAGCATATACTTCGTTTTGCCCTCATAAGCTATATTGAACCCATTTTTACCGCTTCTGTTTCAACCGTGATGTCGTAGGTGCTCGAAAAAGCACGGCTTTAAAGTCGATGTAAAGATGGTGAATAAATAAATAAGGTGGCGCAATAGAGCGGGGTGCCCGGGGCCGAGCGCATTTCTCACAACCATGCCTTGTGAGGGAATGGAAGGGATCTACAGTGTTCTGCCGTTCCCGACCGGCGAATCTCGAAAGCGCTTTTCATGGGAATGTATTTACTAAGGGAGGACTTGCCAATTCCTCGCGAAAGGCGATACCCGTGAAAAATTTTTGGCTTTAGTTGGGATGGTGTATATCGACAAGATCTTAACAAGATCTGCCGAAATGTGAAAAATTGGTCTATTGTGGACTTTTCTGGTCTTAAACCACATTAACAAGGACCTATCAAGTTCTTGACGTGACGTTTCAGACGTTCACATATTACAGCAGCAGACAAGATCTTATACGCGGTGCTAAGAAGGCTTATTCCTCTACAATTGGCGCAATTACGAGGATCTCCCTTTTCTAGGATCGGGCATACGATATTGAGGCTCCATTCATCGGGCATGCTTTCTTCCGACCATATCATGCAGATCAGCTGGTGCATGCTCCTTTCCAACTGGTCTCCAGCTGTCTTGAAAAGTTCGGCATCAAGGCCATCTGCACCTGCAGCCTTATTTGATTTGCATATGGCAAGATTAACTTCTTCTGTGTCAGGAGGACGGCATTCTTGATCATCGTCCAAGCTGAATGGGGCATTCAGCCTGACAGCGGAACTAGTGCTTTTATGGTTTAGATATATGTTTCCCAGCTGGTCTTAAGAAACTTGAGCTCGGGGGTTTCCGACCTGGCAAGATCTTCTGACCCTTTGGTAAGACTTTCGAATCTCATTCCTGTAATGGCATCTCCGGGGTGAATTAAATCATTTTTCACACCTTACCACTGAAGACAAGTACTCGTAAAATCCATTGCTGTGCAGGTTATACGATTGCTGAGTTGCGACTTAAACACATCCAATAGCAGAGCATTAGGAAAGTTCACACTGTACAGTTAGATGGACAGATTTTGGCCATTAGTAAGGCTTTCATATATTTTTGATAATTTCGTTTTAGGATGAGGTCTGACGACAAGTCACTGATAAGTCGCAAATATCATTCAGCAGGTCAACACCCAACAGACAACAGTCTGACCAACTGATTCTATAATGTTAACTGCCCTGTTGTTATAAAATGTTTTCCACTGTTGCTAAAGTCTCCGAAGCAAAGATTTTATTTTAATAGTTAGAAACCAATTTTGCTTAGTAGATATATTTTAATGTGATTTATTTCAAATTCATGTCCTCAGAGAATAACCATAGAGTCAACTTACGCAATATAGGGCTGTTTTGCCTACTAGCTTAATAAGACCGGGAACCCACGTTTACCAAAGCCTTCTTCTAGCAACACTAACAGGATGGGTAAACTGTCAACTTGGCATTTTTTCGTCAACTGTCAACTGAGTTGACAAAAAACGCCGAGATGATGGAACGAAACGCGTCGCACCTAGACCTTATAACTAAAAACAAAAAAAGATGTAACATAATAACAAAATCTAATAAAAACTTATATTTTAAATTTATCTTTTATTTATTTCTTATTAATAAAAAAGAAAAAATAGTGTCTGGTTCAAAATCTCTTTTATTGATTATCAAAAACCAAAAGAGTTATTATTATTAGTATTTATTATTTATTAATGAGGAGTATGAGGAGCGGCGTACCCCACAGGCGGATCACTAGTGTGAAGCAGAAAAGTGGGAGAGTTGTGATCGCTTCAAGATCACTACTCGTAACGACGGAAATGGAAAGAAGAAGAAGAAGAAGCCAAATGAAACAGAAAAAAACGAAAATACGAACAAGAACAAAGAGCAACGTCAAGTTGTTGCAAGAAAAATATTACCCGTGCAACAAAGGGTAGCTCTTTTTGTTGGTCTCACCTTTCCGAAGTTTTGTTCTCTTTTGCTCTTATGCTGTTCGGAGTTGCATGTAATGTAACCAATTTCACCCAGTAATATCAGACTTTGATATCGTCTGAGTTTTTAAAAGTAAAGGGTGTTTTCACCTATGGGCAGCTTCTACTTAGTACGTAAACATGAAAAAATACAAAGATGTTATATATTTAAGCAGGAACAACATAGGAATGCTAACTGGTTTCCTAACTAGACATTCCAATCTAAGGAAACACCTCAAAATAAATTCTGATACTGTAACAAACAGGAAGAATCTCCGAGCCATCTCTTCGAAGACTGCGATGGTCTCATGCACCAAAGGCATAAGTTCCTAGGATATTACTACACAACCCAGATTATTAGTTTCATCAAAGAGACTAATCTGGAAGAAGTACTTTAATGGAGGACTACCACTTCATTAAGCAAGGGACACAACAAATCAAATCACAATACGAAACCCCAAAACTATTCATTCATCAATTAGTGAAAAGTGATAAAGTTAAAAATATTTTCCTTTCAACTGCTGCCCTAATGAGTTGTTGCCATGAGCCCCTGGTAAGTGCTTTAAATATTCGTTTAATTAAAAAGCAAAATAAATTGAATTACTTGAAATTTTATTTTTGGTTTCAAAAAAACTTATGTACATAAATATTTGCAATATTTTTAGGTAAGTTAAATTTAAAATAAATAAAAAATCTTATTTTAATTATTTGGAGTTACGTCTCATCTCAAAGGCAACCACAACTTTTAGCCACACTGTTTGGATATTTACTCAAATTCACACTATCCTCATTCAGATAGTGCAAAATTGAAATCGATCCCAAGACAGTTGGCACACAACATGGCTTTGGCAAGTTCGGTTGTTTCAAGTGCATCAGTGTCTGAACGATTGCGTGGTTGGTCGCATTCATTTTTGAACCCAACGGAAAATTGCAATCTCCACCACAGAAATAGGCTTCAAATTTCTTAGGAGCAATTACCCAGTCATGCATCTGCAGATCCCTGAAGTCAATCGAAAAATTCATCCGCTCACAATTCTTTGGGATTACATAGCTTTCTGCTTCGTAGTGTTGTGGATACTCACTAGACGAGTATGTCTTTCTCCTGCCCATGTCTCGTTTTACACGCATATGCTGGATTTTGTTTAAAAGATCCGGCCCGTTGAAGTACCCAATGATGAATGGTTGATTTTCTTCGGTTCCAGATGTATCGATCAATCCTATGTCACTTGGGGTAACAATATCACTCTCTGTTACATGTTCGTTGCTAAGTCCGGTTATTCTAGTAGAAACAATTAACTGGCTTCCACTTTGAGTCGAACTCTTTAGCAGCCATTTGGACATGGTTTTCGTAACATTAGCTCTTAGCCAGCCTTTGAACGTAGTTGTTGTGGTGAAACTGTTGACCAATTTTAAGTCGATTTTCTGTAACTTTCTGTTGAGGATCCTCTGGAACACCGACACGGTGACATTTCTCTCCGATGAAAATGTTCTTCCAGATGTAGGATTTTGGAATACTCTCAACTCGGCCCGTACAAGCTGCAAGTCAATTGGCACATGGTTTGTGTTAAAGCTGACAGTCAAGCCGTAGGTTTTTGATTGCATTTGAGTAGACCTTGGTTCTGAAACAAAAATCATATATTTGAAGAATTTATGCGGCTTTCAAGATGACCATGACTTACTTTTACTCGAGAAAGTTATGATATTATTGCAGTTTTCGAGAACATATCGGTCCTCCATGTTGATAAGAGTGCTTCTGGTAACCCGATTGTGGAGTGCAGAAACGTTTGGATCTTCTTCTTCAACTACTGAGTTGTAAGCCTCCAGTAGAAATTTTGATGCAGCTTTCCTACAAAAAGAATGCTTACTCACTTTTTATTGGATTAATAATGTTTTTTAACTTACTGGAGCGATAAAGGTTTCCTCATCCTTTTAGGACGCTCACTAAGGCCTAACAAGTCGGCCATTTCAAGTTGAAATTCATTCTCGGAGCTGTCCATAGACTTCATAACTACCGACTGTTCAAGCCTTTCGTCAATGAAGTGAGGAAAGTTGCTAAAAGCAATCGCGGCTTTTGAAAAACAAAAAAATAAAACAAAAATGTTTTGAAAAATCATGTTGAGATGTTAGCTCTGAGATGTTTAATGTACAACTTGCCTGAAACTTAACCTGCGTCCTTTTATAAAGGAAAATTCCAAAAGTGAAAGAGAATAAATTAAAGAGATTAAGTTTGTGTAGAGTGTTTTATAAAGAAGCATAGAGGAAGAGGAAGCTTGGTTGCAGTCCCTTATTCCATGAATTTATTTTCTATCAATTATAGTTAAGATTAAAAAATAAATAGGGTGGCGTAACAGAGCGAAAAGCCGCAAGGCCTAGCGTATTTCTCACAACCATGCCTTGTGAATGAATGGGGAGTACCTACAATTTCTTCCGTTAAGAACGGCTAATCAAGAAAGCGCTTTTCGAGGCAATGAATTTACTAGGTTAGGTTAAAATGGCTGTCAGGAATACAACTGACACACTTAGACCAATATTAGATCCATTGTGATACCATAAAAATTGTGCGAGGAAGTACCTCACTTAACAAAACCATTTGGAGCTTTTAATAAAGCGAAGGAGATGCAGGGGATCTGTGTTCACCAGATCGCTTGGATCATCAAGAAATTATTTTCCTAGATGCCGTTTTCTTTTAAAGCAGAGTGCAGGACATGAGCAGAACATGAATTGTCTCCTCCTCCTCCTCCTCCTCATCTAAGCAACTTCTGCAGAAGTCATTTGAGGGAACGCCAAGTTTTATGGCGTGTCTTCCAATCAGACAATGTCCGGTGATGACATTGATTACAGAGCTAACTTGCAATCTGGTAATGGATAGCAAATGTCTTGTGCATTTTGGATCTAGTCCCGGCCATATCCGTTTTGGTGCCACGCACGTAGTGATATTGTTCCACCTTTGATTTGTTCTGTCCATTGCCTCTTGCTTTAGCATAAGTTTACATGTAGCGATTGGTATACCAATATTCAACCTGCTGGTTGAGATCGGCAGACGATATCTCTGTGCCCCGGCACCCAAATAAGGTGAATATTGATGTGCCCCGGCACCCAAATAAGGTGAATATTGAACTGTTCAGCCATCTCCCTAAGAGATAGGCGACAGTTAAGGGCGGTCACTGAGTTCGTAGAAACAGCGCCGAGTGATTTGAGGGCTGCTTGACTGTCTGGGAAAATCTGGATATTCGCTGAGGATATCACGTTTTCTTTTAGCCATGATCTTTGATCGCCAGAATTTCCGCTTGGAACACGCTACAATTGTTTGGAAGGCGGAACGAGAGACTTACGTTAAGTCGGTTTGAGTACACCCCGCAGCCTACCCCTTCTTCGGTTTTTGAGCCATCTGTATATAAATGAATTGAATCATCTCTTAAAAATACTTCGTCTTCCCAGGTCGTTCTCGGTGGGATTGAGACTTGGAACTTATTATCAAAAACCAATTGGGGGATGGTGTAGTCGGAGTGACAGGGGATTGATCCGAATAAATTCAGGATTGTAGCGTGACCGATGTTGTTATCGGTCAATTGGTAGATAACTCTCATACGAGTGGCTGCACTGGCGGCCATTTGTTTGCTGAAGATAATCTAGTGGTGTGAGGTTAAAAAGTGTATTTAGGGCAACTGAGGGTGTTGATCTCAGTGCTCCGCTTATACACAAACCGGCTGTTCGTTGAACCTTGCTTAAATTGTCGCAGTAGGTCCTTTTATCAAGAGCTGTCCACCATACCACTACTCCGTATGTGAGTATTGGTCTGATGACCGCGGTGTCGAGCCAGTGGGTGATTTGGGGGGAGAAACCCCATTTATTACCAATGGCTTTCTTACAGGAAAATAAGGCAACGGTGGATTTCCTGATTCTTTCCTGTATATTGGCTTTCCAATTTAGCTTTTTGTCTAGGATTATACCTAGATATTTGGCTTCGTTTGAAAGTTCAAGTGGGATTCCATTAATTGATGGAGTTATTAGTTGAGGAATTTTGTATTTCCTGATGAAGAGAACGAGTTCAGTTCTTAGGGTTGACCCCTATATCACATTTTCCCGCTACTAGTATATTTAGAGCGGTCTTCATCAGATCCGTAAGGACGTGTGGATGTTTGCCAGATACCGCAATGGAGACGTCATCTGCATATGCAATCACTTTGAATCCCTCAGCTTCTAAGTCAACTAGAAGTTCATTGACGACTAGATTCCATAGAAGAGGGGATAGGACTCCGCCTTGCGGTGTTCCTCTACTGACAGATCTCTTTGCAGAGAAGTTTCCTAGAGTAGAGTTGATTCTCCTGCTTTTTAGCATTAGATTTATCAACTCCACTATGGAACCATCTACTTTGAGCTTCGTCAGTGCCTTTGTAATTGCAGAGTTGCAGACGTTATTGAAGGGGCCCTCTATGTCGAGGAAAGCGGCCAGAGTGAATTCTTTGTGATGGAGGGAATATTCTATAGTACGAACCAGGGTGTGTAGGGCCGTTTCTACAGATTTTCCCTTACTGTAGGCGTGTTGTGCTGTAGATAACAAGTTTAGGATCTATAGCTATACGCAGGTGGATATCAATAAGTCGTTCTAAACTTTTTGGAAGGAAAGATGTTAGACTTATTGGTCGGAGATCTTTAGGGTTTACGTGGGATGATTTCCCAGCCTTATAGGTATAAATACAACCTTGACCTCTCTCCACTGAGTGGGGATAAAGTTAAAGGTGGTACAGTCGATGAGAATTACTTCAAGGACAGGGATAATGATATACGTGGCCTTTTGAAGTTCGGCTGGAATTATACCATCAGGTCCAGGGGATTTGTATGGATCAAAGCAGTTAGTGGCGCTCAATTAGTTTTTCCCTTGTAATCAGATCGGGTTTGCTTGTTATTATGCTACCTGATTCTGTGGAACCATAGTTGCATAAGTTCTTAGAGCTGTCTGGAATGAATTTACTAACGGAGAACTTTTTTTGAAAAATGGAACTTTATTTGATTAATTATCACTAATCATCTTTTTACATATTTAAAAACAAAAATAATTTTATGAATAGTGATAATGGACCAATTAAAGATCCAATTTTCAAAAACAAATTTAATAGACCCAGCTCAACTCAATAATAACTTTGCTAACAAATATTTTTGTTTCTTATTGATTTTTGCACAAATAATTTTATTTAATTTATAAATCTCACTGACGATAGAAGCATTGCCTACCAAATGTGCATTTGAGGAAATATAAAAAGTTTTTTAATGCTGGGTTTACATCACATGCATCTGCAAGTGCAGAAGTGCAGAAAAGTAAAGCGGGACGGATGAAGATTATAAAACACAAAAGTTAAAAAGTCCCTGTCCATACGTGTTATGCCCATAACGTTATATCGGTTGTTTCTGGGCAAGAGGGGTGAGGAAGAAAGGGACTCGATGCGCAAAATGAAATCTGATTTATCTGCCTAAGCAGTACACATTGCGTGTCCAGACGGGTTATGCTCATAACGTTATGCTTTTTTCAATACAATTTCCAACAAAAAAATGGAGAACTTGTGCGAGGAATCATAACAACGTTTGGACACTAGGTGTTATCAGCATAACGTTAACAGCATAACCCGTCTGGACAGGCACAAAGAGAGACGAATAGGATTATGGCTGCGGATGAGGGATTATGGGATGAGGGATTATGAACATGTTCATCTGCACCCATAATTTTTCATTTGCAGCCATAACTAAGGAAGTGCAGATGGTGCGTTCCCTCTCTATCAGACAAGTCTGAATTTTACATCTTGTGTCTTTTTCCGTTTTTCATCTGCACTTGCAGATGCATGTAAATCCACCATAAATCCACCATAACTGTTAAATTTTTTTTTAGTAATCTTTTCATTGTATTGTTAAGTGAATCAATTTATTTTCCATCCAAATCTATAGAGAAGACTGATGAGAATTGTATAAATAGCTGACAGCTACTTCTTGATTTGAAGTGAGAATCCACTCAAGAAGCACTGACACATGTTACCCAAATGTCAAAAAGAAAAGTTTCCACAGGAAATATTTTTTATGTGCTGTAGGTGTTTCACTCACATAAAGCCAACACGAAAATTTGAGCAAAAACGGTTTTAGGTGCTCCATTGGTTTTCAAAATGAGTGCTTTCCCGAGTGGAACCAATAGAAAGTGCCATTAATATCTTTCTTACATATGTCGCTTTCCATTGGTTTCACTCGGGGAAGCAATCATTTTAAAGACCAATGGAGCACCCAACATTTTTTTTATTCATTTTAACGTAATTGCCTTCGTGTGAGTGAAACAATTTTTTGATGCTACAATCATCAAAAAATTGTTTCATTTTGTTTTTGGTTTGGGGTTATACCTTTTTCACTATTGTGAAAAAGCTGTCATTTTGGCAACTCTTTCGGTTCTTAGTCCCTGTCCACACGTGTTATTCCAATAACGTTATATCGGTCGTTTCTGGGTAAAAGGGGTGAGGAAGAAAGAGGCTGGATGCGCAAAATGAAATTTGATTTATCTGCCTAAGCAGTACACTTGGCGTGTCCAGACGGGTTATGCTCATAACGTTATGCTTTTTTCAATACAATTTCCAACAAAAAATGGAGAACTTGTGCGAGGAATCATAACAACGTCTGGACACTAGGTGTTAACAGCATAACGTTAACAGCATAACCCGTCTGGACAGGCACTAATAAATGATAGTCGTCTTAAACTTTACGGAATCCAAATCAATTACAAATTTCTAAAATAATTACAATATTCTATTAACGCAAGTTACTTACCCTATTTATGATCTTCTCACCAAATCACAGATGGCGCAAGAAGAACACTTTGAAAGCTGTCAAATCCTGCTGTCATCTCCAAAATTTTTCGGAACCAATTTTCTGATGATGGTGTAAAGAGAACTTATAAAATATCGAGCAGAAAATATTAACATACAATCCTAAAATCCAGGTAACATTCAAAAAACAATAAATCTAATCGCACCTCTGCCTTGTCGCATACAAATCTTGCCTAAACACCTACAATAAACCAAACCCAAACAAACTTTTCAACTCAGGTTATGTGATGTAACAACAATGATTTCGTTTGATTACTTTTAGAACTATGGCATCCGTATTCCGATTGGGAATAGTTCGTGTTATGGGAGGCGGCTCATCGACTAGCCTATTCCAGAACTCAACTTTGCCCGCCATCACCCAGTCCTGCAGCATTTCAAGTAAATCAATGCGTGGTGGACCTCGTATCCCCAAAGCCAAGCCCTATCCATACCTGGAAAAGAAATACGGTGTGTTCCAGGCAATGTTTGACAAAACTAGTCACCGAATGGATGAAAACTCAAAACTGATCTGTGTTGAGGGTCCCATTGCCGCTGGCAAGTCAAAGCTAGCCAAAGAGCTCGCCGCCGAACTTGACATGTTGTACGTGCCTCCTGCAAACATGGATGAGGTATTTGTCAATCACTATGGCTTCGATATGCGCAAGTTAGACGACCAACTGCCAGAAATGTGCCGCAGCTTTGATGAGAAGAACTTCTGTCGGAATCCCAATCATGCACTTGCAGCACAGTTCCAGATTCGCATGTACATGATTCGATTTTCTCAATATATCGACGCTTTGGCTCATATTCTATCAACTGGACAGGGTGTTGTGATGGATCGCAGTGTGTATACGGACTTTGTATTTCTTGAGGCAATGCACAAGAATGGTTACATTTCCAAGGGAGCCCACAGTGTTTACCATGAAATCAAGCAGAACACCATCAATGAGCTATTGAGACCCCATTTGGTTATCTACTTGGATTGCCCTATTGACGTTGTCAAGGTAAGATTATAGTTAGATAGTTGTCAGACATGTACACATATCCTTTTCCTTTCTAGAAACGTATTAAGGCACGCAACTTGGACTATGAAGTTCAATCAAAAGTGTTCACAGATGCCTATCTCTCAGACATGGAAACATTCTACAAACAACATTTCCTGAAGACCATTAGTACTCATTCTGAGATTCTGGTGTACGATTGGACTGCCGAAGGTGAGACCGAAGTAGTTGTTGAGGATATCGAACGTATTGACTTCGATACTTTCGAGGATTATTTCTTCAACAAAAAGATGAAGGATTGGCGATTCCCATTGGAAACGGAATGGTGCGAAGCAAGAATCAAATACTGCAACGAAAAACACACTTTAATGAGTTACTTCAATGTCCCTCGCTTTGACGTTCCAGAGCTTTTGCGTGACCCTGATGGTGGCAAAATATGGCGTGAAGTCATCTTGAATGTAAGTGCATTTGAAGAATCGATATTAATTTTAGCGATTTCTTGATTGTTTTGCGTATTGTAGGCACCAGGCAACAAATATCTTAAGGGTTACAATGAGGACATGGGCGACAAGGATATTCTCACAAAGAATAAACTGCCATTCCGTGAAGGACACTATTTGTAAGATAAGATGTTGAGTGTTTCACGTTAATTGGTTTAAATAAAGCGTTTTGTTAGTTTGGTGGATTCCAAGACAAAACTAATGAAATACTTGCGTATTGCTTTTTCTTCTAAAATTCCTGTGGATTCTCGCCCCACTGGTTTTGAGGTAATGAAACTACTTCTGAATGAAATGTTTTTGGGAATGGGGCTCTCTGTCAAACAATTGTTGAAAAATCTTCGTTTGGAATCGGCCTGACCGTGTTTTCTGCTTTTCCTTGAATTATAAATGAGTTTCTTCTTCACTTTCACTCATTTTCGAAAAAGAGTCAATTACACGAGGGTACTATTTTTTTCAGCAAGAAGACTGTCTTCTTTGGCACCCTGAATTCGTTCTTCCCACAGCTTTTCATGTCTACTGTTAAAAAAACAATTGCGCGATGTCCACAATTATAAATTTTTGACACCAAGAAGGACAGCCGTTGCTAGTAGTCTAAGAGCTCACGGCAGATTTTTGTCGTGAACGGAAACTAAATGATATTTAGGCAAAAGTTGTCTTTGAGAAGGAAATAACGAAATAGAATGGGCCGTGGAATGGAACCACATGAAGAAAACAACGAAAGTAAAACTGCATTGAGTCATTCAAGTTATTTCCGAAGACGAATAGGTTCTGTTAGTTTGTTCCAATTTTTATTTTTAAATTGACTTGAAACATAGAATTTTCCGAAAGTCGTTAACTGCCCCCATCAGTTTGGCAATTCACTGTACTTTGTAACACCACAAGACTAGCACAAAATATCTTGCAAGCCAAATAGATAGTAGGAGTAGCGCCTTTTGTCTTTTCCTTAAGAAAAGATTGCTGCTTAACTCGCAAGGAAAGGCATAGCTCACCAACAGCACTATTGAATTAATTTATTTGAAGGAAATGAAGATGAAGCTTATCATGGTTTTGTTTTGGTTGCTTAAGAAAGTAGGACGTCGTTTACGATGAAGTAAAAAAATATTTCCTAGGTGCCTGTCCAGATGGGTTATGCTGTTAACACCTAAGTGTCCAGACGTTGTTATAATTCCTCGCACAAGATCTCCATTTTGTGTTGGAAATTGTATTGTGTTGGAAATGTGTTGAAGCATAACGTTATGAGCATAACCCGTCTGGACACGCAAAGTGTACTGCTTAGGCAGATAAATCAGATTTCATTTTGCGCATCGAGTCCCTTTCTTCCTCACCCCTTTTGCCCAGAAACGACCAAGAACGTTATTGGAATAACAGGTATGGACAGGGAACAGGAAAATGTCAGTAGGTCTGTTCGTTGAACTTTCCCCAGGGTTGACCCAGGTTTTCTTGACAACCCCATGAGTTGTCAAAAAAACCTAGGTTTTCCAGTCCTCAAAAAAAACTACACCACAAATCACCACACATCCTTGTCATTAAAAAAAAATACATGCCATTTGACAGCCCTCAAATCGCCACAGCAGAAAGCTAGGGCGAGTTTGGGGAAAACCTATGGCAACCCTAGGGCTCAATAAACTCTCAATTTGACATTCAGGGCGAATTTAGGTTTCTCAAAAAACGCTTTGTGGCGACCATAGGGCAACCCCAGGGCTTCAACGAACAAACCTAGTATGTACATCAAACGAAAAATTTGGGTTCCTTAATTGAAAAAGTAAGTTGGAAGTTTCTTTCTTTTTAGTTGACTTCAAAGCAACCTAAAAAACAACCAGAAAATTTTCATAGGTGGCCATGGCCACATCAAAGGAAACATTTCAGTTATTTCAAATGTTTACTAAAAAGCGTTTTACAGTAGTTGTTTTTATAAAACCACTTCCGGAATAAAGATTGAATATGGAGACAAAGTGTGCTTCTTTTAAGTATCTGGTGCCGTATTATTTACCTCTATTCTAAATAAATGATCAAAATTTCTTTGTAAGTCTTGAGGACGTAGGATTAAATTTCAAAAGCAGTTGGAAGAACTCAAATCCGATTCTGATTTTGTTCTTATTAAATAAATAAATAGTGTGGCGAATCAGAGCGAGCGGTCTCAGGGCCAAGCGCATTTCTCACAACTATTCCTTGTGAGGCAATTGGAAGATCAGAAAAACATTCTAGAAGGCAAATTAGGTAGCATTGGGAAACTGTATCTGCCTTAAAAAAAAACGCATTGAAGGTGTCGAGAAACGGTTTTACATGCTTGAGAGTCAATGCGAAAGTCACTTGAAAGAAGTCTTCCGAGTCCAACTCATATTTGTTGCGAATTCAAGAGACCAAACAGAGAAAGTTAAGTCATAAGGTGTAGAGAAGAGAGAAGAAATTCTCTGGAGCATGGTATAATGGTATTGTTTTCCCATGAAGAGAGAGAGAGGGGGTATTAGAATATCTAGTTTTCTTCTTTTTGTGAATTGGATAACGACTGTCTTATGAGGGTTGAGCACCAGTTTTATATGAGATGTCTCAAGCTCAAGCCTTCTTGATATTGTCTTTCTGATGAGCCTTGTATGACAATCAGAGTTGGCCGAAATATCACTTTTTAGAAAAAACTACATTTGTTACGTCTGCTACGTAGTTTATGTAGTTTATGTAGTTAAATGTAGTTAAATGTAGTTAAATGTAGTTAAATGTAGTTAAATGTAGTTAAATGTAGTTAAATGTAGTTAAATGTAGTTAAATGTAGTTAAATGTAGCTAAATGTAGTTAAATGTAGTTAAATGTAGATAATGTAGCAGACGTAGTTTGATCTGTTCTCTTTTTTTCTATATTAACTACGTCAACTACGTGTATGGCGATGTTCATACTGGTCGATTCGTTGAAGCAACAAATCGACCAAAGTGATCACATTGTTCAACAAATCGACCGCAAGTCAATACCAACAGATTGGTGTAACAGAGAAAGAGAACAAGAAAACAATCGCATTTATTCGCACGAAGCTTCAACAAATCGACCAATGTGAACTTCGTCTATGTAGCAAATGTAACAAATTGTAGTAAATAAAGCGTGTAGTTTATTGAATTAACTACACGTAGTTAATGATGTAGTAAATGTAGTGTAGTTTATTCGGCCAACTCTGATGACAATTGATAGATCGCAAAGTCCACTGCATTGGGTTGCAAGCAATCTTAGTAGACTGACTTGTGGGCAGCCTCTGGTTGTTAATGCTAAAATTTCCAATTTTTCGATTTTGCTGTAGATAATTGTTTATTGTTTATTATAATAATAGATACTTGTACACAGTAAGATACAAAAATCTTATAAAATAGTGCAAAGTTGAATTAATGGACAGATTTAACTTGAATACAACTCAACTCAAAGAGGCTTAAAATCGTTCAAAAACAAAAATATAAAAATATATATATAATACAAAGAGATTAACAAAAAAAAAAACAAAAAGAGAAAAAAAAAAGAAGAAAAAAGTTAATAGATAGTTTAAATCGTTAAATAATTAGATATGCCTTAAGTTCCCTCTGAAATCCCTTCTTATCACCAATGTTCCTCAAATGTCGTGGGAGAGAGTTCCAAAGTCGGACGGCGTGAACGAAGAACTGACGCTCAGATGTCAAGCATGAAAAACGCGGTTGAAGGATGTGCGCTGTTCTAGTGGAAGCGCAGAAAGTTATTTTATTAAACAGATCCGGAGGTTGGTGTGTTTGTACAATATTAAAGAGCATAGTCAATGTTCCGAAATGTAACAACTTATCAAGAGTGAGGCTGCAAATCTTGTTCGAGAAACTAGAAACTCTGTCGAATCTCCGAAGCCCAAAGACATACCTAATTGCATTATTGTAAGCTACATTAAGTTTTCGTTTATCGATAACATCGCATTTTCCATACACCTCACATCCATAGGTAAGAATAGGTATGATTAGAGATTTGACTAATACAATCCTAGTTTTGATTGGAGTAAAATGCTGAGACGCCCATAAAGATCGTAAGACCCCATAGATTTTACCAACGACTGAGCTGATGTGGTTGCTCCAAGTCAGGGTTTTGTTGAAAACCATTCCTAGATTTTTGGCTGTGGAGACGTATTCTATTGGGGCATCATTAAGTATTATTCTAGGAAAATAAGAGGTTGATGTGTGTTTCTTAGATATGATGATGCACTTTGATTTCGACGAATTAATTGACAGAAGATTCATCTTTGCCCAATTAGCAAAGATGAATTCTTCTCTTAATTATCCAATTACGTACTATTTGTGGAAAGTTGTGGTGTCTTAGAGCACGGTGATAAAAGAATGCCCAAACTGAAGGTAAGAATCTACAAGGCGGTTGTGCATCCACCGTCCAACTCTCACATACCTTTTAAAATTATAGACTATGGATATGCAGGGGAAATAATAAAACGATGTTAGGAGATGTTCAAAAAGTAGTAACCAAGCTAAGCTTCGCTTCAAAAAAGGCAATATTATACAACCAGTGGCGGATCCAGGATTTGGGCATGGGGTGGGGTCTATTACTCAAAATTAGCTTAGCAGATTCAATAAGAAATTATTTACATGATGTTGGCGTCGATTGCTCATATATGTATGGCCAAGGATTCGACGGAGCTCCGGCAATGAGTGTCCAATTCATTGGCGCACAGAATTCATCTGAGATCGTATTTCCCCCTGGCAATTTATGTACATTGCGCTGCACATAGCTTTAGTTTGGCAGTCAATGCAGCATGCGAAGTGTCAGGAATCAAAAATGCGTTAGGAACTATCGGAGCGATTTAAGCATTTTTTCACTGGCCTAAAAGACAAGACGTTCTACACCAAGAAATTTCAAAAATGACAAAACAAAAGTGAGAAAAAAAAAAACAAAAGTTGAAGTCTGTTTGTCCTACCAAGTGGGCTCAGTCGCATGAAGCAGTTGGAACGTACGTGGAAAGATCGACATATTTCGCAAAATGCATTGCCTCTTTTGACAGCGATTTCGACGGTTGAATTCCAAAACGCCATTATGGAATCAGTTAATTCGATTGTTTTGCCTTTGAGTCGGGAATTGCAATCTAAAAACCAAGATCTGGGTGAGGCTACTTAGCTGGCAGATGACGCTTTGAATGAATTTACGTACAAATGCGAAAACGCAGATTCTACTTTCCACGTTATTTATGAGCATGTTGCTAGAATTTGTTCTGAATACGAAATCACAATGAAATTGCCACGCCGCCGCCACCGTTGCAATTAACAAAACCCGAAAACCCCCCCGTGGATCCACCTATGCATACAACCGTCCGATTAGATTGCGAAAAAAAAGAAGATTAAATACAGTCCAAAAAGCTGCCAAGCTGCTACAAACAAACACCACCAATTGGTTGGCCTTTAGATTTGCAGCAACTATTCCAAAGCTATTAGTCTTACCGACGCCTTTTTAGGTCATCGAGCCAAATCGTGTGCTCTATGCACATTCATACTGCAAACGCTGTCTAGATAGAAGTATCATAACTTATTCTCCCTAACATAGGCAACATGTTCTTTTTTTGTGGATACTCACTTTTACTCATATTTTTATGTCGCTTTCCATCAATCTCACAAGCGAGAGCATTCTTTCTCACTTCAAATAGAGAATTGGGTGTCCCTTCTCAGAATCAAGAAATGTGATCTTTTTGCACAGAGGCCCAAAAACGTTCCTGGATGTTTCTTTTTGTCCATACTGAAGCGACATTGATTGATCTCCTTAACGCAATGTTCATACAACTAATAGTTTGAATTCGGAAACCATTTCACATTGCAAAAAAGAGTGCCACACAGAGAATATAAATAGGAAATCCTTTCGATACACAGGAATGGGAGGGCCCTCGTCCATACAAGTTACAGCTTTCGAGTTTCGACTCTCTTCCCGTTTAAGGCCAAAGGGGAAAATAAATGAAGAGATCAACACGGTCTAATATGTATTGACAGGCGACTAACTTTTCTAAAACCTTTTCTATAATTCTAAGAACGTAAAGCGTTTTCAAAGTTTTAACGAAACGTTTGAAGCATAAAAAGTTAACAAAATATGTAACCACATTATTAAAAGTATATAGAATATAGAAACACAAATGCCTCTAAAGGAATTACTGTTTTAAATTTTTTTTATTTAATATAATCATCGTTATTATATAAAATGAAGAACTCAACTAAAAACTAATAAAATTACAAATCCAATTTAATTTACAACAAAATAAAACTTCTTATTTCACAACAATATTTGATTTTACTAGGTTAGTGTACTGGCAACGGACTAATCTCCACCAGAATTGGGATAGGGGTTAACAAAAATGTACAGTTTATCTATTTAACTATAACTATAACTCCACTTGCTTATAAATAAATTCATCACTATTAGTGCTACGAATATTGTTTTATAATATATGTTTGTTTGGGAAAGGGTTCTGTTCTGGAAGTCTTATAACTATTATCTTGTTTTTTTTTTGTGACAATGTGCGTTCGGATTCAGACCCGGCTTGTTTTATGCTCGTTTAAGATCGTCTCTTTTAAAATTTCGAATTGCCGAAAGCAATTCGTCTCTAGGTTCTTTTGATGTTGACGTCAGTGACCCGTTTGAATTTTGTTTTGTTACAACCCCACGAATGATTGGTGGTGGTGGAGGCGCCACTGGGGCTGTATGTACGGAGGACCTATCAAATGAAATGCTATTCTTCTGCATTAAAGAAGGGGCTTTGGTAATTCTCAATTCGACTTTGGCAACTTCTGGAGTCTTATTAGGGGTGGAGTTTTGGTCATTGTCATTTTGGGCCAGAATTTTTTCTTTCAACCCAGTCTTTCGCAGAGTCCCTTGTCCGAACATGGGTTGCGTTGGCTCGGGTGTCGGCTTTACATCAGCTTTAGATACAGATGTCGATCGGAGTAAGGAATTTATCGGGGAATTATTGGTTAGTGATTGAGCGGAATTATTAGCTGTGGATTGAGAAAAGCCCTTGACGACTGGCATTGGATTTGACATCCGACCGCCTAGAATGAATTTTGGCTTTGGCATTATCGCTGGTGATGGTAGTGTTGACTGCGGGCTTTTAGCAACGTCATTTGTAATGCAGTCATTTTTTTTATTTTCCTCTACAGATCCCAAAACTGGCCTTGCAGCGGGCTTTTTGTACTCGACGCTTCTTACAATTGGAAGTCGATTGAAAGACGCCTCAGGTGTGGAGTTTCTATAGTTTTTTTGCTGCACAAGGTTGACTGTTGCTGTTGTTGTAGCATTGTGCCCATTTCCGTTTGTCCTGCCACCAAAGATGTAGTCCCCTTCGTTCTTGATCGCAACGTTGTGTTTAGGTCGCTCATTCCAGGTAGAAAAATTGATACTAGGTGGTCCTGAATATCGGTAAATTTTCTCTTTGTTTATATTATTAGTTCCCAAAACTTTATCCTTTGTTGGGGTTCGGTTCAGAGATTGGATCATATCTGAGACGATTGGAGGACTCTTTTGTTCCTCAGTGCTGCTTTGGCTTGTAAGACTATTCTTGCGTGAGTTGAGAATCGACTTCATCACTTCGACGCTCTGAAGACTAGGCGATTCTCCAATACTCAGTTCACTCGATGATCTACGGCGCTTGAGATTGTCCTCAGCGGGTGGGATTTGCTGTTGCTCCAACCCAAGTTTAGCAAGTGAAGCAAATGAAGAACTTCGAGTGGTTAAACCCACATCGTTATTAGTCTCTGTAGTAGTTTCTTCAATTTGTTGTTGTCGTGTGGAATGGAATGAATCCGATCTGGTTATACTGTTGTTACGTTGCTTGAAGATATTGCTGTGCGATATGCGTTTTTTGTAAATTTTTGTTTCTTGGAGGTTCTGCAGTTGTTCCTCAACTTCACTATCTATTCCCAACCGCTCTAGAGTGCTAATCAAAGGCTTTTGATTTATAATGCAATCAATGCTGTTGATAATCGTATCCATTTCGTTGATCGCCTGAGCTTCTTGTTCTCCTAATTCACTCAAATCAATGAATGGTTGAATTTCGTCTTTGGTTTGTTTCAGTTCAATTTCAAGTGGTGGTTCTTCAACGTCTTTCATGACCACTTTAACTTCTGTGATCTGCTTGGTACTTCGATGGTCTTCCTCGTCTCTGATGAAAGATCTTACTTCGACAGTCTGCTTGGTACTTGGATGTTCTTCCTTGTCTTTGATGATTGCTTTAACTTCTGTGAAAGGCTTAGTACTTGGATGGTCTTCCTCGTTTTTGATAGCAGCTTTTTCTTGGGCAATCTGCTTGGTATTTTGAAGATTTTCTTTATCATTGAAGATCAAACTTTCTTTCTCAATCTGCTTGGTACTTTGAAGTTCTTCTTTCTCATTGACAATCATATTTTCTTTCTCAATCTGCTTGGTTCTTTGAAGTTCTTCTTTGTCTTTTACAATCGCACTTTCTTTCTCAATCTGCTTGGTCGTTCGTTGCTCTTTTTCGTCTCTGATGATCGCATTTACTTCGGTAATAAGCTTAGTTATTTCATGTTTTTCTTGATTACCTTTGAACCCATCCTCGATGTCCGAGTTGCTCTGTTTTACTTTGCTTTCCGTCTTTATCACATGTGCCACTGGACTGTCTTCAAAGCTCACAGCTGTCTGCTCAACGTCTGTTAACAGAGTGAAATCCAACGCTGGCCGTTCTTTTATGATTGGTGTTATGGGAGTATCAGGTAGGGTGACTCCCTCAGAGGTATCAGCAAAGGTTGGTGGAGCGGGAATGGTAAAATTTGACCATGACGTTGCTTCTGAGTTTACGGAGCACGTCTCAGCGGGAGTACGCGACTGGTCTGTAAGATCCGAATCGTCGTTAGACAATACCGTGAGGTCCTCCATAGCCCTATGATCTGACAAAGTTTTCATGATGGTTTTGCCAAGCTTCAGGTTGTATACTTTGATCATTTCATCATCATCAGAACTCGACTCAGAGGGCACTTTGCATTGAGTTGGCGAGTTTTGTGCGGACAGAGGCAGTGGTGATGGATCAAGTGTTTCGCCGATACCTGAGTCGGCCTGTTTTGACTCAGAATCAAAGCTGTTGTCAGGAGTCGATGTGGTATCTTCTGTGTTTTGTGATGGTAGTGCAAGAGGTTCGGGTGTTCGACTTCGGTTGAGCATGGTCTTGGATACGTTTTGAGGGATTACAACTACATGTTCCGTAGGTTCTGGTGTTAAGCGTCCAACAGTCGTCCTAGGCAAAGCCTTAGGCGGTGATACCTGCAATGTTTGAACAACGACGGGTGGTACTGGGAGTTCATCTTCCGGCAGTGATTCTTCGATTGTCTCCGATGGACTCTGAAGGGATCTGGATGGAGGTGCTGGTGCTGACTTTTTCGATTTGATTGTAATCCTTTTTCGTGGGGACGGTTCTGGTAGCTTTGGGGCCCCTTCAATGCTTGAAAGATTTTGCACGCTTCTATAAGAGTTGTGCACATTCTTGAAATCTGCGTCACCGTTTAAGTTTGTTGGGCTTTCAGTCGACTGTTTCAAAATTTGAATTGATAATGGCGATTGTAGGTCAACTCCCTTGTTTGACTGTTGATAGTGGTTGTCGTTGTTGTTGTTATTGTTGAGACTTCCTTTTGTATTCCCATTGCAATCAATGGAGAGGTTGCTCCTATGGAAGTCGTTTTTATCGAGAGCACTAAGTTCTAGCGTCTGACTCAAGTTGGGCGATGAAACATGAAATTCCTTGCGGGGAAGAGGTTTCAAGTCATACGTGTTATTTGGAACAGGTATTTCTACGCTTTGGATTGGTTGAGGGACAACAATTTCTGGAATTGAATTCTGACTTGGAGGCCTCGGTGCCAGGCGCTTCTTTCTAGTAGGAGCGACTGGTGGTGGCTCTGAATGAACAACAACCTTTGGGGTGGAATGGCGGTAATTTAAACTCAATCCTGTTGAATCCATAGAATTGAGTGAATTGCTCGAGCTATAAGGACTCGGCGTTTTTATTGTAAGTTTGGAATTTTTACTGCTAAACTCAGACGAGGAAGCAGAGTCCCGACCAGCGGCTGTGCGGTGCAATTTAATGATCTCATCAGCGTTGAACGTAGCATAGGATTCTGACTTATTGCATAATCGAAGTTCGGAAAGACCGACAGCTCCGATTGTTAGATCACAACTAAAAATTTGACTAGGATTTGCTGCAAGTAGAGAATAAAAAATAGACAAAAACAAAATTTTAGCATGGAGGTCAGGTCTACCAATTAAACACAAAACTTGACTACTAACCTGGATGCCGGAACTCATATTTGTCTGCATCTAGTTGCTTGTTTTCACACACCAACTGTAGGAGCTTTTGTAGGCGTACTTTTGCACCTAGTCTTGCTACATAAAGCTGGTCCTTAGGTAACAGCACTGTTATGCGAAAAGTTTGCTCGAATGGGACATTGCTTGTTGCTACCGGCAGAGGTGTGATTCTGTTCTGATGCATTTGACTAGAGTCTTCAATGACAGTCGTCGACCCAGAGACGCTAAGTTTCGTTGATGAATCGGATAAATTGGTGTTTGCTAAGAGGACGAGACACAAAACATAAGAATAAAAATTAAATTTTTTAACACAAAAGTACACTTACATTTGCTCTTCTTGCCGAGCAATCGGTTGAGTGATGAAAATCCATTCTTCATGTTCATAGCCATCTAGTTATCTTGGAATGGGTTCGAAAAAATGTTGCTCTGTCTGCCTGATTGTTACTCAGGTCAAGACTTATTGTTCTTCATTGAAAGGACGTAGATCTAGTTGTGATACTTCTGAAAAAAAAAGAGATAACAAAACGTGGAGTTAGATAAGAATGCTTTCACAACAATGTGCTATCAGGTGGCTGGTACTCGAAGGTTGAGATAATTTAATTTTTTAATTGCGAACGAATGCTAGAAATCAGTTCTATAAGAGGTATTTTTGTTTTAAGTTGGATGTTGAAGTGGTATCGTAGCATGAAAGCATGTTGATTTATGGCAAAGTGTGTTGAGTGTGTTTTAGCCATGTATAGAAGAATACTATTATCTGTTTAGTAACACTTGTTACGCTGATGTTGATGTTGTGTGATTCTTATTTGCGTTTGCGTAAATATTGTTGGATCATTGGAATGGGTATAGCTCAGGAAAATAAGGCCAAAAAACGGCTTTATCAGAGACTGATTTGAGAACATACTCTTAGTTGATTTGACTTTAATAAAAAAGCTAACGATAATTGAATATACGACCACAGTGCAGTGAGAGTGCAGTTTTTGGTAAACGAAAATTCTCCAAATATGAACATTGACTCCGAAGTCTGCGAAAGGCTCAACTTCAGTTAAAGGCGTCAACATCGCTTTCTCAAATAAAATCAAACATCTTTGAGAAAACTTAGATAGCAAGCCTTTTTGATGTGGAGTCGATAGCATCCAAGACACAATCAGTCTACTGGTTGAATAAGCGGGCTTTTGGCATGAGTTGAGGATTGTCACCAAAAAGGGCACGTCAATGCGTCAATTGTTCTCGGAGGAACAAGCTCTCTCATAAATACCGTATTACTTCATTCGTGGGTATGTTGGAGCTAGTCTTAGCATACTGGCTGCACAACTGAAACTGACTTGATACTTACATCATAGGATGTACTCTCAAGAACCTTAATCATCGATTAGGCATAGGGTCGATGAAGTGGGAAGAAAAATCTGTGATAGATAATTGCCCTCTAAGTTGAAGGGAAAACTTTACATCTCGGTTATGCATTCCGCACTCACATACGGTGCACAATGTTGGACAACATACAAAAAGTATGAGAGTAAGTTGAGAGAGACCAAGGGTACCAAAGTCTAATCGTATTAGAATTACAAAAATCTTAAAAAAAGCGCAGGACCTGCTCAGTTGGTATAGTTAAGTTCAAAGGAAGGAACCAGAGATGCCATACAACGTTCACAGACGATTGCAAAAAAAGGAAGGTAGAGCAAAATACTCTTGGTTTAAGCAACAACATAAGCATTTGGTTGGCTTGAGGCATTGAACAATTAAAAACCAAAAGGCTCCGCATATTTCTGAAGTCGACATAAGGTTTGTACGGTGAAGCCCTGGGGTCGCCCTGGGGTCACCACAAAGCGTTTTTTGAGAAATCTAAAGTCGCCCTGAATGTCAAATTGTTTTTGAGCCCTGGGGTTGACATGGGTTTCCTCTCAACACGCCCTAGGTTTTTGCTGTGGCGAGTTGAGGGCTTTCAGATGGCATGTATATTTTTTAATGACAGGGATGTGTGGTGATTTGTGGTTTAGCGGTTTTTGAGGACTGGAAAACCCAGGTTTGTTGACTACTCATAGGGTTGTCAAGAAAACCTGGGTAAAGTTCAATGAACGAACCTATACTAATCCTCTAAGGAACCCCGACATTTTTCCAAGAGGAAAGTGTAAGGAACTTTGCATTGCAATTGTAGTTGACATACCTGCGACAAACCAACATTGGTTTTTATATCAGATAATTTTATAATTCTTCACATCCCGCTCAATGGTGATGGGACATCACTTGATCGAACGGTAATTATAGCCACTTCTCTTTATAAATTGTGGTAGAATGTTAACTCTCTTCATTGCGTAGGTAGACTTTAACCTTCTATAAACTTCGAGATGAGAATCGAAAACTATTTAAATCCGATGTCTCCAATCTTTTCCAAAACCCACATTGCACCTCGTTTGAACCAGTCCTTTAATAGAATTTTAACTGGCCTCACAAACTTTTTCGATTTTGATGTAAAAACTTGGGATTTTGGTTTTCAAAAATCATAAAAAATAAATAAATATTCAATGAAGGAGAAATGCTTAGGTCAGCTGCTTGTGGATGACGACGAAATTTTTAAACAAACAGTTTCGTCGAGAACACTTTCCAGAAGCTGAACCTAACTTAACGAACATTCCCGACAGCATGGTCGTCGAAGAAGTAGGTGAGGCAGTTAAGAACTTCAAAAAAGACAAAGGTGCTGAGCTAGACGAGATACAATTTGAGAACGATTCTCATCTCCAAGCTTATATGAGGTGATAGTCTGCTTATAAAAGACCAGCCAAAATACAATACGTTGTGATCAATAGAAACTTCTTCTTTTCATTTCCGGCGTTACGAGTAGTGATCTTGAAGCGATCACAACTCTCCCACTTTTCTGCTTCACACTAGTGATCCACCTGTGGGGTACGCCGCGTTGACCTTAGAAAGCGTCGGCAAGCCTCCCGGTTTTGGATTGTTCCATGTCTGAGGCCAACCAAATGCTGCTGTTTTTGCATTTGCTTGTACCAGGAGTGTTTTGGCCTGCCTTTTCTTTTTCGTCGCGAATTTGTTGAAACGTTATACGATATTGCCTTTTGGACGTGGTTCTGCGGATCTCTCCTTTGAACATGACAATACCAACTGAGCCGGTCGTGCTGAATTTTGTCCAAGATGGTACTTTTGACATGAAGGCTTCCGCATCTTCATTTCGGCTGCCGTCAATTTGCTTTCATACTTTTTGTACATTGTCCAACATTGTGAACCGTATGTCAGAGCTGGACGGACAACTGCTGTGTAGATCACAGAAGATAGCGGAGTTTTCTCGCCACTTCATCCACCCTACGCTTACTCGATGATTGATGTCGTCATCACAAGTTGCTTCACTATTGATCATAGATCCCAGATATTTAAACTTTTCACACTTGGGAAGCACATTTCCATTCAAATAAATATCTGGAATAGGCTTGTCTATCAATAGAAACAAATTTTAAATATCTCAAGCAAGCTTTTGAATAAAAAAATTAAGAACAAAAATGTTTGCTATTGCAATGGAAGGAAAGTTACCTTCTATCAATGTACAAAGGGAAGGAGTTACCCGATCATCAGCTTGTCCCACACTTTGAAGATCGTTGAGCGGGTGTAGGGTAGCCAACGTCGAAGAATAATAATGCTATCTTATAACCAATGCGGGTTCACCGTGGGAAAGTCAACGACTAATGCAATCCAATGATCCAAAGTATAAGGATCCTTATGGAAAAACATCGTTATTTCTTAGAAGATTTGCATTTTTGTTGGTTTTCATCGAAAAAGTATTCGATTGACAACTACGAGGTCTAATATTTGTGGCCCTCAAATCACAAGGAGGTCCAGAGGTCTATGTGGGGATTTATTGAGGGTATGTATGAAGGACCGGCAACGAAGGTTAGATTCCCAACTGCGGTCACCGAAGCGTTTGGAGTTCTCTGCTCTTTATTGCAACTATTTCTTGCCAATGATGGAGCCAAATAAAATACACCAAATGATCTCGTATGAGAGGACAATGTGTGGAGAAGAAGATACAACAACGAGCTGTACGAGGTGTACACCTAGGCGGGTTTTCGAAATCCCGAATCGGGCGAATAAAAAAAAAATCCAAAAGGAAGGTTTAGGCAAAAAGAGTGGAAAAGATGATAATTTTAGCTTGCAAATGCTAATAATGAGGTGTTAATTTATTTATTTATTTATTTACACATAGTACAAGCAAAACTTAAATTTCAAGTTTTAAAGGTGATAGGGAATTCGGAAAAGGGGAACAAACCTAAGATTACGTGACTTTACGTTAAAAGATATTAAACTCAATAGCGACGGACAATCAATGTTTCCACTTAAAAAATCTTGAACAAATATGTATTATATCTGAGATCTCACGTCTCCTTTGAAGAGACTAAAGATTAAGAAGTTTTAAACGTCCAGCATATGGAGGCAAGTGGTATCTATCTTCCCAAGAAAGTTTGCGTAAAACGTAAAGAAGAAATCTGCGTTGGACAGCTTCGAGGCGTATAGCTTGTGTTGTCTTGCGAAAGTAACGTACATGGATTTGAGAAAATACGGATCGGAAAGTTCTTTCTAACATGTTCAATGTGGGAGTGAAAGTTGAGCTCTTTATCACAAAAGACATCTAAGTCACGAGTATAAGAAACAACGGGTATTGGTTCACCTTCTAGAATCTAGATAATAGCACCGAGGGGGGCGGGAGTAAATGTTTGCGGGAAAATGTTATAGGGTGGCATTTACTTACGTTGAGTTCTAAATTATTTTTGTATGATACAAGAATCAACGGGGGATAGAATTCATCTAAATATTTTCATATCATCCGCGTATATCAAAACGTTGCAATTATGAGTTTTGACAACATCGTTTATCGCTAAAATAAAAAAAGAGGGCCAATATGGCTGCTTTGAGGGACACCAGAAGGTGCTATGAAGGGATCGGAGTGAGATGATCTGAAGCATACTACACATGTATTTTCTTTGAATCAGATAGGTACTAACCCAAGAAATAAAAAGTGGGGGGAAGAACAGGATTTTAGTTTGAAAAGGATGATTTTATCTGACATTTTGTCGAATGCTTTATTAAAATCAGTAGCAATAACATCAAACATCATTTCCTTTCTCTAAGGTACACAAAGTATGGGAAACAAAATCCACTAGATTGGTCGTAGATTTACAGTGGAAAGACAGTGTATCATAAATAATGCTCTCGAACAGCTTTGGTATACGGGAAAGTTTGTCTATAGAACGATATTTAGACAAATCGTTTGTGGGGCCTTTTTTATGGATAGGGACAATGTATGATATTTTCCAGGACGTTGGAAACACACCTTGTGAAAGTGAAGCTTGAAAAGGGCTGCAAGAGGTTGAATTAAAATGCTCGAACAGTTTTTTTAGGACAATAGCCGGAACTCCGTCTGGTCCACATGAGTAATTATCCTGGAGT
The DNA here is from genome assembly GCA_949752695.1 of Melanostoma scalare. Taxonomy (NCBI): domain Eukaryota; kingdom Metazoa; phylum Arthropoda; class Insecta; order Diptera; family Syrphidae; genus Melanostoma; species Melanostoma scalare. The sequence continues at coordinate 63,688,135 of OX456985.1, forward strand.
TTATCTCGTTTGCGTTTGTACCTGCGTTTGAAATTCGTGATGAGTATTTCAATTCATTGAGTGATCAATTTTCCAAAAGAAGTCCAAGAAGAAGAGAATAGTTTGATAGAAACTATATTGGCACTACTAGATCTAAAGCCCATGTATTTTCCGTCGTTTTCGTCAAAAGAGAGTTGAGTCGTGGTATGGGAGGCTTAAGGGTTTAGTTGGAAGGTCGCACATTGGCCTTTATTAATTCATCGAAATTTTGGCGTATGAATCAGCCAAGTTAGTTGTCTGGTTCAAAAAAGGTTTCAAAAAGGAACAACAAATTTGGAAAAAAAAAAACTAGATGAAAAGGAAGAGAAGAGTTATGTAAGGTATCTAAGGAGTCCGGGCTTTAACTCGAGTTTGAAATCGTTTCATGCATAGTTATGTTTTATTTTTCTACTTTTTGGATGAATTTATAATTTTGTCTCCAAGCGTTGATTCTGCTGTTGATTTTGCAGAAAATATAAGTTATTTCAGAAAAAATAGATATGCAATGCGTTTTATAGGTTTGAAATCTTTAAAAAGAGAGAAAGAAAAAATCTCGAATTCACTTTTTTTTAGATTTTATTACGAGACATATCCGTTCAGAATTTTTGTCTATTCGAGATTAAAAAAATTGTTTTTTCGAGATTTTTTATGTCGTCATGAATCATGATCCCAAAGGCGATACATGTGACCCGTGAAAAAACCACGATCTTCCCACGAAACAGGCAGACATGCTTACCACCTTTACCAGAGTAGAACTAGAGATTCAACTGCGGCAATGTAGTGAAATTTTGTCCACAAGCAAAATCAGACGGGGAACGCTCGTCGCCATTTTTTTCTTCGGTTGGATTGAAACAAATTTATAAATGCGAAAGTGTATTTGATATTTTCGTATTTGTAACATCTGAGAATTGTGAAAGCTTCATTCGATAAATATTATTTGTCATCAAAGTGAAAACTACATTAAAAAATATAATGTCAAAATAATGAAACTCAATTGCTGCCGGATACAGACGTTAGGTTTGTTCGTTGAAGCCCTGGGGTTGCCCTAGGGTCGCCACAAAGCGTTTTTTGAGAAACATAAATTCGCCCTGAATAACAAATTGAGTGTTTTTTGAGCCATAGGTTTGCCATAGGTTTTCCCCAAACTCGCCCTAGCTTTTTGCTGTGGCGATTTGAGGGCTGTCAAATGGCATGTGTTTTTATTTAAATGACAGGGATGTGTGGCGATTTGTGGTTTAGCGTTTTTTGAGGACTGGAAAACCCAGGTTTTTTTGACAACTCATGGGGTTGTCAAGAAAACCTGGGTCAACCCTGGGGAAAGTTCAACGAACAGACCTGTTAATTCAAGTGAGCTAATATATTTTATTTCACCACAGAAAATATTTGACGGTTCTTCAGGCAAAAGGGGGTACGAGTTGACAATCTGTATTATCTACTCTGTTTAAAATCCACCCATTTTAATTATTTTACGGTATTTTTTATTATGGGAAATGCACTGAAACTTTGGGATTACCAATGAATCTCGTATTATTCTAGTTTATTTTAATTGTTATTTTGTTTATCGATTCAGACATAAATAAAAATTCACTGTGGTAAAAAGGGTGCGTCAAAAATGCCAGTGACAGAAGAACATAAAAATTATAACCTCTCATTCTTTTTTAAAATTCAGTTCTTTATTTGATAAAGACGAAATCAATGGCAGCCCATGCAACGGAGAAGATAAATTAAGAAATACGCATGATAATTATGCGCCATTAAGCAACGTCTCTCAAAGGCATAACATTTCCAAGTTAAAGTATCTCTTTAAAAAACCTCAAATCGAGGTTTTTTTTGACGAAAAAAAACCCAAGAAGCCGGCATGCTGAATCGGAAATAGCAATAAAATTTATATGAGTCCAAATATTTCTATATACGGCAATGGAATGTCAAGTTTGATCGAAATCGAAAAAATTGATTTCATTACCGATTTCATAGATTGCCGCCCTTCAAACTTCTCTGATAACACTTCGACGTGTCGGCGCGGTGGCGGCGGCCGGCGCGGCGGTTTATGTTTGAAGAGCTGGTCAAGAATATTAAACAATTGTGTTTCATAATCTAATTTTGGACAGCGACTACGTGAGTTTTTGTAAATATGAAAAAAAAGCTTTATTGTTTTTAACTACTATTGAAACTAACTCCCCAATTGAATGAAATGTAGAATCAAGAATGTTTATTGATTACTAAGAACTAACCACAAAAGATATAAAAAAAAAACGAAATTCCCGTTTCAAGGACACACATGTCTGATTGAAGTAATTTACTAGAATATAACAAACTAACTACGTGTTGTGTAATAGCCTATAGCTGCTGATCAAACTTTTGAATCAGAATAGCTCGTGTGTCGTGTCGTAAATTCCTTAACTATCTTTTGCTAATAACCACTCAGATATTTCCACTAACAGTGACGTATACGCAGTGTCTGAAAAGTGAATTGGTTTTCGTTTACCTTTTTTTGTATACTTAACAGTAATTATTTATCTAACGCAGGTGATATTTAATTTTCCACTTCGTTAGTCACTGTTATTGGCGTAGTTATTTTTTACGATTCAAGATTTATCCCATTGATTGGTTTGTGATCGTTTGAAAATTAATAGAAAAAATGGTGGGAAAATAACCCACCTTTGTTTTTATAAAAACAAATCACTTCACAGTATACGAGTTAATATAAAAAAAAAATTGAATATCCTTTGGCAAAAACGTGTGTTTGTTTTTATGTGATCCTCCGAAACGATTCTAATTAAGCAGACACTTCGCGACAAACTGACAAAAGCTTTTTTTTATTTCCACCGTCTGTGTCGTGTGATTACCTTTTTTGGTTTATTTTTTGCGCATACCTCGGTGTTTTTTTTTTTTTTTAAATTTTTTGTCAAAGCTCCACATTTTATCTTATCATATAAAATAACATTTACAAACAACCTGTGTGTCGCAGTCGCTGAGTAAATTTGTTACCCCCGTTGTTGGTATTGTTTTTTTTTTCAATAATTTTAAGACGACGAATAAAAAAAACAAGTGAAGTTCATTTGCTCACCTTTGTTTTACTTTCAGACACAATTTATCTATTTTACGATGTAGAGAGAGGAGATTTTGATCTCTTCAGGAGATACCGAATGAAACTATATTTTGTACACAATGTTGAAGAATTATGAAATTGAAGATTTGTCAACCGGTTCGGTTGGGAGATTTTTACACGATGAGCAGTGTACTGACGAAGTAATGTTAATTTATTAGCTTTTGATGCACATTGCACGATGTGATGTACACAGGTACTGGGTACGGGTTTACATTTGTATGTACACTTTGCATCTTGGCTACTTGATACGCGATGATGATCTAATCTTGAAGATGAAATTTTGTTGAATCTTTTTGTGGTAAGTGATGTCAACTGGCAAACGTTTTTAGCAATTTTATTGATGATTGGAAGTATTTTATTTTGTTTCTGGGGGAGTCATCATCCCTCGCACGCGCCGAGTCGAGCCAGTTGCGCCCATCGCCCATCTTAATGCGAGAGGTTGGTTCATCGTAATAATATCGTAGACAATAGTTATGAGTACTGTTGTGGGCTTTTAAGTAAGTTTCAAGAACAAAACCCACCAATTGGGCTTGCCAATCTGCGAATACAGTGGAGGTAGCGGAAAAAGTGTTGCAATAGTAATGAACCCACCACTTAAAGAGGGTTTATGCGTGAATAAACAACGAAAAGACTAATTAGACGGTGTTTTGTTAAGACTTAAAGAGTTGAAAGTGGGTGATTAAAAAAATATTTGTGTGGTGATTTATTTTCCGAAAATGGCAAGAAAGAGAGAGAAATAGATTGATCGATGAGTTGATTAATTGTAGTGTTTTCATGATTGATAAATTGATGTGTCGATTTCGACTGTCAGGTAGTTTTTCTTTTTGGTTTTAAGTTAGGTGAGTATTTGAAGAATTTTAATCGAACACACATGTGGAAAAAGACATATCTACTTGTGATGTGCTTTTTTTCTCTAGATCTGAGGTATGCTCATCGGGGACAGTGTTGTCCATAGAGAAAAAAGGGCACGATTGGGTAGCATGAACTTGAGATTGTGCGCTAAGAACAATATCAAAATCTTTGGACTGAGTAAAAGGTTTTATTCGCTCTATATAATATATTTGGTGATACAGAGTTGCCAACTACAATTTGATTATGAAAATTGAATAAAATAACACTAAATATTGAAAAAAAAAAAAAACTAAAATTAAATATTCCAAAGATTTTTAGCGAAAATATAACAACGCCACTTTTTTGTAGTTGCTAATACAGTGTGATTCATAATTACAATCCACTTTTCAATTTTAACTTTAGCTTTCAATAAAATTTCAACGGACTTTCAAAGAAAAAAGGAAAAATGCAAAGTTGTCATGGAAGAGCTATTCCAGATGATCCACAAGGATAATTACATGATTTATGGAAGGCACCTTCATTTTTCGAACGTCGAACTACTCCTTTCAATGAAACATGTTTTTAGATTTTTTGCTGGTATTGGCGTTTAAATTGATGTTCACATATAGGAATTCATATGTTCATGTTTTGTAATTTGTTTTCTTCAGCAAATTAATGAATTCTAATTTATTTTCTCGTGTCCTCATAATTTAAAGCAATTTTTTCAACCCAGCGCAGCGCTGGCACAACAAATTGAAAATACACAAATTATTTTCCATTTAACGTTTGAAAGAACAAATGTTTTTGCATGTGTTGTGTGCATGAATTCAGAGTAGATATCCCAACCAAATGGGAGTAGATCTTTGGCGTTTAGAGTAACTCCGGATCTACTCTTTTTTTCCAATGAAACAGGGAAAATGGAAAAGGAGTAAATCTTTTCACAAAAGGAGTAAACTCTTTTCGTCAATGAAAAACGATATAAGTTTGTTTTTAACAGCCGTTAATGTCAGACTACCGCGTTGGCTGAGCAGTAAATGGAAAAAAGTGAAATTTCGTGTGCTCATTAAGCATTTTTTGCGGAAAAAATACACTACGCAAACCAAGGCTAAGCTTGACAAATATTATTGGGACTCTGCACTATCCATTTCTAAAGTAAAAAAAAAAATTGTTTACTGAATTCCGATGTGGCCGTACAATCAAAGAAGATGCCGAATGCTCTGGATCCCCAGCTGAGGTCTTCACGTCCGAAAGAATTGAAAAATCCACGATATGGTTCTAGTCCATTGGCGATCAAAAGTGAGAGCGATTGTGGAAGCCATAGGCATCTCACAGCCAGTGGCTTCAATTTTGAATGATCATTTGGGTATAAGAAAGCTTTCTGCAAGATGGGTGCCGCGTTTGCTCACAATCGATCACAAACGCAACCGTGTGACAATTTCTCAGGAATGTTTGGCGTTGTTCAATCGCAATATGGACGAGTTTCTGTACCGTTTCGTAACATTGGACATAACGTAGATCCACCACAATACACCGGAGATCAAACAAGAGTCAAAACAGCGGGTTTCTTGGGGTGAATCGGCGCCAAGGAAGACAAAGGTTGGTTTGTTAGCAAATAAAGTCTGGGCAACTGTTTTTTCGGATGCACGCGATATTATTCATAAGCCTTTAAAAAGAAAAAACAATCAATGGTGACTATTACAGCAACTAATTGGGTCGATTCGATGAGGCATTGAAAAAAGCGACCCCACTTGGCCAAGAAACAAGTCCTTTTCCACCAAGACAATGCAGGGGTATACACATGTGCAGTTTCCATTGCAAAAATCCATGAATTGCGGTACGAATTGTTCCCTCATCTGGCCTATTCACCCGATCTAGCCCCGTGTGATTATTTCTTGTTCACAAACTTGAAGAAATGGCTCGGCGGAAAGAGATTTGCCTCCAATGACGAAGTCATCTCATAAACAAATGCCTATTTTGAAGACCTCGGCATATCCGGCCTTATTATAAGTTTCACGTGAACAGTTTTTCGCCCGGAATTTTAAAAGCTATTATGAGTTTCACCTGAACAAAATTCCAGACTTACAATTTTTCCGCTTTTGTATTTCACTTGTTCGCCTCACAAAAATAAGTGAAATAAATTGCTCTCAACGTTTCAACATTTCATGGGTAAAAATAGCTCATAACAAGGGAAATTTTTTGCACATGGAAAATTTTTCCCCCGAAACTCATAATAAGAAAAAGTGAAATGGGATCTTTTTCGAGAGGAATAATTTCACGCGAAATTCATAATACGGCTGATCATATTTTTCGGAAGTAATAAAAAATTGGATAAACGTTAGGCTAAGTGTATAGAGCTCAAAAGAGACTAAGTTGAAAAATAAAATAACTTTTTATCTAAAACATGTGTTTCATTCAAAAAGTCACGGACTTATTGACCCGCCCTCGTATTCATTAGTTGGGGCTCAATTCGGTGGATGTATTGCAATGTCCGGCATGTTTTCCAAATTTAAGTTCCATAAAGAATCATTGGGACGTACTAGACAAGAGAATTTATGTTGAAAGAAAGACCTACGAGTCTGTACGAGAGCTTAAACGAGCTCTGGGAAGAGAATGACTTAAATCTGATTCATCGATCAAAGAGAACTTAGTTAAATGCATGAAAAAAAAGAATACTTGATTTAATTTATGCCAAAAAAAATTATTTAACTTATTTTTTATTGATTTTAAACTGTTTTTTACACGCTGGGTTATAAATATGAAACATTTGAAATCGTTGTTTTTTAGGGTTAGTAAAACATTAAATTGTTCCTGTTTTTAAAACGAATTCTTGCTTTAGTTATCTTTCAAGGGCGTAACTCTTATTTAACATCCTCTTATCTTTAAATTTTGACATGACAAAAAACACATTGAAAAGTGGGTTATAATTGAAGCGCTTGGAAAATGAAGGTGCTAAGTTTCTTTAATTTTTTTTAAATTTTCATTTTTTCTGTAAGATGAAGTTTCTACATTTTTTAACAATCCTCCTCTAAAATATAAAATTTCGTCAAAATCGTGTTAGCGATTAAAAAATGTTAGCCAGAAAAAAGGGGGTTACGTTTTTAAACTTTTTGTTTAAAAAAATTGAAGCGCCATAAGAAAAACAGCCATAAACGTATTTCGCACACAAAATTTAGCCGAAATCGTTAGAGCCGTTTTCGAGAAAAATAGGTATAATCATATAAGTTGTATGGCAGGTACCGTTTTTTCAAGACTTAAGGCCCCAGCCCATAGAATCCGTTGCGTTCGTTCGCTGACGGATTCAACTGACAACTGTGAGTTTTGCCGGACACAACGGATAGGGGTAACCCATAGAATCCGTAGCACTGTTTTGACAGATATAAATTAGTCAAAATGAATAAGAAAAATTAGAGAAGAGTCGATGAGTCAACTGATGAGTGAGCTCTTCATAAAATTTTTAACAGTTGGAGTTTTTTTGAGGTGGTGTATGTAAAACTTTGTAAGGTTTTTATAAAAGTAGCCCCAAGGAACAGCGGAAGGAATTTTGAGTATGAATTATGAGTACAAAGTATAAAAGTGAGGACTTTCATTATAAAGAGCATATTTCGAAGTGACTCTCCTTTCGGTCATAACGTGTTTTTGATTATTTTGGTAGATTCGTTGCTTCATTCATTTCCACTATTGGATCGAGTAATCAATCGAATTGGAATGAAATTTCAATTCTGTCTTCTACTACACCGATACGATCGGTCCATAAGCTTCATGTATACTTTCGATTCGAATCAGATTGCACAGCCGAATCCGTAATCGAAAAATCCCATTTCGATTCGATCTAGGTATACACTGACACTAATTCGAAGGCAACAGATACAGCATACAGCTGCCCCGTTTCCACTTAGAATTGAATCAGACTTCAATTCGAATTAATGTAAATGTACACCTAAATCGAATCGAATTAGGATAACTCGATCCAACAAGCCTTTGGAAGCTGCAACGGATCGAAAGAGTGTGTGGTATACCTAGATGAGGTGCGTCTGTGTTTGTTTTCTTAATTTTTGCCAAAAGGTTGAAATTGTGGGGTAAAGAGGCTTGTTAGCTTTTCATTGTTGTTGTAAAGTGCTGAACACTGCAAAATTCACACTAACGTGCATACAAAATTTAGACTATAATGTGTACACACTTCGATTTCATTTGAATTCGATTAGCAGATTCGGTGAGTTGAGTAGGCCAGTTATAGCGATAAGGAAAACGAACCAGGAAAAATTTTCAAATGAAATAGAAACTATTTCTTCTTTCAATTCGAAATACAAATGTCAACATCAACCGATTGCAAATCACTCAAAGAAATTTTTCCGCCCAGAAAATGAATAGCTCAACAAGTATTTTCTGTTCAAATTGCATTTCTTTAGTCTCCTGATGCAATTTCATTTTTCGTGTCAGCTGATTGAAGTTTCAGCCAAAATGGAACAAATCGTTCCAATTTTTTGGATTTCATTTTTCATGTATTCCACTGACAGCCTCACAGCCGATTTTTTTTCGTGTGTATTGCAAAAGGAAAAGCAGTTGCTGGTGAGTGACTGCGAAGGGTTAAGAGCCTGGCAACTGACATATTTTCCTGTTCGCTATAAACGCTGAACAGGAAAAATTCATGTTTCCATTTGTTTCAACTTTTCCTGGTGGTTTTTCCTTGGGCCCATAGATACCTGCATTGATATTGGATCCTAATCCAATTCAATTCCCCGCTCCTAAGTAGAAACGAGGTAAGAAGTAAAATACTGAGATTTCGGTTTCGTTCAGCAGCGTTCTCTGGAAATGATTGAAATTGTGATTGATTGCTTTGCTTTTGTGTGACTGCAGTCATCAATCATTTTCAGTGAACGGAAACGGATCAAAAAGACCGAACCATTCGCGTTTGACACAGCTCCTTAATTGTTATAGAAGTTAGGTCGGATGGAAAATGTCCTGAGTTGTTTGCTGTAAACGTGGTTCTAGCCGCAAAGTTGCTATAAAAAGTGGCTAGTCCTATGCTACTACCGTACCGTACATAAAGTTATAGGGAATTTAAAAATAAAGCAGATTAGTAAATTGCCCTAAACCAAAACTCCAAGGCACGACGAGTAACACCGAAAAATGAATTTAACAATAAAAAGAAAGAAGCTAGAACCCGAAAGTGTATAAAAAGCATAATGATCATAATCAAAACCATAAGCAATCAAATAGGATTCTTTTCTTTGTCGAAAATTATTATTTCATAAAATATTTTAATTACCACCACCAAAATTTTAACATAAAAGCTCCTCCATAAACAAGTTGTATTAGACTAATTAATGACCAATATTAATTTATCGGCGTTCTAATAGCTCACTTTGATCACAGGCTACCAAAGAAGTTCTATTAGTTGAAGTTTTTAAGTTTTTCCAATTAGTTGCTGACTTAATGAAATAGACTCTATGATGATCATTCAACTACGTGACGTTTGACGGGCTAATAGCTTCGGACTAGCAACTAAAAATCCAGTTTCATTTCAGCGTTGTTTCAAATTCATAATATTCTGACTCAATTAATAAACTTTGCATGAAAGCATGGATCTGTCAATTTATATTGGATTCTAAAAAAGATTTGTTGGACCTGTTTTTATTATCGTTTTTGTTTAAATGTCATGTTGTATTAATAACTTCAGATTGGTCTTGAACATACATAATCGTCAGAAAGGCACACGGGGAAGGAAAAAAAGGAGACTTACTAAAACAAAATAACAGGTTCAAATAAATGATAAGAGAACTTAAGTGGTCGTTTTGAAAAACAAATTTAAAGGAAGATTGTGAAATTATGGTATGTATTTAAAAACACGTGAACGACATTTAGACACTTTGCATTTTTCTCGATTCATTGGAATTTCATTTCATTGGTGCATTGAGGAAGTAGTCTAAATAAATAAGTTGCGGCGCAACAGAGCTATGAAAGCCTTGAGGCCTCTTTGGCGTTTCGGTTTTGTACATTCATTGGTGTTTACTCATGAATCACTCCCGCCAAAAGCGAGCAAGGCTGAAACTTAAAACAGATAACCAATACTGAAATTATTGATACTTAAAATGCACAACAATAAATATCTAAAAATAAAAATAAATAAATAAATAGGGTGGCGCAACAAACCGAGGAGCCCCTGGGCCTAGCGCATTTCTCACAACCATGCCTTGGTGAGGGAATGAAGGGGACCAACAATTTCCTGCCGGTTTCGAAAGGCTAATTGAGAAAGCGCTTTTCATGGCAGTGAATTTACTAACGGAGGACTTGCCAATTCCTCGCGAAAGGCGATACCCGTGGAAAAACATTTTTGCCTCTGCTGGGATTCGAACCTCGAACCTCTGGGTTAGCAGGTGGACATGGTAACCATCACGCCACGGGTACCACAATAAATATCTGCAAACTTAAATTCAAAAACAAAATATTAGCTTTCCACATCATAAAACAAACTTTTGAAGTGTCAAATACTTTTGCAATGTCAAAAAAGATGTTCACACATTTCTGCCCATAGAAATTTCTTGGGCTAGCATGGGGATGTGTTCAAATTTCCGGTAATTGGTGCCTACTCGAACGCAAATTTTAATGCGGTCTTTCGCATGATTGACAGGAAAGCGTGTTTTAATATTTTTTTTTTATAAAAGAATTAGCTTCAAATAAGTAGGAGCATTGGAAGAACTTTACCAACAGACTGAAGTATGTCTCTGATGACAGGAGAGATTTTGCGGCCGGAAAGAATTTGCGGTAGGCATTTTCATCGACATGCAAGGTGCTTTTGACAACGATAGCTTTAATATTAGAGGAATAAAGAACAAGAGGGAAAACCACACAAACACCACGGCACCTGCCCCCGAACTGACTTCACAAACACCACTTTATTTTCAGCTTTCAAAACCAGTTTGAAATTCGAAAATAAATTGGTGTTAGTAAATTCACTGACACAGCTTTATATTCAGCTTAATACGTGTATCACAGATGGATCTCGTGTTACAAAAGCAACAATGTAAACAAATGGAAGTTGCGGGGCAAGAGAAGTAATGGTTTTCTCTCTTGTTATTTATTCCTCTAAACCTTTAATGGTATATGCAATGCTGCCAGGGAACATAGTGTGGATAAATTATTAGTTTTGTGGATAGAAGAAATGCTAGTGAATAGGACCGTGACAGTTAAAGCGGAGTGTGGACTGTGAACAATATTTTGCAACAGGAGTGAATAAGGGCTGTCCCCAAGATGGCGTTGTATCTCCTCTTCTGTATGGTGCATGCTGACCGACTCTCTACTTGTAATGCTCAAAGGACCCAAAGTACACGCCCAAGCATATGCCGACGACGTAGCCGTGCTCTTAGTTGGATCCAGCCTACAAGCTGTCTGTTACAGAGCACAGGTTGCACTAAATCTGAAGGACACTTGGTGTTTTAGAAACGCTCTCTCCGTCAATCCCCTCAAAACTGACGTTGTCCTCTTCACGAGACACAAAGATCGACTGGTTTGGCTCAACTAACACTATAATGCTTTAACATCGCCTTTTCAAACAAAGTCAGACGTCTTGGAATAATCCTAGATAACAAGCTCCTTTGGTCTAAACATGTCGAGTCGAAAACTGCTAAGGCTCTGTTAGCCTCCTGGTAATATAAAGCAGACTTTAACCAGACATGGGAGTTGTTCAGCGAAAATGCCCCGTAAGATAAGACCAATCATCACCTATGCGTCAATTGCTTGGTGGAATAAGGTCTCACGAAAATACGTTATTGCCTCGTTCGTCAAATTTCAAAGAACAATATGTCTGCCTGTTACATGGGAGGTTCGTGGTTCGAATTATAACAGAAAACAAAAAGTACTCCGATACTATTTTCATTGCCATGAAAAGCGCTTTCTCGATTAGCCGTTCGGAATCAGCAGAATATTGTCCCCTCCATTCCCTTACAAGGCATTGTTGTGAGAAATTCTTTAGGCCCCGGGCTCAGCACACTGTTTAATATGTCTCGGCTGCACTGGGGCCTTTCGACTCTCGATGCACCGCACTGTTGAATCTTCCTCCACTTGATACGTTTATCATAGGTGGACTCTCACGACCATTTCTCGTTTAAAGACATGTGGCCTCTTGCACAACTCGCACTTGAGTTTTGAGGAACTCGCAACAGATCTTTTGACTCACGCCTAAAGGTGCGTCCACACTATGCCGAACGGCAAAATTCGGCACATGCCGATCGGCAATACCGAATAATTGTGAACGTCCCGATCGGCCTTACCCATCACTTGCCGAAAGCCGACCCGAGTGAACCCGAATTCAAACCGAATAAAATGGATGCTTTTGAATAAAACCGAACAAAATCAAGCAATGTGGAAGTGCCGATTGGCATTGTGACATTCGTATTTAGTGGAGGTTTTGTTTTGGTTTTTGAAGTTAATTTCTAGACAGATCATTTGTATATTTTCACATTTGTGTTAATGAAGTGCTGTTGCTTTGCCAGAAAATACTTCCAAATAAAGATCCAAATGTGATAATGATTTTATTTTCTTGAAGAGAATTACAATAATTTAATGAAGTTATGAAATGCTAATATATATATACAAAACTTACATGGTTTATCTTCTTAACCTCTCGGCAACGCAACGTCATGGGAACTCGCTTTACATCTGCTGTGAAAAGGAAAATGCTCGTCTCGAGCTTGTTAACTTAACGAAGGCAAACACATGCCATGGAATTTTATAGAACTTTTTGACATTTGTAAAATGAGAATATCCCATGACGTTGCCAGCCTGAACTAAATTTTAAAGGATATTTATTTTAAAGAATTCTTAAGGCTCGACCACATCCCCGGGCCCGTCTGAGACTATATGCGAAGACTCAAGATCCAACACGGCGAGTCTACCAACTGACCTCTTCGGTAAAATGGTTCCATTACTTAAGCGTACATCTGCGACTCTTATTATTTTGTCCTGACCTGGATAAACACCCGTCACTCTGCCTAGCCTCCACGCCGAACGCACCTCTCCAGGTTCTATAGCAAGCACGATGCTACCAATCTCAACTGGTCTTGTGTCCTTGTGCCACTTCGAGCGTCGAGTGATCTCAGGAAGGTACTCCGTGTACCAGCGATTCGTAAATTCCTTCATCAGATGTTGTGCTCTTCGGCTATAAAGCCTGCTCCATTGATCATGTCCCGAAAAAACGCCAGGTGCTGTACAGTCACGATCGCTGTCACCGAAAAGGATCGAGTTCGGAGTTAGTGGCTTGGGATCTTCCGGATCGACTGGTATGTGTGTGAGGGGTCGTCTGTTGATCTGTCCTTGTGCTTCGAGTAACGCGTTCAGAAGAACGTCCTCCCGAGGTGTTACTCCTCTTAACGTAAATTCAATGCTGGACTTTATAGATTTTATAAGGCGCTCCCAGGCTCCACCCATCCAAGGAGAATACGCCGGTATAAATCGCCAAACTATGCCTTCATATTTTGCGCAATACTCGCTGAGACTGTCTTCCATCTCTTTAACGTCTTTTTCCAAACGGTTCTTGGAACCCACAAAGTTGAGACCATTGTCACTGTAAATGAATTTGGTGACCACACGGTTGATAAGGAATCGGCGAACAGCCATGGTGCACTGGTCTAAGCTTAAGTCATTAAGGACCTCCAGATGCACGGCTCGGAAACTTAGACAAGTAAATATCATGCCGTAACGCTTTGCAACACCTCTTCCATGTTTCACGTACAGAGGGCCAAAACAATCCACTCCCACATGGGTAAAGGGTCTTAGGTTAAAGGCCACCCGTCCCTCAGGCAACTGACCCATCATTGGCATAGTTACCTTTGCCCTTAGTTTCTTGCACATACAGCACCTGGACTTGACTCGCATTACTGCTACACGTATGCTCACAATCCATGCACTCTCTCTAATATCCGAGATGGTTGTCTCTGTTCCCATATGCAAGTTAGCCTCATGGTAATGTAAAATCAATAAGTCAACCAGTGGGTGGGTCTTGGGCAAGATCGCTGGATTCCGCGCTGCGTACGATATATTTGCTCTCTGGATTCTAGAGCTCAATCGCAAGGTACCCTCCTCGTCAATAAACGGTGACAGATTAACTAACGAACTTGTGGGGCTCAAGCCTCGCTTCGATCGCAGGCAAGCTATATCATCTGGAAATGCTTCTTGTTGAATCCGTCGAAATAGCCAATCTTGAGCTCGTGTGATTTCTGCTGGAGTCACAAATGGTTCCTTCTCAATCGGCCTCTTCCTAAGAAGATCCTTAAAACGCAGAAGAAATGCCAGCACCCTTACACCCGAAAACCACCTCGCCCTAAACCTTGCCTTCAACTCATCGTAAGCTTTATATGATGTTGACTCTCTGTGCAAATATAGCGGAAATTTAGGAAGTAAAATGTCGCTTACCTTATCAGCAGCAGCCGCAGTTTTGCCTGGTGTAATTGGCCACTCGGCTTGAGGTAGCTTTAAAAACTCGGGGCCCGTAAACCATCTAGCATTGACAAGGACTTCTGAGAGATCACACCATCTTGTTCCGTCATCAGCAACGTTGTCCGGAGATCTCACAAACCACCATTGGCTTGGATTCGTGACTTCTAGAATTTCGCCAATACGGACAGCGACAAACGTTGTAAACTTGAAGGTGGAAGAATTGATCCATGAAAGCACTGTCTTGGAGTCGGACAAGAAAATGACTTCATCTGCTAGAATTGAATGAGCTTTCCTAACAGTTTCTGCAACCCTCACACCAAGCACCGCTGCCTGCAACTCCAACCGAGGCACTGAAAGTTTCTTGACTGGAGCCACCTTAGTTTTTCCCATCGCGATTGACATTTGAACCATCCCATTTTGTTCGAAACGCCAGTATGAAACAGCGGCAAAGGCCTTCTCCGATGCATCGACGAACACAACCAACGTTATTTTCGAATTCTCAGGTCGAAATGATGAATACGTGCGTGGAACCTTTATGTTTTCTATTTGCTTCAAGACAGTTAGAAAGTCGATCCACTGCCTCCTTAAAACCCCGTTTATTGGCTCGTCCCAGCTGAAGCTCTCACGCCATATCTCTTGCAGAATAGCTCGTCCTCTTATGATGTAGCAGGAAATGAGACCCAAGGGATCAAAGGTTCTCATGATGGTCCTCAAAATTTCGCGCTTAGAAAACTCAGCATCTGGGTCAGACATCTTTTTGAAGCATTCATCATCATGCAGCTTATAGATCAATTGATCAGATGAAGGGTGCCAAAACATTCCCAGAATCTTACTGACATAGCTCTCGGTCTCGTTAGGGTCAATACTCACTAGGCTAGCCTTTATGTTTGCTTCCGGAATCTGGTTCAAAAAGTCTCTACTGTTCGATTGGAAACCCACTAAGTCGAAGTTCATCTCCTTGCAGATCTTGATAGCGTCCTTGCTCACCCTCACCGCCTCTTCTACTGTATTATGACTGTTAAAGTAGTCATCCACATATGTTCGATTTACGAGACCGTCCACAGCCTCAGGGCATGGCGATTTGTAAAGATTGGCATGATAGTTCTTTACAAATTGTGCAGATGCGGGGGAACAACGAGGCCCGAACATCATAACCTGCATCACGTAAATTGTGGGCTTGCGAGAAGAATCTCCATCTCTCCAAAGAAACCTCTGGCACTGTTGGTCGGCTTCACAAATTTTAATGCGATGGAACATCTCCCTTACGTCTGCGTTTACTGCAACTTGTTTTTCGCGAAATTTGAAAAGCCCAGCGTGTAGAGAAACCAAATTGTCTGGACCCTTCAACAGGTGTGAGTTCAGCGAAACACCATTGATCTTAGCGGCAACGTCTGCGACAACTCTGGGCTTTACGGGAAACTTGTTTTTGTTCACAACCACAAACATCGGTGCGTACCAAACTCTGTTCCACACTCGCTTCAGCTCTTCCTCCGTAGCAATCCTGGCGTAACCTTTCGATAAAAGACCCCGAATATACTCGTTCATCCATTCTAGTAGATCGGGCTTCTTCAAAAGAGACTTCTCCAAGCCTAAAAGTCTTCTCTCAGCCATAGCGTAGTTGTCTGGGAGTTTCACATCGTTCTGATCCCAAACTAAACCAATTTCATATTGCTTGTCACCATGCCGTAGGGTTTGTTCCATCACTGACAAGGCGCGGCTATCAGTTTTGCTTACGAAGTCTCCAGAAGGTGGACGAACTCCAAACTCCTCGGTCGAGAAATGACGCCTAACTAAGTCGTGCAGTTCTTCATCTTGTTTTTCAATGCCATGGAAATATGAAATTGATGATACCCTTGGAGGATTGACGCAAGACACACCGCTTTTCAACCTTGTCGTACCAAAGACGGTCCAGCCGAGGAGAGTCTTGATCGCATGCGGCTCATCTTCTTTACCAGATCGCTGTTGACTACCCACCAGAAATTTAGCTTGATCTAGTCCCAGTAAAATTGTCGGTTTCGCATTCGAAAGCTCTGCCAATGGCAAGCCTCTCAGATAGGTGAACGATTCCTGTAAGACAGCGATATTGAGACTCTGACAAGGAAGCTCGAGATCCTTCACTGTATAGATGTCCGTCAGCAAGTGCCGTTTACCCTTATTCACGGCGGATACACGTAAACAAGTTCGCAGAGAATCTTCAGTTCTCGAGACACCCTTGGTCCACTGGAGTGTAAGTTGTTCTGGTTCACCCTTCAATTCCAAAAAATCAAAAACGTCTCGTTCCACCATCGTAATCGACGAGCCATCGTCCAAAAAGGCATATGTGTCCAGCTGCTTCTTATTGTTTCCAAATAAGCGAATGGGCACGATCTTAAACATAACAGGTGCCTTGACTCCCACGTGAGACGAATGAATCTGTGCAGGTGGTACAAACGGTGGAGCAGATGAGTTTAAAGATGTCTTTGGACCTGACGGGTGCAGTAGCGGATGGTGCAGCTTAGAACAACCCTCGACGCTACACGGTTTCTTCTGCGAACAATTCTTCCAACTGTGTGGGACTTGCTTTAAACATCTAAAGCAAATGGATTTGCTTTTTGCGAAGGCGAATCTTTCATCCACAGACAAAGCCTTAAACTGTTCGCAATCACTCAATGCGTGCTCAGATTTTTTACAGTGAACACAACCTTCACTTTCGGCGACTGGATTGTGAGTCAGAACTCTTTTTGTTGTACCTGTACCGGTTGCTCTTTCGTTAACTACTGGTTTTGAAAGCTTATTTAACTCTGGAGGAAGATCATACAGCTTCTTTGTCACAAAACCTGCGAAATCTTCTAAATTGACATCTGGTTTCTTTGCCTTTATCTTCTGCCAGTCATGGTACAGTGACGGAGGCAACTTGCTTGACACATCTGTTAATACAAAATTGTTTTCAAGTTCCTTACCAAGAGCCATAGACTTGATGTCGGAGACGAAGCCATTTAACGTAACAGCCCATTGTCTTAACTTGGCATCACTGCCTGAGTGTAGTGTCGGTAGCTTAAATAGATTCGTAGTAAGGCTATGAACTAACACGTCGGACCTACCAAAAATCGCTCGCAGCGAATCCATGATTGCATCTGCATCAGTTGAATATCGCAAACGGTCGCTCACGAGCTGATGCGCCTCACCTGTTAGCGCCTTTCTTAAGCGAGCGACGTTCTCCCTGTTGGAATAATGACCCTCTGCCGTGGTTGACCTGAAAACCGATTCGAAATAAGGCCATTCCTTCCTATCTTGGCCCGAAAACATCGGCAATTCTTGAACCTGACTTCGGTTCAAGATCGTCAACAAATTCGCCATGTCAAACTCCTGACACGAACTATCGAAATGCCCTACCTTCTTTTCCCCTTGATGACTATCTGGCTCTCCAGGTCTAACTGTCAAGGGGGTCGAATGCGAAACAGTCGAACTTAAAATTTGCTTGTGTCTGCACCCAATTTGGCGAATTGCTTCTAGCCTATCGCTAGCAAGCTTCTTCGTTTCTGCAGACCTCGTCGAACGATGTGCTGGAATTGACGACTCAGTATCCAACTTTGACTTGAGCTGGCCAACTTCAGCCTTAAGTTCGGCAATCTCCTTTTCCCTCTGTTCTACAGTCGACTGTGCTGTTTTCGCTGCCTCAATCAAAACATCAAGCGCATCAGATAATGCGTCAGGCTCATCAACACAGGTAGCACTTGCATTGCTTGCAACCTCCCTATCTAGACACTTTGCAACTCTATCGCAATCATCAGCGCGACAGAACCAAGGAGTTGCAGTGTCAAACAAGGCTGGATCAAAGGCCGCGCATACGTAGTGCCACCATCGTCCACAAGTTTCACACGAAACCATCTCCTCATCATCCGGCGAATTACAACCAACTGCTGTACAGCTTTTCTCCACATTCGAAGGCATCTTATCACGTTCAGTTCATAAAATAAAATTATGTTGCTTTGCCAGAAAATACTTCCAAATAAAGATCCAAATGTGATAATGATTTTATTTTCTTGAAGAGAATTACAATAATTTAATGAAGTTATGAAATGCTAATATATATATACAAAACTTACATGGTTTATCTTCTTAACCTCTCGGCAACGCAACGTCATGGGAACTCGCTTTACATCTGCTGTGAAAAGGAAAATGCTCGTCTCGAGCTTGTTAACTTAACGAAGGCAAACACATGCCATGGAATTTTATAGAACTTTTTGACATTTGTAAAATGAGAATATCCCATGACGTTGCCAGCCTGAACTAAATTTTAAAGGATATTTATTTTAAAGAATTCTTAAGGCTCGACCACAAGTGCCTTTTCGTAGTAAAGAAATAGTTAACAAAATAAAGTTTCTTGTGCAATAAACAGCATGGAGTGAACTGAAGAAGATACGCTTAAATGTATTGAAATGTATCGGGCACGTCCAACATCGTGGGACAGTTCTTACTCGGAACATAGAAATAAAAACCGGAGTCATGATTTACTAATGGAAATTGCCAATAGTTTTGGAGCTGAAAAACATGAAATCAAGCGGAAAATTAAAAAATGGCTTTCATTTCTCAAGGGAAAGAATTCTAGCCACAAATGCGTTGGCTCGGCACGTCCACATAATAAAAGTAAAAAACGACACATAATAAAAGCAAAAAACGACTCAAATGGGCCGAGCTGAAAGTGCTACCCGGAATAGGCCGATCGGCGTCTTTCGGCATATTGTGGACGCACCTTAATGGATGTGCCGTCCGACACGATGACCCCAAGGCTCAAACTGCATTAAAAATACACAGTCAACTTTCCTTCGTTCCGGGACTGATCCACTCTAGAATCTTAGCCAGGAAAGGATTGTAATCGAATATTCACAGATGGTTCCATAACCGATGACAGATCTGGCGCTGGAGCCTTCGTGGAGAGCGATGACATACAACTGCACGCTTCTATTGGCACAAACACATTCGTCTTTCAAGCGGAGGTGTATGCTATCTAAATGGCTTTCGTTACGAACAGTGGGTGGGTGGGGAGAAGTATTTGCGTTTCTATCGACAGTCAAGCTGTGCTTAAAGCTCTGCTCAACCCTCTAACTGCTTCAAAAGTGATCCAGGAAAGCAGAAACTCTCTGAATGCGGTCGGGAGACTAAATTCTTTGAGTTTTGAGGTTTTCACGACATAACTGGAAATGAGATCGTCGATGAACTTGAAAGCAAAAATATCGGACAGCTTTCTCAGGACCTGAACCGGCGCTTGGTCTGTCTAAGTCCTCAGTGAGGGCTTCAATAAATCTATTGGATCTGTTAAGAGCATAATCTTACATGGCAATGAGTGTTCAGTGGATGCAAACACACTAAACGTATGCTCCTCAACGTTAATAAAAAAAACTGTAACATTTCTGCTATCCCTTAGCAGAAAAGATTGTAGAAAGCTTGTTGGAAAGGGGCACTTCTCTTTTGCCAAACATTCAAACTCGTAAGGCTTAAGTAACCACACTCTGCGAATCCTGTGGAGACTGGAGAGGATGACAACACCGCGAAGCCCATCTTCTGTGAACGTCCTGTATTTTCCCGTATCAGGCTACATATACTCGGCGCAGACATGGTGAGAGCTGGTAACTTAGGCTCCTTATCATGGCAGCGTCTTTTGGCTTTTCTTTGAACACCTGGTAGTACGATGTATCGGTATTTAGGTCTGTCTGAATGCTCCAGTTTTTGGCCACTATCACAAGACTCGTCGTAACAATTTCGTACTACGAATGCCTATGCTAAGAAAGCAATTGAATTGAGTTTAAACATTGAATTAATGTAGGTTAGGTTAGGTTACAATGGCTGTCAGGAATACACCCGACACACTTAGACCAATACTAGGTCCATTGTGATACCATAGAAATTATGCGAGGGAGTACCTCACTTAACAAAACCATTTGGAGCTTTTAATAAAGCGAAGGAGATGCAGGGGATCTGTGTTCGCCAGATCACTTGGATCATCGAGAAAATATTTCCCCAGATGCCGCTTTCTTTTAAAAGAGAGTGCAGGACATGAGCAGAGGTGGTGTGGGATTGTCTCCTCCTCCTCCTCATCTAAGCAACTTCTGCAGAAGTCATTTGAGGGAACGCCAAGTCTTATGGCGTGTCTTACTATCAGACAATGTCCGGTAATGACATTGATTACGGAGCTAACTTGCAATCTGGCAATGGATAACAAATGTCTTGTGCGTTTTGGATCTAGTCCTGGCCATAACCGTTTTGTTGCCACGCACGTGGTGATATTGTTCCACCTATAATTTGTTCTATCCATTGCCTGTTGCATTAGCATAAGTTTACATGTAGCGATTGGTATACTTATATTCAACCTGCTGGTTGAGATCGGTAGAACGGTTCCTTCTCTGGCGAGTTCATCGGCCTTGCAGTTACCCACGATATCTCTGTGTCCCGGCACCCAAATAAGGTGAATATTGAACTGTTCAGCCAACAGCCATCTCCTTAAGAGATAAGCGACAGTTAAGGGCGGTTACTGAGCTCGTAGAAACAGCGCCGAGTGATTTGAGGGCTGCTTGACTATCTGAGAAAATCCGGATATTCGTTGAGGATATCACGTTTTCTTTAAGCCATGATAGGACCTCTTTGATCGCCAGAATTTCCGCTTGGAACACGCTACAATGGTTTGGAAGGCGGAACAAGAGACTTATGTTAAGTCGATTTGAGTACACCCCGCAAGCCTACCCCTTCTTCGGTTTCTGAACCATCTGTATAGAAATGAATTGAATCAACTCTCTATCTCATCTGAATTAATGTAAATTAGAAAGAAATTAGGCCCCAAAAGAGAACCTTGGGACACACACATACTGAAGAGCTTCATAGATGATTTAATATAACTTTACTCTTTGTGATTTGTTTTATCTACTTAAAAGATAAACTTAAGAATAAACCCAATCTAAAATAAAAATGTGAGAAACAGTTTTGTACAAGTTCGTACAAACTTTGTGCTGACAAGACATCCGGGCTGTTTTGTTTGATGTCTGGTGTCACCAAAAGCTGCCTATTGTGTGCTGTTATTGGAGATCATATTCCCGTTGATCGTGGGTATGAAAATTATAGTTTAAAGTGTGTCAGCAAATTTTGTATATAAGAGACAATTGAAAAATAAAATTAATTCATGCTATTGATATCCCAGTGGTAAGGTGTTAAAAGTACGTCCTCAACAGTTTCTTCCAGTTTTCTGATCAAAATACTTTGATTAACGATTTCAATTACGCTTTGGAAATACCAAAAAATAAGCCATCTGAACATTTTTTCCCATCAAAGTGCAATTTTTTCAGCACAAAACTGCAGTATCATTTTAATTAGATCTACCTTTTTGAGACCCAAATTGATTTGAGTAAAAAAAATTTTAGTTGTATTCAAAAGCTTGCTATCCTCCTTTTTCCAAGTTTTTTGAAGATCCTACTCAAAACAGGAAGGGGAGACATTGACCTGTTTTTGGACTAACAATTGAAGAACAGGATATGCAAGGCGGTAGGACTGACTATGTTTCAAATTTAAAATTTATTGAACCACAAACCAAAAGTTTATCAGACACATATACGCGTGATCAACAATCGAAAGTGAGGTTTTTTTTAGAGGAAGAAGATTTACGAAGCAAGCTGTTAACTATTAAAGACATAAGGCCACACTTTGGCGGAAATAATGGAACAACCCTATACTTACAGCTGTATCAATTTACGACCTTTCAGTCTCCTACAAAACTTTTCAGATTCATCTTCTTCGTCTACTTAAACTAATTTCCAGAAATTACAACTGACCTTCACTTTATCCATTGTAACTCAACCTTAAATTACCTGGTTCAACATTTCTATGGAAAACCATTGTTTCGGGTTCAACCCACAATTAGTGGTACCTATCAAACCACTCTATAAGCTGACAGTCAACAAAATGAAAATAAGAGAACATTTTGTTAAAATAATTTCCGCTGGGGAGATTATAACTCCCTACAAAGCTTGTTGCCTCTCAACACCTTAAATGTACCTCGCCAAATCTTACTTGTACAAGTTCAAACAAAATGTTCCCAAGTTAGCGTATATACCCAACCTTAATAGACTAATAGTTGTCTCTTCTCTTCAACTCAAGTCGTAAAGTCGTCGATCGTGATTTGTAAGCAGGCTTACCTAACAATGTCACCGACACGAAAACAATGCCTTCACCCTGAGGGGTTTCATTGAAATGAAAATTCAATTTCAAGGGAACCAGAAAAAGGTTTTGAACTTTATTTAGGTCAGTTAGATAGATTGTTGTTATAATAGAGATGAACTTAGCTTAGGTGACAAATTTGTCACGCTTGTCACGTGCCAGTTCAATCAATGCCAAAACAAATTCTTGGCTGTTATACAATGATTAATATTTGTTCAATTAGAATGGGTATGGGTATATCGGTAGTCATTAAAAATAGCTGCTTACTGAACAGCTCCATAACTCGCGCTGAGTGGAAAACAATAGAGATACGATGACAAACAATGTAACTATTATGCGGGAGCAATGGAGCTCGAACTGTGTACAGGTAACAGCATATGGGTACACAAGCCAGTGAATAAATATTTGTATAATTTACAAGGCATGAGGCCTTTCAGAGGCTTCAGTTTTAGAAATTCTATAAATACGCGATTGTTTAGCAAAAAAAAAGTGCAGTTGGACTTAGCTACCGTTGATCGTGTCTATTTGTAAAAGTAAAGAGGGCTGAAGAGGGAGCAGGACGTATTCATATGCCTTCATCGAAATTAATATGCAAACCATGTTTGACGAATATCAGCAGCTTATCGCTAGGCTAGATCCATGACTCGATATTTGTTTTAAACGTTGAAGGGCAGATTCTTACCACTAATAGCGCAGTACGATTCAAAACGAAGGGTATTTTGACTTGACTTTTATGATAAAATTTGCTCTTTTTTTATTAATGACTTTACCAATTTATTCTATGCTTCCTATCAGCTTTTATACCAACATTAAAAAAAACTTATTTGAATGCAAATGCTGTGGTTTTTTGGTATACTAAAGAGCAATCAGCGTCAGAGTGCGCGTTTATGATACCATAACTCGACCGCATCGGCTGAAAATCAGTAGAATTAGCTTTCTGCTGCCTGAAACTCTGGCGCCGCGGATATTCTCACTCTGCTGTGGCCAATGCTCTATCCACTTTTCAAGGAGTTCAGCTTGATCGCAAACGAAAGCTTCATTAGCTCACCCGCTACAGCATCCAACCAGCTATTTATCATCAACCGCTTTTCGAGCTAGGAGCTTTATCGCTTTGTAGTGTTGAGAAACGACAACAGATCTTTGATTGTTGCAGTTATCCTAATCGAAGATTCGTCCATGATAAGGGTGGTGAAAGCAGTAGTTAGGGAATGGACTGTGCATGAAGAAGATGAAAAACTGCGACATGTACTATGGCGATTGCTACAGACCACAGAAACAACGCCTATTTTGTGCGGATTTGTCGTTAGAGGAAGACTCAGGGATAAGGTAATAGGCCAAAATCTAGTTAATGATCTGGGCTGAATTCGGCTAATATTAACCTAATATGCGCCCACGCCCCCACAGAAGAGAAAGACGAGAACTCCAAATATTGCTTCTACGAGCTCCTTGCAAAAAAAAAAAAACATGAAAATCGTTCTTTTTTTAGAAAATTAACAAAATGGCGGCCTCAGGAATTTTTTTTCTGATTTTCGGGAAAAAACCAACAATTAATTGTTTATAAAAAATTGAATTTAAAAAAAAAAATCCTTCGATCAGGCACTAGCTTTTTATGTTTTCTAAAAACTGTATAAGTTTCATTCAAATCTATCGAGCGGTTTTTGAGTTACAGTGGTCACCAGTTCAAACAACATAATTTTGAGAAAAACGCATTTAAAGTTTTACAGTCCATACCAGACCGCTCGAGAACCTTTTATTCTTCCCTGAATAACTCGAAAGATATTTGTCGGATTTACTTCAAACTTTCAGAGAGTATTTTTAAGATACTATACTTTAAGAAAATTCTGACTACCCTTAACCCCTTAAACGAGGTCGTCTAAACATTTCTTTTGAAGAAGGTTCAGAAAGAACAAAAAGGTACAAAAACGGAACAGTTGAGGACATCAACATCTGCTTCGGAATTGGTGTATACCAAATTAAATCGTGAAATCACCATTGTTCCAACACAAGCCGAAAAACGTTTGAACGCATTAAATGAATTTACTGAGTCAATTTCAATGACCGGAGAAGAAGCATTGGCATTGATCATTGAGGCGTAGTTCTCCCGATATCAGTAGGAAATAATTTTATAGAAAAATATCCGTGGTGTTAGGCGAGTTTTATTGAAATTCTATATTCACTTATATTCACTTAAGCAAAACATCGCTCATGGAAAAACAACAACTCCTAAGTGAATAGCGTAAGTGAACAAAAATAACTCACTTAGCTAAGTGAACAACAGGGATGGTTGGTAAATTTCTTTTTTGGAACCCAGAGGTTGGCAGTCTTTTGGTTGTGTTCGTTAATATTTCTGATTTTCGACAACATATTGAATAAGTCTGTTTCTTTACTTTTGTGCACAGAAATCCACAATCTGTCATATTTTAAGGAGTGGTTGTAAAATTCTCTCAGAAACTCTCTGAAAGAGCGTAATTGTCTTAAAAGTAAAGAAACGCCTTGAACAAAACATTCGCAGCAACGCAACGCTTGGAAAAACGTCTGTTTGACAGTTGTTGTATTTGTTTTGGGTGTGCACGATTTCTGTCCACAGAAATTTTGGTGGCAGAAATTCGCAGGGTAGGGACATTTTTTACTCTCTCGAGAGCACTCTCTTTTGTGCACTGCTACGAAAAATCAGAACATCAGAACCAAGGCAACCAAAAACATGAGTCACTTGCTAGCTTATGACTTCTGACCACAGAGGAGATACAAGAAGAGGCAAAACCACACACACACCAAGGCATCTGTTCTCAAACTGACTTCACAAACACCACTTTATTTTCAGCAGGAGAAGCAATGGTTTTGCCTCTTGTTCTTTATTTCTCTAAGCTATTGAATTATTTAATTCATAAGTCACTTACTAACTTATGACTTAAATGAGTTTTTAATTCACAAACTAGCAACCGTGAAATAAATACCTGCATCGAAATCTGAATCCTAATTCGATTATTCGATCCTAAAAATAAAAATGAATCTTGTTAAACACAGCCTTTTTTTTACCTCGAAAGTAAAAAGTTGAAACGCGGCAAATAAATTGAGAATCGAGAATTAAATTGAGAAAAATAGAAATGGAAAATAAAAGGTATGCGTTTATATTCTTCTGAATGCATATTTTTAATGTTTTTTATTCTTAGAACAAGTGCCAAGGGTACCAACATTGAAAGTAAAATTGAAAGTGAACTTGCTAAGTGAATATAACCAAAAAATCGTTTTATTGTTAAGTGAATATAAGTGAATATAGAAAATTTTCAATAAAACGCGGCTATTATATGCCATCAACCGTCCATAAATATTTAATATGTATATGGAAATGAGATAATTTCATTAGCTCTTCTACCCACCGGACAATTAAGCGAAGAAGCCCAAGAAGCCCCTAATAAGAGCTTCATAAGATATAGGGAGTATCATTCTCGATAAAATAGCCGTGAAAACACTAATACGGACATGTTCCATTTTTTGTTGCAATCATCAGATAATGATTCTATGTATGTTGTTTACTCATATGTATGTGTTAACTGTACTAAAAACTAAAATTGTGCTTAAAACAACACTTACTTATTTGTTTCTTATTTAATAAAATTTTTCTCATCAGATTGCTCATACACTTTAAACAAAAACAAAAAAAAAACAAAAAGTGGGCGAATAATTGGGCGTGGCCAAGAACATTTTTGATAATCAATTAAGTATAGCATGAAGAGTATTGATGCCAAATTTTACGTTCTTAGCTATTATGTTTGCTTTATTGCCAACCTTTGGGGTATTCTGCCCCACTGTGCGCCGGCACCATGACTCATTTTAGTTTATTAGTAGGTAGTACAGTTTTTCCACACTTTTACACTTCTAATATACCATGGCTTTATTGTACGACAAAATCAAAGGGTGTTTTTTTCAGACGTGTAGTGTTCAATCTCAATGCTTTTTCCGGGTTGGTCTTTTGGCAGCTGTCACTTTAGTTATGCTCAGTTTTGTTTGTCATTAGGTTTGTTCGTTGAAGCCCTAGGGTCGCCATAGGGTCGCCACAAAGCGTTTTTTGAGAAACCTAAATTCACCCTGAATGTCAAATTGAGTGTTTTTTGAGCCATAGGTTTTCCCCAAACTCGCCCTAGCTTTTTGCTGTGGCGATTTGAGGGCTGTCAAATAGCATGTATTTTTTTTTAGTGACAGGGATGTGTGGTGATTTGTGGTGTAGTGTTTTTTGAGGACTGGAAGACCCAGGTTTTTTTGACAACTCATAGGGTTGTCAAGAAAACCTGGGTCAACCCTGGGGAAAGTTCAACGAACAGACCTATTACATCGTGGAAGAGTTGAAGAGCCCGACCCATAGAATCCGTTGCGTCCATTCGCTGCCGGATTCAACTGACAGCTCGATTAAATACACACGATCTTATGATAGGTGACCCATAAGCATCGGATGCAACGGACGCAACGAAAAAAGGAGCCCAACTTTTAACTTTTGCGTCCGGCAGAACTGATGACATGCGCAGTCAAAACCAATTTGAAGTTTTCTCTTTATACCGCAACGGATTCTATGGGTCACCCCAATCCGTTGTGTCCGGTAAAACTCACTGCTGTCAGTTGAATCCGGCAGCGAACGGACGCAACGGATTCTATGGATCGGGCTCTTGAGGCCGCACCACGACTGGGAACTGCGTACGTTCGGTAAATTGTCTCGACACGAAATAGCTGTTGACGTCGCGCCGGCGCCGCCGCCGGTCGATTACATAATTTTGGAGATTTAAACCTTTGAGTTACCTAAAAGTTCGGGCGAAATAACATCGATGTACTATTTTTGTGCGGTTATGTGAAATCGCTTGTTTAAGCAAATAAGATCGAGACAATTGACGCCTCATTGCTGGCATGCGTCCCCAAATGTTGCAAAAGTGGGCGGAAATTGGCCCTCTCGGTTGGAATTTATTCCAATCAGCCGCGGTGGCCACTTGTCCGAAATATCAAAAAAAAAAAAAAAAAAATAAATAAATAGCGTGACGCAACAGAGCGAGGAGCCCCTGGGCCTAACGCATTTCTCACAACCATGCCTTGTGAGGGAATGGAGGGGACCTACAATTTTCTGCCGGTTCCGAACGGTTGATTGAGAAAGCGCTTTTCATGGCAATGAATTTACTAACGGAGGATTTGCCAATTCCTCGCGAAAGGCGATATCCATGAAAAAACATTTTTGCCTCTGCTTTTGCCTCGAACCTCTGGGTTAGCAGGTGGACATGTTAACCATCACGCCACGAGTACCAAATATCATCAAACCATAATAGCAACCATGAAATGTTTCGAGAAATGAACTTGCATAAGTCTAGTGGGATTTCCCATTTTACGATTCTTAAATTCAATTTGAATTCTCAACATGATAAGCAATGTGAGTTAGTTTTGCTACGAACAATTCAGCACAGGTGCAATTGATTTTATTATTTTGGGACTATTTGGACAAGTTTGTTGTTTCCAATATATAAACTGTTCGTGACATAATTAATTTTTTGACCTCATAACAATGCGCCCCACAGCTTGGCGCCCTGTGTATTTGCACATTATGCTCATACGGGTATTCTGGGCCTGTCTAAATCGAATGACACTATTTGACCCGGACTCATTTCCAAACAGCTTTTAAACAAATTTTTCAAACTCAAAATTTAGGAGCTACTTTTAAATTTGACTTACCCTATCGTTTCGGTTTTCTTTTCGTCATCAGAAAAGGTTCTAAATGGGCCTGCAAATAAATAGAAAAATTACTCGTTAAAATAATATAAAATTATTCATTTTAAAAGGATTTGTTTTTTTGTAATAATATTCAGTAAGTGTAAAAATAAATTCGCTATGAATACCACGAATAGATTGAAAGCAACTTCATCGAACTGTAGCTTTTGTCAATTCTTCACGTCAGTCACCCGTTTTCAAAAATAAAGAAAGAAAAACATCTTAAAATAAATGTAAGCACGCCGCGCCGCAGTGCGTCGCCAAGAAGTTACTCCTTAAAAAAATTTCTTCTTCAAAAGCGGGAACAGTAAACAAAATTATCAATTTCTTGCTTGCTTACTTTATTTTATTGGCTTGGCTAATTGCGTCACAATCCGTTTTGAACTGCGGAAGTTATATCATCGAAACTGTAAATGCTTTACCATTTTTATTGGCACCCTATATAAGAAACGAACATTGTATAAACGTTTCCTTTTGGATGCCAATACCATTCACAACCAAACGATGAACCCGTCCTTAATTGAATGAATCAATAAACTTTTTATTAGTCATTTCTTTTGGACATTCCGATCAAGTTCAGATTCCATATTGACAATAACCTGGCAATTTATCAAACCACTATTTGCTCACCATGCATTTTAAACGGAAAATACACTTTTTTAAGTCATACCTGTTGACTAGCACACCACGAGCAACAAATTGGCTATTGTCATTAGGCAACTTAGACACTCATAAGAATTTCAATGAGCCAGTCTTCCAAAGATGTTAACTACGACGCCCTCAGGCATTCAGTCGTAGAAAAATAATTTCGAACTGCCTTTGGATTTATCTGTACAGTGGGGTGGGGCTAGTTAGGGTGTACGACTGTATACGTATAATTTATGCGCAATAGAAAAAAAAACAACAACAAATATACGAGTTCTCTCCAAATGGAAGATGGTTAGCCAAGTAAACAACAAAAATTCGCGCAATTAAACAGCGGATGAAGGTGCATTTTTAATTACACAGCAGCAGCCACTTGCGTAATATTCTCGAAGCTCCACTGTGCGCAATGTCTCATTGACTATTGACACCTGGCCTAGGTGCCTTAGGTTGCAAATGCTCGTCAAGGTTGTTTTTTTTATTTCTTGCTTCATTCAATTGAATGTGATTTCCAAATGCAGTGAGATGGGGACAAGTCATTAAAATGTAATGAAATTAGTGTTTTGAAAGTTGAGTTTATTACCTGGGTTCGATAAAACCGGACGAAGAATGCAGCTTGGTTCTCAAGGAAGAATTTTACAGTTTAAATCTAGATTTTCCAACAACAGAGATATTCAAACAAGCGTAAAAGGTAAAATGGATTTAACTGAATCATATCAAAATTACGCTCTAAAGAGCTGCGGGTAAAATCTGATCCAAGATCATAACTTCCTTGAATTTTTATAGATAAAACACCGCCAGCCTTGTGAAGAAAAAAAGCGAAATAGGAAACATAACAGGAAAAATGGTTAACTTTAGGTACTGCGAAAAAATCCAAATCAAATTTTTTTAAAGGGATTATTTTCATTTGGGCATGAAAAATATTGTTTTGTAAGGACATTCTATGATCGTCTGCATAATAAAAGTCACTGACCCCCTCTTCTAGTCGGAGATTTCGATTACCTATCCAACCACTTAAGGAGCCCTGTTGCACCAACTCCGATTTTGCTAAAATTTGATGGAGATGTTTGTTTTATGGGCAAGAAATAAATTCAAATAAAGACATTTTTGAGGTCTAACAATAAAATCGATAAACAACGCAATAAACAAGGTGGTATCTTGAAGGATTTTAAATACCCAATTTGATTAATACAAAAAATTATAATTGATATAATTGATACAACAGGTTAAGTGACTCTCCATATGTCAACTCCATCGCCAAAGCCAATTTACTGGCAGCTCTATTTGCTGCTAACTCGATACTTCCTGATAGCACATTGGCCCCACATAAGAATGAAACACTAAAATCTCCAATGAAGCAGATATTTTTTCGAACTCGCTCGGTAGTGAGAGTCCTAAGAGATCTCAATATATCGGGTTTTTCAATAAGAGCGGTACAAAAGTTTTTTCAAATAAAACAAAAACGGTTTTGGATATCAATGAAATTCTTTATTCCTGCCATTATGTATGGAACTCGATTTCTTTTGCATGGCCACCACGGGCACGCTTGCAGAAGTCCAGACGCTGCACCCAATTTTCGACGGTTTTCAGGCATCTAATCGGCCAATAATCAAGCATAAACTGCTGCAATTTCACGTTCGATATTCGTACGAAGTTCATCAATCGTCACTGGCTTGTTGTGGCATAGATCATAGACTTGATGTAGCCCCACATGAAATAGTCTAACGGCGTCAAATCGCACGACCGAGGCGGCCAAGCGACAGGACCATTTCGTGAGATAACACGTTCTCCAAACTTGTTTTCCAACAAATTGATTGTGACATTCGATGTGTGGCTAGTGGCGCCGCCGTCCTGTTGGAACCACATGTCCTCCAAGTCCATATCATCCAATTGGAGCCAAAAATATTCGGTTATCATTGAACGGTAGCGATCCACACTCACAGTAACGTGCCGGTCTTGACCATCACGGAAGAAGCACGGCCCAATGACGCCGCCGCGCCGGCCCATAAACCACACCAAACCGTAATTTTTTCGGGATGCAATGATGACTCATGGAGTTCGTGTGGATTGCTGCCTGACCAATACCGCATATTTTGCTTATTGACGAAGCCATTCAGCCAGAAATTAGCCTCATCGCTGAAAATGATTTTTCGATGAAAATCCGAATCATTTTCAAGTTGTTGCTCAGCCCAATTCACAAACATACGACGCTTCTGGTGGTCAAGCGGCTTCAGTTCTTGCGGCCATTTAATCTTGTAAGGATGTAGATCAAGATCTTTTCGCAAAATGCGCAACAACGACGTCACAGAGATGCCCAACGCTTGAGAACGACGTGTGTGAGACACATTTGGGCTTTCTGCAACTGAAGTCTCAGCGGCAGCAATGTTCTCGACGCTACGGGCACTTCTTTGTCTCACTGGCACGGGAACATTTTGTACTGTGCCTGTGGATTCAAATTTTTCCACTAGACGATCAATTGTTGATCTGCTAGGACGATTATGACGACCATAAATTGGACGCAGCGCTCTTAACGTTGTTGGGCCCACTGACTCCAAATTTTGGTAGTAAATTTTAATAATATCGACTCGTTGTTGGCTCGTATATCTTTCCATCATGAAATGACAAACCTTACTGAAGAGAAATGTCAAAAGAGCGGCAAGAAATACGGCGTCGTTTGATGTCCCTGTCGCTCTACTTTTGTAGCGTCCTTGTTGAAAAACACTTTACATAAATTCGCTGCTCCAGATGGTATCCCAGCCGTTATTCTGAAGAGGTTTTTTTCTACGCTAACAAGGCCACTGCGTAAGCCTTTCTATCTATCGTATTCTTCTGGGTTTTTCCCGAGCAGATGGAAAACTGCATTTGTCCAGCCCGTCCCTAAAAAGGCATTACCGTCAAATTGCATCAACGTCCATTGTTTTCAAGGTCATGGAAACGTTGACAAATTGTCATCTCATGAAATATCTTAGAGATCGCAAGCTTCTAAACGACCGACAGTATGCGGCTTTCGTATCAGGCTCTCTTATCGAAAATGCGTGCTCTTGGTATCGATGAATCTTTTCCTTCGTTGGATTAGAAACAACCTTTCCGACCGTTCAATACAAGTTGTATTGGATGGCTTCAAGTCTCATACCCATTTCATAAATGCTGGTGTGCCCCAGGGCTAGGTTTTGTCTCCAACTTTCTTCCTCATTCTCATAAACGACCTCTTGTCTAAAACTTCTAATTCTCTCAATTGTTTTGCTGACGAACCGACCGTCAGCTTCTCATATTCGTTTCCAAATTCACGTCCCTGCTCTTCGGATGTGCAACTGGAACGTTTGCTTATGATTAGCTCATTGAATTTAGCCTTGACAGCACTGTTAATTGGGGTACATAGTAAAAACCGAGTATAACTCAATGATTCGAAAACTAAATGTTGTCTTTTGTCGTCAAAGCTTAACATCCCCCCATTGCCATTGTCTTTGAATGGTACCTGCATCCAAGAAACCGAAAAGCTGTCAGTACTCGGTATGTGTGTATTTGAGGTCGCCAAAAATGCTGCAAGGTGCTTAGGTTTCTTAAGACGATGCAGGAAATTCTTCACCCCTTCTGATCTGGCTATAAATTATCATCCATCCAAAACTAGAGTACTATTCCCAAATCTGGTCAGCTGCCTCTCAAACATCTCCGCGCTTACTTGATAGGGTACAAAATCGAGCGTTGAGATTGATAGTTCAAATGAAAAATCGATTGATTCTGCTGAACATCTTCGAATCATTACTTACCTTACTTTCTTTTATCGCGTTTTTCACAAACAGTGCTCTGATGAAACAGCCAGTTGCTTTCCTTCCTTGAAACAATTTAACCGCAACACCCGCCTCGGCAGGAATGCTCATCATTTATACCTTGAGCCCAACTTCGATCGTACAGTCAAGCAGAGAAATTCATATTTTAGTCGCACCACTCGAATGTGGAATGCTCTACCTGACTCCGTTTTTCCCCAACATTACGATTCACAAAGGCTTAAAAGCAACGCCCATCGGTGTCTCCTTTTAAATCCTTTTCTATTTTCCTAAATGCATTGTGTTTTATAATGTTATAAGGGTATTCATAAAAACAAATAAATTTAATTCATTCAATTGAATGTGATCTCATCCACTTTCGATAATATCCACGCTTTTGCACCATAAAGCAGGACTGGGATATGGCAAGCTTAACTTCTTCTAGTTCGGGAGGACGGCGTTCTTGATGATCGTCCAATTTGAATGGGACATTTTGCCTGTTGGGTTTGTGTCTTCGCTATAAGGCATGTTTTGCAATCGTGCAGCAAAAAAAAATTTGACATAACAATTAAACATGACATTACGATGTTAACAGTTAACAGTTTATGTTTATTGAACGATACATATATACAATTGATACTTAGACTAGGTAATTAAAAAATTAAATAAATGATAATAATGTAGGAATGTTGGCACATAGGGGCCTAACCAAATATGTACATTATCTAGAATAAAAATAATAACTTAATATTATATAGCTGAAAAGAAAGTGAATTCTTGAATATAAGTCGGCTGACTTGAGTTATCTCGGGATGTTCCGTCCCGGTTGTCGCTGTTGTCCCTCTTTAAGGGGAGGTTGTTGGGGGTGGCATCAGCCACGGAAGTAGGCTGACACAGTGTCAGCGTAGAAGTTGGTGGCTTCGTCGTTGGCTGGTATTACTTCTTCGTCCAAAGTGTTCATCACGCTTAGGTATCTTGGCTCAGGGTGTCGGTCCTCAGTGGTCATACTTCTCACCAGGGGATTAGGGTGGTTGCTGATATCTCCGTTTTCAATACAGTCGATAGGACGTATTGGTCCAAGGGCGTTATCTTGGTTGTCTCGTACAGATGCTGGTTACTGTAATGTCTCTGACGCTGGTGGTTGAAAGTATGAGGCCGGTGTATAGTCTCAGAATCTTCCTTTCGAAAATTAGGAGATCCTTCATCGCAGTCTTCGAGATGGTGAACCAAACTGGGCTTCCGTAGTTGATGAAGCAGCTGCTTGTACATCAGTAGTTTTGTTGGCTGACTTAGTCCTGTTCTCCTCCTCAGCTAAGGGTACAGTCGGTGGGACATTACGATGATAGAGAACACGAAAAAAGTGGGTCCTGCAATTCTGTCTGTCTGTCTGTCCGCATATGGATCTACAGCCTAAACCACTTGACCGATTTTCTTCAAAATTTGCAGTTATGGTCTCTGAGGTATTTTTTGGAATTGGTATATGATAATTCCTTTTTTTTTCAAAAACCGCTCCAATGATTTTGATAAAATTTTACTTGAGGTATTATTTCTGAATAGCTATTCCTATCATGTAAAATTTTTTTTTTCAATATTTAGAATGATTTAATTCAATTTTCTTAATTAATGTGTAGTTGGCAGCCCTGCAGCACCAAATATATTAAAAGCAAATACTAAAACCTTTAACTCAACCTTAAGATTTTGGTATTGTACTTAGCTTACAATCGCAAGTTCGTGCGACCCAGTAGTGCCCATTTTTTTAGAATTCGATGTTTTTGCCTTCCTTAATCAATGTAAATCTCGTTGAAAGTAGCCCTTCTTCTCTCTTGCAGCAACACTTGTCATGCTTTTTTGGATGCATTCTCCTGCCTGCATTCTTCATCGAAGAATGGGTTTCGTTTTGGAGAAACCCAGAACCTGCGATTTTGATGGCTTGTTGGCATTGCTCTGCTGCCACCGGCCTTCAATGATCAATGCTGGCGGCATTGGGTTCAAGGATAGTTGGAGGAACACTCGATTGAAAAAGGCACTAGCAAACTCTTGTGATTGTAGCTTCCCGCCATCATATCTTTTCACAGCGTTGGTTCGAGTGAGTCGGGTACAGGATATCTTCATTCGTATCTTGGCTACAACAAGGTATAGTGGTCCGAGTCAAAGTTGGTCCCTCGAAAAGTCCGATCATCTATCGCACTGGAAAACTGAACAGATGAAGACAGCATCACCATCTCAAGAAACTTAAAACAGCCCAATTCTTCTCCATGGTTGTGCAATTTGAAGCTAAGATCAGGTTCACTAAATCAACTCCAATAAAAAATTTTGTGTTCTTGCGTTGGGCGTAGTGAAGGATCAGGATCATCAAACGCGTTGTACATCGCATCGACTTAATCTTTAAACCAAGATGAAAAGATCACAAACTAGGTTCAAGTCTTTGAAAAATGACTCTTTAAGGCAAAACTACAATTTACACAACAAAGGAGACAAGCCCCCTCCTGCTTTTGGGTTCACCACTGTTGCTACTAAAACTTGCAGTTGTGGTGTTGTCTTTTTTTTCAAGCCTCTTGTCGCGTGATTAAAGACTCCGCCATGGCACCAGGTGTGTGCTGTTGTTCATGTTAGCGTGCTTAAACTAATTATTATAATCAAGACTTTTTGATTACAATGGTTAATTTTTTTACAAATCAATGTTTGTTTGTTTTTTTTTGTAACCTCGTCAGATCCAAAGTTTGCCTATCGAGAAATCCAATCTAAGTTTTAGCTCAAATTCACTTGGCTTAGTATCTACGTAACAATTACGAAACAGTAGTGAAGTCTTAGAATGAAATTCATTTGCACCGTCGCCGTCGACGCCGCAACGCGTATTGCATTACCACCATCTCTGGTGCAACTCAAGCGTTTCTTGTCACCGTTCGCGGTGTTGGTTTTCATCATCATCATCTTCGCGAATGTGTATTATTTTTTTTTTTGCTTCTTCCTATCGGAACAATACTTTCCAGTTTGGGTGAGGAAAATTCATTTCATCTTCCAGAACACGTCTTCATTCAACTGTCATCGAGTTATGATTTCCTATATACGAACAGTGGCGATGGCGATGGTTCGGCTGTCATTAGTTTACGAGACATTCATGATCATCCACAGCCAAAGCCCAACACGTATCTGTTACGTGATAAAGATGAATAAATCTAGTCCGGACAAACCGGTATAAAGTATTTTGCTCGTGGTGTTACTTTAGGTAGTTTATCGCAAGTATAAGTAAGTAAGGAAGAACTAAACCGAGCAATAGAGCCTAGGCTTGCCCATCGTGGGATTTCATCTTATTTACCTCGTCTTCATGAAGAGAGACGATGCGATGGCTGTGATCATTTGAAATGTTGGAAAACTTTTACCATGCCACATGAGACACACTTTTTTATTTGCGAAACTGGCTACAAGTGGCACGCCTCCTTTCTATTTCTACTTCCGAGTCGCAGCGCAGTCCGAAGTTGGAGAGTTGTCGGTGTCGGTGTGGTGTTTGTTGAGGAATTTTTGTGCGGTGTGGTGGGATTGCATGCATAGCAGGCCCGCACACCAGTTTCAATAGCTTCGTCTCCAATTTACTGTATACTCGTGTATATGAGATAAGATAGTTTGCAATGTGCTTTTGGGTCTATCCATCCGAGCCCCCGGTATAAAGAGTTTGAGGTGAAACAGGAAATCGTGTTATGGTAGTGTGACACTTTTTCAGTTTCGCACCGGTTCATTGTGTGGTTGGGATACACTAGCATTGGTTGCAGTTATATTCAATGGTTATGCGGATGAATAGTTGGAATAATTCAAATGAGGTTTGGTTCTTTTCTTTTTGCGCGAAAAGAGAATAAGAAAAAAGCACTTGCCTCGATAGAAAAGACATACCGCTGGCGAAATTCAAAGGAAATGTTTCGCTAGCTTTGTAGTCGTGGTGCAGTTTTTGTTTTACTTTAATGATATGCTAGATGGCTATGACTATCAATGGGAAGACTGCAACCTTATTTTGGATCATTGGGTTGTGCTTGGTGTACCTACTCCAAAAGAAATTGACACAGTTTGATATCAAACTCTGATATCGGAAGTATGTGCATTTGTATGCGACGATTCTCTTGTGTCTATAAAACACATTCTGGTGTGCCGCAAGGTTCAGCTTGAGCTCAGATATTTTTTTTTTTTTAACAATGATCGTTTAGTTTTCGTTGGTTGTTTTATTTTTCGGTAGCGAATGCCCCCTCCGTTTCTCATATTCGTTCCAAGATGTGGGGCTGCAACATAAATACATAAATAGAAGGCTCCAATGATCATAGAATAAAAATATCATAGGTTCCACAAAAACTAACGCGTTATTGTTTTAATTTCACAATTTTAACAAAAAATGTGAATAAATGCCGATCAGCTAATCGAGAAAGCGCTTTTCATGGTAATGAATTTACTATCGGAGGACTTGCCAATTCCTCGCGAATTTACACGATCGAAAATCATCATGATTAGCACCTGTAGCTGTCGGTCATTTGTAATTATAAAATCAGAAGCTTTTCTCAACAATTTGCAATCCCAGCACCCAATTCCTGAAAAAAGCTTCTGATTTTATAATTACAAATGACCGACAGCTGCAGGTGCTATTCATGATGATTTTCGATTTATGAATAATTCATACCCTGTAAAAATTTCGAATCGAAAAAATGCAAAATTTCCATTTATGAAATTGATTTTCTAAGTAGTTTTAGCTAGATAGTTAGTTCTTAGCTTAATACAATTTTTGTAATTGAAAAATTCTTAAGCCTAATTGGTATGGCCGATATAGCCGTCTAACAGATTGGCATTTTGATTCTGTTTTTTTTTTCTGTTGGAGGTTTTTAAAATACCAGCTGGAGCACTCAGTTCTAAATACCGGTCCATTGTAATACTAGATGGCAACCTTCTATTTGTTATAGCTTTCCAGATGTTCGTAGAAAAGCCAAAAGACGTTGCCATGATAAGGAACCTAAATTACCAGCTCTCATCATGTCTGCGCCGAGTATCTATAACCTGATAGGTACGAGAAAATGCAGAATATTCACAAAGGAAGAGCTCCGCGGTGTCAACATCTCCCCCACAGGATTCACAAAGTGTGGTATCACTTCAGCCTAACACGTTTAATTGCTTAGCAACAGAGAAGTGCCCCGCAGCAACGCCAAGCATTCTTTTCTTATACGAGATAGCAAAAATGTTACAGTCTTCTTATTAGCGTTGGGGACCATGCGATTGGTCTGTTTGCATTCACTGGAGGCATGCTTTCTACGATTGTGCTTTTGAATGATCCAATAGTTGATTGAAGCCCTCACTGAGGACCCAGGCAGACCAAACGCCGGTTAAGGTCCTGAAAAAGCTATCTGAGATCCATGCATCGCAAGTTCATCGGCGATCTCATTTCCAGTTATGCCGTGATACGGCCCGGAACCCAAACGAGACTCAAAAAATTTAGTTTGAGACCGCATTCACAGAGCTCTGGCATTCCTGGATAAATTTCAAAGTAATTAGAGAGTTGAGAAGGGCCTTAACACAGCTTGGCTGTCGCTGCAAACACAGGTGCGTCTCCTCATCCAGCTATTGTTCGTAACGTAGCTTATAGCCATTTCATTGGAGTTTTATTGTAAATGAAGTGAAAACTGAATTAAATAAGTTATGATAAACTAGCGGTCCGCCCCGGCTTCGCACGCGCAGTAAACATGACATTTACACATTCGCAATTTTTCGAGTCGAATTAAAAAATATTGGAAATTTAATTCTTAGATATTATTTAAAAAATTTAAAGAGGTCCTAACCCAAAAAGAAAAGTCTTTTATTGTGTTAGAGCTTCCCTGTAAACAATATTAGGGCTTCGACCCGCGCGGTAGTCCAACATACAGTTGACCATAAGTAAAACATTTTTTTCGTAGGTCGTTTTTAAGGTTTGGCCTTGGGACTTGTTAACTGGAAACTGAAGCCGTTTAAATGAGATTGGCAGATTAGTCGAGATCATCGGTATCCTCGGTATATGACCAGCTGCTGGGCCAGTGATAAAAGTTGCTGCAGTTAAATTGTCCTTTAACTCTTTAATAAGCAGCCTCGTCCCATTACACATGTTCGGAGGGTTTAAATTTCTTAAAAGCATTATTGGTATTCCGATTTTTAACGACAACTCATGTGGGGGCAGCCCAGAAGGGTTCAATGAATTTAAAAATTCCTGTGAATAATGGACTGCGTCTTCTATATTAGTCACAGTGTCGATTGATTTATATGTTTTTATTTGGCCGGGGACTTTTGAACTATTAGATTGTTTATTTCATTGACAGTATCATTCTAAGGTGACACTATAGCCCTAGAACATAGCCAATGAAAGTCCTTTTCGTGAAAAGACTCGATATCAGAGTATTATTAATATCGATTTCCTTTCACCCGTTTGCAGTCGACTGCAAGCGCTACTAAATTCGATTCTTTTTTGGGTATTTAGGAAATTAAAAAAGTAGCGATTTCTTTTGTTTATGAATGTTTGTGTGTCCAACTGACTGATGAAGAAAAACAGGCACCAAAGAACAAAACAATTACATTCCTATTGTTAAACAGACAATTTTAATATATTTTTACACTAAATGTTTTCCAAATTCACCACTAAATACAAAGCAGTCCTTCCTTTAATTTTTTTCAAATGCTGATGTTTTTGTTTGCCGTTTTCGATTCGGTGAAAATCAGTGTGCAAATCCGTCCCAAAAAAGAGATCGACTGTAGTCGATTTTTTTTTCATCTTAAATGAATTCCTTTGCAGTCGACTGCAGTCAATTTTTTTTTGAAAGGAGTTCGACAAAAGTTTTCCAAATTATGGAGTATTTGACTTAGAGACTCATCCAGAAGAATGTCACAATGACCGCTTAAATTTGGAGTGGGAAAAATTGTTTCTCCAAGTTTTAGCAGTTGTTGTGGGAAATATCTTATTCATGTCGCCAATTTGAACGGAAGACTGTTGTGCATAATCGATCTGTGGATCGTATCTAAAAGCCGATCTGTTACTGTGAGCTACAACTCGATTGCGAACTCTAGCTCTTGAAGTCTGTTGTCATTCTCTCTGGTCTTGAAGGTGTTTAGAACGCTCAGAGCTTGATTCCCTATAGCGGGATTGCATATTTCTGGAATTTTGCTCTTCAAGCCGCTGCAAACGCTCAGTACTTGACTCTCGCGAGCGGACTCGAGAAGTTCTTACATTTTGTTCAGCAAGCCGTTGCGACTGCTGAATACTGGACTCTCGCACTTGGCTTCGAGAGGTTCCAATGTTTTTTACAGCGAGCCGTTACGAACGCTCGGTAATCGACTGTCGACTCTCTGGCACGCGATTGCGCCACATATTCTCTCTGACTTAAAAGATGATTTTCAGTTTCAGATGAAGATTCTTTATTTTGACAAAAAATTTTAGCCCTTACCTGGGAATTGTTTCTAGAAAGTTGAGATCCTGATCTTTTGGGCATTTTAAAATGATAAAAGAAAAAAACGCCTTTGAACTAAATAATTACCTGTCATATCTTTGAGCTACTTACAACTGCCTACTATAACAACGAACACAACTAGTTAAGATTATTAGTTATCGGAGTTTTGGTAAGGAACTCTATTTTTTTTGAAAACTAAATATAGCCTATGTCACTCAGGGATAGTGTAGCTTTCCAACGGTGAAAGAATTTTTCAAATCGGTGCAGTAGTTTCAGAGCCTATTCGAGAGAAACAATCAAACAATCAAACCTTTCCTCTTATAATATTATTAGTATTAGTATTAGTAAGATTTGGAAGTTCAAACGACGAATGAAAATAAAAAGTAAGCAATTACTATGTATACATACAAACAGCATACTACATTCTACATTAGCAAGTATAATTTCAACACATTTGTATAGCCTATGGCTCCGCTTAGAAGACAGATGCGTATGAGCCTAAAGAGACATGCAGTCGTATGTCAAACTTCTCCACAAAGGCACCAGCGCCAGATTCTTCATAGGTTTTGGAACCTAGTATTTGATAACAATCTTTTCCTGGTTCAGATTCTATAGAGTGGACCAGGCCGAAACCGAAGGAAAGTTGACTGTGTATTTGTTGACGCAGTTTGAGCCTTGGGATCATCGTGTCGGACAGCATAGGTATCCATTAGACGTGAGTAAAAAGATATGCTGTTTGCGAGTTCCTCAAAACTCCAGTGCGAATTGTGTCTCTTTAAACGAGAAATGTTCTTGAGAGTACACCCCCATGATGTA
Organism: Melanostoma scalare; assembly: GCA_949752695.1. NCBI lineage: Eukaryota > Metazoa > Arthropoda > Insecta > Diptera > Syrphidae > Melanostoma > Melanostoma scalare. The sequence continues at coordinate 63,729,102 of OX456985.1, forward strand.
CATAGGTATTAAAGAGAGGAAGATTAGCAGTGCATCGAGACCAGCACCAGAAGTGCTGGGGAAGGTCCCAGTACGGCCGATACTGTCGAACGAGGCAATAACGTATTTACGCAAGAGCTTGTTCTACCACACAACTGACGCCACCTAGCCTCCTCTTTTTATCATAAAAAAGAAATGATGAAAGAAGAAGAAGACGTGGTACCTTTGGCGTGATGGTTAGAATGACTACCTGTTAATCAGGTGGTTCGCGGTTCGAATCCCAAAAGAAGCAACATGTTTTTCTAAGGATATCGTATTTTGGCGAGGAATTGGCAAGTCCCCCGATAGTAAATTCATTGCCATGAAAAGCGCTATCTCCATTAGACGTTCGGAATCGGTTCTTCACAAATCTCTTAGACTACTCTGCCAACTACGAACATATTATAGTGTGCGGAGATTTCAATATCGATCTGCCAAAGTCAAATTATCGAGCCTCATTATTTTTGGATTTGGTTGTTTCGACAGGCTTATCCGTTGTAAACAATTCAATATGCCTACCCGTTTTAGCTGTAACTCGACCTTTAGTCTCTTAGACCTGCTTTTAGTGTCGGAGCCATATAACTTACTTCTCTTTGATCAGCTGTCTTTCATATCTGATCATGATCTTCTTTTCAGCACTTATGTCTTATACATATTTTTGTAAAAATTACAGTTCTTTGTCATTCGCTTACAAAGACTTCAACCTTCAACCAGACTTTCAAAAAGCCTTACAAGACGTGATAAACTGCAGACAAATTGCGAAATCAATCCCGACGTTTTAAAATTTAAATGATCATTTTTTAGATCATGGCACGTTAAAAAATCACTATTTTGACTTTGGTGACTTTTCGACTTTGAAGTTGTAACAGAGATTAATGTTGTCGAATGTGTGGCTGCCATTAAGCTGAATTCTTTTGGTGGGGATGGTATACTAGTTCGTTTTATTTAAATAATTTTGCCTGCCATTTTAAAGCACTTGACTCACAGAAATAGTTACTGCATAATGTCTTTTCCGCTACAGTGGAAAATTGCAAAAGAAATTCCTATTGACAAGAAAAGGAACGCTTCGTCTTGCAACGATTTCAGGCCAATAAGCATATTACGATGCCTGTCCAAGGTCTTGAGAAGTTGATGGCTAAGCAAATTCAGAACTATTTAACATATAAATCGCTTTTAAATCCTTGTCAGTTTGTTTCAGAGCAAACCATAGTTGCTCCTCAGCTATGGTCAACATTCTTGAGGACATTAGATGTTCCTTTGATAAAGGATATATTACGCTCCTATGTTTGCTTAACGTTTCCTAAGCCTTTGATAAAGTTCATGATGAAATTCTATGCTGGAAACTCAAACAACTTTTTGAATTTAGGGACAGAGCTGTTAGTCTAGTAAGTAGTTTTGTTTCTGGAAGGATGCAAAGAGTGCGGTAAATGGATAGACTTCGTCTGAGTTTAAAACATTAAAGCAGGGGTACCTCAAGGCTCAATTTCGGGACCTATATTGTTTTGTATTTTTATTAATGACCTACCACACTATTGTCCATCTCTATGCAGACGATGTTCAACTATTCGTATTCAGCCCTCACACATTGCAAACCTAGCTAGTCTGCTAAACAATGACTTAGCCAATATTTACAATGGGTCTATTGTGAATGGACTAAATATCAACCCCACCAAGTCTAAGGTTTTACCCATATCTTAAAAAAAAAAAATTTTCTAGGTAACTGCAAATTGGATATAGTAGAACATGTAACAAGCCTTGGTTTTGTTATAAATTGCAAACTATTTTGTTCTCATCACATTAATTTGGTTGTTAAAAGAATATATGGATGTCACCGAAAGCTATGGTTAACAGCAGGTTTTACACCCCTTGAAACCAGGAAAAAAATTGTATAAGCTTTAGTCTTACCAATAATAACATACTCTGAAGTAGTCTTGATTATGTTTCCCAACGGAAACTGAAGTAGCGTACAACGACATATATTTCGACTTCGGAGACATGATCACATTTCAGGCTATTCGAAGGATTTTCTAGAGTGTAATTTAACGCAATATATCAATGAGAACGTTTAATATTATAATCTTCTAAAATTTAGCCACATGAATTCATCGCGACTCTTTTTCATTCACGCAACTTTGGAACTCTCTTCTTTTACAAATCAAAGGGATTTTGAACCCAACATACTTCTTTATCTCTTTTCTTATCTTTCTCTCAATCCCACTTAGACTCTATTAAATTTAGATTTATTATGCAGCATTTATATTCTAGTTATCTTAATTATGTATGATAAAAGACCAAGTCTTATTGTACAAAACATTATGTTAATAGATATGAAATAAAAAATGAAAAGAAAAGTTGTAGGTCCCTTCCAAGTTTCATTTATTTGCAGTTTAAAGTTTACATCTTTAGTTTTAATTGGATACACAGTTTTAGAGTTATAGAACCTTATTCTTTACATCTATAATACCTTTAGTAAATTTATGACAAGATTTTTAACAAAGCAATAGTGAATATCATATTTAAGGGAAAACACTACAAAGAAAAAACCCTTATGTAATACTTAAAAACTAAAATTGCACAAAAAACCTAAGTATACGAAAACCGCATAAGTTAAAGGTTAAGTATAAGTTCATTATCTGAATAAGAACATCTTTCAAAAAACTTTTCTTGTAGCTTGTAAAGAACAAATTTAATTGGATTGATATTTGCTCTATCGTGGAGCCTAGCAGTTGAATAAAACCATGGCAAATTAAGCATTAATTTAAGGATTTTGTTTTGGCTTGCTTAAAGCTTTTTTAAGTGTGTCTCCGCACAGTCAAACCATATTGGAGCACCATACGTTAGAACCGGTTGAAATACAGTTTTAAAAATTAAGATTTTATTATGTATGCTTAGTCTAGATCTTCTAAACTAAAAGATTCTTAACTAAAAGATTTATTTTGTGCACAAATAAGTTTCTTATCGAATGTGACACCAAGATATTTGCAATGTTCAGATCATTAGATGTCAATGGAGTTTATTTTAAGTGTGGCTTGGAAAACTTTATTTTCTGCGTCGAGTAAACCATATAGCTCGACATTTGTTAGCATTTACTTTTATTTTCCACCTGGTAAAGAAATTTTTTTTACTAAATTCTTTATCACATTCTGCCAGCACTAAATTAGCACTAAATTCCCTATACATTGCTTTAGTCTTATACCGCGCTAGTATAGGCGAATAAGGAATACACTGCTAGCTTAATTACATGCTAGCAGTTCTCATTTTTCACGAATCTAGCACAAAATTTAAGTTTTTGGCACTAAATTAGCACTAAATAAGCAAATTAGCACTTTACTTGAAGCGATTCTGTTCATTTTGTCATGCTAGCTTTACAGACGTTGATTAGTGGAGTGACCTGCTCTAAAACAGAATTGCTCAATAGGGTAAATATTAGCTTCCTCGACATGGATTAATAAGCGATCCTTTATGACTTTTTCGAATATTTTACTTAATGTGTTTAGTAACCTAATATGTCTATAACTACTTGGGTTCTCTCTTGGCTTGCCAGGTTTACCAATTGGAACCACTTTGGCTATTTTCCATTTTTCGGGAAAATAACAGAGTTTAATACATACGTTGACTAGAAAGGTTAGATAAGTTATAGCTTTTATAGGTAATGCTTTTAACAGTCGGTTACTGATACCATCAAGGCCAGGAAATTTTGTTATTTTCAATTCTTTGATTAAATCTTTGACTAAACGGTTGATGTTTATTAAAATGCCTGTTTTGTTAATAGGAGGACTCCGTATTTCAAGCTTTTCCTTAACTATGCTTTCAGTTTGAATGTCGCTTAAGTCGCTTAACTTTTACGGACAGCTTGATGTGCCTGGTTTCTCGAAGCATGATCTTATTTTGGCCTATTATGATCTTGGTATTACTCAGAATTTTAACAGTCAAACGTTTTCATTTAGGGACTACAAATCTGTAAATATGCAGCACCTAGTAACTAATGTTTTGAACTCTAACCTACACACCATATATACCCTCTCTAACGTAGATGAACAAGTTGAATTTTTCTCTTGCACAATCAACAATCTGTTTGAAGCATCTGTTCCAATTAAAACCATCCAGGTACAAAAAAACGATCTAGGTTGGTTTAATAGCCGCATTGACCAGCTTATTGCCAAGAGAAATACAGCATTCAAACGATGGAAACGTTTTCGAACTCAACTCTTGTTCGATCAGTATAAAAGATTACGAAACACTGTTGTAGTTGAAATTAGAAACTCAAAACGTAGATTTTTCGCCACAAAATTTGATAATAAATCCTCTAAGCAAGTGTGGAGAAATATCAAGTCACTTGGTATTTCAAAACAGAAAGGGAGTTGCGGTGAAGAATGTGACGTAAACGCACTAAATAGACAGTTTGTTGCCTCATCTTCCCAACCAGATTTCGAAACCAACCACGTTTTTGCAAGCAATGCTGATTTTTTCTCAAGTTTTAGTTTTAGCAGGGTTGATGAATTACAGGTATTCAAAGCTATACAAGGTATAAAATCGGAAGCCATTGGTATGGATAATATTCACCCCAAATTTGTTAAAATTATTCTGCCTTTTATTTCACCTTTCATAGCACACATCTTCAATACAATTTTAACCTGTTCTCGTTTCCCTAATTCTTGGAAAGTAGCGAAAATTATTCCAGTTACTAAAAAGTCAAACTCCGGCACTACAGAGTATCGACCAATTTCAATACTGTCGTTCTTGTCGAAGGCATTTGAGAAACTGGTAGGTCAACAAATTACCAATTTTTTAGATACCAACTACCTGCTAACACTTTCTCAATCAGGTTTCAGACCTCATCACAGTTGTACGGGAGCGCTGCTTAAAATTGTGGATGACATTCGAGTGCAAATTGATAAAAACCTGGTAACTACGTTAGTCCTTTTAGACTCCTCTAAGGCGTTTGACTCGGTCAGTCATAGAAAACTATTAAGTAAGCTTCAGTATTTGTTTGGCTTTGAAAGCTCGGCCATAACACTTATTAAGGAATATCTGACTGGTAGATCTCAGGCGGTTTTTGCAAACAATGAAATATCTGAGTTCCTTTTCACTCGCGCTGGTGTACCTCAGGGCTCAATATTGGGACCTCTTCTCTTCTCGATATTCATCAACGACCTGCCTTCGGTGCTCAGTAATTGCGAAATACATATGTATGCTGACGATGTGCAGATTTATACGAGCTATAATCTTGGAATGGTCGAAGACGCTACTGCTCGTATTAATGACGATTTGATGTCTATAGTCCACTGGTCACGTAAAAACCTACTAAATCTTAACTCAAAAAAATGTCAGGCTATAATTTTAAGTAATCGTGTGGTTGACACTACTTGTTTCCCTAGTGTTGAGTTAGATGGAACCGTGTTGAGATATGAAGTTAAGAATTTAGGTATAACTTTCAATCGAACTTTGACTTGGGACTCTCACGTAACAAGAGCAATTGGTAAAACATATGCTACTCTGAGGTTGCTACATATGTCGTGTGACTGTCTTCCTACTGCAACCAAAATGATGCCGGCTAAAACTCTAGTCTTTCCCGCTTTGTTTTACGGTAGTCTCATTTTCTGCTGCTTAGATTATGTAAGTAAAAGGAAACTTCAAGTTGCATTTAACAACACTGTGCGATTTATATATGGTTTGCGCCGCTTTGATCATGTTTCAATGTATTCTAATAATGTCTTTGGTATGCCCTTAAACAGATATCTGGATTTTCTCGTCCTTACTTTTCTTTTTAAGCTTATGCGTAATAAGAACCCTGAATATTTATTTGAAAAACTCAATTTTCCTGTTTCCCAAAGAAGTAATGTTCTAATCTCACCCACTTTTAAATACAGAATAACCAAAAGCCAATTCTTTGTATATGCCGCTAGCCTGTGGAACTCCCTACCAGCCCATCTTAGAAGATTGAACAACTTAAATTCTTTTGAAGCTTCCTTGAGAAACCACTACAGTTGCCAAAACTTTTCCTAAAACTTTTCTTAACACTTTTGTAAATATCTTTCTATTGCTGTTTATGTTTTATCTGCCAATGTATGTTTTCCTGTACTTTTATAATTTTCATCATAGTATATTTTACAAATTTTTTTCTTTTTTTCTCTATCATTGTATACCATTTCAGATTATTATTGTAGGTTTAAATCATTATTATCCACTTTCCTATAACCTTATGTACTAAGTATAACAAAAAAGATACATTGTCTTAATATGCTTATAGTTGAGATCAATAAATTTAATTTAAGTGTGCAGAAACTGTATGATTTTGGCTGAAAGTTTCAACTAAAACATTTGCTTTTTCCTCCTGAGTAATAAATACATTATTTTGCACTTTAAGGGGAGGAATATTTGAGCCTTTTTTTTAAATTATTAAATTATTTTTGTTACTTTCCAAAACGGTTTAGAACCTTATTGTCAAAACCAGATAACAGGTTGTTCCATTTTTGATTTCGAAACATGAGGATTTCATTTTTGATTTGAAAGTTTAGGATTTTAAGATTGGTTTTAAATGTGTCCAACCTATACCGAATCCATTTTCTCCTCTCCGAATTTCGCAGACGAATAAGGTGCAAGATGTTATCCGGCAGCGGAGTGAGATTTGAGTTTTGAAAGGCATATTGGGTCTTTGGAATAGATAGCTCAGCGGCACGCTTGATTTTTTTCAAATGTATCGGTAATCACGTCTATCTGTTCGAATGACTGTACCGTATCTAATGATAAATTACCTTCAAACAAATTTTCAGATCTCCCCCAATTAGCAGCGGAAAAGTTAAAATGGGTATGTGAATTGTTTCTAGAAAAATTAGTCTTTAGGTCAGTACAAACGGGCAGGTGATTCGAACTCAGAGCGTTAATAGTTACAAGTTGAGAGAAGTGTACAGCATTATTCGTTAGAAATATATCAAGAGTCGAAGGATTACTCGAGGAAGTACTTGGAATGTATGTTGGTTCAAGAGGATATAATAATGAGAGTGATCTATTCACGGTGACAATCAGCCTTATTATGAGTTTTACGTGAACAACTTTTCGCCCGGAAAATTTTTGTTCGCCCGGAATTTTAAAAGCTATTATGAGTTTCACCTGAACAAAATTCCAGACTTACAATTTGTCCGCTTTTGTTGTTCACCTGTTCGCCTCACAAAATTAAGTGAAATAAATTGCTCTCAACTTTTTCACATTTCACGGGGGAAAAAACTAATTTGAAGGGAAATTTTTCTAACGCGGAAAATTTTTGCCCCGAAACTCATAATAAGGGAAAAGTGAAATGGGATCTTTTTCGGGGGGAATGATTTCACGTGAAACTCATAATAAAAGGCTGAATATCGTGAAGTATATTACCCCAACAGTTAGCTCTCAGACATCCCCATAATTGTAAAGTCACCTCCTATCAAATAATTTGAGTTTGTCCTAATCAATTTCGATATGTCTCATTATTACTATTTCCACATGGAAAATAAAAAGAGAAAATACTTATTTTAGATGAGTCCTGCAAATCTATCTCAACACCTATAGCCTCAGCTAACTCAAGACGAACAGCTGGAATGACTGTATGTCTAATAGCCTTGTTAATCACTACTGCAACTCCTCCTCCTTTTGAGTGTTGTCTATCTAGCCTATAGCATACATAGTTAGGATTAGAAAAATTGTTTTCATTTTTTAGCCAAGTCTCAGTCAATAGAGCAATGTCAATTTTGTTGTGAATCATAAAATCGAAAAATTCATTTTGTTACTTTGAATGCTTGTAGCATTCCAAGTAATAATTTTTGGGTTTGTGTTCAACATACTGAATAAACGTACTTCACTGCAAGAGTGGTAATCACATTAAATTGCTAGTACGACATGAGTTTAACTTAGTCATAACATCATTTAGAAGACATGAAATTTCATCTAGAGAGAATAAAGAGCTATTTTTATTTTGATCAAATTAGTTTGAGTGATTTGCTTTCGGCTTCTCTGAGCGAGTGTTGACTATATGGGGTAGACTTGCACTCGGCGACGCCGACGACGCAGTTTGTTGGTGGTGAGTTCGGCTCCTGTTAGATATTTGGGGCAGTTGGGGAAATTCTTCCATGGTAAATTTTACGTCATTGGTCTTCGCTCTCGGTTGATTTATTAAAATCGGTTTTCAGAGAGTTTTATTATTGTTGCTTTTATTAAAATGCATTCTAGAAGAGATTTTTTGTCGGTCCCTTCCATTCCCTTACAAAGGCAGTGGTTTAATTTTTAAAAGAAAAATGACCACCATTAGGAAAGCTCAGAATTACGAAGAACCAGAAGCTTATGGTGAACTTGGTTTTCTTAATGCGTTGCCAGTTTTTTAAGATCTTTTGCCATTTTTCCACTTGAAATCGTCTGTGGCCAATTAATTGTCACAACCTTTATGAGAATCACTTAATTGAAAGAATTTATGTACTTCAATCATGTTTGTGCTTCACACTCGTTGCAGCAGATAAGTAAAATTTTCTTTTATTTTTTTGAAGGCCGCATACCGACTTTAAACCCTTGATAATTTATGCTCGCATGAGATTTATTGCTCAGGGCAACCCTCAAGCTTGACCTATGAAGTAAAACTCGCGTGTTTGCTTTTTTTTTTTTTTGTGTAAACAAACAAAAGTGTTGGCTAAACAAATTTGCTGAAGAGGTTGGCTTTTCCATCATAAAACGGTTAAGTGCATTTGACATTGCATGACCTTGGCTCGAGGTTGCTAATTATATGCTTTGTGATTAAGATTTCGAGACAGAGAGAGAGAACTGTTTGTATCTTACAAGTTACACCGCGCCGGGTATATGCATATGCATACCGACAACTCCTCATCGTGGCTGTGGTTGGTGAATTTCTTTAAAGTGGATGAGCTATCAGGTTTTTTATTTTATAGTTCCGGTCGATGTTCACTTTTCTTAAAAAAAGAAGAAAAAAGATTCCAATCAACACGCATACTTACCTACCTACCGACAGACGTAGAAATCACTGCTGAGTGTGACCCGAGAGGTGCACCTGTGAGATTTCAGTTGTTGCCATGGCTGGTAATGTTCAATGTTCGCATGAATGAAAGTCTTCGCATTTAATTTGTGAGCAATGAGTTTTGTTTTCATTTTCAGTTGTTTTTTTTTTTTTTTTGTCTTAATGTTCATGTCTTACTTTAGTTTGTCGAAAGTTTTTGCACTGACCAGCGCGTTATACATGTTCGCTTTCAAAGTTAAACATGTGCGTAGAGAGTTGGAAGCGCTGTGGCTGTGGCGCATTGCAAGGCAACATACACAAAAAAAATGGCTTGAAAAAGATGATTCTCTTGAATACGTTATGATGGTAATCGATGAACATCTCATTAGGTGAAAATTAGGTTTCTCTGTCATTAACTTTTATTTTTATTTGCGTGTCTGAGTTTTGGTTTGAGTTTCCTTACGCGAACTTCTTATTCCCATCCGATGAGACTTGTCAGTGTTCGAGATTCGTTTAACTTGACACAGAATTGGCTTGGCTAATGGACATAACTTTCTACTTCTCTGTTCTTGAGAAATTCCTGAAAGGATTATAATGGGCCGTAAAGATTTTAATCAGCACCTTCAAAGCTGCTGTGTACGATCTTTGATTTAGCATTACCACTTCACACAAGCGAAGTTTCTTGTAAGACTGGAAGAAGAATTCGGCTGTGGAGTAGATGACTCATTGGCAATACACAAGACACATCTAAAAAACACTCTCAAGGCTTTGCTTTAGAAACGATAAGTTCTGGGCTTCAATCCGGAACCAAGAAGCAAAACACAGACCATTTACAACTCTTTTGTGTTGTCAACCTAAGGATTGAACTTACGTCAGTAGTGTTCCCTTGTTACTTACTTCTCGACAGCCTGAATTGCTTCGATTCATGTTCGCGGTTCGCCCATTCAAACTGTCATGCAAAATAAATGACACAAGATCGTATGTACCTAATGGCTTCCGGTGTCCTAAAATAATTTTTTTTTTAATTTTTAAAAAAATGTTTAAGTAAAATTTCGTGCTACGGATCGTTAATCATGTCAAATGAATTCAATACAAAGTACCTACGAGTAAAAAACAGAATACTAGTGCAACTATACGTACGACAATGTCGTGCCCACTCTTTTAACTTCTTTAGATTTGGATAGAGTCTAATGATAGTTAGGTACTAAGAGTCGTTTCGAAGATTTTCTTTTTTGTTTGTTTGTTTTATATTTCAATCTTTGGCACAGTTCAGGTGGACTCAAATAGCAGAAACAAATTCCAGTTTAATGGTGAAACCCAGAGGGGTTTTCATTTACATAGGAACCTATGCACACATTTGTGCGCCAAAGTGTATGGTGTCTAAAGTAGAGCGATTTTGGTGCAAGGCACTGTCACATCTAAGGAAATTCCAAATGAATTGACGGGAAGGCCCGCATTTACAACTAACGGCATGAGGCGCCATCTCTTTTTTTTAATCGGATGTGGGAAGGGGGTTATGCGAAACGTGACTTTTATTGAAATGGAAAAAACTAATCATAACAGCAGATCATTTAATTTCATTTCCTAGAGCTTCATGCAGAGTTTCCAGGAATACCGAAATAGGACTCGATCTAAAATTCAACAAGGCACAGAGTTTTCTTTTAACATAATTGGTGTGGTACAGCAGTTACGATCTAACAAGTAAGTAAGTAGGGTGGCACAACAGAGTTCAGAAGCCTTAGGACCTAGCGCATTTGTCTCAACCATACCTCGGAAGGGATGGAAAGCTACTACAAGTTTCAACCAAATCCGAACTGCTAAGGGCATGGCCACGAACTGAGCGGCAGAACGGCAGAATTTGAATATAAAATTGAAAACCAAGTGACATCCGCCGCCAGCTATCAAAATAGTCTAATTTTGCCGCTTTACCGCTCAATACGTGGCCTAGCCCTAAAGGAGAAGACGTTTTTATGGCAGTTGTAATTACTCTCGGAGGGCTTGCCAATTCCTTGCGAAATGCGATACCCGTACAAAAATAATTTAACGTTTCTGGGATTCGAATCTTGAACTCCCAAGAACAGGAAGACATGATAATCACGCGCATGAACGATCTAAATTTCACTAACCGAAGATTGAAGAAATTGTTCTTGTCCGTTTTAACAACAGTTAAAAATGCTATGACCCACAGTACAAAATCTAAACGGCCATGCTGCTGAACTTATCCTTGGCAAAGTATGGTACAAATTTATAAGTATATCGATAACAAGCAACGGAAGAAAAGGGAGCAAAGAGCAAACAAATAAATAAATAGAGTGACGAAACAAAGCTATGGATACCTCCGTGCCTAACGCATCTAAAGGATTGCAATTGTATGCCAATTCCGAACTGCATAAGCGTTTTTCATGGCAGTAAAACGGAACAGACAAACATACAAAACTTTACGCCAGGCACCACAAGCAAAGGAGCAAAGAGCAGGGAGGGCATATATCGCGAGATGGAAGAAATGTCTACACTCTACACCATCTGCTGATGCAAACCAATGTGCTCAAGAAATATAACAAAACAACTTGAAGCATCTTCAAAACCAACGCTCAAAGAAGGAGAAATGCTGAGGAGATTCTTTCGTTGAATTGTTGTGGATGACGACAAAATTATGTGTTGCGACAGTATTTTTATGGCCTATTAAACGAACAGTTTCGTCGAGAGCACTATCCAAAATCTGAAACTAACGTAATGGAAATATGTACCCGACATCACAGTCTGAGAAGTTAGTGAGACAGTTCAAGAGTGAGGTGAGTTTAATGACTTCGAAATTTCTTTTGAATTCTACAATATTTCTAGAATACTGTCCTATATTTTTAAGTTGATCTTAGTAATTTTTAAAAGTTTTGGAAATACAGCCCTGAGAAGTCACACACACACTCGAGGTCAGGTAGCCTTAGCGCTCAAAACAATTTTCTCGAAACTGTTTTTAAAATCGGTAGACAAGATTTCTCGAGAACTACTTAACCGATCTTGATGAAAGTTAACACACGCCTTGGAAATACAATTCACAAGTACTTGAACGAAGAAATTTCTGTTTATTCGATTACAATTTTTTTTAAATAGAAAAAATGAGGGGATGTTTTGACCGAAATTTTAGTTTTTTTCCAATGTAAAACTAAGTATGCAGTCTTATAGTACAAGTTAGAAGTGGACGCCTCTACTGCAAATTGGAAAAAAATGTGTTTAAACATTTTATACATGTTAGCTTTTTTCTATTTCAATGATTTCTGCTTTTGATACTAACGAAAAACGTTTTTATTATCTACTGACCTTGATCAATCGACGACATATTGCAAAATGCGGAAAACTTATCTTTAACTGCGAAAAGATTTTTATTGCATTTTAAATCGACTGCTAAGTCACAACACAAATTCCTTTGGCCTAAAATAAAGGGTTTTTCAACAGGGACGCTACAAAAGTAGAGCGACAGGGACAGCTAACGACGCCATATTTCTGGCCTCTCTTTTGACATTTCTCTTCAGTAAGGTTTTCCATTTCATGATGATAAGACATTTGAGCCAATAACGAATCGAAATTATTATAATTTATTACCGAAATTCGGAATCAGTGGCCTCAATTATAAGAGCGCTAAAAAAAAAAAAAATTTGAATCCACAGGCACAGCACAAAATGTTCCCGTGCCAGTGAGACAAAGAAGTGCCCGTTGTATCGAGAATATTGCTGCCGCTGTGGCTTCAGTTGCAGAAAGCCCAAATGTGTCTCTCACACGTCGTTCTCAAGCGTTGGCATTTCTGTGACATCGTTCTGGCGAATTTTGCGAAAAGATCTTGGCCTACATCCTTACAAGATTTAATTGACGCAAGAACTGAAGCCGCTTGACCATCAAAAGCGTCGTATGTTCGTGAATTGGGCTGAGCAACAACTTGAAAATGATTCGGATTTTCATCGAAAAATCATCTTCAGCGATGAAGCTCAATGGCTTCGTCAATAAACAAAATATGTGGTATTGGTCAGGCAGCAATCTACACGTACTCCGTGAGTCATCATTGCATCCCGAAAAAATTACGGTTTGGTGTGGTTTATGGGCCGGCACGGCGGCGTCATTGGACCGTACTACTTCCGTGATGATCAAAACCGGCACGTTACTGTGAATGGGGATCGCTACCGTTCAATGATAACCGAATATTTTTGGCCCCAATTGGATGATATGGACTTGGAGGACATGTGGTTCCAACAGGACGGCGCCACAAGCCACACAACGAATGTCACAATCAATTTAGTGAAAACTAAGTTTGGAGAACGTGTTATCTCACGTCGCTTGGCCGCCTCGGTCGTGCGAATTAACGCCGTTACACTATTTCCTGTGGGGCTACGTCAAGTCTATGGTCTATGCCACAACAAGCCAGTGACGATTGATGAACTTCGTATACGAATATCGAACGTGAAATTGCAGCAGTATCGGCCGATTTATGCTTGAAAACCGTCGAAAATTGGGTTCCTGCAAACGTGCATGTGGTGGCCATGCAAAAGAAATCGAGTTCCATACATAATGGCATCGAACGTACTTTCACAGGAATAAAAAATTTCATTGATATCCAAAACAGTTTTTGTTTAATTTAAAAAAAAACTTTTGTAGCGCTCTTATTGAAAAACCCGATTTAAGTGTTCTTATACTTAAACAATGACGTTACTACACTGATTTTATTACGCTTCTCCTTTGATTTTAACAGTTTTCGCATTTTATTTTTTTTTTTAAAGCTTTTCCCTTTTGAAGTAAAATTTTTATTACTTTAATTTCAGTTTTTCGTATTTTTCGCTTTGATTTCAGTGCAAAACACATTTGATTTTTCAAATGTGCAACACTTTCGTTTTTAATGATGTGACACGAAATTTTTCCCTCAGTGTGCTTTTAATTATAAGGATCGTTGTGCGATCATTCACAAAAACACCTCTCGAAACCAAACGAATTTATTTCTTTGGCGAATGGCTAAAAACTCATCAAAATTGGTTCATTCGTTCGCGAGTTGATCGGGTAAATTTTAATTGAAAGTTAACAAAGTCGATTTACATTTCTTATTTTCAATGGCTAACCTACCATCTCGTAGTGTACCAACTTGTGCTTCATATGTTAATAGAAACAGACAAATAAACAAACAAAAACCTTCGGCTTCGGAGGATCTTATCAATCGTCGTTACCAGAGAAATTCTTTTATGGAAATGTCAAACTATGACTTTTTCTTCACTTGTTCCCCATCTCAATTAGTTTGGCAACAAAAGGGGTCTTGTAGTTCGGATAAAAAAAGTGTTTCAAACAATTCTATCCTGTTACCACTCTACGAACAAAGTTTCCGAGTTCCTTTTATTTAAAAATTCAAGAAAAAAACTATTCGCTCCTGGACTCAAAGTCAAAATATAACCCACTGTAGGAATCTACCTCTCTTTTCGTCGGCGTAAGCTTTAACGCTACTTTTAGTTTTAAAACACATGAAAAATGTTATCGTATAACCGAAAAACACTTCTAAGGAAGCTTTAATGACAACAAATCTCTGTCGTTTAGTAAGAACAGAGCTGCAAAAAATTATATGTTTTTATTAAGGCAAATGGTCACTTTTAACATTAATCTGAAGATTCTTAAGTAGGACACCACTGTGGTAAAGGGATGGTAGTGTTCCCTGAAAAAGAGGAGTTATACACCAACTACGATGTATGCAGTAAATATTATAGATTTTCTGAATTTTATGAATATTACTTAGTATAGTTTAGTTATCTTGAATTTGGCTCGAGAGGCCAACTATAAACACTCAGAAGCCTGCGGTCGAATTACAGCACACGTGATCGAGTAATACGGGACTGAATTATGTGTTTTTGGAATTACTTCTCACGTTATGGAGCACTTAAGTACCACAATTTGACATTATTTCATCACTATTTGAACGAATTGAAGTCGATAAATGAACAGCAGATAGATGTTGTGTAATATGGAGCGATATTTGAAAGAAAAATAGTGCTCACTCATTCGATCACTGATGCAGTAATTCAACCCCAGAGTTCACAAATGAGAAAACAATTGAGCTAAGCCCTTAAAAGCTTTCAAAATATTTCTTAGAAAGACAAATTTCATGTTAAGTGTAGAAAACCAATCTCACAATCAGCTCAATTGGCGAGTGTACTTGGAGACAGTTATCCAATAACTGATATGATTGGATAGGTTTGTTGAGATGAGATTTATAGGCTCATCTTTTATGTCTTTCTAGAGAAAAGAAAATATCAAAGAGATTTTTGCTGTCAAACTCGTACTTCTAAAGGTTCAAATAACGGAAAAGCACACATGAACCTAGTGCGATGACCGACGACTTATAAATCAGTTTTATAGCGCTTCATCTCTTCATTCAATACGAATCATATTATGCTCTGCATGAAAGAACAACACACGAATGCGCCCAGGCCTTTAATTAATCAAAAGCGAACCTGAATCGAGTGCAGAACAACATCTCACAGAAGCTTACCTTGAAAGAGGTGATCCAGCACGGTTTTTATGTACAAATACACCAGCCAGCCCCAGCACCTGCATTTGGTGGACTTGTTGGAGTTGTTCGTCATTCGGAACATACTTTTATCGTGGAGTGGTTTTCTTTTTGAGTTTAGTTTCACTGGGATTTCGCTGAGATATGCAATCTAAATTCTTTTTTACACAGTTGATTCTTATTTTTCTCTGTCTGTTGCTTTGTTTTTTGTTCTTTTTATTTTGTTTTTGCAAACAAAAGAAACAGTTCAGTTCGGAATGAAGTTTCCCTCCAAATTTTCATGTAGTTGTCGCGGAGACGAGAGTAGTTGTTTAGATATAGTTTGTCATTTGGTATTGTATTGATTTTGACATTCAAGTTTTTGTTGTTATTGAGAAACAATTTTAAGTGCAACAGGTGGCAGCAGGATTAAGTAGAAGTGAACCATGTTATTTATGAGATGCATAGAGAGAACAATTTATTATTAATTACATGCAACCTATAAACCAATTTGTGGTACTTCTTTTCAAATTTTGAAATGTACCTACTCATCTATTCAACACAAATGAATAGAAGTCGATTTGTGTCTATGAAAAAAGATGCAAATACAGCAGAAGATCACTGCAGAAGTTTGGGACTAGCAAATATGTCAACCTGATTCTAAGATCTAAGCCGAGAGGGGGTGAGCATCGAAGAATATCTTTTATTGCCTTCAATTTACAGCGTTAGTTGTAGGACAATACTCATACGCATCCGCACCTGAATTACTGTCATTTTGCATTTATAAGTTAAAAAATTCAGTCACGTATTGCTCGATAACTGATCACTGATGCATAAAAAAACTCATGTCTATTTAAGCTACTTTGCTATGTGAACGGATTTTTTATAAAATAGAAAAATGGAAATATTTTTCAATTTATAAATTCTTCTCTGAATTTTTTTTTTCCAGCCACTCTTATTGAAACTTTGGGCAGTATATGAGCAAAACAAGGAAAGTGTGTAATACGAGTTTTTGTGTGGAAGTTCTTCACTTTCTGAGACTATCCAGAAATTGGGGAGGTGTGACTGAAGGGTCAAATCATATACCCCACAGGCGGATCACAAAGTGTGAAGAAGTGGAAGAGCTGAATCCGTTCGAGATCACGATAAAGAAGATTATTTAAGTTTGAAATAAAATGTAGGCAGTTTGCAAATTCCAACTGAAACCAAATTGCTCTGCAATCTTCTAGCTGCGATCTTACGTCTTATCACCAATTCTCTGGTGTGGGGTCTCTCTACGTTGAATAATGTGATCAGTTTTGCCCAGCTTTTGCATCTCCACAAATTTATCATCTCGGGCCCGTGACACAAAACTACAAGTACTTGTAATACACAGCAGTAAAAGCGATTTCTGCCACTCTTGTCAAATCAAAGCTTATTCTTGGTGTCGCGAAGAGCACACAGCGTAACGTTATTCTCTGCTGGGTTCCCGGTCACAGAGACATACCGGGAAACGAAAAAGCGGACGAATTTGTGAGAAAAGACTCAGCACTTGTTCCTTCTCTCATTAAGCAATCAATTAGGGTCCCACCCTGTGAAATTAAACAGATCATTGGTAACAAAATAATACGAAAATCCTATGAAAGACAGGAATGCCTAGATTCCTGTGTCAATTCAAGAAAACTATGACTAAAATACGATAAGAAACGGATCTGAAAAGCTACTATCCTTAAATAGGCCTTCATTACGATCGCTTATCAGTATTATAACAGGACACAACCTACTAGGTTACCACAAAAAGAAAATGGGTCTTTGCAACGATGACTTATGTGGGATGCAATGACGAAGACGAACATGAGGATACCACTCACTTCCTTTGTCACTGCCCAGCAATCTGCCACACAGGAAAGAATTTCCAGCCAATTACTTCTTCAACGAACTAGAAGAAATATTTATCAGGCACTCCAAGACAGAGCCTGTGGAACCTCATTTAGGCCACAAAATGGTTAAAAATTGAACAACCATAAACTCATAGGTTTTTAGGACGTTACAATACTCCAGGCTATCACAATGGATCTACATTGATCTAAGTGTGGCGGAAATAAGATCAACTGTCAGCCCATTCTACCTCACCTAAACTAAACGTTAACCCTACAAAAACAGAACATGTTTTGTTCAGGAGAAAACGCTACATTTCATATCCACATACTTCCAAACAAAATAATAAGCCATTTATTTGGTACGGCAAAATATCTCGACTTGATCATTCACTCAACTGGAAAGAAAGTTTAAAAAAAAGATAAAGAAAAGCTGAAATCCCCTTCAGAATTTTTGGGAAAAAATGGGAACTATTTCCATCAAAAATGGAAGCAATCCTCGCAAACTCCCGTTTGGTATGTTGGCCATCATTAGAGAAGGGGTCAAACCCCAAGACCATGAACAACATCCAAAAGCTTGCATGCATTGGCTCAACCAGTGCCATGAGAACGACACCAAAGGTGCTGGAGTCTAGGGAAACTTTCAAGTAGGTAGTTCCTTTAGACCTTTCCACTAAGGAGATGGCGGCCAAACGCGCACTGTGGCTAAAACAATGTAATAATTGGAAAACAGGCTTATGACGCCACAGAACCATTATGAATCACACTGATATCGACATTCAAACAGACTACAAGAAGAACCTGGTCAACAACTCAATCCATCCCTATTCATCACCCATACAGACCTATCTACAATATGCTTTGTAGCTGTTCCGTAGCTAAAAATGTCGGACTGTTTAGGTAAGTCAAGTTTTTTTTCCTAATGGAAAGTGTGCATCGAGCCTGCAATGTCTTTCCTAGTTCCTGAAATGTGGTAAGATAACCGACTTATTTGACCCCCACTCCTTATTTTCTTTTTGCTTAAGTGAGTGGCAAACTGCCAGTGGCTGCCTCAAAAATGGCTTTTCTTGTTCTCATCGATCACCAGGTGCATTTAGGACCAAGCATCAATAAACTAATAAACAAACTTTTCCCCCAACTTTTTCGACACAAGCCTGGTAATTGTAGCTACCATAAAAAAGTTTCACAAACAAGCCATAGATAGTAAACATTTGTAACTAGAACTACATATTATGTATGTGTATTTAGTTGGCAAGTTCCAATCATATCCAATGGCGTATAGGCTATCGATTTTAGAAGCAAAGAGCATAGAGCGTATAACGAAGTTCAGATTCTACTATAAACAACAACAGAGTTTGATAGCGAAGACCCTAGAGCAGTGGTTCCCAAACTATTATGAACAAAAGACCCTTTTTCCAAAATTAACTGATACTCTAGACCCCCATAGCCAAATTACTTTAAAAATCCTGTCTCTAGTTCGTCGACCTTCAAAAGCAGATTTCGTTATTGTCGACCTATCGGAAACAGATATCGACCACTTTCGTAATCACTGATATAGAGTATAGTAGCGAAAGAGTTTTGAAGACTATGGAATCTACTAGCAAAACCTTAGAGCCTTGTACCGAAACCATAATTTTTAGCAGTCAAGACTATAAAGCTTAGTAGTGAAGGTTTTGTAGTCTAGGAGCGTGAACTTTAGAGCCTATCGTGGTCTAAAGGTGTTTAATAACAAAACCTTTAATCTACCAGCGAAGACTTCTAAAGGGTGTTCTTTTCAGAGGTATAGAAATTCGAACTGAAATAAAACACAAGAAAATCGTTTTAATGCCAATCGGTTTGGCTTTATTGGAAGGATAATTGTATGCCATTAAGTTTAAATATGGTTTCGCTAGACTAGAGGTCCAATTTTCAACCAATTTTTCGAACATTTGAGGCCGTATGTCGGCAATAACGCCACGAATGTGTGCTTCCAATCCCCCTAACGTTTCTGGTTTGTTGACGTAGACGAGCACATATCCAAAAAGAAAATAATCCAATGGTGTCAAATCACACGATCTGCGCATAATTTTGCTGACGTAAAAATTCAACCAAAAATTAGCCCGTCACTGAACAAAATTTTGCGATGAAAATCAACATCGAGATCAATCTCATTTTCGGTCCATACACCAAAATCATTAATTTATTTATTTATCACGACGCATTGCATGTCTCGCGGCTTTAATTCTTGCATTCAAAAGCCAAGATCTTTGCGCAAAATTTTTTATAAAGTTGATGGACAAAGCTCCAATTGCTTTGGCGAATCGATTCATTCGAGTCTTTGTACTCTTTAGTACTTTGCTCTACAGCGGGAATTGTTTCTTTGGTGCGCACTGTTCGACGTCATGCGGATGCGTATTATCACATAAAGTAAACGTAGTTCGATTACGATCCATGATTAACCGAATTAATTGCTCTAATGGACGATTATGTCGACAGAACCATTATTTTCGATTTGCAAGCGTTTTTCGTTTGTCAAACTTTTTATGATGCAATGGCAAACCAAACTGAACATAAATGACATTAGAGTTGGCAGATTTGACCACAAGATGTCAGTTTTATCCCTATTCGAAAAACCAACCTTCAAAAACACCCGATAGTAGCACAACCATTTGCGAAACCACGTGGTGTTACGGAGCCATTACTCAAAAATTGCGAATTTACTGGCTAAGATTACTTTTCTATGATCACCTTTTGGTTTGTATTCATCACAGCCATTGTCATCTGGATTTATCGTGTTCAAGGAAGAGATTTAAAAACTCTCGTCAAAAAGGCAATATCATACAACATTCAGACACGATCGAAAAAGGAAGAAAAAGAAAGGCAGACCAAAATACTCCTGGTACAGACAAATACAATCTGCAGATATCTGCATTTGGCTGGCCTCAGACATGGAACAATCCAAACCCGAAGGTTTTCCAACGCATTCTGAGGTCAAAAAGCGTACCCTACAAGCAGATCACAAAACTGAATCAGTTAAGTGGAGAAGCTTCAAAATCACGATGCTCGTAACGTCGGATAAGGAAGAAAAAGAAGTGTGTAAGTAGTCCCTGACTAAATAAATTGGAAATTGAGAAGTCATTTGGATTCATGCGCTTGATTCCATATTTTAAAGTCATTTAACTTAGATTTTTTTGTTTGCTATGTAAAGGGTGGGCCAGATACAAATTTCTTTTGAAAAATGCAATAAAATGAACAAAATCATGGCTTTTATGACTTATTAGTAAAAACAAACATTTCCATTAATTGTGGAACACAACATCGGTCGTTCAACTGGTTGCTTCGGTTGGCTTTGCAGAAGCGCTAACTTTTCAGGACCTTGCTTATGTTTTAAAAGAGAAAGAGTCTTGTGTGAATGTTTTGGCTTCTCAACAATGACGTGCGGGTTTTCTGATTCCCATATGCCGATAAGATTCCCCCAAATCAGAAAAGATGTTTTTTTTTGCCCAAAATCGTTATCCAATTCAAGCTGCTCTAAGGCCGGAATTGTGAAACAATATCGAAACGGATGGTCGTGCGCTTTGAATTGCTGAGTCATTTGGACCTTGTAAGCGAATTTTCCTTCCTTAGGCTCGTGAAAGGTTGTGCTGTTGAGATCGATGGCGATTTGATGTTCGTAGATTGAGTCTCACCCTCTCGGCTACATCAGCAAAATTCACGTCTGTGCGCATTGTATGAAGATGGGACGGGACCAAGTTTGTTATCCACTAGCATGCAACATTCGCGAAATGTTTGCAAATTTTTACTGCAGGCGCGATCGGTTCTTTTTGATATCTTTACAAAACGCAATGTTTTCCCGTCATTGTTTAAGTGATTCGTTACGCTGAGTTATGATTCTGACTTACTGTCAAGATTTAGAGCAGCAACCAACAATCAGTGACAAAATAACCTATGATTTAAAAATAAACCACAAGATGACCCACCCTTTACACTTCTTCTTCTTCTCTTCTTTTCATTTCCGGCGTTACGAGTAGTGATCTTGAAGCGATCACAACTCTCCCACTTTTCTGCTTCACACTAGTGATCCACCTGTGGGGTACGCCGCGTTGACCTCAGAAAGCGTCGGCAAGCCTCCCGGTTTTGGATTGTTCCATGTCTGAGGCCAACCAAATGCTGCTGTTTTTGCATTTGCTTGTCCCAGGAGTGTTTTGGCCTGCCTTTTCTTTTTCGTCGCGAATTTGTTGAAACGTTATACGATATTGCCTTTTGGACGTGGTTCTGCGGATCTCTCCTTTGAACATGACAATACCAACTGAGCCGGTCGTGCTGAATTTTGTCCAAGATGGTACTTTTGACATGAAGGCTTCCGCATCTTCATTTCGGCTGCCGTCAATTTGCTTTCATACTTTTTGTACATTGTCCAACATTGTGAACCGTATGTCAGAGCTGGACGGACAACTGCTGTGTAGAGTCTTCCATTCAGCTTAGGGTGCATTTTTCGATCACAGAAGATATCGGAGTTTTCTCGCCACTTCATCCACCCTACGCTATACGCTTACTCGATGATTGATGTCGTCATCACAAGTTGCTTCACTATTGATCATAGATCCCAGATATTTAAACTTTTCACACTTGGGAAGCACATTTCCATTCAAATAAATGTCTGGAATAGGCTTGTCTGGATCAGAAAAAGGGCAGCACAGGTATTCAGTCTTTTTTGCGCTAATACGGTACTCATTTCCTTCCAGAACATCAATCCAAACGTCAAGTGCTCGTTGCAGGGATGTAGGATCCTCGCTTATGATGGCTCCATCGTCAGCAAAGAATAATTGTTGTACTTTATTGTCCGTTACTTTTCCTTCGAGCAAATAATCCAGAACAGCAATAAAGAGCAGTGGACTCAAGACACTTCCCTGATGTACACCTACTGTTATTTGGAATTCTTCGGTGACTCCAGCTGGGCATCTCACTTTTGTAACTGCTCCCTCGTACATGTCCATAATTATTATTCGCACATAGGCTTCAGGAGCTCCTCGGTGTCTGAGGGACACCCATATCAGATCTCGTGGTTGTCGATCGAATGTTTTTTCGAAGTCAACCAACACAATATGCAAATGCTCTAAGGCATCTCGGTGTTTTTCCATAATGATCCTTATACTTTGGATTGCGTCTGTAGTTGACTTACCCGCGACAAACCCGCATTGGTCATCAGACAGCCTTATTATTTTCCGCAGTCGGCTATCCAAAACCCGCTCAACGATCTTCATAGTGTGGGACATCAACTTGATCGAACGATAGTTGTCACAGCTTCTGGTATCTCCCTTTCCCTTGTACATTGGAAGAAGAAAACTTTCCCTCCATTGATTAGGCAAACTGTCACCTCTTACAAGTTTGGAGATGAGAATCGTGAGCCATCTCAACCCGATGTCTCCCATATTTTTCCAAAACTCATATGGTACCTCGTCTGGCCCAATCGCTTTGCCTTTTTTGGAGTTCTTAACTGCCTCCCTAACTTCTTCGACTGTGACGTCGGATACTTCCGTAAAGTTAGGTGCAGCTGTTGGAAAGTGGCGCCGAGGAAACTGTTCATTCAAAAGATCATCACAATACTGTCGCCACCTGTGAAGAATTTAGTCGTCATCCACAAGTAGCAGTCCTTGAGCATCATTTATGAACTTCGGCGAACGAATCTCCTGCGCATTTCTCCTTCTCTGAGCGACTATTTTGAAAATGGTTGCTCCCTTATTCAAGTTGCTTTGTCTTAGCTCTTGGATTGCCCACCCTTTACACACCGCCCATAAAGGTTCCCTTCTATCTTTTCTTGATTTAAGCATTTTAGAAAGGTATGATAAGCTCTAAGAATGGGACTAACATGTTTACACAAATCATCAAAAAGATCCAAATATACCTACTTGTTAATTTAAGTCAAAATGAATATATTTTCATTCTAGACTTTCGTTCAGCAGCTTCTAACTGCAAGGCTGGAACCTCTTTATCAAAACTCATAAGCTGAGGGCTGAGCTTTATAGCTATCAAGAGTACCTAACCTAATTGTGGTAAGCTTAAAGTACTAACTATTCATCACACTCGCTAATGCTTCCAACTACTTTACCGTTACTCAAATTCAAGGTACCTGCTGTGTAGCTACTAGACAAAAAGCAGCCAGTATTTCTATACTACTTGAAGGCAAGAGAAAGAGTCGGTAGGCGGAGGTTAAGTGTCTACGTTTCTGTTCAAACACATGCAACACAACTTGTAACTTCCCGCATATTTCTCTTTGTTTTTCCAACGAAACAGAAGCTCAGTTCAATTTGTAATACTGAGTTGTTTCTGATGAATGTTGTACTTGCATTTATAGTAAACGAACCACCAAACAACCGAACAAACGAATCACAACAACGCTAAGCACGCAACATATGTAACTATATCACAATTAAATCTACATCCTCATGGTTATACGTCAAGCGAAACTCATTCCTCATGTATCTAAACACATTACCAAAACGCTTCAGCAAATATAGCAATGGAATAACACATCGTTAAACCATTAAATGAGGGTCCACTCCAAACGATAAACCTAAGTCTGCGGTAAAAGTTCATTGATCCCCTTCCGCTACCATCAACCGTCAGAGGTATGAAAAAATTAAATAAATAGAAACTAAACGCTCGATAGAGTTGCTCGAAATTACTCATTATGTAATGGCCAAGAGCCCAAAACCGAACAATAAATTAATTAGTTCAAACAGACTGTCAGTAGAAGAACTGGTGACCGTATTTGAAGAATTCTGCTTGCATCGTTTGCAGACGCAAGCTTCCAATTAAAAATCGTTTAGGAATCCATAACTTACCCAAACTTTACTACTCTCCATTCCTCACTTTATTCGGTATATACAGACACTAAAGAGCCTGTTAAGAGTGTTAATGTAAGAAAACAAAAGTAAAAGCTTAGCGAGTCGCGTCGCACTCATTCAGGTGGCTAGGGCAGTAGTGCGGAGTGATAATAAATACATTTTTGTGTTACTTCTCCAAAGTGGTTACGCGAGCGATACTTGATACTGGAGTCTACGTTGCAGCGATAGCTGCAAATATGAAGATGAAATGACGGCGCAGTTTTACTCATTTCAACAACAAAACAATCTCAATAAATGATTGACGGTAGAATGCAGTTTAACATGTTTCAGCTACGAGTATACAAGTTGGGCAGTGATGACTGGGGGATACTCACTCAGCTACCTACTCAAAATACCTACTTGTTGGCCATACAAATCTGTAAAATGGTTTCGGTTTTTTTTTTTTGCTTTTTCGTTTAAAGCCATTAGCAGTTATTTTCTTCTTAATCACTTCCAAAACATTTGTCGTTTTGCGTAACACATTCTTAAATAGGTTGATTCAATGAAGAAAATGCCGATGACTTGGACGGACAGGTTAAATGAAGTTTTTTGGACTTGCAACGATAATCGGGAGATGATAATATGTTTTTCAACAGCGCACATACGTGTTTTGGTTGCAAGATGAGGAAATCGGTTGGTAGAAGTGAAATAGCCACTGATCAACACATAAATTCACTTTTGTCACCTGTCTACCAACGACAGCTAAAAAGATTTTATTGGTAGCCGCGTGTGTCATTTGATGAGTTGCACACAAGTGGACAAAATTCATAATAATGGAATTATAATTTTTTCTTTGACAGAGGGCGTCGATGACGTAGGGACTCATTCATACATACTCGAGGTAGATAATATAGAGACAGAGAGTCAACTCCCGGTTAGGTAGTGCTATTTTGCTAACAAGCTGTATTTAACGAGAGTAGGTAATACAGGGAGTCAACTCCTATCCCATTTGCCTGAAACCCTCTCAAATTTCTTCTGAGGTGAAATCAAAGATAAGATAACTTCCGAAAACGTACTCAGGATCATCGATTCAGCTGCGGGGCTAAATCTTGTTGTTAGTAAGTACACGCTTTTCACATCTCAAAATTCATAGAGGTACTTGGCGAATGGCGATCCTCAGATCAATCGACAGTCAACCAAATTTACCATATTGCGATCGACGCAAGGCACAATTCCTGTGTGATAGATGTCCGAACTTTCCGAGGGGCCAACTTTGACTCGGACCACTAACTTGTTGTAGCCCAGGTAGTACGAATGAGGATATCCTGTTCACGACTTGCGCGAACCAACACTGTGAAACGACATGATGGCTTCAGAATGGTACAATCGCAAGAGATTGTCAGTGCCTTTTTCAATCGAGTGTCCCTCCAACAGCATCAAGCATTAAAAACCGGTGTCAGCAATGCCAACAAGCCATAAGAATTGCAGCCTCTGAGGTTCTAGGTTTCATTCGGCCTCTAAAACGAAACCCATTCTTCGATGAAGAATCCAGGGAAGCAAATGCAAAAAAGAACAAGTGCTGCTTTCGACCAGTATGACGATATTTACAAAGAGAAACGAAGGGAAAAACACTGCATTCTCAAAAAAAAGCACCACTAGAAGTGCTCGTTTAAGGAAATTGAGAGCTGCCATAACATGAATGAGTTTCGGAAGTTTTACCTAAAGGTAAAAAGATCTTGCCAGGACAAAGACACAAATTCCGATGTCAGGCAGATTGCCGCATTCAACTTGAATGATAATTAAGAATGCCGCCCTCCCGACCTAGAAGCTTGTCATTTATGGAAACTTGAAATTCTAAGTGCAATTAAAACACGAGATATAGCATACCGTCGTTGGAAACGATTTGGTTGCCTAGAAATGCTAAGACAATTTAAAATTTCCCGAGACTTAGTTACTAAATTAGTGCAATCTGCAAAATACAATTATTATAATAATGGTTTCACTCAGATCGTTCGTCTAAATTTTTATGGAAGGAAATTAAGAACATTGGTTTAAAAAAAGATGCATCTGTTTCGGACGAGAACATTGACTTAGATGAGTTGAATCAAAATTTCTTTACACCAACAGCACAATTTGCTATTGGTCCGGATATAACGGTAAATGATATAGATGATAAATTTTCTTTAAGTGGAGTAGATGCATATCAAGTTGGCAATGCAATACTTAAATCAAAATCCATGGGACTTGATAACATTCATCCAGATTTTATTAAAATCCTCCGTCCCTTCATACTTCCCCACATAACTTATATCTTCAACACCATAATAATGACCTCAACCTACCACACATCCTGGAAAAAATCAAAAATTATTCCTATCCCTAAACAAGGTAATAAAAAAGAATATATACAAATAGCCATCCTTTCTTTCCTATCGAAGGCCTTTTAAGTTATTTTGAGTGATCAAATAAAAGCATATACATATTAAAGATAAAAAACTCCTTTGCTCTTTGCAGTCTGGATTTAGACAGAAAATTTATGATGATATAAGACAAGCTTTAGACAATAATTATACAACTGTGATAACCTTACTTGACTTTTCCAAAGCGTTTGACTGCGTGGACTCTAATCTTCTCTGTGATAAGCTGATAAACTACTTCAATTTCTGTGATACAACTAAAAATTTAATATATTCTTTCTTGACAAATCGCATGCAAGCTGTATCTTGTAATGGTAAACTTTCCTCGTTCCTCCCTGTTCATACTGGTGTTCCTCAAAGATCAATCCTTGGACCTTTACTATTTTCTATGTTCGTTAATGATTTGCCAAGTGTTTTATCTTATTGTCAGTTCCATATATATGCAGATGATGTTCAGTTGTATATAAGTTTTCCTATAGGCATGGTTGAAGATGCAATAGTCAAAATGAATTCTGATTTAAGTTCAATATACGATTGGTCTATTCGCAATGGACTTAGACTGAATCCAGAAAAAACCAAAGCCATTCCCATATCAAAAAATAAAACTTACCTCCAAAACTTTTCCCCCATCCTTTTAAACTCTTCCCAAATTGAATATGTCACTCAAGCAAAAAACCTAGGTATAATTTTTAATGATAAACTACATAACGTGGGACACTCATATAGTTTCTATAAAGATTTATGCATCATTGAGAGGCCTATCTGAAACCAAATCAATTCTTCCAACTGAAGTTAAATTAGAACTACATAGTCAAATCATTTATCATACCGATACTATCTTATGGATGTGAGTTATTCGCTGATCCTGATTCTCATTCGCTTCAAAAGCTAAAAGTTGCTTTTAATGCGATTGCTCGTTTGGTTTTCAATCTTCGTAGGTTTGATCATGTTTCGGCTCAGGCTCGGAAACTCCTAGGCTGTTCTTTGGAAGCTTTTTTCAAGTACCGCTGTTGTTCTTTTCTCTATAAAATAATTGTTAACAAGACTCCCAGCTATCTGTTTACCGCACTTAATTTTTGCCATTCTAATCGAAATCTCTTATTGCGTTCGTCCAGATATACTTGTTTGACATCACGCAGACAATTTTTCGTTTATGCTGTCAGACTGTGGAATGATCTTCCCAGTCACCTGAGATCTGGAATCGAAAACAGAAAATTTCATACGCAATGCTTCGAACATTTTACGAACTTAAACTGAGACTTACTTTTTTTCCAATTTTATACATATGTACATGTTGCGACTTTAACTTTTTTTTAATTCTTAACTTTATCTTTATTTTTGTCTATCTTTCAATTTTGTTGAAATATGTAATGGTAAACTTTATATTGTATTGTAATTGAATTTTTTGTTTTAGTAAATTTTGCACTATTTATAAAATGTATTATATCCTGTACAAATTATAAGTTAATCTTAATGTACAGTTGTTTAAAATCAGTAAATCCAATCAAATCAAATCAAATCAAATCAAATAAGACTGTAGGTGCAGATGGCCTAGATGCCGAACTTTTCAAGGCAGCTGGAGACCAGTTGGAAAGGAGCATGCACCAGCTGATCTGCATGATATGGTCGGAAGAAAGCATGCCCAATGAATGGAACCTCAGTATCGTATGCCCGATCCTAAAGAAGGGAGACCCTCACAATTGCGCCAATTATAGAGGGATAAACTCCTTAACGTCGCTTATAAGATCTTGTCTGCTGCAATATGTGAACTTCTGAAACTCCACGTCAACAACTTGTTAGGTCGTTATCAATGTGGGCTTAGACCAGAAAAGTCCACATTTTACCACAAAAAAGTTGCAGTAGGGTAAAATGTGGATGTTTTCAAGTAAAGAAACATCCTTAAAATCAACCTTCACTCGCCTTTCGGTAGGAGTGGCTTTTACAGCACAAAAGAGCCCAAGAACACTCTTGATGCCATTTCTTTTATTGACGTTTTGATCGAATGGTTGTAGTTTTGCGGTTGTTACGTATTGTTGATTGGTTTGGTTATGTAACTACCCACCACGTCACCGTCATCCATATAGCATTTAAAATTTTAAAATACCTACAAACCAAATTAGAGCCTAACTCTTTTAGGACAACTTTGCTACGATATCAATGTGAAATGATGACCAGGTTATATTGCTTTTATATAAAAATCAATTCCAAAGTTTATTTACTTGCTCTTACTTCATCAGCCATTGATCATTGCTTTCCCATTAATTCGACCTGAGTAATCTCATTTCAAAAGAAAATCATGCCAAAAAAATTTCGTTCGGCCATAACAAGATTCTCCCATCGAACAATTTTTGGAAAGCACCACGAAGATTTAAAAATGTTAATATGTATAACCGCAAAATATTTCCCCCGGCATGTGTCATTAATTGTTGCGGTTAATACCGGCAGCGGCAGTGATGATTCGATGCGGTTTTTTAAGTGCCTAGTTAAGACTCTTTTTTTTTTTATTCATAATAATTTACTACTATTTTGACTAAACTCTTTGATTAGTTAGTTTCAAATTAAAATTGTCAAATTATTACCTCCACCTCCACTGCTTTTACGCACCACCGATCTTGTGTGGTTTTTAAAGATGTACTTTACTTACTTAACCTATTCGCAAGTGCCCCGAATTCTCATCGATGTTTCAAAGGCATTCCTTGTTCAGTTCGTTGGCTTTATTGAATCCCAATAGAACTCTAGATTTTTCTGGGAATTAAACCTTGATAAATCGTAGGCAATTATTAGGTTTGTTCGTTGAAGCCCTGGGGTTGCCCTAGGGTCGCCACAAAGCGTTTTTTGAGAAACCTAAATTCGCCCTGAATGTCAAATTGAGTGTTTTTTGAGCCATAGGTTTGCCATAGGTTTTCCCCAAACTCGCCCTAGCTTTTTGCTGTGGTGATTTGAGGGCTGTCAAATGGCATGTGTTTTTATTTAAATGACAGGGATGTGTGGCGATTTGTGGTTTAGCGTTTTTTGAGGATTGGAAAACCCAGGTCTTTTTGACAACTCATGGGGTTGTCAAGAAAACCTGGGTAAACCCTGGGGAAAGTTCAACGAACAGACCTATTTAGTCTCCAAGTAGCCATTTTGCAAGAGCACTGTTCTAGAAAATATCTCCCGAACTATTCTCTACTATGTAAGAAAGCTCGATACACTTACGATGCTAATCAATTGGAATTCGACCTTGAAGTCGTGCTTAAAAAATCAAAACAAAAACGTTTATTCGAAAAATTATCTCACAACATTTTTGTGACACAAAGGAATTTCCGTGTATTTGATGAGCATTTGTGCCATAATGGAATTCATGTATGTGATTGTCATACAAGGCACTTACTTCGTAACAAAATGCCCCATTACCTTATTTTCACTACGCTCATCACGTAGCCATTCAGAGAACTACTAAACTTGCATAATATGCAGTAACAATGTTCTGCCATACTAATTGGCTGACTTTTGCAGTTTGTTTACTGAAGAAAAGCAAAACGAGTCCATGGAATGTAAATATGTGCTTGCTGCAGGGTCTGAGGATTATGAATTTCAAGCTCCTACCTTAAAGCATCAGACGCACTTCTTCTTGTTGCATAAACGAGAGTAAAACATTAAGTTGATTTCTACAAACATGAACTTAATTTCGCACCTAGTCACATGAGTGAGTATCACCAGGTGCATGACTTACTAATCATGAGATGAGTGATTTTTTTTTACTTCATAAACAAGTGGCTAACAGCAGGTGAAAGAAAGGAATTTGCGTTCTTAATCACTGTTTACATTTCAAGGTTTAGTCTCTGGACGCAATTTAGTTAATTAAACTTAAACGGTTGATTGTATATGTATAGTCAGATGTTAAATGGCGCGGAGTGAATCTAATGGGTAATTTGTGCCGTAATTTTTAAACTGAGAAAATGTTCATGTTTGTAGAAAGCACGGATAGAGAGGAAGTAACTAAAATTATGTGTGATTTGAACTTTGTGAGACTTTAGAGCTAAATTACTTTTGTAAGATTTGGTGTAGATCAACACACAAGCCAACCCGTTTAATTTGATCCTTCACTAAAGCCTATAAGTTCACAGTGCTAAATTCACACCGCAACGCACCGAAAGGAGATTTTAAACCAAAATGAGTTTCAACTTAAACTAAAGTTTAAACGCTAAGTGTTAGACTAGATATTTGAAATCGGTGGATTATGGTCGTTTCGAGAATATAAATATGTAATTTTTAGAAAGAGACCTCTTCATTGAAATAGAACTACATTTTTGGAAAACAAAAAAAATAATAATAATAAGTAGAACAATGTGCTAACTTGACGGACATAAATTTCCTTGAAATGGCCGTCAAGTCAACGGAACTTTCTACTTATTTTTTTTTTGAAAAACAGTAACTTAACTTAGGGGGTAACGTATTTAATTTTTTTTTCTGTTTTTTTTTTCAATCAATGCCTAATATTTTAAGAACATTGTGTCAAAATTTCAAGTGGATTGGAGCAAATTTGACAAAGTTACGAATATTTTTATATATGTCGGTACAGTGTTTTCTTTGTGTTTTTTAAGTGTTCAAAACTTTAAAACGTTTTTCTTACAACACACTCTTTAAAAGTCGGTGGCCCTCATAATTTCAAAACTACTGCACCGATCCCTTTGAAATTTTGAACACTATTTTTGTAAATAATTTACAAGGTAGTGACGAAGATTTTTTTCAAATTTGTTGATAATTGTCATTTTACAATAACAAATTAGCCGATTTTTTCACTTCAGTGTTCCAAAAAAGTGAAAAATTAAAATTTCGAAAAACCCTCGACTTTACCCTTCACAAAAAATTCGCAAAAACATGCCGTTTTTTTAACGAATTAACATCTAAAGATGCGTCTCCACTGAATTTTTAGTACAGTTTTAATAATGAAATCTCTGAATTGTTTAGTATCTTCAGTTTGATACACTATTGTAAGAGTAGACCAAATTGGCGAATGGCGATGACGCGACAATGTACCCATCGTTTAAGTGGTAAGGCAATCCCTAGAATTTTCGAAAAATCGATTTTTTTTTTTAATTCCAAATGGTCCCTTAGGACGTCAAAAATGATGTCCCAGAAGATTATGGCCGGGAAAAACTTTTAGGTACTCGGTTTTCGAATTTTAGTACAAGGTCTGGTCCGCAGCGAGCTCCTTTTGTGAGCGCAAGGGGGAAGTTACGTTAGGGGAGTAGATCATGTATACGGCAGCAGTTCTTATTGAAAATATTTATTTCCTAACTAGTCTAGACGAGTTATGTCGATTTCCAGTGGTACACAAAAGCACTTTTAAAAGTGCTTTTTTGCTCGAAATATGTTACATTGAGGCACTAGATCACTTTTTTTTTGCCCCGAAAAAGCACTTTTACGAATCTCGATTCAGAGGCAAGATTTACACGCACTTTCACGCACACCAACACAAAACATTTGACGTTTACCAGTTTGCAGTCTGATTATTTTGCATTTTTGGTTAAAGGACTGTGAAAGAGAGATAATAAAAATAAACAATAAACTATTTTGTGAAAATGGATCGCTCAATTTTAGCTGCAATTTATCAAAATATATATAATCAGTCGTCGTCTAGTTGCGATTCTGACGAAGAAGTGTTTGATGTTCTAAAATTGCTTGGACAAAACGAAAGGCATTCTGAGAATAATTTTGTTGAAAGTGTTGTGTATAATTATTCGGATGAGGAGGTTTCTTCCTAGTGCATTTATTAATAAAGTTTCGAAAACATTCTTTCTATATAAATTGCAGAACAAAACAAACGGGAAGAGTTGGCTGTCAAAAATAGCACACATACAATGATAAAAAAAAGAATTTTGTCTTTTCGTTTCCAGTGAGCACGAAAAAAAAGCACTTTTTTAGAGTGCTTTTGTTTTTGCAAAGGAAATCGACATAAGACTTGTCGAACGTCTCTTTCAGGCATCGCAGATTAAAGATATTGTAAAATTATTAATGATTTTCTACTACTCAAAACATTAAACGCGTTTATCTCAATACTGTATTTTTCAAGTTGGCCGGACTCGTAACTCAAGCAATTTTCAACCGATTAAATTGGAATTTTACAAATGTCTTGAAATATACATTTTCTATGGAAGTATGTAGGATTTTTTTTTTATATTGCGTAGTTCATTTGTTATTAACAATTATCTGACAATTTTTTAGGAAAGTTTTTCACTTTTCACTTTAGAAGGGCGCCATTTGACCAAAAATCAATATACCGCAAAAATCCTACGTACTTATGTAGCAGTTAGTATGTATAATCGAAATAATTCATGTGCTCATTATTATTTAAAAAATTATATGAGCTGTTGGTCCGGCCGTGGACCTCAAAAAAAAAAAAACAAAGACTTCGTCGCAAAAACGCTGCAAAGCCGCCATTTTGTAATAAATCGCTTCTAAAAAATTATTGTAAGCAGTCAGTGACATAAATAATAAAATCACGTTCCTGTTATCTCGATTTATTTTGTACTATTTCTGAAAAAAAAAAAAATCCACAAGAAGCTTATATTTTTAGCCTCTAGGTTGGCCTAACCCCTTAGCCCATAACAGTGCCAGAGTAATTAAACCTGCTGCAAACCCTCCTAGCAGGGAAATTATATCAAGTGGGAATGATTGTGAAAATACTGTCAGGAAATCATCTCTAAAAAGAAAACTAAACAAATTAGCTAGCGATAGTAAAATTTCTCTAAGGGCGGCCGTGGTGCAGTGGTAGAGTTAAGGCCTCGACCCATAAAATCCGTTGCGTCCGTTCGCTGCCGGATTCAACTGAAAGCTCGATTGAATCCACACGAAACAAGATCTTATGAGAGGTGACCCATAAGCATCGGATGCAACGGACGCAACGGAAAAAGTAGCCCAACTTTTAACTTTTGCGTCCGGCAGAACTGATGACATGCGCAGTCAAAACCAATTTGAAGTTTTCTCTTCACACCGCAACGGATTCTATGGGTCACCCCAATCCGTTGTGTCCGGTAAAACTCACTGCTGTCAGTTGAATCCGGCAGCCAACGGGCGCAACGGATTCTATGGTTCGGGGCCTTTAGAGTGTTGAGTAGACAGACAGGACGCGTAAGTTCGAGTCCCGCTCTGCGCATCTACTTTTCTTTAAGCCTCTCAGTTTCATCTGGACGCCGTATTTGAGGTTATATATGAGTAATCTCATATATAACCACCCAATTTCCATCTACTGCACTACAAAAAGCGAAGGGTGCTTCACTGATAGTACAACAGACAGGCAATTGGGTCTGAGTGCTCCAGAGCACTCCTACTCTTTATAATAAAAAAGAGTCCCGAAAAACTAACTCTCAAATGGAAAGGCACCCGAGAGAACTTCTCGGAAGTTTCCTGGTGAAAGAACTCTCAAACAGACACGCCCCTTAAAGAATAACGATGTTATACTTTGGAGGGCATCTGCTGTCGACTAACCACATAAACTCCTTTTGCTATCAGTTAGCCCTACTTACCATTTTCTCGTAGTCGGCCACCTAATATCCGCTCAGCCATCTTCAAATTATGGAACATCAGCTACAGCTAGTTCGAAAGGTAGGTTAGGTTAAGGTAAGGTTAAAGTGGCTGTTGGCTCGGCCAACACACTAAGGCCAGTAGGGCCCATTCTGATACCACAAGGCATCTAATGTATCCTGTAAGATCGCTAGGGTCATCATCCCCCCCATTCAACCTAACCAAGGGTCATCAAAGAAATACAAACCTAGATGCATCCAACGTTTGTGAGCTAAAGCTGGGTAGGAACAGAGAAGGTGGGAAATAGTTTCCTCCTCTTCATCCATAAAGCTTCTGCAAAAATCGTTTGAGACGACTCCTAGCCTTGCGCCATGTCTTCCAATAAGACAGTGTCTAGTTCGAAAGGTAATAATCACAACTTCATGTATCTTCTTTCCATTTAAATATAGCGATCTTGGCTTAGTGGGTGCCGCATGTCTGCCTGTTTCGCGGGATGATCGTGGTTCAAATCTCAGCAGAAAACAGAAAGATTTTTCAAAGGGTACCTATCGCTTTTTGCGATTAATTGTCAAGTCCGCCTAGGAAGCACTTTACATAATGAATTTACTCATTATGTAAGGTGCTTCCTCGATTAGCTGTTTGGAATCGGTAGAAAATTGGAGGGTTGTCTTACAAGACATGGTTGTGAGAAATGCACTAGGCCCCTAGGCTTCCCTCCCTGTTGCACCACCTATTTATTAATTTGTTTATGACCCTGGCCTGTTATGGCCGGGCTTAAGGCCTCAGCCCATAGAATCCGTTGCGTCCGTTCGCTCTCGGATTCAACTGACAGCTCGATTAAATACACACGATCTTATGAGAGGTGACCCATAAGCATCGGATGCAACGGACGCAACGCAAAAAGTAGCCCAACTTTTAACTTTTTGCGTCCGGCAGAAGAGAGACATGCGCAGTAAGAACCAATTTGAAATTTTCTCTTCTGCTAACATGAGTGGTCTTGTTGAGTTGAGACCCCGCAACGGATTCTATGGGTCACCCCAATCCGTTGTGTCCGGCAAAACTCATAGCTGTCAGGTGAATCCGGCAGCGAACGGACGCAACTGATTCTATGGGCTGAGGCCTTTATACCTATCTTTTTATTTAGATTTGTCTTTGGTATGCATATTTTTCCAGATCTACAACGGTTCACGATATAGTTTTCAAAAGAAATTCAAAAGCAGAAACGAAATTTAACTACCTATGCTATAGCAAAATATTCGCCTGCGAGTCAAACTGCATGTTTATAGCCCTGATTTTGTCCTGAACTCGCTTCAAAATCAATGAACATAGGTACTCGAATAGGTTTTACGTGGAGTGAGCTTAGAGCTAAGATTATAAAGAGCTCAACTTTAAAAACCTCTAAGAATGAACATGGTGCTTGGCCTTGGCTAAAATACGCTTTATTCATAATCTAGTTTATAAGTTCATAGCTACCAACGTACAATGCAGAAGAACAGCTGATAAATTTAAGACTATGATTAAGAAAGTAGGCCTAGGTAGGTACCTACTCTGGCTGCGCAAAAACTCTATAGGCTTAGCCTCATTCAAACCAAAGCTGTTTTGTAGTCACGGCAGCGACAAATTCAGCTCTAAATGTTGTTTGATCATGTTTAAATAGCGATTTATGATACTAACGCGACAGGAATACCATGCATTTGCTATTATGCCGCTGTCGCAACTGCAAAATCACTTTCGTTTGGGAAAACCTTTTACCAACAAAATCGGTTTCTTATAGGTACAAAAACTCGTTAGTTTTGTCATCTGAATGACAAGGTCATCCTCATAGGTACATCCCATTTATATGTAAATCAGAGTACCTAGCCCTAATTTTCTTGTTTACAGTGCGAGGCCAGAGCAGAGTGACAAAACTTTTGCTTTTTTCTTCAATGAAGAAGGGAGAAGGTATTTTTTTTTCGTCAATTTCATTGACAAACCTGAAGACAAGAAGCTACAAAACTAGATTATCGTGTATAGATTTAGATTCAGAGGCTTGTAGCACTTACCATCGATAGGTATCTCTGTTGAAATTGACTTGTTCAGTGTTCAAGTTTAGCCCAGGGCTATCTGGTAGTATACAATGGACCGGTATTTAGTTTAGAGTGCCTCAGATAGTAGATATACCTATTTTAAAAGACCCTACTCCAAGAGAGGACATCTTAACGCGTTACTAAGACAAAATAAAAATAATAAAAAACAAACTGAATAGTGAATGACCGTTTTCATTATCTTCCTGTATTTCTGCTTACTTTGAATAAGCTCCCAGGTCCCAGTCCAAATCAAACGAGCTTTCTGATGGAAAGAGGAAAGGATGAAGCCCAATGTTTTACAAAATGTAAAAAAACCGCTTTGTAAATAATTTTGCCAGCTGCTACTACTGGAGTTTACGAGTGACGACGCAAAATCCTCAACACAACTTGTCCAAATTTAAATAATAATAAAAAAACCACCGCATTTACCTACCCATACGTACAGAGACAACACATCTGTGTCCATAATAAATAAATATAAATTTATGTAGAATGTTCTACTGCGTTCTGCGATTTGAAGAAACAGACAAACATGAGTTGGTAGTTGTAAAATTTTGACAAAAAAAAGAAGGCAGAATCACAATTGATTGGAAAATTTTAATACAAATGGTTCTCACACGAACAAGAACCACCGAATAACAACAAAAAAAAAAACACACAAAAAGAACGAAATAGCCAAACGAGATCCACTCATGGTATACTCAATTCACAGCACAGGTACAATTTCTACATTCTACCATCTTAATTTCACTACAAAAACAACAATGTAAACAAATTCGTAGAGCACAAGAAGCAGCACAGCAGCAGAAGTTCAACATCTTGTGGATTATGTATATTTATTGTGGTTATGACAGTTAGCGCAATTACCCACCTATGTATGTACCTATTCCTATTCCTACCTAACTGATCATTTCGTATGTATCAGGGCAGGGTACCCTACCTACATAGAGAACAGCGGTGAATTGAGGTTTCTTTTACTTCCTAGATTGTACTTGGTTCGGCTACCACTCTGTATCTGTACTTACACTGGAGGTACGTTTTATTGCCTACTTCTTGGTCATTAAACCAACTTCTTTTATTCTTTATCATTATAACGTTATCCCAGCAAATGCAGACCCCCTTTTACAATCGAATGAAGAAAAGAGTCTTCCCCCCACCAAAACGGCGATGAACCAATTGTTTGATCTCAATCAATCACTACACTTACCTAATAAAATCAGCAAACGTTGATTATATCCAAATTGACAGTTTTTCCACGACTTCACCAACACTGATTCACTATTTCTTTCAGTTTGCTTACATTAACATTCTTCAAACAAAACACCAAGGGAGCAAAATACAAAAAAAATTCACTAAAACGCAAGCAAAATTTAGTGACTGACAAAACTTTGTTTCGTAAATTTGGAACTTGGAAGATGATATGGGGTGTCGTCACCCATCAGCGCACGCGACAGTCTGTCAGTCTGACCCAACTTTACCCCACCAATCTTGACAAATTGAGGACAAAACGCATGATATGACAGACAAAGCAGGCGGCGGCGTTAGTTTAGAACTCGAGCGCAAAATTATTGTAGTTGTAATTCCCTACACGCACAATAATTCAATTCAATTCAGTAACAGCGAATTGAAAATTGAATCCTCTCTACGTTTAAACGGAGCGCCATCAGCAGTGGAATTCGTTTACGTTTTCTTTTAATTGATTTCAACTAACGGCACATTTTGCACGGTAAAATTAAAGAAAGAAAAGATGAGTTTTTTTATCTTTTTTTGAATTTGTATTCACAAAAAGGTTCGCTCTTTACTCATTTACGCACGCGACACGTCCTCACACTGAAATATTTTATTGCATACTAAACTAAACTTGAATTGAATCGAGTCGGTTTTTTTCTTAAGCCACGGTTTGTTGTTGCGGATTTGCGGAATGTTGTTTGAGTTGGTTTTGTTGGGTATGAATGTGTGCGTGAGTATTTTTTTTGTTATTGCTTTTGATGGTGTGCAGCAGCGGCTTGCCACTCATTGAGTGGTTTTTGAGTTCAATTGTGAACGACGCTCTTTGTAGAATTTTAGGGAAAAGTGAATATTGTTTTGTTTTGAATTTTACAAGGAATCATTAATTCTTAATAGGTTCGATCAGTTAAATAGTTAAATTCGATATTAAATAAAATGAATGAACATAAATTCCAATGCACATTCCAAAAACACAGCGCCGCCCGCCGTTGCAATTTAATTTTTTTTTTTTCAGTCGTCTCCAGCTGATCAATTACCGGGCTACGGCTCGTTCTCTCTGAACAGAGTTGCCATCGTTTTTTTTGTGTATTTCTAGTAAAAATTAAAGACATTCAGACGTATTTAAATATTGAATTTCGCGAAAACTTAAAACACGCTTACCGACCACTTACCTATTGTTGTTGTATTTGGACATAAAAGCGAAATAGGAGATGGAAATCGCACTCTTCTGCCTCTCCTGATGCTGAAATGGAAAGATTCTATGGGTCATGTACCTATATAGAAAAGAATTGGATAGAAGGCTGACAGGCCAAACGGAAATTGATTTTCCCACATTGGAAAAATTTATAAAATGTGCAGCTACACGTCCTTATTCCAACCCAAGAGGAACAACGCAATCTACTCTATGGTTTGATAATGATTGTAGCTTGTAGGAAGGCAAGAGATCTCTCGTTTGAAAGGCTTAATAGTCTAAGAGCTGGAAGCAAATTTTTGGAGTGGAGTGATAACCAAAAATAATGCACATGTATGTATAGGTAGACGCACCATTATATCAGATTCAACCGTCTGGCAGGTTTCTTTTTCAGCCGGGGGCGGGGGTGGGCGTTCGAAAATGGTAATTTTTCAGATTTTGAGGTCGAAGTGATAACCACATAAATGATACATCAAAAAATCAGAAAAATTCCCCTGATTACAAAAAACTCGGTCCCAGACGATTTGGTTTCAGCCTACTGCTTGCCAGACGCATTTTAACACTTTTCAAGTGCATTTTTCAGCTTAAAGCACTAATAACTTTTTTCCTATTACATTTAACCAAGAAAGTGGTACGCCAAAAAATAAGAAAATTTACCCTGATTTGTAAAAACTGTGTCTTAGACGATTTGGTTTCAGTCTACTGCTTGCCAGACGCACCTTAACATTTTTTTAAACGAATTTTTCAAATTAAAGTACTGATAACTTTTTTCTTATCACATGTAACCAAGAAAATGGTACGCCAAAAAATCACAAAAGTTCCCCCGACTACAAAAAAGTGTGTCCAAAAGGATTTGGTTTCAGCCTTCTGCTTGCCAGACGAATTTTCGCTTAAGCATGTTTATCAAATTGAATGAAAATCAAAAATTTCATTTAAATGAAATACTACAAGCAATTATTCATTCAATTTGATAAACATGCTTAAGCGAAAATTCGTCTGGCAAGCAGAGGGCTGAAACCAAATCGTCTTGGACCGACTTTTTTGTAATCAGCGAAACTTTTCTGATGTTTTGGCATACCAGTTTCTTGGTTATATGTGATAGGAAAAAAGTTATCAGTACTTTTAGTATAAAAATGCATTTTACTAAAATGTTAAAGAGCGTCTGGCAAGCAGTAGACTGAGACCAAATCATCTGGGACACACTTTTTTGAAATCAGGGTAACTTTTCTTATTTTTTGGCGTACCACTTTCTTGGTTATATGTAATAGCAAAAAAGTTATTAGTGCTTTCATCTGAAAATGCACTTAAAAATGTTAAAATGCGTCTGGCACGCAGAAGGCTGAAACCAAATCGTCTGAGACCGAGTTTTTTGTAATTAGGGGAATTTTTCTGATGTTTTGGCGAACCTTTTTTTTGGTTAAATGTGATAAGAAAAAAGTTATCAGCTAAATTGAAAAATGCATTTGAAAAATGTTGAAATGCGTCTGGCAAGCAGAAGGCTGAAACCAAATCCTTTTGGACACACTTTTTTGTAGTCGGGGGAACTTTTGTGATTTTTTGGCGTACCATTTTCTTGGTTACATGTGATAAGAAAAAAGTTATCAGTACTTTAATTTGAAAAATTCGTTTAAAAAAATGTTAAGGTGCGTCTGGCAAGCAGTAGACTGAAACCAAATCGTCTAAGACACAGTTTTTACAAATCAGGGTAAATTTTCTTATTTTTTGGCGTACCACTTTCTTGGTTAAATGTAATAGGAAAAAAGTTATTAGTGCTTTAAGCTGAAAAATGCACTTGAAAAGTGTTAAAATGCGTCTGGCAAGCAGTAGGCTGAAACCAAATCGTCTGGGACCGAGTTTTTTGTAATCAGGGGAATTTTTCTGATTTTTTGATGTATCATTTATGTGGTTATCACTTCGACCTCAAAATCTGAAAAATTACCATTTTCGAACGCCCACCCCCGCCCCCGGCTGAAAAAGAAACCTGCCAGACGGTTGAATCTGATATAATGGTGCGTCTACCTACACATACATGTGCATTATTTTTGGTTATCACTCCACTCCAAAAATTTGCTTCCAGCTCTTGGTCTATAAGCTTTTTAGAGAAAAAAAGACATACTTTGATACTTTGTTAAATGCTCTTATATAGAAGCCAATCGGCAATACAAAGAAATCTGCAGAGAAAAGAAGAAAAATTACTGGGAAGGAGAAGCAAAAAAGCTGGCAACATGCAAAAACTCGAAGGATTTTTGGAGTCTAGTGAAGAAATTAAATGGAAGAGCAAATGTGATAAATCGGAATCTGAGCCCAGATATTCTTCGCAATTATTATAGGGACCTTCTAAATTCTGGTGGAATAATACATTCCTTCCAATATGCTGTCCCAGGGATCCAAAATGAAACACTCGATTCTACTATTACGGTACAAGAAGTGAGCCATGCACTTGACTGTTTAAAAAAGGGCAAAGCACCGGGTCCAGACTCCATTCCGGTAGAATTTTATAAGAATGGCTCGAACTTGCTGAAAATCAAGCTTTGCCACTTAAACTAATACATTCCATCAACTTCTGAACATTCGGTTCGTAACTATATTATAAAAAAACTGCCCTCAGTCGATGGATCCAAGCTTATGGTAAGAAAATTCAATGTGGCTCCAGAAAAGGAATATTCCTCTTTTGAAATTAAAGTTGGAAGGGACTATGAACTATTTTCTTTAATATGCAACGCAACACTTTGGCCGTTGCACACTGTTGTCCATGAATTTTTTCGAGGAAAGAAAAGAAGGACCTACGTCTTGTAATGTGGGCTCACTAATATCCCCAGCGACAATTGGCGCAGCTCTTTCAACCTTGGCTCCTGCGTCTTCAGTTAATTTTTCTTATTATTACCAGAATGTAGGTGGCATGAGAACTAAATTAGACTCTTTATATCTAACTTTTTCAACTTGTTCATATGATATAATTTTACTAACTGAAACATGGTTGACTGAAAGCCATCTAACATCAGAAATATTTAATTCTAATTATACTGTTTTTAGGAAGGATAGATCTAAGCTTTTGACAGGTAAAGATAGAGGAGGAGGCATTCTAATTGCTATTCGATCGTCTTTAAATTGTAGGGAGATTGAGTTGAAATCTAATTCTGAAATTTCTTCATCTTTATGTGATATTGATCAATTGATTGTTTGTATATCTTTAAATAGTGACTGTGAAGTTTTTATTATACTTAATTATATTCCGCCTAGAAGCTCTCTTGATTATTATAACATTTATTTCGAAAATTGTAAAAGTGTTTTAGAAAATCTAAGCAGTTCTCAGCATGTTATTTGCATTGGGGACTTTAATCAGGGTGATATTCAATGGATATTGGACTTAGACGATAAATGCTTAATTCCTTACAATATAACCTCTGAAATTGAAGAAAACTTGGTTGACTTTTTTAGCCAATTTGACTTAATTCAATTAAATTCGATTCCCAATGGTCTTAACCGTATTCTTGATCTTGTTTTTGTTGACAAGGAATTCAATGTTTATGTTGAAAAGTCTGATATCCCTTTTGTCGATAATAAACTACATCACATTGCACTTGAAGGGCTTATTAGTATGAAATACTTAAGTACGGTTACTAGTGATGTTGATGAGATCTGTAATCTTTTCGCAAATTTTTTTCAATCCGTCTATTCTACCAACTCTTCTACTAACCTAGAACCACCTTATATTTCAGTTTCAGCTAGCGTAGGATCCATGAAGCTTGAGATATATGAAATCAAAGCTGCTTTGCTTGGCTTGGACCCAACCAAAAAAGAGGGACCTGATGGTATTCCACCAATTTTGCTTTCAAAATGTGCTAATTCTTTAGCTAAACCTTTGACGGATCTGTTTAACCTGTCTTTATCTAGTGGAGTCTTCCTGGATTCTTGGAAATTGTCTTTTATAATTCCCGTGCATAAATCTGGTTCAAAACAAGAAGTTACAAACTATAGACCTATATGTAAAATCTCCGCGTTACCTAAGCTGGTCGAAAAAATTGTGTGTGATAAACTATCCTTTAAATTAAAGGAAGAGATTTCAGAACATCAACATGGTTTTATGTCTGGTAGATCTACTACGACTAATCTCTCCTTGGTGACGAATTACATAGTAAAAAATTTTGAAAGCAATTCCCAGACTGATATTATATTTACGGATTTTGCTAAAGCCTTTGACCGTGTTAATCATCAGGTTCTAGTTAATAAACTGAAGCAATTTGGGTTTCATTCAAGATTTCTTGATTGGCTGCAATCGTATTTAAGCTCCAGAGTTCAGAGAGTTAAAATCAATAACCGTTTTTCACACCAAGTCCTAGTTCACTCTGGAGTCCCTCAAGGAAGCCACTTGGGTCCATTACTTTTTCTAATCTTCATTAACGATATTCCCAAAATATTCAGCAATTCTCTTTGTCTTCTTTTTGCTGACGACCTTAAGCTATACCGCACTATTAGGAGTGTTGAAGATTGTGTTTTGCTCAACGATGACTTAGGAAAACTGGCTGAATGGTGTCGTATAAATGATCTTCATTTGAATGTTTCAAAATGCCAAGTTATGTCCTGTTTCCGTAAAACTATACCTGTTCAGTTTAAATACCAGATTAATAATTCTGACCTGGAATGTGTTACTCAAAAAAAAGATTTGGGGGTAATATTAGATACTAAGCTTTCATTTTTACCTCATTTTAATTATATAATAAATAAATCTAACCAAATGCTAGGGTTTATTATCAGAAATACTAAGGAATTCACCGATTCATACTCACTCAAATCTCTCTTTAACTCTCTGGTTCGATCTGGACTGGAGTATTGCTGTACGGTTTGGAACCCTTGCTACAAAAACTCGATTGTGAGAATCGAAAAAATTCAAAGAAAATTCACTAGATATACGTTCTACAAACTAAATTGGAGAATCGATACTCCCTCATACAAAACCAGGTGTTTGTTATTTGGCATGCAAAGTCTAGAAAATCGACGTACTTATTTTGGGATAATGCTTGTTAGAGATTTACTAGCATACCACATAAAATGCTCTCCTTTACTTTTGTTAATTAACCTACGACCTACGCGTCCCGAGTAGAACTTCTCGTAATAACTATGTGTTTCATGAGCAAATTCATCGAACGAATTATGCTCGAAATGAATCAATTACTCGTTGCATCAGAGTAGCCAACTCAGTTTGCAGTAGTTTAGATTTCTTCGACAACTGTAGTAGAGATTCTTTTAGACAGTATGTATTTAATGTATTAAACATGCCACCATTTAATTAATTTGAAGTTTAATTAATATTCATATTCTTATTTTATTAATACTATTGTTAGTCTAATTCTTAAGTAGTCTTCAAGTGAATATGTTCTCTGATTGACGAAATAAATAAATAAATAAATAAATAAATAAATTAATGAACAAAGTCTTTGAAAATGAAATGGCACCGCAAGGATTCAAAGAAGCATTAATTTTTCGGATACACAAGAAAGGATCATTAGTTAATCCAGAAAACTATAGGGAAATCTCGTTCCTGAATGCATCATATAAAACTTTTACGGCGATCCTCAAAAAGCGGCTGGATGAATGGATAAGGCAGAATAATATCCTGAAAGAATACCAGGCAGGGTTCAGGTCAGGTTACTCTACAGTTGATCAACTGTTTGTCCTTACAAGCATTGCGGAATCGTTCCAAAATCAAAACAAAAAACTTTACACGTTTCTTGTGGATTTCAAAGCAGCTTTCGACTCCATTGACAGAAATGCTGTGTAGAAAAGCTGTACTTGAAAGGAGTGTCACTTAAGTTTGGAACAGTCTTACAAAACCTATACACAGGGAACCAAGCTGCTATTTGGAATGGAGAAGAGATGTCAGACTGGTTCGAGACAAAATCAGGTGTGAAACAGGGATGCGCCCTGAGCCCAACATTGTTTTCGTTATTTATAGATGATCTGCTGGATGGACTTCCGGGGGGTCTTCTTTATGCAAATACATGCATTAAGGGACTGATGTTTGCGGATGATGTGGTGTTGTTAGCTAGCTCCTCTGAAAGTCTTCAACTAATGATAAACCGGCTTGGAGACTACTGTAAGCTCTGGAATTTGACAGTGAACCGAGAAAAATCCAAAGCAATGATTTTTAAAAAAGGAGGTGGTAGAAGAAGTCGAAAGAACAAATGGAACTACAATGGCGGAGAATTAGAACTGGTGAATGAGTTAAAGTA
This sequence comes from Melanostoma scalare, assembly GCA_949752695.1. Taxonomy (NCBI): domain Eukaryota; kingdom Metazoa; phylum Arthropoda; class Insecta; order Diptera; family Syrphidae; genus Melanostoma; species Melanostoma scalare. The sequence goes on from OX456985.1 coordinate 63,773,902, forward strand.
CTTAGGTGTGCTTCTTTCGTCAAACCTCAATTTGAGTAAACACTTCAACGAAAAACTATCCATGGCAAAAGCTGCAATCAATGCGACGTGGAAAGGATGTTTTTCAAATGGAGCAATTGTGCATAGCAGTAAATATAAAGTATTTGAAGCAGTGGCTGAATCAGTTTTGTTCTATGGGGCACAGGTGTGGGGATATAAAGAACATGAGGCTGAGGCAGTAGAGAAGCTCTTTCGGTTCTATATAAAACGAATTTTCTGTATTCCTGCTAATGCTCCAAATTATCTGTTGATGATAGAAACAGCAGGCGCGAATTCAAGGGGTGGGGTGGTCACAGGGGTCATGACCCCCCCCCCCCCCCCAAAACAGCCCGCATTTCAAAAAATATGGCTAAACCAATCGAAACTGAAACTGAAAATCAAAAAAAAAAATAACCGAACAAAATCTAATTTTAGTAAACTTGAAAAACGGAAACTAATCAAGCGACCAAAATCAACTCACTTTATTGCACTATGGAAAATTTGCAATCAAAAAATGGCTAACTCAACATGACTGACTCAAAATTGAATACATTTCTCACACAATACTGACTTTTGTATCAATTTCTCTATATTTGGATAGTAGCTTTACTTAATATCTTAACATTTGATTACAAGTTTTAAGTAAAAACAATTTATAACACAAAATCCAATCTTCTATTTTGTTTCGCAAATCTGTTGATGATCGCATCGATGTCTAATTCAATGTCGCGATGAATGTGTAGCAATGCAAGACCGGTGAGTATGTCTTCTGCCATAGTCGATCTCAACCAAGTTTTGAGGCGACGGAGTTGAAAAGCTCCTTTCTGCAGTGGCTGTAGTAACAGAAAGCGTCACCAAAATCCAAAGCAGGGTATGAATAGCCGGATACATTACTCTATCACACGAATCAAGGGCGGCAGAAACCAAATCAGGAAGTTCACCGCCTTTTTCAACAATTCGGTTCCATTTTGCTACCCACAACTCAAATTCTGCAATTACGCTTGCAGGAGGAGTGTTCAGAAGTTTCTGGTACATGACCGCTACGAGATTAACTTCTTCAATGTCCTCCTCCTCCTCTGTATAAGAAGTCCGAGGCAGAAAAACTCTCAACCCAAAAAGCTTCATTACGTCTAGAGAAAGCCTTTCGTAAGCTCCTCTTCTAAAATATTCCTCCGGGGTTTGCTCTGTTTGGTGATTATCTCGATGTTTTTTACGAGAAACAACGCCTGGTACTTTCAACTCGACACCCAACTGTGTTGCAAGATTTTCAGTTTCAGAAAACATCCGTTGGAAAACAGAATCAGCATCGCTTCTTTTCTTCTCAAGCACAGTTAAAGTATCTTGTATGTAACCGGTTGCTTTCTTCAGATCTAATGATGGTGTTTGCAGTATTCGGCTCAAAGGTAAAGTTACCCCTACAAAAACAATAATTGAGTTTTAAAACTAATAATCAGACAAAAAACTTTGTATTGATGGCATAAACTGAGGCATTTGATTAAAAACAAAGAGAATAAAGAAGATAGCAAAAAAGCTATACATGCCTAGAACATCACTCAAGCAAGAAGTTGAAATCAGAAACGCTGAATTAAGAAGAGCATGATGAAGGTTTGCCGCAGCAGATGCACTTTTTTCATCCTTCCAATCCGAAATCTCGTCAAGTGCATTACAAATTTTCATCAGCTTTTCACCTTGAAATTGCATGTGTCCTTCGTGATTTTCGACCCATCGTGTCTCGCAAAGTCTTTGAAGAGATTTTCCAACAAGCTCTTTTTCGAAGACGCTGTGCCTTTTTGCTGAAGCATTTGCAAAAGCTACAATGGTTTTCATTGTTCTTGAAGCATTTCGGCAACTCGTGACATTGGATGATTTTAGCAAAGAGTTGTTCAAAACATGATTATTGCAAGGACAGCGTCGAGCGTGAATTGCCACTTTCATCAACTCGTGACATGCCCCTTTCATATCAGACGCTATAACCGAGCAACTGTCTGTACCAATACCAACCAAGTATTGCAAGTCCAAGTCAAATTTGTTACACAAATCTATGACAATATGTGCCAATGCGACTCCAGTTAAACGCCCGCCGCTCGTTCCCTTCTACATCTTCTGGGTTCTGGCCGAATGGCAGAGTAGGCATCGCAAAATGTGATGAAGTCTTCTCTGGTAACTCCGTTCCAGTGGTATCGAAGTGACAAGCTTAGTTGTTCCGTGTGCGAAATGTCGGTTGTTTCGTCGAATATAACCGAAAAAAATTTAGCCGCTCTTACTCTATTCAAAATGACTTGCTGAATTTCTTCTTTACATGCTTCTATCAGTTGATTTTGGACGGTCTTACTGATGTACGTCGCGTTCGCACCTGCAGTTTCTAAATGATGCTGAAGAGTTGAGTCACCAGAATCAATTCTGAAGCGAAGAAGTGCCCTGAAGTTTCCGTCGTTAGCTACCGGACTATCTCTGTTGTCGGTCGTATTCAAGAGCGGTCCATCATCCCTATGTCCACGTAAAGAAATATTCTGCTGACCGCAAAAAATATTAGTTTTAATGATAGGTCTCAATCGATCTCAATTTTCTTTGACCTGTGCACCTCGTTGCACATGAACCTGGTTGATCACTTCAGATGCTGGATTGTGGAAAGTCTTAAGAAAATCACTAACAGTTTCCACCGCTATCTGATGATATTGATTGCGTTGGTGGACTGTCAGCGCTCCTTTTTCACCCAACAAGTCATCAAACGCTCTAAGTGGTTCCCGAACAAGTCGCTTCAGAGAAGTATTTGTTTGGTAACCTCCTCCTGAGCTCGAAGCAAATAGTATGCAGTACACACAATAAAGACCTTGATCTTTATGGGACAGCAATAGCCAAGGAAACTTTTCCAGATGAGATCTTTGAGCGTAATTCTTTGTTTCCTTTCCTTTCTTGATCACAACAACAATTTATAATTTAATATAAACAACAGTTTATTTGACCCCCTCCGGAAAAAAATTCTAGATCCGCGCCTGAGAAACAGGGCTTTCACCCTTGTTTATAAAAACTTTAAAGTTGCAGATGAGATAGACTACATACTGAAGGTAATGAAAATGGCGGATACAAGGCTTCCAAAAATAGCGGCGTTAAAAGCGGTGAAAAACAAGTCAAGCTGGTATGCGGAATGGATGGATCTGGCGCTTCATTGCAAGATGGAGGTTGATCTTAGCATTGGAAATGTAGATAACTGGGGTTCAATTTTATATCAGCTGGTGGAGAAAGTTGATGAACTGCAGCTACTGGAGTACAGAGAAGAAGCAAAAGCTTCGGTACATAGAGCAGTGTACAGTCGCTTAGATCACAATTTGTCAGGAAAAAACCATTTCTATGATAAAAACAGTGTTCAGGTTATATCGATGATGATGAGGTTGAGAGGTGAAATTATTAACCTGAATTACATACCACACTGGGAAGATCTACCATGTCTTTGTGATCTATGCAACAGGAAATAACGAGAAGATGTCTTACATTTCATTGGGAAATGTCCTATATTAGTGAAGTGAGGCGTCAGGTATTTGGAAAAGACTACCTTTCGGACGAAGAGATTATAACGGAGTTAAACGAGCTGGATGTGGAAAAACTTTTTAATTTTTCCAAAAATGCGCTAACTTATAGGAATAAAATAAGGAGTGGAAACTTTTGATAACTTATTTATTGTAATTTTTAAATGATCGGGCAGACGGCATAATGCCATATGCATATATGTTTTTATATTATTTTGAAGTAGTGAAAAATGAATTTGAATAAATAAAAACTATCTAATCTAAAATTAAAAAAAAAAAAAAATCTAAAACACGCTTTTACTGATTAAGACAAAAATCTTATTTTCAATCATTTTTTGACAATGAGTAGAGACTGATTATTGTTCATTGTTCATATTAATTTCTTTTTGCTAATCCGAACTTGTTTGGAACTGGATGGGAAGAATTAGAACACAAATAAACAATACTAAAACATACGTTCCACAAATTGTAAATATAAACAAAAACATAGAATGTTTACCAAAGTAATGAAGTTAATGTACCTGAAGTCATATGACTAGAAAAAGTTCGAGAATTAAATATAACGAATTTACAAGTCGAAAAGTGAAGTTGTGTGTTTCATTTAAAATTACTTTTTTCCTAGTTTTTTCAAGTATAATCTAAAACCTAGTCAGAACATTTGGTCCTTCGTAGCCGTTTTACGAACAGTATTGAAAAACATTTAGTGTGTGTGTGAAAACATTAACATTTAAAAGACAAAAAGTGTGTAAATCGAAGAGTCGTTTAACGAACACTCAGTGAAAATATATACATATAAAAAACTCTTTCAGAGTAAAATATAAGTAAAGTTTCAATTCTTTCAAATAAATTTACTTAAAACTAAGAAATCGCGCGCGAATAAAAACGCCATTAAGCTAAAATAGTCTTAAAAAATATATCTGCTGCAGAAGTCGAGACATCCAGGACAACAAGGTTATTCAAGGTCGCCACTACAAAGAGAAGAAAAAATTAAGTAAGTTCGTTCTTGTTGTGTTCGTACTTTATAAATAAATAAATTATACCCAAACTTAAAAATGTCGACTCCAGTTCCTGCTCTTGGTTCTTCTTTGTTTTACGGAGCTCTGCAAAAAAGCCTCCTGGAGCAAATTGAGAGGAATTATAGAAATTTCAAAAAAGAGCCCAAAGCACGTCGTACGCGTGCAGTTGCGAGTAGCCGTCTAGCCTTGCTGGAGGAAAATATGGCTTCGGCAAAAATCTATCACCAGAACGTCGTTGGGGGTTCCAAGTTGGAAGCTGGGATAGAAAAGGAGGATTATTTTGAAGTTTTTGATAAAATTAACGACACTTACCTGGATTACAGGTCGGATTTAACCGAGTTGTTGGAGAGTTTGTCTGCGGTTCCTGCAACGTCAGAGCTGGCAGCAGGTCAGGCTGGTCAGAGTTTAGGCCAGTCAGGTATGGTCCGTACCGAGTTGAGATTGCCCAAAATTGATCTCCCCAAATTTATTGGGGACTATACAAAATGGCGGTCGTTTCACGACAGGTTTGATTCCTTGGTCTGTTCAAACCATAATTTAACGGACATCGACAAGATGCACTTCCTGAAGTCGAGTTTAGAAGGCGAGGCGGATCGTTTGCTCCAGCATTTACCTTGTGTCGCGGGTAATTTCGACAAGGCTTGGGAATTGTTAAAGGCGCGATACGACAACAAGCGTGTGTTAGTAAACGCGCAACTAAAATTACTTTTCAGCCAAAAGTGCCTTGTGAAGGAGTCGGTTGATGGGCTGAAGGAAGTGATATTCACCTCGCAAGAGTGTATCCATGCACTCAGGAACCTGGATGTACCTGTAGATCAATGGGACGTTATATTGGTGCACATAGTGTACAATAAGTTACCTGGTAATTTGCAGCAGTTGTGGGAGGAGAAGTTGGGGAACCAGAAAGAGTTGCCAAACTGGAACGATTTCCTGGAGTTTTTGGAAGCACGCTTCAGGACCTTGGAAGCAGTGTGTGCAGACACAGCGCAACCAACTTCTTTCAAGAATGATGTGCGGAGACCAGCCGGTACGGAGGTGCGGAAGGTGTTCCATGTGAAGAATGCTGCCAGAACGGAGTTTGTGTGCCAGGTATGCCACCAAAGCCAGCACTCATTGAGGAAATGCCAGAAGTTCCTGAATATGGATGTCCAAAGGCGCGCACAGGTAGTTAAGACGGCAAAGGTGTGCAATAACTGTCTGGGGTACAGTCATTTCGCCTCAAACTGCCCAAGCGACAAAAATTGCACGTTTTGTTCGAAACGCCACCATTCGTTGCTGCACATAAATACAACACCACAACCTAGCCAGCCCAGCAGACAGACAAGTTTCACCGCTACTCAGGTCTCCGTCAACCCAGACGCGCCTGAGTTCCATATGGACGGCAGAGCTAGCTCGAGCGGTAGAGATTTAAACACCTTCCATGCGTCAGCAGGCAGCTGTGCATCGACGAAGGTTTTGTTGGCAACAGCCGTTGTCAAAGTTATGGCAGCAGATGGCAGCTTCCATTGTCTAAGAGCTCTGGTCGACCCAGGATCAGAAGCCACCTTTATAACAGCAGCAGCTGCTAAATTGCTAAACTTAAAACGGTGTCAGACCGTGGCGAGAGTAAGTGGGTTGGGTTTGGTCAGCAGTGGCACAACGTATAGCAGCGTCGATCTAACGCTTGCGTCGCAACACTCGACGTTTGAAGGTGCTGTAAGAGCACTGGTTTTCACGTCACTGACTGGGCATCTTCCAGCCCACCGAATCGATCCAAAGAAATGGCAACATTTAGAGGGAATCTGTTTAGCAGATCCCACTTACTTTTTACCTGCTCCGGTGGACTTACTACTTGGAAGCGACGTTTTCGCCGACATACTCCTTCCACAAGTAGTACGGAGTCAAGACGGCCAAGGTCCAGTGGCCCAAAAAACACAACTCGGCTGGATAATTTTTGGAAAAGTTCCGACCGAAACCCCGGTTCATGTCCGAACTTTTACGCAGTTCGCGGACTTAGGGTCGGAAGTACGAGGATTCCAGGAAGCTGAAGAGGTTGCAACTGCCGAAGAGGAGCGCTCAATTCCAACGCACGCCGTGCAGATGAACGCGGAAGATAATAAGAGACTCGATGTAGTGCAAAAAGTGTCGAAGCTGTTACGAGTGATCCGGGTGATTGCCACACATCTTAGATTTGCATCCAACTGCCGCAAAGTCAAGGGATTTTTAGCAGCGTTCGAACGCTTAACAAGACGTAGAGGTACATGCAGGAGGCTGCACAGTGATTGCGGAACAAATCTTGTTGGTGCTAACGCGAAGCTAGGCAGAATGTTGAAGAACGCAAAGCATTGCTGGAAGGAAGTAGCGGAAGAACTGTCAAACCACGGAACTGAATGGCATTTTATTCCTCCCGCTTCTCCCCATTTCGGAGGATTATGGGAAGCAGGTGTGAAACCGGCCAAGTACCACATCAAACAAGTTGTTGGAAGTGAGATACTCACCATTGAGGAGCTCGCGACGCTTCTAACACAAATAGAAGCATGTCTCAATTCGAGACCCTTGTGTCCACTAACCGACAACATAGACGATTTGGACGTCTTAACTCCCGCTCACTTTCTCATCGGAGAACCAATACATGCCATACCGCAAGGGGATCTTACCAACAACATCACTTACTTAGACCGCTGGAAGAGAATTCAGGTCCTGGCTGACCAATTCTGGAAGAAGTGGCATTCTGAGTACCTTTGCAGGCTTCAACAACGCCCAAAATGGACGAAGACGGAAAAGGTTCCAAAGGTAGGTGACTTGGTTCTAATCAAGGATGAGCGTCTCCCAGCAACATACTGGAACATGGCCAGAATCACTGAGGCGCATCCCGGATCAAGCGGACTTATTCGAGTCGTCACGTTGAAGACAAAGAACGGATGCTTAAAGCGTCCAATTACCAAATTATGCTGGCTGACGTCAAACCAAGCCACCGAAGATAGTACGCTGATTTGAAAACCGTCGCTATCATTAAACCGCGAAACAAAATCGAGAGTTCATTTCAACAAAAATCATTAAAAAAGCTGAAAATCATCAGCTTGAACCGGATACTTTTTTAACAAAACCATTATACACTGCCCCTGGATTCAGTAAGAATCAATTTCTTCTGAATTATATCTCTTCCCCGAAGAATTACCTGAAAAACCTCAAAAATACACCGCCCCTGGACTCAGCATACGAATCAACACCTGTTGAATCATATTTCTTCTCCGAAGATTTACCTCTAAAACCCTGAAAATACACCGCCCCTGGACTCAGCAAACGAGTCAACACCAACCTTATCGAGTTGCCTACATCTTCCTCGAAGATATTCAAAAGATCCCAACTTAAAATACACCGCCCCTGGATTCAGAATATGATTCAATACCAAACAGCTGAATCAAACTTACATCTTCCTCGAAGATTATTCAAAAACTTTATACAACGCCCTTGGATTCACCCGAATCAACAACAGTATAACTTCCTGCTGTTAATATTATCTTCTCCGAAGATAATATCTCTTCACGTTATACAAAACCCCTGGATAACAAAATTCAAAAAAAAAAAAAAAAAAAAAAGGCTAAAGTCAACAGTAACATCGAGTCACCACTTCGTCCAACCATCAAGAGTCTTTCAACGAAAACTCACTTATCATTACTTCATAATTTGACCGCGAACGGAGATTTCAAACGAATTTCAAACCGCATCGCTTCAGGAATCTCTTCACCGAAAATTCGCTGAAGCAACAGAAAAAAACCAGTAATCATCAGGAATCGTTTCACCGAAACATTCGCTGAAGAAACAAGAATTAATAAAGGAATTGGTTAAAGTGATCCTTTTACGAAAGATCTCTAACCATATAAAAGTTACATCAAATCATCAAGTCATTCAAACATCAATCAACACATCTTTAAAGTCGGTAAAGCTGTTGAAAATAAAACACATCTTTAAAAACACCGGAAAGCTATTCAGAAGGAAGAAAAATCAAACAAGAACCTTTTTAAAAAATCATCTTTATTTAAGTTATAATAATTTACAAAAATTTCACGAAAGGCAATCAAAGCAGTTCATCTTTAATTCTGTGCTGCGACAACGCACACACAAGATCAAACTCAAACTATAAAATGAACTGCAAACCACAACTTATTATAAAAACCTTAACAACAATAAATCAAATTCAATCAAAATCAATTGATAAAAAACATCATTTTAAAAAAAAAAAAAAAATTTCTCTACTTGATGTTCAAAGGGAACATCGAAAACAGAGTCGAGAAACACCGCACGTCGAAAGTCATTTCCCAAAACAAAACAAAAAAAAATCGTCGTCGACAAGACACATTCTAATAAAAAATATCTGTGCACTGCAACAACGCTACACAATATTAATTAATAATAATCACGCTAAGCAATGCACATATTATAAAATAAAGAAATTATCGGCGATAATGTAAGAAACAAAATGCACTGCCATTTTTAAAAACAAAAAAGAACACGATCCACATCACATAGAAAATGAAAAAACGCGAAATGTCAAATGCCGTCGGCAAATGCATTTGACCATCTTGCACTAAGATCTGGTTAATATTTCAAGATCAAAATTTACAGTCCACTGAATACAAAAGCACTTCATAATTTGCAATTAAATTAAAACACACCTAAAACTTAATAAATTCATGAAATTCGCGAAACATTTCCGAATTAAAATCGCGATTTGTTTACAATCAAAATGTAAACAACAATTCTAGTCGAAAATCGAACTTTTCCGACTAGAAAAGGATAGCATTCGGTCACGACAAATTAATGCACCTTTGCTTTTGAAACACACACACACACACATATAACATATATTCATATATTAAACAAATAACTTTCGTACGCGTGAACCCCGAAATTCGCGAATTAAATGCAAAAACTTGCACCAAGTCACACACACATACACACAAATCTACGCACGCTACAAAATTTGCAATTAAAATAAAGTAAAATTGAACTTACACGGTTAAATCACAAATAACAAAACATACCACAAACACACAAAATGAATACATTTAATAAAATATATTTTTTAATAAAAAATGTAAACAGAAGGGAAAACTCATCTTCGGACATGTGGGTAGGAACACATATGTATGTCGTCCAGTAATCATATCACCCATGAATCCATGATGTACACGATGAAAGTTGCGGGAGTTCAACGCAACTATATCTACTCCAACGCAGCAGAACCACCAGCACGATCAAATCATCAATTGATTTAAGAATTACACAATTAATATTACACTCACTTTTAATTTTACTAAACAACCACGAATAAATTATCAAAGAATGCATGCTGGCACCATGCTTCTTCACACCTTCACTGCAAGTGCAAAAGCAACATACAATAGTAAATTTACATAAGAACAAGCACAAGGAAGAATGAAACGTACGATGAATGGAATACAACTTACGCAAGGCAATGCATACAACCGATGCAGTACACATGCCAAAGTGAAAGGCACCAATTTAAAATATCTCATTAGTGTCTCTTGTACTACTCTTTCGTGTTGTCCATTTATGTTTTAATTGAATGTACTAATCTCTCTTCCTCTCTTTTCATGTACACTATGAGAAAGAAGAGTACCAACGTCATCAGTCAATATTTAGATCAATTACGGATGGCACCTAAATGTCAAAGGCCATCTGTGGAGAAGTAGCTGAACGTCGTCGACGGTACTACAGTGCAGACTTTTAGACAGGGTGCACCATAAGCAGATGGAGTTTTCGAATTTTTCTTGGAGGCGGGAGAATGTTTGGAACTGGATGGGAAGAATTAGAACACAAATAAACAATACTAAAACATACGTTCCACAAATTGTAAATATAAACAAAAACATAGAATGTTTACCAAAGTAATGAAGTTAATGTACCTGAAGTCATATGACTAGAAAAAGTTCGAGAATTAAATATAACGAATTTACAAGTCGAAAAGTGAAGTTGTGTGTTTCATTTAAAATTACTTTTTTCCTAGTTTTTTCAAGTATAATCTAAAACCTAGTCAGAACAGAACTATTGAATAAGATATCCTGCGTAGGTTATATGATGCACATACACATATCATCGTCAGTTAAAAACACAGAACCTCGTAAGTATTTAAAAAATGCTTTGCAAAAATCGCAAAAAACGCAGATACGCAGCACCTGGTATGTACCTATGTAAAATATTTCAAAATCTTCTTTTCATACGAAATTCTCAGAACGACATATGTAATTACACTGAAAATGTCTATAGCCGAGTTCACACTGTATAATTAGCTGGACAAAAATATTCAAAAATATTTGAAAACCATCCAACAAGTTGGTCAAGCAGACAAGGAGTCGTCCGAGCTCTGAATGTTCACATTATCCAAAATTGGTCGTTCAAGCATAAGTCTGTCCAACTAATTGTACAGTGTGAACTAGGATTATATGTAGGTAGCTCTTATTTTTTCTCTTAAATAATTTTTGTTGAATTTTTTTGACTAACGACAACGAATTACGAAGTCTTGCATTTTACCTGATAGTCCAGTCAAAATAGAATAAAATATGACTCCAGTTTGCATTAATTCCCAACAAGCTGAATTTTTGTGCAGGCCTTGAATACGTCATTACAAATGATGTGTCAAAAGTCCCCATCGATCCCGCTTGTGCGTTGTTTTTTATTCGAGGTCAAAGGTCACAAATTTGCGTTTTTGCGTATATCTCTGAAACAACGAGAACTATCGAAAAATGGTTCAGACAAAGTTTGTAGATCGTAAAATTGTCTACAAAATGTATCTTAACACTTTTCTTCTACAAAGCATCGCTTTTGAGATATCGGGACTTTAGATAGCAGGAAAATCGTATTTTCGACTATATGCAAACATTTCCGCGCCACCTCTGTATTCATTGCTTGTATTCATTGCATGCATGCCATAAATCCATTTACTTATGACGCTCTCTTGCGTACTTCTTCCTCGAGCAACACCTCCATCTGTTTTCATTGACTTCATCATCGATTGCTCGATGACCATATCCGTTGAAGTTCCACAACTTAATTTATCTGAACGTCTAATTGTGAGAAATCCCTGTGTCAATCTCCCGAAAACCTCAGGATCATCAATCAAGTTTTCAATTGTAGCATATCTTGTAGATATAAATGTGCAGATTTGGCATGAGGAAAATGTCGTGATGCGTGGAAGTAAGGAAGCATTTCTCAAATGCTATTCAAATGAGCTTTCTTTTCTCCCATACGTTCAGCTCTTATAAACTCCTTAGTAATTGATACCATAATACAAAAATATTGCGTCCACAATTTTGCAGTTGGTCCACGTTGTTCATATTCCTTTAACTTTTGATTGAACTGCTCAAGTAATGCCTCAGCCATCTCATCGCCATTCTCAATATCAACGTACGAAATTGTGTTATTCATTATAAGGTCTACAGTCTCTACTAGATTAGCATGCATCTCTTCATCGATGACAAGTTTTTCTGATACTATTGTTGCTAAAGTGAGATGGAGTAATGTGTGTGCTCTAACTGCTCTTGCATAAGCATGGCCATTCAACATTTTGTCTAATGAATTAGTGGCATAAATCAAAGAGAGCATCTCTTGCATGCCACTTCCCTGCATAATTTGACCAATTGCTCCAGAAAAAGACATGAGTAAATGGAAACCTTCTAGTTTTACCACGATCTTCGATACCTTAGATCCTTCAAGTGCTGCTGATACGATTTCTTGAGCTTTTGCATACAAAGGCTGACCAAAAGTAATAATACATACATCGTGATTATAACGTTTTGCATTTTCAAAGCGCAGAGTAAAGTTGTGTAGATAGTATTGTAGTTACTTGCTGGTTGATGAATGAATGGTAAAAAGATAATTTGAGACTTTGAAAAATCCATGATATTACTAGTTAATCGTTTAATGTAACCTTTCCAACCAGGTAATAGTAAATCTTTCTATTTCCCATACAACCACAAAATATCTTTTTTCAATAAAGATACTGCTGTGCTACTTTCATATTCCAAATTTTGTGCAACTTTTTTACTTTACCCAACTGCACCATCATTTTGATTTGGGTTGATCGGTACATTAGCTTTTGCTGAAAAATCTTTCGCTGAAAGGACTTTGTTTACTCGTGATATAGGTTTTTCGGCTATAACTGCTGCTTTTGGAGTTATAATTTGAATGATACCCATTATTTGTCTAGAGTATGTTCAAAACTGACTGCATTTACTCGAGCTATGTCCTTCGGAAAGCAAATATACGCAGGTTTCGACCCGAAAATTGGAATGTTGCAGGCAGATGTTTCTCAAGGCCAACCGCCCAATAGAACTAGGGACGGACGATGACTCACTCAGAATTGTATATTTTTCACGTACTTGTGTGCATGGGGCAAATAAAACTATGTTCTAATATTTTTTGTTTAAATGGTTAACCCATTTGCATACTGGCAACGTATGAGTGCATATTCGTGTTTTCAATGTTTAAAATAGCCATAATTCGAGAACAGTGCACCGTAGAAGAAAAAGTGTGATAATATTTTTTGTAGACAATTTTACGATCTACAAACTTTGTCTGAACCATTTTTCGATAGCTCTTGTTGTTTCAGAGATATACGCAAAAAACACAAGTTTGTGACCTTTGACCTCGAATAAAAAACAACGCACAAGCGGGATCGATGGGGACTTTTGACATATCATTTGTAATGACGTATTTAAGGCCTGCACAAAAATCCAGCTTGTTGAGAATTAATGCAAACTGGAATGTCTATTTTGACTGGACTATGATACCAGCAGCTGTATTTACAATCGCATTTTAAAGTCCGCGAAACTTTAAAACACGACTAAAACGAAAATCGTATTTTCAATCATTTTTTGGCAGTGAGTAGACACAGAGTAACTTAAACATAGAAATTCGTGTTTTGAGCTTGGTTTAGCGCATAAATTTCATTTATTTTGAGCATTAGGTTGTCTTCTGTCTAATGGTCTTCTTCTGTCTAATGGTTGACTTCTAAGTTTTTGAAGTGTAAAATAAAATGGAAATGTAGGTACATATAGGTACTCAAACTACATTAATTTTATGTATAATTTGTATGTGTTTCATGTCTCTTCAAATGAAAAAAAGTAGGACGCAAAATGTATTTTAAGAAAGATTTCATCAAATGTAGGTACATAAAAAATCATTTTTTTAATCTCCACACACACTTAAAATTTGGCGTAGAGAAATCGATCCCCAAGTTAAGATTCACATTAACTATGGACTGTAGATATGGTAAGTCATCAGCCCTGAAAATCAATTTTCCGATTACAAGCCCCGAACAGTTTTACTTTTTGTTTTGGTCAAAGATAAAAAAGTTTTTGGAAATATTTATTTATTTAAAGTTTTGGAAATAATTAATATTACACAGACAATATTTTTATAGTTCTGTAATTTATTTTGTAACGTGCGCTTAGTTCGCAATAATTAAACTTTAACTTTCAATTTAAATCTACCACTTTTATTCGATATCTACTTTATTCGATTTTGATTGGTAGAGAGCGTTCCAGTTTGTTCTACATTTTAGACCATACCAGTATTTAGCTGTCAAGCATTTCCCCTCCTGGTATATTTCTACACAATATAGCGTTGCCGCTTGTGTTTTCGGTTGAACGTTTTCGGTTAGGAAATTGGTATTAAATGTTGAGGGTGCATTACAATATTATACTAACATTTTTAGTATTATCAAGGACTATTAAGGATATGTGGTTTAAACCTTCATAAGAATTACTTACTTACTTTGGTGGGAATAACAGAATTAGGCCTCAACAAACATCGCCAAGAGGAATGGGTTACCTTGGTTTTTCTAAATAAAGTTTTGTTCCTCAATTGCATTTTCGACCCAAAGAATCAATGGTTGACAAGAGTTAGGCTCCATTTGATCTCCGTACTGATGTTTTTGTTCGGGTCTATAGCGGATCGTAGGTAGTCGAGGGCTTAGTTAGCCCCACAAACAAAACAAAAAAATTCTCCTGCAAAAATTATTCAGTGCACTGCGCTATAAAATTTAATCAAAACTTCTCCTTCCCCACACCACTCGCATAGTCTTGTTGGCTGCAAACATTTCTTTTAATCGATGTTTCCTTATCGTATCGAGGTTCGAGGCAGTGTGTGCAGGCAGTGAGGCTGTGGGTTTGCTAGGCGGATAGTTGATCAACGGGGTAAAAAAAACAGAGTAGAATTCAATGCTTCGAAAACTCAATGCTGTCTCTTGTCGTTGAAGCTTAACATTCCCCCATTAACACCTACCTCAAATGTTGCGTTTGCATCAACACTCTCCCCTGTGAATTCCACTTCCGAATAAGGAACTGTAACGTCTAGAAGTGGTAGCTTGACTTCGGGCTTATCATAGATGCCATGGTTTGAACATTGGCGCTCTTTACTTGTCCATTAGGCAAGGTTTTTATTCGTCTCTTTGGCCAGCTGTGGGTTGTTTTGGTCAATAATCAGACGTAAGTCACCCATTTCTAGATGTTTTGCTTGTGTTGTCCACTTGGATCGTATAGTAAGAGTATAGGCAGATACTCTGCTACCACCTACCAACCGCTTCCAGAAACGACCAGAAAACTGCTGAGAAAATAACCAATTTTTGCGAAGAGAAATAAAGTCATCATTAAACATTGCGGCATGCAAACTGCAAGCCGATCCCAAGACAAAATCAAAATGGTTGCGTGTGAGGAACTCTGAATTCTTTTTTATATCAAAGGCCTTGAATTGTTGACATTCTCTAATTCTATCAGCATATGCTTCGAAGAATGCATTGAACTGTAGAGGACACTTTCACATAGAGTTTTTCCATTTCGACCAAGGTTTCTCACAGTTCAAGTTCCGCAACTTGGATGTTGGTCCCATTGTCGCTATGGAACTCTAACGGGGACCTTCTTCTGGCTATAAAGTTTCTCACAAACATTGTGCATGAGTCGGCTGCTAGGCTATAAGTGATGTTTTAAGTTTCTGAACAGTAATAATATTTATTTTCAATAAATCAAACATATAAAAATTAGAACAATTTGATAACAATAAAATAAACAAAGTATTTAAAAACAAAGTATCAAATCTCAACTTTCAACACCCCCACTAGATTTTAATACTTTTATGCCAATGAGAGTACAACAGTTGTTATGTTTTGTAGCAGGGAGTCCTTTGGTTAGAACATCAGCAGGCATCTCTTCAGTTTTCAAATATAATACTTCTAATTTACTTTCTTCTATAAGATCTCGAATGAAATGATGCCTTATGTCTATGTGCTTTGAACGTGCGTGATAAACGTTGTTTTTAGATATGTTTATTGCACTCTTGTTATCGCATTGCAATATAAGTTGTTGATTGCAATGAATTAGTTCTTGCAATAAAGATTGAAGCCAAAGTGCTTCTTGAGATGTTGAGGCTAAAGCCATATACTCAGCCTCTGTGGTGGAGAGAGCGACAGTAGGTTGTTTCTTTGAATTCCACGAAATAGGTCCTCCTTGGTATTTAAAGAGATAACCTGTAGTTGATTTTCTGTCATCTGAGTCACTAGCCCAGTCAGCATCCGAAAATCCTTCTAAACGTCCTTCAATGTCTCGAGTGTATTCTAGCTTGTAGTATATTGTTCTTTTAATGTAACGGAAAAGTCGTTTAACGGCTATCCAGTGAGATTTTGAAGGATTATTATTAAATCTTGATAAAGCCCCCACTGCAAAGGTAAATCTGGGCGACTAACTTGTGCTGCATATAAAATACTTCCAATAGCTTCTTGATATGGAACGGTTTTCATTTAGTCAGTTTCGTCTTTGCTTTGTTGATGTGTTTCTTTTATAAGCTTTTGGTTAATATCTAAGGGTGTGGATACCGGATTACAATCCTCCATATTAAATCGCTTGAGAATATTCTTTAAGTATGTCCGTTGGTCTATCCATAACTTTCCCTTTTTTTTTGCATACCAAGCACAAATTTAGCTTCTCCAAAATCTTTCATCTCGAATGATTTAGCCAAATTTTCTTTGATAATTCTTTTTTCATCTTTGTTGTTTGTAAAAATCAGGATGTCGTCTACGTAAATAGCGACGAAAGTCTTATCTGTGCTGTTTGTCTTGTAATAAATACACGGATTGGTTTTGGATTGTTTAAGTCCAATTTTCTTTAAAGTTTCATCCAATTTCTTATTCCAAACTCTGCTAGCTTGTTTGAGGCCGTACAGTGATTTCTTGAGTTTACATACTTTATTTTGAACATTATCAAAACCTTCAGGAAGATTCATGTAAATCGCTTCGTTAAGTTCACTTTGCAGGAAAGCAGTCACAACATCCATTTGATCGATATCCAAATCATATCGTACAGCCAAACTTAAAAGTACCCTTATGGACGTGTACCTTACGACGGGAGAAAATGTTTCTTGATAATCGATCCCTTGACGTTGCGAATACCCCTTAACGACCAATCTAGCTTTATATTTTTCGACATTACCACTTGCATCCTTTTTCGTCTTGAATGTCCATTTGGAATTTATGGCTTTCTTTCCTTTTGGTAATGAAACTATTTCCCAAGTGTCATTTTTCAAAAGAGCTGTATATTCATCGTTCATTGCTTTTTTCCAGTCAGACATATGTTCGCTCTTCATTACCTCAGCGACTGTCTTTGGATCTTCATTGTCGTTAGCCATGTACGATAGGTAACCGTATCTTTCAGGTGGATTTCTTATTCTGGTGGATCGTCCTATTCCTCTGTCAGATATGATTCCTTCTGAAGATTCTTCAACAATGAAATCATCTTGGGCATCCAGAAAACTGTTTTCACTTGCCGTTTCGTCACTTATTTCGATTGGTATTTCATTGTTTGAATCCGCTGATGAAATTTCGTCTTCATTCCCCACTGAATCATATCCTGTAAAAATATCACAATAAGATGTATCGTTTGTCTCACCATCCTTTGGAAAAATTTGCTCATGGAAAACTGCATCTCGACTTATTACGACTTCTTTTTTCTTTACATCGTAGAAGCGATATGATTTTGAGTGTGTGCAGTATCCGACAAAAATTACTTCTTTTCCCTTGGCATCGAGTTTCTTCCGCTTTTCTTTTGGAATGTGAATAACTGCTTGACAACCGAAAACCTTAAGATGCTGCAGATTCACTCTTCTTCCACTCCAGATTTCTTCAGGTGTTTTTTCTTTTGTACCTTTGCAAGGTGTTCTGTTTGTTAAATAAACGGCCGTATTTGCAGCTTCGGCCCAAAATCGTTTGTGTAAACCAGACTCGATGAGAAGACAACGTGCTTTTTCGATTATGGTTCTATTCATTCTCTCTGCCAACCCGTTTTGTTGTGGAGAATATGGAACCGTTGTTTGATATTGAATGCCTGCATCTGCTAGAATCTTCTTCATCTTAAAATTACAATATTCCTTTCCATTGTCACTTCTAATGGCTTTTATTTTGTTACCAGTCTGATTTTCTACAAAATTTTTGAACTCAAGGAACTTTTCCGCTACCTCATTCTTGCTTTTAATGAAAAACGCAAAGAAAAATCATCAATGAATAAAAGCATGTACTTCGAACCTCCAATTGATTTTTGTTCAATCGGACCACAAAGATCTGTATGTATCAGTTCTAAAATTGATTCTGCCCTAGTACCAATTGAGTTAAAAGGCTGGCGTGCCATTTTACCTTTGATACATGTGATGCAATTGATTTTTGAGCTATCGCAATCAATATTCTGCACCACTTTCGGAATCATAGCTTGTGTGGTTTCGATACTTGGATGCCCAACACGCTTGTGCCAAAGTTCAAAGTGTGAAGTTACATTTTTTGTAAAATATGCACTTTGGTTGTGTGGTCTGTTGAGTCGGAATATATTGCTCACCAAGCTTGCAGTTGCAACAGCATTACCCTTTTGGTCTTTTACTAAACATCCATTCTTGGAAAAAATCATTGAAAAACCCTTCTGAACAATTTTCGAGACAGATAAAAGATTAATGCATAAGTCAGGAACATGAAGGACTTCTAAAAATTCAACCTCACTTTCTTTGAATTTTCCAATAGATACCTTCATATCGACTCTACCTATACCTTGGACTTGCATTTTTGAATTATTTGCAACAATTACCTCAGAATTAAGATTTTCCATCTTACTTGAAAAGCATGCACTATTTGAGCACATGTGAGCTGACGCTCCCGAGTCAAAATACTATTCTTCTTTTTCAAGAGCCGAGACAGAAAAACATCCTAACATCGCATTCTTCTTTTCTTGAAGGTTCTTATTCTTTTTTGTACATTTAGCAGCAATATGGCCAAATTCGTTGCAGTTGTAACAATTAGGACCCTTAAAGTTCTTATTCCCAAAGTTTTTCTTGTTCTTGCCAACAAAAGCAGTATCTTGACTTGAATCCAGATTAATGTCTTGAAGAATTTTGGTTTTAATACTGTTTCCTGTAATAAGAATCCCAGAGCTTTGGATTCCCATTATCATTGGCTTGTATTCTTCGGGGAGACCAGCTAGAAGCATTGATCCTATCCATTCTTCATCTAGGTTGAGACCAACAGACCTGAGCTTGTATGATGTATTTAACACATCGTTAACGTACGCATCTACGGTAGAAAAGTCTTTCAATTTTGTAGAACAAAACTTTTGGATGAGCCCAACTCTCCTCACAACACCAGAATCTTGAAAAATTTTCTGAAGAGAATCCCAAATCTCCTTAGCGCTTTTGCAATGTCTTATATGAGGATAAATGGATGTTTCAACAAGCAATATAAGCTCCGATTTTGCGTTTAAGAGCTTCGTTGCATCCTTCTCCGTCTCACTACCTTCAGAAACAGCCGTCCAAAGTCCTTTCATTTGAAAATAAGCTTCAACGGAAAATTTCCAGTCTTCGAAGTTTTCGCTTCCCCGAAGCTTTTCAATACTGAATTTCGTTTCAGACATCTTTTCCAAATACAAATTTCCTTATTATTTTGTATTTAGTTCGTGATAAGGCCCATAACCTGATGTTTTAAGATTCTGAACAGTAATAATATTTATTTTCAATAAATCAAACATATCAAAATTAGAACAATTTGATAACAATAAAATAAACAAAGTATTTAAAAACAAAGTATCAAATCTCAACTTTCAACAATAAGCTATCTCGACATGAAGTGCTCGTTTCAAATAAATTTATTCAAAATTCTTACATAAGTTCTTCATAGTCTGAAATAAAGTTCCTTTGGCACAAACTTTTGGGTTCACGATATTCTTTTTAGGCGATTTGGCAAATTACTAGAACATAAAAGTGTCAACTCCTTTAGTTAGATTGTAACATTTTCTGTTTTCCTCTAAATGATGGAGGCTGTCGGACCAAAACAAATAAGTGTGTGAAACATCTTTTCAACATGAGCATTGTATATAGAAACATAGTTCAAAACTCGATTTTACAATTTTATGGACCGGAGGAACGCGTTGGCGCAGCACTCGGTTTTCTACATACAATGTTGAAACCAATAGCTTGGAACGGAGACTGCTAAGTTGGACCGGATAAAATAGGTTCGCCTCCAGTCGAAAAGTCTAAATAATAATACTGTTGTTTCTATATACAAAGACATGAGTACAAAATACGATAAGGATGTCAGTTAAAGTTGAAACTTACCTCTACTCAAATATTTTATCATCTTCTAAACCTTTTAATAATAGTCTTTTTTTGTTTGTCGTAAGGACAAGGATAGCCAATTGAAACACGAATGAGGATTTAAGGAGGAGCTGTGATAGCAAACAAGTCAACTTAAATTAGTAAGGAATGCAGCTTTGCAAATGATCGTGAAGATCTTGAGCAACTTTGGATCTTCATATGGTTGGAATGTTTTAACGAATTCGTTGCTTCAACTTTATATGTAACGTCATAGACATTCAATCGATAAATACCTATTCGAATCATGTTTTTAATTTAAATACTTTGACGAGTGAATTACCGTGCAACCTGTTTTCTCATAAGATCGACGATTTTTAAATTGGTGATGTCGCCGTGTTACGTCATGGAAGATGAAATCTTAATTCTTCTTTTTATTAAAAATGGATTGACGTAGGTTAGGAAAAGTATGACGGAGATATTGAATTTCGTTTAATTTGGCAATGATAAGAAATACTATTTCATTTAGACAGCGAAAAGATAACAATCACATGCAGTCCTGTCATACACAAGGCTTAATTTTGTTATTCGAATTGTTTGAACATTTTTACATGCGAGAGAATTGTTTCCTTTATTGACAAAAACTGTCCTAAAATCTTATCTTACTAATATTATAAAGAGCAAAGGTTTGATTGTTTGATTGTTTGTCTCGCATAGGCTCCAAAACTACAGCACCGATTTGAAAAATTCTTTCACAGCTGGAAAGCTACACTATCCCTGAGTGACATAGGCTATATATTATTTAGTTTTCAAAAAAAAAAAGTTCATTACCAAAACTCCGATAACTAATAATCTTACTTAGTTGTGTACGTTGTTATAAGGTTTGTTCGTTGAAGCCCTAGGGTCGCCATATGGTCGCCACAAAGCGTTTTTTGAGAAACCTAAATTCACCCTGAATGTCAAATTGACGGCCCTATTGTGTTAACCGTCGGAGCGGAGTTTTCTCCGCAACGCATCTTTCTTCGGAGATTCAATTTTGCTTCGAAGTAGTAGACATTTTTCACAAATGCGGCAATGCATTGCATTCCGAAAACTAAAATCTCCGCAACAAAAACTTATCAAAGAAAGTCGGATCGTCCGATCGGAGAACTACCACGAAGCAAAATGTCTCCGATCGGAGAGAATTCCGCTCCGACGGTTACCACGATAGGGCCGTGAGTGTTTTTTGAGCCATAGGTTTGCCATAGGTTTTCCCCAAACTCGCCCTAGCTTTTTGCTGTGGCAATTTTAGGGCTGTCAAATAGCATGTATGTGGTACCCGTGGTGTGATGGATAGCATGTCCGCCTGTTAATTCGAGTTCGAATCCCACCATAGGCAAAAATGTTTTTTCTACGGGTATCGCCTTTCGCGAGGAATTGGCAAGTCCTCCGTTAGTATTCATTGCCATGAAAAGCGCTTTCTCGATTAGCCGTTCGGAACCGGCAGAAAATTGTAGGTCCCCTCCATTCCCTCACAAGGCATGGTTGTGAGAAATGCGCTAGGCCCAAGGGCTCCTCGCTCTGTTGCGCCACCCTATTTATTTTTTTTATTTTAAATAGCATGTATTTTTTTTTAATAACGGATGTGTAGTGATTTGTGGTGTAGTGTTTTTTGAGGACTGGAAAACCCAGGTTTTTTTGACAACTCATAGGGTTGTCAAGAAAACCTGGGTCAACCCTGGGGAAAGTTCAACGAACAGACCTATAGTAGGCAGTTGTAAGTAGCTCAAAGATATGAAAGGTAATTATTTAGTTCCGAGGCGTTTTTTTCTTTTATCATTTAAAATGCCCAAAAGATCAAGATCTCAACTTTCTATAAACAATTCCCAGGCCAGGGCCAAAAAAATATGTCAAAATAAAGAATCTTCATCTGAAACTGAAAATCGTCTTTTAAGTCAGAGAGAATATGTGGCGCAATCGCGTGCCAGAGAGTCGAGTACCGAGCGTTCGTAACGACTCGCTGAACAAAAGACGCGCGCGGGAGTCCAGTATTTAGCAGTCGCAACGGCTCGCTGAACGAAATGTAAGAACTTCTCGAGTCCGCGCGCGAGAGTTAAGTACTGAGCTTTTGCAGCGGCTTGAAGAGCAAAATCCCAGAAATATACAATGCCGCACTAGGGAATCAAGCTTTGAGCGTTCCCAACGCTCTCAAAACCGGAGAGAACGACAACAGACTTCAAGAGCTAGAGCTCGCAATCGAGTTGTAGCTCACAGTAACAGATCGGCTTTTAGATACGATCCACAGATCGATTATGCTCAACAGTCTTCCGTTCAAATCGGCGACATGAATAAGATATTTCCCACAACAACTGCTAAAACTTGGAGAAGGAATTTTTCCCTCTCCAAATTTAAGCGGTCATTGGGACATTGGTTCTGGATGAGTCTCTAGGTTAAATACTCCATAATTTGGAAAACTTAATAGATGCTATATACCCTGCTATCGAGAATTTGCACGAAAAGGACTTTCATTGGCTATGTTCTAGGGCTATAGTTTCACCTAAGAATTCTTCTTCTTCTTCATTTCCGGCGTTACGAGTAGTGATCTTGAAGCGATCACAACTCTCCCACTTTTCTGCTTCACACTAGTGATCCGCCTGTGGGGTACGCCGCGTTGACCTCAGAAAGCGTCGGCAAGCCTCCCGGTTTTGGATTGTTCCATGTCTGAGGCCAACCAAATGCTGCTGTTTTTGCATTTGCTTGTACCAGGAGTGTTTTGGCCTGCCTTTTCTTTTTCGTCGCGAATTTGTTGAAACGTTGTACGATATTGCCTTTTGGACGGGGTTCTGCGGATCTCTCCTTTGAACATGACAATACCAACTGAGCCGGTCGTGCTGAATTTTGTCCAAGATGGTACTTTTGACTTGAAGGCTTCCACGGATCTTAGTACTTCTAATTCGATCAAGCTTTGTTACTCCTGCTGTCATCCGAAGCATCTTCATTTCGGCTGCCGTCAATTTGCTCTCATACTTTTTGTACATTGTCCAACATTGTGAACCGTATGTCAGAGCTGGACGGACAACTGCTGTGTAGAGTCTTCCCTTCAGCTTAGGGGGCATTTTTCGATCACAGAAGATAGCGGAGTTTTCTCGCCACTTCATCCACCCTACGCTTACTCGATGATTGATGTCGTCATCACAAGTTGCTTCACTATTGATCATAGATCCCAGATATTTAAACTTTTCACACTTGGGAAGCACATTTCCATTCAAATAAATGTCTGGAATAGGCTTGTCTGGATCAGAAAAAGGGCAGCACAGGTATTCAGTCTTTTTTGCGCTAATACGGTACCCATTTCCTTCCAGAACATCAATCCAAACGTCAAGTGCTCGTTGCAGGGATGTAGGATCCTCGCTTATGATGGCTCCATCGTCAGCAAAGAATAATTGTTGTACTTTATTGTCCGTTACTTTTCCTTCGAGCAAATATGTAGTTTCACCTAAGAATAATACTGTTAATGAAATAAACAATCTAATAGTTCAAAAAGTCCCCGGCCAAATAAAAACATACAAATCGATCGACACTGTGTCTAATATCGAAGACGCAGTCCATTATCCACAGGAATTTTTAAATTCGTTGAACCCTTCTGGGTTGCGACCCCATGGGTATTGTCGTTAAAAATCGGAATACCAATAATGCTTTCAAGAAATTTAAGCCCTCCGAACATGTGTAATTGGACGAGGCTGCTTATTAAAGAGTTAAAGGAGAATTTAATTGTAGCAACTATTATCACTGCAGCTGGTCATATACCGAGGATACCGATAATCCCGACTGATCTGCCAATCTCATTTAAACGGCTTCAGTTTCCAGTTAAAAAGGCCCAAGGCCAAACCTTCGAATTGAAATCTTTTACTCATGGTCAACTGTATGTTGAACCATCGCGGATCGGAACCCAAATATTGTTTACAGGGAATCGGCAATACTTTTGCACCCTTTCAAGGTCCCTGGGCACTTTTAAATCACACAACTTTGAATTAATAATATATTCTTTCAGTTTTTAAATGAATAATAGATATTTTTTTAATTCAATATGAATATAAATAACTATTGCAGCATGTTTATGTTTTGACATAAACATTAACATTTTTTACATGTAAAGTTAAAAAACAAAATAATAAATTTTTCACATAAGTATTCAAAAATGAGCAAAATTTAAATAAAGGAAAATTAAATTCAGAATGTAGTTTGAGGAATGTTGTTTAAGGAAGAAAATATTAAAATGAAAAAAGATGGAAAGAGGAATTATTATTGAAAGAGTCTTGATTTGATATTAGCAAAATCATTAATTATATCCTCAAAATCGATACCTTTGAGGACATCGCTTTCGATTGACATCAGCGACAAACTTGTCAATCTTTCTTGAACCATTGTAGTTCTGAGTTCGTTTTTTATTCTTTTTAACTTAGAGACGGAACGTTTACCACTGCAGTTGGTCACCATCATACTCAAGAAAATTCTTAGTGCAATTTCAACATTTGGAAATTCATCTTCAATTCTACTTGTTTTTAAAAATTTATAAGGTTCTAGAATATTTTCAGTTTTTTTCTTTTTCGAGACGACTTATTTTCCAGTATTCTTTTAAATTCAGGAATTCAGCAAGTAGTTCACCTCCGTTCACATCTGCAGTGTAAAATTCAGCAGAAGATTTGCATTTATACGAACCTAGTCGATGTTTCAAATGAACGCTAAGAGTGTCAACAATGGAAAGAAAAGTTTCAATTTTGAACCTTTCTTTCCCAGTCAAAATTACTGAGTGGTCAGAGCCGTCAGAATAGGTCTTCTACACCTAGTCCTTTCCGAAAGGTCCTTATATTCGGAATCTGTGTTATTTTGTCTGGCTGATGAATCAAAGTTATCAAAATTATCCCTGATCCCAATTATGAATCCATCGATTAAACTCAGCAAATTTATTGCAACATCCAAAGTAATATCTTGTTTTTAAAGTAAAGTACTTGTTTTATTAATTTTTTGCAATACAGAGTTCCAAAGTTCTGTTAGTATGGAAAATTCAAGCTTGGACATTTTTTTGCAAAGACTAAGAGCTTACTGTCTGGCCTCTCATGCCTGTCCTAAATCGTTCTCGATAGACATTAAAGCTTCTTCAATTTCTTGATGACCATTATATAAGGCGCTAAGTGCATCAGCTCGCGCTGACCATCTTGTTTGAGAAAGAATTTTTACATCTTGTTTCGGACCTAAATCAGCAGTCAACACACTCAATCGATGAGAACATACCGAAAAAAAGTTATACAATTTTTGAATAATGTAAAAAACAAAAACTCTTTTCTCTTTACCTCTTTCTTTACTTTGAAGAAGTCTTAAAAAATTGAGTGCAGTTCATCTCTACACAAATGCAACGCCTATCGCCTACTACTACATTTAACAATAGACAGAAAAAAAACCCACAGTTAGTGAAAACAGGCAAAAATTGTTAATAGTAAGATCGTAAGATACACGAAAGGATGTTTTTTCTGATTGGATTTTTAAAAGCACCCTGAAACAAACACAAGTGTCTGTATGGTTTCGTTGACTTGATCATTACTTGGTTGACCACATTCTCTTTTTTTGTTTTAATTTGAATATAATTTTGGAGGGAATGTGATTTAAAATGGTCAACAAAGGTTGTTGTTTAAAAAAAAAGGATTGTATCGATTTTTTTTTTGAAAATAGACCAATAGATGTTAAGTGATTTTACTACTTACTTACCAAAAGCCGATCCGAATGTGAACCGAACAAAATGGATTCGATTTCCGCCCGGCACAGTGCGGCAACCCCAAGAAGTTTTCTATAATCTTTTCTCTTTTCTGCTAAGAGATGACACAAATGTTGCAGCTTGCTTACTGAGGTTGGGGAGCATAGTTTGTCTACATTCAACGGACAAATGCCATCAACGGTTGCTTTCTTCACATTTATCTAATCTTTGGTGATAGCTTTCATTAAGGACCCGGCTAATCAAGCGATCCTCATCCAAAGACTCCACAGCTGAAACGTACCATTGGCGCTGGTCGGGATGTCATTGCTGGTTGGTGGGTCATGTTTTGTAGACATCTACGGCTGGATTGTATAAGGTATCTGTCGAGTTTTATTATTTTTGCTTCTTCGTTGAGTCTCTTGTCGCTGAAGTGCTTCCTTCGAAACCTGCCGTAGTGTAGTCCTGTGCAGGTCCGCAAGATCTAAGGCTTGAGAACAGCCAGTTTGTTGTTGATTTTCGTTGCCGTTTACCAAGTAGGGAAACAATATGTGATCACAGAGAAGTAGTTTCGTCTTCTAGCTTAGTCCGTTGTTCTTTTGCATTAGTAGATGGATGCGGTGATAAGGAAAATGGGCTGTCCTTAGCTCAGCAGCTGCGTGGGGGTTGAAGCTGTTATCATTTCACTTAATATTTCAATTACTAACAAAATTTTTATTGAATTTGTAAACGACAAAGCATACAAATGTGAATTATATTTTACTAGCTGACCCGCCCGGCGTAGCTCAGGCCCTACGATAATCGAATTGAGTAAGTTTAGTTAAGTAGTTTCCAAGTTTCCATTCTAGTGGGAGAATAGAGATGAAATATAGTTTATGTTACTCAGGAACAGTTAAGCACTCTAACGATGACATAGTTTTTGGAATCGGCCCAGTACCGCAAAAGTGAAATACGCATTGAAATCGGTACAGTTGTTTTTTTTTTTGTTTTTTTCCTGGGGGAAAATGGTGATGAAATATGGTTTAGATTGCTCAGGGACAATGAAGCATTCTAACAGTGAAAGAATTTTTGAAATCGGTTCAGTACTTTCCAGTTTCCTATTTATTTCGCCTTTCCCTTTTCCGTTCCCGAAAGAATATGGGAAGGAAATCTAGTCTGTAATACTCAGGAACAATGAAGCACTCTAACATTGAAAAATTTTTGAGAATTGGTCCAATATTTTTCAAGTTCCCGCTATCGTTGCTGAAGCTCTTGACACTTGTTGATTTTATCAAAGTGTCAGCATCTGCACCGTTCAACACGGTCGCAGAGACTACCACCACGTGGTTTTACAATACCCTTATTGCCTCTGAGCTAAAATTAAAATTTTCTTCGAGTCTTTATTACTTTATTCATTTCTTCTTGTCTACATTCTACATAATAACCAAAGAACTTCCACTTCATTTGCATTCGAACCCAATATCCCTTCGAGATCCTTTTCTCTACCAAAGGCCTAGAAGACGCTGTCATAGCTTAGGTCAAAGTGTATAGTATCACATTAAATCAATTCCTTTTTTTTTTGCGAATATATTTCAAGTTCAATGTGCGGTCATTTTATATGAGAAAATAGCTTGGATTATTGCAAAAGTAACACTTTAAACTAAAAAGAATTTAAATCTCTACTCTTGCCAGTCGAAAATCAAAAGAGTTCTTAAAAACAAACAATCCAATAATCTTACTATTTCTTATTTAATTAGCTGAGGGCTGAGCCGCCCGGCGTTGCTCGGGTCTGTAGTTTTAAGGCTTCCGTTCTCATTCCTATTTCTATTGCCGTGGAATTATAGGGATGACGCTAAGCTAATGAGGGATTATGTGGCATCCCAGTGCCGAAAGAATTTTTAAAATCTGTCCAGTAGTTTCTAAGTTTCCATTTTCAACCATGTTCCTGAGGGAATCTTCCTTTCCCGTGAAAATATGTGAATGAAATATAAGTCTATGTCACTGAGGGATAATGTAACGTCCTTGAGTTAAAAGAATTTTTGGAATCTGTCAAGTGACTTAAAGGTTCACGTTCTCGTTCCTGTTTCTGTTCCCGTGGGATTAGAGGGATAAAATAAAAGCTTTTAAACCTTCCCTAGACCTATACGAACATTTCAAGAT
The DNA here is from genome assembly GCA_949752695.1 of Melanostoma scalare. NCBI lineage: Eukaryota > Metazoa > Arthropoda > Insecta > Diptera > Syrphidae > Melanostoma > Melanostoma scalare. The sequence goes on from OX456985.1 coordinate 63,801,936, forward strand.
CAAGATAAGATAAATCCGTTCAGCCGTTCTCGAGTTTTAGCCAGACTAACGAACAGATATCCCGTGGCGTAATGGTTAGAATGTCCACCTGCTAACCCAGAGGTTCGAGGTTCGAATCCCAGCAGAGGCAAAAATGTTTTTCCACGGGTATCGCCTTTCGTGAGGAATTGGCAAGTCCTCCGTTAATAAATTCATTGCCATGAAAAGCGCTTTCTCAATTAGCCGTTCGGAACCGGCAAAAAATTGTAGGTCTCCTCCATTCCCTCACAAGGCATGGTTGTGAGAAATGCGCTAGGCCCAGGGGCTCCTCGCTCTGTTGCACCACCCTATTTATTTATTTTTAACGAACAGCAACTGCAACTGCAGCGCCATCTGCCGGGCTGATTTGTGAATCTAAACCATTCAGGGCGCCACTCAAACGCATACAGAAAAATTCATTTAAATCGGTCAAGCCGTTTAGAAGGAGTTCAATGACATACACGCGTACAGCAAAATTATATATATAAAGATTATCATTTACACATGGAAGTTGCTGACTCACTGTACTTACGTAGTTGTCAATTCAAAGATAATATCAATAACATATAATTATGTAATCTTGTCATTGAAAGTCATTTACTCTCTCTGAGAAAAACTAAACGAAGTAAAGAAATTAGAAATTATCTACAAGTCATTCTGTTTCTGAGAGAATTGCACTGTTAAACCTGTTTATTATCTGATCAAGTAAAAGTTCATGCTGTAAAAATAAATTACAAATTATACATGTATAAAATCTCTCTGAGAAATTAAACATTTTAAATTTGTTTAGAATCCGTCTAGAAAAAGTTATCATGATCAATTGTATGCATTGTTAAAATCATTCGTCGCCAGACCACCTTCTAATAAAGTTCTCAAAATATTTAAAATACCAAGAGTTTTTTTTCACTTGATTTTTTTACATATAATTTATTAGAACCAAAATCAAGACAATCGAAGACCTTTGGGGCTCTTTTGATTGGTTAAAAATGAAAAAATAAAAGGACAATTGAAGACGCTTTGGCTGTCTCTGTTGGCCCGAAAATTCATCGTTTTAAAAGACGAATCATCTGAGTGGGGAATCCTCTCCACTACAATGTATCTTTTTATCATACAGAAATTTTCGATCTATCACAAAATTAATTATTTCAGTTATAAAATCTATTTCTAGTTGCGCTTGTGCTGCCAACTGCCATTGTTATTCTTATCTTAGAAGAAATTGTAAGAGACAACAGCATGTACCTAAACATGCGTTGAGCTGAGTTGAAGCGATTTAAATTTGACATTTACGGAAGTTCGAGCCAATTCAATTGCTCTTGCTTAATTTCGCGGAAGTTAGCAAAATTGAACGAAACTGAGTAGAAAGTCTAAACCATAATAGTGTCATATAAAATAGTGTATTGGTTCGTTCAATTAAGTAGGCGTAAGCTCGGTTAAGTGTATTATAGTTAGCCCTTTATGTCGCGAAATTCGATCAGTGAAATGTCTCTTGGATCTTTTTTTGATTTGTGTTTGTGATGTGTCTCTACAGACACGAAACACATTGATCTTCTATGTCCATTTTTTTTTTTTTTGAAAATTGAGTGCGATAAGGAACTTCTTTCCGATAAACCGATAGATAAATAATAAAAGAGCCCACGCGATTTGAGTTGAACTAATTTCTCACAAAAACCATTTCTTAGATTGCAGTCATAAAAATCCAGGTGTATAAACAAACAAGTTATAAAATTTAGTGGAAACAAATAAATAATAAAAAATTGATTCATTTAAAAACCATAAACCTATCAATTTCCACCTACATTCGAAATAAAAAAGGGGGAATATTAAAACCACAAAGTTATTAAATAATAAACAAATAATATTTTTTTACGACGACGCACGCAGGGGTTGGCACCTGATTTTCGGTAGTCAAATGTGCCCCAAAAGATTTTGATAACTCGATTCTTTCGCATTTATGGTTTTATGTTCGTTGTTAACCAGCCGCTCCACAGACGGGTTCCTCTTTTTATAAAAAGATTAAATAAGATTTGCTATCACTATTTAACTTTTTCTGAAGTTCAGTCCTCAAATTCTTCTTTTTTGTTTCAGCATTCCTCTGTTTGAGAAAAACTAACGTCGTTAAATGCTAGCACACCCACCACACCTAAAAATTCAACTTCCGAATAATTTAAATTCAAAATATTCGAAATCATAGCGTGAATAATTAATTAATTTAAAGAAAAAATTAATAAATAAATGACACAACATTGTCGCATGATCCTGCTGATAGGCAGAGAATGGATTCAGTTTCCACTTACTTTTCAATTCGATTGATCTTATGCATATAAGCGTTACGAATACAGGAACCAATCAAACAATACACAAGGTGCGTTTCTGTCGCGTCTCAGCAATCATAATATAACTCATTTAACTCCTCAACAAATAAGTGTGTTCAACGATTTATGTGGGTTGCGCCTATGAAAAGCCCAAATTTTCGATTGTTGGCTTACATTTACTTACAAGAGTGCATTGGTGAACTCGTTAAACGGTTGCTGAAGCATGACGTGAACGCACCTTTTATTAACCACAGCTCACCCTGTTGATGAAAATAGGAAAGGTTACTGCAGAAGACGCCGCGCCGGCCAGTGCACACTAGACACTGATTTGAAACTTTTTCAAATTAAAATACATAGTTAAGAAAAAGCTCTTTTTCGGGTAAATTCTAAATCATTCGGCAAATTCAAATACTCGAGCGCAGGTTTCGCTGAACATACCGCCTATTTTAAGTAGGTACAACCCCCTCAGAAAGCTTCCGCACAACCATCTGTGATCAATTCAACTGCTAGGGAGCTGATAGTCGTTCTGCAATATAGACACAAATGAACAAACTATCACGGCAAGTAAATTAGCAGGCGCATAGGGTAGACCATGGACCCATTTACCTCATACGTGATCGAGTAATACGTGACTGAATCAGGTGTTTTTGATATTACTTTTCACGTTATACAGCACTTTAGATTCAAAATTTGAAAGCATACTGATGTTGTGTAATTTAGAACGGATTTTGAAAGAAAAAAGTACTCACTTCAAACGATCACTGATGCAGTATTTCGACCCCAGATCTACGATACAGTGCCTTTCCTTGCGCAATTTTCGGACTAACACCATTAAATTCAGAGACTAAGATCATGGCTGTAAGAGTAGAACAAAGAACCAACTTCTTTGAGTTGTTGAAAGATCAGCGTCCTGGGGGTTGATTGCCGAGCTGTGACTGAGTGACGAATTCCGTCGACGTATTAAAAATTATTTAACTACGACAGTGACCACGCCGCGCCGACCGACGTCATAGTACTTGCAAATAACTTTGTGGAGCTAGAATGGTACGTGCCATCACCAGTTTACAACTACGGTTGGCCGCGCTTTTCCGGTGCTGTCAACAGCTTCGTTTGAGCGGTATTGCTCCGCTCCATAATTAATGTCGAACGCTAAGAACTAAGATAAATGGATACCTGTAGCGTTTGGAGGATACATTCCGTAGTGCAGTGGACAGGATACTTCCTAAATATAGGCAACATCATTCAACGAACATGTACAGAAAAGTGACAATAGACGCACTTTAAAAACCAAAAAGTAATCTTCTGTCGAAACTCAAACTCTTGCACAGAAGGTTTACTGATCGACAGGATTAGGAGATTCTGAGGCCACAGATCAAAAATCTCCAACAGTTAATAAATGAAAACTTCAAAAAATCTATATTTCTTTTCTGGAACAATAAAATTCGGGCTGTACAGTAAAACAACCCGAGTATGTATCCGGAAGGAAATAAAATTTTAAGGAGAAAAGATCAAAATGACCTTCAGAGAATTAAACTCCAAAGGACGATAGAGAACAAGAAATTACTTATAAAACTAGGAATAGATCCAGGTGACGCCATCTTGGATGATGACAACTTTATAGTGGAAGATGCTATAGAGAAAGTAGAGACAGTGGGTGCTGGTTTCGAGTAAGTATATATAAGTATGAATGAGTGCATTCACCCGAATTACGACCTTGAGAACAGAGAATTTGTCGGACACATCTATGAAAGATACGAGATTTCGCATTGGCGGTCTGAGAATCCTGGTTTCCTCAGGCGCAATGACGACCGACTTGCAAATGCAGTCATTGCCGATCGAAACGGGATTAACACCCTATTCGTTTCACAAAATAAAGAAAAAGAAATCAGCAGGAGTCGACGGCATACTGCTGCATATCTGCTGCGAAACCTCCCTTCGGAAGCGGTGGACATCTACACCACGTTGTTTTACAATGCTCTGAATAATGCATATTATCCAGTGCGTTGGATTGAAAGACGGCAATGGTCTGTCTTATCCTTAAAAAAGGAAAGAATTGTTCCAATCCAGCAAATCTTCGTTTAATTAGTCTTCTTACCAGTATCAGCAAGGAACTCGAGAAGGTTCTCAGTTGAGCACTGTCCACTTGAGCTGAGGACAAAAATATTATTCTAGAAAATCAGTTCGGTTTTAAGGTTGGACGTGATACCATACATGCCGCGTCTAAACTAGTATCAGATATTCAATGGAACAAAAGCTAAAAAGCAGTGTACTGGTGGATGTCTGGTTGACTTGAAGAATAACATGCTTCATGGTAGAACACTTGCTGTCAAAAGTGGCAATGTAGCTTCTACCAGAACTTTCCAGATACAGAGCGGTCTGCAACAGAGAGCAGTGAGCTCACTTATCTTGTTTTGTATCTTCACCAGTGATCTAATTTGTTTAAACTAATTTCTGTCGTCTAGCCAAAAAAAGGTTTGTTGTTGTTTGATTATTCCCAACATTTCGAATGTCTAAATCAGAGGACAAGGTGAAGCTTAGAAGATGATTTTGAGTCCTAAGCATTGCAAGGGGCTAACAACCCACAATTTGAAAAAGACTTTCATAGTGTTCCTAGCTATCCTGACAACGATTCCTAGATAAATTTTTCTCCCTGGAGGGCCAATAGAAGTTGATTTTCCACTTCCAAACATCGTAATATTAATCAAACTTATCGAAGTCCCGCAGCAAAAGAACTCTGATGACATCGATCTTCAGACCTGTTTTGTGCGCAAAAGTTGTCGGCGTATGTGAAGGAAAGATCTGCGGGTAATAAATGTGGCCTGAGGGTGTACCTACCAGAGATTAAAATGAACTAAGTCTGCTTGTGAACAATGAGTATTTACTTGAAAAAAAACGAGTTTGAACAAACTGAGTCAACCCACAAGCAAGTAAATTTGAACAATCTTATTTGTGAACCAAGCAACTCTGAACAACCCCTATTTTCAAATGAACCAAACAAGTAGACTTGCTTGCAAGTCAAAATGAGTTTGAATAACATTGAGTTATACTGCTTGTGAGCGAAGTGCTTGTGAGTAAAAGTGATCACAAGCCATTTGATCGTAAATAAGCAGTGTGCTTGTGAATAAGCAGTGTATTCATAAGCAAGCAATGTGATCATACCAAAAAGGGTAGTTTATGCCTTTATATGCCTTTTTTTTGTTTAGGTATAAATGTTCAACGCATTGCTTTCCGATGAATACACTGCCTGCTTATAGACACACTGCCTGCTTGTAAGCACGCTACCTGCTTGTGAATACACTGCCTGCTTGTGAATATTTTGCGTTCTCATGAGTATTTGAATAAATTCAAGTAAGTTCAAACAAGTCAATCTGCTTGCAAGTCATTTGCTTGTGAGTGCAATACAGAAAAAATGACTTGTGAGTATCCTTACTGATTTAGTTCGTTCAGAAGCATTTTTTCTTGTGAGTAAATATGCTTGCGAGCTATTTGCTTGTGAATAGGGGTGGAAAATGATCAAATCTGAGCGATCGTTGAGAAATTTTGGATGTGTTTGAACTGATTTGAACATACTCATTTTGATCTCTGGTACCTACTCAGTAAAAAGGTATCCCAAAAACACCAATTGGACAATTTCAATAATTGGATTTGCATAGTCTTGCGAAATTACTAACCAAGCTCTCTTGTATGCTCAGAAAAAGCTTTAAGCTGACATCTCCAAAACTAAACTAATACATAGCATATATACGGTTCCGTAGTCGGAAGTCTTCTGAATAGGTAACTTAACACCAAATAAAAGGCCTATGGGAAACTGTACCGATCCAAGCACAAGAACTTCAAAAGGTCAATTCGAACATCAAAAAATGCCTAAATATTTAGAAAGATTTCTATCAAAGCATCGAAACACTAAGCGAAACTATCCTACTTCCCACAGCTAATAGAAGGAACTAGGTTACAGACTGGGAACACTCAGGAAATCAATCGGCACTCAGTCTTATGCTGCAAACTCATTTCGTGGTCTTGGTTGCATCCAGCCTCCAAGATGTTTGTTTCAGAGCAGACGCTACGTTAAACTTGTTTGACATCTGGTGTGTTAGAAATGGACAATCTTAAGTCTCTTTTTACGCGACAAAGAAGATTGACCGGTCGGACCCAACTTGGACTTAAATTCATCAACATTTCTTTTTCAAACGTAGTCAAACTTCTTGGAATAATCCAAATTATCAAGCTCCATGGCCCAAACATGTCGAGTCTCCAGCACTTTGGGCACTGCTCAATCTTCCTCCCCTTGATACCTACATCATGGGATGTACTTCTAAGATCATAAGCTTAAGGCTTTACTCAACCCTCTAACTACTTCAATTTATGAAGATCCTGGAATGTGAAATCTCGTACCCCCTTTACCTGAAACGCGGACAAACAATTTTTGTGGTAAATCCAAAGATAGCGTCTAATTTCAACTTACGACTATACCCGACTGAAATTGAGTTTAATTTTTTTTCACTTTACAAATCCAAAAACATCAAAAACACTGACAAAAAAAGGTACAGTGACGCTACCTTATCGCAGTTGACTATTTGTCGATGAGAGTTCTCGGTCGTGGGCTTTCGCTCTAATTCAGCTTGAGGCACTACCTTGTCGTTGTTGACTCTCTGGGTCTACTCTGTGGCGTTGCCATGGGGCACTTCTCTTTCGTCAAGCTTATAAACGTGTTAGGCTTAAGTAATACTAAACTCTATGAGTTCTGTAGATAGGATAACGATATACGAAAGTCCTGCATTTTCTTGAATCAGCTTACAGAAACTCGGTGAAGACATGGTGAGAGCTAGCAGGCTTCTTATCACGGCGCGGAGTCTTCTTTCTTTTCTACGAACATCTAAAAAGCTATAACAAAAAAAGACTGCTATCAGGTAGTACATGATTATACCGGCCTGAGTGTTTCAGTTAGTATTTTGAAGAACTTCTCAGTAACTGTCCTGTTAAGAATCTGGGAGATCTCCACAATGTCTTGTAATCAAAACCTTTGAACAGCACTAATGTAGAAGACCAAGGGCTTGATGGGTTCTAGTAATACTAGGGGGTTTATTCCATAACTTTTCAGACGATTATCGTTCAATCTTCTATCGTAAATCGCGTCGTCAAAAGCTTGTTTCATACAATCTTGCTTTCAGTGGTTGGTTTAAGGCTATTTTACTATTGCCTCACAAGTTTTGGCACCTTTTTTAGGGTCTGAAACACGTTTTTACTGCCTAAAATTCGGACGATAGTCGTCTATAACTTTACAGAATCCGGCCCTTGATCAGCGAGAAAAAACACTTCGTCGACATTCAAATACGACTGAAAAAATGTTCTGTTGAAGGAATTACCAACTCGGAGAGTTTTCTACCAAAATATAGTTTGACATCCTAGTTGCCCTTTTCTGTGTAGAGAATGTCGCTGATGGCGTTAGTCTAAGTTCGTTACAGGAAAAATCGAATACTCGATTGTTGTAAAAGATGATTAGGGGCCGTCCATAAAATACGTTCGCATGCAGGGGGGAGGGAGGGGTCTCGCTGACTGTGACAAGATGTGACGAGGGGGGAGGGGGGGTCTACGGCAACGTAACGTTCGCCGTTCAAAATATCAAAACATTTTACTACCGTATTTCTTTCGAATAGTTTTTTTTTCTAAATTTTTGTCATGATAAAAGTCATTCATTTTGTATATTTACTAATGTTTGTTTTTTTAAATATCAGCCCCAGCTCTTTGGCAAGGCTCTAGCGCTTTGACCAGGCTCTAGCGGCGTTGGAATCCGTAAAATATACATATTTGTAAATTTATTATAAAAATAAAAAATTTTAAAACCTACCACTGCACTATAAATCAAAATTTATCGTGCACAAGAGAGGGGGGGGGGGGGGTCTAAGCTTTTGTGACGTTATATTTATAGGGGGGTCACGGAAAGTGTGACAGAGCGTGACAATGGGGGAGGGGGGGGGTCCAAAAAGCCTAATTTTACTGTGACGTATTTTATTGACGGCCCCTTATGGATTACTGGCCTCCATCAAATTGAAGCTCTACTTACTTTCCAGAAGTAAACCCATTGGTTCCAATAACTCGTCACAAAAACAACTTTTGTTTTGAGGCACGAATCAAAAGCTTAACTTCAGTGTGGTGATTTTTTAACTGAATACCTACAAAGTTTCAGCTTTTGTTTGTTGATATATCAAAGCGACCATCCTTTCACGATTACGAAACAAAATTAATTCAGACATTTTTATTCTAATAGCGCAAGAACACGCTATAAAAATTTGCTACGGTTTTGAACCAAACTCTATACAAATTGACAGTCATTTTTTCCATTGTTCGTCTTGAATGCCATACTAACCCTTAACGAAGTCTTAAAACAATGGCAAATTAAAAAGAAAACAAAAGATTTTATCAAACTTTGAAATGAGCTATAAAATTTACATAACCCAAAGGTAAACTACTTCAGTGGCTAGGCTATGGTAAAACAAACTATAAAAAAAGTATAAATACTCAGCAAAAAATGAAATATTAAAAAACATAACTTAAATCAATAAAGTTGTTTTCAGTCTTCTGGACTTGAGAAAATGTTTGAAAAGTGATAACTTTGATGTCTTTTGCATACAAACGGCTAGTAATTACTATTGAATTACTGAGGTGAGTGTGTTCTCTGTTGTGTGGCAATATTTATATGGCAAAACATGAATGAAATAATAATCAAAATGGTCGATCACAAAACAGAAATAACAAATGAAATGAATAATTTTTTATATTTAGATACGATGTCGTCTCAAGTGGAATATCTTTATAAAAAAATAAATAAATAAAATAAGGTAAGTTAACCTGGGATGTTGAAGGTAGTATGAGCATCATCACTTTGATAACCTGTTGGCGCAGATCTTGTTTATGTTTAGGTTCATAAATTATCACTTGCGATTTGAAATCAAGAGTCTGGTTTGATTTGAAAATATGCACATTTATTAACGAAATAATATATCGGACGATTTGCACTTTTGGCAAATACAAATTATGGATGACCATTGGCTAGAGTTTAATGGAGAGTTTGAAATTTAAGAAGTTCAGATTTCAGACTCTCTACTCATAATTTATGGTGATAGCGGGTGAGTTTGCGAACCGCTTTGATTTTGAATAAATTAGTTCTTATTTATTGTCATCTATGAGAATAGCATTTGCGCTATCAAAAACGTGTCGAACTATCAAAAATAGTCTAAGATTACTTTTCCTGATCGCTGAAACTTTTTATCCTTTATTTTTTTAAATATTTCATACGCACTTCAAGGGGTTGTGACTACCCTTACAATGTTGAAAGACACAGTGCGGGTGTTAGGAAAAAAAGGAATGGATTAGAATGGAGATACTGATGAATATTATTTTTAAATTTCTGTGTATTGCAATGCATGTGGAAAATTGAGTTCGGTAAAGCATTTCACATCCTGGTTGAGCGGCTAAAATATGAGTCTCTGTACTTAACTGTATGACCGATGCTGGGCTGAAGGGATTATTGATGCGTATTCCTTGCGAGGCGGATATCACGGCTAAATTGTTCAAGTGGTGTAATGCAACTGGGTATTTCACTAGACTTCAATTATCTGGTCATTCCATCGAAGATCGTCGCTTACACACATACCAAGTACTGACAGCTTTTCAATTTCTTGAATACAGGTACCACTCATTGATAATGGTATAGGGTATGGTTGGGCCTTATCGACAGAAGGCAGCATTGGGTTTTCGAAGCATTGAATTCTAATCGGTTTTTATTACCCCATGTAATGGTGTCACGTCAGACTGCAGTGAGTTAGTTATGACTTATGAACAACCGTTCCAGTACCGCATCCGAAGAGCAGGGACGTGAAGTTAGAAATAAATATGAGAAAATGAGAGTTAAACCTGAGTATGTGGAAAAGTTTATCAAATGCACGCATTTGCGATGAGAAAGCCTGGTGCCAAACACTATCAAACACTTTAGAAATATCAAGTGCAATAATCTTACCCTCTCCGAAACAGTTTAAAGATTGGTTTCACTTTTCATTAAGATATGCCATCAATTCACCATGGAACTTATGCTACGAATGCCGTACTGTCAATCACTGAGAAACTATCGTTCTTCAAGGTATTGTAAATAGTCGTATTAAATGACAGAGGACCTCAACCAAGTTAGAGAGCGAAATTGCCTGCCAAGGATGTTGATTGAGGTCCAGACTCATCCCAAACTGTAACCTCTGCAAGTAAGTAAGGGACATCAGTGTAAACTCATTAAAATCTGAATTGGTTTTCCTCAGAAGGCACATAAGACATCGATCAAGCTTCTCGATGGGTTATAAGAAGACGAAGATTCACATTGTTAACTTGTAAGAGACATTACTATTCAATCCTCAAATAAGATAATTACGGTTTCCACCTCATTTCCTACCCTGATGTGCAGCAGCTTCTCAAACCAATCACCATATTTTGCTCTCATAGTATAGTTAAGCTTTATTTATTAGACAGAAAAATCCTGAGGAACTGCACAGGACTCAATTTTGGCTGATAACGATAGAAGTAGGTGCTTTAGCAACAAAAACTCTAGGTTAGGTTAGGTGGAAGTGGCTGTCAGCCAATGAGTACTTTGCCTGACACACTTAGGCCGCAAGGGCCCATTGTGATACCACAGAGATCAGCAAGTTAATCACCTATACTGATCTCAGAAACCCGATGTAAGATTAACGAGTTGATCACTTATTAATCTTCCATTACGGGACTAGCCGGTTAATCACCTGCTTGACGAACCACGCGGAACCTTAAATGTATTTCGAAAGACTTTTAGGGTCTATGTAAGCTAAGTCCCTAGTATCATCGAAGAAGAATTCACCGAGATGAGTTTTCCTCCTATGAAGTAGTGCAGGGCATGAGCAAAGAAGGTGTTGAACGGTCTCCTCCTCCTCCTCGTCCATGCAGCTTCTGCAGAAATCATTGGAAAACACACCAAGCCTTTTGGCGTGTCTCCCTATAAGACAGTGTCGCGTAAGAACACCTATGGTAGAACCTAGACACAGGCGGTTCAGGGCTAACAAACTCTTCGCGCGTTTTGAGTCTACACACGGCTAAACTTTTTTCGTTGCAAGGCAGTTGTTACTCTCAGTCCATCTAGTGTTTGCTATCCCCGTATCGTCTTGCCTAAGTAGGAGTTAACATGTAGCGATAGGTGCAACTATTTTGTTCCATTCTGAGCGTAGGGAAGTGGCCGTGCCCTTTTTGGCTAGTTCGCCTGCCATACAGTTGTCTGGTGTGTCCCTGTGCCCTGGCACCCATGAAAGGTGAATGTTGAATTATGAAATTATGAAATTTGAGGGCAGCTTGTCTGTGCGAGAAGATTCGAATATCCGTGGAGGATATGACGTTTTCTTTGAGCCAAGACAGCACCTCCTTAATCGCCAGAATTTCCACTTGGAACACACTACAATGATCGGGTAGGCGGAAGAAAAGACTGAGGTTCAGTTTTTCTGAGTAGATTCCACTTCCCACACCTTCGCTGGTTTTTAAACCATCGGTGTAAAAGTGTATTGCTTCATTTTCCAAAAGAGTGCCATTTTCCCAAGCTTCTCTTGAAGGTTACTTGGAAATTGTTGTCAAACAAAAACTTGGGGGTGGTGTAGTCGGATCGATACGGTAAGAATCTAAAGTTATCGAGAATGGTAATGTGGCCGATTTGATTATTGGTCCACTGTGATGTAGCTCTGAGTCGAGTAGCTGAGCTAGCTGCGACTTGTTTGCTGAAGATATATATTGGGGTGTGAGATCTAGTAGTACATTGAGGGTGTCCGAGGGGGTTTTCCTCAGTGCGCCACTAATACACAGACTAGCCGTTCTTTGAACTACAAAAACTCTAAGATGCATCAGAAATCATTCCCTGTGAAGGTGCTACAAGGAAATCGACGGACAATCTGAGTAACCATTCGAACCCACTGGTGAGAAGCATCATGTAACGATACTACTATGGACAAATGAATCACCCTTTCACGAACTATCAAATGCTGAAAGTATATTTAAGAAGTAATGTTTCTTGTTATCCACTTCCAAGACAGATACTTATTATAAATGATATTGATATCCAAGCGGCTTCTGCTAGCCCTCAGTCAACAAATCTTGCTCCATCCACACTGTTAGCTTTGAGTGTAGCAAATGAGGATGGTTTTAAACATAAAAGAGTGTACTTATTTAAAAGCTTTAACAATAAAAATAAGGACAGAAAACTTTAGTCGAAATCTAACCGTCGCGTCGTACAGTTTCAGACCTTCACATATTACAGCCGACAAGATCTTATAAGCGACGCTAGAAGGCTTATTCCTCGATAAATGGCGCAATTGTAAGGGCCTCCTTTTCTTAAGATCGGGCATACGATACTAAGGTTCTATTCATCGGGCATCCTTTCTTCCGACCATATCATACAGATCAGCTGGTGCATGCTCCTTTCCAACTGATCTCCATAGCTGCCTTGAAAAGGTCGGCATAAAGGCCACCTCCACTTGCAGTCTTACTTGATCTAAGTTTGCATATGGCAAGCTTAACTTCTTCTAGGTCGGGAGGACGGCATTCTTGATCATCGTCCAAGCTGAATGCGGCAATCTGCCTGACAGCGGAATTAGTGTCTTCATCGCCGTTAAGCAGTCTGCCGAAGTGGTCTTTCCAGATCCTCAGTGGTGACTGCGTCTCTATTATTATGTTTCCCTGCTAGTCCTTACAGGCTTGAGTTCGGGCCTTGCTATCCTGACAAAATCTTTTTACCTTTTGGTAGAACTTCCGAATGTCATTCATGTCATGGCATCTCTCAATATCCTCAAATGAACGCTTCTCATGCTGCTTTTTTTTTATTTTTGAAAATTCAGTGTTCTTCGCTTCTTTTCTCCTTGTAAATTTCGTTATACTGGTCGAGCTTTTGGCTGGCTGCATCTGCCTGCCTGCATTTTTCAACGAACCATGGTTTCTTTTTGGAGGCCGAGTTAAACTCAGAACCACAGAGGCAGCGGTTTTAATGGCTTCAATGCTTGATGCTGGCGGCATAAGATTCAAGGATAGTTGGAGGGACACTCGATTGGAGAAGGCACTAGCAATTTCTTGCGATTTTAGCTTTCCGACATATCTATATTATATACATATATAGATATATCTCCTCACAGCAAAATCGATTAGCTATGAGTTCATTTTCGGAGGTTTTGTCATGCAAGCTATATGCTTGCCGATTGTGTTTCCCAAGATGTTCTATACTTCCCCAGTTTTGCGGTTAAATCGCTAAGAACGATTTTCACCTCATTTCTAGGGCACTACTCATATGCTTTTTCGAGGAGCTCGAAACATTCTTTGAAATTTTTGTCCTTCTCTTCTGTGAGATCTGTGAGAGCGTGGGTGCATATTAGGCTAATGTTGGCGAATTTAGGCCTGATTAGGATGGTCGTTATACGCTCATTTACTGGATTGCCTTTTGCCTTATCCCTATAACAATAAATCCACCCCAAATAAGCGTTGTTTCTGTTGTCTGTATAGCAGCCGTCATAGCAGATGTCGCAGCTTTTCAACTTCTTTATGCCCGGCCCATTCCATCGCACTTCTTGGGTGGCGGTTATGTGTGCTTTACAGGAGTCAAAGGTTTCCGTAATTTCTCTGACTGAACATAGTCCGTTTAGGGATCTCATGGGCAGATGTAGGGACTTTTTCTTTCAATCGCTTGCTAGGGTCGTCAACGGTCAATATTATTGCTATCTGAAGATGTTGTTTGTTTCGGAACCATATAATTTTTATGTGGTTGGGTATTTAACTCCACGCACAACCCCGGAACCCCCGAACAGGAAGGCCAGGTCCTTTTGGGATCTTCTCGGACATAAAGGGCCGGACAATCCGGTGTCAGTATATATATAAGAGCTGCCGTTAGCTCGTCTTTGGTCCCGTATGCGAAGACATTGTGTGGAGAAGAAGATACAACAACGAGCTGTGTGAGCTGTACCGCGACATGGGCATAGCCAGAGCCAGTACGCATCGCGAGGCTACGATGGTTGGGCCATGTAGAGCGGATGGACCCAAAAGCTCCGGCTCGTCGGGTTTTCGAAAGCACATTGCAGGGAAATCGCGGAAGGGTAAGACCTCGTCTTAGGTGGCGCAATCAAGTGGATGACCGACTTAGAGTGCAAAACTGGAGAGAGCTCACCTGAAATCGAAGTCGTTCTCGAAGGATGTTGATTGAGGCCCAGGTTCACCCCGAACTCTAATGCCCACCAAAGTAAGTAAGCTGTTAGCTCTTCAGGAGCTCATCCGCCACCATCTCTATTTCAATACCCTTCCCTAAGTATTGAAAGATCCAGAAAGAACTTTTAACCAATTATATCGGAGTGGCACCAGTCCTGCTTTTTGACTACTGAGATCCACCGTTGATTCTCTAAGTCAAATTCATCCGCTCAACCAACACCGTGACTTAAATTTGGCTTCCAAATCATTGTGTTGAATGACAAGAAACGAATTGGCTGATAAGCTGGCCAAAATGGGGTCGTCCCTCGGATCCAGCGTGACGAATACCTTTGTACTCAAGCCACTAGCAAGATAGGCAGAAAAACCGAATCCAACGAAACTTTCTAAAACCTTTAAACCGCAAAAACATGCCGTTCTTCTATTGCCAAATATTTCAAAAAAAAAAAAGAAACTGGAATTCTACTCCCGCTTAGCCCTCGGCTCTTTTCGTAGTTAACATTTTCAGGGGTCCTAATTGAATACCACCATGATGCCATCTTATCATACGACTTATGAAGAGGATTTTAAGACAAAACTGCAGATGGATATCATTCGACTTCCTCTGTGAGTGCCCCAAAGCCCATACTAGGGCAAAAACCTCGGAGAATACTTCTTCCACGAACTGGGTGATATCTCTAATCCTCCACGGAGCAGCATCCTGTCTTTAAGGGTTCCAAATGCTTCGCAGCCCCAATCACCTAGTAACCTAATCCTAATACTCCCCTCTACTCATTAACTCTTCTCCGTTCTCCCTTCCCCCTATTTCTTCATCCTCCGTTATCCCTTGGAGAGCAATGGATGATGTTGCCGAGCTAACGGCTGCTATTTTTACTTTACCTAAAGCGAAGAAGAAAGTGTGGATAAGTGGCAGCTGAGGTGGTCCATATATTCTAACTTTTGCTTTCAAATTACTTTTTTATGAAAATCATAAAGATCCACGAACCCGTTTAGCTCTAACTTCAATGGAAATACCTTTTGGTGAGATCATATCTTGCATATTCCCGCCAATCTTTGTTAGTAAGTGGAAATAAGTAAATTGCCATTAAATTGCTATTTTAATTTTCATTTTCATTTTATTATCTCATAAGATGTCACTGGTTTCATAAATAACTTAAAGAATGCCACTTACTAGCAACTTTTATCTGCAGTAATTCGTTGCAAATGTTGCTTTTGTTTTCTATACACATATAAAATCCTAGCGCACTGCAATTGATGACTTTGTATAAAGAAAAAACACACGATTTAAGCCAAACTACCTAACACAATAAGAAGTTACAAGGCCTTGGTTCTATTGGTTCCTCCATTCAAGAACTTTTAATAACTTGCGTGACATCCGTGTTGTA
Organism: Melanostoma scalare; assembly: GCA_949752695.1. Taxonomy (NCBI): domain Eukaryota; kingdom Metazoa; phylum Arthropoda; class Insecta; order Diptera; family Syrphidae; genus Melanostoma; species Melanostoma scalare. The sequence continues at coordinate 63,817,885 of OX456985.1, forward strand.
AGAAAAACAACAAATCTCTTCTTCAACTTCTGTTTCGCATAAACTGCGAATATGCTAAGCAGGTGTCTGTATGGAGCATAGCTAATTTTACTTATTGTTTTAGTGATGGCGTTTCTGTGTCTTTATCCATTAATTTTTTTTAAGAAAAATTGACTTTGCCAATGGCGATTTGCAATACAAATTAAAAGAACACAATGGAATACAATGATAAATTCAGGCTTTGATGTTTTGCTATCATAATATTGAGGCGAATTTGACCAAAAAGCGTGGTTGTTCTTTTGTCTGCACTGATTACCTTGCCCTAAAGATGGTCTCACAAATTGAAGTTATAGCCTTGAAGTGTCATCAAATCCATTGACAAGTCTTATGTTGAATGGTAACAAAGTTAAATCCAATGGATGTAGATACATATTCACATATTTGTATTTTATGCTGTTCAAGCTCGAAATGACAAAAAAAAAACTCTTCAAGCTTCAACGACTTTAGTCCTGGAAAAATTTTGAACTAAACTAGACAAACACATTCAAGGACTAAGCAATTTAAATTGTGTCAATGCTCGGTGGCAGTCCTTGTATTTTGACTTTATCTTTATCTATCGTCATCAAATTAAACGCTCTTCACAAACCTCGACTGAGAAGAGCCTTCCTACAAAGTCGAACGTGTTTGGCAGGGATGTCAAAACCAGACGTCTATGTCATAAGCGGCCTTGGAGTCGAAAAAGAGATGATGCGTATCGATGGCAAATTCATGTTTTTTTTTTTTTCAAGAACATTGTAGCTTTTAAACTCAATGGAAGCTTTGTCGCCGTTTATTCTGGCCGTGACCAGCTGCAATAACTCTATTTCTATTTCATATCGTTCGTTGCAACGCGACGCGCCTGAACGTCGGCATTGCTGCTGTGTCCTTTTGAGTTGTTAACCAATGCTTGAAGAATTTGTGTTTTCGTTTAGTTGAATATTGTTATGTATTTTAGATGCAAAGCAATTCATTTTGTGTCCAGTGGCGTAGCGTAGGTGGAACGAAAGGGGCAGCCCCCTGGCAGCAGCTCGCGGCGAAGGCCAGGGGCGGCTAAATGTCGCCGTTAAAGCGTGTACAGTAAGGAGTAAGTTTTTTGACAACGTCTGACAAGTCAACAAACAACAATGACGTAAATTTGAAGTTTGACACCCTCCTTGTGATTCGTCCTTGACGCTCTCTGCTAATTTCAACTAACTATTATCCAATTCTAAGCCAAGCAGAATCTGCCCTTCAAGGGATATCCGAGGGGATGATAGAGGCAATAGCGGGAACTTTCTAGAGTTAGTGCACCTCCCAGCTGAATAAGATCCTCTTCTAATGGAACATCCGACAAAAATAAGGGTGGGAGCAAGAGTCTAAGTTTCTTACCAATCTTCAGAAATCCAGAATGAGTTTTTAGACTTGCTTTGACAGGAAGAAGAAAAGAAGAAAAAAAGAAGGGAATACGGCATGAGTGAGCCGCTATCGCGCATGTGTAGATTATATAATTCTAACTCTCTACTTTTAGATTTCAACATCAATAAATGTAGTTTAAAACAAAAATTTAAAACTAGTGCTCCACATGCATGATTTTTGTTCAATGTTTCTTAGTTTATTGTCTTTCAAAATATTTGTAGTTTATGCTTAGTTTTATTTCTAGTAGTTTTGTTTAATTATTATTATTCTATTTCATGTTAGTTGTTGTATATATTGTATGTCACTATTTGTATTTTTTTTTTTTCATATATATATACGTTCTCTTTGTGCTGGTGTTGGTGTTTTCTAACCTCTAACACTTGCATTTATGATGAAGAGCGTAGATAAGTACGTACAAATGAGCTTGCTCTAAGCTTCGTGGGACTTAGTCTCTGAGATGCCAAAAAAAAAAAAGAACTGGGAAGGATATAGTACCTAAAAAAGAATGAAAAAGTGCAAAAAATTCTCACGAACATACTTGATCAACAATGTTCATATTCTACCAACAATTCAGAATTGTTGACGAAACACAAACGTTGTTAAAGTATCATGGACATGTACGTTTCTAGTATCACAACCGTTGTTGGTTAACAATGAAATTGAAAATGACGTTGTTGATTTGAGCAATGAAAATTGTAGCATTTAAATAAATAAAATGAAAATCCCAGCTTGTTCCATATAATTATGTTCGTGCTTGACGCAAAAACAAACTCTTTTTGCCTTTTGGCGTCTTCGTCGAATAAGTGAAGTAGGTACTCATTAAAATATTCCTCGACGGCCATTTCCTGATTTTAAACAAAATCCAAAAAAATGATATGATGGATGCATTGCAATGATTTTTCTTTGAAACAAGACCACGAAAAGTAAGAGTCAAAGAAAGATTGGAAGTTGTAACTCTTGTTTTGAAGACCTATTCATATTCAGGTTTTGTTTGCCTTTACCGTTAATAATAAAGTGAGTAATACTTAACATTTCATATCGCGCAAGAACAAACAGCTAATTTTTAATCAAATTCACATATGTATAGCTCATCTGCATGTTTAGTTTATTCTTTGTTTTTTTTTTTTTGTTTTGTTTTTTATGTCCGGGTATTTAAATTGAAATGACTACCTAGGTTATCTCAGTTGACTAAAAACCGTTTAAACGTGATGATGAGTTTAGTTCGGTTAACGGATGTTGATTTTTATTAAGTTTTTTAGCTGTTAAGGACTTTTCTGTGATTGAAACTGATTTAAAAGCGTGTTCGTGATAAATACGAGTGAGAATTAATTTATTGAATGAGAAATAAAACAAAAATGACATAATATTTGGAACGTTTTTAAAATAGTTAAACAGTTCTTGTGGATTTATTAAGTGCATGAGAAACCGAATTTGGAATTAAAATTATTGTGCTCACACGTTGATGAAAAATGGGATTACGAGCGCTAATTATTGTGGTGAGTGGTTTAATGCAACGCGAAATTTGATAATAAAAATGCTGTGCAATCCAACCAGGAATATAACATTTAAATGAAGGAATATAACTCAAAAATTGCCTAATGTGTATTGGCGAAGAATAAAATAATAAATAATTAACAATCTGGGAAGTGTTTGGTTAAAAACTGAAAAAATCAACTGATTTAATGTTTAGACGGGAGAAGAGTGGAAAATATCAATAAGCAATCATATTTTTGCTAATAAATTAACATCAGTTATTGATTAAATTGAACTAATGTCAAAATATAAGTGAAGGGGGTAATTTGGACCACAGGCATTTCTGCAAATGCTTCTGTATAATCAGCCAGCCAGTTGTAGGTTACAGAATCTGATGTTTCCTAGTGTGCATTTTAAAAAGAAATGATTCAAAAACATTATTTACTGTTGAAATAAATGAAAAGCTTCAGCAAAAACATCACCGTCCAAAAATTTCATTCAAATTTACGGAGTCTTACTTCTTCCGCTTCAATTTCTTTGCTCGTTTCCTAATTAAATCAGTGACCTTGAAAAGTGAAAGCAGAAACTAGTAAGAAATAGACTCTTCGACATTGAGTATATAAAAATAGTGAATTTATATCCAAAGCCCATGCTATTCCCAGCCCCTTCCGATGTGTGTTCATATTACCCTATCCAGAGCATAGATTTAAAAAGAAAGTCAACTCACAAGACAGTTGAAGACTTCTTACAGTACTTTTCATACAACACTCCTTTGCCTTCAAACTATTTACTACTTATGAACTAGTAAATAAATAAGCAAGGTGCCTCAGAGCATAAGTCTCAGCAAAGCATTCGTGGGAACTATACAATTTGGCCGATCCCGACTGCTAATTGAGAAATCACTTTTCACGTCGGTAAAATTATACACTCGAAGGATGAATCAAGTGGATAATTCTGAGATTGCAATCTCGAACTCCTACGTAAAAGGCATTCATGCTAACCATTACAACCCGGGCGTGGTAAAGGAAACACACCCTAAAAATAATAAATAGTTGAACCTGTTTCACATAATTCCGAAAAAGGTTCCTGCCTAAATCTCCGCAAATTTCAAAGTTTTCGCAAAAAGAAAAATCACTTTTGAACTCAACAGCATTTATAGAAATGAGAATAGATGGTGGTTCATAAAACCCAAATAGCTCAAGTTTAGGCACCAATGTACATTGTACATTGTACTGTACACCTACTTCTCCACTCTTCTTCATAAATGCGAGAGTTAATTTTGTTGCACTAAAAATAAGGTACTATGTTACTAGGGATGGCCAATTAGTGTCAGAAAATAAAATTAGGAACACTTTTTTCGGCACAAAAGCACTTTGCTTTTCGGCTTTTAACACGATAGGTACACATTATCTTACGTCCTGGACGACCTAATCATACGAGTTCTTGAGGCCTTCAAAATAAGCGGTTGTTTTGGCAATGGCCTCTGCATTCAGCCTAAATATCTTAACTCTAGAGTCTAGAGTCTTGAGTCAAGACCATTTCTCCATATTTTTAAACAAGACAGTCGCAGGGGGTTAAACTGGATAATGTGCTTAATGAAGAAGAAGCTCGTAGTTTAACTCGTGTCCTTTTGTAAAAGAACTTTCTTTCTTTGCCAAAAGTGATCCAGCAGCTGACAGATGTGACTCTGGCGGTGATTGTTTCGCCCTTTCCGAGATTCGATGGATATAAAACCGCTAGTATCCAACAAAAAAAAAACTGTTACCATGACCTTGTTGTTGACAAGCCCACCTTAGCCTCTAGCTTTGATTCACTAGAAAAAGTTCACTGTTTTGACTTTTCGTTCCCTTCCTGGTTTATTTTGGTGAATTCTGGTTTCATCTTCGGCTATGAAACAGCTCAAAAAATCTCTCCCATTTATCTGGAACATCGCCAAGCACACATTTGAAATTGACAAACGATAGCGTTTTTGACCCGATTGTGTGCAAACGTGGCATCACTTCCTGTTTTTTGTTCTTTTTGTGTCAAAACCACTTAATCGCTATGTGATAAAAGTGTGACCTTTTCTCGTCTCTCGCACTTTCAGTCGCCGTTTTCACAGTATCAAACCATTGAATTTATCGACCACTTCTAGAACGGCGACTTCAATTGGTCGTCACTTGTTCTTGAACAACCGCACTGACGTTGTATAAGCCAAAACTGAAAGAATTGATTTTGTTTGGTTGGTGTTATGGTTTTTCTCGAAAAAAAAGATATAGTATTTGATGAGAACTTCAAATTCGCTTTATTCCATTTTAACGAAAACGTCAACGAGACGTCAGTGTAAATAAATAAAATGGCTGCTTCAACAAAACTATTTAACAGCTCGTTTTGAAAATTAGGGAGTGTGAAGAGATGATTCTTCACAAATAAATTTAAGAAAGACGATGTAATTTGTGTTTATTTTCAGAGATTTATTGAAACAAATACCTCCCCCTCTCCCCAAAGGGTGCTATTTCAGATTATGGCCAAGAATTACAATTCAAATTAGGGTTTTCCATTATATTTTCAAAATTATTCCGGGCTCCAAAAATTTCAAGCCGAAAGGCCCAATTTTCGACAACTTTCAACCCTTTACAATAAAAGAGACTGCCAAGTTCACAATGTATACAGCTTCCCACGTCAAGTATAAAAGTCAAAAAGTAAACGTCATGTATAAAAGTAATAAAGTACATTTGTTTTCATCCTTTTCGCAGCTTCCAAGGTTCTTAAGAGAAAGTAATAATATGCACCATAATCTAATTATAATCCAAAAAATGTTAATTTTAACAATAAACGAAAATGACATTGTCCCAATTAAAACGAGTCATAAAAATAAATTCGCAAACAAAAAATATGTTTGCCGAAGCCCGTAAGCCGTAAATAACTAAGAATCAAAAACACGTTTCGTTTATTGCATCGGTTGTTGCAGTAAATAAATTAACAGCTAAGCCAATTTTAATTTTTCAGTATTCTGGACATGGTATTACCATTTGGGAGGTTTCAATGATCACGTCTTATCCGACGATTGCCGTCGGAATGGCAGCTGTTACGCTTTTTTTTTTTTTTTTATTATTATATCCAAAGAGATTATAGCTCAAGAAATTGAAGTATTCAATTTAATTAAAAAACACAAACATTTTTAATTAAAAGAGTGTCACTAACCTTACATGCTCCTGAAAATTCGTCAATGCATGTAACACATGAATACAAGTTTGAGTCTTCTTTATTTATAAAAGTTTATTGAAAGTTATTTATTGGATTAAATGCTACTTAGTCGAAAAACTCTATTTATAAAATACACTGCCAACCACTAGGATGAGGCCACAAATCTTGCAATCGATTTTCGCTTTTTATACCTTGTGGAAGTTTTGTACCCGGAAAAGTTTATTACCAGTTAATCGCTACGTATTTCCCCAAAACAAATTCATGAAATTAAAAGGTTAATTCAAAACTACCGTTGGAATTTCCCAAGATCAATTAATGAACTACTGAAAATAGGTTTAAAAAGGTGCTCCACTAAGATGAGGCCACATGCAAAATTTTAGAAAAAAACAAAAAAAAAAAAATGAGTGAAATGTTTACATTTAATGGTTAAATAATATTTATTAATAACTTTTTTTACATTAATAATGAGTATGTCCGCCATTTTTGAATATAACCTCTATTAGACGGTTTCGAATAGAATTATACTGTTTTTTTAAATAATCATATGAAATTTTGGCCCGGGCACTACGAATAGCATCAGTTAAGGTTTCCTTGTCTTCAAATTGTCTGCCACCTTCATCAACTTTACGAGAAAACATGACCAAAAGTTTTCAATAATGTTTAAGTCCGGTAAATATGGCGGCCATGACAAAAGTTCCACGTCTTCTGATTGAATCCAGCCTGGCAACCCTGCTAGTGTGGATGGGGGCATTGTCTTGTTGAAAAATCCAAGTCAGAGGTCCAAAAATGTTTTTAATTTTTGGAAATGACCGTTCCAGCAAACATTTGTAGCTATTTTCGTTCAAAGTTGTGAACAAAAACTCCAACTCCAATTCTACTGTTCGTGCCATAGTTGGTAATAGCTCCCCACACCATTACACCTGATGTACGGCTATAATGTCTTGGCAATATAAGCTCATCCTTTATAATATCATGGAAATAAAAGTTGTAACCATTAGGACCGTCAAGGTTAAACTTTTTTTATCCGAAAAGACAACGCGTTTCCATTCATTGCTCCAATCAACATGCTGCCTTGCAAAGTCCATACGATGCTCCTTGTGTACTGGCTTCAAAACAGGTTTCTTTTTTAGTTTCCTCCTTTGAATAGTATCACTTTTTTGTATTATTCTTCGAACCATTGTTATGCTGGCTGAAACTCCGCTTTTGGCCTTTATCATAGTCGCTGGTAGAGTGGAATTTGAGGCAAGTCGTAGAATCAACCGATTTTCTCTTGGTGTTGTGGCTTTCCCGTGCGTCCTTTTTGATTTTTGCCATAGATTTGTGGATCAGCATGATAATTGTTTACAACTGTCTTGCTCCTGTTAAGTCTCCTTGCTATTGTTTCGAATTAACCCTTTAATTTTATGAATTTGTTTTGGGAAAATACGTATCTATTAACTGTTAATAAACTTTTCCGGGTACAAAACTTCCACCAGGTATAAAAAGCGAAAATCGATCGCAAAATTTGTGGCCTCATCCTAGTGGTTGGCAGTGTATAATCTTCTTAAGTGCTGAATAAAGTAGAACCCGTTTGAATGCCGATTTTATTCTGTTTGAAGGTGTTTTATTCTCGAAACGTTAACGTACTCAAATAAAATTTTGATAAAGAGATGCCATCCATTCAACAGAAGAAAATCATGTCAATAACTTCTTAGTGTTAATTTAACACATTTTCATATCATTCGAAGGTTATTGAAAACGAATAAATGAGCTTGATTTTGACGATGCGGTGCTTTCACTTTCAGTTCTGTCCAAGTATCATCATAACCTACCAGAACGAAATCTTCTCAAATTTGTACGAAATGTAAAATGCTTGTGTTTTGGGTTGATCGTAGCTTTCTTCGGCCATATTATGATATGATGAATCAGATAATTATGGGTTCATGATTGTGACTGGATTTTCTGAACACAAGGAATTGCCAAGTTTACCGAGAGTAAAACTGCAATGAAAAATCAATAATATAGCCATTGCGTTGGAAACCGGTAGGACCCCTCCTTTTGTCACAGTAATGGCTATAAAATACAATAAACTTACGATTTTTTTTTAAATTTTTTTTGTTGTCACACCCTTTTTTAAGAATAAAATTATTAATGGCTTAAAAATTAAATAAAGTTGAAAGGCCAATATTTTTTACGGTTTTCTGAAGCTGTTTGCTATGAGATGGTGAGGAGCAGCTAATACTGTGAACGCGATGCCAGCCACTGTTTGATCCTGCTACTGCCAGCCGCTGGGAAGCGGCTGTTAAGCAGTCCTGTGTGACCCGTGATTAAAAATAAGTTTTTGGTAAAGAACAAAAGACATATTTCAAGTATATCACAGTATTGAAGCAGCTGGTGAGAGTACTCAAAGATAACTCAAAATGTCATTTATGTCAAGCGTTTAAAAAAGCCAAAAAAATATCTTCTATCTATATCTATATCTATCTATACATTTAATAAAAACGTATCAGTTTGTTTGTTTGTGCACGCTAATCTCAGAAACAGCTTATCCTATCTAGATGGGGTTTTCAGTAATATATTGTGGTAATCTTCACTTAACATTTAGTTTTTATTTCATGTCAATCGGTTGATAAATAAAATGCCAATTCTTGCGGACGAAGTCGCTGGCACACCTAGTTTAACATAAAAACTCATAACTAATCAAATTAAATAGAAATCGTTACAGCCGTTGTCGGGGTAAGAGCTACAACTGCTATTTGGGAAGTACTCGTTTGAACTGTTTAGTTAGCCTAAAAGGAAAAAGTCAGTTTTTTTCTCTAGTAAACTCAAAAAACTGTTCGTAGTTCGAAAGAATTCGGTTCAGCTGTTAAATGTTCGCCCAACCGACCAACCGACTCGACGGACGGAAACGTCATTTTCAAAAAAACTACACTACTACATAGGTATACTATTCAATACTATACTTGTCACAAATTTTATATATATATTTTTGTTTGCCACCCATCTTCACTCTAACTATTTACTTACTTACTTACTACGGTGGCCAGCTCCAGGGCTTCTTTTTGTCTCAGACATTCTATCTTTAGTAACCTCTTGTCTGAAAAATCCAATCAATTAAACTGTTTTTCTGACGACTATACTCTCAGTTTTTCTTGTGCTGTCTTTTGTAATTTAAGATTAACGGACCCCTCCCCCTTTGGCACTATGAAAAAAGAAAAGAAAACGAAAACCTGTCAGTAATTGGTATGTGTGTGAACGACGATCTTCGTTGAAGCGGTCCCATATTTCAAGTCGCCAATAACGCTACGAATTTCTAAGGATTCTTGATCTGTTTCCCCCTCTTATTTGGCTACATATTATAAGGCCTACATACTCCCAAACTAGAGTAGTAATTCCCAATTTTGGGCAGGTGCTCTTCAAATATCATTGTGCCATTGATAGGTGATAGTTCAATATATACAGGTTGTCTTTGTCTTTTTTATCGTTAGTTATACCAACAGTGCTTTAGTAAACAAGCCAGCTGCATTCCCCCCCTCAAACAATTTAACCGGAACTACCGTTTTGCAAGGAATGTTCATCAGTTCTCCCTTCAATCCAATTTCGGTCGTACAGTTTAGTACATATGTTCATATCTGAGCTTCTCAACCAGGATGTGGAATGTTTTACCTAGCTCAATTTTCCTCACGCATTACAAAGTAGAGCAATTCAAAAATAATGTGCATCGATATCTCCTTTCCTTTCTTCCTTACACCCGTACTGTGTTTTTCAGCATTATAAGGGTAGTCATAATACCTTGATGTTCGCGTGAATCATACATGTATATGAAAGCAGCACGGTGTGAACCGGGCTTCAACCCTATACGTCTACCGAAGCAAACTTTTCTAAAACAATTTCGATTTTGGGCAAACTTTGCACCCTTATGTCGTTTTCCAAAAACCAAATCGGGAGTGAGATGGAGAGTTGAAGTGTCAGCTTTGACATTTCTAGTATAGCTTATCTGTCAAAAAACCACTCCAACTCTCCAAATCACTCCCGATTTCATTTGGGAGTGATATTTTGGAAAACGACATTAATTGGTTGTGGCAGACGTGATTTCCCTACCTTACTCTTCTCTCTCTCTTTCTTTTTCCCTTTGTGATTTCCTTTCTCTTTCCTTTACTCTTTCTTTCTCTCTATCCTTTTCTTTCCTTCTCTGTTTGTGTTTCTCTATCTCCCTCTATCATTTCCATCTCTTTCTTTCTCTATCCCTACCTCTCTTTCTTCCCAAAATTTAAAAAAAAAACTGCATGGCTATATTTATGTTATGACATAACTAATGTCGCTTTCCATTGGTTTCACTCGAGGAAGCACTCATTTGAAAAACTAATGGAACACCTAAAATTGTTTCTATTCAGTTTAACGCGATTTCCTTTGTGTGAGTGAAACACCTATGGCACTTATAAAATATTCCTTGAAGAATCTTTTCTTTTTGACATTTGAGTAACATGTGTTAGTGCTTCTGAGTCGATTCTCACTTCAAATCGAGAATAGGCTGTCACTCCTCAGAATCATGAAAAGCGATCTTTTTGCACCAATGGAACGGTTTGAGAATGCTTCAGGACGCTCTTGGACGGTTCTTTTCGTCCAATGGAAAGTGACATAAGTGTAAAGGTTCTAGTATTCACTCCTATGTCACTTTCCATTGGACGAAAAGAACCGTCCAGGAGCGTCCAGTAGCATTCTCAAACTGTTCCATTTGTGCTAAAAGATCGCTTCTCACGATTCTGAGGAGTGACAGCCGCTTCTCGATTTGAAGTGAGAATCGACTCAAGAAGCACTAACACATGTTACTCAAATGTCAAAAAAAAAATTTTCTTCAAGGAATATTTTTTAAGAGCCATAGGTGTTTCACTCACACAAAGGAAATCGCGTTAAACTGAATAGAAACAATTTTAGGTGTTCCATTAGTTTTTCAAATGAGTGCTTCCTCGAGTGAAACCAATGGAAAGCGCCATTAATATATTTGGAGGTACAGGATTGCCAACTACACATTAATTATGAAAATTGAATTAAATTACGCAAAATATTGAATAAATTAAATTTAATATTCCAAAGGTTTCAAGTGAATATCTTAGAATGCCATTCTTTTGCAATTGCTAATACATATATGCTTTATAAATTTAATCAAAATCGTTGGATCCGTATAGGTTTCACTCACACAAAGTGAGTGCTTCTCCGAGTAAGACCAATAAAAAGCGACATAAGGGAGTGCAAATGAGTGGAGATGGAATAGAATCCCTCAACTCTCATACGTTCTTAGGTTTTTGTTCTTTGCTACTTACCTAAGCAAGTAATGGAGGGCTTAACTTCCGCTATAGACTGATCACTCCAAGAGCAAAATGTAGTGTGAACAAGGGCTGCTAATTTAAAATTATGAAATTGGATTTGAATTGATAAGATACATTCATATTTGTGAAAGTATGAATGTATATTAACGCATCAAACCATCCCGGACACTGCTCAAAACAAATAACTATAAATTGTAAGTCATATAAAATGTACATACGATTAATTTTGTATTAATTTAAAAAGCAAAAATCACTCATTTTTATTCAATTTTCTCAATGGTTTTTGAAAATAATCGAATTCATAAGAAAACATGGCCTCCACCTTCGGATAGTCATGTTCGGCATCTAATTATAAATATTTTCATTTCTGCCTGGTGTCACAGTGTTATTTTGTCTCAAAAGGTGTTGTTACGAATCATTCAAATTCGTCGGTTATTTTTGTAAGCTTCCTGTTTGCAATAATCAAATCTTGTTCTGATAAAAAAGCCTGCCATTTCCGTATAAAGAACAAAATGCCGAATTGAAGAATTAAATAAATTAATTAAATAAAGTGAATCTTCAAAAAATAAAAGAATAAAATTTAACCCTGCACTTGCTGAGTTAAGTTATTTATTGGCCATCAAAAGAAATTCCTCAAATTATGTCTGTAGTCAGTTGTGATAGTGATTGCCCCGATTTCGAAGTGTACAAGGTTTGTAATGCACTCAGGTTACATATGCCCACGCGTTTGTTCATTTATTAAAAGATTAACATACAAAAGTTGTAGCTGGTGGAACTCTTGAGGAAGAGGAGATCTAGTTCTACCCGATTCCCTCCAATCTACGAGAATGTTCCATGATTTAACACACTTTGCGAGCTATTCTTTGTTTTTCTCTTAACTCAGTCATGGCTGTCATGACGTTTTCGATCATAGCGACCGACATATGCACGTATGTCTATAAATAGTTCCGAGAATTTCCGGAAATGTTAAAATCTGACTGAAATGTATACATGTGTAGATTCATTTATTACCACAGGTTAAACATCACGTTATGGAAATGAATTATGTATGTACCACGCCTATTTTATTTATTGATTTCAGAAAACTCAAAAACCCGAACAAATTCTAAACTTTTTGATGTTTAATTTACATTTAATTTATTTATGGTAAGCAGGTCTGCCTGTTACGTGGGAGTTCGAATCTCAGAAATATCAGAAAAAATGATTCACACGAGTATCGAATTTAACGAGGAGTTGACAATAAATCTAAGACTAATTGACTCTTCGAAATCGGCATAACATTGATGGTCCTTCAAATGCGCTAGGCACTGACTTTTCCATAGCTTTGTTGTACCACCCATGTTTTTTTGCCTGTCAAAATTTCAGTTGAAAAGTGTCTGGTAAGGCATATAAACTCCTAACTTTAAAAAAAGACTTCTTCATCCTCATCTATCTGAACACCACTTCTCAAAAGCGTTCGAATCAATTCACCACAAGATTCTTTACCGTAAGTTCATCTTTTTCAACTTTGTACCTAGGTACTTGAATATTGTCTTGACATTTTTCTTGATCATCAGTCAAAACATTTTTGATTTTGTTGCAGTAGTAAAAGGTTATGTCTCCAGTCTTCGAGACATATGCTTCTTTTCTTTGCAGAGACACAATGTAATTTGTTCATATAATCTCGACGGTATAGCGGTTTCTTTAGCCTTTCTGTCATTAAAAACGACAAAAAACATCCCAAACAATAAAAACAAGAGTTTTGCTTCGTCGTTTCGACGAACATACTTGTAAAAAGTACGAAAATTCATTGATCGCAGGATACCATACGTCGCGTCGCTCACTGGTAGAATTTCACACCAACTGATGTTGTACGAAGTAACAGTTAAAGAGAATGAATTGTTGAAGAGAAATTATTAAAAATAAAAGAGGTGTTCGTCGATTTGACGAGGAATAAGAATAACCATTTAGGGTTAAGTTTAACGGAACTGCAGTGAAGCCAGTGAGTAACAAAAGCAAAGCAGTTATTTGCAACATTTTTCGACATTACCTATAACTTTTTAGAATCAACAACTGTCAATTTTAACATACTTCCTTGGTCCCCACATGTCGATTCGAAAACAGCTAAGGCACTGTCAGTCTTCTGACAACGTGAGGAAGCTTTCGGCAAGACATGGAGTCTATCATCGATATTTGTGCACGCACACAAAACAGCCCACAAACCACGCCTTTTTGTGAGGTATTAATTAGCTGTACGTTACAGCATCTTCACGGATCGTTCCAAAACCATAATGGAGGATCTGACGCTGGTTCCTTTGTGGATAGCGATGACATACGACGGCTCGCCTCATTAGATACATAAGCGTCCGTCTTCAAAGCGAGAACATACGTTTTCCAAAAGGCTTTAAGCTAGGTTACGAAGAATAGCTGAATGGGAAGAAGTAATTGTCTCTGCAGCGAGAGCCAAGCTATGCTTACTACCCAATTCTCTAACTACTTAAAATGTGAGCCAGGAATGCAGGTACTTACTGAATGCTGTCGGAAGACGGTATAACTGGAAGAGGATCTCCCAATGAACTTGCAAGATCTCAGACAGGACCCTAACCTGTCACGGTCCTCAGTGAAAGCTTAAATCAACGATTTATGTCTCTCAAAGAGCACAACCATAGATGGCATGGCATTGATTGTATGTAGACAGACCAAAAGTGCCTATGCTCTCTAACGTTAGCAAGAAAATTGTCACATTTTTGCTTACTGTTTAGAGCTCGTTGCCTTTTCCAATAGACACTTATATTTTACCAAACACACAAATTGCTAACCTCCTTATCATGGCAGCGTCTTCTGGTTTTTCTCCGAACATCTGGAAAGCTATGACAAAAGAAAGCTATCTGGTAGTGCAATTGAACGGTATTTAGGTCTGAGTGTGCTCCGGTTAGCACTTTAAAAACCTCCGATGGATTAAAAATGCGATTTTAAAGTTTCAAACTTTTACCAGAGATCACATTCATAATACCAACTTGATCCTTTCCTCTGGAGTCTAAGTTCAACAAATTAACTTAACTAAAACCTACATTGAATAATTTCCTTAGTAGTATAGTATAGATTGTGAGCAATCAATACGAAAGCCTTTGTCAGACCTCTAAAGAGAGCCATAGTAGGGGTCTTCGAATAAAAGATTTCTACAAAGATTTCATCGGATTTTTGTTCCATTGTTAAGACGTTAGTCGTTAAACGGAAACCACAGCTACAGTTGTATAACCATATTCAGTTCATAAAATTCTCCGTGACTAATTCACACATTTGTGGCTGTATGTTGTCCTTAATTTTACAAATTCCATTTTTTCGATCTTGAATGAGAAACTGACACAGACTCCATTAGTCACAAAGCTAAAACGGGCAACAGCTAAATAAGAGCCCTGTGCAAGTTTTACACAGAGCGTCCTTTTCTAATGTAGTCCAAAACCAACAAAGAGGATTTTTCCACGTGTATAACCACTGTAAAGGAAATTTTTTTAGAGGTTTAGAACTTCGGATTGAAATGAAACACAAGAAAAATGCTTTGTTGAAAGGATAATTTTATGCCATTAATGTTTGAATATGATTTCGGGCATGTGGCTGCCGCGGCTGCTTCAAATAAAGCCACGTCTAAAGGTCCAATTTTCAACCACTTTTTCGAGCATTTGAGGCTGTATGTCGGCAATAATGCCACGAATGTTCGCTTCCCAACCCCCACCCCCCTAACTTTTTTGTTTTGTTGACATAGACGAG
Source organism: Melanostoma scalare (assembly GCA_949752695.1). NCBI lineage: Eukaryota > Metazoa > Arthropoda > Insecta > Diptera > Syrphidae > Melanostoma > Melanostoma scalare. Next base: position 63,833,010 of record OX456985.1, read on the forward strand.
AGACTTCACATATCCCCAAAGAAAATAATCCAATGGTGTCAAATCCAAGATCGTGTGTTTTGGTGGCCAATTGACAGGTCCATTCCGCGAAATTATGCGCTCATCGAATGTTTCCTTCAATAAATTGATTGTGACGTGCGCTGTGTGGCATGTAAAGCCGTCTTGCTGGACCCACATCTCATCCACATTCATGTCATCCAATTCGGGAACAAAGTAGTCGGTTATCATGACTCTATACTGGTTTCTTTAACCGTAACTGGCTCGCCAACATCATTTCGGAAGAAGTATGCCCCACTGACTCCACCAGCCCATAGAGCACACCAAAAAGTCAGTTTTTGTGGATGTAATCCTCCCAATATACTCATGTGGATTCCCTTTACTCCAAATGCTGCAATTTTGCTTGTTGACGTAACCATTCAACCAAAAATAAGCCTCATCACTGAACAAAATTTTGCGATGAAAATCAGCATTGAGATCAATCTCATTTTCGGCACATACACCAAAATCACGACGCATTGCATGACCTCGCGGCTTTAATTCTTACACATGCTGGATCTTGTAAGGTAATAAGCGCAATATCTAATGGTATTGAATTGGCAAGCCCTCCAATAGTAAATTCATTACAATGAAAAGTGTTTTCTCGATGTGCCCCTCTCTTTCCTTTTCAAAGGCATGTTTATGAGAATTGCGTTAAGCCCTGTGGTTCTCGGCTCTGTTGTGTCAACCTGTGTGTAAATTTGATAATTCTGTTTGATTGATTTCCAATCAAATTTTAAATCACTTTGATGTATTTAAAGTACCAATCAGTATAAACACGACGCTGTTGCCGGTTTGTAGGTTTGAGCTCTTCTGTTATCTGATTTTGTAAAAGCCTTAAGACCTTAAGGGCTAACCCAAGCCAACGCGATCTGCAGTTGCCTTTTGACAAATTCAGCTGTCAAATGGTGTTTAAATCGTGCTATATGAGAGTAGGTTTGTTCGTTGAAGCCCTAGGGCCACCCTGGGGCCGCCATAAAGCGTTTTTTGAGAAACCCAAAGTCGCCCTGAATGTCAAAATGAGTGTTTTTTGAGCCCTAGGGTTAACCTAGTTTTTTTTTTTTTTTTATAATAAGCGCGCACATCAAGGGGTTATGACTACCCTTATAATGTTATAAACACAGTGCGAGCATTTAGGAAAATAGGAGAGGATTTGAAAGGAGAAATTTTAATGACAGGGATGTGTGGTGATTTGTGGTTTAGAGTTTTTAGAGGACTGGAAAACCCAGGTTTTTTTGACAACTCATAGGGTTGTCAAGAAAATCTGGGTCAACCTGGGGAAAGTTCAACGAACAGACCTAGTGTCTACAATTAATGACTGAATCGGCAAGAACGATACCGGGTTATCGTGCACTTACAGTTGTTGCGACATGGAATCCTGCAGCGTATCTGCCGCGGCTGGAAAAGCGCTTTGGTTTGTGAGAAATCAAAGAAATTCGGCGTCGTAGCATTTGTTCAACCACCAATTTCAATTATCCACGACAAATAAACTGACACAGAGTTTTCATCAACACTGTTGACGTGAACCAGTGCTATTTTCATATCACAGCGCAGCTTTAAAATAAGAAAAGTGCTTCACGAAAAACTGCTTTAGTTTTGCACAATGTGACCATGGAATATTCACCATTGTTGTATTAAATTTTTCGCTCAACTTCGTTTAACAGCGCAGTTTTTGCTAGTCATCTGTCAAGCTGTGACAGTTTGAATTTTGTAAAAATGGCGGGCTTTTCAAAATGAAACCCTTTACTGTAAGACTCAATACTAGCTTGTATAACCTAAGTGTAGCAACCTCAATTCTCAATTGACTTAAGGCACGGCCACGTACTGAACTGTTGTAAAATTAGAACAAAATCGAAAACTAAGCCACATCGCTCTGCAACTCAACTTTTAATATTATTCGTAGGTACGTCGTTGTGCCCTTACCCAAAGGGAAACCAAACTGAATTTTTAAAAATTTGTTTGTTTTGGTTTAAAATCAAAAGTTCAAAAGTTTCAAAAAAAAAAAGTAGCAGCAAATGCAATAGCTTCTTTTTATAAGAACTTAGTAAGTAGGTACATATCAACCTTTGGATCGCATTTTTAAAATTTCCAGTGTCAACCGAACAGTTTGAGAACAAAAGTATTAAAAGACAGTAGACAGACAATGCTTACTTCGTTTTTAGTACCTATCGATATTCTGGCTTTTATAAGAGTGCCAAGCAAAATCGTGTCAAGGGGCCCCAACTCTACATATAGGAAAGAATTTTTTAGATATTTCTTTAGTCAACTTGTTATCTATTTTTCATTTCACTTACGAGTCATTAAAGTCAAACATCAGAGAGGTCACACTGCACATACTTAACAACAAATTCAATAACCTGTCAAAACTAATTACATACGTGAAACAATCGCATACGCAATATAAATCTTGTTCAAGGCCTCCAAAGTGCGCATACCGGTGATATCGTCAGAGAGTGCATGTCAGTCCAATCGTTGGATGAGTAGTAGCTCAGGTATTTCTACGTAAATTTGACACTCAAGCAACAACTATTCCACTTACGACATACCTACGTATACCTACTCTTGAGCTTGAGAGTGATACACAAAATTCCCATTCGATTTATCTTAAATATTAATGAATCATCTGCTTCCGAATCTAATAACATTTATGTCTTCGGAAAACCATCAAAGAGGGGAACAACACCACCCTTGGCGAATGCCGTAACATGTTTCTTTTCGTGTCTTATGACTGTTTGTTTGGTGTTAAACTTTGTTTTGAGAATAATTAATAGGCGAACACTGATCTCAAACCTCAGATTAATGACTCGTTTGAAGCCCTTTTGTGTGGCAGAGAAGAATATGAAATGAAGGTACAATGTTAGTCTTTGAAGTCATTTTTCAAGTTAATTTTCTATGCAAAATATAAATAACTATAAAAATAGATTTTTAGTACCATAGATAAGCCATGAATAAAATTGAATGATTCAAACACTGGGTCTTGTAAATAAAAAAAAAGCAAAAGCTTAAACTTGGATTTTGAAGCAAAAGCTAGGTTTTATGTGAATAAAATTAAGCTTAAGCCAGATAAAAAATGAAGACTTCAAGTAACTGCTATTTTGAATGAGCAAACGCTTAGATCATGTAACCTTAGCTCGTTTTTCCGGCTTAAGCTTCAATTCGTGTTAGTAAAAATTAATTTAGCTTTGGTATTGAAGCAATGTCATCATAAGGTTGCTGCACCCTTGTCTAGAAGGTTTCGAACAGTATTTATTTTTATAATTTTCTTCGGCTCTTATACGCGTATAGAACAACGGTTGGAAAATGCATACTTCTGTTTTTTATCCATTTTAAAAAGAAAATGTGCAGTAGGTTTTTAGTTACTTTTAAGGTGAATCAGCTGAACGTGGAAGAGAACCACTGACGTCTGAGCTGAGGTTGCGGCTGGTTTTGAACTATCTCAGGGAACATGTGCCTTTAGTTTGGTGTTAGGTAAGATGTCAGTGTAGAACGTACTACCTACTGTTTGAATGAATGCTAAGAACGTGTCCAAAAAGATTATGAGCAATGATCTAATTTCTACCAATTTTAAGGAAAACGAGGTTCTTTATACTGCTGTCTCTAAGCCACAAAGATTTCACGATTTTGGATAAGGTTTTTAATTCCTTAATGTGCAAGCACCATGTTATGCAACCAAAGTGCCAACAATTTTGCCACATCAACGAAAGATGTTGCTTGAATTTCGTTTTCATGTCTGTATAAATTATCAGATGTTTCCAAAATCTTGTATAACTGTCGCTTCAAACGGATTCAAGGGATTATTATAGGCTCATTTGTTGAACCCCAGGGGTGGTCTTGCGGCCACCACAAAGCGTTTTTTGAAAAACCTAAACTCGCCCTGAGTGGTACCTGTGATGTGATGGATAGCATGTCCGCCTGTTAATCCAGAGGTTCAAGTTCGAATCCCACCAGAGGCAAAAATGTTTTTTCTACGGGTATCGCCTTTCGCGAGGAATTGGCAAGTCCTCCGTTAGTATTCATTGCCATGAAAAGCGCTTTCTCGATTAGCCGTTCGGAACCGGCAGAAAATAGTAGGTCCCCTCCATTCCCTCACAAGGGATGGTTGTGAGAAATGCGCTAGGCCCAGGGGCTCATCGCTCTGTTGCGCCACCCTATTTATTTATTTATAAACTCGCCCTGAATGTCAAACTGAATGTTTTTTGAGCCCTGGGGTTGACCTGGATTTGCCAAGTTGAGGACTGTCAAATAGCATGTTTTTTTATACAAATGACAGGGATGTGTGGTGATTTTGTGGTCTAGGTTGTTTTCAAAAAAGGGGGGATTAGGGTAAGAAATAACTGTGCCGGTAGCTGGGTCGGCGTTACTTGTAGCGGTCTGAATGTGGTTTAGCTCAAAGAGGTTATAGTTCTTGGACTAGATTATTAGGTTTGAGAACCCTCAGTAAAACATTAGGATTCCACGATAAATTTTAGGGTGTTGTTCAGTAGCAGGCTTAAGATGTCGCCCACTTCGTCAAATTTATTATTCTCTAAAACCTTTTTAAAGCTGAGCTACAGTTAACATAAACTTTACAACCTTATAAAATCTTTCGAGCTAATGAGAACGGTTACATCACAAATGGGTCTACTCACAATATTGCGGTCGCATCGCGTGCGCGTCGCGTCGTAGTCCAGACAAAATAAGCAACAAGAAAAAGATGAAAAAGAAAGCTAACAATAATTCAGAAAGAGTTAAAAAATTGGTACTGGTGTCAAAAGCACAAATCCAAAAACAATGTTAGATTTTCCGCGCAGAGTCAAAAGGTCAAAGGTCAAAGGTCAAAAGTAACGGCTTCCAATTTTTTTTAAATTTATAGGTAAGCGCACCATATATTCTGAGGAATGGATGGGACCTAAAATTTTTGTGCGGTTTCGAGTGGTCAAGTTAGAAAGCACAATTTATCCGGGAGGGTTTCAATTCCTTTTGCAAAACACTCTGGATGTTTCTAGGATTCTAACAACGCACATCTACGAAACAGGTAGACATGTTTACTATTACATTACGGATACTACAATCATTACTTAGATCAACTAATCAACGAACAATTGTGAAAATAAATAAATAGGGTTAAGCGTGACAACAGAAAGCTTGATTGGCCTCGGAGAAAGGCGCCAATATTTGTAGCTGCTACGTTATATTTACTTGTGATTATAGGTACTATAAGGCAAGTTTTGCAATCGAAAAAAATTGAGATAACAATTGAACATGACATTACGATGATAGAGAATATGAAAATAGTGGGTTCTGCAATTCTGTCTTTCAGTCTGTCTGCCTGTCTGTCTGTCCGTCCGTGTATGGATCAACAGCCTGAACCGATATACCGATTTTCTTAAAACTTTGCAGTAAGGGTCTGTAAGGCAGTTTATAGAAAGATTTTTGGAATTGAGTCTCTAGGGGTTGATATTACGGTACCTGCCATACAATAAATATGATCATACTTATTTTTCTTGAAAGCGGCTACTTCGATTTTGAAAAAATTTTGTGTGAAAGATTAATTATGAATTGTCTTTTTTATGATTTAAGAAATTTTTTTAGAAAAAACGGTACCTCCCATAGTACCGTTCTTTTAAAAACCGACTTTCTCGTTAATGGCAGACACGCAATTGACGAAATTTCGGAATTTAGAAGTCGTAGGTTGTTTAAGAATAATTCTATTTCAAAACTTATTTATTAATTTTAAACAAAAAATATGTATTAATTTTTGAAATTTTTATAAACTTAAAAAAAAATTTGATTATTTGAATTTACTTCAAACCTATATTTTTGATTTGTTTAAAATTTTTTATCAAAACAACTTCTGGCAAGATCTCAAACTTTGCCTACTTGACTTTGACAAAACATTTTTTTTCAAAAAGTGAAAAATAAAAAACCGTTTTTTCTTAAAACTGCTCTAACTATTTTGATTAGATTATTAGTGTATATATTTATTAATAACTCCAAAGTATGGCGGTGTCAAATTTTCGCTTGAAACCATTATAGTATTTAATTTCAATATTTTCCGTGATTTAATTCAATATTCATAATTAATGTATAGGTATAGTTGGCAGTCCTGTACCACCAAATATATTATGAACAGCGAATATCAAAACCTTTTACTTAACCTTAAAATCTAGATATCGTATTAAGCACACAATCGCAAGTTCGTGAGACCAACTCGTGCCCATTTTTTGTTTTTGATTTGAACATCATTTTCAAAAATTCAATCTTTCACAACTTTCGAAGTCTGTTGCGAAAATTTTATTTGTTTTCCTTTAATAAAATTAGAAAACACAAAACTTGAAATTAATCCGTGGTCGCCCCAAAGCGATTTAAAAAAAAATCTAAACTAGCTTTGAATGTCAGACTGAGTGTTTTTGAGGCATGGGTTTGCCCTCAACTAGCGCTGAAGTAGTAGGTCATCCCCATTGCATTTTTTACATTATTATTATTTACGAGTATACTCGTCCTTGGCAGCGAATGGGTTTTAAGGTCAAATAACATGTATTTTTCTACAAATGACAGGGATGTGTGGTGATTTCGTGCTTTAGCTTTTTTGGGACCGAAAACTTTTTTTTTTGACATTTTATAGGTTTGCCAAGGAAACCTGGGTCAACACTAGGTAAAGTTCAACGAACGTATCAAAATAACAGGTTGCTTAGGGTGACCCAGTCACAATAGGTACTTGGTTGATAGTTGAGTTCAGGGACTTGTTTTGCTGGTTTTGTTATACGTGAAATTGAAAATGGTCGCCAGAGATCGGAAGTCAGTTTCTTATTCCCACCGGCCACCGAGGAAAAACGTCATTCGTTTACGAAAACGAGTTGAACCGTTCCCACCAGTTTTTGTTGCAAGTTTCGCCCACTTTTCCACAATTTCTTTTTTGTCACTGCAAAATAAAGAGATTGAGTAGAACACAAATTATTTCATAACATTTGCTATGACAGCTGTTTTGCGTGAACGACTTTAGCGTTTTGAGCCCTAGGGTTGACCTAGGTTTTCCATCAACTCGCCCTAGGTTTTTGCTGTGGCGATTTGAGGGCTGTCAAATGCCATGTGTTTTTATTCAAATGACAGGGATATGTGGTGATTTTTTTGGCTAAGCGTTTTTTGAGGACTGGAAAGCCCAGGTTTTTTTGACAACTCATAAAGTTGTAAAGAAAACCTGGATCAACCCTGGGTAAAGTTCAACAAAAAAACCAAATAAACGAGTTGAAAACACCTCGTTTTTGAAAACATGTCGCTTAAGAAAAATTTATGGGAAAACTTCAGGCGGATAAGAGAGGGTAGAGCCGATTTCTCTCAGGCTATAACACACCTCCATAAGACATGATCGTTAACGGATCAGAGAGATCAAGTCCCACGCCAAACGGCGAGCCAGAAAGAACAAGATGAAAACAACAGCCTGTTGCAATTTCTTCTAGACGTTCAATGTTCTTTGACAAAAATCAATGGAGGAGTTTTTTGCCAATTATAACGTTGATGAAAAATTGTCAAAATTGAAAACATTTCGTAATTTTTCAAGCCTTTGCAATGAGAAAAACATTAATGTACGCATAAAAAATAAAGAGGAAGAGAAGGACGGGATGTTATCCTGCCATTTAGGCTGGGAACAGGACATCCTATATTAAAAACAATGGCTGCACCCACATGGTCGCTTATACCATTCTTAGTAAACATGAAACAAATTGCATTGTGTTCCTTTTACATTAAGCTACACATGTGTAGGTATTTAAAAATTAGATTTTTAAACTTTAAACTTAAGAATAGGAATAATAAGTTATAGTTGACTGATTAAATTTGAACATTAATTACTTGATTTAAAATTTAAAGCAAGTCTTCTTTTTTGAAACCAAGCTCTGAGTTTTCTAGTTTCCGGATTTGGGTTCTTATATTTCTTGTAAGCCCGCTGCCCGTATAATGCCAATCCAATATCACAAAGCACTCATTTTAAAATGGGGACAACGCAGACATTTTTTGTTAGCACTTTGCTGTCTGATTTAAAAAGTTTTTCAGCATCCATTCTTTGCTTTGTCAGAAAGTTTTTCCGACTTTATTCGACCATATGAAGTTCATCTTTTTCTTCACATATTATGTCAAAGTGGTGTCTGACACATTCTTTAACAAGCACCCAAATGTGTCTTACCAATTGATTCAATACCAACGAAGCATTCAAGCGAATGACTAACTAAAAACCCAAGGTTGCGTCAAATTATCATAATGCTTATATCAACGTTTATATAAAAAACATGTTTAAACATTTCCCAAATTGATTGTGTTTTATGTAATTATTCAAATACATAAATAAATTTTAAAACAAACCAACCATTTGTTTAAATTTCGTACAGACATCAGTAAAAGTTCTGTTGACGAGCAAGTTTCCAAACAGAAACAAGTTAGGTAAACGGAGATTTTCCGTACAATTTCGGTGAACAAGACTCAAATAAAGATAACACAATTCAGACAAACATCAAGAGTTTATGAATAAATTGTTCTTTTTTTAAATAAAATGACCTCATTTTTATTTATATACTCGTATACATAGGTACTCGCCTTCGTGGGACTTCAAGGAAGTCTCGCAGAAGACTACGCAGAAAGTGTTAAGAACTTAACTTGGGTTTACGACATCAACAATGCAGAAACGTCACAAAATCAAACTTTTATGCTGAACCCTGAGACAGGTATGAGTTGAAGGTGACCTAATTATTGATTTGCTTACAAGGAACTTACTCTTTGTTTCCACAAACAAACACATCCAGGTGCTTTCAGATATCACTTCGACATAAGTGTCGTTGATTCATACAAATTCGAGACGCAAAGTGGGGATGCTGTCACAATGGGATGCTATGGCTGGAAGGATATCAACGAAAACTGGCATGGTACAACTTATGTTGCCGATTCACGTGGCTGGCGCACAGTTCACAACATTAGCTTACCTGTAGATGTGTGGCCCACATATGATATGTCTACAACAAGGACATTTCTCGAGAACTTGCCTCAGTGTATAGTTTTTGCAATTGACAGTGCTCCATTGACTGTGTATGTTTTCACCAATCATCAGCCAAAAGAGTCTGTTCCTGGTCAGACTGGCCAGGCTGATCATGTTCCACATGCATCTGCGCCAGTACACAATTTTGTAGAACAAAGTAAGTAGACGCATCTTTGACTTCTTCCGCAAATGAATCGACATTTTATTTTAATTTTTTTCCAGCTGTTTCCATACCCACGGCGGCTACACGACCGACCGGCGGCATATCTCTCTTTGGTATGTTCCCCTCTCGAATCACTTCTTGGCAAAATAAATTTACGGATTTTCTACAAATTTTCATGTTTCAGGTGTACCTCTAGTGAAAGCAACAGATCCCCCACCAACTGTCCCAACCAATCAGTTCGGTAACAATAAAAAACTTATTTACGAATGCAATACCTGGAATGTTCAATTTCAGGAAGCTCTCCACAAGACAACAAGAACCAACAGTCCACACCAACCTCCAGTTCTTCGAAGCCTACGACGAAAGGTGGCCCCACATTTGCCCAGCGAGGGGGACCTACTCTAGATAAGAGATTTGGTGGACTTGAGACAACATTTGTCTTGAACCCAACGGACACGTTAACACAGTTTTCAGGTTCCATACCAACGCAATCGTCATTCGAATTGTCTTTAAAGAACCCACCACTGATCGTATTGGGAGTGCCACAATCGAGTACTGCCAAGCCTGTGTCATTTGTTCTAGATGGAAAAACAAGCACAGAGTCTAGTTCACAAAAATCCAACCAAACGATTTATGGAAAACTTTCACTGAAACCAACAGCGAAACCAGAGACGTTTGCGTTTGACTTCAATGACCCTTCCAAGTTGCCATTCAATAAACTGCCTTCAGACCAACCAGGTCTAATTATTGTGACTGAACCTCTCAAAAACGAAGGAAATGGACTCGGTAAGCCGTTCAAGCCCATTACAAGTCCTTTGGCAACACAGGTAGAAATAACCTCTGGCGATTCCAAGTCATCATCGAATCGACCGGGATCTGGACTGCAGTCCGGGTCATCGCGAATCGTAAGACCCACGCCCCCTCCGTCGACTGGAGGAAGCACCGGTGGTAAGCTGTTTCAATTCAATGAATATTCTAATACTTATTTCTTACTTTTTAGGCTCTTCAACGACAGGAACTGGTGGCCCTAACAGGTCGGGCTCAGGATCCGGCTCAGGTGGTCCAAATGGCTCAGGTTCAGGCTCTAGCTTAGGAGGTCCAAATGGTTCGGGTTCAGGTTCTGGCCCAGGAGGTCCAAACGGATCAGGCTCTGGCTTAGGAGGTCCAAATGGCTCAGGTTCTGGCTTAGGTGGTCCAAATGGCTCAGGTTCAGGCCTTGGAGGTCCAAACGGACCAGGCTCTGGCTTAGGAGGTCCAAATGGCTCAGGTTCTGGTTTAGGAGGTCCAAATGGCTTAGGTGGTCCAAATGGGTCTGGTTCTGGTCTGGGAGGTCCAAAGGGTTCAGATTCTGGCTTAGGAGGTCCAAATGGTTCTGGTTCAGGTTTTGGCCTTGGAGGTCCAAACGGTTCAGGTTCCGGCCTAGGAGGACCAAATGGCTTGGGCTCAGGTTCTGGCTTAGGAGGTAAAACTGGTTCGGGTTCAGGCTCTGGCAAAGGAGGCCCAACTGGTTCTGGTTCAGGTTCTGGCATTGGAGGCCCAACTGGTTCAGGTTCTGGTTTTGGCTTAGGAGGTCCAACAGGTTCAGGTTCAGGTTTTGGCTTAGGAGGTCCAACAGGTTCAGGTTCAGGTTCTGGACCTGGAGGTCCAATTGGTTCGGGTTCAGGTTCTGGCCCTGGAGGTCCCACTGGCTCTGGTTCAGGTTCTGGCTTAGGAGGTTTAAATAAGTCTGGCTCAGGTTCAGGTTCTGGCCCAGGAGGTCCAACTGGCTCAGGTTTAGGCTCTGGCCCAGGAGGTCCAACTAAGTCAGGCTCAGGTTCAGGTTCTGGCCCTGGAGGTCCAACAGGTTCTGGCTCAGGTTCTGGCCTAGGTGGTTCAACTGGTTCTGGTTCAGGTTTAGGTTCCGGCCCTGGAGGTCCAACTGGTTCGGGTTCAGGCTCTGGTAGAGGAGGTTCAACTAAGCCAGGTTCAGGTTCAGGTTCTGGCCAAGGTGGTTCAACTGGTTCTGGTTCAGGTTCAGGTTCTGGCCTAGGTGGTTCAACTGGTTCTGGTTCAGGTTCAGGTTCTGGCCCTGGTGGTCCAACAGTTTCGGGTTCAGGCTCTAACCAAGGAGGTCCAACTAAGTCAGGTTCAGGTTCAGGTTCTGGCCTAGGTGGTTCAACTGGTTCTGGTACAGGTTCAGGTTCTGGCTCTGGAGGTCAAACTGGTTCAGGTTCAGGATCTGGTCCAGGAGGTCCAACTAAGTCAGGTTCAGGTTCAGGTTCTGGCCTAAGTGGTTCAACTGGTTCTGGTTCAGGTTCAAGTTCAGGCCTAGGTGGTTCAACTGGTTCTGGTTTAGGTTCAGGTTCTAGCCTAGGTGGTTCAACTGGTTCTGGTTCAGGTTTAGGTTCCGGCCCTGGAGGTCCAACTGGTTCAGGTTCAGGATCTGGTCCAGGAGGTCCAACTAAGTCAGGTTCAGGTTCAGGTTCTGGCCTAGGTGGTTCAACTGGTTTTGGTTCTGGTTCAGGTTCAGGCCTAGGAGGTTCAACTGGTTCTGGTTCTGGTTCAGGTTCAGGCCTAGGAGGTTCAACTGGCTCTGGTTCAGGTTCAGGTTCAGGCCTAGGTGGTTCAACTGGTTCTGGTTCTGGTTCAGGTTCTGGCCTAGGTGGTTCAACTGGTTCTGGTTCGGGATCAGGTTCTAGCCAAAGAGGTCAAACTAAGCCAGGTTCAGGTTCAGGTTCTGGCCTAGGAGGTTCAACTGGTTCTGGTTCTGGTTCAGGTTCAGGCCTAGGAGGTTCAACTGGCTCTGGTTCAGGTTCAGGTTCAGGCCTAGGTGGTTCAACTGGTTCTGGTTCTGGTTCAGGTTCTGGCCTAGGTGGTTCAACTGGTTCTGGTTCGGGATCAGGTTCTAGCCAAAGAGGTCAAACTAAGCCAGGTTCAGGTTCAGGTTCTGGCCTAGGTGGTTCAACTGGTTCTGGTTCTGGTTCAGGTTCAGGCCTAGGAGGTTCAACTAATTCAGGCTCAGGCTCAGGCGTTGGCTCAGGAGGTTCAACTAGGCCAGGATCAGGTTTTGGTTCTGGATTAGAAGGTCCAAACAGGTTGGGTTCAGGTTCAGGTTTTGGCTCAGGAGGCTCAACTAAACCAGGTTCAGGTTCTGGTTTCGGGTTGGGCCCTTCATCAGACTCTGGCTCAGGAGGTCCAACCAAGTCAGGTTCAGGTTCAGGTTCTGGTTCAGGCTCTTCATCAGGTTATGGTTCAGGAGGGCCAACCAAGTCAGGTTCTGGTACTGGTTTTGGTTCAGGAGGTTCAACTAAACCAGGTTCAGGTTCAGGTTTTGGCTCAGGCCCATCAGCAGGTTCTAGCTCAAGGGGTCCAACTAAGTTTGGCTCTGGTTCAGGCTCTGGCTCAGGCTTTTCTACGGGTTCTGGCTCAGGAGGCTCAAGTGTAACAGGTTCAGGTTCTGGCTTAGGGCCTTCATCAGGTTCTAACTCAGACGGTCCAAATAGGTCAGGCTTAGGTTCTGGCTCAGGCCTTACATCAGGTTCTGGCTCAGGAGGTCCAACTAAGTCAGGCTCAGATTCTGGCTCAAGCGGTCCAAATAAGCCAGGTTCAGGTTCTGGCTCTGGGGTGTCATCTGGTTCTGGCTTTGGAGGTCCAACCAGCAGCTCTGGTGGTCAAGGGGCTCAATCAACAACAGGCTCACCAGGTGGCGGATACAATAACAATAATGGTGCCCGAACTCCTTCAGGCAGTGGGTCACTTGTGGGAACTTTTGGTTCCACATCTTCTTCGTCACCAACTCAGTCAACTTATGGTCAACTAGCAAGGCCTCTACAAACTCCACAAACAAGCAATAGTCCGGGACTTTCCACCGGATCATCAAGTCTTTCTAACCAAACGCCAACTCAGGCTACATATAATGGCGCCTCAAGCATATCACCCAATCCAATTTCAACGCCACAGAGGCAAACACAAAACGGCATACCAACGAGAAATGACTCCGGTAAGACACCTTCAGACTTGATTGGTTCCAAACCTACTCAGTCAAACCAACCTTCGTCACCAACAATAAATGTTCCATCACCAGTATACGGTGCAAGTCCCATCTCGTCACCTGAAGGTGCACAATATCTTCCACCACCATTCGAAGGTGACGCCTCTCACCTTCCATCGTTCGACAAAGCTGCATTCAGACCTGAAACATCTCGGAAAATTAAAGACTTTGATCGACTACCAACACCTGCAACGAGTAAGTATTTTTACCCTCCCCATTGCGTTTAATATATACCTTATGCATTTTGTGAACAGATCTTGGAGGTAGCTCGCTAACATCACACCTTTCAAGTCCTACGTCAGCCTTTTTACACACCACAACAGAAAGAGAAGAAATGCTTGCTGATCCTAAAAACCCTGGTCAATTCTGTTCCTGTTCTTGCCCACGTTTTTAAAATAAAATGAGCATCAGAATGTTAAATTATTAAGTAAATAAATATTGTTTCTTATTTTTAATGTACATATAACCCGAAAAAATTGTTAAATTAAATAATAAAATAGTAAACCGATGAAAAGGTGTCATGATTTCGCTGAAATTTCTATCTTTGCAATGAGAAAATCGAAAAAAGTGTGTTTGTTTATCTCAGTTTATTTAAAGCTACGAAGTTTTTTGGTATTGTAAAATGAGTGCTTTTATCCAGGGTATCGAAATACAACCTCTAACTATGTTCGTTAGCTGGCTCCAGCTCTTCTTTTCACTGCCCGAATCCTCCTGACTTCTCTACGCCACTGAGGTATGAACTTCAAAAGAACCTCACTCCTCCGTTTGACTGAGGGAGAAGATATTAACCCATTCGCGGTAAGGGAGCGAAAACCATATTTGGCCTTGATTGACACAGAGATTCTAAAGTCAGTAAACGTCATTCAACACTTTTTGATGGTGATGGCGAATGTCATAAGACAACGAAGTTTCTTTTGTTAAGATGATAAGGTAGTTCTTTGGCTTTGTGATTTCCTAAGTCTTTTCGCAAGGCTCTGCAAAAGTGCAATGAAGTTCTTATTTATCAGCAAAAGCCACAAAATAATGTTAAAATCCAACTTCATGCGCCCAAAAAGTCCTGGTAGTAATTGGAAAAATCTTGCAAATGTTAACAAAGACCGCCAATCTCGAAAGATGTTCGCAAAAGTCCACAATAAAGGTCCACAAAAAACTACAAACGCCGCCAAAAACCGTTAAAGCCCTTAATTATCCGACACAAGATAAATCGAAAGTCCGACCTTGAAATCCTTAAACGTCCGCGAAAAAGCGCAACTGTCAGCTAAAGCTAGCATCGATAATAAAAGTGAGCAAGTGTGCGAAAGGCAGCATACGATGAACCACGTCGTGATTGTTTAACGTCTGTAAACGCAAAAGCCCACAAATGTCCACAAAATGGTCAGATGTACCTGTCAGTAAATGTTTACAAATGTCAAAAGAACACTAATGTCCACAAACGTCACAATACAAGAAAAAAGTCGAAACTGTCCGTAGTTGTACGAAAAGAATATGTATTGTAAAGTACACCCAACATTCAAGACAAAATCCCTAAACAAAACCCCAACGGTTGACCGAATCAACAAAGTGGCATCACTATAACTCTCGATGTGATATGTTTTCCTATACAGGGTGTCCTGTAATTCGTTTTACATACTTTGGGATATGATTCTTGGTCATATTCTAAGAAAAAAATTGTTCTACAGTAAAGTCCGTTTCTCAAGTTTGACAATTTAAAAAAAGGCTAACTTTGGTGTACCCTGACCTGTGTTAAATTCGATATCTCTGTCAATACTAATGATAGAGACCTAATCTTAGACTCAATTTTTTGTAGAAATAACAACCTTTAAGACTGCATTTAAATTAAGCTTCCATAGGTTAAGGGTTGCCAGATTTTCAATTTTAAGTGGTGTTCAAATTTTCTTCCCAAAACAAAGTTTTGACTTTGAGGTAATTTTTTTGGAGAAAAGGCCTGATAAACATAGAGTTTCTTTATTTTTTACAGATGAACAAAACAATAATAAAGAAAAAACTCAGCATTAAGTTAGCTCAGAAACCCATACATTTTATGATACTTGGAAAAGTACAAAATGGGAAAAATTTAAAAAAAAGTTTTTGCTTTGAGGTTTGTTTGAATAAAACAATAATATGATCACTTTTAGTAGTTTTTTTTATGTATTTAATACAAATACAATTATAACAAGTGCTCAAAGCGCCCTCCTTCGTTTTGAATCCATGAAAGAGCCCGTTTTTGAATTTCATTGTGGATGTTTGCTTTAAATTTGGGGTATGAATGTTTAATAGGTAAATAAGTCGTATAAAAGAATAAGAAAACAAATTTGTTCATTAGTTTGTCAAATTAAGTCACGATTGCAGTTTGATCAGAGAGTTTTTTGAAATGCTTTCATTTAAGAGAGAAGAATACGCAGACATTTTTTTTCTTATATGAGTTTTTAAATGGAAATTGAAGAAAAGCAAAACAAAGGATACCAGCAACTTTATACTAACTGAAAATCTGGCAACCCTTAGCCTATAGGAGTCAAATTTAAATACAGTTTTAAAGATTACAAGACTACAAGTAAGACAAGAGTTATCGACAGCAAACACCAACAATGAAATCCAAAAACGGGCTCTGGCATGGATTCAAAACGAAGGAGGGCGCTTTGAGCACTTGTTATAATTGTATTTGTATTAAATACATAAAAAAACTACTAAAAGTGATCATATTATTGTTTTATTCAAACAAACCTCAAAGCAAAAACTTTTTTTTATTTTTTTTTAAATTTTTCCCATTTTGTATTTTTCCAAGTATCATAAAATGTATGGGTTTTTGACCTAACTTAATAAGAAGTTTTTTCTTTATTATATTTTTGTTCATCTGTAAAAAATAAAGAAACTTTATGTTTATCAGGCCTTTTCTCCAAAAAAATTACCTCAAAGTCAAAACTTTGTTTTGGGAAGAAAATTTGAACACCACTTAAAATTGAAAATCTGGCAACCCTAAACCTATTGAAGCCTAATTTAAATACAGTCTTAAAGGTTGTTATTTCTACAAAAAATTGAGTCTAAGATTAGGTCTCTATCATCAGTATTGACAGAGATATCGAATTTAACACAGGTCAGGGTACACCAAAGTTAGCCTTTTTTTAAATTGTCAAAAAGTGATGTCAAACTTGAGAAACGGACTTTACTGTAAAACAATTTTTTTCTTAGAATATGACCAAGAATCATATCCCAAAGTATGTAAAACGAATTACGGGACACCCTGTATAAAGAGGCAGCTGATCAGTGCTGCCATCCGTATGATAACTATGCTACATGTATGATAATTTTGTGCCTTGTATGATGTATGATAGCAAACCATTATCATACGCCAAATGTATGATAATTTTGAGTTTTCGTAAAAATATTTTTTAGAAAGTTAAATTTTTTTACTGACATATAAAAATTATTTTAAGCATAATATTATTGGAAACGGGTACTTTTTAATAAAAATCATGGCTTGTCATCACTGATTCATTGCGCGCTTTTAGCTTTTGGTTATTCAACATCTTAAAGGAATAAAGAAGAAGAGTGAAAACCTTTACTTCTCTTGCCCTTCTATTTAATTATTTACGTTATTGTTTTTGTAACACGAGATCTATCTGTGATACACGTATTCAGCCGAATATAAAGTTGTGTCAGTGAATTTACTAACCCCACTTTATTTTCGGATCTCAAACTGGTTTTGAAGCCCGAAAATAAAATGGTGTTTGTAGATGGATGCCGGTATATGTGTTAGGCTTGACAACGGACTGTTTCCTCAGTAGTGTTCAATGAGCTCCTGGAACATCGTTTTCTGCAAATCTTATGAACAAGGTCAAAATTGGTGAAAACTGTCGAAAGCAGATGTTGACTTTTGGCATATAGTTTGAGCTAAACTCAATTTAATTTTAATAAATAATACCTAACCTTTAGCTGAAAATAACAAGTTACCTGCCAAATTTTTCTGACAAACTCACATTAGGTATGTTACGATAGCCGTGTTTTTTTTCGAGGTAGTAGAGAGTAGACATTGCTATAGTCTTTTGAAAGTGCAGTATTCAAGTCGAAAAACCCCGCTTTTACACCTTGTTCTTTAATTTTCTTGCAACAAACTTTTTATCCATGGTAGAACTACCCTGGTCTTAATTATATAAAAATACTTCTCACCATCCCTTACTGTACTTAATATATACTTGTTTAAAAAAGGCTAATCAACCAAAAGAATTAAAAAAAAAAGTAAAAAGTGTTTTAGCATACGAATGTAAACCGTGTCAACACTTAATTTTAAGTAATGAGTTTAGTTGAGCCTTGAGCTTTTATTCACTCAACAAGTTTTCAATATTTAAACTTCTGAAACAATACCAAAATTAAATCAATACAATTTTCATCTTTGTATCAATTGTCTAACAATCAAATATATTTTCTTCTGTTTAAGAGGAGATTCAATCGATTTTGTCTTCAATCAGAACAGAGAAAAAGGGACCTAATAATGATTTCAGAATTTAAAGATCGGTCACGAAAATTTCTGCAAGCTGCTTGTTAACAATATCAACTTTACCTTCGTCACAACTTTTCTGACAAAAAAAATGGAAAGTTTGTATATTTTTAGGCCACAAAATGCAATAATACCCATTACAAAACTTTTACCAAGGTGTTTGGTAAACGGGGTGGACATACAAATATTAGACGACGAGTGGCCGAGTTTTGGGGCTCTCCAAATTACCAGAAATGATTTTAAAAGAAAAAGAGGCAGACAGTTTTTGGGGTTGGCTTTAGAATTTGAAAACGAAAATCAAGAAAAGCCCTTTGAAGTTCTTTCAAAATTTGTTTTGAATATACTTTCCTTACCTCATGCTAATGTCGACTACGAAAGGATATTTAGTCACCTAGGCTTAGTCAAAACAAAATTAAAAAATTCTTTAAGCAACTATTCTGTTACAAATTTTCTTCACGCCAAGGATGTTAAGGGAGGATAGTTTAACAAACAATGATGACATTGTAAATTCTATGTGAAAGTTTAAGCTTAATGAATATATTTGTAGAAAAATGTGAATAAGGATGTGTGTGAATTGCGTTAAAACTGAGTTATATAAGATAAATTTTGACACTAGCGTGGTGAATAAGATGGGATCAAATTTAGCCTGCTCCGCGAGCAAAATACGTTACAATTGTTTCAATCACGAGGAAAATTAAAAAAGTGGAGATCTTAACACTTTTTGGAACGAAATATTGAATTTACATCTTTCAAAATGCTTTGTCTCGAATAAAAAATAATTTAACTTAAACGATAGAAAGGAACTTTTGCATGAAAATTTCTTAAACTATAAAGGAATTTTAGTGATTCAAAAAATCCTTTCTAACTTAATTCACACAGCAAAAATTTAACATCTGAATACACCGCACAACAATTGTCAAAATTTAACCAAGGTGAAAAATTTTAGCACAATTCACACACAGCCAAAAATTACTTTAAATTGACTTGAAACAAATGTGTTGTTGCTTATTTCTAACTTCGCGAAATTGTATGATTTTTCAAAGTCCGTCTACTTTCAAGCCGTGATTTCTTCTCAAGACGTATGTCTACATCATTTCAAGGATTGTGTTGCTGCTAGAATCGTATCTCGTACGGGTATAGTATCACTACTTGGACGATTAAGCTTTTGCTGAAAACGACTACGAAAGTTATTTTACCATCGTTTAAATAAATAAAATTACATAATCTTCGTTAATTTGCAAAATATTGTGGCATTTAAACTCCTGAAGGTCTTCACCTCGGGGTTTAATCAAATCCAGGTTGTTTGAAGATCAAAAAACACGTTCTTTAGAATCCATTTCAAAGATTTTCAATAATGTATGTTCATCTTTACGATTACGAATATGAAGCAAAAAACATCAAAAATCATTTTTTTAAATATATTTTTTTCAACTTATGTAAAACGAGTGCGACGTTGAACGCGTATGATAATTCGCCCTCTGGCATGATAATTTCAAACCAATAGTTTGATAAATCACTCGCTCAAGTCTGGCAGCACTGCAGCTGATGAAACCTGATGGTCAGTTCTGATCGTAAAGTGATGTTGTAAAGATTGAATGAGTGTGATTAATCGAATTGTACATCGAATAATTGTGGTATGATTATAGTGAAAGCAAAGATTTTCATTTCATTTCATTTATTTATTACAAGAATCTTTTACAATGGGCTTCAAAGCCTTTAAAATAGCAAAAGTTAAGTTAATGGTTCTATACATTGTTAGTTTACATTACATACATAACATACATAATTATAAGCATAATATGACACATTAGGTAATATTAAGCAAGAAAAGAATTTGTTCAATAAGGAATTTATTATTTCGATCTCAGTGAACGTTACAATATAAGCAATAATTCGAACATTTTAGCAAAGACCATAAATATAACTGTCTTGAAGCCCGCAATCGTTTAAAAAAAATACTCAAATGCCAACTGAAGTCCGCAAATGTTCGCAAAAAAGTCCATAGGATCCACAAAATAGCTCACAATTGTCGACAAAGTAGGTACGCATGATATTAAAGAAATCGCATAGCAGTATGTTGCCTTGCCTAAAGCCATTTTTGACATCGAAGATCTCGGTAAGTTCGTTGCCGACCTTGAGGGAGCATAGTGCATTCTCCAAAGTTATCCTGCATAGTCGTAGGGGAGAGTGGGGCAAGAAGAACCACTTAAGCTTTAGACACTCCTAATTTGTTTTCTAGTCCTAAAACGGAAGCATATTTTTTTTTAAATAATACTTCAACCTTTGAACTTCATCATAGTAAACAATCAGAATAGTTGAACAATTGAGAGAGATATCTAATAGAGATATACACAATTTTACAAACTTATCTCGAAAGTCAGTCTTGCCCCACTAGCGGGGTAAAAAGGACCTTTGAATGGGGCAAAACGAACCACTGAATTCTTTTAGGATTTTTGTATGGGCCGGATGTCAGTATTGCAGTTTTTCCTTTTTTTCTGCCTTTTCTAACTATAGTGCGACTTGAAGAAGCCTTAGGAAGTTCATGGCCCTGTGATACTGCTTTCCACGGAAATGAAGATAAGATTGGTGTTTCATTCGGTTTCTCGTTGAGAATCGCAACTTGAGGAAGTTCTGTAGCAGCTATATCCGCAGAGTTTGAAAACTCAACGGTTAGTTCGCATAAAGGGCTGCGGAAGTTCGACATTTGTTGTCTCAGCTGGAATATAATCGTCTTCTGAAAAAACGTTTTGTCAACAGGATAGAGTCCAGTTTTCCTGAAACCATTTATAGCATTATTAGGAACTGCTGCCTTAAGGTATGCTTTTCCAAATAAACCGGCTATTTGAAATTGTGAGACCACTCTTGAAGGATGTTGCCTCAAAATTTTTTTTAATTGCTTCCATAGCTTTCTTCAATTCCTCATTGGTCCAACTAGCACCCTAGTCGTTTTTCGACAGTATGTAGGAACCATGTTCAAAGATATAAATGTTTAATTTTAACTGAGTACCTAAATAGGTAGGCAGTACATAAAATATGTTGTGAAAAACATCCTCGTGAGGGTCATTGAGCAAAACATACTTATCTTGTGTTGTTGTTTTGCTTTGAAGGTCGAACCAGCCGTACTGGTTTCATTTGCCCCATAAGGAGTTTTTTACAAAAAAATTTTTTATTTTCCTTAATATTATTTATTTACCTTTATATCTAGCTGCTAAAAAAAGCACTAATGATCACAAACAACTTAAAATTATCAGAATGTTTGGAACTATCAACTGGTTGCCTAGGATTGGTTTTGCAGATTGGAATTTTTTTTTATTGATAGACCGTTTTCAAGCTTTCTTTTTTTTTTTTTTTTTTTTTGCATCTCAGAGACTTAAGTGGCACTGAACTTAGAGCAAGCTCATTTGTACACACTTATCTACGCTCTTCATCATTAATGCAAGTGTTAGTGGTTAGTAAATAACGCCAACACAAGCACAAAGGGAACGTATACGAGGAAAAATAAAAAAAAAACATTACAACATTTACAAAGTAAAACTTAAATTATATTAAAATTAACATTAATAGAACAAACTAAACTAGTGAAACAATACTAAACAAGGTTTATAAATAAAAAATTAAATTAAACTACTGTAATAAAAAAACTACTAAACATGAATCATGCTGATGGTAAACTGGTTCTTAATATTAATTTTAAACTATTTTTACTGATGTTGAAATCGGCAATAAAAGGATTGGAGTTTAATAACCTACTCATGCGAGCTAATGGCTCATGCATGCCATAGTTAGTTCGGTGGTGGGAGCGATGTATAAACTCTAAATTGCGTAGTTGGTGAGTTCCTCCGCGATAGTTGAATCCTACGTGGGAGAGCAAGTCAGGAGCATCAATAATACCGGTTATTAATTGATGAAAAAACACTAAATCATTGTTGATTCTTCTCTGTGAGAGGGTTTGAAGATTTAATAAGCGGATACGATTTTCATAGGGAGGAAGATTGAAAGGATCTTCCCAAGGAAGACCTTTGAGAGCGAAGCGTATGAATCTGTGCTGTATTGCTTCGATTCGAGATTTATGAATATCATAAAATGGTGACCACACCTGAGAAGCATACTCTAGATGGGGACGAACATAACAGTTGTATAAAGAGAGGGTAACATAAGGGTCATTAAATTCCTTAGCCCATCGCTTAATAAAGCCAAGCATTGAATTTGCTTTGTTAATAATGAGGTTGATGTGTTCATTAAATTCGAGGTTGGTACTAAAAAGAACACCGAGGTCCCGGAATCTAGAAACTTGAGATAGGGATTGATGCGATATTGAATATTCTCCAATGCTAGGAGATCTTTTACGGGAAAAGGTCATACTTTGGCACTTGGAAGTATTTAAAATTAGTCCGTTCATTGAACACCATACAACAAAACTATCAATATCTTTTTGTAAGAAGTCGCGATCTGAAGCATTTTCGATGATTTTAAAAATTTTCATATCATCAGCAAAGATTAAAATGTCGCTATAGGAGATGCAAGAAATTACATCATTTATTGCAATAATGAAAAGCAAGGGGCCGAGATGACTACCTTGTGGCACGCCAGACATAGCATTGAAAGGTTTTGACAAAACGTTACGAAATTTGACTTCATAAGACCTATTTTTTAAGTAGGAACTTATCCAAGCAATAAATACTGGGGGAAATCCAAAGGCTTTTAGTTTATAAAGTATGACGTTATGAGACAGTTGGTCAAACGCCTTAGAGAAGTCAGTGTAAATGCAATCAAGCTCGTTCCCACATTCAAGAGCATTGGAACACTTATGATGAAAGGATAGGAGGTTGGTAGCCGTCGATCTTCTTTGCATAAATCCGTGCTGCTGGTGGCAGACAACATTCCTTGAAAAAAAGGATACGCTTTCGCAGACTACTTGTTCAAATACCTTAGGTATACATGAGAGCTTTGAAATAGGTCTGTAGTTTTTTATATCGGATTTTTCACCCTTTTTGAAAACAGGTATGATAAAAGATTTTTTCCAAAGAGTGGGGAATATTCCAGATTTTAATGAAAGCTTGAAAAGATGTTCAAGTGGAGAGGATAATCGTGAGGAACACTTCTTTAAAACAATTGGCGGAATACTGTCCGGACCAGAAGAAACGTCATCTTTGAGAGAAGAGAGGTAGTAAGTAATTCTGTCTCTTTGAATAGGGATATTATTAAAATTCACTTGCGAGCAGTGAGTTAAATATTCAAAGTATTTTTCATCAATTTCTAGATTTGTATCACAAAAAGAGCCATTAAATTGGTCTGCAAAGGCATTGCAAATGTCGGGAGTATTTTTTAAAGATATGGTATTATAAATAAAGTTGGCTGGATAGCCATCTGATTTTTTTTTAGAATTTACAAAGGACCAAAAGCTTTTTGGATCGTTTTTCAGAGAACACCCCATTTGGGTGACATAGCTAGAGTACAGATTCTGAGAAAGTATTTTGAAGTCTTTAAAAAAACTTATAAATATTTGGTGGTCAGTTGGAGAAAGAGTAATTAAATAGGTCTTCCAAGCCTTGTTTCTTTTATTCCTCAGAGCCTTTAGTTCCTTGGTAAACCACGGTTGGCAAAAACTATCATTTCTGAGCGTCTTTTTGGGAATGGTTTTTTCCATGCAATTTTCTAAAACGGAGTAAAAGCAAGCGACTGCTTCGTCAATATTTGTAAGGGTTGATATATTTTCAATACCAGCCCTGCTTAATTCATTCGAGAGCAAATCGAAATTCGCTTTTCGAAAGTCAAAAGTATATAAACAGTCATTTGAATTATTAATAACGTGAGATACGTTGCTTAGTTCAACAAAAATATCTAAAGGGGGATGAAGATCATCAATTCTAGTAATGCCTGAATTAGATTGAAGAACAACCGTGTTAATAGCTTCGGAAGAGAAAACAAGGTCTAACATACGATTTTGGAAATTTCTAATACAGCTTACTTGCTGTAAGTCAGTAGATATAACATTATCTAAACAAGAAAGCTCACGCTGCGGTGAAGTTAGAGAGGGTTTTTGGAATGATCCATCGTCAGAGGGTAACCATTGGACATATGGTAAATTAAAGTCACCTAGTAACAGAATTTGGCTTTCTAAGTCCGACAATTCAAAAATATGATCCAAAATTAGCGACATCATTTCATCATTTAAACCGGAACTAACTTCAGTTTTTCAGTGAAACTAAGGGATGTGTTGGGAAAGAAGGTTTTTTATTAGTTCTAGCTATTGAATATAAGATGGAGTTAGGAACTATGGTAAAAATCAGTTTGGTTCTTTTTGCCCCGAGGTCCTTCTTCTTCCACTGATGCCGAAACTAGGCATGGCTCTGTACAGCTCGTCTCTGTAAATACTGTCATACCTCATACGCATCCTTGAAATCGATAAAAAGATGGTGTTTATCGATATTATGTTCCCGGTTTTTTCCTAGATCTGCCGTAATGTGCAAATTTGGTCTATTGTGAACTTCTCTGGTCTAAAAACACATTGATGAGGACCTATCAAGTTGTTGACGTGAGGTTTCAGACGTTCACATATTCAAACAAGATCTTATAGGCGACGTTAAGGAGGCTTAGCCCTCTATAATTGGCGCAACTGTGAGAGTCTCCCTTCTTTAGGATCGGGCATACAATACTGAGGTTCCATTCATTGGGCAATTTCTTCCGACCATAACATGCAGATCAGCTGGTGCATGCTAATTTACAAACTGATCTCCTGCTGCCTCTAAAAGTTTGACATCAAAGCCATCTGCACCTGCAGTCTTATTTGATTTAAGTTTGCATATGGGAGCTTAACTACCTCTAGGTCGGGAGGACGGCATACTTGATCATCGTTCAAGTTGAATGGAACATTCTGCCTGGCAGCGGAATTTGTGTCTTCATCGCCTTTAAGCAGTCTGCAGAAGTGGTCTTTCCAGATCCTCAGTAGCGACTGCGACTCTATTACAAAGCTTCTCTGCTTGTCTTTATTGGCTTGAGTTCGGGGTTTGCCACCCTGGCAAGATCTTTTTGTCTTTTGTCAAAACTTCCGAATCTCATTCCTGTCATGGTATCTCTCAATTTCCCCCAAACGAGCGCTTCTTATACTGCTTCTTTTTCTTTTTGAGAGTTCTGTGATCTTCCCTTCTTTTCTTTAACTTTACTTTACTTTACTTGTAAATCTCGCCATACTGTTCGAAAGCAGCCTTTGTTCTCTTTTGCATCGACATTTGTCGTGCTTTTTATTTGGCAACATTTGCCAGCCTGCATTTTTCCCCGAACCATGGGTGTCTTTTTGGAGGCCAAGTGAAACCCAGAACCTCAAAAGCTAAGGCCCAAGTCAAAGTTGGCGTCTCGAAAAGTTCGGATATCTATCACACTGGATGAATGTCCTGCGTCGATAGCAAAATGGTCAATTTGGTTGACGGTAGATTGATCTGGAGATCGCCTTTTACCTTTTTGAGTGCGGGAAGCACCAACAAGATTTTATTTATCGACTAGCCTGAGTCAGTTTTCGGAGGCTTTATTATGCAGGCTATGATGCCTACCGATAATACTTTCAAAGATGTCCTCCTTCCCTAGCTTTGCGTTAAAATCACAAAGAATGATTTTCACATCACGTCTAGGACATTGCTCATGTGTTTCTTCGAGGAGCTCTTAGAAACAATTTTTGGATTTCTCGTCTTTCTCTTCTGTGGGTTCGTGGGCGCATATTAGGCTAATGTTGGCGAATTTAGCTCTGATGCCGATGGTCAGTAACTGGATTTGAGCCTACCTCTTACGACAAATCCGCACCCAAATAAGCGTTGTTTCTGTTGTCTGTAGCAGTCGCCATAGTAGATGTCGCAGTTTTTCATTTTCGTTATGCCTGTCCCATTCCATCGCACTTTATGGATGGCGGTTACGTCTACATTGTAGCAGCCTAGGCCCTAGGGCGGCCGCCAATTCTTCGGCTGCCCGTAATCCGTTAAGGTATCATATATACCACGACAAACTGCAAACAACAACTTATCCAAAATAGTAAATGAAAACAACAAGTATTTTGAATAAATTTAATAATTAAATTCATTTTCTTCTAATCGTACATTCGAAAATTGTGTTTCAATACCTACTTACAAAAAGTGTTTCGTTACTTTTTTTTATGAATAAATTTCGCATCTTCTATTCGCTATAACCTCAAGACAACAATTTAATAAGAAGTTTCAAAATATGCCAATCGAAAAATTTAAGAAACTACAAAGTTAATAAATCTTATAAAGAAAAACAATTTGAAAAATGTTTATTTTTTTGTTTTATTAAAAAACAGTGTTGACTTGAAATTTTTTTATTTATTAATTTTTTTTTCCTAATTTTCTTTCATAAGCAAAAAGTTTCTCATTTCTCTCTGGAATCGAACTGGTCTCTAATTATAATAATTTTCACAAAAATGCTATTTCTTCTTTTTTCTTTTTTTCTAAATTTAAATTTTACATTCAATACTAGTCTTGAATAATTCTTTTTTTTTCTATTCTCACATTTTTAAAAACTTTGAGTCTGTGACCGACTTAATAGACTTATAAGATGAAGTTCCTCGTTAGCTTCTTTTTTTGTTTTTGTTTTTCAAAATCTTAAAGAATGTTTTGCCCGTAGTTATAAAGCGTTGGTTTTTTTAGCAGCCATTGGTACATACCTACTCGTATCTTTAGTTGGGACTTAAAAGTTAGTGAGCAGTCTCTATGAAGGAAATTCAACAGTTATACACCTGGGGGTACTTTCATTTGGGGAGCTTTCATTTTTCCCATAGAAGGGACAAAATGTTTAGAGTCAAATAGTATTTCTGTAAAAGTTGGCACAACAACAAGCTTTCCCGTCTTCTAGTGGCTAGGCTATTGATTAAGTCTTAAAAAAAGGATAAAGAAACTCCGAAAAGGGTGAACTTTTATTGCATGAATCAGTTAGTGGGCTAAATATAAAGGAAAAACCGGAGAGTGCTATTGAATTAGAGGGTGCAAATTGGAAAAGGGGGGAAAATCACCCTTATCAGTTTTTTCAAAATATCTCGCAAAACAAAGCAGAATTTCGATACATTTTCAAGACACTTCTATTGATTGACATTTGCTTCCAATTTGACTCAGTTCTCTGCGTACTTTCATTCAAAAAAAAAAAGGTATTCCACAGGCTGTGACATAATCCGAAAATGACTCTTTCTAGGTGCCAGCGACTTATTGCGTTTCAAACAATGTCTTGATAATAACTCTTGAATACGAAAGAACAAGTGATTTGATATTTTATTGTTGGACGTTGCTTATTTAGACGCAATTACATACACATTCTTACCTTCAACTAACACAATTTTGTAGATCTATACATTCTCAATATGTACTTCCAGCTACTAAAGACCAAACGGCTAATATAACTTAAGGCACAGTGTTGACGGAAAATCTAAGATAAAAAGTGCTCTTATGTTGATGGGAGGGACTGTATAAATTTAATGCTAAATTTTACTCTTCTTACACTCGGCAAAAGACACATTTCATTGCGAGTGTAAGCTCAGTGTAAGTATAATTTAATTCTTTTAATGAAATTAACTAGCTACAAGCTCGGATACGGAATTAGCACGTCTTCGCTTAGTAATCTGCTTCCAGAGGCGACGGTTCAATGAGGGTTTGTCCTGCAGAGAAAGAAAATAGTTGTTAGTTTGTCAAGAATAAATTATAAGGTTCTTATGATTTATTGAACGTCAACAAAACGCTAAGCAAGAGCTTGCGTTCCGATGACAAAGAGTCAACTCAAAAATTCATGCCCGTAGTAGGTACTTTTAATTTTTTTCTGATTGGATATCCAAGATGGCGTCTTATTTGAATTAAAGTTTATCCAATTACTTGATAAACTCTATATTTTAGCTGAATTTTATAAAAAGTCTTCTTTCTTTATTGAATGACTAAATTACACATTTTACCGGCTCCAATTAAGTTCCCCTAATTTTTTTCCGCGCAGAAATCAAAGAAAGCGTTTTATTTGAATTAACGGCTATATCCAGTTGCAATTGAGATTCATTATCTCCATTTTATTTTATTACCGCAGTTTTCACTTTAATGGAAAATATTGTTTATGGCGGCTTAACTTAATGAACTTAAACCTTTGTATATAGAAACTATAGTAATATCACTTTCCAATATTTTTTATTAACATTGTTCGTCACTAGGGTGCGCCAACACCAGCGGAGCAGCTGTTATGCTCATGGTGGAATGTATCAATTTAGGTGAGCATTTCCTATGGGTTAGAAAGTAATGCATATATGATGAAATTTAAACGTTGTTATTTGCTTCCTACTTTTACCTCCTGCTCTTGAAAAATAGGCTTGTGGACCACATTGGAAATTTTGTGGACCACTTTCGACTTCCAAGTTCCAAAAAAAATATTGGAAAGTGATAGTACTATACGATATATATACAAAGCTTAAACTTAACTTTGAATGAAGTTTTCAACATTCTCAGTTTTGTAACAGCTCCAAAAAAAAATGGCGACGAATGTTCCCAGTCGAATAACGCTCTTAGGCAAAGTGACACTACTTTACTGCAGTTGATTTTTTGGCGACGAGGGTTCCCGGTAATGGGATCCCGGTGCCAAAGTAGAACCAGAGAATCAACTGTGCCCTTTTGTTTACAAGCTAAATCACACCAGTGCCGAGATTTATCAAATTCACTTTCCAGGGAGTGAGTGAGTAGAGTCACTGCTGAAATGCGAAGTGAGTAATCTAACAGCCAATTGCACTAACTCACTCACTAAATTCCTGTAGCTACATCGATTTTCAATGGAAAGTGACTCACTTCACTCACTCTCGGTCGTCGCGTCGGTTGATTTGATTTGTCGTCGGTTGATTTGAAATCAAAACTGCCGCAATAGACACTTATTTCCCATAAAATTAAACACTTCATGAAAAAAAGTGGAAACAATGGATCTCAATTGCAGCCGGATTTGGCTGTTAATTTAAATAAGACGCTTTCTTTGATTTCACCACAAAAGGGTGTTTCAGGTAAAAGATTCTCGAATTCTCTCTCGACTCTCTTCATTATCTACTTTGTGCTCCGGGTCTAGTTTAGCTTTAGACAGAATGACACTACCATGCCGCAGTTGACTCTCTGGTCAACAATTTGGGAAAACAAAGTAAAAAGAGAGGAAATAATGCAACCTAATTGCAAGTGGATATAGCCGTTGATTGAAATAAGACGCAAACTTTAATTTCACCACAGGAATAACTTGAGCATTTTTTAGACAAATTGGGTACGAGTCATTCTTTCAAACCTTACTCTGATCGGAGCAAATTTGCTATACTTTTGAAGAAAAAGTCAAATGTTCTCCGACGCTCATTTTTTTTTTTTTTTTTTTTTGTTGGGATTACTCAAATTTTTTGACATAGAAAATTTTGGGTACCTAAACTCAAGACGAGCACATGATTGGAATTGAAATTGTATTAAATAAGCTAAAAAAAAAAGTATTAGAGACACTCAACTAAACTCAGGGAGAGTTGGGACCTAGTGCATTTGAAGAGCCTACAATTTTATGCCCGAATTCGTACTTCTTAGTGAGACGGTACTTTTCATGGAAATGTGATTCTCCTGAGTTGCCAGTTTCTCATGAAAGGCGATACGGGCTTCACAGTCCCCACAAAAATTGCAGTTCCGAGGTGGTGAATTGACACGGGAAAGATGGCTAGATAATAACACGATTTGAGAATTTAGAGTGCAAAATATTGATCGCGGCATCGACTGTGTGGCATGGATAGCTATTTTGCATGAACCAGAGATTGTCTAAGTAATACATGTCATTCATGTGCCATGTCATCAATCTCATTAATAATTACCGAAGCGTGTTTTATGATTGAGTCGCACAAACTTGGCTGCAGCAGCCACATTCTTTCTGGGGACGATCGACGGATGCTTTGGGAGCTGTCCATTAAGGACTATTCACATGAGCACGACCAACTAACGATGAATAAATCAAGAAATGTGATTGTAAGTACCTTACAAGTATAAACATTTTAGGAAACGATGGAAATTAGTTCATATTTATTTTGAGGTGGATAAACTCTTGTTCTAATGTCTAAAATTAAAAAAATAGAGAAAAAAATGTATTCGTTACGAATAAATATCTAGTAGGTACGAACCGTCAGACTTTATTCTCGTTCCACATACAATCCACACTATTTTTCCCGAGTGTTTAACCTCAAAATCATTCTCCGTTTTTGTTTTGGATGTAAATTTTGTTCGTTAGTCGTGACGAATGTAAAACACAAATGTGAATGAAATGTCGAATATTTACGTTCATTCATCGTTCGTTGGTCGTTCTCATCTTCTCATGTGAATAATACTTTAGTGTTCCTTTTTGAACAAACTTGTTTACAGCGGCCCGCAGGGTGCTTCATTTTGGCTAAACCTTTTTTTAAAAAACATTCCGCGGATGCATGACATTGGCTTTTTGTCAAAATTTCGAACCAGTCAAATAAGATCTAGTTTTAAAAACAGCCCACCCTTTACTAAAATAAATTATTTGCCAAAGAAAAAGTAAAGGTTTCCTTTTTGCTTCAAATATACTCCGGAAATTTTGAACTTACAACCCTTTTTTCAAATTTGCTCCGAAATTTTATTACTGAGTTTCGAACCCTGGTACGAATTAACTCCCTATACTACCTTCTTTGTGGATCACACAGTAAAACAAAAGAATGAACTGAGGCAAGGCAGTGTCTTTTGCCCACAGGTTAAATTCGACCGTCAACTCTAGACCGGGAGACCTTCACGATTGCTTTTATTTTAGAGGAATAAGCCTCCTTAAGTCGCGTAAAAGATCTTGTCTGCTGTAATATGTGAAAGTCTGAATTTGTTAGGTCCTTATAAATATATTATCGATGTACACCATCTTTTTATCGATTTCAAGGCCGCATATGACAGTATTTACAGAAACAAGCTGTACAGAGCCATGTCTAGCTTTAGCATGTCTGCAAAACTTGTACGAGTCAGCAGGATGAATTTGGAGAATTCTCACTCATTGTGCGCGTTAAGTTTTTCAGATAATCTAACTTTTTTCGAACTCTGATTGCCAGAATTTCAGTTTTTCATTTAATACTTGACTTCTGACCTATCAGCGGTCGAAAAAAGTTAGTTTAACTAAAAATCTAGCTGTACGCGCTCATTGACATCGAAAAAGGCTTTCGACAAAGCGACACACTGTCATGCGTTTTCTTTAAGATCATACTTAAAAAGACTGCAAAACTCAAACGTCAACACCTGATGCATAATCTTTCAAAAATATGTACAGTTGCTCGATTACGCAGATGAAAGAAGAAGAAGCAAGCTTTTGCAAGCATTGATACTGAACCTCTCGTGAAAAACCCTCTATAGGCCTTATTTTAAGTCCTGCGGATGAGGAAACCCTTGACCGTTTTGAAAGAAAAATCATTCCGATTGACCGGGTCGAAATGTCATTCGGAAGCTGTGGAGAGATGAAGATTTAACAACGAACTGTATTACCTCAAACCGCGACTTAGCTAGATAAGTACACATCGTGAGACTACGTTGGATGGGACATGTAGAGCCGATGAACATCAACTCTTCCGCTCGAGGAGTTTTCGAAAGCACATTGCAGGGAAATCACAGAAGGGAAGACTTTGCCTTAGGTGGCGCAATCAAGTGATGAAGACCTCAACTGACTTATAATGCAAAAGTGGAGAGAACTCGACCGAAATCGAAAATGCTGGCAAAAGATGCTGATTGAATACTTTTTTGCGTCGACCAGAAATACTTGTCGCCAAACCAGTTGGTTTGAAATTAATTTATGAAAGAAAAAAGAAGTAGTAAAAAGAATGAAAATGAACTGCAGTTGGACATAGTCGTTAATTCAAATAAGACGCTATGTCTATGTAACGTAAATACAGCAACGTATCTTCGTAAAGTAGGTACAACACCCACTGACCTTATTCGGGTTCTGGGTTTGAACATATCAAAGAAATAGAAA
This sequence comes from Melanostoma scalare, assembly GCA_949752695.1. Lineage (NCBI taxonomy): Eukaryota > Metazoa > Arthropoda > Insecta > Diptera > Syrphidae > Melanostoma > Melanostoma scalare. The sequence goes on from OX456985.1 coordinate 63,864,721, forward strand.
ACTTACATTGTCCTTCCGTGGTGATAACTGTTGGTGATGTGTCTTACTTCGTCCAGTGTTTTCTAATGCAATTTTTGGATTCAATTCATTTAGGGATGTGCGTGAACAGTTCTTTGACAGTGGCAACTCAGAGTTGCGCCTCGTTAAAAAATTCATTCTACAGATTTGATTTTATTGATTAGAAATCGTTAAACAAAAATACAAAAAACAAAATTTATATACTCACAATCTATTACCTTTGGCAGGTTCGAGTCCGGCCTCATTATGAGCCAATTTTCTAGTTCCACCGGGTGCAGCAGAATTTTCGCTTAAAGTGTCATTCTCCATCGTAAGTGCTGCCAACGCCACTGAAGAAGTACTCCTCGTCTTCACCAGATTCATCGTCTTCTTCATTGTCGTCGCCGTCCTGACTAGTGAGCCACTCTTCGATTGAGACATGGAGTACATCTTCTCTCGTTTCGCTAAGATTTCCAAACCGCTTAATTTGCTCTCGTCGCTGTTGGTGTTGGTGTTTCTGGAGCTGGCGTCGTTGGCGTCGTTCCCGTCTACGCTGATTCCCTCGATGAGATCCGAAGCAGCTGCAAATGCAGAACTGCTCCACGTATTTCGATTTTGCTGCAGGTGTATTTTTCGATTGTTGCTGCTCCCTGCTCCGCCGCCGAACCTTTCTGCCGCACCAATGCAATCGACGCCGCCAGCCGATACGGGAAGAGGACGTCGATTCACCGTTGGTGTATCCATTTTCGAATTTCGCTGTTGACAAAACGAAATGACGGCCTCTTTCGGCTGCACCCGATTGGTGGCAGTACGAGTAAGCAAGTCTCTCCCCGTCAATCGATGAAACGTTGAGAGGTCGTGTCTATAAGCATTAAAATATTCCACTGTACTTTGTTCAACAACAAAACAAATGCTTCAACTTACCCCAGAATTGTTGTAAGATCTGGTCCAGGATCGTAATTGATCAAGTCTTCGTCTCCCAGAATATCGTGATTGAGTGCCAGTCGCATTTCGAGTCGCGGACTTAAGCCGGAGCCAAGATGGACAGTAATTGGAGAACCGCTTGTGCTGCTGTTGTTGCTGTTCTGTTGCGAATGAATTGCTGTGGCTTCCAGGTTTCCATGTTTCTCGACTTTTGTTGTTGTTGTCATCGTCGAAGCTATTGTTGATGAGGTTGAGGCTGGCTTTCTGTCTGCTGGCCCCAAGAGGGAGGTTTCGATGATTGTTGATTGTCGGCTTTCGACAGGACCGGTACTTTTTGCACAAGTTTTCGTATTGAACACAGCCCTTTGATTGATTTGCGTGAACCTTTTGTGGATATTGCCTACGACGACATCCACTGAAGAGCCAATGTCAGCAGTAGCGCCAGATTGTTGTTCGGCCTAAAATTTTATTATGTTTAAATATTTCAAGTTCGTTTTTGGTCAGGGAAATAGTAGACTCCCAAACCAGAATATGGACTGATTAAAGAAGCGAATCACTTAGTTCTGCTTTTCGTATTTGTGACTTGTGAGATAACGAGCGAGAATTCCTTGATTAGGAATGAGGAAACTTGTGTATCTTAGAAAAGCGATGAGAAGTGAAGTGATTTTTACTACCTACGTCTTTCCTACGTCCTACTGGAAACAAAAGCAACGCTTTTTCGGTTGTGGATTCTTGGTTGAAAGCAGACTTAGTTAAATTGTCTTTAGCCATATACATAGTTAAGCCAACGAGTGTCCGACAACAATCCATATCAAGGCTGGATTCACCAACATATGGCTAAGGTGTAGACACGCACGCCCCTACCGAGGAGAATGGCAGCTACAACTACACCAACTACATGTTGTACGAGCTGCTCGATGAGACACATGAGCAATGCCATGATTTTGGTTTGAAACCCATTGATTTTACTCACTGCCTTGTTGCCGACAAAGTATTGCATGGCTAGAGATATTACGTCATATCAACAAAAATTTGGCCACGATACCATCAGAGTTTCTGTCTTTGATGTTAATGATTTATTATTTATATTATATTCATTTAAAAATAAATGAATAGGGTGGCACAACAGAGCTCGGGAAGCCCCGTGGCGTACTTCTCTCAGTGTATTTTCCTTCGGCTAGCAAATTCCTCACGAAAGGCGATACCCGTGGAAAAACATTTTTACCTCTGTTGGGATTCGAACCACGAACCTCTGTGTTAATAGCAGACATGTTAACCATCACGCCACGGGTACTACAAAGAGCAGATGCGTCAAAGAAAGGTACAAAAGATTCAGAAATGGTTGTTCATGTTCATTGCATTTTTCTCAAAGCTTAAGATGATTGACAGCGAAAACATGTTTCTTCTGAATGATGAAAGTGGGATACTTCTTTCAGTTTAATTTTGTAGGTTAGCAATACCTGTTCCCAAACCCGCAAAACAACTTTCTAATCCTAAAATTGGTCTTTCAATACCCACATTATGCCTAGTTTCATTCCTCTTTTCCAAATACCCAACATTCCTCAGCATGCCCCAGTCCCACTACCCAGGCCACAACCCAAGCCCCGTAAATCATATCAATCCAAAATCACACGCAAAGACGCCATCTGTACATCCAAGCTTCCCAAATGGTGTCCTTCAATATTGAAACTACTCCATCTAATTCCTTTGTATTACCAAGCCCACAAGTCTCTGCCTATTTTCCAAGCTTTGATCTAACGTCTAGTCTGGAGCGAAATACCCCAATTTTGTCAGTTCCCACATCTTAATCAAAATACTTCCCAGCTTTCTCCAGGATCATCCTACTACATTGACTTTTTCTTACCTCCCGCAGTCAAACTTACACACTGCACAGCAAAACATTGATTTAACTGAATCACGATGCGCTCTCTCTAGTCTTAGAGATAAAAAAAAACTTTTGAGAACATACGCATCCTTTTGTCTTATCTTCACAACAAATCGGACTCCGTTTGCTATGAAAGTAAGACTAGAACTAGTGTTATGGTCTCTATTCAACAGGAAGGTCCCCCTATACTGACGTCACCAGTTTTCAAAAAGCTCTATGTCAAATACCATGAGTATTTTGATTTGTCTCCTCAAAAAGTTGAGAGTGATCTATGTGGCTTTTGGACAAAACATCCACTCTAAAAGCATTTCTCACGTTTCCGTTAATAATTCAGCATCTCAGAATCTACCTCTTACGTTTTACTACCAAAACAACAGCAGTCCATCAACAATCCCACACTTTGTCTTTTGAAGTCTATGCCCTGACCGAAACTTACCTTATCCTTAGCATTAACAACCACGAACTGTGACCATCTACTTTCAATGTTTATCAAGACCGCGATACTGATGACTCCTTGCCAAGGCGTCCAACTAGCTGACAGTAATACAATTGACTTTCTCAATATCCTCCTCCCCAAGCCTTGACTATGTCTCAATCAGAATAACACTACCCTTAAAATCGATTTACATTATCTGCTTTACATTTTACCATCGCAACCTCTCGAATCTTATGAACTTGCAGTCAAAACGATTGACAGATTTTTGCGGACCCCGAGATCCATATTTTTGATGACTTCAACCTGTCATATCTAAAATAGACTTTGTGAGACGACCAATAGTTGTGCATTACTTCTAACCCCACCTCTGCCAAAGAGTTCAGATCCACCTTATCAAGCCGTTTTTTAGCTACATCCGGTTTTCCGCAAGGCAGCCATTGAGGCCCTCTGATCTTCAGTCTTAGTATTAACGACATTGAAATGATCGTTAAACATTCCCCCATCTCTCTCTACACGGACGATACAAAGTTCTACTAATTCATTTCTTTTGAAGACTCTTCAAACAATCCCACCTCCAACACGATCTCGACAATTTTCCAATACGGTGCTCCAAAAACAGGTCGGACTTTAATATTTCCAATCAATTACCTTCTGACGAAAATTCACCGACTCTTTCTTCTACACATACAAATCATTTCCTCCGTTTAGGTGATCCGTGACCTAGGATTATTTGCGACCGTGAGCTGAATTTTTTCAAGCATATCGACGATATAATCCTTAAGCCAAATGCAGCACTAGACCTCGTGAAACGATGGTCCAAGGTATTTGCACACCCCTACGTAACCCGATTCCTTTACATATTATTTACTCGTCCGCTTCTTGAATAAGCTTGTCAAGTCTGGTCGCTTTACCAGCAAGTGCACATTTCCAGAATTAAGAGCATACAACTCCATTTCCTTCGATTTGCTCCTCGTGGTCTTATTGGAGTAATCCTTTAATATCACCTCCTTATCAAGGCCGAAACAAACTTCTCAACCTGAATACACTGAAAGATCGACGAGAAATATTTGACATTCTCTTCATTCACCGAATCCTTACAGGTATTGTTGGCTGCACAGCCCTTAACGTATCCATCTTTCTGAATACTAACCCTCGTAACACTCGCAATCCCCGCCTCTTCTATCTTCCCACCCATCGAACCTCTTACGGGTAGTAGTAACCCATCTCCTGAGTGCTGAGGAATGTCAATTCTCACTCTTCTTGTTCTGACTTAAATATCAGTACTCCTTGCCTAAAGCTTCGTTTCCTAAGCCCCCCAAATTTAATAATGAGTAATTACTTTTTGCGCTCGTGTAACCCAGGCTCTTAAGGTGCGTCCACATTATGCCTCACGAAAACAATCGGTATACACACCAATCGGCGATACCGACTTAGTGTGGACGTTTCGATCGTCCTTCCTACCTACCGAAAGCCGTCCCTAATTCGACCTGATGCAATGTATTCGATTTCCAGTGTGGACGCACCTTTAGACACCAAATAACTAGCGAATTGCTAACAATTGTGTACGACGTGGCCCATGATAGGTACAACTAAACAAGATGGCTCACTCCGCTACTTGGATTTGTAATTGTCAACAAAAGTGTATCTCGATGCCGTTATGCGCATAACGAAAGAAAAATTGAATCGCGACGGCGGGCGCCATCTTGTTTAGTGGTACCGTGGACGCGACTTAATAATTATTTTTGGCACAAGACGCTGGTATTGAGCTGCTCACATTTTCCTAATCACTGTTCTTTTTGAAGTTTCTGTTTTAAAATTTTTGGTTTTTTATTTTACGACTTTCGTGTTTCAGTGAACGCAAAACGTGATTGTAGATCCAAACGGTACCAACTTAGCATATACTTCTATAGAATTTTGTCTACGCAACAAATCAGTGAGAAACAAAAGTCTGAACTTTCACTTGGATTTAAAACAACTAGTTATATGTTTGAATAACTAAAAGCATTGGTTTAACTTACCACTGGTCGTGAAGCTGCACTTGTTCCCGCTGGAGCATTCCTCAAATTTGTCTGCGTCAGCATCAGTCGTCTTGGAGGCGGCGGCGGTGGTGAAAACTTTGTCTTCCGTACAATGGTTCCGCAGGAATTTGTATTCACATTTGTTGCCGCTGGCATCAGCACCTTTGGCACGGGCATAAAAGTGTTGTTCTCTTTGCTGGTTGTTGTAGAAGTCGAGGAATTCATTGCTGTCATCGTCGTCGTCATCGTCATCGTCGTCATCAAAGATGAGATCGTCATTTGTATTAGTCTTGTTTCTGTAGCATTGGCAGTTGTGCTGTTGCTGTTGGCAGTTGAATGCTCCTGTATGACTGCCGTCCCCACAACATACGAGGCCATTTTTGGCAGGAGCGTTGGCACTTGTTGTTGATGCTTTATCATCGATTGCCCTAGTTGATGACGTCCATCCGAACCGTTTGGTTCGATTTGGTGTTTTAATAGTGGACTTTTCTCCTCCTGGTCCTGATCCTGATCCTGATCCTGATCCTGGTCCTCCTCCTCGTCCTCCTCCTCGGTCGTCTCGTCGCTTGAACTTCCAATTGAATCCTTTAAATTGTGGCCATTTGTCGTTGTTTCCCCCTACCAATTTATTGGGAATAGAATTCAACTAATCAATTCTGGAATTAAGCGATCTAGGATTTTGCATTTTTGCTTTGTGCACAACTTTCTTTTTTTTTTCAATCATTTCTTGCGTTATTTTTGATTTTTTTTTTTTTTTTTTAATTATTCTTTTATAAGCAATCGCTTGCAAATGGTTTTCTATTAATTTTACTAAAGCCTCACTAATTTTACTATAACCTTCTAAAACGAAACGAAAGAAAACATGAAAAAGAGAAAAAAACAGAGAATGCGTGTGGAATATGCGTTGTGATGATCGAAATAATATTACAAATTTATTTGTTTTTAAATATGAGTAAACATTCACATAATGAGATGATGTCAAAAAACAAATTCATTAAAATTTTGTTTTCTTTTTTTTTTAGTTCAAAAAAGAAATAATTTTAAACAGAAAAAACAAACACACCAACTAAACACTCAAACTATAACAAATGCTAAGTTCTGTTCAAGTCGACCCACCTTTCTGAGTTCTTCACTTTCCTGTTGGGTTTTTTCCTCATCACTTTCGGTTTCCTCTTCGAAGAGTGGCTCTAAACGTCGCCTACGAAATGTTTAATTTTTTGTTTACGATGAATGAAGATGAGAACTATTTTATTGAAATGAATTCTAATGGATGATAACAGCTTCTACTTGTATTTAACATAAAAACAAAATAAACAGTACAATTTACAATTTCTCTTTAATCTACTGTTGTGGACACTTTTTTATAAAATAACTATTTTTGATTGAACATCAGGTCATATAATTCTGCCTTTTGGAGTTTGCTTCAGGTCAATCAACACTTATTTACACAGCTAAGGGTGGTGTCTACGAATCATAAGAGTCTGCGAAACAATGGGGACAAACATGGTTTCATTTTACTCTGAAGATGGACTATTTCGGTATGCGATCGGCAATGGTTGGGCCATGCAGAGCGGATGGACATAAACGCTCCGGTTCGATGGGTTTTCAAAAGCACATTGCAGGGGAATCGCGGAAGTGGAAGACATCGTCTTAGGTGGTAGAATAAAGTGGAAGAAAACCTCAACCGACTTAGAGTGTACGAAAGGAGAGAGTTCGCCGGAAATCGAAACCATTATCGAAAAACGTTGGTTGGGGCTCAGGCTTACCCCAGACAGTAACTCCCATCCAAGTAAGTATTAATGATCGACTTGGTTATTTAAGCGTCAAAAAGTTTGGGGACTTTATGGTAATCAATGATGAATGAAAACGAAACTCACAACATTTCAAACCACAATTCACGCTCCTCAAACTCAAAAGGAAAATACTCTCACCCTTCATTCGCTTCATTTAAGACCAAAAACTAGGTAAGAAAAAAGAGACTACGAAGCTCCTAACAGCTTTTTGGAATTGTATCAAGGCTTTCGTTTAGAAGAAGAAGATAAGTCGAGCATTAATTTATAAACGCAACCTTTTGCTCTTCCATTGAACGTTGCACAACTCATTTTCAGCCATACTCTGATAGTCTCCCCATTAAGTTACATTTAAACAAAAAATGAGAACAGCGGGCTGAAACACAAACGTACAAGTCTAGTAGAAGAGCAAGCGAACTTTTAGTTTTGTGTTGCAGACATTTTTTACACTTGGTATAGTTCACTTGTATCACAAGTACTTGTAGGCCCCAGAAGACACAGAGAACAGCGTTCGCCTACTCAGAATCAAGTAACTTTATCAAAAAGACTTAAACAATTTTGTTTTGCTTTTCACAAGACTACAGAAAAAAAATCGAAATTGTCTTACAATTGGTAAATGGGGTTTTTTCCCCCAAATCACCCATTGGCTGTTTACCTCGGTAGTTAGACCGATGCTCACATACGGTGGTCGCACTAGACAAGATGATCAACTACAACAAGCTGGTCAAAGTTCAAGGAACGGCTAGTCTGTGTATTAGTGGCGCTCTGAGGACAACCCCATCGGACACCCTCAATGTACTACTAGATCTCACACCCCTAGAAATCTTCAGCAAACAAGTCGCAGCTAGCTCAGCTACTTGACTCAGAGCTACATCACAGTGGCCCAATAATCAAATTGGCCACACAACCATTCTAGATAACTTTAGATTCTTACCGAATCGATCCGACTACACCACCCTCAAGTTGGTGTTTGATAATAATTTCCAAGTAACCATACTTTCAAGAGAAGCTTGGGAAAATGGCACTCCCTTGGAAAATAAAGCAATAAGGTGTAGGAAGTGAAATCTACTCAGAAAAATTGAATCTCAGTCTTTTCTTCCGCCTACCCGATCATTGTAGTGTGTTCCAAGCGGAAATTCTGGCGATTAAGGAGTTGCTGTCTTGGCTCAAAGAAAACGTCATATCCTCCACGGATATTCGAATCTTCTCGGACAGCCAAGCTGCCCTCAAATATCTTGCCTCTGTCTATACAAAATGCATCACGGTCCAAAATTGTAAAATGTCTCTGAGGGAGATGTCAAATCAGTTCAACATTCACCTTTCATGGGTGCCAGGGCACAGGGACATACCAGGCAACTCTATGGCAGACGAACTAGCCAAAAAGGGCACGACCACTTCCCTACGCTCAGAATGGAACAACATAGGTGTACCTATCGCTACATGTAAACTCTTAAACTACTTAGACAAGACGCTTCGGGGATAACAAACACTAGATGGACTGAGAGTAAGAACTGCCTTGCAACCAAAAAAGTTTGGCCGTGTGTAGACTCAAAACGCTCGAAGAGTTTGCTAGCCCTGAACCGCCTGTATCTAGGTTCTACCATAGGTGTTTTTACGGGACACTGTCTAATAGGAAGACACGCCAAAAGACTTGGTGTGTTTTCCAATGATTTCTGCAGAAGCTGCATGGACGAAGAAGAGGAAGAAACCGTTCAACACCTTCTTTGCTCATGCCATGCACCTTTTCATAGGAGGAAAACTCATCTCGGTGAGTTCTTCTTCGATGATACTAGCGACTTAGCTTACATAGACTCTAAAAGTCTTTCAAAATACATTAAAAGTTCCGCGTGGTTCGACTAGAGCATGATTAACCGGCTAGTCCCGTAATGGAAGATAAATGGGTGATCAACTCGTTAATCTTACATCTTGTTTCTGAGATCAGTAGGTGATTAACTTGCTGATCTCTGTGGTATCACAATGGGCCCTTGCGGCCTAAGTGTGTCAGGCAATGTACGTAGGCAATACTCATTGGCTGACAGCCAATTGGTAATGATAGCTCTGCTTCAATTCTCATATTTTTAATATACACAGCGAGAGAGAGGTTCATAGCGAGTATATGGTCTTTTTGTTGTCCCCAATTGTTAAGCGGGGATATTATGATAGTTTGAAGAAAAATGAAACAAGATCGGCTTGGCACCCAAAAATATGGATGCAAAGTATGATGTTCTTCTCACGACAGAGTCTACAGCATGGGAACACCGGAGAAAGTTCAAAAGACAGTTGATATTGATACAAAATCAACTCTTTGTATGCCCACATCTTGGTTTGTGATTAATCTAACACACTTGATCTACGCATTAAAGTTGGAGCAACAGTAATAAGATATTCCAACTTTTATATTTTTCGACCCTACAGTCACAATAAAAACTGACTTCCGCTTGCGCTAGCGGCCTCTTTATATAGAAAAGCCAGCCACAATTATCAAACTTTCTAAGACAAGAACCTTCAAGGAAAAAATATTTGCACTGGCTCACAAATAACCCCTTTTGTGTAATGTTCATTGGATGTACATTAAAGTATTATAACTATCTTCTTTTTTTTGCTTCTCGTCCCTTACGACTTTACGAACAATATGATCTCGAAGTAGTCACAGCTCTTCCACTCATGTGCCACACCCCTATACTATTTCCTGGCCTTTGAAGAACCGGGTAGCTTAGCAAAATATTAGTTGTAAATAAAACAAATGTTTATTTCACAAATGACTTCAAAAATAAAGAAGAATAGCTTTACTTTGCATGATCATCGTTTGGAACAAAAGGATTTTTATTTGGCTTCGTTTTTGACTAATGGACTGGGACTGGGATCCGCTAAAGACATAGAAAACAGAATCAGTGCGGATATCAAACGGAGAATAGCTCTCGCTAGCGTTGCAATGGAAAGATAATTTAGAAAGCCCAAAGAATCCATTTTTACGACCATAATCATTCCAAACGCGCTTTACGACGCGGAAGCGTGGACTATATCGAAAGCGGATGAGGAAATCTTTAGTCGATTCTAAAAAATGTGCTCCGAATGATCTTCCTTCCCGTATGCGAAGACAATAAGTGGAGAAGAAGATACAACAACGAGCTGCTGTATGAGCTTTACCGCGACATTGGCATAGCTAGAAGAGTGCGCATCGCGAGACTACGATGTCTAAGACATGTGGAGCGGATGGAAATCAACGCTCCGACTGGACGGGTTTTCAAAAACACATTGCAGGGGAATCATCTTAGGTGGCGCAACCAAGTCGAAGAAGACCTCAACCGACTAAGAGTGAAAACGAAAAAGAGCTCGCCCGAAATCGTGGTCGTTATTGTTGGTTAACCCCCAGGTTCGCCCCGAAATGTATTGCCCACCTAAGTAAATAAGTATACCCTAACAAAACTGAACAACAAATTTGATGTCAGTTTGATGCAAATCAGTTGAGACTGCATTAAACAATTGAACAGCCAATCCAATACAAAGAATAGACGCTGGCTGCATTCCTCTAAGCTCCATAAATATCGAACCACCGCTGTCAAATTAGATCGACTTTATGTTCCAAACAAAAATAGTAAAAGCAGAAATGTGTGCAAGCACCCTAAAAACCAAAACTTGTTCAGGGATACCACAAGGAGGAGTTTTATCACCCTGAGTATGGGGATAAAGTTGAACTTGACCGGATCGGAGTAAAAGTTGTGGGCTACGCCAACACTATTTGAGCTCCTCTATAGGTAGTATTTGATAAACTCATCAATTGAATGTCAACCCTATGAAAACAGAACTCGTGTTGTTCACGAGAAATCGCAACATTCCAGTATGAACTTTCAACTACCATAAACGGTACTCATACAAAGGTAAAGGTACCAATACATTTATCTGGCACTGCAAAATATCTCCGATTTGTTCTTGATCGCAAATTCAACTGGAAAGAAATTTTAAAAGAAAGAGAAAGAAAAACTCAAATCGTCTACTTTTAGATTTTTTTGGAAAAGTGGGGACCTTGACCCAAACCCAACCATACACTGGATGTACCTAGAGATCAATGATAAGACCAACCCTAACATACGCCTGTTTGATACGGACCATGGGCATCAGCACATCCAACTTATGTAGAGAATGCACAGACACAGAGACAGAAGATAGATCATTCTGCTTCCTCTGTGAGTTATGGACCCACTCTAGGAATGGCGCCCTAGGGGAATTCTTCTTCGACGAATTGAGGAACATCTCTAAGCTCCCTTTGATGGTCAAGCAGTTTAACGTGTAACGCAACGAAACAAATCTGGCCCAAACTAGATCTTCAGCGGTCGAAAAATTTGATCACTTTCAACAGAAAACACAGTAGTGCGACGATAGGTGTCATTACAGGACATTGTCTTATTGGAAGACATGCCGAAAGGCTAGGAGTCCCCTCAAAACAATTTTTGCAGAAGCTGTATGGATGAGGTGGGGGAGGAGACTATTTCCCACCTTTTCTGTTCATGCCCATCTTTAGCTTACAAACGTAGCATAGACCTAGGTCCGTGTTTCTTTGAGACCTTAGTGATCTTACTCACATCGACGCCCCGCGTCTCTACCGCTTCATTCTAAGCTGAAAATGGTTCCATTAGAATGAGGGTACATTAGATCCATTGTGGTATCACAATAGGCCCTACGGGCTTAAGTGTGTCTGCCTAGCTGACATCCACTTAACCAAACCTAACCTACCTTTGATAACCGCATCCTTAAATTCATTCAGGGCTCCAAATGGTTCAGTGTGGATTCCCAACCCCAGGAACTCAGTAACCAACGCAATTCTGTAACCCCCCCCCCCCCCCCTCCTCCTCTTCATCCTAGAAATCCGAGTGAAGTGTTGCCGCTGAACCTATCCTAACCTGTCTGTATAGTATGAAGTTTAGACAGACTAGCTCGCTGCGAAGTCTGACGCTTAAAGTTTTGACACATCAGAAAGGCCAAGTTTCACTTATACAATGAAATTTTTAAAGGAAATGAGATAACTAAAAAAGATTCTGCTGTTTGGATTGCTGCTTCTTTCTGACTTCTTTACGTAGAAACGTTTTCCAGCTCCAAAAACAAGGCCCAACAATGTTATGGGAAAAGACGTTATTACGATTGTGAGTACATAGGGCTTCTGTCCAATGATTAATTGATTCAAACAAATAGCGTACTAAATACTGAAAGGAGGGAGTTCTTCGTAAGCTGAAGTAACTTGGAAAATGTGATACGTGGATGTAATCTCAAAGCAAGCAGGTTAAACTACTAATTTATATAAAACAACTCTCCCTATCTAAATGATTAGAATCTAAGTAAAAGGAAAATCTCAAAATTGTCTATTCAATCTACAAAGATACCTAAAAAAAACTAAAGACTCACCGTGGCAATAGTCCTCGTATCGTACTGGCAGTCATTGGCGGAGCCATTAAGAGTTCATCCATCATAAGCTCAGTATCGTCGTCATCGTTCAAAGATGTACTCGACTTGGTTGGTGACTAAATTGTAGCGAATTTGTTTTCAAATGAATAAATATTGTGCTTTCTGGCTTACCGATTGTGTATTCTCTGAATTGAGATGTCCATCTTCGTTATCCCCTCCGCTGGTGGGGGTACCCCAAACTTCTTCCCCAGACGTAGCACCCGATGTACACTCATCGGCCAAATCTTCTTCATTGTTGGACATTCCCTGATGTTCGTGATTCCATCGACCAAGGTATTTATCAATAAAAGCTCTAGACTCTTCAAAGAAGGACATTTTACCGGCTACATACGAACCAGCGCGTGATGCCCAAGGTTTCTGGTCAGAGTCATCGGTGTTGAAAACTTCCTTGGTCACCACTTCAATATCATCATCACGGCTTTCCAAATCACCTTCGCCATCTTGAGACGGCTGCTCATTGTCGTCCTCTAGCTCATCAGGTGGATCATCGCCGTCAGACGAACGATTATCGTCCGCGCGATCTTCGGATGGGAGTTTTTCCAAACTGGACAGAGTGCCATAGCGGCGGAGGGATACACAGTTCATTGGACGGTATGGAGGATCCTCATCTTGAGGTGACTCATCGGCAGAGTCTTCTGGGATGTTTTCAATCACCACTTGACGGGGTACATTGTTAATCGTCAGCTTAGTAGCCGTGCTAGTGATCACTTGATGACTTGTTGTGTTGTCCCAAATGTTGGTTGTAGTCTTCGATAGTAAAGCATCCGGCGTTGGTGGAACGACGGCAATGGATGGAACAAAGGCTGCAGTGTCTGCTTGAAGAAATTTGGCTGTCGGTGTGAGTTGTGCTAGACCGATGAGCATGAGTGACAAATCATCGTCATCAGTGTCAGGTTTCCGATCCTTGCAGACGCATTTGCAGAAACGATGCGGATTTGATGGTGAGTTTTGTGGAACGAAGGGATTGGGAGTAGATTTACTAGGTGTTTTTTGCGGCTCGATGAGTTTGCATGTTTCTTGAGTGACCTCATCCGGGCTGATGGTGGTGCCCTCAAAATCTGCGGGTGTGCAATCGCAATGGCAAAACTCGTTACTTTTACTTGGTGTAGTCTTTCGTGATGATGATCTGCCTTTGATGGAGTACCGATTCGGTTTCGGCGGTGGGGTGGTGTTCTTTTTCGATGGTGCTGGTGATTCTGTTAATTGCTTGTCCTCTTCCCCAGAACAGTAGCCATTCAATAGACGTTCCTGGTCACTGTTGTCGCCATCTAAAACTCGTACACCGCTGATGACGATTTCTTGCGATTGCGTTTGCGATTGGCAATTCGATACTGTTTGGAGAATGGAATGAGATTCTGTTTTATTAGTTGCTGAATGACCATCTGTGACGGTACTTGTCGATGTACTAGACACACTACTATGACCGTTACCATTTAATCTACAACAACGGTTCGGAGAGGCCTGACTATGCTGTACTTTGAGCGAATTACAGACCAAATTTGGCGGTGAGGTGGACGATGAACGCTGCTGGCAGTTCTTATGACAATGACGACAAACAGAAAGATTATCGCCTACATTAGCTACTGGACTTGAGCGAACTGTGATCTACAAAATGAAATGTGGTAAGGGATGATGAGTTTTCTTACTCCAGCAGGAAAATGAGTGTGATTTTGAGTATTTGTTTGTGTACGCACTTGGTCTCTTACCTGACTATCCGATGTTGTGCTGCGGGATTGACTCTTGATCTCAGATTCTCTATCGTCCATACTCAGCTCTTCCACTCCACTGAGTCTTTTACCCGCAAACGATGGTTGGGGTCTCAAGACACCTTGTTGCTTGGCTAGATTCAGTTCCTTGGTACGTTTTTCCAACTGAGCTCGAGTCCAGTACGTAATTCTTTCGTCAGATTCACCATCTGGATAGAGCAAATGCTCGTCTTCTTTAGCGATATTCTCTCGTGACCTAGCCGCAGCCAGACGCGCCTCTTCCTGCTGTTTATCGAGTTGACCTTTCATCCAATTCGCCAGATGGAGCGCACTTGCCTTCGGAGTGCCTGTTTTGTTGAGTATCCTACATTTTTCATCGATCAACATCTCGTATTGTTCAGCAGGGTTTGTAAAACGTTGCTGTGAATAAGAAATTACCAAAATTGTTTAAGTGCTAATGCTACTTTTGAACTATTTTTTTTTTTTTTTGAAAATTGTGATGGGCTCGCAATTGTTTAAAATTAGACAAAGTTCAGAGAGGGAATGGTTGGAGAAAAAAGTTAGAAAATGAAATCAGTGCAAACGTGTATTTTTGAAATCTATAAAAACCAGAACTAAGCATTGCTTCTACAAACACACAACTACTGTTTTGACTAAGCAAACAAAAAGGAAAAACATAAAAACAAATTCAATTCGACTAAAAACGCTTGTTCAAATAAAAGTTATTTTGTCGCTCTCGCAAACCATTGTTTGGATTTTGCACAAATGATTTTTTGAAATAAAACAACTCAACCGATCGATGGTGGTGTACATACAATTTTTAGAGTCCATCACAATTTTCTTTATTTTTTTGTTTCTTTTGAAATTTTGCATCGTTAAATAAAATTCCATTTGCAAAACATAAGTTTAGTAAAATTATTTACATTTTAACAAATAAATATAGACTCACAAGCGTTTTTATTCAAATAAAATTTTTATTTTGTGTTTTTGATTTTTGTCTTAAAAAATAAATAAACTTTTTTTTTGTCATAAATACTTTTGTTGCTTTACAAGTTCAATGATATTGCTATAAGTAAAATGCTATTTTACATAAACGTTTTAACAGTGTGGGTTGGGTTTTTATTTATTTTGCTTTGTTGTTTTGTTTAAGTTTAAAAATTTAATTTTTGCATTTAACTACATTTATATATATATATATATTTATGTACATCCTTAAACTAGATCTTAAACAAGAGAGACAAAAGATTTTTGTTTTGTATAATTGATTGGTTAGTTTCACAACGCTAGGTAATAAGTTATTTGTGTGTTCGATACGGTGTTTGGTGTTGTAATATGTGTATTGTATATTGCTATTGGTTTAGTAAAGATAAATAGAGAAAAGCGCAAACGTACAAATAAATATATTAAATTTGTGTTTTATTTCTATATCTTATGTAGAAGTGATGAACTCTTAAAAACATGAACTACAAGTAAAGTTGAGAAGTAAAAAACTTTGTTTTCCAGATTAATGTATTTTACTAATGGCGTTGCATGATGAATTACTTATTAAACAACCAACTGATTTCAAATCTTTAAAGTTAACCCCGATTTCTAACAATTCAATAACAATTAGGTGGCGGATAGTAATTATACCCGTTGTTCAGTCATGTTTCCCTGTAGACATACACAAAATATACTAACAATATGGCTACTGGCAGATTAACTCAGCTAAAGATATCCTAGGCATTTACCAGTAACCGGAACAGCTAATAAACATTAAGAAAAAAAACTTAAAAAACAAACATTCAAATAGGCTACAGTCTGTTTAAATTAGATATTACTATAAAATAACTAAGGCTAAGGAAGATTGGTGACCGGGAATAAATATGCTAAGGTTGTAGGAATGGCTTATTAAGAGCCTCAGATTGTTAGACGTAGAAGTATTGATTTCTGGCTTGCGAGGAATATGTAACCTGAATGAAGCGTACAGCTCTACGACACAAGAAGGTGAGTAAAGAAAGCTTAAATCACAATAGCCGTGTTTTATTGGGAATTTTTATATTCACTTCACTTAGGCGCTCAAACGCTGAAACGCTGTACTCACTTATAGAACTTTATTCTATAAATTCCATTTACCAGCCATCCCTGTTGTTCACTTCTACAAGTGACTTATTTGTGCGATGTTTTGCGATATTTTGCTAAAGTGAATACAGATTCCCAATAAAACTCGACTAATGTCGTTTTAGTTTCTGTTTCTCTTGACGTTTATGAATTCAATCATAGGAAATCAAATGTCGCTTTGACTTCGACATTACGTTGGTTCGTTTACAAGACAATGTAACGTGACCATTGCATATGGAAACTATAGTAAGTTCAAAACGTGATTTAACAATGTTATGGGCCTGAGGAACGCGTTGGCCCAGCATTCGCTTTTCTACACACTATATAATGGTGAAACCAATAACTTGGAACTTAGACTGCTGAGTTGGACCGGAGATAATAGGTTAGCCACCAGTCCAAAAAGTTTCTATACACAATGACGTGACTCCTACTCAACGCAAGATAGGGGACCGGGAATAAATGTGCTAAGTGGTAGGTAGGTACCCGTGGCGTGATGGTTAGCATGTCTGCTATTAACCCAGAGGTTCGTGTTTCGAGTCCCTACAAAAATGGTTTTTTCACGATTATCGCCTTTCGCGAGGAGTTAGGAAATCCTCGGTTAGTAAATGTATTGCAAGTTGAGGTCCCTTGCATTCCCTCACAAGGCATGGCTGTGATGAATGCACTAGGCCTTGGAACTCCTCGCTCTGTTGCGCCACCCTATTTATTAGTTTTTATTTTGTTACATAGTAACAATGTAAACAAACGGAAGTTGCGGGGAAAGAAAAGTAATAGTATGTTCTTTTGTTCTTTATTCCTCTAAGCTAATGTCGTTTTTACTTCGAAGTTTCGTTCGTTTATCCGGGATTGACCCAGGTTTCCTTTACAGTCCGATGAGTTGTCAAAAAAAATGGGCTTTCTGCTCTCAAAAAACTCTAAATCACAAAATTTCCTTGGCATGTGAAAAAGGACATGGCTTTTGGCAATCTTGGAGGTACCCGTGGGCTAATATGTAGTTACATTGTGAATACTATTCTAGGGGTTCAGGGCTCGCATCCCAACGAAAATGTTTTTCCGCGCATATCGTAAGTAAATTTATTGCCGTGAAAACGCTTCTCGATTTTTACGTCCGCTCCATTCATCACAAGGCACGGTTGTGAGAAATGCGCCAGTCCCCGGGCTCCCCGCACTGTTGCTCTACTTCATCCATCCATTATTTGACAGCCCTCTTTGTTACCAGAACTCAACTCAACAAGCACTTAGCCCTAGTGGGAAATTAGGTCAAACCTAAGGTTGAAAAAACACTCAATTTTACATTCAGGGCGAGTTCACGGTTTTTCATAAAATGCTTTGTGGTGACCACAGAGCGAAAGCCTGCGCTTGAACGAACAAAGCTAGCTAAGTCTCGTTTGCACCAATGCGGCCTAAGATTGTGATGCCATCGTTCTCAAAATGAAGCAAACGCAACCTTTTGAAAAAGCACATATCTACGTGATCTTGTCTATGTTTTGAAACCTTGTTAAAATCCGCTGATAAGCTGTGGAAACTTCTAAAGTTCTAAAAAATTAGCAGTATTTCTTTCCATTTTCCACCGTTTTTCGATCGAATGCGATAGTTACAAAAAAGCGGAACAGGCAAATTGCCTAGGTTTCGCTGTTGTGTAATTATCGCAGCGAAAAATTCATATAACGAAATCATAATAAATTCGTAAAATTTCGATGCAAAGATAGGATACCTTATTATATACAGGGTTTTATGTTAAGCTGGGTTTGACCCTTATTAATGATTTCAGTAATTATTTTTCAGCGAACCCAGCTCCACGCCTATTCTTTTTGATGGTCAATGATCAACAATCATGGTATTTCAACAAACATATCAAATCAATCAAAAAAAACTTGGCAACCTATTTGGAGGGGGGCTTTGATGTTGGCTCAAAGAGCTAAAGGGGCCTTGCATAACATCACTAAGTTTAGTTTTTAGATATGGGTTAGTCTTCTTTTCCTCTGCTTCTTCTTTTATAGTGTATAGAGCATCGGTAGTTCAAGAGGATCACTTCTCATTCATTTATCTGACTCACGTTAGTGATCCGCTACGCACTACGCTGTGCTGACCTTAGAAAGTCTTCGATTCTTCCATTTCTGAATAACATTGTTTTGATTAGCCTTTGAGGTAGTGCCTGAACGTTGTATGAGTTCGTTGTTTCCTTCACATATCATATGATCGGATCAATAAAGCTTCCCGACTTCTGCAGTGTCTTTCAAGCAGAAGTACTCGCAGTGTGCGAAGCACCTTGCTACGCAAAACTTGATCAACAAAAATATTGACTTTTTTGTAGACAGTCAGGCGGCCATTAAAGCTATCTCTTCCGTTATCACAAAATCCAGGCTAGTAGACAGCTGTCGCAGTAACCTTAGACTGCTCAGTGAGACAAACACAGTTAGTTTAACCTGGGTTCCTGGACATCGTGACATTATTGGTAATGAAATGGCGGATAAGCTGGCAAAAATCGGGTCAGCACTCGAATCCAGCGAAACGAACACATCAGTTCTAAGGCCACTTGAGCAAGAAAAAAACAGAATCAAACACAATTTTCTAAAAATCGCCAATGACAGGTGGTCATCTTTAGAAACATGCCGAGTCTCTAGAAACCTTTGGCCAGATATTTCCAAGAAAAAAACAGAATTTCTACTCCAGCTAAGCAGACCTCGGCTCTCTCTGTTGATTGGCATTCTCACGGGTCACAACTCGTTGGGTACCCACATGATGAGAATGGGCATTAGCACATCCGACTTATGTAGAGGATGTCAAGATGAGGAGGCAGAGGAGGGATCTTTCCACTTCCTCTGTGAGTGTCCTAGCTTAGCCCACACTCGGAAAAAAATCCTCGGAGAATACTTCTTCGACGAACTGGGCGGCATCTCTAACCTCCCACTGAGCAACGTCCTGAAATTTACTCAGGGCTCCAAATGGTTTAGTGGGAGTTCCCTGCCACAATAACCATCCACCTCTCCAATCCTCCCATTTCCACATCCTCTGATTTCCCGGGGAGCACAATGGATCCTCGAGATCCGAGTGAGGTGTTGCCACTTGTGGCTGCACCCCCATTCAACCTAACCTATCATATGATCGGGCTCCATATTTTGCAAAATTTTATTTTTGAAACCAAGGACTTCACATTTGTAAGTATTTCAAATTCTATCTGGCTTTGTTAGTTTCCCAGTCATTGGAAGCATTTTATTTTTATCTCAGCTGCCTTCGACATACTCTCATATTTCTTGTACGTTGTTTAACATTGAGCTGCGCTGCGTATTTGAGAGCTAAATATTAAATCACAACTGTGAAGTCTTTTTTTAAACTTTGATGATTTTTTTCCTTCACAAAAGATAGCGGAGGTTTCTTATAACATTATTCATTACGCACTTCGGAATCACAAGTTGCTTTACTGTTGATATAGTAGTCCGGAAGTACGGTTTGGACTACGAAATACCCTGCAAAATCTAGAAAAACTTATTAACGTACTCTTACAAGATACAGATCGATGGTGGTTTCTACATAAGAACTGCAGGTGAAAATATTCCTGCGAATATTATATTTACAACCAATTCTACTTTCCATCTAGTCAAATGGTAAATATGGCACCCCTCGCCCTCATTCGTTAGTATACTTTTTAGCATATGATTAAAAACTCCTGTAAGATGATTATATGCTTATTGCGTATGCTTATTGCCAAAAATATTGTTCTAGTTTTATTAGCAAGTCTCCCCTCCCCTTCCCTCCTTTTGGCAACGAATATTTCAGTGAGCTCTTTTCGTTTTCCATTCTCCCGCACTTGCCATTTCATGAACAATGTGTTTTTTTTTTTTTTTTTTAACTTTATTTGATTTTCTTCGATATACCAACATTCTTCACTGTGGACCCTATAAAAAGAATAGCCGCGGAGCTCAAATCGGCTTGGAGCTTTCCTAAATCCCTAATAAGGGTAAGCCCAAGGTATTACAAAAAACAAACTGAAATTTGGTTAAAATAATGGTTTGTATAATTGAACTATAGGGGCCTCCTTGTACACGAACCACGAGGTGAAGGTCGT
This sequence comes from Melanostoma scalare, assembly GCA_949752695.1. NCBI lineage: Eukaryota > Metazoa > Arthropoda > Insecta > Diptera > Syrphidae > Melanostoma > Melanostoma scalare. Next base: position 63,885,100 of record OX456985.1, read on the forward strand.
GGTGATATTTCCAAAGAAAGTCATATCATATAAACCTCTGCAGAATGAATTTAGAGAACTCGAGTGTTAAACTCACCGAGACTTTTGATGTCGAATAAGACTCACGACAAGGGGACAACTGCCATGCGAAAATTTTAACACCATATTTAAAAAGTCATTGCAAAACTCAATCCTTAAAACCAAAGGCATTCACCCGTATCACCAGGCCCACGGCTGCGCTGCCGTAATAGTTTCGAAATTCTAATACCATAATGGAAAGGACTTAAAAAATATCTTCGTAATTAATGTATGGCAACCAGTAGTTACAACTACTTAATAATTTAATCAATAGTAACAAATTCACTACAAGGGCGTTCCTTTTTGGCATTCGTAGTCCGAAACTGATACGACGGGCCTTGTGATAGGGGCTATCCCTATATCCATTTAACTACTCACTAACGCAAACGTTATTATGAGAAGAAGTTAGCGTGATGTAATGGGCACAGAGGAGGTAAAAAACAGAATCAATTTCTTTGAGTGCATTTATTTTGCCGGAAGCATTCGATCCGGAAGATAAACGAAAATTTCCGTCAGTGAAAAGCCAGTTGAGATTCAAGTGATCGTTTACGTTTTGGACACGATAACGGTCGATATTTTTTACCTCTCCAACATTGCAGAAGAAAGAAAACTTTGTTTCAGCCGTGCTAATAAACGGTTTTCGTCAGTTAAGTCATCATTTCACTGAAAAGAGGATAAAATGTAGCTTGATTGCCATCTGGTGTAGACGCTCTCTTACTGCATTCAATGTACTCGAAGCCTAATGTCGCTTTCCATTGGTTTCACTCGGGGAAGGGTTCATTTTAAAAACAAATGAAACCCCAAAAATTGCTAGGTACTATTCAGTTTGACGTAATTGCCTTTTTGTGAGTGAAACATTTATGGCTCTTAAAAAATATTGCTTGAGGAAAATTTTCTTCCTGACTTTTGAGTAAGATGTGCTAGTGCTTCTTGAGTGGATGCCACTTCAAATCTAGAAGTGGCCGCACTTCTCAGAATCATGAGAAGCGGACTTTTTGCACCAATGGAAATGTTTGATAATGCTCCTGGACGCTTCTGGACGGTTCTTTTCGTCCAATGAAAAGCGACATAAAACGACACTCATAACTTCAAGGTAGTCTAGGACTTCTTCTACCTAAGCCCCGCCATAAACACGCATAATAACATCAGTGCGGAAATTCAAAAAATAATTTCTCTCACCAATCGCTGTAACTTTGGGAAATCGGGAAATAAAACCTGCTCTCAAAAGATCGATGGAACTCATGTGAATTAGGAAACCCTTGGTCACTTCGAAACGAGAACACTTTGAGTGAACTTTTATCCCGTTGCATGCACAACTCGAAGGGTGCCGCTGCTTCAAGAAAGACGATACTCGTAAAAAAGGAAAGCCTCGAACTCCCACGTAACAGACGGAGGAAGAATTGGCAAAGTCTTCCCTGTACTTCCTACTTTAGTGCTATCAAAAAAGCTTCATACTCAGTCGTTCAAAATTGGCAAAAATCATAGGTCACTAAACTGAACTACGGAGACCTAGGCTCTCTAAACTATGTGCGGCGTCACCCTTTTGTTATGTTCCTCAGGGCAGCCCTATTTTTTTTTCTTTTTATAAGATTTTCTAGTGGGAGTTTAGCCAGAGCTTTTCAGTCAAAAGTATAATCTCTGCTCTTCAATTCCAGCCGTGCGTCAGTCGTGTATCTTGTTCTGTTCATAATTAGTTTTCAAAAGCAAAATTTAACAAAACACTGGCAAAAACTTAAGATCAGTCAATATTAAGTGGCAATATTTTACTAAAAAAAAAAAAAACAATTCATTTTACAACCTCTATGTTCAATCTTAGCTTAGGTACTCAACATAATTTTATAACCATTGGTTTTGCTTTTCTAAGAACTAATCCAGAAATCAAATCATAGATCGAGTGAATCTGGCGGTGTGGGTTCGGTTGGTAGAACCCCGTAAGGGTCATCGTCACCATAGAATACGCACTCCTCCACATCGGTATCATAGTTCGTATCTAAGTTAACCTGATGGAACTCCAAGTCGAGTTCGAGCAAATCCCAAGAGCCACCGAACTGTGCGAGTGGAACTTTTTGAACCCCCGCAGCCGCAACTGAATGTGCAATGCTCTGACCCTGAGTCCGACTTTCTTGTATGACAAAATCATTTGAAAACGCATCCGACGCACAGAGTTTAGATGAGGTGGGTGAAATGTTAGGCAATGTTGGAGTAGTAGGTGTTGCCACCGAAACATTGATTGACACATCATCACCAGGAGGTAGTGACTCATCAATAAACGATCGCCCCACCGAACTCAAACTGAACTCAAGTAGCTGCGATGATTTCAAATGTGGTTCAATTGATTCACTAGCGGCTTCGGGAATTGCTGTCAGGCTAGTTATGTGCTCAGAACAGTAGGTGGTTGTGTTCAAACTACTCCCACTAAGACTGAGCCATGCTGCAGGAGATGAATTTGGAACCGATTGCCCAGTACGATTCGTTAGAAGAGGACTACCCGATTCACCCTGCGAGTACTGTTGACGTCGACTGAGGGCAACCGAATGCAACGATGAGGTCAAACTGCCATTGGGATTGTTCTGGTAGCTTTGCGGTGGGTTCATTGCTGGAAGGGTGCTAGATAGAGTGGTAGAGGAACGTTGTACTAAAGTGCCAGCTATTCTTTGTAAATTCTCGAAGCTTCCTTCGTAATGCTTTTTTCTAAAGGAACACACCTGCTGGGATTGCTGATTCTTCATATTGATGGATCCCACCGAGGACAGTTTCATGGATGCAATGGACGCCGTTGCCATTCCAATATCACATAAAGGAACTAAAGTATTGAGAACGTCTGGAGAGTCCAGGGGGCTTGAAAGTGGTGTAGATCCAAGAGCGGCATTAACAAGAAATCTGAAACGAAAAACATGTATGTAACTGCTCCTTAGAATACGAGAACCCTTAATCTTTGACAACGACTTACATTTGACGCTGAAGAAGATTCTGCCAGACAGCCTTGAGCTCTAGGGAAGGGGCTCGGAGAATAAGACTTTTGCGTCTTCCGCTTTTCTTCGGAGTTCGGGTAAGGTCAGGCGCACAGTAACCTGTGGGACTTTCTGCAAACCGACCATTAGGGTCCACGGTGATTCTAAACTCCGACGCTGGAATAAAAAAGAAAATGAGTAACCTCGTTTTAGGACCTCCCTACAGACATACTCTTCTTTCGCATGTGGAAACACGAATCGACAATATTTGCTATTGGAATTGGCTCCTCAGTTATGAACAACACACGATCACGGCTGACCTTGGCAAAAACTATAATATCGCTAAACAGCAAAGTCCAGTATGGCTTGACCGATCTTCCCTCCACTCGACTAAGATCACCACCGAAGATCCATTGTCTTCCTTGGACGGCTAATGTAAATGGCTTGCATTTCGTGAAAACCATTCTCGACTCCAAGTCTTGCAACGTTAGAAGTGGACGTCCTTCTCCTAAAGGCTCCATCAATCCACTGGTAATAGTGATCTCTCGGTAAGCTGCCTGAAGCTCATTTATAACAGCGTTGAAATTTTTGTGCTCCTCATTGTCAACGTGACAAGTAGAGGCCAGCAGCTGCATTAGCTTCAAGATCTCACGAAAATGTTGCAAAGGCCGATGTATGAACATAGTGAGATCGGGGCGCTTGCGCGGCACTTGTGGTTCCGTAATAAAAGCGACAAACTCCGAACCAGCTTGACGAGATTTGTTGACCTAAAAACAACGCTGTTAATTTGTCTCTGGCCCGGTCGAGAAGTAAACTTACCAAGACACAATCGGCTCTCTTGATTCCGTTTAAGTACTTCTTGTAGGCCGCACAAATCGCAGTAGTTTTCGACAGATACACTCGAGATGTGAAGTTCATTTGTGGTTCATGCTCGTCAGTCATCAGTTGCTCGAGTATGTCTTCGGAAATCCGTAGCAATTCGTCGATGTTTTGAAAGAGGGTTCGATGGTCATTGGGTGAAATGAGATCTTTGCGCTCGACCAGGGGCTGGACAAATCGTTGGATGCCAAACAAAAGAGCCGAAATGTAGTTCTGCTCGCGGCTAACTAGCTGCAACAGGAACCGCCGACGATTGTCCGTGATTGGTACGATTGACTAAAACAGAATTTATTATAACAAATGAATGAGTTAACGGTAAAGAAATTGAAAGCAAACCTCTTTGCTGAACGTAACCTGTGGCAAATGAAGACGTTTTTTCGCCGCTTCCATAGTTGAACTACTCGAACACGCGGTTGACGCACGAACGTTACTTCCCACTGCTATCGCATCGGTGTAGTTACTAGCCGCACTTGTCACACGGGAAGTACTTCCTCCGCCATTGGCAACAACTCTGTCTCCTCCACTTGACATCAATGTCGTCGGCGCTACTGTCCGTGTAGGTGGTGCTGCAAGTATGAGTGCTGGCGCGGGTGGAGCTGACGACGAGTAGTTTGACGGCCCTGATCTCCTGAAAGTCTCCAATGTCAATGTTGTTCCTTGCGAACGAATTAAATTCAAAACATCAGCTTCTGGCATAGTAACAACATTGTGCTTGTCAACAAATATCACATAATCCCCTGGAAGTATTCCATTCTTGTCGGCCGACAAGCCGGGCTCAATTTTTTCCACGCGTGGCGGATGAGTCCAAACAATCGAAAATCCAAAGCCTCTATCAGCAGTGCGGGTAAGTTTCTTCGTGACTGTGAAAGGAGTTCGGCCTAGACTTATTTTGGATGCTGACAATCGGCGTCCTCCTGCTGCTCCTCCTGCACCTGCTGCTGCCGCCGCTGCTGCTACTGCAGCTCCTATTCCTCCTCCTCCTCCTCCTCCTCCACTAGAGCTCGGTCCTGGGGCGGTGGTAATACTGTTACTGGTGGTAGTTGGTGTTTCAACCGGTGGATCTAGCTCAAGGAACCTTAAAAATAAATTCTCATCAGCGTCACGCTGGTGGATTGCTTTTTTGCTCAGCGTAATCGGCTGACTTGTGTTTGCATCGATCAGATTTAAATTGGCCGCTGTCATACTATCGATGCTGAGGACGTCTTCTTCGACGGACTTTTGACGGACCGCAGCACCGGCACGCTTCTCTGTCGAAGTCATTTTGGCTGCAATTTCAGAATTTTGTGTCACATGTACAACGAGTGTTGAGTCAATTTAGCATGACTGAAATTGGTATTTGTTAAAGACTGCCAGTTTTATTTATCACTAATTTGGCATATTTATCGCATTTTGCATCCTTAAAAGTTTGGTTTCCTGTAGAGAAAATAAAAAGAAAATTTCTTAGTAGAGTAGCTTTTGGAATGATGCGAAAAAGTATTGTCTCAAGAATGGTAGTGGGATTTTATTGGATCATTTCTGTCATTTGATGGGCACTTTAACGATGCCCACTTTGAAAACCGTTTTTCGTTTCTTAATTGTTTTTGCTCAAGCTTCAATTTTTCACCATTGTCGTTTCTAGCAATAATTTGGATCTCTTAAAGAAATTTTGACTTGCGATTATAGGCACTATAGGGAAAGTTTTGCATTCGTGTAGAAAAAAAGTTTGAGAGGTCTCATGTGAATATGATAAACACAGTTATAACGATTTCGATTAAATTTAGATTGAGCGATTGATTTTAGGTTAGCTATGTTATGACTTAAAAAACATTTTGGAAAATGTCTAAAAACGGTGTACCTCCCATAGTTCTATTTTTTCATAACCGAGTTTCTTGTTAATGGCCTATACGATTTCGACTAAATCTTATGTTAAAGAGGTTCTAAGCTATTTAAAAAGATTGCATATCAACATTTAAAAATATTGGCTTTTGAAATTTGAATTTGTTAAAAAAAATTTATTGTTCAGAATATTTTCGAAACGGAATCTTTGATTTTTCCAGTGGTTTTGGAACTTCTGATCCCGTTACCGTTCTCATTCCTGTAGGGATATGGGAATGAAATATCGTCCATGTCATTCAGGGGCAATGAAGCACTCAAAGCTGAAAGAATTTTTGGAATCGGTTCAGTAGTTTTCGAGCTTGAGGTGATGTTACCGTTCCCGAAGGAATGTGGAAAGGAAATAAAGCCTATGTCATTTCTCAGGTTCTAAACCATTTTTGTTCTTAATTTCATTCAAATCGACTCAGTAGTTTTGGAGCCTTTTCAATACAAGCACTAAGTTCTCGTTTACGTTCCCACTCCCGTTTCCGTCGGAATATGGAAATGAATAGCATTCTTAAGGTGAAAGAATTTTTAAGTAGGTCAAACAGTTTATAAGATCCCGTGTCCATTCCCGTTCCCGTTGTCATGGGAATTTGGGGAAGAAATATATATATAAACCTTTCTCTGGGATCACATTTTCAATTAAAAAAAATCAAATCAAAATCCGCTGCTAGTTTTGAAGATATAAGCCTACAGACAGTGGGAGGCAACTTTGTTTTATACTTTCTAATGATGATTATTCAAATCTCATAATTGATGTGTAGTTGGCAATGCTGTACAGACACTGTGCGACCCAGCCGTGGCCATTTTTTTTGCACATAATCCCACATACTTTGAGCTGTATGTGGGCTGTGTTGATGGAGACATGCAAGTCTGGAGCACTCAGACCTGGTCAAGAAAAAAAAAATCGGATGGGAGGAAGGGTCTAAGTCCCCCGATTAGGTAGGAGGGCCATTTCGTAAAAAATTGGCTAAAGATCTTAAAAAAATTATTTAGTAGCTTGTTTAAGTTTTCAAGTTATACCGTTTCAAAAGTTTTCATTTGTGTGTGAAATAAAGAAATTGTACATTTGAGGTGAAGACATAACCCAGAAGTTTCGTGTTTTCTCCACAAAGACCCTGGCTAATACGACGAGCGAAACCTCGGCTGGAAAGTGAAAAGAACGTCACACGTCAGCACGTCTTTCCCTGACGTCTTCACCTTAAATTTACAAACTCTTTATTTCAAAAACAAATAAAAACTCTTAAAACGGTATAACTTGTAAACTTAAACAAGCTACGGTGACGTACAGTCCGTACGGTTGGTACTCGGTAGTAATAATTTATGGTTTGACGCCTTACTGTTGATAACCTCTTGACCTGAAATAAATAAAGAAGTTCAGGTTTATTTACGGCCCCTTGGGGGCGTGAAGAAACAGCAGGCAATAGCTCTGGTGAATTGACAGGTTTATTTACGGCCCCTTGGTGGGACGGAGAAACAGCCACTTACAGTCACATGCTTGCTTTTTTGAAAGCTAATACACTGTTGTTTAATTAAATTTATAGTGTAAGTTATTTTAACGAATGGTTTTTGAGTAATCAAGTTTTAAAGACAAACATTTTTTCCTTAATGAAACTATATCATTCGAAAGTCAATGGCTTAATTTCTTGTAAATATTTTTTTAGCACTTCAATCCAATTTTTTACAAAACTGCCTCTTCCACCTGAATATAAACCCGCTCTCATGCAATTTGTTACTAATCTCAATACTACCTATCCGCTCTGATCTTTGTTCACTTCTTATGCAAATCCTCTTGTATAGAAGTGGTTTACTCACGCCATATCTGATCAACTTATAGAAAAGACCGTCTATCTAAACGGTATCGAATGCCTTCTCCAAGCCAACCGATAAGCACCTGTACAATGTACACTGCTTTTTAGCTTTGTTCTATTGAATATCAGACACTACGCGCCATATATGGTATCATAACCCGCCTTTAAACCGAACTGATTTTTTGGAATAATATTTTCATCCTAAGCCCACGTGGACAATACTCCATTGAGAACCTTCTAGAATACCTTGCTGACATGCGGAAGAAGACCAATCGACCGGAGATTTTCCGGATACGAACCATCCTTTGCTTTTTTAAGGTACGTAACGTACTAAATTATATGCTTTATTCAGAGCATTGTTAAACAAGGTGGTGTAAATGTCCATCGCTGCCGAGGGAATATTTAATATTGGGTATGCCGTCAACTCCTGCTGATTTCTATTTCCTTATTTTGCGAAAGATGTTTTTGGGATCCATCTTAGAAGCGAACATTGTATTATCTATTTGGAGAAACTTACTCTTTGAAGTGTTGAAAGTAGAAGTTTATGCTTCAAGGAATTTGTATGAACTATAATGACATCCTTTTTTTGAGAACTCGTATAGAAACTAGGATTTTAAGATTCTTAAATCACTTTTCTTTGTTTATTCCTCAGTTGTTTATCGTGCTCATGTGAATAATCCTTTTAACATTTGAGTTCACAGTTTTGCAACTTCTTTCTGCTGATATTTCTTTTCCCAAGGACTTGGCATGTCTTCCGGGAGTAATTACACTGCCATGATAAGAACTTTCTCATGCTGCCATTCAGTATTAGAAAAATTGTAGGTCCCCTCCATTTCGCCTTCAAGTGTTGTTAAAAAAAAATTAGTTAGGCTCTGGAAATCCAGAGTTGTGCTGTGCCACAAAACTATTTTACTTTTTACTTATACTACCTATTATAGTTAAGTATCTTTAGTATATAGTTATGTACTATGGAAAATCATTTAGACATACTCAATAAATCAAAAGACATTGAAAGCACACTGTTTTAATACTCATCAAAACTTTTGTCGTAATTGATTTCTCATTTTGTAACAATTGATTAATATTATATTATTGTTGCAGAAAAAGGTCAATAGAACAAACACTTTGCTAGCGTATAAAATAATTGTTGATTAAGAAATAATAGACCATCTTCTAAAAGCATTAAAAATTTAATTTCTTTCCTGTTTCGAGTAATTTACCGTCATTTTTGTTGTCTTAAAACTCTGCTGCGAAGGTCACTGTCCTCTCTTTCGTTGTGACTATTGGCTTTGACTGTCTGGAGACATTTTTTAACAAAACAGCGTATGTTATGTACATTAAATTTTACAACAAACACGTCTCCGGACAAAGCGCAAACATAATGTCTCTATTTTAAATCCTCCTCCATTGCAAACTCAAGTCGGCTTTTAGCTGCTTCCGTTAATACTATGCTGGACTATTGCCAAAATCGATGCAAGACTGGGCATGAAGTTTCCTTCCTGACTTTTTGTTCTCTTCCTTTCTTACTTGTTCGAGTGGCAGGTTCTTTAGGCTATTATATGTACTTATCAGAAATGGTTCCCGAATAATGTCAAATCGAGAATTTTACTTCCGCATAAGGCGGAAGGATATCAATAGTTTTTTTTTTTGATTACATAAATGTAAGTTTGTACATATGTACACATAATAAAAAAGCGATGAGATTTTACAGCCCGAAGCTGATTGAAAAAACATCAAGGATTCGTGTCACAATACAGCAATAAAGTACAGAGGCATCAAAGGCATTATTTTCTTTTTCAATCGTTGGAACGAATTATTTTTTATTGATCACAATTCACAAGTTCAGTTCATTTTTTGTGGAAATTTTTTATTTCATGACTTCATTTTCAAACGCTCACAATGCCATTTAATTTCATAGACTCATTTAAGTGTAAGTGTGATAGTTCTTTTTAATTATTGAAGAGAAAACTTTTCTCATTAGACTATTTCAAATTCATTCCAATGTCAATAGGTCTACAGTACAGTTTCTAGCTAAAGTTCAAAGAAGCAAATAGTCTTAAAGGATTGGGAAGAATAGAATAAAGTATACTTGGCCACCTTTACTTACTTTTGTGTGCGGAATGGTCCTTTGAAGTATGTCTATGTACCTAGCTATTTTCTTAAGGTATGTCCACACCAAAGAAACATTTTTGAAACATTTCAGAAACATTTCAGAAACATTCCAAAAACATTTCAGAAACATTTCAGAAACAAAAAAACATTTCTGAAATGTTTCAGAAATGTTTCAGAAATGTTTCTATAAAGTTATTTTGGTGTGGACGCTTCGTGAAATATTTCTGAATTGTTTCTGAAATGTTTTTGGAATGTTTTTTGTTTCCCATTCTGAATGGAAAACTTTCTTTGTTTTTCTGAAACATTTGCAAATAAAGCGAGTGGAAGTGCAAATGGGTTTCTTTTTGTTATATCAAAAATGTCCAATAAAAACATTCATTTTATGGGTTTAATAACTACTTTTATTTAAATGAAATTTGTATTGATTTTCTTCAGAGTTATTAGGTCTGTTCGTTGAACTTTACCCAGGGTTGACCCAGGTTTTCTTGACAACCCTATGAGTTGTCAAAAAAACCTGGGTTTTCCAGTCCTCAAAAAACACTACACCACAAACCACCACACATCCCTGTCATTAAAAAAAAACACATGCCATTTGACAGCCCTCAAATCGCCACAGCAAAAAGCTAGGGCGAGTTTGGGGAAAACCTATGGCTCAAAAAACACTCAATTTGACATCCAGGGCGAATTTGGGTTTCTCAAAAAACGCTTTGTGGCGACCCTAGGGCAAACCCAGGGCTTCAACGAACAAACCTATTATAAAATTTTTTTTTTTTTTTTGTTTTATTTATTAAAGCATATTTTTCTTGCCATGTTACCGAGCCTTGTGGGCTGAGAAAATATTCAGCGTACTTTAGACGAATATCCTTGGCAGCAGACGCAGGCTTCCTAGGACAATTTTTTAATGGAACAAAATGATGTTTTCTGCTTTTTCCATTTTATAGGCTTAGCAATACAGTCCATGTATTTTGATTGCGAAGATTCGCTTTTACGGAGAAAATTATGCAAATAAGTACATGTTTTAGCAACTAAAGCTGCTTTTTCCGGGCTCAAAAGCATTGGTTTTCTTAATACACGGAACACTGCGGTGACAATACCGAAAGCGTTTTCAGAAACATTTCGGGCTCTGCTTAATCTATAATTGAAAATGCGCTCCCTTGACCCTTTTGGATATGTACCACTGAATGGTTTTAAAATATGAGTGTGCAATGGAAATGCGGCATCGCTGACTATAACGTAGGGTACTGGATGTTCTCTTCCTGGTAATATGTTATAATCTGGCAAATTCAGTGTTTCGTTGTTTAAAGCCGTCCATAGCATACTGTTCTTAAAAACACCACCGTCAGATATACGACCTTTACAGCCAACATCGACGAATATAAAATAATATGATGAGTCAACTACGGCCAAAAGCACAACGCTAAAAGTTCCTTTGTAGTTGAAGTAATCAGAACCACTATGAAAAGGTGATGATATAACTATATGACGACCATCCATTGCACCAACACATTGTTTAAATTGCCATCTTTTATCAAAACCATCTGCAATTTTCAGCCATTCAGATTCTGTTGCAGGAACCTATTCGATAAAATAAAAGTTAATTTTAAATAAATACATTAAAGAGTGATATGAATCACCAGTGGCCAAAAATCGAAGAGTCACTGCTAAACGTTCTACTACACTTATGCTCGATCTGAAGTTTGTATTTTGTTTTCTAATTTTATGACCAACCAAATTAACAAGAAACTCGAAGTCCTCACTTGACATTCTAGCGAAATTTCTTTATCCACTTAAACCATCAATTTTCAGTTCTTCCAATAATTTTACACCACCTGAATAATTTCTATTTTTCAAAATGTTTCTTTGCCACTGTCTTGGTTTTTTTATTTAATTTTTTTTTAATTTTTTCATGATTATAAAACACGACGCTATAATTGCTACTTCTTTACAATTCATATTCAAGCACTAAACTGAGCTCGAGAAACAAAAAAAAAATCCCATTAAAAATGGGAAACAAAAAACATTTCAGAAACATTTCAGAAATGTTTCAAAAAACGTCCACACCAAAAAAACATTTCTGAAATGTTTCTGAAATGTTTCCGAAATGTTTCAAAAATGTTTTTTATACAAATGGGAAACATTTTAGAAACGTTTTTGAAACAATGTTTCTTGAAATGTTTCTCTGGTGTGGACACACCTTTAGGAGCTTAACTTGTGTTTTTTTTATGACGAATAAAAAAACTATCAAAAACTACTAAAAGGATTTGTACTAATGTAGTTTCTTTATCGGTTAGGCTGCGTGCTCTGCAGGGCGTTGTATGGTGAAGGGGGTATGGGTTAGACTATGATTTTTCCGAGCCAGCAAATTAAGAAGGATAACCATATAGATTTGAGGAGTCGAGTCAACTCAACCAAATAGATGCGAATGGAAATGTTTGTGCTGGTCGATTTTTTGAACAAAAAAAGCTTCGCACGAAGTTACATACAAACAAGTTACAAAATTTCCTTCTCTTTTTTTTTCAACTGTGGACAGATTTGACCATTTCAATCAATCTTTCTTTCAATCGTTTGAATTGACCGATAGACGATCGACCGAAATTAAATCGATTTTTTGAAGCATCACAGAGCGCGTCAGTTGCCAAGGAGAATTGATAAAAGTTCTGAAAACGTCTTTGCATTTGATTCGGAAACATTTTATAGAACAGAGTTCAAATTGGTGTTTTTTTTTTTTTTGCTTTGCTCGTAAAAGAAAATTTAACTGATAGTTCTACCAATTTTGAACCTTTCTCAATTTTTCTTTTAAATACTCGCTTCTAGAGCCAATGCCACTATAGAATTAATCAAATCAATTATTGAATCAGACCCTCTTTTGATAGAAGATGATGTGTACCAGGGTTCAAACCTAACTAAACTTTTGAAGAAAAAATAAAACCTACTTTGACGTCCCGATTTTTTCGAGATTTACTTCACTTTTTCCGCATAAAAAAATTAGGATACCGAAACTGCAGACAACCATGGATTTGAAATTGACTTTAAAAACAAATAAATGAAAAAAGCAATGGTGGTGCAATAAAACTCGGGGTATGTCTTGGCCTAGCGCATTTTGAGGATCTACAAATTTATGCCAAATTCCAACGATAAAGTGAAATAGACTTTTTCATCTATGTAATTCTATTGATTCTGTTCATCACAAAAGCTGAGACGCGCTTAAATGCGAAAATAAGATCTCAACATTTCCCATCCTTGTTCAACAGACTTATTTCGTTCCACGGAGGTATGATGAGCTTGCTCTAACCTCAGTACCGCTTAAGTCTCTGAGATGCAAAAAAAAAAAAAAAAAGAAGGGGGGATAAAAAACACCCTCTTATTGATGTTCGACCTAGTGTGGTGGAGATGATTCTGCCACTTAACGTAGAGTCAATTCATTTAATGGTGGGTTTGTCAATTCCTTTAGCAATTGCGGCGGTTTGAATTGATAAGTACGTGGTATTATCAAAGACACCAGAAATGTCAAGAAAAGAGTAGAGTATGATGTCTTACTTAGCAATCTCGTTCTCAATTTCGCTGACCAGCTGATGGAAAGCTGTGGCGGTGGATTTGCCAGTCTGATAAGCGAATTGGTTAACATTGAGAGGTTTGAGTACGAAGGCCGTATTGCGAATATGTAAGTCAATTGCTTTTTTCATGACCTTTGAAGGATGTGAGACTGATTGGTCTAAAAGACTTTGGGTCTGAGTTTGATCTATTGCCAGCTTTTGGTAGGAAAGATAATCTAATTCTAATCGAGTCTTCGTTTAATATTTTTCTTGATAGACTTCTTGTGATACTGTTGGGTATATTGTAACTCACATTTGTGGTTAGATATTGACTAAGTTTTTAAATCCAGCTGCTCATTCGATGACTGCATATTAAAAATATGGTCCCAGTAAGTTGCTCTTGCATGCTCTTCTAAAAATTTAGCATTATAATGCTATGAAAATCTCGATACAAAATTCGTTTACTCGCGTAATCACAACTAAATTTCAATGTTAAAAGGATCAAATTATGCTTGGAGAAGCAGGAGCAGGGAGATGATCATATGAGACTACCTCTTACTTACTAGAAATAAGTCCAAAAGTGTTGCATCTGCACCAAAGAAATGAGTTGGACTACTTGTATTTTATAGTCGGAAATTAAATATTAGCAAGTAAAGTGTAAAATTATTGGTTTTCAAGAGGTTGCTATTGTTTGAAATTTCCACAGGGGTGACAAATCTATGTTCTTGTTAGGCCAATACTACGCGCATCGGAGAACTTATTTACATTTTATATTATATTTAGGCTCTATAGATATTAGCCAGGGGCCAGTAACACAAAGCTAGCCAATTTTATGTCTCTTTTTAAAAAATGCCTTTGTTGTGCACACGCTGATAGTCCTGAGGTAGAATACATAAAATTTCTGTCCCTGAGTGACAATTAGTACCTTATTCTAATTGTAGATAGAAACTCCAAGCAGATTCGGAGTCTCAATCTACATTACATTATGAGTCTATTTGAATTGTTACAGGCTGCCATGCCAGTCTAAATGCTTGCTTTTCCACATATTTCCTCCTTTTACTTTTGGAAATCTGCTCACATTTCTAATTAGTAACAGCTTCTAATTAAAGCATGGGTAAATATTTGAGGGTAAAGACATTTTTAAAAGGTAACAGCTAGCGAAAGATGTATTGCGCGTGGATTCTGTAACTTTAAAAATGACTTTCTTTTAACTTTATCTACTTACATGAGAAGCGCTCGTTTGAGGAAATAGAGAGGTGCCATGACAGGAACGAGATTCGGAAGTTTTACCAAAAGGTAAAAAGATCCTGCCAGGGTCGCAAACCCCGAACTCAAGCCTGTAAAGACCAGCAGGGAAACATAGTTATAGAGTCACAGTCACTACTGAGGATCTGGAAAGATCATTTCTGCAGACTGCTTAACGGCGATGAAGACACAAATTCCGCTGTCAGACAGATTGCCCCATTCAGCTTGGACGATGATCAAGAATGCCGTCTTCCCGACCTAGAAGAGGTTAAGCTTGCCATATACAAACTTAAATCAAATAAGACTGCAGGTGCAGATGGCCTTGATTCCGAACTTTTCAAGGCAGCTGGAGATCAGTTGGAAAGGAGCATGCACCAGCTGATCTGCATGATATGGTCGGAAGAAAGCATGCCCGATGAATGGAACCTCAGTATCGTATGCCCGATCCTAAAGAAGGGGGACCCTCACAATTGCGCCAATTACAGAGGGATAAACCTCCTTAAAGTCGCTTATAAGATCTTGTCTGCTGTAATATGTGAACGTCTGAAACCCCACGTCAACAACTTGATAGGTCCTTATATCAATGTGGTTTTAGACCAGAGAAGTCCACAATAGACCAAATTTTCACATTACGGCAGATCTTGGAAAAAACCCGAGAACACAATATCGATATTCACCACCTCTTTATCGATTTCAAGGCCGCGTATGACAGTATTTACAGAGACGAGCTGTACAGAGCCATGTCTAGTTTCGGCATCCCTGCAAAGCTCGTACGAGGATGACTTTGGAGAATTCACGCTGCTCCGTCAAGGTCGGAAAAGAACTCACCGAGACCTTTGATGTCGAAAAAGGCTTTAGGCAAGGCGACAAACTGTCATGCGATTTCTTCAACATCATACTTGAACAGATTGTAAGAAACTCAAACGTCAACACCAGAGGAACAATCTTTCAAAAGTCATCAAATAAAACATCAGTGCGGAGATCAAACGGAGAATAACTCTTGCCAACCGTTGCTTCTTTGGGTTAAGAAGGCAATTGAGAAACAAAACCCTCTCTAGAAAAACCAAGGTGACCTTGTATAAGACTTTGATCATCCCAGTCCTGCTGTACGGCGCGGAAGCATGGACCTTATCGAAAGCGGATGAGGAAACTCTTGGTCGTTTCGAAAGAAAAATTCTCCGAATGATCTTTGGTCCCGTATGCGAAGACAATGTGTGGAGAAGAAGATACAACAACGAGCTGTATGAGCTGTACCGCGACATGGGCATAGCCAGAAGAGTACGCATCGCGAGGCTACGATGGTTGGGCCATGTAGAGCGGATGGACCCAAACGCTCCGGCTCGTCGGGTGTTCGAAAGCACATTGCAGGGAAATCGCGGAAGGGGAAGACCTCGTCTTAGGTGGCGCAATCAAGTGGATGAAGACCTCAACCGACTTGGAGTGCGAAACTGGAGAGAGCTCGAGATCGAAATCGTTATAGAAGGATGTTGGTTGAGGCCCAGGTTCACCCCGAATTGTAATGCCCACCTAAGTAAGTAAAGTACTTACTATGCAAACGTTTTAAAAGCCTGAAAAAGTTTGCGAAATATATTGGACGATAGTAAAATAGTTAATATTAGTTATCCTATAATCGCTGAAAGCGAAGTTACATGAAACAAACTTTTGACTTAGCGACAGACCATTGGACGGTAATCGTCTAAAGAGCTACGTTGATTTATTGCTATCAAGATACGTCATGTAAGGCTATCAGTCTTTTTTTAAGTGCTTAATCAATCACCGACGTTCCTTGTCCAAACTAACATATGCAAAATTTCCAGATAGATTCCGAAGTTCAGATGAATAACATAGCTCAGTAAGTTATTATCTCTTATCTTCCCATTGTATAACCTCACACCTGACAATCCACTATAACACCATGCCTACGGTATGCGCCCTAACAATACTTATACACGCCAACTTTGTAATCCTTTAAAAAACTTACGATTATTAAAGCTATCTGATAATCATTTTTTGTTGGTGCTACTGAGCTCTGGAACTGTCTCCCACTCCATATACATATATATTTCTGAAATAAATGTTAAAAGAGTTTTCAAAGCCATGTAAAACTTTTCTTGTTAATAATTCCGTCACATCGTTTTGAAGATGACAATGTCTGATATCTAACACAAATTTGAAGTTGTCAAAGAAATTTTTTTAATTCAAATATCAGAAATAAAAAAAATGTAAAAGTATGTTTTACTTTCCAACAAAAATCAATAGTTTTTGTTTTCAGTGACTGAGTAATAAAAAACACATTTCATGGATTCCACCAAACCAAACATGGCCACTATAGTCTGTCGACCAAAAAAAAAAAAACATTTCGAAGCATTTTTAATGATTTATTTCATTTATATGAAACTTTTTTTTTTCTCCCGAGTGTTTTCTGAACAATTTACCTTTGAAACAGTCAGTTAAATTTAAACGTTCTTAAGTGAAAATCAGATACTTACTTACTAACTTAGGTGGGCATTACAGTTCGGGGTGAACCTGATCCTCAACCAACATCTTAAGCCAACAATTTCGATTTCGGGCGAGCTTTTTCCAGTTTTGTACTCTATGTCGGTTGAGGTCTTGTTCCACTTGATTGCGCTACCTAAGACGAGGTCTTAATTTTTCGCGAAGCAGCGTGAATTCTCCAAAGTCGATAAGAAGATGGTGTATATCGATATTATGTTCTCGGGTTTTTTCCAAGATCTGCCGTAATGTGAAAATTTGGTCGAATATGAACTTTTTGGGCATCAAACTTTATTGAGAGGGACCTATAAAAATCTTGACGTGGGGTTTCAGACGTTCACATATTACAGCAGACAAGATCTTATAGGTGACGCGACGTTAAGGAAGCTTATTCCTCTTTAATTGGCGTAATTGTGAGGGTCTCCCTATTTTAGGATCGGAGATACGATACTAATGGGACATCCATTCATCGAGCACGCTTTCTTCCGACCATATCATGCAGATCAGCTGGTGCATACTCTTTTCCAACTGATTTCCTGCTGCCTTGGGAAAGTTCGGCATCAAGGCCGTATGCACCTGCAGTCTTATTTGACTTGAGTTTGCATAATAAGGGTTCGAACCTCAGTCATGAAATTTCGGAGCAAGTTAAAAAGAAATTGAAGTAAATTCTAAATTTCCGGACTAGATTTGGAACAAATAGAAAATCTATACTTTATCTTCAAAAAAGTTTATTTAAATAAAGGGTGCGCCATCTAATGGTTTCTTTTCACATTATAGGTTATTTTAATACTGACAGTTGCGGGAATTATGAACAGACAGTCAGTAGTACGCCCTTATCTACGCTCTTCATCATTAATGCAAGTGTTAGTGGTTAGTAAAAAACACAAGCACAAAAGAACGTATACTAACAAGGACATAATATTTAACATAATTAATTTATTCTACATCGACAAAACAAAATTAAACTAAAAAAAACATTATTACAAGTATAAAAAACAATTTAAAGTGAAATAAGCTACAATTAACTAATAATTAAATACAAATTAAATACAAAACAAAAATCATGCTCCACAAGCATGCACTGGTTTTGAGTTTTAATTTTAAACTACTTTTACTAAGGTTGAAATCTGAAATAAAAGGGTTAGAGTTGTATAACCTACTCATGCGAGCTATCGGCTCATGCATGCCATAGTTAGTTCTGTGGTGGTAGCAATGCAAAAACTCTAGATTACGTAGTTGGTGAGATCCTCCGCGATAGTTGAATCCTATGTGGGAGAGCAAGTCGGGAGCATCAATTGAACCTGTTATAAGTTGATGAAAAAATACTAAGTCATTGTTGATCCGTCTTTGAGAGAGTGGTTGAAGATTTAATAGACGAATACGATTTTCATAAGGGGGGAGATTAAAAGGATCTTCCCAGGGAAGACCTTTCAGGGCAAAACGTATGAATCTGTGTTGAACTGCCTCAATACGAGATTTATGAACCTCATATAGAGGTGACCAAACCTGAGTCACCTCATTAAATTATTTTGCCCATCTCTTAATAAGCCCAAGCATTGAATTTGCTTTGTTTGTTATGAGGTTGATGTGTTCACTGAATTCGAGGTTAGTACTAAAAATAACACCAATGTCACGGAAATTCATAACTTGAGATAATGATTGCTGAGATATTGAATAATTTACAATGCAGGGAATCCTTTTGCGAGAGAACGTCATACTTTGACACTTGGAAGGGTTCTCTGGTCAATTATAATAGATCAGCCCCTGGACGACCTCAATAACTCGGGCCTTGACACACAAGGCTATGCTGATGATCTGTTCATCGCTATTCAAGGCAATCAAGAAGCACTGGTCACAAACCTAATGCAAAGCGCCCTGAACAAAGTCAATGACTTGTGAAGTAGCGAAGCGAATGTGAAGGGATCGCACTAGTGATCATTTCTCATCTCGTACTTTGATAGTTGAACACTCCCAACATGCCTCATATGCACAAACATACATATTCTTTAAAAGAACTAATGACCTAAGGCAAGCGCCAACAAAGTATGTACATACATGAATACACTTTGCAATGAGCTAATGACCGAAGGCAAGCGACACACAGAAAATGATATCGCTAAGGGTTCATGTTACGAACAAATGTACTCTGGATACATACTGTATGGTCTGCATTTATTAATAGCCATGCATTCGAACGTTGAAGCGATAATGCTGATATGGCGATATGCTGGCGTGAGGTGTGAAGTGATTGAGGTTCAATTATCAAAGGTCGGGAATTTAGGAATATTATTGTGTATAAAAGACGAAGGAAAAGTGAAAATAAATGTTGTCTATTCCAAACCAGCAACCAGTGCATTTGTTTTTTCAAGAGCAACTCGCTCAATTAACATTTGCATTTCCCTTCGCTCCCCGGATTATTCCATTTTTAAAAGCAACACGCTTAGATTGGAATAATCCTAAAACTCTGCTCGCTCTATTATATAGCGTTATCGCTTATAGAGGCAAACGACGGCGCAATAGCCAACGTTTTGAGTACGAGACTCTCCGCCTAAGAAAAGACATACGAACCTAAGACGAAAGATCTAGAGGAGATCTTTGCATGGCGACCGTGACAGGACCTGATTTCCATTTGAAAAGTCTTTTGAATTGACAGAAAATCTTCACTGCATGGTTTACGTACTGCAGCATCAAACAATGGCAGTGGATCCCAATTTTTCCAGTTTCTATACGATAAATGGAATTCTAACTGCAACAAGTGGCCGGACACCGATGTCATAACCATTTTGAGTTGGTTCCTCGAACTGGTGTCTCAAACTCATATATTTTGTTATAGACTGAAAGTCCTTCCCATCGTCTAGCCCAGCATGGGGGGCCAAGAAAGTAAGGAAGAAATAATCAACACGGGTCCTCAAATAGTGAACGCATCCAACCTACAATCAACACGCATAGACCACACTGCCATCGTTCTTGGACTGATGTTCGTGACCGCAGTGTTAGTTGGATTGGCGTATTTGGGACTCCAACACTTCAGGCGGAAAGTGATCGCCGACGTTATTAACCACCTGGAGAACAGGAACGCCAAGGTATAATACCTTGCGAAGTAACAACGAAAAATTTTTATTATTATCAAACATGAAAATTATAAACTGAAAAAGAGAATTTGTAAAAAAAAAAAAAATATATAAATATACATACATAGCGCATACTTAACCTAAAAAAAAAAAAATTTTTTTTGTAGTTGCATATTTTTCTGTTAACGGCTCTCTCTCTCGTTTTTTTTTTCTAATTTTGTCCATAGACCAAGTGTCCAATGAGTTTGGCTAACTTAGAATTAGTATTGAGTCAACTCAACCAAATTTATGTGAATTTAAAGAAATCTCCCAATCGTACTAGGACACCCGCCAAAGCAGAAGAAAAGCTTCAGCAAATTAGTGGTCTTTTCGAAGCTTTCTCGGAACATTTCAAAGAAATTAACCAGAACGAGATTTCTGAGTTAGAAAGAGTTCAATTAAAGCGATTTAGTGCAGAAGCGCACAAATATAAAAACGATTCCGAAGACATCGTGAATCAGAGCATAAGAAGCGTTTCTCCCGAACGCAAAGAAGAAAAAGACGAAAAACAAATTACGCAAACTACACAAACTACCCAAACACTAAATACAACCGTCACGATGAGTGGTGAAGAGTTCAAATTCAGTACGGCCCAAAAGCTGCCTACTCTATCGTACGAGGAAAACACCCGATCAGAGAATCTAAGAGACTTCCTGAACAGCATCGAATTCTATTACGACACACTATCAACATCAGCTAAAAGTACATTAATTAAGTTTGTTCTGAAATGCAAAATCCAGGGAAAAGCATTAACCGAACTGGGAAATGCCAGCCCTAGGGACTTTACTGAGCTTAAGAAAAGCCTAACCGAGAAATGTGGACCCAAGGAAACCATCGAACTAATTCAGTCAAAGCTGAACCGAGCGACTCAAGGTAATCGAACCACACGAGAATTCATAACAGAAATAGAAACACTAGTAAACAAAATGACGGAACTTGAAGTAGCATGCCACGGCGAAGAAACCAGAGAAACCCTAACCACAGCTAACGATCGTAGAGGACTAGCCTTTCTAAAAAAAGGAGTTAACGACCGGTTCCGATTGGTACTAGACAGCGCTAGACATACAACTCTCCAAAGCGCTTCAAAGCACCTACTCGAAATAGACCAAGGAACACAACCAGCATCCTTAAAATATTTTGAAGAACAGCGACCGAATTCAAGAGGACAACCTTTTAGAGGATCGAACTCTAGAGGAAGAGACAACCGGCCTAATAATTACAACTACGAATCAGGTTACCAAAACAATCAATCAGGCTACCAAAACAACCAACCCCACCCCAATAGTAATTTTAGATTTGGTTCTCAACCTACACAAAACCAATACAGAACCAGCTCACAATATAGCCAAAATAACCAGTTTCGTACCAATTATCGCCCAGGCCACCAAAACAGTTCAAATAACAATTTCAGACAAGGTTACCGAGTCAGCTACAATCAAAATGAACAACAAAATCAAACCAGCCGAAACAACAGAAACAATGTACCAAACAACAGCCGTCCTAGAACGAATTACCAGCCACGTAATAACCAAGACCATGGACAGCAAACAAACTACCCCAGGGTACGAGCATTGGGAAACGAGCAACAAACCGAGGGGATAGCCGACCCGTCGGAGGGGAGCCTATAAAATATCCCTTACCAAACGCCATATACACAGCGGGGATAGAAAACGGCATTTATGTACAAATATTACTCAACAATAACAAACCCGTACGATGCTTAATAGATACAGGTGCATCTATCTGCGTAGTAAAAAACTCTGTAATTGAGGGAAACATTTCAATAGACAAGAAAAACATTACCACCATCATAGGCATATCCGGAGACCTAACATCAAAAGGCACATGTATTAACACATTAAATCTCGAAGGTAATCGCATTAAGTACGAATTTCATGTAGTACCTGATTCATTTCCAATACACGTTGACGGAATCCTCGGAGCGAACTTTTTATCTGAATTCGGAGCAATAATCGATCTTGAAAATTTATTTTTGAAATTGAATATACACCATAGACAAATATCCATACCAATACTATCACACCATAGCTTGAACACCGTAACCATTTCTCCAAGATGCGAAGCAACCTACTGGTTAGAAACAAAACACACTCAATCTAGAATATTTCACCCCCAAGAGTTGTGTGAAGGTGTTTTCATGGCCGGATCAATATCACAGGCCAAAGAAGGAAAAATACCCATCCGAATTCTAAACACCCGCGAAACAAGCGTAAGCCTTAAGTGGGCAGAACCAATATCACAATCCGCCTCGACATACGAACTCGTCTCACCAGACAACCTGAAAAATACAGTATCACATACCAGAGCTAAGAAAATATTGAGCGAAATAAATTTCGACACCCTGAACAATGAAGAAAAAGCCGAAATAAAAGCGATAGTCACTAAATATCAAGATATCTTCCACCTAGAAGGTGACAAACTTACGCACAGTCATTTAGGACAAGCGGAAATTACCTTAAAGGAAGGAGCTACGCCAAAATATACCAAACCGTACCGACTTCCGCATACGCAAAAGCAAGACATAAAAACAGAAATAGACAAAATGATAGAAAACGACATAATCGAACCATCTGTCTCTGCATGGAACTCTCCGATCCTCATTGTACCAAAGAAAAAGGATCCTATTACGGGCTTACAAAAGTTCCGCATGGTAATTGATTACCGAAACGTTAATGAACGAATAGAGGACGATAAATTTCCATTAACTAATATAAGTGACATCTATGACATGGTAGGAGGAGCAATGTATTTTTCGTGTATTGATTTAAGCCAAGGTTATTACCAAATGGAACTTGAACCTAAAAGTAGACCTATGACAGCATTTTCAACGGAAGATGGTCATTTTCAGTTGAAACGACTTCCGATGGGACTTAAAATATCTCCCAGTAAATTTTCGAGAATGATGTCCATTGCGATGGCTGGACTCACTTACTCACGCTGCTTTGTCTACCTAGATGACCTAATAGTTTTTGGCAAAAGCCTTACCGATCACAACAAAAATCTGATCGATGTATTCAATTGACTAAGGGAAGTAAATTTAAAAATTCATCCCGGTAAATGTGCTTTTCTAAGAAAAGAAGTTCTTTATCTAGGACATGTAATTTCCAGCAAGGGAATACATCCAGATCCCGAAAAATCAGCTGCTATGCACAATTATCCAACCCCCACGAACGCTGACGAAGTAAGAAGATTCGTAGCCTTCGCAAATTATTATAGAAAATTTATACCCAACTTTGCTACAATAGCCATTCCTCTCAATAGATTACTTAGAAAAAATGTAGATTTCAATTTTGACCAAAACTGTGAAAAATCCTTCCAACTTTTAAAAACAATACTTACTAGCCCGCAAATTCTACAGTTCCCAAATTTCAAAGAAGAATTCATATTACATACAGATGCCTCAGGCTTTGCCTTAGGGGCAGTACTTTCAAATTTCAATGAAAAACCTATAGCTTATGCTAGCAAGACTCTAAATAAAGCCGAAAAGAATTATAGTACAATTGAAAAAGAGTTACTAGCCATAGTATGGGCAGTAAAGCATTTTCGACCATACCTCTTTGGAAGAAAATTTAAAATAATAACTGATCACAGACCCCTTGTATACCTTTTTTCCCTAAAAGAACCTTCTAGTAGACTAACCAAATTCAGATTACTACTTGAAGAATACAATTTTTACGTTGAATATAAACCAGGAAAAGATAATTGCGTAGCTGACGCCTTAAGTCGAATACAATTAGACTCCGACAACCTAAAACAACTCCAAATATGCGTAGTCACAAGATCACAAACACAGGCAGAAAAATCGGTTCAAGAAAATAAGAGACAAGAAACAGAAACGGAAGAAAATAATCGTATAATCACTGAATTGCTTAAGCCACCAGAGAATGAGCATAAAATAATTGAGCTTAAAATATGTAACAGTTTCGAGGACGACGAATATCAAAAAGATATAGATATAATCCTGGGACCAAACAAAGCGTTGGCATACATCCCAGAGATGAATTGTATACTCCTAAGAAAGCCCAAGGATAGCACTACCGCCCGATCGACATCATTTTGCGATTTGTTGTCGAGGGACGTGCATAAAATCTGCGGACTATTATCAATTAATAAATTATACATTACAAAAGAAGAAATTAAGAAACTCGCAGACGGCCGTCGAGAATACACAATTCACGAGTTACAGAAAGTCTTAGGAGAAATGTTTAAAAATAGTAATGTAAAGGTGCACCTCATAAATAAATGTATTGAAATAACAGATCCTCACAAGAAGAAACTAATACTCAATGATTACCATATATTACCAACAAGTGGACATGCAGGAATAAACCGCATGCTTAAAACGATTAAACAAAAATATTTCTGGACTGGAATGCAAAATGATATAGCTACCTATGTAAAACATTGCCCAGTTTGTCAGAAAAACAAATATATTTCCCCCAAAAAACAGCCTATGGAAATAACGTCAACCGCTGAATCAAGCTTTGATAAAATTTACCTAGACTTAGTAGGTCCTTTGGATGAATCAGTAAATGGACACAAGTACATACTTACATTACAAGACGAATTAACGAAATTCACTGAAGCAATTCCAATCGAAAACAAAGAAGCTAGCACAGTTGCTAAAGGATTGGTAGAACACTTTGTTCTTAAATATGGAGTACCAAAGATAATAGCCTCTGATCAAGGAACAGAATTTATCAACCGAGTTTTTAAGGATATGTGTAAGCTACTAAAAATAGAACAGATACAATCTACAGCATACCATCACGAAAGTATAGGAGCATTGGAAAACTCACATAAAGTCCTAAGAGCATACCTTAGAAGTTACGTTTCCGAAAAACACACAGACTGGTGTACATGGTTACCATACTATGTGTTTTCCTATAACACGGCAGTACATTCAGAAACAGGGTACTCACCATTTGAATTAGTGTTTGGACGACAATGTACGTTACCTTCAAATTTGACGAAACAAGTAGATCCCAGGTATAATTATGAAGATTATGTAATTGAACTACGAGAAAAACTA
Source organism: Melanostoma scalare (assembly GCA_949752695.1). NCBI lineage: Eukaryota > Metazoa > Arthropoda > Insecta > Diptera > Syrphidae > Melanostoma > Melanostoma scalare. The sequence continues at coordinate 63,910,201 of OX456985.1, forward strand.
CAAATTGCTCACAGAGATACGAGAGATGCGCTGTTAGAGAAGAAGAATGCAAGAAAAGACAGTTACGATAGAAAAGCAAGAAGTAAAGCAACTAGTTTTGAAAAAGGAAGCTTAGTCCTTTTAAGGAATGAAAATAGAAGGAAATTGGACCCTATCTTCGTTGGGCCATATGAAGTATTGTCCGAAGACGGTGTAAATTGTGATATCAATTACGATGGAAAGAGAGTAAAGGTACACAAAAATCGTTTAAAAAAATTCTATATCTACATACTAAAGCAATGCCTATTTGCATTGAATTAATATTTTTTCTTTTTTTTAAAAAAAAAAGGAGGGAGAGACCCTTGCGTGCACATATACTAAGAAAATTTTAAATACATATTGTAAGAAAAATTTAATAAGAAAATTTAAATACATACATTAAGAAAATTTTAATACATATAGTAAGAAAATTTTAATACATACACTAAGAAAATTTTAAATACATACATTAAGAAAAGTTTAAATACATACAGTAAGAAAATTTTAAATAAATAAAGCCTTAAGAAAATACATACAGTAAGAAAATTGTAAATGTATAAGTTTAAGTAAATGTAGCATTAAGAACATTTTAAATTAAAATCCAAAATGTAACATGTAAAGCTATTGATAATTATATTACGCTATTATATATTAAGAAAAATTTCAAATATGTAAAATCCAAAAGTAACATACAAAGCTATTGATAATTATATTACACTATTACATATTAAGAAAAATTTTAAATATTATATATAGCAGTTAGTACAGTAAGAAAATTTGTAATATTAAAATCCAAAAATATAACACCTATAGCTGTAAAATTAATTATACATGAAGAAAATTATATTACTACAAACAATAAGAAAATTTGAAAAAGCAAACATATTTAATTACATAGCTAATGACCGAAGGCAAGCGACACACAGAAAATGATATCGCTAAGGGTTCATGTTACGAACAAATGTACTCTGGATACATACTGTATGGTCTGCATTTATTAATAGCCATGCATTCGAACGTTGAAGCGATAATGCTGATATGGCGATATGCTGGCGTGAGGTGTGAAGTGATTGAGGTTCAATTATCAAAGCTCGGGAATTTAGGAATATTATTGTGTATAAAAGACGAAGGAAAAGTGAAAATAAATGTTGTCTATTCCAAACCAGCAACCAGTGCATTTGTTTTTTCAAGAGCAACTCGCTCAATTAACATTTGCATTTCCCTTCGCTCCCCGGATTATTCCATTTTTAAAAGCAACACGCTTAGATTGGAATAATCCTAAAACTCTGCTCGCTCTATTATATAGCGTTATCGCTTATAGAGGCAAACGACGGCGCAATAGCCAACGTTTTGAGTACGAGACTCTCCGCCTAAGAAAAGACATACGAACCTAAGACGAAAGATCTAGAGGAGATCTTTGCAAGGGGTACAGATGAGTCTTACCAAAACACTCATCAGTCCCTTCACCAGAAGACGTAAAATTGATCTTCAAACAATCTCCGTAAATAGTGTTCGAATACATTTCTCCAAAGAGGTCAAATATCTAGGGGTAACCCTAGAGAGCAAACCCAATTGGAAACCACAACTAGACAAAACCATATCAAAAGCAACTATAATGCATACCGCACTTTTATCACATCCATCATAACCTGGTCTGGTGGCAAAAAACAGACAAAGTTTATGCCCACAAAGCTTTGCAAAAGCTACAAAGATTAGCCTGTGTAGGTATCATAAGTGAAATGCGCACCTGCCCAACTTTAGCGCTAGAAAGTTTATTAAACTTTCCTCCCCTACACCAAAGAATAAAGAAAACCGCAGCACTGAGCGGACTAAACTTCAGTGAAGAAAACTTACAGTGACATGTGAGCATTTTGCAGGTGCTCCCAATACTGGTATCGCCTGCAGAATACTCTTCAGATTTTATGCCTTAACGCAAAATGTTACCCCATCCCTTTGAAGTAATCTTTCCCAACCGCTCAGCATGGAAGAACCCCGTAATTCTTACGAGTAACTTACAAAACATTTGGTACACTGACGGTTCAAAAACTAACAACGGTTGTAGGTGCAGGGATTCTCGGTCCCAACTTCACATCATCTATATCCCTTGGTAGCACAACAACTATCTTTGAAGCAGAGGTAATAGCTATTGAATTCTGTGTTAGGGAATGCAATAGAAGAAACCTCCGAAGATCACGCATTCTTATTTGCTCTGACAGTCAGACAGCCCTGAAGGCATTGTCCTCAACCAAAATTGAATCCAAACTAGTTAGGAACTGCCTGACAAGTCTATCTCAATTAGCCGCCCACAATAAAATAACTCTTTCCTGGGTGCCTGGACATGGAGGTGTACAGTCAACGAAGAGGCTGACTGCCTAACTAGACTTGGCTCTCAATCCCAATTCAATAGGTCCAGGAACCCTACTGCGGTTTCTGCGGTCTCCCAATCAGTAGCATTAAACGCCAACTGGTTACTTAGGAACGGCAGAACATGATCCACACCTGGAACAACTCTAATGGCCACCGCCAGTCAAAACTATTCATCGACTTATCTCAAAGACGTATAATAGACATGAGCAAACGTGACGCAAAGTTACTTACGGACTTCTTTACTGGACACTGCTCTATCAGATATCACCGCCTCGAAGATAAAGAAACATCCATAGCCAGATCCACGCTAAAACTACCTCAACTTCAAATGAACAACTTTACACTTTACGTGTTTAAACCTAAGGGAACAGCACAAATGATCATTCAGGTTGACGTGCTAGTAAAGATGATCTACCCTCACCCTATCTAGTTAAAAAAAAAAAAATCCTAAACTAGTATTAGAAAATCTAAGGTTTTAGTTTTCATAAAGATTAAAATTGTCTGTACTCTACCAAAACTTATTTCGAACTTCCAGTGACACCAGCGACTAACGCCTAACTTAAACATGTATTTTCATGACTTTTGTCATATAAAAGACTAATCTTGAAAAAAATGGTTACCAATCGCTTCAAAATTCTCAACCTCATAGCTACTTAAAGCACGGTATTGCTTTTGCTCTGACCCTCTCTTACCCTCCTTAACAGTTCAATTAAATCTTTTTCTTTGAGAACGGTCTTTTATTATCTACTATTTGAATTTCCAATAGCATGGTTTTTCCTTTTAAAGACCCTAATTGTTTAAGTCTTTTTAAAGACTAAATAAATGGACAACTCACAACAAGAATAATCACCACCGACCGGTTCTTGGAAACGTTTAATTAAAACAAAAGGACCCATATTCAAACTGAAACAAAGACAAGTGCATTGGAAAAGTGTGGTGGTGAACAAAATATTAAAAGCGCAGTTTCCTCAAAAGCTCAATTGTGGTGAAGTGGTAATGATTGTTTCAAATCTGCATATGCATAGCACAGCACCACTCATTTTTTCTTTTTAGGCGGGTAAGTCTATCCTTTTGAACTCTATTGTGATACATAAAAAGGATTTTATATTCTTTTGTTTTTGCTTTCTTTTTTTAGGGAAGAAAAGGAGAGTCATGAATAGAAGCAAACAATTTTCTTTAAGCACATTGAAGACATTCAATGAATTGTCTGCCACAGGTGCTAGGGTACAGTGTGTTTATTCAGAAATAAAGCTGAAATGGAAACCCATTAGACAACTAGAGTGACCAACAGAGTTCATTTAGAACAGTTTGAAAGAAAAGTTTTAAAGATAAACGAGACGCAAAAGCTGGCTCTTATATCTACGATATAATCGTTATAAAATAAATATAATAATAATATATCGTTTTAAAATAAATTAAGACCTTGAAATTTAATCTTAAGCCGAAATGATGATCGAAGTTTTCATCAAAGTCCAAAGAATCACACCAGGCTTACAAACCTCGAACTTAGCTAACAAGGAGCAGCAAAGAAAAACAATAAAGTTGCAATTGCAATAGAAGATCTTACAGTGATGACGACGTAATGGTCAAAATGCTTCATTCAGCTTGGACGTTGATGATTCAGAAGTCCAACAGATTTTGGAAGAAACCCATGACCTCGAGATCAATGGCTCACCATTTGGACATCGGAAGAACGTGTTCTGCCTTGTCAAGGTCACAGAGTAGGAAATACAGAGAGTCAACTTGTACCCTTTTTGCCTGAAACATCTTCAATTTCCTTCTCAATAATTAAAATCAAAAACTGAGTCTTGTTTGAGTGAAAGTCTTCACCCGGGTAAGTTTCATTAATTCTTCTTTTAAGTCTTCTTTTCACTTTAAAGGCTTGTAGCGGATTTTTTGATTGAATGCTTTTAGGTATATCCACCATTGTGGGAAACCCAAAAGTAAGCACTTAAAGTTATAAATTGTTTTTAAACCTACTAAAATAGTATCGTCAAGGGTCTCCTGCCGAGTTTAGTTTTTGCGTGAAATTTCGTTACCTTGCCCTTGCTGAATAATGGAAATCTTATGGCATACGCATTTTAAGGACCCATAATTTTAAGCCCATTTCAAACGGCTTAGCTGGAAACCGTTTTTCATGGCAGTGTGTATTATTTTCGAAGGCCTTGCCAACTCCTCGCGAAAGGCGACACCCATGAAAATTCTCCTTTTTTCGATGTTTCTGGGATTTGAACCACAAACTTCCTGCGTAACAGGCCGAAATGCTGACCCTTATGGGACAGGCACAACAGTTAACTCTATGTATCTATTCTATGGTCAAAGTTAGTAAAAGCCTACCAAACCCATTCGATGTCGATAGAGGATTCAAAAAGGTTTGGTTTCATAATGAAAAAAATTGTACACAATCCAATAGAGGAACAGAGAAAAGTCCCTTAAAGACCTTTTCAAAATCTACTTGGTAGTTGAAGTAATACGAAGAAGGCGCCAACAATGGGTTTAATAGGTAATTAAAGTAAAGCTGTTCTCATCAATAAACAGTTTTATCTTCTGCCTTCTTAAACTCAGAAACAAACTAAGAACACACCAGAGAATAATTTTTTTGTTCCAAAAGAGGAATGCTACGAGTAATCTTCGGTCTCTTAATGTGAAAACCAATAAAATAAATTAATAAATAGACGGACACATTGGACTCGAATAGGGCTGAGAAATAGTTCAGTTCTCTCAAAAATCTTAACTTCTGATGGAGGTGGCCTACAGTTGTTTGTTGATTCCGACCGAACAGCTTAGTGAGAAAGAACTTTTCATGCCTCTAGGAGGACTATCCAATTCCTGACGATTGGCGATACTCATGAAAAATCAATTGGATTCTAGCCTTGAGTTGTAACGCAAAAGTCAGAAAAAGGCTAAACGAAAAACTCAAAACTTCTACGTCTATGCGACCCCAGCAAGTAGTGCGGAAACATTTGGTCTGTTTCTTCTCTTTGTACACAGAAATTAACAATCTGTCATCTTTTAAGGAGCGGGGGTAAAATTCTCTCAGAAAGAGACATACTTTGAACAAAGTAAAGAGACTCCTTAAGCAAAACATTCAAAGCAACGCTTGAAAAAACTTCTGTTTGACAGTTGCTGTATTTATTTTGGCTGTGGACGATTTCTGTCCATAAAAATTTTTGTGGCATAAGTTTGCAGGGTGGGGAATTTGTTTACTCTCTCGTGAGCACTCTCTTTTATGTACATCTAAGAAAAATCGCTGTGCTAGAGTAGGAATAGGAATAGAATTAGACTGATTTTTGCAGAATTTCGACGCATTTCGAAATAATTTTCAGCAAAGAAACAGGCCTATTAATATGGCTGGGAGCGAATGTAGAACGAGTGAACACCAAAGCTCTGGCTCTTCGAAAATTAGGCGAACGTCATCACAAGTTCTTAGCTCAGGAGTTTCTAAACATCTCGTCAGAATTTAAATTAAAAACCACATCTGGTCATACTATTTGCGTTACTCTTTTAACTGAGGACGTTGGTTGTTTTCTTTGATCCCATTCATACATAACTCAGGTCAACGAGAACGTTGCACTACTAATTATCAGTGGTTATCTTTGAAGCAAGCATTCCTTTTCCTTTTTTATTTTTTGTTTCGTGCTGATGATATGTGTGCATGGCCTAAATTAATGATTTAAAAGGATTTCGTGTTCTTAATTTCATTTCATTACGCAGAATCGGTATCAAAACGAATTTTTGATTAATAATTCTTATTGGGGTGAGTAAGCATTTCAAATGTTCCGAAGTTAAACAAAAGTAAAATTTGTCTGGTTAAATGTTAGGAGATATCTCCTACAAAGCCTAAAAATAAAAGTTCAATAAGTAAGTTTTGAAAACTATGTTTTTTTTTTCAATTTCAGTGTCAAATGAGCAATACACACATACGCACATATCCTTCATTTGAAGTAGTGTAAAGCAGAACAAAATCGCCGTCACTTTAAAGCAAAAAGTTTTTATGATAGATAAAATGTGATAGCAGAAAGGTACTATGGTAGGTGATAAAAGAAAGATACTTTCATAGAAAATCAGATTTTTTTCGTTAGATATCTTTTCAATCTTATCGTGGTGACCGTGGCAATGTCTGTCTATTACGTGAGAGGTTTCAAGGTTGAAAAAAATATTTTTCAACGCTATCGCCATTAGCGAGGAATTGGCAAGCCCTCAGAGAGTAAAATACATACATATAAAAGTAAAAAGCAAAATAAAAATAAAAGCGCTTTCTCGATTGGCCGTTCAGATTCGGCAAACAATTTTAGGTCTCCTTCATTCACGCCCAAGACATGGTTGTGACATGCGATAGGCTATGGAGCACCCCGCTCTGTTGTGTCACCCTATTTATTTATACTTATTTTTATTTGTTCCTCTATAGAGAGGGAGCCTTCAACAATGTTAAACAGGCATTAAGCTGCATAAATATCGTAGCGTTGGCTAATTGACAGAAAGTAGAAATGGGTGCCAGCATTTTAAAAGTCAAACCTTGTACAGATGCACCGCAAAGAATAGTTTTATACTCGCTACCTTCGCTCCTAGTAGTTAACAGAACTTGTTCTGTTCACGAGAAATTCCATTCCATATATACTTCCCTCCACAATAGAGCACTGAATTTCAAAAAAAAGTGCTTGTGAAGCCGCAAAACATGTGGTTTCGCAAAACTTGCTCAGGAAATATATTGACAATCTTTATAGACAGCCAGGTGGCCACTACAGCTATCTCATTCTCATCCCTTGTCACAAAATCCAAGTGAGAAGAAAGCTGGCGTAGTGATATAAGACTGCTCAGCTCAACGAACACAGTAACTTTTTTATGTGTGGAACACTGTTCCAGGACATCGTAACATAACCGGCAATGAAATGGCAAAAATCGGGTCAGCACTTGAATCCAGAGAAACGAGCACCTCAGTTCTCAATTCAATAGAGCAAGAAAAAAAACCGAATCCAAAGAAACTGTTTTAAAACCACCAATGCCAGGTCATCTGTAGAAACATGCCGAGTTTCTAGAAACCTATAACCAAATATTTCCAGGAAAAAGCAAAATTTCTGCTCTAGCCTAACTGGCCTCGACTTGTCTGTTTATTGACATTCTCACGTGTCACAACTCATTGGGTACTCCTACATGAAAATAGGCATCAGCACATCCGACTTATGTAGAGGATACCAAGACGAAGAGGCAGAGGAAGGATCATTCCACTTCTTCTGGCTTGGCCCACCCTAGGGAAAAAGTCTTCGGAGGTTACTTGTTTAACGAACTGGGTGACATCTCTAAACTCCCATACTTCACACCATCCTTAAGTTCATTCAGGGCTCCAAATGGTTCAGTATGAACCCAATAACTCAGCACCCAGCCCAATCCTCTGCTATATATTGTTGAATCACTTTAAGTTGGCCAATAGGACTTTTATATAGAGATGACTTGAATAAGGTCGACCCACACCGTCTGTGCACACAGACAGTTTCTTTATGAAGATTGCTAATAAGATGATAGAAATCTTATTTCAATGCCTGATCTTTCCCGTATCTACACCATTCAAGAAGTTTGATTTAATGGGATTACAGGAAGAATATGAAAAACTGTGATGTTAGGCTAAAGATGGTTTTTGCAGACAACAGAAACACTGCTTATTTTGGTTTCAATCTATCGTTTGAGGCAGACTCATAGATGAAGTCATCAGACAAAAGGTGATTCAGGATGGCAGTCCGTGTTTGGTCTTAATTTGCTATCATAAGAGTGATATGTGTTCACACCCTCGGAGAAGAAGAAAACGATAAATTTGTAGATAGTTTCTACGAGCTTTTCGAAAAATATGTTAGTCATAAATAGCCTAGACAGGACACGAAAATCGTCCAAGGCGATTTTAACACAACACTAGGGAAGGAGGACATCTTTGTCCTTGCATCTCTAAACTCATAAAGGTACATGACGATTCTATGAAGAGTAGAGCCAAGTAAAATGTTCGACAAGTGTTTACGCTAAAGAACAAGAGCTGCTTTCGACCAGTACAATGAGAATTACAAGGAGAAAAGAAAGGAAAGACACCAAGTTCTCAAAAAGACTAAAAAAAATTGCCATATGCTAACTTAAATCAAATAAGACTGCAGGTGCCGATGGCTTTGATGCCGAGCTTTTCAAGTCAGCAGGAGACCAGTTGGAAAGGAACATGCACCAGCTGATCTGCATGATATGGTCGGAAGAAAGCATGCCTGATGAGTGGAACCTCAGTATCGTATGCCCGATTCTAAGAAAGGGAGACCCTCACAACAACGCCAATTATAGAGGGATAAGCCTCCTTAACGTCGCTTATAAGATCTTGTTTGCTGTAATATGTGAACGTCTGAAACCCAACGTCAACAATTTGATTGGTCACTATCAATATGGTTTTAGATCAGGATCAAGTCTACAATTCACAAAATTTCGCATTACGACAGATCTCGGAAAGAACCCGGGAATGTTATATCGATGTACTTCATCTTTTAATCGATCTCAAGGCAGCGTATGACAGAATTTACAGAGACCAGCTGTACAGAGCCATGTCTAGTTTCGGCATCCCGGCAAAACTCGTACGACTATGCAGGATGACTTTGGAGAATTCACGCTGCTCCGTCAAGGTCGGTAGAGAACTCACCGAGACCTTTGATGTCGAAAAAGGCTTTAGGTAAGGCGACAAACTGTCATGCAATTTCTTTAACATAATACTTGAAAAGATTGTAAAAAACTCAAACGTCAACACCAGAGGAACAATCTTTCAAAAGTCTGTACAATTACTCGCCTACGCAGACGATATTGATGTAATGGGAAGAAGGAAGCGTAATATCGCAGGTGCTTTTGAGAGTATTGAAACAGAAGCGGCGAAAATGAGTTTGATGGTTAATGAGGGCGAAACGAAGTATATGGTGTCATCAAACAGGGACACAGAACATCGACGAATGGGACAAATCGTAATCACAATAGACAGACATAACTTCGAGGTAGTACAGGACTTCGTCTACCTATGATACGCTGTAGACACGGACAACAACATCAGTGCGGAGATCAAACGGAGAATAACTCTTGCCAACCGTTGCTTCTTTGGGTTAAGAAGGCAATTGAGAAACAAAATCCTCTCCAGAAAAACCAAGGTAACCTTGTATAAGACCTTGATCATCCCAGTCCTGCTTTACGGCGCGGAAGCATGGACTTTATCGAAAGCGGATGAGGAAACCCTTGGTCGTTTCGAAAGAAAAATTCTCCGAATGATCTGTACCGCGACATGGGCATAGCCAGAAGAGTACGCATCGCGAGGCTACGATGGTTGGGCCATGTAGAGCGGATGGACCCAAACGCTCCGGCTCGTCGGGTGTTCGATAGCACATTGCAGGGAAATCGCGGAAGGGGAAGACCTCGTCTTAGGTGGCTCAATCAAGTGGATGAAGACCTCAACCGATTTGGAGTGCGAAACTGGAGAGAGCTCGCCCGAAATCGAAGTCGTTATAGAAGGATGTTGGTTGAGGCCCAGGTTCACCCATAACTGTAATGCCCACCTAAGTAAGTAAGTAAGTAATACTTGAAAATATTGTGCAAAACTCAAACGTCAACACCAGAAAAACAATCTTTCAATATTGACGTAATGGGAAGAAGGAAGCGTGATGTCGTACGTGCTTTTGCAAGCATTGATACAGAAGCGGCAAAAATTGGTTTGATGGATAATAAGAGTAAAACGAAGTATGTATATGTTGTCATCAAACACGGACTCCGAACACCGACGAATTAGATAAAACGTCACAACATACAGACATAACTTCGAGGTAGTACAGGACTTCGTCTACCTAAGATCCCCTGTAGACACGAAAAACAACATCAATACTGAGATCAAACGGAGAATAACTCTTGCCAACCGTTGCTTCTTTGGGTTAAAAAGGTAACCCTTTATAAGACCTTGATTATCACAGTCCTGTTTTACTGTGCGGAAGCATGGACCTTATCTGAAGAGGATGAGACAATTCGAAAGAAAGTTTCACCAAAAGATCTTTGGTGCTGTATGTGAAGACAATGTGTGGAGACGAAGATACAACAATGAGCTGTATGAGCTGTAACACGACATGGGCATACCTAAAAGAGTACAGCTCACGAGGCTGCGATGGCTGTGACATGTAGAAGCACATTGCAAGGAAATCGCGGAGAGGAAAGACCATCATGTATGTCTCAGGTGGTTTAATCAAGTGAAAGAAGACCTCAACCGACTTAGAGTGCGAAACCGGAAAGATCTCGCCCGAAATCAAAGTCTTCATCGAAGGTTGAGGGCTAGGTTCACTCCGAACTGTACTGTAATGCCCACCTAAGTAAGGTGCCAGTTATAGCGATCAGGAAAACGAATCAGGAAAAATTTTCAAAATTAATTATCACTATATTTTTGTTACAATTGAATAACAAATGTTATACCAATCAATAGTAAACAGCCCAGAGAATCTATTTTGCCAAGAAAATGTTCAATTGAACAAATACTTTGCCGTCAAATTGTATTTTTCTATTTTCTTGATAGAATTGAAACAGGAAAATAGAAAAATACAAATTAAACAGCAAATATTTGTTCTATTATATCTTTTTTGGGCACAAAAAATTCTTTGAGTGATTTGCCATCGATTGGTATAACATTTGTTATTTAATTGTAACGAGAACATAGTTATTATTCCATTTGAAAATTTTTCCTGATTCGTTTTCCTGATCGCTATAATTGGCCCCTTAGTAAGAAAAAGTTTTTTAGCAGCGGTATTGAAAAGTGCCGCCGCAAAAAGCTTTTTCTTCATTTGAAAATGTTCTTATTCCGTTGGAAACATTCATTTCATAGCTATTGGCTTTGTTATCGCTATGAATGTTTCCATGCCTTCCTTTAGCCTTATTCAGTCTTATTCAAAATAAAATACTGTTGGGTAGGCGTGTGGAATTTATATTGACACACGAAGCAGTTGAAAGAATCATTACAAGCTCAAAAGACCCAATTCCCGAATATGTCTCAGGTGAATTATGAATAAGAGTAAAAACTTAGACCTTTTCGACTAAATAAGCTAAGTGATGAATTTTACTCATTGTTCTTACACATAGATATTCAATATAAGAAAATATACAGATAAAAAAAAATCTCATGCTCGAGGGAGAGGGAAAGAGATGCCCACCCGCTTCGCCTATCACATGACAGAAAGCTATATATACTGACATCTGAGGATGAGATCATTTTAACCCTTAAAGCCGCTGGTTTTTAGAACAACACACAACTTTAACACAAAGCATTGTATTTGAACTCGTAGTACACAGTGAAGAGCTAGTTAAAACCATCGAAAAACAAACGAAGCAACTTCATCTTCCTACAAAAGCAAACCGAGAAATTTTCATTGAAATCGGTCAAGTAGTTGTTGAGCGTATTCCTTTAACGAACAAACAAAAACACGAACATTGATTTATTATTTATGTATGAAGAATTAAGCTCGTTACTTCATCCACTTATTACTAGGTACCTACTTGGCACTTACCTACGTAATACCTCCTTAAAATTATTTTATGAAGGAAGTAAAATTTGACTACTTCGGCGGTATTGCAAATATAATCATCAAGTGCTTCAATTTAAACTCAAGTGAATTTTAATTAGAAATTTCCGAAGCAACTTCTATAGAAATTATGAAGATTGTTGTTACCACTTCTAAATGATACAAGTGGAAAATTCTGAGGTAACACACATACACACTCGTGCATAAGGCAAGCTCTTTAAGCCGCACACACCACAAACTTTCAACATAAAGCTATTAAGTCTTTCCCCCTTTTTGGTATGAGCTATAAGGATATGTGGTACTATTCATATTTAACTTAATGAAAACAAGCGTTCCAAGAAGCGAACCTTCAAATAAGAATGTCTACAGTTGACACAGATTCGAATATTAAATAATGGAGAAGGAGCATTTTCTAACCCCAGGCACATTCAAACCTATGTTAAGTCACTTCTTTTTTGACATAAAACGCGTGAAAAGAGTAAATAAAAATAGAGCTCTCACTTTCTCACGCTCTCCCGCTCTCCCGCTCTCCATCTCTGTGAAGGCGCTCCTCTGTCAAAACAAGGACAATTGTGGCACTGCTGGACTTTAAATGTGACTTGGAGTCTGGGGTTATTTGGTTGATAACAACCACTTAAGTTCCACTCGGAATTGTACCAGATATGGATTTCATTTGGATATCCTCTCAGCATAGGTTATAAATCGCTCTCCAATCTCAGACTTGAGGAAATACCTCCACAGAGTACTGAAACTGAGTGATACCACTACCACCACCGGAAGGGAGAAGGTTATATAAAAATTTATCCAAAAAGGAGCTTTTGTGCTTCTGACTGAGAAATGGTAGGAAAAAAGGGCAGCATGTGCTGGAATTAGGGAATTATGAAAAAAAAAAAAACGTTTCCTTCAAATGTTGGAGAAGTGAATAATTGAGGATTATCTAACCATAAAATTACTTATCCTTTTAATTGATTTATATTCGTTCTCACTTACACACACACAACTCAGCTCTCATAATCCTTTGGGAAAGATGGAATAAGTTAATCAGTCGACGACCACTATTCATGGACACAAAAAATGGACAATCTGCTTTTTAGCTCTGAATGCCCTTTAAAAAAAATTTAAATTGATTTATTTTTCCATAACGTTATTCACACACAACCCGGACACTTCCTGCTACTTCCGCCTCAGAACTCTATGAATATTTAACCTCTGCAGCTTATATATATATATGTATGTATTAATTGAAAGACATTTTTCCAAACTAGCTTATGTACACACTTCCGCCTGCGGAGTATCGATTTTGGTTTTCTTTTATGAAGAAATTTTTTTTTTTTGTAGTGAAAACGCACGACACTGTGAAATATATGTATTAATATTTTTAGGGCTTATCACTTTGGGAATTGACTGACCGGACTAGGGATAACTTTTTCTGTTTAATCTTAAAACTGTAACAATTTGAAGGCTGTGCTTAAAATCCCGGAGCAGAAACGGAAAAAAAATTTGGAAAATTGATTTTTTTCTTGGTTGAATTTTTTGAATCACACACGGAAATGGGAAAAGACGAACTGAATGCCAGAGAGTGCGGCAGCGATGTATCATTGCAGTGGAATCGTGGGATATGTGAAAAGTTTGGTATAGCAAAGCACATTGGGTTCCACAAAGTTTCCCCTCGAAAAAGTTCGACTCGGTTTGGGGGTTGGTTGGCTTTTGTCAGCTTCTCAGTTTTGAATTGAAGGAGAGTGCGGACGTAATAAACAGTCGCATGATGCGCAACAACACGGGAACACTTGGTTTCGGGTTACTTGTTGATGAAAAGATGAATAAATTCGTAATTGGTTTTTTAATGATTTTCACTTTATTTGGTAGGTTCATTCACAGCACAACTTAAAACAGTTATAGACTTTTTTAAGTCAAAAGCATAATATTTCCCTATTGAAGTTCTTTGTAATCATCAAGCCTTTCCCGTTACGAATCGATGTCTCTGTACTTGGCGTCGGGTTTGAATTTGAAGAGGCGGAAATGATGTCACCAGAGAGGATAAGGAAACTTAAAAGAAAAATCGGTTGGGTTCTCATCTTAGATAATCATAGAAGTGAGTGCGAAAAAAAATAGAACATACTTTTAGGAGCACCTTTTTACAAAAAAAAATATTGGCTCACAGTAGCCATTTAGCTAACAGTGAAGTGAGCGAAGTGAGTAACTTTTCACTGAAAATCGATTTTGCTAACAAAAGTGAGTGAGTGAGTCAGTGACTGTCAGATTACTCACTCAACATTTCACGGATGACTTGTTGAATGTGTAGGTAAATTTACTGAATTTATGAGTGTATGATGTTTTTGTTTCAACAAAAGGCCATAACTTTCTTCAGGAGTTAGTCCATCTTAAGAAAAAAAACTGAACGGTAACATTTTACTTTTAAATTTTACTCGAATGTATTTGATTGTAAAATTTTTATTTACAGAAAGATAAAGATGCAGAGCGACAGCGTCGATGGCTGCATTGGGCCCTTACCCAACATAGCGTCTTCGGGAACCGATGGTAATGTGCACACAGGGTCGTCTCTATTCTAAACAAAATGTCACTGAACAACAAGATGCCCCATTCATCCAAATACATAGTCATAAAGAACTTGCGTGTCATCAAAGACTTGTGCTTAACTCTAAATCCAGCAATCCAAGATATCAACTAAATCGAAGGGAGCATTGTTCATAGAGGATCACCCAACATATATGCAAACTGATGAGCATTGAAATATCGAGTAACTTTCCGTCTTTTGTTCTGTGGAGTTGTGGTTGTTTTCTCCGAACGTGCACTCAGAGAAAAAAACCATATTTTGAATAAGAATCACCATTGTTTCAATGATTTTTTACGATTAAAATTGGTCAATAGGACACAGACCATTACCGTAACAGTTTTAGAACTATTATTATAATGGTACGTCTGTATTATTGTTTTAAAAGTTAAATAGTTTTGAAATAATAGTCTCTCTTATTAATAAATAATCAATGGTTGGTACTATAACAGACTAAAATTAATAAGCAATGTCCTATTGAAAATTAATCTGGTAATACTATTGATTCAACAGTGGAATACCATTGCTTAGTTTCGAAATTCGAACTCGAATGTATGTATTTGTAAACGGATGTATAGTGTTGTACTATTGCTTTAATAGTATAATCTTACAATTTTTATGGTATGTTTTTCAAAAATGTATAGTACGCATTATTGTTTCAAAGCGATAACTATTAATTCAATGGTATATAAACTATTAAGATCTTATGGTAAATCGCCTTTAAATAATAGGAAAACCGTATTAAAACAAAAATGTAGTACAATTAAAACAAAAGTGTTGTACTATTGTTCGTACTATTGTTTTAAAAGTTATGCACCATTATTTTAATAGTCAAGTACTAGTGTTTTAGTAGTGTAATACTATTATTTTAATAGTGTAGTACTATTGTTTCAATAGTGTTGCAATATTATTTCAATAGTGTAGCACTTTTGTTTCAAAAAGGTAGTACTATTGATTTTAGAGTGTAATAATATTGTTTTAATAGTGTCGCACTATTGTTTTAATAGTTTAGTACCAGTGTTTTAATAGTGTTATACTATTATTTTAATAGTGTAGTATTATAATTTCAATAGTGTAGCACTTTTGTTTCAAAAGTGTGGTACTATTGATTTTATAGTGTAGTACTAATTTTTTAATAGGGTTGCACTATTGTTTTAATAGTTAAGTACTATTGCTTTAATAGTATTATGTTATGACTTTCATAGTATACATTTTTTAGAATTAATGGTACGCATTATTGTTTTAATGTGATATCTATATCAATTTAATAGTAACAACATACATTTTGCATTTTATGAGGTACATATGTACTATTAAATTGATAGATATCATATTAAAAAAACAATACGTACCACTATGTTCCAAAAATAAAAAGCTGAAAAGGTAAAGCATTATTGCATTATCCAAGTCCTTTTGAAAATAAACTCACTTTTACATTATACTCAGTGATAGTTATCCATAACCTGTTTAAATAAAAATCTACAAAAAAAAATTAATACAAGTATTCAAGTAACATTTTACAATTTTACTTTAACATTTATTTAAACTTTTTAAAATATTTATACAATTTATATTTTCTCTTAAATGTAAGTGTCTTAAATAGGTTTTATTTAACAAAAAACTTAACTAAACATAATTTCTGTACAATTAGTTCGATATAAAGATACAAATTTAAAGTTATGAGTTTAAAATAATATTGTATATTGGGATACCAATTTTTATGTTAAGCAAATGTTTTTAAATTTTTTTTTACCCGAAACACTTTTAATTCTTTGTTGAAAAAAAAAAAAACTATCCGCAGTGGACTGTATCCGAAGTGGAAATTGATTTTCCATGCAATGCAAATAAAACAGGTTGAATTTTCATTTGGAATTGCATTTCCCCTGTAGACCAGTGCGAAAAGTTTTTCTGCTCTATCTATATAGATAAAAACATAATACGTAAATAAATAAAAATTTTATCT
The DNA here is from genome assembly GCA_949752695.1 of Melanostoma scalare. Lineage (NCBI taxonomy): Eukaryota > Metazoa > Arthropoda > Insecta > Diptera > Syrphidae > Melanostoma > Melanostoma scalare. The sequence goes on from OX456985.1 coordinate 63,926,672, forward strand.
TACTTGTGTCAGTATCTTGAAGTTCTTTTAGTAAGTCCAATGAGGCCTTGTGTTTTATTTGCTTTTGCAAAATTGGAACAATTTTTTGTACGAATGCTGGCCAAAGTTGAAAAAGTTTGGATTTATTCGTTGGCTTTAATTTTTCATAGTCGAGTTCAAACCTGCAATTATTAATTTTAAGAATGTTAAAATTAACTAGATCAATGTTTCATACATCTCTTTTAAGGAATACATAATATAAAAATACATAAATATGTTACAACTGACTGACTGTAACCTTTTTTAAATTAAAAAAAAAAAAAACAGATGTCATATTGACTTACAAGCGTATGCCCCAGAGAATGCTTAAACAGTGGCCATTTTGTAAGGACATTTAAGCCCTCAGTTTTTATATCCAAGCTCCGCTCTTGGAATACTGTAGTCCATTTGGTCTGAACTTCGGACCATGGCTCATTATTGTGCGTCAGCTTCTTCGGAGTTAACGTCAGCTATTATCTCGTCAATTGGGGGATCACATACGAAAGTTTCTATAGGAATAAACAAAATTACATAAGAAAAAAGTTAAAACCGATTTTGTTTTTTACCTTCGTCCTCGATGCCCTCGGTTATTAGTTGTCTTTTTAAACCTCTTAATTTTATCCGCGCATTTACGGCCTTATCGTGAAGCTTACCGGTTGGATTAAGCCCACGACCTCTTTTGTGCAGATAATATTCCTTTAGCAAAATGAAAATATGAAATGAAATGAAATGAAATGACCGATGATCATGTAAAGTTCTGTACTTTTTTAATTTGTGTAATTTTAAAGTAAAAAAACTCACTTCGCTTTCAGATGGAAAAAGACAATGAATAGCATTTGTGGCTTAATTAAGTTTAATTAATTAATTAAACTTTTTTGTTAAATTGAAGTAAATCAAAGTTTAATTGAAAAAAGCCAATTTTGAGGGACATTGACTTGCTGCCATTACCTTACTATTTTAATGGGATATACAATAAATTGGAATAAAGTAATGGGATACATACCATAAATTTCGTAAAGAACTGTGCCCTTTAATGGGATATACTATTACCGCTTTGAGGTAATGGGATAAATACTATTAAAATTTAACGGGACTTTTAAAGAATTGCTTTATCTGAATTTGATTTTAGAAAATTCGAAAAATGGTTGTTAAATTGTTAAATAACTCGTTAATTTTAATTTTTCGACTAAAAATTTGTATAATGAAAGTTGTTCAGAATTTAATTTGCTATAACTTTGATTAAAACACTTTTTTGCCTACGATTGTTATTTTTCGACTTAGTCTGTAGTCTGATACGATAATAAACTTGTTTTACAGACTAAGTCGAAAAATAACAATCGTAGGCAAAAAAGTGTTTTAATCAAAGTTGTATGAAATTATATTTTGAAAAACTTTTACTATGCATATCAATTTTAAGTCAAAAAATTAAAATTAACGAGTTATTTAACGAAAAACAAATTGATATGCTTTGACAACTTTTATTCTTATTTTCAGTATTAAGTCAAAAAGTAACAGCCGTAGTCAAAAACTTGTCATATACAAAGTTGTAGAAAATTACATCTCAAACAACCGATTTTTGTATGTACATTTTTAGGGGTAGGGGTTTTAATTTTGCGAAATTATTTTATTTATGCTGATAAGGATGAAATCTTTAAAAAATGAAATATAATTCAATTTGATCAAAGTTTCGAATAAAAATGAAAGTTTGCTTTTAAAATTGTCCATTAAATTAAATATTAATGATACTAGTTATTATAATAATACGAACGTATATAATACGTACCTGTTTGTTTCATACGCAAAATATACGGCATTGCATCACTTTTCACTTTCACGGAATTTAAAATTAACTTTAACAAAATTAATGCACTCATGGCCAAGAATTTCTGATTTGACAAATGAAGCTCAACCAAATCAAGTCAATTTAGTATGCATATTTTGTTTTCAACTATTTTGCCTTTTTTAATTCCAAAATTATTTTCATAGAATATTTTTTTTCATCCCAGCAAATTTGCAACCGAAGCTCACATTGTTTTTTTTCTTTTTGTTCTTCAAGTTTGTGGCTTCACTAGCGTACACTGTTGTGTATGTGATATAAACCTCTTCCTTTGCCTTATGTAGTTTTGAACTGATTAACACTTGGAGAGTGTTCCTACTCATACGCCCTATATGTTAAATAAAAGACGAAGGATGTATCGGAAATAAAGTTATATTTTGAGCAAAAACAAACTATACAACTTGCAATAATGAGAAATATACACGTCACCCTATTGTTAAACTATTCTCATTCTGCAGGAGCAAAATGGCATACCTACTATAATGGCTAATAGTAAAAGTTGTTAAATCGATAGTATTTCTTATTAAAAGAAAAATTTACTATAAGTATTGTAAGCAATCATATAATTTGAATAATGGAAAGTTATTAAAGTTATAGGATGCAAGAAAATGTAGACAAATCTTCTTATGACAGGGTGTATCTCAAAGAATTCGATAGAAAGCTGAGGGCTGTTTTTGAGTAGGTACAGAAAACAAATAATTCACAACTATGTATAACCTAAATTTTCTAGTTGAGATTATCCAAGTGTTTTTTAATCTAATAAATAAAAGATAAGGTTAAAAATTCAACGGTAAAAACAAAAAGGCAAAGCTTTCATCCTCAGTGAATATGAATGAGAGCTTTGCTTTCGAAATGATCATCTGAGGAAACATAAAAAAAGTGTTTTTACTTTTGAATTTTTAACTTTATCTTTTATTTAACTATAACCTAAACTTAGGTACTTGATGCTTTTATAGAAATTGCAGCGTAGTGGTTTTGAATTTGAGAAATTATTTTACTTATGCGAATAGGGAAAAAACCTTAGAAAAAAATGAAATATTGTTCATTTTGATCATTTTAAAAGTTTTGAATAAAAATGAAAATTTGCTTTTAAAATTGTACATTAAATTTAATATTTATGATAATAGTTGCTATAACAATATGAACATTATATACGTACCTGTTTGTTTCATACGTAAAATATACGGCATTGCATCACTTTTTCCTTACACGGAGTTCAAAATTAACTTTTTCGTGGCATATCGTTTTTCAGGGAAAAAATAAAATCATAAACTTAATTTTTTTAACCATTATAATTCAAGTTAAGGAACCGATTTTACGAAAGATTATGAAATATGAACCTTTAAACACGCAAATTCTTTTTTTATTTAGCTTTGGTAATTCGTTTTACCATATGGCTATCCTAATCTTCTTTTTTTACTTTTTTTTTTAATCTTCTACAATGTTTTTTTTTTAACTTGCAACCTAATTTTGTTCAAATAATGAACCGTAACATTGATGCGTTATTTTGTCAATGAACCCTTACATTGATTAAATAGGATACATGAAACTATAAAAACAATGCTCCGTGTTCTCGAAAAAAAAGTTGTAAATAATAATAGTTTTTCCTTATATATTATCGAAATTATTTGATTTGACCATTCTGTTTTTTAATGGGATAGCCTATTAATTTATTTTTGTTTTGTTTTTATAAGTATTAAATTGCCTACATAAAACTATTTAAGCAATAGTTTGTGTTATTAATTTTTTTGGTCATAATAATAGTATTTCCTATTAAATTAACGATGGCTGTTATATTTCGAGCGATAATTTCGAATATTCGAAAATATTTAAATTGAAGACATTGATCTTATGGGATACACTATTAATTAAATGTTTTGTTCTTGTTTCATAACTATTTGATTACATGAGACTATTGAAACAATAGTCCGTATTATTAATATCAATTAGATAAATCTTATTAAATCAATAGTTTTTAATGGTTCAACAAAATGTGTACTTTATCTTGAATAATAGTGTCAACATTATTGAGTTAATAGTCAAATACTATTCAATCCATGAGCCGTCCCATTGAACTAATTCGACATATTATTAACTACGATGTTTTTTAATGGTATCGAAACTATTGGAAATTTATAGTATTGGACCATTAACATAAAAGTACGTGGTATTAATTATTAATGGTAGGATATTATTAAATCAGGAGTATTTCCCATTAAATTAATAATATGTGTCGTATTAGCATTAATAATTTCAAAACTATTGGATCAATACCCCAAATACCATTGAATTTACCAAGAAACTATTGATTTCATAGTAAAATCTTATTAAAAAGCGTCTTTTTAAATCAATGGTCGTACCATTGAAAGTTTATGGTATTTTTTTCTCTGAGTGTGTATTAAAGCAAATCAAAGCCAGTACTTGCCCAAGAAATTAAACGTTTGAAGGAATATTATTGTGTTGCAGAAGATCCAAAAGCAACAAAAGTAGACAAGTCCTTATTCACCAGCCACAAAAGCGAACAAGAACGAAAACGAACTCACTGGGTCACCTTTCACCTATGATCCGTTTTATAACTGAAATTAAGTAGGTATCAATCCTTAGAGTAGTTTCTAGTGGTTGTCGAAAAAGTTGATTAATAAATTGTCGCATTTTAGAGTGAGAATCCTTACACCATCACTTTGCAATATAGACTGACTCTATTTGCGCCTTTGTATTCTAGCTACTCCCAACAATTGTGTGAAAATGAAGCACTCTAAAAGTGAAAGAATTTTTGGATCGGTCCAGTATTCTCCAAAGTTCCTGGTTACGTTCCCGTTTCCGTTTCCGTTCTTGTGGGAATAATAAATAAATAGGGTGGCGCAACAGAGCGAGGAGCCCCTAGGCCTAGCGCATATCTCATGCCTTGTGAAGGAATGGAGGAGACCTACAATTTTCTGCCAGTTCCGAATAGAGCTGTGTCAATCGCGATTGATTCGGTCTTTTCGACCCGTTCACTGGAAATGATTGATGATTGCAATCATACAAAACTAAAACAATCAATCACCATTTCAATCATTTCCATAGAACGCCACTGAAAGAAACTATTATATGCTGTATTTGTATGAGATGGGTGAAGATGACCGAAACTGAAACCAATGATTTGATAGAAACGAACGACGAGACCGAAACCAATCATTTGTATGAGCCGAACGTCAGAAAATGAAACCAATCACTTGAACGATAGACGAACGACCGAAAATGAAACCAATCGTTTGAACGAAACGAACGAACGAGACTGAAACCAATCACCAATCACTTGAACCAAACGAACGACCTAGGCTGAAACCAATCGTTTGAACGAGACCCGAAACGATTGACCGAAACTGAAGCCAATCAAACAAGTACTACAGTACTCTGTCTACTTTAATGCTCATAAAATGGTGCTATTGCTGAGTAGGTGGACGATTTTTTTTTTTCATTTCAGATAAAGCACATATACATACTTATGTTTATTTCATATTTTCAGCTTTTAGAATTTGATTCAGAACTTTTCTAGTGCTTGTTTCAAAGCGATATGGAAAAATTTCTACTTTGAATTTTTTAAAGCCATTCTCACTGAAAATGTGTAATGAATGTAATGTGTGTATGTATATGCACTTTTAAAAAAGAAAACCATCCCCCATCAACAACTCAGTACCATACTATTGGTTCTTGCCTACGTTTCTGTTTCGATGTTGACTCGACTGCACCTATGTATGTATGTAGGTACTAGGTAGACACGAAACGTAAACAGAGAGTAATAAAAATTTAAAAATACAACGCTGCAGGCTGCACTGCAAATGATTGGTTTCAATTTCGGTCGTTCCTAGTTCTCGAGGGTCTATTGGTTTCAGTTTCGGTCGATCACCTCGGCCAGTTCAAGTGATTGAATGATTGGTTGAAATGACCGAATCTTTCCATTGAACGATTGATGACTGGTTCGTTCACTGGAAATGAACGATTGACACAGCATTAGTTCCGAACGGCTAATTGAGAAAGCGTTTTCATGGCAATGAATTTACTAACGGAGGACTTGCCAATTCCTCGCGAAAGGCGATACCCGTGGAAAAACATTTTTGCCTCTGCTGGGATTCGAATCTCGAACCTTTGGGTTAGCATGTGGACATACATCACGCCTCGGGTATCACCATCACTTGTGGGAATACGGAATGAAAATATAGCTTATGTCACTTCTCTGGCTCTTAACCACTATACTGTTCCAAATTTCATTCAAATCGATCCTATTCAATGCAAACTGTCTTTTAAATCACTTTTGGACTCTTTTTTATATTTTGTCACGATGATAATTAATCACAACTTTAAAATAACATGATATTTTTATGATCTTTCATTTAATTTTAAGATTTCTACCAATATCTTTTTTGTACAATCTGAAAGTTGGAAGTTAAAAGCTGTTAATTCACATTTTTCATACATACACTTAAGGCTTATCTCGAAAACAAAAACGATTTTAGAAATATTTGGCATTTATATTCAGCTAAACGTCAGCTTCCAAATAGTACCATTTTCAAATGTGCACCCACTGGGCTGGGCTACAACAACGTCTAGTTATAAGTGAATGGATATTAGAAGAGCTCCATGAAAATCAGATGTTTTATCGAAAAATTGTGTTCAGCTAAACTGTCGCTTGTGTTCACATACCAATGCATCAAGAAAGTCAGTTTGGTGTGGTTTGTGGTGGCATCATCGGTTCATTTTTCTTCAAAGACGACCGTGAAGGAAACGCAAAAAATAGGGGACTTAGAAAACATCCCTGAGGGACCCCAATAGTTATTTTAAAACAAACAAATATTCGAAGTCTTGTAAGGAAGCGTCACAGTTTCTTTTCCTACCCCACCTCCAAAACACCGCATCAAAACACTGTGCGTGTTTTTCCTATTAAATTCCCCATACGTAATTACATTACACAGTAAATGCCTACTCCAAGGCCAAATATTGTTTACTTCTCCGTTTCTTCTCACTTTGTGTGCATCTCCTTATGGGGATATACATTGGCAATGGCCATCCGATTTTTATATGCAGAGTTGTCATTGACCTGATGCAGCTCACATTTAGTTTTAGTAGAAAAAACAATGAATAGAGGTGGTTTATTCACCTTAATTCAGAAAAAGATTTACATAGGATTCTCATTGTTGTGGCTTTTTGAGCCAAGCAAATAAGAAACTACCCATTACTTTTTCTCTTCCCCCGTGAAAGATATTCTTTCCTTTTTTTTTTTTACTTTGATAGTCTCCTTACAGGAAATTACATTGTTGCGGCTTTTGGAGCCGAGCGTGTGATGTGAATTCTCCTTGCCGTTTAGTCTTCGTAAAAGCAGATCTATTCGTTGCGGCTTTGTGAGCCGAGCGGTTGGATTCTCTTTATCGGTAGACATTGCCCGTTTGTAAAGGAAATTACATTGTTGCGGCTTTTGGAGCCGAGCGTGTGAATAGGGCTTTTCGCGAAGCTATTTCTTTCTAATTATACCTCGTATTTCTTAAACGTCAAATGACTACTTGTATGCAAACATTGCTGGCGGCAGTACGTAGAAATATGAAATATGTAGTTTAAATTAGTTTTTCAAAGACGTAGATTCATGAAAAAAGGAAAACATTGTGTTTATCAAATCTGTGACGTTTTAAAAACAAAACAATATAAAAGTGTTGTGAAAATGCCCGCGAATCGCTGTCTAAAACAATGTTCAAACCATTTTTTTTTTTTTTTTTTTTTTTGTTGGAGGTTTTTAAAATACCAGCTGGAGCACTCAGACCTAAATACCGGTCCATTGTACTACCAGATAGCAACCTTCTATTTGTTATAGCTTTCCAGATGTTCGGAGAAAAGCCAAAAGACGCTGCCATGGTAAGGAGCCTAAGTTACCAGCTCTCACCATGTCTGCGCCGAGTATCTGTAACCTCATGCGAGAAAAAGCAGGACATTCACAGAGGAAGTGCTCTGCGGTGTCCTCATCTTCTCCACAAGATTCACAGAGTGTGGTATCACTTAAACCTAACACGTTTAAATGCTTGGCAAAAGAGAAGTGCCCGCTGGCAACGCCAATAAGCTTCCTACAGTCTTTTCTGCTACGAGCTAGCAAAAATGTTGCAGTCTTCTTACTAACGTTGGGGAGCATACGCTTGGTTTGTCTGCATCCAATGGAGGCATGCCATCTACGGTTGTGTTCTTCACAGATCCAATCGTTGATTGAAGCCCTCACTGAGGACGCTGGCAGACCTAGCGACGGTTCAGGTCCTGAGAAAGCTGTCTGAGATCCCTGCCTAGCGAGTTCATCGGCGATCTCATTTCCAGTTATGCCGTGATGGCCTGGAACCCAAATGAGACTCAAGGAATTTAATCTTCCGATCGCATTCAGAGAGCTCTTGCATTCCTGGATCACTTTCGAAGTGGTTAGAGGGTTGAGAAGGGCCTTAAGCACAGCTTGGCTATCGCTGCAAACAAAGATACTTCTCCCCGTCCATCCATTGTTCGTTACGTGGCTCAAGGCCATTAGGATAGCATAAGCCTCCGCTTGGAAAACGGATGCGTATGATCCCAAAGATGAGTGCAGTCGTATGTCGTCGTTCTCAACAAAGGCACCAGCACCAGAACCCTCGTCGGTTTTGGAGCCATCTGTGAAGATACGATAACAGTTCTTTCCAGGCTCAGATTCTGGAGCGAACCAGTCCTGAACCGAAGGAAAGCTGACTGAGTAATTTTGACGCAGTTTGAGCCTTGGGATCATCGTGTCAGACGGCATATCCATTAGACGTGGGTCAAAAGATATGCTGCTTGCGAGTTCCTCAAAGCTCCAGTGCGAATTGTGCCAGAGACCACATCGTTTTAAACGAGAAATGGTCTTGAGAGTACACCCCATGATGAAGGTATCAAGGGGAGGAAGGTTCAACAGTGCGTCGAGAGCAGCACCCGGTGTGCTGGGGAAGGCCCCCGTAACACCCAGACAAATTGTTCTTTGAAGTTTGGCAAACGAGGCAATAACGTATTTACGCGAGAGCTTATTCCACCAAACAACTGACGCATAGGAGATGATTGGTCTTATCATAGCCGTATAGATCCAAAGGACCCTTTTCGGTGAAAGACCCCATGTCTTGCCAAAAGCTCCTTTACATTGCCAGAAAACTGACAGTGCTTTAGTAGTTTTAGACTCAACATGTTTCGACCAAAGAAGTTTGTTATCCAGGATTACTCCAAGATGCTTGACTTCATTTGAAAAGGGGATGTTGACGCCTTTAAGCGTAAGATGGGTCAGACCAGTCAATTTTCTACGTCTCGTGAAGAGGACAACCTCGGTTTTAAGAGGATTGACGGAGAGACCGTTTCTAACACACCAGGTGTCAATCATACAAAGCGCAGCCTGTGCTCGGGAGCAGACAGCTTGGAGGCTGGAGCCAACCGAGAGCACGGCGACGTCGTCTGCATATGCTTGGGCATGAACGTTAGAACCATTGAGCATTACAAGTAGAGAGTCGATCAACATGCACCACAGAAGAGGAGATAAAACGCCACCTTGTGGGCAGCCCTTATTTACTCCCGTTGCAACATATTGTCCACAGTCCGCCTCAGCGATTACGGTTCTCTTCATTAGCATTGCTTTAATCCACAACACTAATGACTCGTTCACACCGTGTTCTCTGGCAGCATTACACATACCATCGAAGCTAGCATTGTCAAAAGCACCTTGAATGTCGATGAAAATGCCTACCGCAAATTCTTTCCTGTCAAGCGCGCATTCAATCCTGCTAACAAGATTTTGAAGTGCGGTCTCGCAAGATTTTCCTCTTTGGTAAGCATGTTGCATCTGAGACAGAGGGTGTAATTGGAGTGAGGTTTTACGAATGTAAATCTCAACCATTCTTTCCAGCGTCTTAAGCAGAAAGGAGGTAAGACTGATGGGTCTAAAGCTCTTGGCGAGTGAGTAGTCTTGTTTACCAATTTTTGGTATGAAGGCGACTCTAACACTCTGCCATGAAGTTGGTATATACGCTAGGGCTAAACTACCAGTGAAAATATTTTTCAAAGTAGGAAGCAAAAGGTTTATACTTTCCTGCAACATAGCTGGGTAAACACCGTCAGTGCCAGGTGACTTGAAACTGTCAAAAGATGCCACGGCATATTTGATGGCTTCGTCGGTAACAACTAACGATGACGTGTACCAGCTAAGTCGAGTGGATTTATCGGATTCACCTGATCTAAGGGAAATAGATTGCTGCGGTCCGATTGATATCTGGTTTCCTGGAAAATGAGTTTCCAGCATAAGACTGAGTGTCTCTGCTTTGGACTCGGTATAGGAACCGTCTGATTTCCTGAGCGTTTCTAGTTTGTTTACCTTGCTCCTTTTAAGGGCTTTAGTAAGTCGACTAGTTTCACTGAGTGTTTCTATACTTTCACAGAATTCTTTGTAAGAGGCATTCTTTGATCTTCGAATTAACCTTTTAAAGTCCTTCTGTTTAGATCGATACAGGTTCCAGTCGACATCTGATTTGGTCTTGAGGGACCTATTCAGAATGCTTCTGGTTTCCCTGCGAAGTTTCTGTAGTTCATTGTTCCACCACGGAACCATAGATCTACTAGGTAATTGTCTAGCTGGACATGCCAGCTCGAAGCTACTTGTAAGGGCACAATTCACTTCTAGAACTGCATCTTCCACTTTTTGTGATGTTGAGAGCTTAGGTAGAGTTCAAACCATACAATGAAGACAGAAATCCGTAGATCCTATAGTTTTCCTCGAGTATAAAACAGAATTTCTAAGTTCTCTCAGAGGAAAGGCACAGAATGAGGTAAGAGGAAACATCTGAAACATCTGAACACTAAATTGGCTCGTGTCTGTTCCAGACATTTCACTTCAGGAAGGTAAATATCTGGTTGAAGTTTGTATACAAGTAGATCATTAATAAGAACTCCAGGGAAGAATGCAAAACTTTTAATAATCTGGATAATCTAATTCCAGATTGGGTACCAGGCTTATACACGTAAAAATTCAGAAATCTAGATAAACAATACCCAGTCTGTATTTAGATTGTTCTTACTAGGAGTTCTTACTATAATCAAGCATCTAATATACCTTATAACCATGTTTACATAGGTACCTGAAATGAAATGTGTGGAACAGAAACAAGCCAATTTAATGTTCAGATGTTTGATAGGAGCCAACAATGGCCTGCGCCTTTCCTCTTAGCGATTTTTCAATCTAGGAGTTTTATTCCACAATCGTGGAAAACTGAAGTCTACAGTTTTCTGTGTTCACTATATGGTTTGAACCAGTTTGAACACTGTTTCACACAACAACTCAAGGGTATTTTCACAATACTTTTATATTATTTTGTTCTTAAGAGTTCGCAATTTCGATATACACACTGTTTCAATCTTTTTACTACAAATTCACTTCACTAAATAACAATTCTGAAACAATTTTATGTTTTTGCCTAGTAACGCCAACAATGTTTTTATACAAGTAAATTAAGCTGTCAATTTTTTTTTCTCTCTCTTTTGACAGTGACACTATCGCGAAAAGCCCTATTCTCCTTACCGTTTAGTCTTCGTAAAGCAGATCTAAGTGTTGCGGCTTTTGGAGCCGAGCGTTCGGATTCTCTTTACCAATAGACATAGTAGTCCGTCTGTGAAGGAAAGTTTTCTTCACCGTACGCAACCGCAGACCTTTTCTACGAAGTCCGCCGCCGCCGACAGAATGTTTTGCCTTTAAGTAACCGCATGCACTTTCTACGAAGTCCGCTAACGCCGATAAATTGCTCTGCCGTTTGATACCACGCAGGCACTTCCTACGTAGTCCGCCGCCGCCGATAAATTGTTCTGCCTTTCACGCAACGCAGACCATTGCTACGAAATCCGCTGCCGCCGATAGAATGCCCTGCCTATCGCAGAGCCAGATAAAAGTTCACCGCCACCAAACAGAGGAAACAGCTGCCGTGGTATACAACTATATACCTATAGAGGTACCATAGCCACTACACCAGTGAAGATCGATACCAGCCATTCCGTGGACCAGCACAAGAAACAAACCGTATTCAAGACATCGTTAAAACTTGCTTTTTGTAAAAACTAAAAATAAAATTTGTTAAAATTGTAAACCTGATCCTGAGAATAGACATAATAATAAAATTAGAGTTAATTTAAATTAAACCGACCGTCTCCTCGTATTCATTTTTGGGAAGTTGGACCGCAGAAGCCCAAGTCTTACGATGCTTGGGTAGACCCTGGACACCCTGAGTCATACCCCAGCCTCGCAAAAGAAGCATCACAGTCTCTGACCCATCCCAAATATGAACATAAGTATTATTTAACAACATAACTTAACTTAATTAAAAAAATCAAATAAAAACATTTCCTTTTATAACCCTAGAGAAGTTGTAGATCAAATGCAGCTAACAATTCTCTAAAACAAGCATAAAGTTTCTTTTTATTTGAAATGGACTTCTTAGAAATACTAGAAACGATAAAGATTTGATCATTAGTAGAAAATCTTGAAAAAATCCAGCTTGAAACATGCTTCACCCATTATCTAATTCTGCCTATCTAGGAAGTCTTAAATAAACGATGGCGGTAAATATCTTTCTAGTTCAATGAAATACTTAGATTGAGCTGAGTAACGTTTGATTTCTAAAAATTGAAGCTGTAAGAGGTTTTTTAAAGCTTTTGGGAATTCTGCAGTAATCGATCAAATTGTTAAAAAACGAAAGTAAATATTGTTTGATTTCTAAAGATTAGTTTAAAAAAAAAAAGCTAATACAAATATACCTTCCATGTATATATGGTGAATTTTTACTCTTCAATTTACAAAGAGTATCCAATTTCTCCAAGATCAAATGATGACTCTAGCTCATCATCTTTTACGTTAGGACGAGCCAGTGGCGTAGATAGCTTTTGGCTAAGGGGGGGGGGGGGGGGGGGGGATAAACCTAGTTCGCTCATTTTTTTTTAAAGATTTAATAATAAAAAAAAAAACAAATAGGTAATAAGACTTCATTGAATTCATTATGTATGCCATAAGAAATTGTGTATTTTTTAAAGATAATATATTATGTGCATTAATTTGAATTTGAACTAAAATAAATATTGATGTAATAGGTGAAATAATATTATTTTAAGAAATGTATCATAGAATAAAATCCTTTTAATTCTGTCCTTTTGATTGTTATTAAAAAAGACATATTTTTAAGAATCTCACTTCGTTGGTCACGCTTCTTTGTGTTGTTTTTACTCTCTTTAAATAGGAGAAATTTCTTTCGGGAGTTGACGTCGAAACGGGCAGTGTAGCTAATATCCTGTTAGAAGATATATATGTTAGGAAAGTTTTCTTTGGGGCAGCTATCGAGCGCTTCCAATGAATTCTTAGAGGAAGTAGGTATTATTCCTTCGGATGAAATATCTCTTCCAAGTTTTTAATTCTTCAAGAACAGAAGATGGACTCGGGAGCGGGTCGAAATGCTGTATTTTAAAATGCTGTATGGTCAAAATACTGTATTATACTGTATGATACTGTATGTTCATAATACTGTATGGTTAATATACTGTATTTCAAAATACTGTATTTCAAAATACTGTATGATCAAAATACTGTAGTTCAAAATTCTGTATGCCAAATTGCTGTATATGAGCAAAACACTGTATCTCAAAAATCTGTCTGTAAAAATACTGTATTTTTGCATAATTCCATTCTTAAACTTCCATTCCTTTACTTGTTTTCCCTATCGATACATTCATTTTGAAGCAAAATACATACCAAACAAACCTTTAAACATCTACTGAATGCATGAACCCGTGCTAGTTTTGACAGATTAATTTGTCTGTTGCAATTGCTCATGCAGTTGTTGATTATGATCAAAACAATTCATTTTAACATGTGAGAGAGATACATACATATAATCAAGAAGGAGAAAATGAAATAGAGAAAAAAGACGAAGATACCAGTTGTTTTGTTCTTGTTTTAATTAATTCTAAGACTAATGAATTATCATAGGTACATGTAATTGTTCAAGGAAGTATAATAGATTATTATGGTAAAGAAAAATTGTTGTTGTTTTCAAAATTCTGTATTTGAAATTGCTGTAATTAGGCTGAAAAATAAAAATTGTTTTGAGAATGTAAAAAAGTGCCGGCACTTTTTTACATTCTCAAAACAATTTTTATTTTTCAGCCTAATTACAGCAATTTCAAATACAGTATTTTGAGATACAGTATTTTGAGATACAGTAATTTGACTTACAGCAATTTGACCATACAGTATTTTGAACATACAGTATTTTGAAATACAGTATTTTGAGGTACAGTATTTTAAATACAGTATTATGACCCATACAGTATTTTGACCCTAACCCGATGGACTCAACATTTTCATTAAGTTTTTCAGCTGCTTTGTATAGTAGTAGTAGTAGTAAAAGTGATTTTATTGATACATAAACAAAGATAGTTTTAAAGTTATACATAGTTCTTTGTTAACAATTTTCACAAAAAGACATTGGCTTATGCCGTCAGCCCAAGCTGCTTTGTATATTTCAGACGAAGAATCCTTGAAAAGAACCAAAAACCCTTCTAGTATGTTTTCATGGTTTGTAAATTTTTCTCCATGTTTCATTACATAGAAATCGAGAAAAGGATTCATAACACGAAAATATTCTTCTGTACTTGGAACCGAAGGGTTCGAACTATTCTTTTGTCGGTTCACTATTCTCTTATGTTTAACCTCAATATCAAGGACTTCAGCTATTTTTTTTTTTTTTTGTCTTCTTCAAACACTTTCGAAAATGAGTCATCCTCTGCCCGTTTAATTTTTAGTTGATCCCTTAAATCTTTGGCGAGATTCATAGCTTGGACCAAGTCTAAATTCACTCTATGAATCTCACGACTTATTGACAACGAGAGTTGGTAAACCATACTTTTAACCTTTAAGCTAATCAAAGACTGGAAATCCATAGCGTTTTTTAAGTTCCTTGTGTCATTTTCCAATGTTCTTATTTCGTCAAGAGTCTCGAACAGAAACGGAAATAGCTTCTCAAAATCTTCAACTGATTTATATTTTGAGATCCACCGCGTCAGATTCAGCCTTTTTAATGTCTTTTTTCTGTGGAGATTGAAATAATTGTCAACTGCTTCTATTGTGGTTAGGCAGTCTCTAATTGCTGGTATTTTGCTGGAAACAGATACAGCAAGGATTCAAAGAATGTGCTGCACAATGGACGTACAGAGCATCCGAAGCAAATTGTTAGCGAATTTTTGCCTGAACACCATTGTATCGAAATCGATCAGACATATTGCTTGCTCCGTCGTACTCTTGGCCGATCAAAAAAGAAATGGTCAGATCACAATTTTGAAGATTTTCCACAATAAGCTTTGCATGAACATCACCTGGGGCTAGATTCCGCAAGAGTGAGTATAAAAAACTCACACTCACGGCCCTCTGAAAACTCACGCTCTGAAAGACCGTGAGTAAATTTGAAAGATAGTGTACACGTCTTCTGTCAAAAAAACTCACCTTCACCCTTGCGGAATCCAAATTAAAGTGTGTGCACAATTTTTCGTGTACACATTTAAAATTCACTCTTGCGGAATCTAGCCCCTGGATTGTTAATACAGTAATGTTTGGTAAACTGCTGTATTAGAGATTTTAAGAGAAAAGATTTTATTCATACCAAACGTGGAAAATCGATATAAAAAATTAAATTCAATAGATTAGGTGATTTGCCGAAATAATAATTTTTTTCAGATGAAATTGACTTTGCATTTTCCCTGTAGAATGAAAGTATAGAATGTACAATCCTGTGAGTACTAATAAGACTTAATTCACGTTGGAAGTAGCTACTAAATTTCACATTGTATTTCTTTAACTTTTTTGGTTCATGACTGGTTATGTTGAACAATTACCGATCCCAACGGGGGGATATATCCCCCTGAGCCCCCCTATCTACGCCATTGGGCCGAGCGCGTGATCAAGTGAAGTTAAAAGCTACTTATTACTTGGAACTCAGTTTGTGACGATTCACTAGTAGAACGGCTGTGTCCAGCTAACTCCTAAAAAGTCTTTAAAAGCTGATATTAAACCATGTTTCTCATTGATGATCTGCTCATCAACATAGATGATGTATGTACATTGGAGCTGTCACTTCACTGAAATAATTTCTAGAACTGAAGAGGCTTAAAAAATCGAAGGCAAAAGTTTCAATCAGCAGTTTAACTACGGACAACGCACATGTGGATGTACTTACTTACTTTACTTAGGTGGGCATTACAGTTCGGGGTGAACCTGGGCCTCAACCAACATCCTTCTATAACGATTTCGATCTCGGGCGAGCTCTCTCCAGTTTCGCACTCCAAGTCGGTTGAGGTCTTCATCCACTTGATTGCGCCACCTAAGACGAGGTCTTCCGCTTCCGCGATTTCCCTGCAATGTGCTTTCGAAAACCCGACGAGCCGGAGCGTTTGGGTCCATCCGCTCTACATGGCCCAACCATCGTAGCCTCGCGATGCGTACTCTTCTGGCTATGCCCATGTCGCGGTACAGCTCATACAGCTCGTTGTTGTATCTTCTTCTCCACACATTGTCTTCGCATACGGGACCAAAGATCAGTCGGAGAATTTTTCTTTCGAAACGACCAAGAGTTTCCTCATCCGCTTTCGATAAGGTCCATGCTTCCGCGCCGTACAGCAGGACTGGGATGATTAAGGTCTTATACAAGGTCACCTTGGTTTTTCTAGAGAGGGTTTTGTTTCTCAATTGCCTTCTTAACCCAAAGAAGCAACGGTTGGCAAGAGTTATTCTCCGTTTGATCTCCGCACTGATGTTGTTTTCCGTGTCTACAGCGGATCCTAGGTAGACAAAGTCTTGTACTACCTCGAAGTTATGTCTGTCTATTGTGACGTTTTGTCCAATTCGTCGATGTTCTGTGTCCTTGTTTGATGACAGCATATACTTCGTTTTGCCCTCATTAACCATCAAACCCATTTTTGCCGCTTCTGTTTCAATACTCGCAAAAGCACCTATGACATCACGCTTTTTTCTTCCCATTACGTCAATATCGTCTGCATAGGCGAGTAATTGTACAGACTTTTGAAAGATTGTTCCTCTGGTGTTGACGTTTGAGTTTCTTACAATCTGTTCAAGTATGATGTTGAAGAAATCGCATGACAGTTTGTCGCCTTGCCTAAAGCCTTTTTCGACATCAAAGGTCTCGGTGAGTTCTTTTCCGACCTTGACGGAGCAGCGTGAATTCTCCAAAGTCATCCTGCATAGTCGTACGAGCTTTGCAGGGATGCCGAAACTAGACATGGCTCTGTACAGCTCGTCTCTGTAAATACTGTCATACGCGGCCTTAAAATCGATAAAGAGGTGGTGAATATCGATATTATGTTCTCGGGTTTTTTCCAAGATCTGCCGTAATGTGCAAATTTGGTCTATTGTGGACTTCTCTGGTCTAAAACCACATTGATAAGGACCTATCAAGTTGTTGACGTGGGGTTTCAGACGTTCACATATTACAGCAGACAAGATCTTATAAGCGACGTTAAGGAGGCTTATCCCTCTGTAATTGGCGCAATTGTGAGGGTCTCCTTTCTTTAGGATCGGGCATACGATACTGAGGTTCCATTCATCGGGCATGCTTTCTTTCGACCATATCATGCAGATCAGCTGGTGCATGCTCCTTTCCAACTGGTCTCCAGCTGCCTTGAAAAGTTCGGCATCAAGGCCATCTGCACCTGCAGTCTTATTTGATTTAAGTTTGCATATGGCAAGCTTAACCTCTTCTAGGTCGGGAGGACGGCATTCTTGATCATCGTCCAAGCTGAATGGGGCAATCTGCCTGACAGCGGAATTTGTGTCTTCATCGCCGTTAAGCAGTCTGCAGAAATGATCTTTCCAAATCCTCAGTAGCGACTGTGACTCTACAATTATGTTTCCCTGCTGGTCTTTACAGGCTTGAGTTCGGGGTTTTCCACCCTGGCAGGATCTTTTTACCTTTTGGTAAAACTTCCGAATCTCGTTCCTGTCATGGCACCTCTCTATTTCCTCAAACGAGCGCTTCTCATGCTGCTTCTTTTTCTTTTTGAGAAGTCGGTGTTCTTCCCTTCTTCTCTCCTTGTAAATCTCGTTATACTGATCGTAAGCAGCCCTTGTTCGTGTTTGCATAAGCATTTGTCGTGCTCTTTGTTTGGCTGCATTTGCCTGCCTGCATTCTTCATCGAACCATGGGTTTCGTTTTGGTGGCCGAGTGAAACCCAGAACCTCAGAGGCAGCGGTTCTGATGGCTTCTTGGCATTGCTGCCACTGGTCTTCAATGTTTAATGCTGGTGGCATGGGATTCAAGGATAATTGAAGGGACACTCGATTGGAAAAGGCATTGACAATCTCTTGCGATTGTAGCTTTCCGACGTCATATCTCTTCACAGCGTTAGTTCGCGCTGGTCGTGAACAAGATATCCTCATTCGTACCTTGGCTACAACAAGGTAGTGGTCCGAGTCAAAGTTGGCCCCTCGGAAAGTTCGGACATCTAGAACACTGGAAGAGTGCCTTGCGTCGATCGCAACATGGTCAATTTGGTTGACATGTGGATGTAAGTATGACCAAAACAAAATCCTTAATCCACATTTGAATGAATAGAAAAGAAAAAACCATAAACAAATACACGAACCCAATCTAATAGACACAGCCGACATTAAGGGATGTAAATTCAAGGAACCTAAAAGAAATCTGTTCCGTATACGAAGAAACATAAACATTGCTTTGAAAACTCCCAAAGTTCTGCCTTATAAAGCATAAAAATAATCATATTTTCATTCAAGTTGATAAATAAAATTTAATTTGAAAAAAATCTCTCAAGATCTCGTCACCGCATCGTTAATCAGCCACAATCGATTTATATGGAGAGGCGGAACACATTACACATATAGTCTTAGAAATTTACGACTATCGTCCTTTGTTCTTTGAAAATAAAAAACCATCTCATATCAATGGGTCTTCACTCTTCATACGAGTACCTTTATATTGATAAATACCCCATAATAATTGAAAAACTCACCAAAAACACACAAAAACGCACAATAGCTAAAAAAGTGATCAAATCCAATCGACAACAACAATAAAGCAACAAGAAACGCATCGCCAAGTTAATGAGATACCTACTTAATCTGGGCTCTGGGGATGTGTACAAAGAGAGGATTACATTTTTCATTTTCATTTTTGCAAGGCAATGCAATCGATTCGGGAAACATCAGCACTCGGAGGGATCGTCCTTCATATTGTTGTGTGAAAATGTGTTAGTTTTTCAGAAAATATTTAAAATTTCATTTGTTCCGTTACCCTATTTAAAATTATGTCAACCGTAAGCGAATTTGCTCTACGATTTTTCGAATTTTTGTATGCAGTTTCTATCAAAGATTTGTCTTTGCAATGTTTCTTAGAGCAGATACATAGACATACCCAAATATTACATTTCCTTAACATGCTTGATGTGTAGTACCGCCGAAGGGATGGGAAATAATTGATTTGTAAAATACTTCAATTTTGAGACTTTAATCGATTTTGACATATCATCAGCATAAGATGAATCTTATACCTGACTCTTAAATTGAAAATGTAAAGGAAAATGCTGAATTAAAAGAAAATACGAAGCTGTTGAGATGAAGAAGTTTATACTCGTAAATAAAATCGATATTTAGAATAAAATCCACAAAATACAATTGCGATGCCATCATAGAGCAATAACATCACAATAAAAACATTTAAAAAAAAAAATTAAGGATATTTTCTCAGGTAGGTACTCTAAACTAAACAAACTATTTTTCATTTCTGTTGCGTAATTATGAAAACAAAGTTTATTCGTAAAATATCAGGATAAGCACGCAGCAAAAACTTATGATCGATCTATGACAAAATTTTAATAAGTTGGCTATAAACAATATTTAAAAAAAAATACTGTTAACATCATTCAGAAAATGGGACTTTCAATAGTATGCTAGTCTTAAGGTTTAAGTAGTCGCTATTCATAATAGATAGATTTTAGATAAATTTAATATTCAATATATATATACGAAATTAAACTATGTATTCCAAATGTTTTAAGCGAAAATTTACACTTTGATCTTAGCCATGAGGTCGAGAAGCGATGCAAGCTCCTCAACAACGGCTTGTCATGGAAGTTTGGAAGAATTTTACAGAATCTGTAGGAGAACACTATGGGTAAAGTATGGAATAGTTAAAAGCTGTCGGAAGGATTCAATACCCAATCGGGAGTCAGCCAGGGGTGCACATTGAGCCCAAGTTTGTTTGCATTGTTTATTGATGAGAGGTCCACAAAAATCTTACCTTGCGGTGTCGAGTATGGTGAAATGACATCTGGATTTTAATTGTTAACCTGGAAAAATCCAAGATTTTGATTTTCAAATGTCGAGGAGGACGCAATTGCGCAAACGAAAAATGGAACTGCAATGGTGAGCTCATCGAAGTTGTTGCAGAATTTAAATACTTAGAATTTCACTTGAAATCTAAAAATGGAAAAACATTTAAAAGAAAAACTCAAATTGCAAAAAACTCAATACTTTTTGCTATGTGCTACATTTTTGTTATAGAAACATCTATTCCAAGATGTTTCTATAGCAAAAATGTAGCCCATAGCAGCAAGTACAGGATATTTGAAGCAGTATCAGATTTAGATTTAGATTTAGGGGGACGGGTAGAGCTTGCTCAGCTCCGGGCACTGCGGTGTCTGAATGAAACCTATTGTGCCAGCCCATGTGAGGTTTCAGGACAGTTCTTCTGCTCCTGAATTGAACCAGAAGTTAGCAATCTTCTGTGGGTGAATGAGTTTGAGTTTATCTAGGGGGATGATCTCATAGTCAAGTATTTATGCTTTCTAAGGCGGAAAAGTGCTGGACATTCTGTAATAATGTGCAGAGAAGTTTCTTCATTTTCGAGGCATAGTCTACAGATAGGGTCCGCTACCAGTCTCATTTGGTGAAGATGTTTCTTTAAAGAACAGTGACCGGTTAGGGTTTTCCTATTGAGGTTCAGTAGGAATTTTGATGTTTTTTCAGTATATTCTGGCAAAAAGAGTTTTGAACAGATTTGGCCAGATGAGTTACTCCAAGCCTTATTAGATTCCTCCAGTAGGATGTTCTTGGCAGTATGTTTGAAGGTGCTTTTATTTACACCGCAGAAGGGTTCAGGCCCGACGAATGGTTTAGATGCGCCGTCTTTAGCTAAGATGTCTGCCTTCTCATTGCCATCGTAGCCTTTGTGTGCTGGGATCCAGTGGAGGATTACAGTGTTTTTCCTTGCTAGTTCAGAGAGTGACATGACTGTCTCTTGGACTAGTTTGGATCTTATGACAGGTGAGCTTAACGCCTTTAGTGCAGCTTGAGTGATGGAAAAGACGGTGTGTCGCCAGTCTTGCTTCCATTTTTATGAAAAGGTGAATTGGAAGTAGTCCTACAATGACGTTTAGAGCGTATGTTGGTGTTGTACGCATGCATCCAGTAATGCATGTTGTTGCCAATCTTTGAATCTTTTCAAGTTTTTGGATTGTCGTTGTTTCTTTTGTTTTTGTCCACCATACAACAGCTGCGTACGTTATTGTTGGTCTGACTGCTAGCGTATATATAGATCGTACATCATTTTAGGTTTTAGACCCCAGTTTTTCCCGCATACGCTTCGACAAGTCCATATGAACTTGGTTGCTCTGCTGGAAATGCGTTCTAGTTGAGGGTTCCATGACATTTTGCTGTCTAGGATGATCTGAAGCAGTATCAGAATCAGTGCTCTTTTATGCGGCGCTACCTTGGGGAACAAAGATGTATGATAAAGTCGAGAAGGTTCTGAGATATTATTGCAAAAGAATCTTTCAACTGCATAATAGAACACCTAACTACGTCATCATATTAGGAACCGATTTATTCCCGCTTTCATACCAACATTGAAAATACAAGTGGACTATATACCTAATGAAGGCATTAAATTTGGAAAACAATTGACTTCCAAAGATAGCAGGTCTGCAAGCCATAAGGAATAAAACAGGCTGGTACGCTGATTGGATAGATCTAGCAACAAAATGTGGCAATGGTAAATTATACTAACAATAAAGGGCTAGAAACGTCGCTTTACCAGCTCATTTCTGCAGTAGAACTTAGACAACGATAAAAATTCTTGAATGATGCAACTGGATCTATGCATATAGGCAAATTTACAGCAGATTAGAACTTAATCTGGGGAACAAAAACTATTTCAATTACAATAGTATTGCTGCGACCACAACTTCCCCCACTGAACTTCATAGCGCATAGAGAAGATCTACCTAATATGTTCTAAAGTATCTGATGATATCAGGGTGGCTATTGACGAGGATAAAGTCACAGTTTTAAGTTTATTAGACTTTTCTAACGCCTTTGGATCTCTTGATCACAATATTCTCATCAATAAGTTAAAATATAAATACAATTTTTCTTCGTCTTCCATTGGTTTGATAAATAGTTTTTTAAGCAATCGTTTGCAAACAGTCGTCATAGGTGCAACAGTATCTCAACCTGCTCAAGTTCTTTGTGGAATCTCGCAAGGATCCTTGTTAGGCCCCATTGTTTTCAGCATGTTCATTAATGATATTGTCGATGTAATCACATTTAGTTCCTGCCACCTATATGCAGATGATCTTCAAATTTACTTACACTTTCATTTAGGGCTGCTGGAAGATGGGGTACATAATCTGAATGAAGATATGAATAACTTATATCAGTGGTCCGTTGAAAATAACCTAATTATCAACCCGAGTAAATCTCAATCAATTATTATTTACAAAAAGAGTTTAGATGAGTCTTATTTTTCCAAAGTCATTTTAAACAATCATGTTATTCCCTGCAAGTCAACTGTGAGGAACTTGGGAATTATTTTCAATAAAACTCTGACTTGGAATAATCATGTCAATAAAATTATTGGTTCTTTTCATCTTTGCCTAAGGCGCCTGTGGAGGATTTCTAACTTTGTACCTCAACAAACTAGGCTAATGCTAGTAAAATCTATAATAGCTCCACTTATAACCTATGGTTTACCTCTTTTTACTGGGACAAAAACTAAATGTTGCTTTCAATTCTTGTGTCCGTTTTATATACGCTCTTAGAAAATTTGACCATGATATATCCCACTTGTCTAACTGTATCTTCAATATGCCACTCATGTCGTACTTCGTTCTAGAAATATGCAAATATGTTTTTAGTTTAATTCGTTCGGAGATGCCAATCTATCTATTCGATAAGCTCAAATTTTCACTGTCGCGTCGTACTCTAAACTTAAATATTATTAAAACTTTTACACTACAAACATGAAGATCCTTTTTTGTTTTAGCTGCTAAAATTTGGAATGCCTTGCCCGTCGAAATCAAGAATCTATCGAATTTTAACCAATTTATAGCCTCTACCACATCCCATTTACGAAACCCAGACATTGCCTTACGTTTCCACTCGATTTTTGTTGATTAGTTTAACTTCCTTTTTATTAGTTGTAACTTTCTTCTCTCCTTAACTCTAATGCTGCTTTCTCCTAATGTAAATTTTTCCTACCTTATATTAATTTATACATATATGAATTGAACAATAATTATAATTATATATTGTTAATTTTAAGCCAAAATAAGACTCCAATCTTAAGGCTAAATGAACTGAATAAATAAATAAATGAAAGAAATGAAATGAAATATATTCGCTATCCAACTAAAACAAAAGAGAAGATGTTTCTCATTTTATAAGAAAATGTCCGATTAAGTAAATAGGAAGGGATTTTTTTGGAAAGCAGTCATCAAAAATGAAATGCTTTTTATTTTCTTGTAAGCTTTGTAACTGAACAAGGAAAACTAGTCAAAACTAACTAACTTACTAATTTTAAGCGATAATCTCCTAACGCCATTTGCAGTTGTTAGTACGTATAAACGCTGAAAATTTAATGAAAATCATTAGAGCAGTTTTCTTAAAAACCGGTTTTTTATTTTTCAATTTTTCAAAAAACTAGTTTCTTAAGAACCAAGTATGAATATTTTAAGATCTTGCTAGAAGATATTTTGACAAAAAAAATGAAAAATAATCAAGGATACCGTTAAGAAAAAAATCAAAATATTTTAAGAAAATTCCTAAAAATTTTAAAAATTTAATTTTTCCAAATGTTGATACACATACACAATCTCTCTGAAACAACTTAGAACTTCTTAAATATAAAATGTCGTCAAAGTAGTGTAAGCCATTAGCGAGGAAGTCGGGTTTGAAAAAAAAAAAACGATACTATGTGAGGTACCGTTTTTAGACCTTTTTTTTTATAAATTTCGTACAACGTAAGAAAGACAACCCGAACAGTATCTCTCACACAAAATGTACTTAATCGAAGTAGTTAAAACCGTTTTCGAGAAAAATAAGCACTAACATATAAGTTATGTATGACAGGTACCGTTATTACAAGAACAAGAGACTCAATTCCATAATCACTTTTGTATGCTGCTCCACAGACAATAACTGCAAAATTTGAAGAAAATCGGCCAAGCGGTTCAGGCTGAAGATCCTTATACGGACGGACAGACAGACAGAAAGGCTCACTTTTTTCGTTACATCAAATTTTTTCTGGACGATTTCAAAACTGGCCTTATAGTACCTACCTATAATCGCAAGTAAAAATGAGGATAACCTATTGTCTTCATTCCAAACGGCAAAATTCCGAATGGCTTAGCTCTTTGGTTCGATATTTTGCCGTTCGGGATTTTCACGCCTTATTTGGCAATTCGGGATATCGACGCCAAACCTTGGAATCTCACGTGGACACCTTGTTCAGCAAATTAATCACCTCTCAAAAGTTTATTGCAAATAGAGCGAAATTGAGATACTTTTTCGAGCTATAAAACAGCACAAATAACCTGAATGGTAGAAGTTTGAAATAAGTGCGTAGTAACTTGAACTGAACCTTTAGTACTAAAAGAAACAGATATATGTATGAGACATGCAGACAATAGACAAGCCAGATGTTTTTTAAAGTCACGTGGGTAGTGGCTAAAGCGGATTCAGTTAGGGACTATATTATGAGTAAATACTCTTTTAGAATAGTAGAATATAGAGGGTGTACCTTAATTTGTGTGCCAATTGTGATTCTTGGTCTCTTTTAGATTTTTCCAACTACTATTAAATATGTGGGTTTTCGGTGCACTTATTAATGAGTTTCTTTTTAATATTATTCTGTTCATCAGAAAAATGAACAAAAAACTTTATGTTTATCAGACGTTCCTTAAAAAAAGACCTCAAAGTCAAAATTTCGCTCGGAAAAGAAAATTTGAACATACTAGTATGTAATTCAAAAAAGAAAATCTAACAATTCCACAACCAAATCTGCCCAATTTAAATTAAGGACTAGTATTTTTATTAAACATAGTCTAAAATTAGGTCTCTACTATCACTACTGAAAAAGAAATAAAACTTAACATGGGTCAGGGTAGGGCACAACAAAGTCGATGAAAGAGATGTCAAAGAGAAAAGATCAAAAATCACATCCCGAAGTATGGCACAGGAATTGCAGGACTTCATGGCATTTTTATGTACTTTCCTTAAGTGCCTGATTATGTGTAGGTATACGTGGCTTATATGTGCATACCATGTGTAGGGTATAAGTAGTCCTTGGACATGGCCCCAATTTTCGCCTTTCGCTACTGCTTGAAAAATAAACAAGATTTCTATGTCAAACAAAAACAACTTTATTTTAAAACAAATTCACATATAAAATAGGGACAGGAAAATGATTGACAAATTGTGTCTTATTTTTTTTTTTGCAAAAATAAAAACCATTTAAAAAAGAATGATTGAAACAGTTGGAGGTTGAAATGGCATCCTACTGCTTCTTGATATTTTTTTGCCACATTTGTTGCGTGTGCTGTTGAAGAACGTACACGAATCATGAAGCCAAAAGTGACGTATATTGCACTAAATTCATTCATCCAGCTTCGTTGTTTGATCATAATTCACACCAAAGCTTATACAAGTGTTTTCACGGAAGTCTCGTTGCAGAGTACAAAATCATCCAGCTTAGCCTTGTGAAAGGTAGAGTTCTTGGTCTCAAATGTCTACGCGGTTATAACGTACTCTATGATGAGCGGTCTGAATTACCCCGAACATATTTTATCACTACGAGTTCCTTTCCAGTAACCAACCTCGATTAATTTTGCGCTCAAAACTTGTTTGAGGTGACTGTAAGCTATACGAAACGAACGGCCAGTGCCAAACTGCCGCTGCGTCAGCTTACTTCCCTTGGAATTCCACTTTGCTCCTTCCTACAAAAGACAGGCTGCAGAGCTGGCAGAATTCAGTGGGAACCGGAAGCTGGGGCCTATCAAGTGTTGCGATGCTAAAGCGCAAAACTTAGTTTGGGGAAGTACCAAATGGAGCATGCGAGGCAACCATCTTTTAGCTTCATCCTGTCCTCTGACATAAGCAATGTATGTAATCCAACCTTTGTTACGGCTAGAAGGTAATAAGTGATTGGTTACCTAGGCTCATTGTCATGGCAGCGTACTTTGGCTTTTCACCGGAGATCTGGAAAGCTATAACAAAAGAAGGTTCCCTTCCTATCAGGCAGTACAATGGAACGGTATTTAGGTCTGAGTGCTTTAGTTATTGTTTTAAAAACTTCCGACAAAAAAAAACTTGGGGAGCAACGGGGGAATGCTATCTATGGTTGTGCTCTTGATCTTACGATTAGACTAGGAGATTGTTCCGGTCTCTAAGAAGCTGTTTGAGATCCTGCAGCTGCAAGATCATCATCGATCTCGTTTCCAGTTACGTCATGATAGCCTGTAACCCTTATATAAACACAGCCAGTTTTGTCTTCCGACCACAGTCATGGTCCCCGTGGCATTATGGCTAGTATGTCTGCCTGCTACGTGGATGGTTCGAGGTACGAATTCCACAAACTCAAAAAAAAAATATTTACAACTATAGACCTTTGCGAGGAATCGGCAACTCCTTTATTAGTAATTTCATTCCAATGAAAGGCGCTTTCTCGATTAGTCGTTTGAAATTGGCAAACATTTTAGGTCCTTTTTATTGACAAGGTATGGTTGTGAGAAATCCGCTAGGCGCTAGGGCCTGGGACTCCCCGCTCTATTTATTTGTTTATTTATTTTTATTCGACCTTATTCACTTTTTAAATAGTGAGAGAACAGAGTCCAAAACGCCAATATTTTGCATCCAGTAATTTTCGTAACGTAGCATAAACATTTGGATAGCATGCGCCTTTATTTTGTCTGTGTTTTTTTTCTGCCGCCGCGTGGAACGAAGATCAATAATGTACGTACGAGAGCCTGCTCCATCAAGCAACTGACGCATAGGAGACGTTTATCATAGTCGTGTATATCTAAATTTGGATGGGCGTTGTACTATTCGGGTAGGCTCTGACTGGTGCCAACTTGGCGGCGCCCAGATGCTGTAACTTATAGTACACGTCAATTGTGCTTACTATACCTCCAAGCGGTATCCACTGGGACCTGGGATGCTCCGTCCAGAGCTGACCTGCTAAACTAGTAAGTGCGAGTGTTGACAAGGGAATCCGGAACAAAAGAATTGTGATCGGTCAACACTATAATTGCTCTGCGAACTATGACTGACTGCACGAATCTCAGTGGTCTACGAGAGCTTTCGTGTAAATGTTCCAGCGGATGAATTCGAAGGACAGAATCAACGGTGGACTTCAGCAGCCATAAAAGCAGAAACCCCTGAAGGAGCTACTCCAACATATTTGGTTTAAAGGTCTTTCGGGGTCTTTCAATACTAGGACAGGGTATTGAAGTAGAGATGGTGGCGGATGAGCTCCTGGTGAACCAACGGCAGCACTCACACCCCTGCAGCAGGGTACTGACACTGGATATTCCAGCCCTTTGTGTCCGAAGGGATCCAAAAGGACCTGGCCCTCCAGGTTGGGGGTTGTGCGTAGGGTTAACTACCCAACCACGGAAAAAAATATGGTTCCGAAACAACCAAAAGCCTCGGATAACGATAATGATTTTAAAGTTGACGACCCAAGCAAACGAAAAAAGGACAATGACCTCCGGATCTGCACGTGGAACGTAAGGTCTCTTAACGGACTAGGTGCAGCTGGAGAATTAGCGGACGCCCTGGACTGCTGCAAAGCAGACATAACCGCCATCCAAGAAGTGCGATGGAGTGGCCCGGGCGATGAAAAACTGTGACAAATACCATGGCGACTGCTACAGACAAAAGAAACAACGCTTATTTGGGTGCGGATTTGTCGTTAGAGGAAGACTCAGGGATAAGGTGATTAGCCAAAATCCAGTTAATGAGCGTATAATGACCATCCGCATCAGGGCTAAATTCGCCAACATTAGCCTTATATGCGCCCACGCCCCCACAGAAGAGAAAGACGACGATTCCAAAAACTGTTTCTACGAGCTCCTCGAAGAAACGTATGAGCAGTGCCCTAGACACGACGTGAAAATCGTTCTTGGCGATTTTAACGCAAAGCTAGGGAAGGAGGACATCTTTGGAAACACAATCGGTAAGCATAGCCTCCATGACAAAACCTCCGAAAACGGACTGAGGCTAATCGATTTTGCTGCGGGGCTGAATCTTGTTGTAAGTAGTATGCGCTTCCCGCATCTCAAAATTCATAAAGGTACATGGCGATCCCCAGATCAATTAACCGTCAACCAAATTGACCATGTTGCGATCGACGCAAGGCACTCTTCCAGTGTTCTAGATGTCCGAACTTTCCGAGGGGCCAACTTTGACTCGGACCACTGCCTTGTTGTAGCCAAGGTACGAATGAGGATATCTTGTTCACGACCAGCGCGAACTAACGCTGTGAAGAGATATGACGTCGGAAAGCTACAATCGCAAGAGATTGCCAATGCCTTTTCCAATCGAGTGTCCCTTCAATTATCCTTGAATCCCATGCCGCCAGCATTAAACATTGAAGACCAGTGGCAGCAATGCCAAGAAGCGATCAGAACCGCTGCCTCTGAGGTTCTGGGTTTCACTCGGCCACCAAAACGAAACCCATGGTTCGATGAAGAATGCAGGCAGGCAAATGCAGCCAAACAAAGAGCACGACAAATGCTTATGCAAACACGAACAAGGGCTGCTTACGATCAGTATAACGAGATTTACAAGGAGAGAAGAAGGGAAGAACACCGACTTCTCAAAAAGAAAAAGAAGCAGCATGAGAAGCGCTCGTTTGAGGAAATAGAGAGGTGCCATGACAGGAACGAGATTCGGAAGTTTTACCAAAAGGTAAAAAGATCCTGCCAGGGTGGCAAACCCCGAACTCAAGCCTGTAAAGACCAGCAGGGAAACATAGTTATAGAGTCACAGTCGCTACTGAGGATCTGGAAAGATCATTTCTGCAGACTGCTTAACGGCGATGAGGACACAAACTCCGCTGTCAGGCAGATTGCCCCATTCAGCTTGGACGATGATCAAGAATGCCGTCCTCCCGACCTAGAAGAGGTTAAGCTTGCCATATGCAAACTTAAATCAAATAAGACTGCAGGTGCAGATGGCCTTAATGCCGAACTTTTCAAGGCAGCTGGAGATCAGTTGGAAAGGAGCATGCACCAGCTGATCTGCATGATATGGTCGGAAGAAAGCATGCCCGATGAATGGAACCTCAGTATCGTATGCCCGATCCTAAAGAAGGGAGACCCTCACAATTGCGCCAATTACAGAGGGATAAGCCTCCTTAACGTCGCTTATAAGATCTTGTCTGCTGTAATATGGGAACGTCTGAAACCTCACGTCAACAACTTGATAGGTCCTTATCAATGTGGTTTTAGACCAGAGAAGTTCACAATAGGCCAAATTTTCACATTACGGCAGATCTTGGAAAAAACCCGAGAACATAATATCGATATTCACCACCTCTTTATCGATTTCAAGGCCGCGTATGACAGTATTTACAGAGACGAGCTGTACAGAGCCATGACTAGTTTCGGCATCCCTGCAAAGCTCGTACGACTATGCAGGATGACTTTGGAGAATTCACGCTGCTCCGTCAAGGTCGGAAAAGAACTCACCGAGACCTTTGATGTCGAAAAAGGCTTTAGGCAAGGCGACAAACTGTCATGCGATTTCTTCAACATCATACTTGAACAGATTGTAAGAAACTCAAACGTCAACACCAGAGGAACAATCTTTCAAAAGTCTGTACAATTACTCGCCTACGCAGACGATATTGACGTAATGGGAAGAAAAAAGCGTGATGTCATAGGTGCTTTTGCGAGTATTGAAACAGAAGCGGCAAAAATGGGTTTGATGGTTAATGAGGGCAAAACGAAGTATATGGTGTCATCAAACAAGGACACAGAACATCGACGAATTGGACAAAACGTCACAATAGACAGACATAACTTCGAGGTAGTACAGGACTTCGTCTACCTAGGATCCGCTGTAGACACGAACAACAACATCAGTGCGGAGATCAAACGGAGAATAACTCTTGCCAACCGTTGCTTCTTTGGGTTTAGAAGGCAATTGAGAAACAAAACCCTCTCCAGAAAAACCAAGGTAACCTTGTATAAGACCTTAATCATCCCAGTCCTGCTTTACGGCGCGGAAGCATGGACCTTATCGAAAGCGGATGAGGAAACTCTTGGTCGTTTCGAAAGAAAAATTCTCCGAATGATCTTTGGTCCCGTTTGCGAAGACAGTGTGTGGAGAAGAAGATACAACAACGAGCTGTATGAGCTTTACCGCGACATGGGCATAGCCAGAAGAGTACGCATCGCGAGGCTACGATGGTTGGGCCATGTAGAGCGGATGGACACAAACGCTCCGGCTCGTCGGGTGTTCGAAAGCACATTGCAATGAAATCGCGGAAGGGGAAGACCTCGTCTTAGGTGGCGCAATCAAGTGGAAGAAGACCTCAACCGACTTGGAGTGCGAAACTGGAGAGAGCTCGCCCGAAATCGAAGTCGTTATAGAAGGATGTTGGTTGAGGCCCAGGTTCACCCCGAACTGTAATGCCCACCTAAGTAAGTAAGTATATCTAAATTCTAAAGGACGCCTTTCGATAAAAGACCTCGCTTCTTACCAAACGCTCAATCATACATTGCCAGTAGACAACGGCTATATGTACACGGAAAAGCTATTCAAAAAAAAATTACCTTTTGTATAAAACTGAACCTTCTATAACCACAAGAAAGTTGACGTGTTTTAGTTTGAAGACTACAAACGGCCACATTAAAAATACTCTATAGACCTTCAGTTGATGTGCATTTGATTCATTATTTTATTTCAAAACAAGAATATTTCCTGCGTGTAAGCTTACAATCCACAAACTCTTTACTTTAACTACCACAACACACTCTTACGACCGACGTTCTATAAACCCCCATAATCCACTCCCTGTGCTCATGAATTACTATTTCTGTATGAAAATGTTTAAGTCTCAAGTTCTCGTCAATTATTCTTTTCATATATTTAAAATGCAACAACGAAAATGCCCACAACCAAACCATGAAATGCCAAGTCGTTGTTGTTGTTGTCGCTGTAAGGGTTGTTTAAAAATTCCAATGGAACACGATGAGGAAGTGCCCTGAAACATTTACATTTATGCTCAGATTTAAACTGTTGAAGGCTTGTTTAAAACTAATTACATGCACCACCTGTCTGTCTATAGTGACTTACCATGTCGTTGAAATTTGGTTAAGTTCGGTTTCATAACTTTTCAATGCCCGAAGCTAAATAAATCGATAGGATTATTTTATTAAATTCCTCGATAGGCTCCCAAGTAATAGCGGTTGGCGTATTTTGTAGACCTTTCCCATGAACATATTAATTAAAGGTTTCCCGACTAACTAATTTCATAATGAATAATTAATTAATTTGGGTTATTCATGTCAAGTTTTGTGGTTTGCTTAGGAATAAGGTTAGGTACTACCTTCGGTTTTAGATTGAGTGATAGGTTGTTTATTTGTGGGAAAATGAAGTAGGGGGTGCAAGCTATCCGCAAAATTGACCTACTTTCTGGCAAAAGTCGATTACTACTTTGATGTGTTTACCAGAAGTTAGGTCAGGTCATGTAAAAGAAAAAAGATTGGAAGGGGTTCCATTGAATTGAAAATAATAAAGTGCTCGTTAAAATCAAAGGAGCAAGAGTTGGTTGCCAAAGCTTAAACTTAAACTCATTCCAACTGAATTAAATCCAAATCAAAAGTTCAAGTGACTCCAACTCCACACTACTTTTCACCCTGGTACGACTGTATCTAGGCTTATCTGTGGTATTCTTTTAGGACGCAATGTTTGGTCGATGTTTACCGACTCTCACAAAATCACAGCATAATACCTACAAGCTACAATAATGTGAATTTATTTTCAGGGGATCATGATTACATTCCTGCACATAGAAAATCTATGTAAATGTATGGGAATATAAATTATTCGACGCACGAAAACTGAAAATGCGGAGAGAAAATCATAAACAGCATTTAAAGTGGAAGGGACCAAAAACCAAAATCGCAACTGAAGTACTTTTTTATTAAAGACAGAAAAAAAAACACCTTCGCCTTCTGGGATAAATTGGTTACGTATCCTCCAATAAGATTGTCTTCCCACCACCCATTTATTTCCTTTAAATTTAAACAACGTTTCGCAGGTATCTCTTGAGAAATTCCTGCAACACTCTCGTGCTTAACACCCTAATCCAGGAAAATATTCTTACACAACGTAACCCAATTAGTCTTGTCCAGAATTTATTTGATTTCGTGCGAGTCTTTATCTATTTCGAAATTCTAAAGAGGGTTACTGTGAATTCCTTGGTTTGGAACACTTAAGGACGATCTAAGCAATGTACTTTGGAAAACTTACGAGTAACCATTTCACTTTAACACGAAGCTTCCCACCTCATTTTAGCAATGTTGTTGAGTTGCACAGTTGTGTTATTTTTAAAATACATCGCGTGTAATATTTTCTACTGGATATTGTTCAAGGTCTTTATAGCAATCTAAAAGGGCTTTACCTTTCCGTAGACCAAAGAAGTGACATCGAAGGAATACATAAAGTAAATAGGTGAATGTGTTCCTACCAAGGAAATAAAGAGTTGAATTTTATTCGTCCAATTGAGCATGAGTTGTTCTTTATTGTTGCTAATAAGTTCATAATACAAAAACAAACGAGACTCGAATAAAATTGACTAAAAAAAAAACAAGATGGCGAATGGTGTGGGATCTTCTATACGAAAGAGATTCCGACTTGCAACCGCTGTAAGTCCTTATTTTAATCGTAAAATATAAACTATACCATCTATGTACGAATGTACATACTTCTAAATATCAAACGAAATCCTGCAAAAGATCCTTATGCGACCGGAATGAGCTTTTCAATAAAAACTTAAATTGTATAAAATTGCGACCGGAATGGTGTTTTTTGTTGAACATACCACCTGAACTGACTTAAACAATCTTTAAATATATTCATCAGTAATTATTTTTTTTTTTATGTTGGAGGTTTTTAAAATACCAGCTGAAGCATTCAGACCTAAATACTGGTCCATTGTACTACCAGTTAGCAACCTTCTATTTGTTATAGTTTTCCAGATGTTTGGAGAAAAACCAAAAAACGCTGCCATGATAAGAAGCCTAAGTTACCAGCTCTCACCATGTCTGCGCCGAGTATCTGTAACCTCATGCGAGAAAAAGCAGGTCATTCACAGAGGAAGTTCTCTGCGGTGTCCTCATCTTCTCCACAAGATTCACAGAGTGTGGTATCACTTAAGCCTAACACGTTTAAATGCTTGGCAAAAGAGAAGTGCCCGCTGGCAACGCCAATAAGCTTTCTACAGTCTTTTCTGCTACGAGCTAGCAAAAATGTTGCAGTCTTCTTACTAAAGTTGGGGAGCATACGCTTGGTTTGTCTGCATCCAATGATGGCATGCCATCTACGGTTGTGCTCTTCACAGATCCAATCGTTGATTGAAGTCCTCACTGAGGACGCTGGCAGACCTAGCGACGGTTCAGGTCCTGAGAAAGCTGTCTGAGATCCCTGCCTAGCGAGTTCATCGGCGATCTCATTTCCAGTAATGCCGTGATGGCCTGGAACCCAAATGAGACTCAAGGAATTTAATCTTCCGATCGCATTCAGAGAGCTCTTGCATTCCTGGATCACTTTCGAAGTGGTTAGAGGGTTGAGAAGGGCCTGAAGCACAGCTTGGCTGTCGCTGCAAACAAAGATACTTCTCCCCGTCCACGCAGTGTTCGTAACGTGGTTCAAGGCCATTAGGATAGCATAAGCCTCCGCTTGGAAAACGAATGCGTATGATCCCAAAGATGAGTGCAGTCGTATGTCGTCGTTCTCAACAAAGGCACCAGCACCAGAACCCTCGTCGGTTTTTGAGCCATCTGTGATGATACGATAACAGTTCTTTCCAGGCTCAGATTCTTTCTTCTGATTCAGATACTTTCTATACCTTCACAGAATTCTTTGTAAGAGGCATTCTTTGATCTTCGAATTAACCTTTTAAAGTCCTTCTGCTTAGATCGATACAGGTTCCAGTCGACATCTGATTTGGTCTTGAGGGACCTATTCAGAATACTTCTGGTTTCCCTGCGAAGTTTCTGTAGTTCACTGTTCCACCACGGAACCATAGATCTACTAGGTAATTGTCTAGCTGGACATGCCAGCTCGAAGCTACTTGTAAGGGCACAATTCACTTCTAGAACTGCATCTTCCACTTTTTGTGATGTTGAGAGCTTAGGTAGAGTTTTGACGAAATTACCGAGCTCATCGTTGAAAAGTGTCCAGTTAGTTTTTCTGCGATTTCTTGTAACTGAGTCGGAACCACATTTGCTACATGTAATTGAATGTATCTGTGGTCTGAGAGTGACACGTCCAGCAACACTTTCCAGTTGGTAATCTCCTTGGCATATCTGTTAGATAGTGTCAAGTCAATTACGTCCTGCCGTATAGCCGTAACAAAAGTTGGCATTGTTAATGTCTTAGTCAGAAGACAGAATGTAACTAAGAAGATGGTTGCCTCTCATGTTGCATTTGACGCTGCCCCAAACTATGTTTTGAGCGTTAGCATCACAGCACATGATAAGCCCCAACTTCCGGTTTTCACAAAACTGCACCAAATCCACAACCTGTCTTGAGGGAGGGGTTAGAATGGAGTTCCAGGGAAAGTAAACTGACGCAACGACGAAAGCTTTCCACTCACCGTTCGTTTCGTAGTTTATCATAGTCGCAACCAGGTCCTGACCACAGAAGTGATCAAGTTTAGTTGCTGCAAAAGAGCTCGGTATGATGAGGCAGGTCCGGGACAAGTCAGACCGTTCGTCATAGAGAATCAAGACAAAGAACTCGACCCTTCCAGGCCCATGGCTCTTGGATTGCTACGAGATGAGTTTTTGTATTCAACACGGAGGTTAATTTGATTTATTATCATTGCTCCTTTCGAGGCTTTATCCTGTCCGGTCAGTGTCCGTGGACCAGACTGACTAGCAGTCACGGTTTCATTCACCAACGTTTTGGTTGGACCTCCAGGAGTTTTAACCATGCCGGCTTCGTCCCTTCCAGCCAGTGTCCGTGGACCGAATTCGCAAGCCTTGCAACCTGTTCCTTCAGTTTCATTCACCGACTTTCCAGTTAGACCAACAGGAAGATTTGCAGAGCTTCCGGAAACCTTCTTCCTTTTGACCCAGTTCGCGTTTGCAGAAGTTGGAGTGACTTCGGTTACAGGAGACCGTCCTGAATTGGTGGATGAGACCTCTTCCGACCTGTCCCTTTTCGCCGCCGTCACCAAAGGTTTGCAACTTAATTCAGTGCCTTCGGCCACCCTGGTGTCCTCTTTGCACTGACCCTTTGCCGCTCGCCTTCTCTCCAGCTTCTGTTGGCGCTTGGAAAGCAGTTCTCCAGAGGATGCCATCGTTGGAGTGGGATCCACTTGTTCAGCTTCACTTAGTCCGGTGATAGCACCGCTCTGGCCAACAGCTAAGCCCGGATGAGAGTTTAACTTTGGAGGTAATACCTCCGAGCTGCCTGCTGAGAGAACTGCAGGAGTCATCGGTTACGGTACCTTCGACTCGCGTGTATCCACCAGTAAAGGTGTGCGTTTGTATGTCAGATGGGGCCTCCAGAATCCGTGCCCCTGCCGTAGTGAAGACTACGGGTGGATTTTCGCTATTACGACTGTCACCTGGAGAATAAAAATCCTTTGGGTTATCTTCCATACTGTTTTTTTTATCAATTTTTCATTCATTTTCCCCATCCTTCGACCACCTTTCGGCATCGAGCTCGGTTCAAATAAACTACTTAAGCCCCCCCCCCCCCCCCACCGCGACAAGGTGACTGATCGTCGGGAAGGTAAAATAAAAAAATAAAAAACGGATGCGTATGATCCCAAAGATGTGTGCTGTCGTATGTCGTCGTTCTCCACAATAGCACCAGCACCAGAACCCTCGTCGGATTTGGAGACTAAGCCTCAGATTCTGGAGCGAACCAGTCCTGAACCGAAGGAAAGTTGACTGAGTAATTTTGATGCAGTTTGAGCCTTGGGATCATCGTGTCAGACGGCATATCCATTAGACGTGAGTCAAAAGATATGCTGCTTGCGAGTTCCTCAAAACTCCAGTGCGAATTGTGCCAGAGACATCTCTTTAAACGAGAAATAGTCTTGAGAGTACACCCCATGATGAAGGTATCAAGGGGAGGAAGATTCAGCAGTGTGTCAAAAGTCAGTAACACCAAGAAAAATTGTTCTTTGAAGTTTGGCAAACGAGGCAATAACGTATTTACGCGAGAGCTTATTCCACCAAACAGCTGACGCATAGGAGAGCGTTGTGAAAGGGGGCTAGACGGAAAAAATTCTTACGAAAAGATGTCACGACACTTTTTGCTATAGTAAGCTATTGTAAGCTGTGCGGCGTCGCATGTTTCTCTGTCTGTCTGTCTGTCTCTCTCTCTCTCTCTCTCTCTCTCTCTCTTATAGCAAGCAAGCCAGATATTTTCATTTCTATTTCGCATTGAACAGTGTGGTGTCGCGACGATTATTTTTGTTGAGTGTATACAGGTTTTTTGTAAATAATAAATAATAAATCGAAAGGAACTTCGTTCCATCCGGGTGTCCCTTGACACCTCTCAAGTTTTTTTTTGTCGTAATTAGCGCGCACATCAAGGGGCTGAATAGCCTTATAATGTTATAGAACACAGTGCGAGCATTTAGGAAAATAGGAGAGGATTTAATAGGAGACACCGATCCAATGCTTTTGAACCTTTGTGAATCGTAATGCAGGGGAGACACAGAGCCAGGTAAAGCATTTCACATTCGGGTGGTGCCACTAAAATAAGAATCTCTATACTTGACTGTACGCCCGAAGTTGGGCTCAAGGTAGAACTGATGAGCATTCCTAGCGAGGCGAGTGTTACGGCTAAATTGTTTCAGGGGAGGAATGCAACTGGCTACTTTACTAGAGCACTGTTTGTAAAAAAAGCGATAAAAGAGAGAGAAACAGGTGACTTTTCGACGATGTTCAAGAGAATCAATCGATTCTGATGCAAAAAGCCAAGACGGCAATACCTACCAGCTACGATAGCATGAGTGAAGGAGATAAGTCCGTGGCCTTAGCCACCTTCATATTCCAAATATGCAACTAAAGAGGCTCCGCATCATGACGTACAACGTAAATTCGTTGTACAGCCTGGAAAAGAGGACGTCATTCAACATGTTCATGAAGAACCATAACCCGGACATCGCCCTCATTAGTGAAACAAATGTGACAAGGCGAAACAACATCGACATCATGGGCTACAAAACCTACCGACAGGATAAGTCCGATGAGCACGTGGGAACAGCAATTTATGTTAGGAAAAACATAAGTGCCAGCACCAATAAAATCTTCGTCACAGGCCTACTGCGAAGCAACAGCCATCACCATTCAAATAGGAAACGAAACCCTCACCATTATTGCACTGTATGTCCGCTGCAACTCAACGAGAAGAAACATCCAGAGCGATCTCCACATCCTCAACAACGTCATCTCCAAAAGCACGTACGGGCTAATCGGCGGCGATTTTAATGCAAGGCATACCCGTTGGCACGACACGGTGATAAACACAGAAGGCAGGGCGATTACAGACTGGTTGGATACGTGTAGCGCTCAAACTTCACTAACAGTTGTATCCCAACGTAGACCAACATTCCCAAGGACGCCATCTACACTTGATTTCTTCCTAATAACAGCAAATTTTGTTTTTCTCATTCCAGGCTTACAAAACTTCACCTGTACCCTCATTCCCAGCGACACGGACCACGAAGCAGTTCAGGTGAACATAAAATTGCGCCAACCTCTCCTTCTTGCCATGGAACCGCCGGAGCACTTCATAAACTACAAAACACTGGATGCTGAGAAGTTGAAAAGAGACGTTGAGGAAGCTTTGATTCTGCCAGCTGAAAACAGGAATATGTTGAACTCTGAAATTGACGCTGCTGTCGAGTCGTTGGAACAAGCTATTTCCACTGCACTTGACTGCCAAAAGCAACCAAAGAAGAGCATAGACAGATACCAACACCTCCTTGATTACGTGCAAAACCTGTACAACCACAGGCAAGTACTACGTAAGGAGCTGCAAAGAATACACCAAAGGGAACTCAACACAACCAATGTCAGCTACCGGACTGTTTGGGGCGAACTTCAACAAGCCAACATAATGTTCCGGAACGCGATCCAGCACTGCAACGATGTCTACTTCCAGAAGAGACTGGAAAACATAAGACCTGGACCAGATGTTTTCAAGAAGATAAACAAGATAGTTGGCACAAAGAACGCAATACCGGAAGTCATCACATCCAACGACGGGGAAACCAGATCAGATCAGGAAAAGGCGGAAGCATTCGCTAAACATTTCAAAGGCAACTTCGTGCCCGCACCTTCTAATGACCCTGATTTTCTGGACGAAATCGAGACATCCATCCAACGGACCCTGGGGCCCAACACTGATGCAGCAATATTCAGCAACAATAATCCGTCGAGTGACCCAATCAACTGCCCGAACCTTTCCACTCCTGAAGAAATTGCAGAAATAATACACAGCTCGAAGCCCAAGAAATCAACAGGCCCAGACGATGTCTCAAATTACGTCCTGAAGAGGCTCCCGCAGACAGTGATGATCTTTCTGGCTATCATCTTAAACAACTGCATCAACAACAGCTACTTTCCCAGGAAGTGGAAAACGGCCAAGATAGTGGCGATCCCGAAGAAAGGCGATCCAAACTTCATCGACAACTACAGGCCCATTTCCCTTCTCAACAATCTAAGTAAACTCCTGGAGGAGCTAATACTTAGAAAGTTGAAAAAGTTCTGCATTCAAACCTGCATCCCCTGATGAAACTACACAATGACGTCGCCGAAGACTTTAACAGCCGTCGTGTCACAGTTACATGCTTTTTGGATGTCGAAAAAGCATTTGACAGCGTTTGGATTGAAGCACTCATCCATAAACTAAATCTTCTAAGCTTGTCAGCTCCATTAATAAAAATAATTTTTTCTTTTCTCTCCCACAGAAACTTTTTCGTCCAAATTGGAAGCGCAAAGTCCGCCACCAAGAACATCAGAGCAGGAGTCGCTCAGGGATCAAAACTAGGACCATTCCTCTTCAACATCATGACGTCGGACCAACCAACCCCAAGGGACTGCGAAAACCTGCTTTACGCCGATGACTCTCTGACGTATAGCACATCCATATCACCAACCATAGCTGCCCGGAGAGTGGAAACTCACATCCACAAACTATATTCTTATTATAGTCAGTGGGGTATCCGGATCAACTCAGCTAAGTCAGAGCTCGTCTGCTTCAGAAGGACCGGAGGAAGAGGCCGTTGTTCTGCTGGTAACTGCAGAGCCACATCCATTACTCTACCTGATGGAACCAGACTGGCTGCCCAAAGAAACGCGAAGTATCTAGGTATCAACTTTAACGAGGTGCTTAGATTCAACCCGCATTCACGCACTGTACTTAAGAAGGCCAACCACGCCTTCCACCGGCGACTGTACCCTTTGCTGAAAAGGACAGGACTAAGTCAGCCAACAAGACTACTGATGTGTGGTATAAACAATAAATAAACCGACACGGTTGACTGTCAAGAAACAACTCAACTTTTCCATTAGGAAGATTCAATCTGATCGTTGTCCAGACAAGGTTAACGCAAAATCACTGAACGTGGGAAAGTGCATGGCTTGCATATTACACGTAGTGAAATATGCAAGCACTGCGTATAAATGCATTCGGTGACTTTGGCTACCTGTGTCTGGGCCAGGTTGCACGCAGTCGGATTAGATTACGACAGCCAAACGTGCATGCAACTGGAATATTACACCACATTTCCTCCCCCTTTTGAAAAGCTTTCAATTTATTTAAACAAGATCATAGTTAAAAATTATTACAATAAAAAAATTTAAGATATGATATTATAATTTTAGTTTACATCTTCTAGTAAAATTGTTGTTTAATTTTTAGTTTTACATTAATATAAGTCTTACTCTAAGATTTTTTTTGTTTTGTATTTTTATTATTAGATATTTATTTACTTTTTAGTTTACATCTTCTAGTAAAATTATTATTTTATTTTTAGTTTTACCATAATATAAGTCTTACTCTAAGTTTTTTTATTTTATTTTTATTGTATTTATTTAATTTTTTTTTTTTTTTTGCATAAGCTAGTTACAGATTGTTTTTTTTTTATTTATTTAAACATGTAAATGTGCATATCGTGTATTTATACATATCATGTCTGAACATTTTGACAAGCTGTTTAATTTTTAGATATGTTATTTAGGTTACATAAGTTCAATTAATTAATTAATTTTTTTTTTTTTTTTTTATCTATTTTACATTATATTATAACTTTTGCTTTTGGAAACGGGGCCTAGGGAATTCATTGGATAGGGAAGGTCGGTTTTTTCATTTGTTTTTTTATCTGTGGATACTAATAATGGTAGGCTTTGGCGAAGGGGATTGATCGGATAGGTTAGGTCTGTGTTTTCATCTGTGGAAAATAACAATGGTAGACTTCGTGCCCCCTTCATTTTTATAGGATGGGAGTTGTTGGTAGTGAAGGAATTAGATTTTTTTTTGCACATCTAATGCAAATTATTTTAAGCAGGATAGTTTTAAACGATAGGAATAAAAAGAACATGAGGAGTAGGATAATCACTCCGTAAATAGCTGATTTAGTTAGCCAAGTGTCGTTTTTGTATTTATGATCCCGCAGATGAACTTCAAGAGGAAGACTGTTTGTGGCCAACTCAAACCCTACAATGTTTAGATCTTTTGAGTGAGATCGATGTTCGAAACTTACATCAGGAATCTCAATGTCTGCCATGAAACTTGAACTGAAAAATATAGTAATATTCTATAGGACACAGTAAAAATACCAACTGGACATGGTTGCTGTACATGAAATTAGCCAAAAATAATAAAACCAACGTTGACATAAAATAAAACCAAAAGTACAAAAATATATGGATTGAATATAATTCCATAAAATGTTAAATATCTTGAAATTGAAGCTTAAAACCAGATCAATGGAAACATTTTTAGGAAGGTCAGTAATTAGAAATTAAAATGTAACTAAAATAAAATCTAGAAGAAACATTAAAAAAATTAGCGGAAGCTTCTTGCTATGAGTTTGAAAACTAATTAATCTGCAACTCGTTAACCTTTAAGAATACTAAAAAGGAGTATTTAAGGAAGAGCGACTAATTTCTTGACTCGTTTGGCATTCCGTAAATTTTTGTCTTTTGCAGATGAATAGGGCAATGAATTTTTGTAATTAAAAAAAAAAATTTAACTAAAGGCCCTAAAATATGCTGGTAGACTCTTCTATTCATAAAAATGTTTGAGTCGATTGTTATGAACCCTTTCTAGCTTATTTTTACGTAAAATAGAAGTGTTCACATTGTTATGAAATTCCTTAACTTCAAATGGCCCTGTAAACAAGGGACAAAGTTTGCTTTTTCTGCTCATGTCTTGTAGAAGAACCAAATCACCTACTTTGAAAGACTGGGGATTTATTTTTTTATCAAAATATTCCTTTGTCTTTTCCTTACTCTTATCAATGTTAGTTCTAGCAACCTGATAAGCCTTCTGGAGTTTATGTCTTAGTTCAAAAAAATAGTTTTCGTGATCATATATAGGAGTTGGTGTCCTCGTTATGCCAGTTGGCATAGGGGATTTAAAACCGAAGAGAACATCCATGGGAGTAAGCTTGGAGCTAGCGTGTGGAGTGTTATTGTGCACATACATAGCTTGTCGAAGCCATTGATCCCAATCAGAGGGGTTGCTTTTTGAAAATGATCTTAAGTACTCTGCCAATGGCCCATGGTTACGTTCCAAGGCTCCATTTGCTTGTGGATGATAAGCCGTAGTTTCAAGTTTCCTGATGTTTAGAAACTTGCACACCTTTTTAAAAAGTTCACTACAAAAGTTAGCACCCCGATCTGTCAATAGTTGCTGTGGCGATCTATATCTGCTAATTATTTCATCATAGAAAACCTTAGCTACAGTTCCTGCTTCCATATTGGGGAGTGCATAGCAGTCCATAAATCGAGTTAAATCGTCCTCAAAAGTTAGTATGAATTTGTTTCCTAGAATAGTGGTAGGTAAAGGTCCCACAATATCCATGAAAACTTTGTCGAAGGGTTTTCTCGAAGTTGCCGATATCATCATAGGCATCGAAGTATGTTTCGATTTTTTGTTAATTTGGCACTGTTTGCAGGCTTTAACATGCTTTTTTATGTCAGCAAACATATTTTTCCACTTGAAGTTGGATCTTATCCGTAAGTACGTTTTTAAGACACCCTGGTGTCCACCTAATGGAGAATTATGGTATTTTTTTAAAACTTCACTAATTTCGTCTTCCTTTGTTAGGTAAATTGTACTACTGTCTTTCTTTTTGCTATCGCTTGAACATTCCTGCTGTAGATAACTTGTGTCGCTATCACTATCAGTTACACTTTCACTGTCAGAGCAACATGGATAATTATCTACTTTTGGTTGATTTGAACTATCAGCTTTTACCAAAGCTGTCTTTGATCTTGCCTGATGTCCGTTATTTTGCTTATTGTTGGAATTATTTGAATCGTCTTTAGTTTGGGAATTAGATTGTGCTCTAGTTATTGCATGTACCTTATTCATATCATAGTTATCGGGAATTCGGCTAAGGGCGTCAGCCACAACATTTTGCTTTCCTGGCTTGTATTTTATTTCGAAATCAAACTCTGATAGTTTGTGCCGAAAATTAGTCAACCTGGTGGAATCTTGAGAAATTTTAAAAAAATGGACCAATGGCTGGTGGTCTGTATATAATATAAATTTTTTACCTAGCAGGTAACACCTAAAATTTTTAACAGCCCAAACTATGGCCAAACCTTCTCGTTCAATTGTGGAATAGCGACGCTCTGTAGCACTTAAAATTCTACTTGCAAAGGCTATCGGCAAATCAAGACCATTTCTAATCTGAGAAAGAACAGCTCCTAATGTTGTTCCACTGGCATCCGTGGTGAGGAAAAATTCTTTTTTGAAATCTGGATAGATAAGTATTGGTGGACTAGAAAGAATAGCTTTCAAAGTAGTGAAAGCCGTTTCACAATCGCTATTCCAACTAAAAGGAACGTCTTTGTGAGTGATATTACGTAAAGGTCTTTCTAAAGCGGAAAAGTTAGGAACGCTACGCCTGTAAAAATTTGCCATCCCTAAAAATGACTGAATTTCCTTAGAATTTTTTGGTGTTGGGATTTCTAATATACTTCTCACTTTAGCCTTGTCTGGAAAAACGCCGTTTTGAGTAATGTTAAATCCCAGATAAACGATCTCCCGCCGAAGAAAATTACATTTACGAGGTTGTAACCGCAGATTGAAATCTCGAATTTTTTCGAAAACACATATCAGTTTTCTGTTGTGATCTTCAAGATTTTTTCCATAGATCACAATGTCATCCAGATATACCAAAACATTTGTTGCCCTGAAGCCCTGTCAGTATGTGATTCATAAGGCGTTGAAAGGTTGCTGGTGCCCCTTTCAAACCGAATGGCATTCGAATAAATTCATAATGTCCTCTATCAGTGCTGAACGCCGTTTTCTGTCTGTCATTTTTTTCGATTGAAACTTGGTGATAGCCACTCGCTAAATCTAGTGTTGAAAAATATCTACTATTGCCTAATTGGTCGAGAATTTCATCGATTCTCGGCAAAGGAAAAACATCACCTACAGTAATTTCGTTGAGCTTTCTAAAATCAACGACAACTCTGTGCTGCTTATTTCCATTTTGATCAACTTTTTTGGGTACAACTAAAAGCGGACTATTCCATGGACTTATGCTATTTTTAATTATATTATTTTTTAACATTTGTTTAACCTGATCATCTATTATTTGTTTTTGAGATTCAGGTAATCTATACTGTTTGATGTTAATGGGTCCCCGACTTGTATCAGT
This sequence comes from Melanostoma scalare, assembly GCA_949752695.1. Classification (NCBI taxonomy): domain Eukaryota; kingdom Metazoa; phylum Arthropoda; class Insecta; order Diptera; family Syrphidae; genus Melanostoma; species Melanostoma scalare. The sequence continues at coordinate 63,971,015 of OX456985.1, forward strand.
GGGAATTGCGTGAGCCATAGCTCTTGTGTGCGGCAACTTGTCTCCTTCAAGATAAAAAACGTCTGAGAACTGAGTACAGATTTCTTCGATAGTTTCTTTTTCCTCTTGGTTAAGAGTTTTTTGCAGACTTAGTTCTTTGAATAGTCTGTTTAGTCTTTCAGTTTTCTTTTCTCTATTGGCATGGTTTGTTTTGGTGACGCTTGCAACAAATGAAGATTTTAAATTTCTTGCTCCATTGGAATTGCAAGAAGTATCTGTGACTATATAATCACAAAGATTGTAATGGTGTATGGTGACGTCATGGAGGTTTTTTTCTTCAGACGCAGTGTTTGCTATACTTAAAACTACTTGACCATTGTGTATTTTATTTAAGCATGCACCAATAAAAACTTGAGGTATAATCTCGCAAGAATAACACATCAATTCAGTGCCATTTGCGGCATCGTTTATGATGCTGTTAACTATTATTTCGCTCCTCGGGGGTAAAGTCACTGTAACTTTAGAAGCAATAACATTTTTAGGGAATGACTTCACCGTAGGCTTAGCTTGTTTTTCAAAAAATTCATCTCCGATAAGTTGGGTTGGGCAACCACCTTGCGAAGGTGGATAAGTTACAGGACAAACTGTTTGCCCAACTTCATCAAATGGTTGAACACCGTGCGAAGGTGTTACTTGATTTGACTTAACTATCGGAAAAGAATTCTTCTGTGAGTGGTTCTTAGTAGCCATCCCAATATTTTGTTCACAGAGATCACCCTTCGCATGAAGAAATTTTAGCGATCTGTTAGGACCTTCAATATTGGTGTAAGGAAACAGAATGTCCTGCCCCAAGATACCATCACAATTTAAGGATGGAATTTTTTTCGTGACATGTAACTTACATTCAATTGGCGGATCTAGTAAAATTTTAGATTCTACTGACCCTAATGTAGTGCCGTTGGAAAATATTCCATCAATTGCAATAGCATCTGTTTTGTTAACAAAGACGTCATCTCCAAGCACGTCTTTATTAACTAAGCTGACGTCTGAGCCTGTATCTACTAATAAATTTAAATTTCTTTCTAAGCATACGTCTACTGGAATATTTACAATTCCATCCTTTACCAATTTTTCGTTGGATGAGGGTTTGGTGTTTTTTTCCCTCATCCAACCTGTTATTAGTTTTTTGACTGTTTTTGATTTTCGTCCCAGCGCTTCTTTGTGAAGCATTCCTCTATCCCATGCCCTTTTCGCAAGCAAAAATCGCATTTTTTTTTGTTTTGCTCACTTCGTTTCCTATTCAGATCATTTGTAAGCATTACCGAATAGTTCGACTGTTGCTTGCGCCTATAAGCAGGCTGCTGTGGATCCGGTTGGTTCGCAACTGATCTCAATGAGATATTTTGGCTGCAGTTGCCAGCCTCATGCCCATAAATTTTGCAGTTTGGACAAAAAGGTGTCATTCGTCGCTTCCTGCACTCTTGGAAAGAATGGTTTACCTCATTGCAAAAATTGCAGTTTAAAGAGCCACTCTCTCCAACTCTAGGAGATTTTTGTTCGTAGGTGGATATTTGATAAGGGGAACTCAAAGAATAAATTCCTGCACTTGCTTGCCTGGGGTTTTCGCAACAATTTCCATTAAAACTTGTCATGCTGTTAGTATTGAACACAGGATATTTTTGTTCGTAAGCGGGTAACTGATAAGGGGGAATTTAAAGAATAAATTCCTGCACTTGCTTGCCGAGGGCTTTCACAATAACTGCCATTAAAATTTTTCATGCTGGGATTATTATATGGGCAAACACCGTAATCAGTTGGGCTATTCAAATCATATTGCCAAGCTCCTTCACTGTTGAAAGACGACGCGAAAGCATTTGGAAACCCAGTAGCCATGTATGCTAATTGAGGATCTATTAGCTCCCGCTTTAAAATTTTTTGGACAGTTTCCGTTAAGCTACTCTCATCAAGACCTAGGGCATACTGTCGGAGATGTAAATTACACAGCCCTGTCTTGAAAGAGTGTATTGCGGCGAGCTCGAGGTCTTTCATTATTGGCGTAGAATCTGGGCCATAGCTTGTTTTGGCCTCTTCTTGGCAATTACTTAACAACCTATTTAATCTGAAACCGAATTGCGTTACGGTCTCATTTGAAATTTGCCGACACTGACGTAGCTCGTTTGTTATTTGAATATACGTTTTTCTTGGTAGAAAATTTTGGTTCAGCACTTGTTCTAATTCTTCGAGGCTCGCCACTGATTTCATTGAAATCAATGCAAAGGCATTGCCCCGCAGCCTTGTTAACACAAGGTTGTTAAACAGAGGCTTTTCAGCCTCTTCAAGGCATTGCCACACTTGTTTGCAGCAACCTATGAAACTTTGGACCTCGAGCACTATCCCTGGGTGATAAACACCCGAAAACGTGGGAATCAAAGTTGACACCAAACGTGCAACCTTTTCGTAGCTCATTGCAGGATGTTCTTTAAAAATATTTTTTGGTTGAATCTCAATATTTTTTATGGCCTTTTCTAAATCAGCTAACTGAGGTGTTAAAGAAAAGGAAGGGATTGAAAATTCGGGATTTGGTTGGTTGGCTATGTTCCCTTTTTTAAAATTACTTATATCTAACTTAAACTGTTTTGATAACTTACTTAGTGTTGCTAGGCGTTCTTTTTGTCTGTCGTCTATATCGCCTAATTGTTTATGGAGTTGCTCCTCAATTGATGATTGATGATTGGTGAAAGATGTTTGTTCCAGTGGGTCGTCACTTCCGTCTTCCGTCGGCTTGAATTGTTTTCCGGATCTCGTTACTGATTCCTCACTCATTCCTCATAAGGTATAATTAGGTGTTTTTGTTTTTTCGTTATTTCTCTTGTTGTTGTTTTACTCTACACTTATGTCGATTTCTTTTCACCCATTTGCAGTCGATAGCAGTTGTCACTAAATTCGATTCTTCTTTGGTATTTAGGAAATAGAAAACGTAGCAATTTTTTTTTTTTTTTTGAATGTGTGTGTATCTAATTGACAGATAAAGAGAAACAAGCACCAAAGAACAAAACACTTGCATTCAAATTGTTAAGCACACAATTTTTATATATTTTTTTCCACAAAATGTTTTTTCAAATTCACAACTAAATTCAAAACAGTTCTGCTTCCTTTTATTTTTTTTTTCCATATGCTGATGTTTTTCTTTGTTGTTTTTGATTTCTTGTTCACTTTACTGTTCACTTATAGACTTTTTCACTTAAGAGACTTTGGTCGTAGTGCTCTTTCCTGGCTGCGCCAAATTGTGGTATAAACAATAAATAAACCGACACGGTTGACTGTCAAGAAACAACTCAACTCTTTCATTAGGAAGATTCAATGTGATCGTTGTCCAGACAAGGTCAACGCAAAATCACTGAACGTGGGAAAGTGCATGGCTTGCATATTACACGTAGTGAAATATGCAAGCACTGCGTATAAATGCATTCGGTGACTTGGGCCAGGTTGCACGCAGTCGGATTAGATTACGACAGCCAACGTGCATGCAACTGGAATATTACACCACAGATGTATAAGCAGCTGCTGAGACCCGTCATCAACTACGGAAGCCCAGTTTGGCACCATCTCGAAGACCGCGATGAAGGAGCTTCTTATTTTCGAAAGGAAGATTCTGAGACTCTGCACCGGCCTCACTTTCAACCACCAGCGTCAGAGACATTACAGTAACCAGCATCTGTACGAGACAGCCAAGATGACGCCCTTAGGTTAGGTTAGGTAAAATGGGCTGACGGTTGATCTTATTACCATCACACCTAGATCAATATAGATCCGTTGTGATACCCTGACGTATTGTAACGTCCCAGAAACCTATGAATTTATGTCTGGTCAGTATTTAGCCATTTTGTGGCCTTAGTGAAGTTTAACAGACTGCTTTTTGAAGCGTCTGATAATTCTTCTAGTTCATTTAAAAAGTAATTGCCTAGAAATTTTTTCCTAATATGGCAGAGTGCTGGGCATTGACAAAGGAAGTGAGTTGTATCCTCATGTTCATCTTCGTCATTGCATCCTCTGCATAGGTCATCGGTGCAAAGACCCATTTTCTTTTTGTGATAACCTAGTAGGTTATGTCCAGTTATGATACTGATAAGCATTTGTAATGAAGGTCTATTCAATGATAGCAGCTTTTCAGATCCGTTCTTATCGTATTTCGGCCATAGTTTCCTGGAAGTAACACAGGAGTCTAGGCATTCCCATCTTTCATTGGATTTTCGCATTATTTTGCTACCAATGATCTGTTTAATTTCACAGGGTGGAATCCTGATTGATTGATCAATGAGAGAAGGGTCAAGTGCTGATCCTTTTCTCGCTAGTTCGTCCGCTTTTTCGTTTCCCGGTATACCACTATGACCAGGAACCCAGCAGAGTCTAACGTTATGCTGCGTGCCAAGAACCTTTAGCTCTTCGCGGCAGCAAGAAACAAGCTTTGATTTGATAAGAGTGGCAGAAATCGCTTTTATTGCTGCTTGGCTATCAATGAAAAAAGTGATATCAGCATGTGATAGCGCCATCATGGACACCTGTTTTGCAGCGTGCGAGACTGCCAAGATCTCGGCTTGGAAGACGCTGCTGTGATTTGGAAGTCTGAATGAACTTGCTAGGTTTAGGCTTTCTGAAAAGAAACCTGCCCCTGTTCCAACTTCCATTTTTGAACCGTCGGTATAGATTGCTATAGACGTTTCGTAAGGTGTTTCATTCTCCCAATCCTGTCTATTGGGGAAGCTAGTTGTGAAGGATTTTTTAAAGTCCAAGTATGGAGTTATGTAATCCGTGCAGATATTGTTATCTGCGTATCTTGATAAAATCTGTGCGTGTCCTATTTGGCTGGTTTTCCAGACATTACATTGGTTTAGTCTAAGTGCACTATTTGCTGCCGCTTCTTGAACGTAGAGATCAAGAGGTGTGAGATTGAGGATTACTTCCAAACTCGCGGTCGGTGTAGTTCTCATTGCACCAGTTACGCAAATACAGGCAGATCTTTGAACTTTGGTTAGGGTTTTTAAATGCGTGGATTTTTCCAACGCCTTCCACCAGACCAAGTTGCCATAAGATAGGATAGGTCTAACAATGGCAGTATACATCCACAGGATGATCTTGGGATTTGGTCCCCAGTTTTTGCCAAAAATCCTGTTGCTCGAATATAGTGCTATCATAGATTTCTTCTATCTTTCTTGTATATTGGGACTCCAATTTAGTTTTTTGTCTAAGATCACACCCAGGTATCTGGCTTGATCAGAGATTTTAAGAGGGGTCCCATTTAGTCTTGGTAACTCGAAAGTAGGTATTTTTCTTCTATTTGTAAAGAGTACCAGCTCTGTTTTGAGGGGGTTCACTGCAAGGCCGCATCTTTTTGTCCAAGCGCTTACCTTGGTTAGTGTATAGTTCAATTGTGCGCTAATAGTGGAAGGGAATTTCCCCGTTGCCAGAAGAGCTAGATCATCGGCATAGGCGACCACTTTTACGCCATCATGTTTGAGAGCTACGAGGATCTCATTCATGACCAGGATCCAGAGCAGGGGTGAGAGGATACCTCCTTGTGGGGTTCCCCTTGACACACACTTTTTCAAGTTTGCACCTCCCAGTTCACTGTGGATCTGACGTTTTGTTAGCATATTCATGATCCAATTTGTTATTGTTTCTTCAACTTCTAGATCATTTAGGGCCTTCTTAATTGCACTGTTCTGTACATTGTTGAAAGCTCCTTCAATGTCCAGGAAAGCTGCCAGAGTGTATTCCTTATCTTGCAGCGTTTTTTCTATGGTTCTTACTACACAGTGAAGTGCTGTTTCCACACTTCTTCCTTTTGTGTAAGCATGTTGAAAGGTGGATATTACTTCCGGTTTCATAAAACTACGGATATGTAAATCAAGCAACCTTTCAAAAGTTTTCAGTATAAAGGAGGTCAGACTTATAGGTCTGAAGTCTTTTGCTTCTGTATGGCTGGGTTTGCCGGCTTTCGGTACGAAAACGACTTTAACTTCCCGCCATATTTTGGGAATGTAACCCCATATGAGGCTACTTTCAAAAATGTTCTTGAGATGTGGGATGACTTTTTCTCTGCTTTTTTGAAGCATCATAGGAAAAATGCCATCGTGACCCGGAGATTTAAAAGGGGAGAAGGAGTTGATAGCCCATTCCAACTTCTCTTCTGTTACGATATCTATCGGGATTTCATGTCTAGAGTAATTAGTGGTATCTACTTCACCGTTCTCTATAGGGCTGCATCCAGGGAAGTGCGAATCGAACAGATGTTCCAGACTCTCTACCGGGGATTCAGTCCAGTGGTTATCCGGTCTCTTCAGAGAACCAAGAGGTATGGTCTCCTTAGAGAGGATTTTCCGTAGTCTGGCCGATTTGTTCGTACACTCAATTTCGCTGCAAACATTTCTCCATGAGCAGCGTTTTGCTCGTTGAGTTTCATTTTTGAATTTCCTTTGGCTGGATTTGTAATGTTCCCAGTCATTTTCGGAGCCGGTTCGTTTGGCAGCATTGAAAAGTCTTCTAGTTTCTTTCCTAATGCTGCTCAGCTCGTTGGTCCACCAAATTGGTTTTTTGTTCTTTTTTACCGTTGTGATCAGAGGACAGCTTTTATCCAGGGCATTTCTCAGAATCCCTGTGAGTTCTGCAGTCAACTTATCAAGGCTTTGCGGTTCAAGGTACCTATTTATATTTAGGGAATCTATGTTATCGTCTACCTCCCTACTAAAGGTTGCCCAATCTGTTCGTCTATTATTACGAAATGGTTTGATTGGGCGATCTGTAGTGGGAATGATAAAATTTATCAGACGATGGTCTGAGAAAGAGAGTTCTTCTAGTACTTTCCACTGCTCTACTGGACAAGTGTCCGAGTTATTAGTGAGGGTAATGTCAAGTACTTCTTTACGGTTTTTTGTAACAAAGGTAGGTGTGTTACCTCTATTGATAACCAAAAGATTGTTTCTTAAAATAAACTCAAATAAGAGTTCCCCCCTAGAATTTGTGTCGGTGCTTCCCCATTGCACATGGTGTGCGTTGGCGTCACAGCCCATAATAATATCTAGTCTACTCTTACTTGTGTATTCTACCAGTTGGTAAGTAATATTCGCTGGTGGTCCTTCAATTCCATCATGTGGCATGTAGATGGAAGCTAAAATTAGAGGTGGGAGTCCCTCACGTTCCATCTTTACTGCGGTCTGGTCTATTGTGCTATAAGATCGATGCCGATCTAGTGTCAAACGCGCACACACGCGCCGCTCTTAGTGCCCGCATAATATCTCTTTTTTTTCCGTGCCACTTTTCTTTGACCACCCTAAAATTAAATTAAAATCAAAACAATCTATAATAATTTCTATACCCTTCTATGAACTATAATAATAAAACCTAGTCACGCGCGCCGCGCCGAGTGAAAAAAAAAAAAAAAAAAAAAAAAAAAAAAAAAAAAAAAAATCACCTGTGCAAAAACAAATCAGTGCTGTGTTGTGTGCCTGCCCATTTTATCAAGAATAAATTATTGAAAAAAAAAAAAAACAATAGCCCATACACAAAAGTGCGTTACCTTTACATCATCTCCTCCCCTACACCACTCTCGCAGTCTCAGTTACTGCACACATTTTTTCGATTTGATAATTTGTTATTTTATCTGGGTGGTGTGTGCAGTAAATGAGCCTGTGGGTTTGCTAGGCGGATAGTAAGATCAACGGTGTTGATCCCGTTGGTGATCTAAAATCAAATTGCTGGCTGGGCATAACACCGCTAGTAATTTGGTTTGGATTTTCAACGGGAATTGCACTTGTTGATTTTACTTAGATAGCGTCTGCGTTTGATTCTTTGTTTTTCAGTTTTTGTGAATTGTAATGTCGGGTAAATTCCTTGTAGAGTTTAGTAACATAAGGGGGTTGCGATCGAATTTCTTTGCTGTGTACGTTCACACTGCAAAATGCAGGCCAGCTGTTTTGGCACTGAGTGAAACACAGGTGGGTGTTGATTCTGATCCCTCAGAGTTCAACCTGCCTGGATATAGCTTAGTGCCACTATTCTTTTCCTCCCATGGCCTCGCCGTATATGTTAGACATGATATTGCTTACCAACTTCTACCACAATACGGCCTATGTTCTAATACGAACTTTAATTTCATGTGGTTAAAATTCACCGTCCGTAAGCAAATCATTCATTATTGTTTTATTTAAAGAAGCCCCAATTTAGATAGCAATTCAACCTCTAACGAGTTTGATGCGCTATCTGAGTCCATAATAAGAATTATTTCCCTTTATCCTCACACTGAAATCGCAATTGCGGGCGATTTTAATGTACACAATTCTGGTTGGCTTCGACATTCTGGCCAGACAACACCCGAAGGAAAATATGTTGAGATCTTCGCTGAGTTTAACGAATTAACTCAACTTGTTGATGAGCCCACTCGGGTTCCAGATATTGAAGGCCATGCGGCCAACACTCTTGACTTATTTCTCACTTCTCATCCCGAAAAATACAGGGTTGTAGTATCATCTCCTTTAGGCACATCGGACCATTGTGTCATATCGGTAGATTTTTCATTTTCCGTCACGGTTAAAAAAGATAAAGTCCCTAAAAGAACTGTGTGGCAATACGAGAAAGCCAATTGGGACGGCCTGAATAATTTCTTTCGAAATTTTAATTGGTCATTGTGCTTTTTCGACGGAAACGTTGATGCATCAGCTGATATGATATCTAACGTAATTCTCAACGGCATGAGAAATTTTGTTCCTCACAGAACAAAAAGTATCATCCCCAAAGAAAACTCGTGGTTCGATTTAAGCTGTAAAGAGGCGATTAGGGATCGAGAAAGTAGTTTTCGAAAATTTAAAAACAACCCTACTGTAGAAAACCGAAATTTGTTCAAACGGGCCAGAAATATCTGTAATGCTCAAATACAAAGGGCTAAGTTTTTACATGACCAAAAAGTAAGGCAAAAAATACTATTGTGTCCAAAAGGAAGTAAAAACTTTTGGTCTTTTGTCAAGAACATTAAGAACTCGACCACGTCATCGGTCCCAACGCTCGTCTTCAATGACTCTCCGTATGTCAGCTCCATTGATAAAGCCAATTTGCTGGCAGCTCAATTTGCTGCCAACTCGACACTTCCTCATAGCATATTGGCTCCACCTGAGCTCGAGTCTGCAAATTCTAAGATGAAGCAGATATTTTTTCGAACTCGCTCGGTTGCGAGAGTCCTCAAGGATCTCAACATACATAAATCCGTTGGTCCAGATGGTATCCCCGCCGTTATTCTGAAGAGGTGTTCTTCTACGCTGGCAAAACCACTGCGTAAACTTTTCCATCTTTCCTATTCTGCTGGGATTTTTCCGAGCAGATGGAAAACTGCATTTGTCCAGCCCGTCCCTAAAAAAGGCGAATCTTCCTCCCCTTCCAATTACCGTCCAATTGCACTAACGTCCCTTCTTTCCAAGGTCATGGAAACGTTGATAAATCGTCAACTTATGAAATATCTTGAAGAACGAAAGCTTCTTAATGACCGTCAGTACGGCTTTCGTAGCAAACGGTCCACTGGTGATTTGATGGCATATCTCACCGAAAAGTGGAACCAATCTTTACATTGTTTTGGAGAAAGTAAGATTATTGCGCTTGATATTTCTAAAGCATTTGATAGAGTTTGGCATCAGGCTCTTTTATCGAAAATGCGTGCTTTTGGTATCGATGAGTCTCTTCTTCGTTGGATTAGAAATTACCTTTCCGACCGTTCAATACAAGTTGTGTTGGATGGCTTCAAGTCTGATACCCACTTCATAAATGCTGGTGTGCCCCAGGGCTCCGTTTTGTCTCCGACTCTCTTCCTCATTTTCATTAATGATCTCTTGTCTGAAACTTCTAATCCACTTAACTGTTTTGCTGACGACTCGACCCTCAGCTTTTCATATTCGTTTCCAAATTCACGTCCCTGCTCTTCGGATGTGGAACTGGAACGGTTGCGTATGATTAGCTCATTGAATTCTGACCTTGACAGCATTGTTGCATGGGGTCTTATGAACCGAGTAGAATTCAATGCTTCGAAAACTCAATGCTGTCTCTTGTCGTTGAAGCTTAACATTCCCCCATTGCCATTATACATGAATGGTACCTGCATCGAAGAAACTGAAAAGCTGTCAGTACTTGGTATGTGTGTAAACGATGATCTTCGTTGGAATGACCACATATTTGAAGTCGCCAAAAACGCTGCTAAATGCTTAGGTTTCTTAAGACGATGCAGGAAGTTCTTCACCCCTTCTGATCTGGCTACAATTTATAAGGCCTTCATCCGCCCAAAACTGGAGTACAACTCCCATATCTGGTCAGGTGCTTCTCAAACATCTTTGCGCCTACTTGATAGGGTACAAAATAGAGCGTTAAGATTGATAGGTGATAGTTTAATCGTAGAATCGATTGATTCTCTTGAACATCGACGAAACGTTACCTGTCTCACTCTCTTTTATCGCTTTTTTCACAAACAGTGCTCTAGTGAAATAGCCAGCTGCATTCCTCCCTTGAAACAATTTAGCCGCAACACCCGCCTCGCTAGGAATGCTCATCAGTTCTACCTTGAGCCCAACTTCGGGCGTACAGTCAAGTATAGAGATTCTTATTTCAGTCGCACCACCCGCATGTGGAATGCTCTACCCGACCCTGTTTTTCCCCTACATTACGATTTACAAAGATTTAAAGACAACGTACATCGGTGTCTCCTTTCAAATCCTCTCCTATTTTCCTAAATGCTCGCACTGTGTTTTTACAACATTATAAGGGTAGTCATAACCCTTTGATGTGCGCGTAAATTATAAAAAAAAAAAAAAAAAAAAAAAAAAAAAAAAAAAAAAAAAAAAAAAAAAGTAGTTAGAAGAAAAAGATTTAACTGTTTTCTAGCTACTATGCATGTTCTGAGGTTACTGTCTGGGCTGACAAAATTAGATTTGTACAGCGTAAGTTCTTTGGAGTGTAGGCCCTTAATTTTTCCTCTTGCGACCCAAGGTTCTTGTATAAGGGCTACATCAATTTGTCTACTCTCCATGAGGTAGACCAGGTTGGCGGAGGCGGCTTTACTATGTTGGAGATTTATTTGTATTAACTTCAATTCCATGACATAATTTGTTTTATATACAACGCCTTACTAACCTGTTTTTTGATTCTGGCTATCAGCCTGAGCTTGCATCGGGTTATGCCAACGCGAACTTTAAAGCTGACTCGTCTTAAAAGTGGTATGGAGTTGTGGTTCAATCTCACAATCACTTCAGTTCCTGTCTCCGTTTTCTCCACCTTCATGATCTTCCATTGATCACTCAGAAGTTCGGCATTTAGAGAAAGGATATACCTTTCCAGCCGATCGCGGGGAATAGCGGGGCCTCTGACCAATAGTTTTCCTATTGGTCGGTTAAGATCTTTAATCTCACTGGCAGTCACAAGCCGTAAATCGGCATTCTGCCAGGGAGCTGCCGTCTTCTTCACAAACTCCTGGAGCCATTGAAGGGTCCATTCATTTTCGCAGTTCATCATCTTGAAACCATGGACGGTAGTGAGGTCCCCGAAGAGTGGCGGTGGCCTACTCTTGACGATCGCCTCGTTTACCTCTTCCAGGATTCTTAGTTCAAGTAACTGCCATTCGTCTTCACTCAGTTTCCGGTCGGGTTTCCCAAAGTCGGCGATAGCGACTGGGTGGCCCTTTACAGCAGGGACTGAGGAGGTCTTCATCCTCTTAGGTATCCTGTTGGGTGAGGAGTTATTTGGGGAGGAGCTGGCATTTCTTGCTCTTTTTGAGCAGCTCGGCATACCGGTGTCGACAAAGGGCAGGGAGGCCACCTCGCCAGTTCCGGTACTTGCTCCGCAGCCAGCTTGTTTTTTGTTTGTTGGGTCTTGTCCAGTTCGTTTTGTTATGTCTGTTGGTGTCACTGTCCGTAGTCTTTGTTCGGACCTGACCAGCGCCCTTTTGGCCTTTACCGTTAAGGATTCGGGGTCCTTTTTCGACAGGCGTCTGACGATCCTTTCCGCGTTGCGTCTTTGTCTCAGTAGTAGTTCGTTATTACTGAGGACCCCAGCTCGTCGTCGTTGTCCGGCATTTCTGTCGATGACAGTTGCCAGACTGCCCGTTGTTTTGTCTAGTGCCGGGTTTTCGGGGTTGGATTCCTCAGTCACGTTCAGGTCTTGCGGAGGGCTGAGGCCTTCTACACTACCTTCACGCAACCGTTCTTCCTTCCCCTCAGCAAGGACTTCGTTTCCCATTTCTGGGTTAGGAGTTCCGCTGTGTTTCCGTACTCTAGGGTCTGTCTGTCTGTCCTTCGTGTTATGTCCTGTATTCGTTATAGTCTTTGCACCAGCCATCGATGGGGTTGGCCTTTTCTTCGGCTGAATTTTATCAGCGTATGGAGCAGGCGGACCCATCAAAGTCTTAGCACTCTCACCTAGAAGGGAGAGAGGGTTCGGTGCTGGATTAGCAGTAGGCCCATCCTTTCCCAAGCCCTCCCTATCCAAAAAGGCTCGTGTGTTGTGCGGTTCGTTTTGGTCGGTCTTGTCAGTTTTGTCGGTCTTACCTTGCAGGGGGCTTGGTGCTAGACTAGCAGTAGGCCCGTCTTTTCCCAAGTTCTCCCTGTCTAAAAAGGCTCGTGCGTTGTGGAGTCTTTTCCGGTCAGTGTCAGTCATATCGTTCCAGTCAACCTTCCCCAGCCTTTTGACCGTGCGCTTGCAGTTGGAGATTTTACTCCGCCTGGACACGCACGATAGGTTTGACGTATCGGAGTCCGCTATGGAGCTGGCATCGCTGATGTCATCAACAATGATAGCCTCACCACTGGCTCCATCTTCCATACCTAAGCTGGAGAATGGGTCTAGGAGGAGGTTTTCCTCTTCCTCGGTCATCTTCGAAACGTTGTTGTTCTTTAAGTTGTTCATTTTTAGTTCAGCTTTATCGTTTTTATTTTTAGGAGTTAATTTGAGTACTATATAAGTTGGATCTATAAGAAAATGTAAAAAGAAAAAGAAAAAGAAAAAGAATAGAACGAAAAAAGAAAAAGAAAAAAGGAAAAGATCCAAAATTATAAGTAAAATCGTCAAACAATCCAAACAAAAAGTGAAATAAGAAAAGTCAGTCACTGGCGACTTCTCCTTACGATATTGAGATCGTAGGGCAAAGCCCAAGCCAGCAGCCGTGACATCTGCTGACACTTTAGCGTATATCCCCGCTATTTTTTTATTGCTTTTTTGTTTCCTTTTCATAAATTTTCATAGGGGTGGGTCTCACTTAGTTTGCCCAAAACCCTAGCTGGTAGCTGATTTTCCGCTCAGAAGCATCTAACCATAGCCATCATGCTTGAGGTTTCCAGCGTAAGCCTCCTCACCACGGCAAGGTGGAGACCCGTTGAGGAGGTCAACGCCCTTGGACCAATACGTCTTATCGACTGTATTGCTGACGGCTGCAAATATGTGCAACCACCCTAATCCCCTGGTGAGAAGGATGACCACTGAGGACCGACACCCTGAGCCAAGATACCTAAGCGTGATGAACACCTTGGACGAAGAAGTAATAACAACCAACGACGAAGCCACCAACTTCTACGCTGACTCTGGGTCAGCATACTTCCGTGGCTGAAGCCACCTCCTACAACCTCCCCATAAACAGGGACACCAGCGACAACCAGGACGGAACATCAAGAGATAACTCAAGTGAACTGACTTATAATCAAGAATTCTCTTTCTTTTCAGCTATATAATATTAAGTTATTATTTTTATTCTAGACAATGTATTTGGTTAGGCACATAGGGGCCAACATTCCTACATTATTTTCATATTTTAATTTTTTAATTTTTTAAATTACCTAGAATAAGTATCAATTGTAAATATATATTGTCCAATAAACTAACTCAATCGATTCTACGATTGAACTATCACCTATCAATTTTAACGCTCTATTTTGTACCCTATCAAGAAGGTGCAAAGATGTTTGAGGAGCACCTGACCAGATATGGGAGTTATACTCCAGTTTTGGGCGGATGAAGGCCTTATAAATTGTGGCCAGATCAGAAGGGGTGAAGAATTTCCTGCATCGTCTCAAGAAACCTAAGCATTTAGCAGCGTTTTTGGCGACTTCAAATATGTGGTCATTCCAACGAAGATCATCGTTTACACACATACCAAGTACTCTGACAGCTTTTCGGTTTCTTCGATGCAGGTACCATTCACGGATAATGGCAATGGGGGAATGTTAAGCTTCAACGACAAGAGACAGCATTGAGTTTTCGAAGCATTGAATTCTACTCGGCTCGTAAGACCCCATGAAACAATGCTGTGAAGGTCAGAATTCAATGATCTTATCATACCCAACCGTTCCAGTTGCACATCCGAAGAGCAGGGACGTGAATTTGGAAACGAATATGAAAAGCTGAGGGTCGAGTAGTCAGAAGTCAAAACAGTTAAGAGGATTAGAAGTTTCAGACAAGAGATCATTAATGAAAATGAGGAAGAGAGTCGGAAGACAAAACGGAGCCCTGGGGCACACCAGCATTTATGAAGTGGGTATCAGACTTGAAGCCATTCAACACAACTTGTATTGAACGGTCGGAAAGGTAATTTCTAATCCAACGAAAAAGAGACTCATCGATACCAAAAGCACGCATTTTCGATAAAAGAGCCTGATGCCAAACTCTATCAAATGCTTTAGAAATATCAAGTATAGATCCGAAGGACCCTTTTCGGTGAAAGAACCCATGTCTTGCCAAAGGCTCCTTTACATTGCCAGAAGACTGACAGTGCTTTAATAGTTTTAAACTCGACATGTTTAGACCAAAGAAGTTTGTTATCAAGGATCACTCCAAGATGTTTGACTTCATTTGAAAAGGGGATGTTGACGCCCCAAAATGTTTTTGGTAAATTAAATTAAGTAAATTGGAAATACCTTCCGATGTCCACTTGTCCACTTGTCCACTTGTCCACTTGTCCACTTGTCCACTTGTCTACTTGTCCACTTGTCCACTTGTCCACTTGTCCACTTGTCCACTTGTCCACTTGTCCACTTGTCCACTTGTCCACTTGTCCACTTGTCCACTTGTCCACTTGTCCACTTGTCCACATGTCCACTTGTCCACTTGTCCACTTGTTCACTTGTTCACTTGTTCACTAGTCCACTTGTCCACTTGTCCACTCTTCCACTCTTCCACTCTTCCACTTGTCCAGTTGTCCACTTGTCCACTAGTATTGATTTTATAGATACCAATGAAAACGCAGTCTTTTTAACAACAGGAAGTAAAGAGCAAAGATTTCAATCAAGGCGTCGCGTCGTCGAGATGCAAACCAATTCGATGAACCTTCAGTATGTGATTTCAAGTTCAAACTTCGCAGCTATGAAAATTGAAACTCGAGCCCCCATCCAAGTTTAATGTCTGCAATTTCAGAAGGGCATACTTTTATGGCTGGAGTGACTTTCAATGCAGCTATGAAATCAGAGAATTATAAAATGTGGAAAGCAGAAATAGCAGCTTTAAGTTTAATCAGGGATCTCGTGGATTGTCCAAAATATAGGAAGGTAATTTCTTGTTATTGGACAAGATTAAACTTTCTGGCAAAATAGTATTGAACGATATAAGGTTAGGTTGGTTATCAAAGGTTGTGGCCAAGGGAAGGGAATGAAACTTTCAGCCCAGTTGCTAACTTCAAATTATTGATATGGCCGCATGTAGGTGACTCTTATTAAACTTGCAGTTTGATGTCATAACCGCTTTTTTGAATTGGATGTTAGGTTAGGTTAGGTTAAAATGGTTGTAAGGAAAACAACTGACACACTTAGACCAGTATTAGGTCCATTGTGATACCATAAGAACTAAGCGAGGAAGAACCCCACTTAACAAAACTTTTAATGAAGCGAAAGAGATGCAGGATATCTGTGTTCGCCACATCGTTTAGTTCATCGAGGAAATATTTTCCTAGATGCCGTTTTCTTTTAAAGTAGAGTGCAGGACATGAGCAGAGGAGGTATGGAATAGTTTCTTCCTCCTCCTCATCTAAGCAACTTCTGCAGAAGTCATTAGAGGGAACGCCAAGTCTTATGGCGTGTCTACCTATCAGACAATGTCCGGTAATGACATTGATTACGGAGCTAAAGTGCAATCTAGTTATGAATAGCAAATGTCTAAAACTAAATTGGAATGTCTCAATTGGATGTTAGAAGAAACAATTTATATAGCGCAGCCTATTGGATATGATGACTATTCGGAAAAAGTTTGCAATCTCAACAAAACCATATACGGCTTCAAACAAACTTCGAGAAACTGGACCCTAGCGATAATTATTAATCATCATTCCCACTCATTGTAAACAGCACCTTAAATACATCTTTCCAAGTCTCCATTCCACTTTCTAGCAGCTGTACATATCCAGTCCACTTAAGAAACGACTACTAAGTAAATAATTGCGATTTTCGATTAAGAAGATGCCTTGGAATGCATCGAAGAAATTGAATACATAGTGAGAGCAACCAATGTCCTTATTTGGTGCAACGGCTCGCATTAATCAAATTAAGATGTTTCAAGTAGGCGTTCCTGAGACAATTTGAAAACGACAAAAAAGATTCATACGAATTGCATCTCGTAATAATCATTCCACTTTCAACACTAGTGTCCTGTTGAAAAATGTTGATCCTTCATCCAAACATTTAAGGACGCATTAAAGACACGTGCCTATCAAACAAACAGACAAATCATTCACACTGCTGTGACGTGTTAACAAGTGTTCCTGTTCCATCGATTGATTTTCTAGTGGTTGCATCTGTCGTTTCACAATGCAGGTAGGAGTAGATGATTTCGAGTGCCGACGCATGTGCGACTGTGGGTCTAATTTTCTGTTTTTATTTTGTGTTTAAGTAGACACAACAAATTGAAAAAAGTTGATGCCTTATCAATTTTCTAATCTTTACAAATTAAAATTTTTATGGCTGTGATGTGTGTCTATGCCGTACCCCTTTCAACGCATCAGATGGCAAATCATGCGTCGCGTTGTATTTAAGTACCCTTCTGTAAGTAATTGGCGTTGCACACTTTTTTTTATTTGGAAAAGAATAAAATCCCTTAAAAGTTATGGAGGTTCTGCACCTCTAATGAATAATAAAATGAGCGTGACTCTGTCACATGTGCTATCTTCGTTGAATTATGCTAATTTCCCGCATTTGATGGCCTTTGTTTTCTTACATTTCCTATAGACAAAGAAGTGGCCAAAATGTTGTGCTTTTGACCTCTAAAGCAGACCAAAATACTCCTGATACACACAAATGCAACGACATTTGCATTTGCTTGGTCTCAGACAAGGAACTATCTAAAACTGAAAGGCTTGAGAGGCTTTCAAAGGTAAACGCGTGTTATCCCACGAGTGGGTCACTAGTGTGAAGTAGTTAAGTGGGAGAAGCTCGCTATCTCTTCGCGGTCACTATGCTCGTAAAGGCGGATAACACTGTATACTGTGGAGGCACGCCATTGAGGGCTCGCTAAAGATATCAATTTCTTCTTTTTCTGGTCTGTAAGCATCGGATAACCACCATAGCTCATTTGCCTTTTTTGTAACGTCACGACGATCGCGATCTCAGACCGCCCTACTGAACCGCAGGAGTTCTTCAACGCCTCCGCCTACTGAGATGATGTTTTGGTTAAAAGGGAGCCTTAGCCACCACAGACTCAAAGTACATAGATGTGGTAGATCAGCGGAACCGCCAATCTGCCTTCCATATCGAAAAAGATAAAAGCTTCTGGTGGGACAGATCCACTGAAACGTGTTTTTCCATATCAATGTTGATTTTGAATAAAACACAAATGATATAGGAAATTATTGTCATTTCATGTTATTATGATAATATCGGCGAAATGGCCGCCGTGACCACGGCCGCACACCTCCATCCGATGGTCCAAATTTTCGATGACGCTGAGGCATAATTGAGGTTCTATGCCGTTTATGTGCTGAATTATCTCATCCTTTAGCTCTTGAATTGTCGCTGGCTTATCGACGTACACCTATTCTTTCAAATAACCCCAAATTAAGAAGTTCAACGGTGTCAAATCACATGATCTTGACGGCCTATTCACATCGCCCTCACGTGAGACAGTACGGCCATTGAATTTGTCGCGCAAAAGAGTCATTGTTTAGTTAATTAATTAGTTTAACAGTTAAGTTTATATTCAAAAACTCAGTTTGGACTCCAGCCTAAAAATAATAAGAGGCCAACCGCTCAGTACCACGCACTAAATACCGAAACATGAAAGCAAGACACCACACAAGAACAAAACAACGCATATGAATGTGTTGTTCTAGGATTTATTTACGGATTACACGGAAAAGAAATGATTCTTTGTGTAGCAAAGATTGATACCTGGACAGTGGTCTACAAAAGAAAATGTGCGTGTATATTCACAACGATGACACTCCAGCTACAAAGAGAAGCGAGCTAAATCTACAAATTGCACTACATCAGTGACTCTACAAAGAGGCCAGTAGACCAAAAGAAGCAGCTGATTGAGCAGTAATACAATTTTCACGGATCTATCAAATAATTTTCGGACAGCTACTGTGTAATCAACTGACATCCTGACATCTGGCTTATGGCTTAGAAATGTTATTATTCTTTTCGAATGTAAAACCATAACTCAATACATAAAAGAAAATCTTTCGCTAAGGCGTTGTATAATACCTACAGTGAGCAAAATAAGATGTTCGATGTGCATGTAGCTTACGACTAAAAGATTCCAAGATTTTGGTTGAATTGATGGTTAGCTTTTCTTTCATTTTTCGTTAACTTATTTACTAAACAACAAGCGGATCAGTATTGTGGAACATTATGTGAGAAAGCTGTGATATCTTTGAAATCACGATCCACGATGCTCGTAACGCGCGCCGTAAAAAGGAAGAAGAAGAAGACTAAACCACAATTGAATTCTATGAAACCGTGCAGAGTAAGATTCCATAACAGTTAAATGAAATAAAATGAGCGTGGCCCACAAAAATAAGTTATTACAGTTGTTTTAATACACAAACGACTTTTATTTTCAAGGCTCAAGGCTTTATCTGAAACATAGTTCCAGGTTATCATCTAGCCATTCAAACCATGTTTTTGCATTATTTCACTTCCTTCAACTTAACCTCTAGGATTTCTTTTTAAAGAAGCTACTCCGAAGCAAAAATCCACATCACACGAGTTGAAAATAGTGAAGATGTGTTTTTGTGTCACAAGACAACTTCAAAAACATCAACATCTGGAATAGAACCTCAACTCGATGAACCCGACGCGACGATGAGACACTTATAAAGAAAAGAAAAATAGATGTAAACCGCCCATTCTCTATTAGCAACCTGCCATAGGCCGATCCACGGGGGGGTTTCGGGTCCGTCGCTATTATTTGACAAAATATAAATTCAGAGAAACGATTTTTTAGATGGGTTTGAATGGTACATCAGCGCCTTTCAGAGCGTGCTGTGTAAGCTTTCACTTTTGCCTAAAAGGTGCCTTTTCTCGGATCGCGTCACAAATAAACTTTTTTACATGTAAATTTTTTATCAAAAGATCAAGCGCATTTTGGATGTTCTGGCCGTGGGTTCGTTGTCTCCACATCTTGACTTCTGACAGAAAATTTTCTTTCGAACAATCCGATATATCTTCGTAAAATGTGCAGAGGTCAGCGCATTTCTTTTCGTTAAATTCTTGTTTAAGAAACAGTTGCCCGAAACTTTGGAAAATGGATTTGTGTTCCGAGAACCGACTTTTGAGTTGAGAAATGAACGTATCAAGAAACGGAATGTAGAAAGAAATTCTTTAGTAGTCTTCAATACTTTGTGCTTGAACGTTGCAACGATTTTTTCGTTGATTGCAACGGCGGCGCGGCGCGGCGGCGCGTGGCAATTTTACTGTGATTTCGTATACAGAACAAATTCTAGCAACATGCTCATAAATAACGTGGAAAGTTGAATCAGCGTTTTAGCGTTTGAACGTAAATTCATTCAAAGCGTCATCTGCCAGCTTAGTAGCCTCACCCAGATCTTGATTTTTAGATTGCAATTCCCGACTCAAAGGCAAAACAATCCAATTAATTGGTTCCATAATGTGACAGGCGTCAAAAAGATGCAATGCATTTTGCGAAGTATCTCGATCTTGCCATGTTTTGATTTCTTCCAAAGATTCAATAACAGCCGGTTGCAATTCAACGTACGTTCCAACTGCTTCATGAGACTGAGCCCACCTGGTAGGACAAACAGACTTCAACTTTTGTTTTTTTCTCACTTTTGTTTGTCATTTTTGAAATTTCTTGGTGTAGAACGTTTTGTCTTTTTGGCCAGTGAAAAAATGCTTCAATCGCTCCGATAGTTCCGCATTTTTGATTCCTGACACTTCTCATGCTGCATTGACTGCCAAACTAAAGCTATGTGCAGCGCAATGTATATAAATTGCCAGGGGCAAATACGATCTCAGATGAGCCTGTGCACCAATAAATTGGACACTCATTGCCGGAGCTCCGTCGAATCCATACATATATGAGCAACCGACGACAACATCATGTAAATAATTTCTGATTGAATCTGCTAAACCTCGTATATATATAAATAAAATTTTGAGTAATAGACCCACTCCCCCCCCCCCCCCCCCCCCCCATGCCCAGATCCTGGATCCGCCACTGAACCTGCCATATTGAATAATTTGTTGAACACAGGTGAATCTGGTGTAAATAGCTTTGCAAATTCAGTGAGTGTTCTTTCTGAAAATGGTTGAGGAATGTTTAAACATCTTTAGGCGTCGTATTCAATATTCAAGCATGTGATGTTCTGTAGTCCAATCTCCACTTTTAAAGCGGTTTATGATATTTCATACTTAAAAACAGAAGATACACCGACCCATGCCATTTTATGGCATTCTAGTAGAGCTCGTTCGCATTTAATTACTGTGATGGACAGTAAAATACAAGTCCATGGAGGTGTGAAAAATATTATGATTAAGAAATGATTTGGTTACACAATTAATAAAAAACTGTGAAAACATAAAGAACTGAACGACATAACGAAAATTATGAATCCTGATATACGGTACTCTATTTTTGGTATTTTAGACTTTATGTTTATCATACTTACTAAGCATCTGTATCCAAGCTTTGAAGAAAACAGGCAAGAAGTATTTTTTTAAATAATGCGGTATCCATTCCTCTTTTAAACGTCTTCCCATACTTCGAGTTATTGTTGTATGGATGTGGGATTGTGATAAATAAAGCAGGATTAAAAAGGAATCATTGTTGCACACCTGCTTTGGACTTCGAATTCTACAATGGGTTCAGGCTATGGACCATTTTACTTCCTTGTTATACATCTGACTTCGAAACTTTTCGTTCTCTGAAATCCACCTGCGTTATATCTCGCTGTTGTCACTAAAATATTTCTTAAAGTCAAGCAGCACAACACGTAAGTGATCTAAGAAATTACCAAGTCTTTCTATAAGCATCCTTATACTTTGGATATATTTGGTTCATTATCTACCTAGTGCTATTGAGTTGGCGGGTCTGCAAATAATGTTTTTTGCTAATGATGTTGCCATAAAGGCCTCCTCGCCTCAATCTCTGCAACTAATGCTTAACAAGGTTGATGAATATTGTAAGCTGTGGAATCTCGTGGTCAATCCGGACAAATCGAAAGTCATGATCATAAAGAAGGGCTGAGGTAGAAATTGAGGTTGTTATTGAGGTTGTAAAATAATACAAATACCTCGGGTTACCATTCATGTACAATATGAGAATGGAGAAATATCTTAACCAAAAATTAGCTAAAGCGAAAAAACAAAAATGGGCACGACTGGGTCGCTCGAACTTACGATTGTGTACTGAATACAGTACCAAAATATTAAGGCTGAATAAAAGGTTTTAGTATTCGCTCTAAATTTATTTGGCGGTTTCAGGGTTGCCAACTACATATTAATTAATATATATGAATTATTGAATTAAATCACAAAAAAGGTCTCAAGCGAAAATCTGAAAACACAATTCTATTGCAATTGCAAATATATATAAATGCTAAAAATTTAACTAAAATCGTTAGAGCAGTTTTTTTAAGAAACCGGTTTTTTATTTTTCATTTTTTAAAAAACCGTTTTTCAAAAGTTAGGTATGCAAGAAGATAATTTGACAAAAAAAATTTAAACAAATCAGCCATACCGTTTTACAAAAAATGTTTTTACATCATAAGAAAAACAATTGAAATATTATTCCTCACATAAAATTTAATCGAAATCGTTAGATTCATTTTCGAGAAAACAAAGTATTATCATAAAGGTTGTACCTGAGGGTACCTATATTTCAAGACCTATATTTCAAGACCTAGAAACCCTATTCCAAAAACCCCTCTGTAGGCTGCCACACAGACCCAAACTGCTAACTTTGAAGAAAGTCGGTGGAGCGGTTCAAGTTTTAGATCCACGGACACTGTCTGTAGACAAAATCGTAGGAACCACTTTTTTCGTATGATGATAGAGACATCGTAATGTCATGTTTAGTTGTTATCTCAAAATTTTTTTTCGCACGTTTGCAAAACTTGCCTTAGAGTACCTATAATAGCAAGCAATAAATGCTTCTTGAAAAAATTGTTTTAACAACAAACTTATAAACCACAGTAGCAAATATCTTGTTTTTGAAACTGTAGCGCAATCAATCCTTTCTTATTCAGCACAGGTATGGGCAAGTGCGGTTGAAAAACTTTGAAGATACTACCTCAAAGGAATTATATATGCTGATCCTCAAAACTAGACTATTCAAACTACAAATTGATTACGTTCTTCGGGTCATGAAAATGCCAGAGCACCGACTTCATAAGAAGGTGGCCATTCAAATGATACAAAACAAACGAGGTTTTTTTAGGGAAGAAGCTAAGAGATCTCCTTACCGCACGATTAATCGTCGCGTCGTCTGAATTTTTCCTTGAATAGAAACAACTGTTTCAGAGATGAAAATAACATAGAGAAAATTTTAATTTTGTTTCGTCTACGAGGAGAATTGTTGCAACTCAATTACATCAGTAAATAGCCTTATTAGCAGCTAGTGTCCGACCGAAGCTTCGGCTTCGGCTTCGGCCACATTCGGCTAAAAAATCTATAATCGGCTAAACTTTCGGCTTCGGCCAAAAAAAGCCGAAGTTTTGGCCGAAGCCGAAGGTTTAGTTTTTGGCTGTTGTGCGTTGTGGTAGGGGCTGAAAAAAAATTCAGTTTTTCGTAGAACGTAGAACAGTTATTTGCTGTTCTTTTCCTTAATTTCAATAAAATATTAATACTAGTTCAAATTGTTATTAATTATTTTTGAAACGTTAATTTAATTTATCCCGTTAATTTGGTTACTGCATGCACACATTAGATTCGTTTTGAGCTTTACCCAGAGTTGACCTAGGTTTTCTTGAGAACTCTATGAGTCCTAAAAAAACACTAAACCACAAAATCACCACAAATCCCTGTCATTTGAATAAAAATACATGCCATTTAACAGCCCTCAACTCGCCCCAGAAGAAACCAAGGGCGAATCTTTTTGTACCAAACCCAAGTCAACCCCAAGGCTCAAAAAACACTCAGTTTGACATTCAGGGCAAACTTAGGTTTTTCAAAAAACGCTTTGTGGCGACCACAGAGTGACCTCAGGGCTTCAACTAACGAACCTATTCTAGAAAAAAATCATAATTTTTTTCATTTGTAGTCAATCTGGAACGAAAATTCTTCAAGTTATTGAAGCTTCGGCTTCGGCTTCGGCTTCGGCCGAAGGTTAATGTCAAGCCGAATAATCGGCTTCGGCTACAAATCGACCTTCGGTCGGACACTATTAACAGCCCTTTACCAACACAAACATCTTCAAAGTTTGTGATTATCAAAATAACGTGTATTTTTGTTCCCTTTGCATATTGCTGCCGGTGGCGCAATAGTTAGTATATCTGCCTGTTACTTCGGAGATCGAAGTACAAGCCCAAAAAGTATACTATTGTTTTTCCACAAAAAATTGGTAAGTCTTCACAGCCCAAAGAGTAATAAGATCACCATGAAAAGGTTTCTCCCACTTAACTGTTTGGAATCAGCAAAAACTTGAAACTCCCCTCCGTTCCTCACCAAGTTATGGTTCAGAGAAATGCGCTGGGAAGTCAAGAACTGGCCAGTCAAGAACTGAGCCCTGTCGCTACTGTTTTCATCTAAAGCAGTTGAGTTTCCTGAACGTCCTTATTATCTTCTTCGAACGGCTTTTTCGAAAATATTTTCACGTTCTTGAGCTCTTGACTAGCTTGGTCTGCATAGGCAGCTGAAGCAAACATTTCTTCCCTACTTGCTTTCTCCAACTTTCATGATACTCTACCTGTTTCAAAACTACAAATGCTTAAGATGTTGCCAATGATTCAACATGAGCGTGCTTTAGCACATATGACTGACCAAGTTAATAAACGCAGCCGCCTGTAGCAAACCCATAAATTGAGCACAGTTACACTCACTCAATTTTTTTTTGAATTAAAGGAATCATATACCTCAGTCGATAACGGCATATTTAATTTAACAGTTTCTGAGAAGATTAGTTGAAATAACAGGTGGAAAGGGTTTTATTGTGACACTGTGTTAATAGATGAATAATAGGAGACGTCAGTTGTAATCGTCGTTTCATAAAGATAACTTTTTGTATCCCCATACAGAAAAAAGTGTATTCGTTATTGTTTTTCCAATATGAATATAAAGAAATTCTACATTCACTTATGACTTTTATAGTTGGATCTAAAGAAGATACGGGCTTAGTTCTTATTTTGCTCCGTTGCGTAGTACAATATCTCGTAAGCTGTTGTTGACATCTGAATTTGGCTGGACTCAGACATGGAACAATCCGAAATTGGTCGACCGACGCGACGCCTACTAGTGTGTCGGAGTTAAGTGGGGGAGCTGTGACCTATTTGAGATCAAGATGCTCGTAACGCCGCCGGAAAAGAAGAAGAAGACAGAAATATAAATTCCTATCAAGCTGATATGAAAGGATTACGATCGCCAATGGATTTCACGTGCATTTAAGAACTTCATACATACATCTTCATACAGAGCACGAAACCAGCACAAAAATTTTCAATTATTAAAAACAAAAATGTGGTCACCGTGCTTTGTCATGTCAGCCACGTCATTCGACTTCTAACGCTTTTTAAACCTTATTGCATTTTATTGCTCTATTCGCACTCAAATAGTTCCCCGCCGTTGACTAATTAACAGCGCTTGGGGAGTCTCGGAGTCTGGAGCATTTAACCATACCCAAGTAAGGAATAAAGTGGTCCTACAAATCTTTGCCAATTCCGAGCGGTAAAGTGAGAAAGCGCTTTTCATGGCAAGGCATTAAGTTTCTTATATCTTGCCAAAAGTGATACTCGTGCAAAAACAATTGAAGATTTCCGGGATTCGAACCTCAAACTCCCACGTAAAAGGACATTATGCCCAAGGTATCACATTTAACTGCAATTAAAGTCACTACTAGGAAAAGCCAATTGGAAGAGGACTCTAAAGGAGATATCGAAAGACAACTCTGAAGATTGTAAGGAAAGTGAAAATTTTGGCTGTATTTTTAACGATACGTCAGTGTGATGATTTTAATCCTTCTAACTAACACCGCAATAAAGCAATTTTTAAAACTGTCAAAAAGTTTTTTCTTGTAAGATTTGGGATATAGTCATACATCAAAATAATTATATTTTTCAGCCACTTGTGACCTTACTGATAAAGTAAAATATTATCATCATATTAAGTCAGTTGTTTGCATCAACTTTTACAAAACAAAAGAGCTGAAAAGCGAACCCCGAATAAAAATTTCACACACAAAAATATGTTTTTTACTTTGTTTATTTGTAAATTAAATTTGTAATAAATTATAAAACAACAAAAATATCTTAAACATAATAAGCGTATTATATTTTCCCATAAAATTGTAAGAAAAAAGAAATTAAAATTAATTAACACCCACACCACCCGCCAGCCATTCCCCGTCAGACGTATATCGACGGAAGAGCCACTCCAATTTCGAAGTATTTCTTAGGATCACTCTTAGTTTGAAGTTTGCTAAATGAGCTACGTCTATGTGCTTCACAAATTTTCGTTTTATCTTTCGCAGCTTCGACTCTCAAAAAACTTAAATCACTTGCCGGATCATCCGCTGGAGTATAAGACGGCGATAGAATCAATTCGATGCTTTCTGTGGTATTCTTGACCAAGGTCCTACGACGGAGTGTGAAGCTTTTTCGAGATTTCTTCTTTTTCTCTTTTGACGCACTGTCTAAGATAGCATCGATGAGTTTGTCCAAAGTTTGATCTCCCATTTGTGTTGAACTGATTGTTGTGGTGTTAGCTTTTGGCAGATTTGTGTTTTCCAATTCGGAGAAATCCAGATCCAGTTTTCTTTTTTTTGGCAAACTATTCTTACTAGCGGATGGAAGATTGCATGGTGAAGAAAAGTAACGTGGCTGTCCTATGTATGTATCTGGCAGAAGTCCACGTGTGGCTAAGTGTTTTCCTGATGGCGGGACTAAGAAGCTTGGTGAGTATTCCTCTTCAAACTTTGGCAGAGTACTGGCCCATTGTTTGGGAATAACATTTTCGGGGGTTTTCATCGCGGTTTCAGTTGCACTTGATAAAATATCAATTAAAGATCCGTTCAAGCCTAGCGGAGTCTTATGAATTTTACGTGCCACTGGAGTTGATGTGACGATATTCTCTTTGTTGGCAATTGTTGCACGACGTCGTCTTTTCGCTGATGGCATTTGCGATGATTTCAGTGTGACGTTTGCCGTTGGCTCCGGAAATGCGGTCCACTTCAACATTTCTTTTTGTATTTTTATTTTTACTTATTATGGAACCAACTGCACTCGGCGAAGGTAAATTTTCAACTGACAACTATTCATTTTTCTTTTTCCTTACAGGAGTTCCTTTTTCGTGTTAAATGTGACGTTAGGCTAGGGGTTGTTTTTAACTCCAGTTTGGTTTTAAAACGTGCAACAGAGAAAGGTTATCTTTTCTTGTCTTCCTGTTGCTGAGGTTGTTAGTTACTTGCCTGACTCTTTCGTGTGTTCTTTTTGGAATTGTGGGAGAAAAGAAATTACATATAAAAGGAAATGAAAGGTCTGATTGATGATAACAAACAAGGAAACGAACTGTTTTTGGATAGCAGAGGGTGGGTATTTTTTAATTAAATTCAAATAACAGTTGAATTAGGGTTGCAGTTTTAATAGTATTCGAGTGCAACAGGACATTTTTCAGTTCATTCACGATATTTACCTTTGAATGATTTGGTTTCGGAAACTAAATTTTTTTTTACGAAAGACGGGGTGAAATATTTTTGATTTTTATCAGTCATGTGACATTTAGTTGAGAGAAGTGGAAGATAAGATACAGAGGCTTACCAGTTTACATGTTTTAAATTAATTATAAGATATTTTTAATTATGCAATTAGCAGCATTACGACAAGTGCCTACATTTCAACTCACGCAAATTTCAATTTACACAACACGATACTACCAGTGCTGTTTAACT
This sequence comes from Melanostoma scalare, assembly GCA_949752695.1. Taxonomy (NCBI): domain Eukaryota; kingdom Metazoa; phylum Arthropoda; class Insecta; order Diptera; family Syrphidae; genus Melanostoma; species Melanostoma scalare. Next base: position 63,998,546 of record OX456985.1, read on the forward strand.
TGGCCCATTTGAAACTTTGGCGCTTTGTAGGGTGAAATATTGAACGAGATTTATGGTGTCTAGATCAGTGCTAAGTAATTAATTAGAATGAGGAAAGGCCGCTCTATTTCTAATATTCAAAATTTTGAAATGAAAGTTAGGTGGCCAAATGCTTTGGCCTCACAGCAAGGTACAACGTGCTTATTTTGTTTGATAAACAATAGGATAAAATTGTAATTAGGAAAACTGAAAACGCAAGGAATGAATGTCTTTTTTAAGTTCAAAGCTTCCAAGACAAAATAAATCTCGTCCTTTTGTACTGGAATGAATGAGTAAACTCTTCATTATCGTGATGTACGAACAAGATCCGTGAAAGTTTTGAAGTAAAAAACCCAATGAACCAAATCCTTGCCAAACTCAATGTTTGGTTGTTGAAGCAAAATACTTATATGCCATTTGGAAATCTTTTTTGTTATTCTTAAAAAACTCAAACCTCTCTTCAGTGTTAGTTTAACGAAGACTTAAGGTTTGGAACTTGACTTCAATGGTTTATTGAGGATCGTCAAAAAAACGCTTTATTTGCAAATGCAAGGCTTGGTTGGGGAACTATATTCACTAGTGAGTTGCAAAGCTAATGTAAAAATAAAATAGTAGAAAGCATCAAACTAAAATGGTTGAAATTTTCATACGCAAAGCCTCACTCCAAATACATACAACATGCTTACCAAAGAGGAAAATCTTGTGACACCGCACTTCAAAATCTTTTTGGTAGGATTGAATGCGCGCTTGACAGGAATGAATTTGCGGTAGGCATTTTCATCGACATACAAGGTGCATTTGACGATGCTAGTTTTCATGGGATGTGCAATGCTGCCAGAAAACATGGTGTGGACGAATCATTAGTGTTGTGGATTAAAGCAATGCTAGTGAACGCTGAGGCGGAGTGTGAACAATATGTTGCAATAGGAGTAAGTAATCGCTGTCCACAAGGTGGCGTTCTATATCTCCTCTTCTGTGGTGCATGCTGATCGACTCTCTGCTTGTATTGCTCAATGGATCAAACGTACTCGCTCAAGCATATTCAGACGACGTCGACGTCGTCGTTCTCTCGGTCTGCTCCAGCGTCTATGCTGTCTGTTTCAGAGTACAGACTGCGATAAATCTGATTGACCGCTGGTGTGCCAGGAACGGTCTATCCATCAATCCTCTTAAAACAAAGTTTGCCTTACCCAGCACTTCGGTTGCTGCTCTCGACGCAGCATGATACCTACGTCATGGGGTGTACTCTCAAGACCATATCTCGTTTAAATGGTTGTGTTCTCTGGCGCAATTGGCACTGGGCTTTGACTCATGTCTAATGGATATGCCATCAGACACGACGATCCTAAGGATCAAACTGCGTCAAAAATACACAGTCAACTTTCCATCGGCTCAGAACTGGTCTACTCTAGAATCTGAGGCTGGAAAGGAATGTTATCGAATCTTATTCACAGATGGTTCCAAAACCGATGATGGAAATGTCACTGGTGCCTTTGTAGAGAGCGAATACATACGACTGTGCGACAATCCTCTAACTACTTTAAAAGTGATCCAGAAATGCAAGAGCTCTCTTAATGCGGTCAGAAGACTAAATTCTTTTAGTCTCGTTCCAGGCCATCACGGCATAACTGGAAGTTAGATCGCCGATGAAATTGCGAGGCAAGGTTCTCAAACAGCTTTTCAGGACCTGAACCGTTGATAGATCAGTCTAGGTCCTTAGTAAGGGCCTTAATCAACGATTCGATCTGCCAAGAGCACAATCGTAGATGACATGCCTCCATTGGATGAAGACAGAACAAACGCATGCTCCCATACGTTGATAAGAAGACTGCGAAATGTTTGCTATCCCATTCGCAGGCGCATTCTAGTGGACTTATTCGAGTGTTCTTCTCCACAGCAGCTTTAGCGCCTTCGTGTCACGTGAACCGAATCATTGTGTTACTAATAAATTTGCACAATTTGCAAACCTTGTTTCGAAGCATATGTTGTATAAAATGGCAAACCGGATTCAGCATAAGCCAAGTGACAATTGTCTAAATAAAACTCCAAAAAATGTTGCTAGATTAAAAACCACACTTCTTAGAAGCACACCATTTGTATAGTTACTTGAAAAAAGCTGAATGCTGCTTTTAAAAACTGCAAATTGTGCCATGATTGCCGATTATTTTTGGCCTGAATCGGAAGATATGGACTTGGACTACTTGTGTCTTTAACAGGGTGGAACCAAGGGTGGAACCACAAGCCACACATCACCCATTAGTCGTTACAATTGATTTACTGAAGAAAAAGTTTGATAGGCGTGCTATCTAAGAAAAGGGCCAGTCGATTGGCCGCTCTGTTCGTGCGATTAAAGCCTCTAAACTATTTTCTTTGGGGCCTCGATAAGTCATTAATTCATGCCAACAAGCCGACCACGCTGGAAGAGTTCAGAACATTCAACTCGAAACAGCGGCCGTTCCGGCGAAATGTGTTGTTGAATCATCGAAAATGGGTCCAACGCACCGCACCGACAGCTGCCCGCGGTGGCCATATGAACGAAGTGGATAGTAAAGCCAATAGTAAGGTTTTTGAAATTTTCCAAATGGTTTGCGTTTTATTTAAAAAAAAAAGTTGTCAAGACCTTATTGGAGAGCCCGATATAAAACAAGAGGCTTGTTGATCTATTTTCAATAGGCCTCAATAAACATCATCACCCATCATCCGTTTTCCCATGTTCCGTTCTCTTGAAATCATTTTTGCAATCAAAAATGTTAAGGACCAAAATGCAGTCTTGCACCTTGGTACTTAACATCTGACAACTGTCATAAAATAACTACTCTCATCCGAAGCCAGAACACACGTCGCAGTAAATCACTCAACAATACAATTGCAATGAGCTCAAAGTGTCTATCTCGTTGCATGTTTTTCCAAAACAATTACTCTACTTATTTCTTATTTATACAAAGAAATGCGGAAGGATGCACTGCACATGCACAATGAACCAATGAATTGCACGAAAAAGGTAACACGGAAGAACAGAGATACTCTAGCAAAAAGGAAAGGGAAACCCAATTTAAGGACACACAAGTAAAATCTCATTTTCGTTTTCCAAAATCGAGAACCTTTTTTTCTTATTTTACAATACCAAAGGATGTCGTATATCTTGGGCCAAATGGACAAGATGACAATGTTTTCGGAGGATTTTCTATGAGAATACCTCTCATTAGTGCTCTTGTTTCTAGTTTCTTTTTTCTTTCATTCTTTTTTCTTCTGTCATGTCGCAATTTTTATGGGGTTTCTTCCCTCACTCCTTTCAAAATTTTCTTCCGAACAACATTATCAGATCAATGCATGCCGTCTGCAATTATGCAAATTATCGACATAAACCCTTGTGGTGAGCATTTTTGTGGTGTTGTGAAGGGCGTTTTATTTTGTACTCCAGATCTTAAGAAATTGTGCTAATTGGGTGCCAGTTGCATTAATATTCAGGTTCACATCGATTGTTGTCTATCTTGATTTGTGTTAAATAACCGGAAGTAATATGAAAGAAACCATGTTGCTAAAAATGTTTCTTTATTATTCTCTCAGTGGGTAATAGCGTGTAAAATTCAAAGTATTTGAATATTAAATCAATTGCGATCGAGATGTGACTTTTTCTCTTGTTCACTGAAAGGAGTTTTGTGTATGCAAAAATGGCAAACGGTAACCCAATTGCAATTTTAGAGGCAAGTCAAATTTATTCAAAAGTATTTATCAAAACAAAGCATCGTCAGCTTCTCATAACTGCAGTTCCCACAAATATCGAATTCGTCACGATATTCGGATACACTTTTGAATATAGAGCTTTGTTTAGAAGCGCAATCTTAAAAGTGATCATAATTCTATAGATTACCTTGTAGGATTTATTATACGTAATATGCACAAGCACATCAATTTCGTTTGAAGAGCTTACCAAATCAGTGTTTTATGTTTGTGTACTAGAAAGGAACCCTTTCAATCCTCTCAGGAGTTAATTCTCCTTTCTTAGCTTACTTTGCCCTATATAAAGACACCCTCACTCACTTACTTACTTAATTAGGTAGGCTCGTTGTACCCGCGGTCTGCCTGAGGTTCGTGGTTCGAATCCTAACAGAGGCAAAAATGTTTTTTCATGGGTATCGCCTTTCGTAAGAAATTGGCAAATCATCCATTAGTAAATTCAATGCCATGAAAAGCGCTTTCTCAATTAGCCGGCAGAAAGTTGTAGGTCCCCTCTATACCCTCACAAGGCATGGCTCTGACAAATGCCCTAAGCCCTGGAGCTCCTCGCTTTGTTGCGCCACCCGTTTTTTATTTATTTAGTAGGGGATTAGGTTAGGTTAGGTGGAAGTGGCTGTCAGTCAATGAGTACATTGCCTAACACACTTAGGCCACAAGGGCCCATTGTGATACCACAGAGATCAGCAAGTTAATCACCTACTGATCTCAGAAACCCGATGTAAGATTAACGAGTTGATCACTTATTAATCTTCCATTACGGGACTAGCCGGTTAATCACCTGCTAGTCAAACCACGTGGAACTTTTAATGTGTTTTGAAAGACTTTTGGGGTCTATGTAAGCTAGGTCGCTAGTATCATCGAAGAAGAATTCACCGAGATGAGTTTTCCTCCTATGAAGTAGTGCAGGGCATGAGCAAAGAAGGTGTTGAATGGTTTCTTCCTCCTCCTCGTCCACGCAGCTTCTGCAGAAATCATTGGAAAACACGCCAAGTCTTTTGGCGTGTCTCCCTATGAGACAGTGTCCCGTAAGAACACCTATGGTGTAGGAGGGGATTACAGTTAAGGATTAACCTGGACAATCAACATTTTTCGCCAACAATTTCGGAAGAGCTGTCTCCTGTGTTTTTTAGTCGGTTGAGGTCTTCTTCCACTTAATTGCAACACCTAAGACGAGGTTTTCCCTTTCCGCGACTTTTATGCAATGTGCATAAAATGTTTTGAAAACCCGTCGAGCAAAAGCGTTGACGTCTATCCGCTCTACATGTGTCAGCCATCATAGTCTCGTGATGCGTACTCTAATAAGTTAAGTTATGCCCATGTCACGGTACAGCTCGTTGGTGTATCTTCTTCTCTATACATTCAGCCCTATCAGGAGTTTCCCCCGAATGTCATTGCACCCGAAAAAAATTACATTGTTTTGGAAGTAGCTAACGCTGGAGTTGAATAGCGCCACCGCTCCAATTAAAGTGACTTTGAGTGGAGGAAGTTAAAAAATGAATTTCATAAAGCAATCATTGTCAAGTTTGGACCGACCAAAAACGTCCGAACGAGGGCCTCCCAAAACAGGATATACAAGAGAGGAACAGGTGGTGGAACCAACAAAACTTAAAATTTTTCACGCTCTAAGGAAGCAATTTTCCAGCTAATGCAGACTGCAGTTGAAAATGTCGTTACCTGCTCTCCATTTGGACTTCATCTGCCAATGACTAAACAAAATGTGAGCACTCAGAAATGCTCCATTCAGAAGGGTTATATGAATTCGAAGACGAAGAGGCACTCATTGAAGAAGCCGAGGAGATTGCCACTGATTTAGGTCTATTACCTGTTTGTTCCCTGTCAAATAATTGAGGGCAATGTCTTTCCCTTCCAAGCAAAACACCTGGGTATAGGAACAAAAAGAGGACTGCAAATCATATGCCCAATAGCTTCTAATGGAACAACTCGAAGTCCAAAAAGAACTTTGTTCGAAGATTGAAGAAGCTATCGTAGTGATGGAAGATCATATAACAAGGAAATGGATACCAATATGATGAAATAAAATAAATAGCATTCAGTATTAAAACTCTAAATCAACAACTGTCAAACCTATTTCCCAACTGTCAGATCAGAATTCGAAGGGAAATTTCATTCGGGCGAGATTCCTGATTGCTTTTAAAGATCCGGGGGAGCAAAAATATTTCGGGTGTTGTTCGGGTGAAACTTTTGATAGGGCTGATTATCTTCGCATACGGGACCAAAGATCATTGGAAGTATTTTTCTTTCGAAACGAAAAAGGGTTTCCTTATCCGCAAGGTACATGCTTCCGCTCCATCAAACAGGACGGGGATGGTCAAGGTCTTATAAAAGGTTACCTTGGTTTTCCTAGGGAAGTGGTTTTGTTTCTCAATCGCCTTCTTAATCCAAAAAGCTGTGGTTGGCAAGAGTTATTCTCCGTTTGATCTCCACACTGATGTTGTTTTCCGTGCGTCTACAGCGGATCCTAGGTAGACGAAGTCCTATACTACCTTGATACCTTGAAGTTATGTTTTTCTGTTGTGACGTTTTTTTTCAGTTCGTCGATGTTCTCTGTCCTTGTTTGATGACAGCATATATATGTACTTCGTTTTACCCTCATTAGCCAATACAATTGATACTTACACTAGGACTAGATAATTAAATAAATGATAATGTAGGAATGTTGGCACATAGGGGCCAAACCAAACACATTGTCTAGGATTAAAATAATAACTTAATATTATGTACATAGTGGAAAAGAAAGAAAATTCTGAATTATAGTCGGCTGACTTGTGCTATCTCGGGATGTTCCGTCCCGGTTGTCGCTGGTGTCTCTCTACATGGGGAGGTCCCTCATCAGGTTAGGGTTAGGTAGAATGGGCTGACGGTTGATCTTAATTCCGTCACACTTAGATCAATGTAGATCCATTGTGATACCCTGACGTATTGTAACGTCCTTGAAACCTATGAATTTATGTCTGGTCAGTATTTAGCCATTTTGTGGCCTTAGTGAAGTTTAACAGACTGCTTTTTGAAGCGTCTGATAATTCTTCTAGTTCATTTAAAAAGTAATTGCCTAGAAATTTTTTCCTAATATGGCAGAGTGCTGGGCATTGACAAAGGAAGTGAGTTGTATCCTCATGTTCATCTTCGTCATTGCATCCTCTGCATAGGTCATCGGTGCAAAGACCCATTTTCTTTTTGTGATAACCTAGTAGGTTATGTCCAGTTATGATACTGATAAGCATTTGTAATGAAGGTCTATTCAATGATAGCAGCTTTTCAGATCCGTTCTTATCGTATTTCGGCCATAGTTTCCTGGAAGTAACACAGGAGTCTAGGCATTCCCATCTTTCATTGGATTTTCGCATTATTTTGCTACCAATGATCTGTTTAATTTCACAGGGTGGAATCCTGATTGATTGATCAATGAGAGAAGGGTCAAGTGCTGATCCTTTTCTCGCTAGTTCGTCCGCTTTTTCGTTTCCCGGTATACCACTATGACCAGGAACCCAGCAGAGTCTAACGTTATGCTGCGTGCCAAGAACCTTTAGCTCTTCGCGGCAGCAAGAAACAAGCTTTGATTTGATAAGAGTGGCAGAAATCGCTTTTATTGCTGCTTGGCTATCAATGAAAAAAGTGATATCAGCATGTGATAGCGCCATCATGGACACCTGTTTTGCAGCGTGCGAGACTGCCAAGATCTCGGCTTGGAAGACGCTGCTGTGATTTGGAAGTCTGAATGAACTTGCTAGGTTTAGGCTTTCTGAAAAGAAACCTGCCCCTGTTCCAACTTCCATTTTTGAACCGTCGGTATAGATTGCTATAGACGTTTCGTAAGGTGTTTCATTCTCCCAATCCTGTCTATTGGGGAAGCTAGTTGTGAAGGATTTTTTAAAGTCCAAGTATGGAGTTATGTAATCCGTGCAGATATTGTTATCTGCGTATCTTGATAAAATCTGTGCGTGTCCTATTTGGCTGGTTTTCCAGACATTACATTGGTTTAGTCTAAGTGCACTATTTGCTGCCGCTTCTTGAACGTAGAGATCAAGAGGTGTGAGATTGAGGATTACTTCCAAACTCGCGGTCGGTGTAGTTCTCATTGCACCAGTTACGCAAATACAGGCAGATCTTTGAACTTTGGTTAGGGTTTTTAAATGCGTGGATTTTTCCAACGCCTTCCACCAGACCAAGTTGCCATAAGATAGGATAGGTCTAACAATGGCAGTATACATCCACAGGATGATCTTGGGATTTGGTCCCCAGTTTTTGCCAAAAATCCTGTTGCACGAATACAGTGCTATCATAGATTTCTTATATCTTTCTTGTATATTGGGACTCCAATTTAGTTTTTTGTCTAAGATCACACCCAGGTATCTGGCTTGATCAGAGATTTTAAGAGGGGTCCCATTTAGTCTTGGTAACTCGAAAGTAGGTATTTTTCTTCTATTTGTAAAGAGTACCAGCTCTGTTTTGAGGGGGTTCACTGCAAGGCCGCATCTTTTTGTCCAAGCGCTTACCTTGGTTAGTGTATAGTTCAATTGTGCGCTAATAGTGGAAGGGAATTTCCCCGTTGCCAGAAGAGCTAGATCATCGGCATAGGCGACCACTTTTACGCCATCATGTTTGAGAGCTACGAGGATCTCATTCATGACCAGGATCCAGAGCAGGGGTGAGAGGATACCTCCTTGTGGGGTTCCCCTTGACACACACTTTTTCAAGTTTGCACCTCCCAGTTCACTGTGGATCTGACGTTTTGTTAGCATATTCATGATCCAATTTGTTATTGTTTCTTCAACTTCTAGATCATTTAGGGCCTTCTTAATTGCACTGTTCTGTACATTGTTGAAAGCTCCTTCAATGTCCAGGAAAGCTGCCAGAGTGTATTCCTTATCTTGCAGCGTTTTTTCTATGGTTCTTACTACACAGTGAAGTGCTGTTTCCACACTTCTTCCTTTTGTGTAAGCATGTTGAAAGGTGGATATTACTTCCGGTTTCATAAAGCTACGGATATGTAAATCAAGCAACCTTTCAAAAGTTTTCAGTATAAAAGAGGTCAGACTTATAGGTCTGAAGTCTTTTGCTTCTGTATGGCTGGGTTTGCCGGCTTTCGGTATGAAAACGACTTTAACTTCCCGCCATATTTTGGGAATGTAACCCCATATGAGGCTACTTTCAAAAATGTTCTTGAGATCTGGGAGGTCCCTCATCAACCATTGCACCAATTTTTGCGGCCTCGATAAAATGATGGTGTATATCCATATTATATTCCCGGGTCTTTTCCTTAGATCTGTCGTAGTGTAAAAATTTGGTCTATAAAAAAACCCACAGTCGGTAATCTACAATGTACCCACACGAAAATTAGACATTAATTAATCATGTTATCAACTAGGTTATTTCCGTTTTTGAACTAATTTGAAAAACGTTAGAGGATCCATCTGAAGAGCATTAAAGATACCTCAACGAATGTCATAAGACTAACCAATTTTGATTGATTTGCCCCAGTATCCTATTATAAAATTGAAACTCTTTTCTCTTATTATCAATGCAACACACAGAAACATAGAAACAATTTTTCAAATCGTTTCAATAGGAGTTACAGAGTTAACCCCAAACATTTATAAACTCCTATCCCCCATCAAAACAACTGCATGTCCTTAAGTCGTTGCTATTGCAGTGGTAAAATGTTGATGATTCAGTATAAACTACGAACTGTTGAGCGCCACCACCCCATCTACATTCACCTATTTATTTATAGACCCTAGCTGGCTCCGTCCGGATGTTTGTATCTGGCCATTAGCTGTTGAAATGAAGTTATACATTCCGTTTACAAAGAGAGATATTTAAATTAGCCAACTATTGCCAGTAGACAATTGTTATTGGTGTACATAGTGTTGATATAATTTGAAATTCTAAGTAAGCTTTGGTTGCTTTTACTGCACTGAACAACGCTAGGGCATCAAAGAAAGGCCATTATTGGAGGAAATGGAGCACCATGCATTGGCACTAATTCGACGTGCAGTTTAGGTAATACCTACAATGTTGTGCTGTCATATCGATTTAAAATTAGAATGTTATGTTAATAAACATAGATTGGTTTGGGTAGATCCCTGGTGGCGTAAATGGCTGCATGTACTTGTTCACCATACTTCGGTTTCAATTAACAAGTATGTGTTTCTGGTTGACTTTTTTAATTGAAATTTATTCAATACTGCAAGACATATATTTTTGTTGTTTTCAAAAGGTTCCATCCTTACTCCAAACTTTACAAAAAACAACTTGACTGGAGCAATAACATGGCTGACAAGAGCGCATCACCATGACATAACAAAAAATCATCTTTCACATTGGTCCCTGAAGTTTTTCAGAAGAAAAAAAATCAAAAGGGGTTAAATCTCAGCTAAGTGCGGCCAATTTACACCGCTGCGCTGTTGCGATAGTTACCATTTGATAAAGCTGGTATCTTTCGATTTGGAGATCATTGAGCGGATTGCATAGAAGACTGCGAAAAATTAAAAGGATATCTGTAAAGTGTAAACACACGGAACGGATTGTGGATGCCTCCGAACGCTTCTGGTTTCCTTTCGTCCGATGGATAACGACATCGTACCTAAATCTCAGCAAGCTTACTTACGTTATGATATACTGCATAACGGTCATTAAAATTCTGTGTGCTGTGTCTGTAGCCAAAAGTACCCACCTGTTATTGATTATTTCGTTTAAGGATAATCTCCCTTTGTGTCTAACTTGTTAGTTGTTGTACTCTTGTATGTTGTTAATAATTTTTAGAGGTAGAAGAATCTTCTTAACCAAGAGTAAAGTCTTTAAATAAAAAAAGATCGCTATGTCGATAGGAACAAGGAAGTCATTAAAGAAAAAAATAGCCAAACCAATTCAAACCAAATTGGTTAGGTGTTATCATACCGCAAAACGATGATTCTGCCACCAAAGGAAGAAACCTTCACTGTACACGAACGTTTACCTAACTGATTACTACAACGTGTTTTGCCGTGATTGTCCAAGCATGACACAGAAGCAGCAACCAAAGTTTCATTAACAAAAAGGAAACAAGAAAAAAAAAAACACCTCGTGATTGTGGGAAACTTCAGAATATTCAAAAGATCCTTCTTTCTTAATTGCAGTTATCCTTGTGTGACAACATTTCATTTCGGCGAGGAGTGTTTTTCTTTCCCAAGGAAGTTGCAGTTGATTTTTTATTTTTATCAAAATCCAGGTACCTCTGATACCTTCGGGGGTAATTGATGAGCAAACACTTAACAGTGCGCCAAAATGAACCAAGATAGGGTTGGACCTCATGACGGTTAGGGGTTTTGCAATGAAAGATTTCTGATGCGTAAAGTCATTAGGTCGACAAAACTTTTGATTGTCAATGTTTAGTGGATATAAATAAAGTCCATTATTGCCTGAGGCAATTATGTTAATGGGAACCCAATTTGCCAGAGAAGTTGAAGTGATGAATGAATCAGTGTACCTCATATCAGTCGTGGAAACTACAAACTGTGCTCAAAACAGGGTTCAATGCTGTCAAAATAATTATTGTAATAAAATGCGAAATTTATAGAAAAGGATATTTGAAAAAAAAAAGGAGAAAGAAAAGTATTGATGCCAGCTTGACAGGAAGAAGTTACTTGAATGCAACAACTGTGTCGAAAGAATATGAAGGAAATAAATTGATGAAATTGTTATTTTCGCGCCCTGCAAATTTTATTCTCTCAGAGTTGTTAATTTTATAAACGGACTAGGTATACATATGTATTTACGTTTATTGGGCAATTTTCTAACCTTTAAACGTGGAAGAAAATCAAACTAACTTCAAAGATATCGACCGTTTTTTTCGAATTAACGGCTATATCCGGTTATAAATTGAGTTTCGTTGTGTTATTAGTGTAGTTTCCAATTTGACGCCAAACAATGCTTATGACGTTGGTTTATGAATGTAGCTTTCTTCAGTCTTCAGTCAATAAAATAACTAAATAGGGTGGCGAAACAGTGCGAGGAGCTCCAGAGCTTATCGCATTTCTGATAACCTTGCCTTGTAAGGAGACCAATTTTCTGCCGATTCCGAACGGCTTATCGAGGAAGCGCTTTTCATGGCAATTACTAATGGAGGACTTGTCAACTCCACATGAAAGGCGATAACAACGAAAACATTTTTGCGTCTGTTGGGATCACGAACCACGAATCTCTGGGTTAACAGGCAGTTTTGCTAAACATCACGACACGGGTATACCACACAGTAAATTTGGTGATATTTGGGTATATCGCGGTCTTAACAGTGTAAAATGGCACTACCTTCTTTACTTTACCGAACTCGGAATTTCTCCTTTTCCTCTCTTCTCCGATCAGCCGCAATTGCGATCGGGCAGCCACGATTACAGTCGATCTATCGTAATTGCGTTCGATTAATCGCAATTGCAATGAACCAGCTGCAGTTGCAGTTATTAATTACCTCAGATGCACTTCAATTAGCTGTTTCGGAGGTTTCTAAAAAAGTAGATGGAGCACTCAGATCTAAATAAGGGTCCATTGTACTGCCAGACAGCACAACCTTCACTTGTTGCAGCTTTGCTGATGTTTGTAAAAAAGCCAAAAGTTGCTGTCATGATAAGGAAATCAAAGTTACAAGCCCTAACCATGTCTGCGCCGTGTATCAGTAACCCGATTCAAGAAAATGCAGGGCGTTCACAGAGGATGTTCTCCGCGGTGTCCTCATCCTCTGCAGAGGATTGACATGGTGTGGTATCACTTAAGCCCAGCACGTATAAATGCTCGGCAGTAGAGAAGAGCTCCGTGGCAAAAGTATTGTGGCTAGTGGCTTTCTTATTAGCTTTGGGGAGCAATCGTTTGATCAGTCTGCATCTATTTAAGGTATTTCATCTACAATTTCGCTCCTGACAGATCCAATCCAATAAAGCGCTTACTCCAGACGCTGGAAGACCAAGCCATAGTTAAGGTCCTTGTCTCGCAATTTCGTTGGCGATCTCTTTTCCAGTTATGCCGCAATATCATTTGGGTTCTTCCAACCCAAACGAGACTCAAAGAATACAGTCTTGCGACCGCATCCAGAGAGATCTTGCATTCCTAGAACGCTTTCGAAGTGGTGAGGGTGTTCAGAAGAGCCTTAATACCTACTTCTCCCCATTCAGAAATTATTCGTAACATCTAAGGCTTATAGCCATTTGGATAGCATACGCCTCTGCTTTCAAAGTGGATGCTTTTAAGCAGCGTCAAGGCAAAGTTAAATGTCTGAAGGAATACAAAAGATAAGAGTTTTTTTGTAGTCTGGTTTTAAATTATTTACATTTTTTTAGTTTTTCTTCCCAAAGAAGTTTCGTTGCTGTTGGAGTTGAGGGCAATTGATCTCTTGATATTCTTTATTTCCTAATTTATTAACTATAGATTTATTGTAAAAAACGCAGACTTCAAAGCACCTTGGTAGTGGTCGTAATATCACAGCAGTGTATACGGCAACTGTAATTGTTCTGAATACATCTGCTCATATGGATGCAGATACGGCTTATAGATAGCTGTTAATACGGCGGACAAAGCTGTAGTTACGGCTGTGAAAACTTCTTTGGTTATGGTCGTGGAAACGGCTGCAGATTCGGCTGGAGATACTGTTGCAGATGAAAATTCTGCTTCGGACTAAGCTGCGGCTAAGGAAAAGGCTGAATAGGTCTTAAGATTTTGTTTCTTATACATTAAAAATGGTTTCCTTTCGCTACATTTGTTTCTATTGTATGGTTTAATGTTCAGACGCTGCGTTCTTATGATCATACTTTTTCAAAATGTCGACTTAGAAATTCATTAGAAATCGATAAAATTCTCAAATTTGGATAAGACAAAAAAAAAGAAATATTAGGTGCTCTGGAAAAAGCCCCGTATAAATTCATCGGCTCGAAAAAAGATTCGCCAAAACCACAAAAAAATTGCCCTAATAGTTTTAGTCGTCCTAGATGCATATTTCAATCAATTTAAACTACCATCTGTAAGATACAGGGCGTAGATAGCTTTTGGATAATTGGGGTGGGGGGGGGGGGGGGGATGGGGTAAACCTAGTTCGCTCATTTTTTTAAAAGATTTAATAATTAAAAAAAATACAAATATGTAATAAGACTTCGTTGAATTCATTATGTATGCCATAAAAAATTGTGTATTTTTTAAAGATAATATATTATGCGCATTAATTTGAATGTGAACTAAAATAAATATTGAAAATATTGAATTGAATATGTGAAATTAAGAAATTTATCATAGAATAAAATCCTTTTAATTCTGTCCTTTTTATTGTTATTAAAAAAGACGTATTTTTAAGAATCTCACTTCGTTGGTCACGCTTCTTTTGTTGTTTTTACTCTCTTTAAATAGGAGAAATTTCTTTCGGGAGTTGATGTTGAAACGGGCAGTGTAGCTAATATCCTGTTAGAAGATATATATGTTAGGAAAGTTTTCTTTGGGGCAGCTATCGAGCGCTTCCAATGAATTCTTAGAGGAAGTAGGTATTATTAATTCGGATCAAATATCTCTTCCAAGTTTTTAATTCTTCAAGAACAGAAGATGGACTCAACATTTTCATTAAATTTTTCAGCTGCTTTGTATATTTCAGACGAAGAATCCTTGAAAAGAACCAAAAACCCTTCTAGTATGTTTTCATGGTTTGTAAATTTTTCTCCATGTTTCATTACATAGAAATCGAGAAAAGGATTCATAACACGAAAATATTCTTCTGTACTTGGAACCGAATGGTTCTAACTATTCTTTTGTCGGTTCACTATTCTCTTATGTTTAACCTCAATATCAAGGACTTCAGCTATTTTTTTTTTTTTTTGCTTCTTCAAACACTTTCGAAAATGAGTCATCTTCTGCCCGTTTAATTTTTAGTCGATCCCTTAAATCTTTGGCGAGATTCATAGCTTGGACCAAGTCTAAATTCACTCTATGAATCTCACGACTTATTGACAACGAGAGTTGCTAAACCATACTTTTAACCTTTAAGCTAATCAAAGACTCGAAATCCATAGCGTTTTTTAAGTTCCTTGCGTCAATTTCCAATGTTCTTATTTCGTCTAGAGTCTCGAACAGAAACGGAAATAGCTTCTCAAAATCTTCAACTGATTTATATTTTGAGATCCACCGCGTCAGATTCAGCCTTTTGTCTTTTTTCTGTGGAGATTGAAATAATTGTCAACTGCTTCAATTGTGGTTAGGCAGTCTGTAATGGCTGGTATTTTGCTGGAAACAGATACAGCAAGGATTCAAAGAATGTGCTGCACAATGGACGTACAGAGCATCCGAAGCAAATTGTTGGCAAATAATTGCGTGAACACCATTGTATCGATCAGACATATTGCTTGCTCAGTCGTACTCTTGGCCGATCAAAAAAGAAATGGCCAGATCACAATTTTGAAGATTTTCCACTATAAGCTTTGCAAGAACATCACCTGAATTGTTAATACAGTAATGTTTGGTAAACTGCTGTATTAGAGATTTTAAGAGAAGAGATTTTATTCACACCAGTCGTGGAAAATCGATATAAAAAATTAAATTCAAAAGATTAGCAGTCGTATTTATAATCCCATTCCAAAGTATGTCTAACTTTGGACAGCTCTTAGAACAGTGTCCAACTCCAAATCGTATTTATAAACACTTTTATCGCTGTCTAAGGAACGTCTAACTTTAGACACCGAAATTGGTTGTCTAAACTATGGCTAAAGTGGCATTTGCTACAGCAAAAAACAATTTTGTTGAACATGTTATAAAACACTGTTGAGAGCTCTAAGATCGAAAAAAATAAGTAGTTTGAGGTGCAAACTAACTACTTTCCACAATTTAAATTATAAATTGCACAAATTTCATCGTTTTATGAGACTTGGAAAAGCTGTAACTCAAAGTCAAATCAGCTGCTTTTTTGGTCTGGTTCAAGTGCTACGCCACACTCTTTCAGAGTCATTTAGTTGTTGCACTCGTATATCAAAACACAAAAATGGTACTGCACGGATACATCATGAACGCCACCAGTTAGCTTTTCATTCGAAGTTGACAGTTTGAGGGGTTGTTTAGACAACTGTTGGAATGCATTTATAAATACGAAATTGGCTAAGGGTTGTCCAACTCTTTAGACACCGTCTAGTTGGACAGTTGTCTAAGGATGTTCTAAGCAAATTTTATAAATACGACTGTAGGTGATTTGCCGAAATAATAATTTCCTTCAGTTGAAATTGACTTTGCATTTTCCCTGTAGAATGAAAGTATAGAATGTACAATCCTGTGAGTACTAATAAGACTTAATTCACGTTGGAAGTAGCTACTAAATTTCACATTGTGTTTCTTTAACTTTTTTGGTTCATGACTGGTTATGTTGAACAATTTATCGATCCCAATGGGGGGGGATATATCCCCCTGATCCCCCCCTATCTACGCCACTGGTGAGATCAAACCTTGGAAGATCTCTTACACCGTAAAATAATTATTGCAGTTTGCGATTCCAGCTGTAACTCTCAATGAAGAGGTTTTTAATAAGATTGTCTCAACATGTAAGTGCCATTCGATTAGTTGAAATTGAATAACCTTGCAAACATAAAAATAATTTGTAAATTTCATTAAATGAACTTCAGATACATAAATGATCAGTCTACATAAATAATGGGATGGCCTTCTCTTTTCTCTAAGCGCATTAGTTATGGTTTAAGTTAAAAAGCTTTGACGTTTCTCTTTGTCCTTGTTCGTGTTTTTGTTTAATCTGTTTCATTTGGTTTAATAATAAGTAATAATACTAATAGTGACTTTTTTGTTTCTTAATTGCCAATAAAAGAGGTTTTGAAGCAACCAGGCACTAGTAGATAACTATTTTTCCCCAAAAACAAAAACACCGAATGAAAGATGAAGAGAAATGTGAAACTAGTTTCATGAAACTGGATTTCATCGTGTAATAACACTTGTGACACGTGATGGCAGAACAAAGAAGAATTCGAAGAAATTGCATGCCACAAATTTCAACGTGTAATAGTACTCTAAGTAACAAAATGGTGGAAAAACATATGCAGATGACAGTTCCCGGTGATTGAATAAATGCGATAGATGATTTGCGATAAAAGTATGCTATCTATCGCAGGCTATGAAGATAAAGTTGGTCTCCAACTTGCGATAATCAAAGGCTGCTGTAATAGCTGCGGTTGATTTAAAGCATGTTGTGACCAGGGATTAGGGACGTTGTTTGTAGTCTACTCATCCTCTAAAATGTCTTTATAAATACGCCAATTTTTCTTTTTAAATAAAAACAGAATTACCATTGTGAATGAAAATTTCCCTCAACTAAAACAACGCAACGACAGCGACAGCCATTTTACAATGTTGCCACCATTTAATTTTTCCCTCAAAAATCTTGACACTTCTGACAAATTGCAACAGAAAAAAAAATTCTCCTCTAGCAGCGCGGACCATCGAACACTGTTCAGAGTGTGGTTGGGTGTTGACTATTTTCAATATTTCATCCCGGTAAACAAATTAGAAAAACTACTTTTACATAAAATTTCACTTAAACATAATTAATCAAACAATAAAATGAACGTTAAACAAGAAAAGTACACCGTAGAGGACGATGGAGTTCCAGTTGTTCTACACGAAGGCACCTACGGCACTTATACAATACAAACATTTCAGCCGTCACAAGAGGTTGCCGCTGCAGTGGCAACGCTGGAAGGGAATCATCTTCATCAAATCAGTGAGCAGCAAATAATCCATCTCAATGAAGGTGATTGTGTTGAAATTGCCACTGTCACAACAGCTCCATCATCATCCTCTGGCATAGCAGCCGCAACCATGTCTGACACATCGTACCATAGCGACAATTCCGCTGAATACAGCATGGTCCCAGAGACAAGTCGTGCGAAAACATACTATTGCCCCAACTGTGGCAACTGCTATAGTGCAGCTGGAAGCTTAAAATTGCACATTCGAGCATGCACCCGAGAGAAAGAATCTGGTACGAATGATGCCAGGAAGTGCGAAATATGCCAGAGAACATTCAATTCTAGCACCTATCTGCGCGAGCATATGCTGCGGCATACTGGCAAAGGCCCAAAAAAATGTCCCAAATGCTATCGCAAGTTCATTGATGATCAGAAATATGAGGCACACTTAGAGACACACAAATTAGAAGAAAGAATCGCCTTAGAAGCTGGCAGTCCAATTAATTCAGATGGTGGACCCAGCGGCGAAAAGAAGATTGTCAAAGAGTATGTGTGTTCCTTCTGCTCGAAGAACTTTACAGTCATATTTGATTCGCGCCATACCAAGCGCCGTTACGCATGTGACGAATGCAGAGAAAAATATTCCAACGAAGATATGCTTAAGCAGCACAAAGCTCAGCTTGAAGAGAAGCGTGAATTTCGTTGCGAAAAATGTGGTCGAAAGTTCGTTTTCGAGGGCTTCCTGCAAAGGCATATTCCGTCATGTGATGGAACTATTCGACGACGACGTGACCGTCAATAAAGCGGGTGCAGTTGATCTTGAGTTTGGAATTTATCTTGTATCAATCTCTTGTCAGTTATTATAGGAATCGACAATTTTTCATTTTACATACTGTAATCTTTTATTTGAATAGAAACGATCTTAAACCTATGATTTCTTGTTTTTCTTTCCAACGGTGTTTGGAAAAAGTCATTTTTAATAGACTCTTACAGTAGATTTGGATGGCCTATTGCTCAAGGTACTAACAGAGCTTGAAGGTGTTCATGGTCGCCTTGATTAGTTTGCAAGTATTTACATTTTGTCTAGGCAATTACTTCCATGCATGAAGTTAAGCTGATGCTGCCTATAGTTATAATTCCTTGCATGTTGCGTGCCGTGCCTTTGGACTTTTTATAACTTTTGCCCCCGAATCGAAATCAATTTGCATTCGAAAAGATTTGCCGTGCTTAAGCCAAGATGTTCTGTCCCTGATAAGTGCGAATTTTTAACGACTTGTTTCATCTTTCAGAAAAGGACGAATCGATGCGAGACCAGGACCATATACTTTGTTTGCTCTTACCTCTCAGTACGTGTCTAAGCTCTAAAGGGTATCATAAGTCGTCTTCAGGTTACAAAATTTAAGTTCAGAACTGAAGAACAAGGGCAAACCGATACTGAATTTAAAAAAATTGAGAGTAAAAATTCTTTAGTCACAGAAAATACCATAAATTTTGCAGACGTGTTGAGTTTAAGATGAGATTTAATCAGAAACCGGATGACCTGAATATTTGAAAGCACAAGTAAAGTCTATCGGCTTTACCTGAGACCTGAGACGATGAAATACATCTTTAGAAGCAGCAAAGGTCAAAGATCGTTGTTTCAGATCATATAAATGCAATGTTCATTGGTTAACTTGTCTATGGTATCAGAAGCCAATCACCCGTACTCTGGTAGTCGCTTGACTAAAGCGAAAGTGCTCTGCGCGCGATAATTTACTTTAAATAAAGTAATTTCAAATAATTTAAAAAATGAACCATTTTAGAAGGACGAGGATTTGTGGAAGTCTTCACGTCAAAAATACCATCATCAGTTGGTATCATCGTGTTCAAAGGAGAGCTGTGTTACAAATTACGATCTTCTTCTTTCAATTTCCGGCGTTACGAGTAGTGATCTTGAAGCGATCACAACTCTCCCACTTTTCTGCTTCACACTAGTGATCCGCCTGTGGGGTACGCCGCGTTGACCTCAGAAAGCGTCGGCAAGCCTCCCGGCTTTGGATTGTTCCATGTCTGAGGCCAACCAAATGCTGCTGTTTTTGCATTTGCTTGTACCAGGAGTGTTTTGGCCTGCCTTTTCTTTTAAAAAGGGAATTGTTGAAACGTTGTACGTTTGCCTTTTGGACGGGGTTCTGCGGATCTCTCCTTTGAACATGACAATACCATGTGTTATGTGTTACAAATTACGATGCTCGCAAAAAACCATCGTTATTGTTACTTTGCGATTACGTTTTCCAAAACTTATTGTCATTTACGACTACTTTTGGGGGTCGTTTTGTTATCGTTCTGACATTTTCATGGATCGACTTTCGTTATTCACAATCAGACTATGCTGTGGTTATCGTTATTTTCAGTTTCGATTTTCGTGCCTTTTGTTTCGCAATACGAAATGGAAGAACCCCGTCAAAATTGCAATTTCATTTAGATGCGATCGCGAGGGAATAATAAGAAATGCAGACCAAAGTACTCCTGGTAGAACAATGCAAAACCAGGAGGCTTTTCACTCTGGGGTACACCGCACACAGCAAGCGAATCACTAGTGTGAAGCAGTTGAGTGGGAGAGCTGTGATCTCTTCTAGTCACGATGCTCGTAATTTCGGAGAAGAAAGAAGAAGAGAGAAAGAACCACAGATGAGAAATTAATTTCTCATCTGTGGAAAGAACCTGGGATGACATTTTGTGTGGAGAAAGCGAATAAAAGGTTTTATTTTATTATGAAAAGCAAAAACAATCGTTTGCCCGTGCCACAAAAAAATATTTATAGAATCAGGCCCCTGTTTCTTGATTTTTTCTTAAATAGTGTGACACGACAGAGCTCAATGAACCCCTTGGCTTAAACTCAATTCAATTAACCATACCTTGGCTAGGAATAGAGGCGACCTACTAAATTTTGTCCATACTGACCAATCAAGTGAGAAAACGCTTGAAAAATGACAGCTTCAAACTCCAGCAAATTCAAGTTCAGTATTTTCTCTGCCCTTGGAGTTATTTTACTTAAACGCCAATTGTGGCTTAGTTATTATTATTTTCTTAGATTGGAAAATCGATCTTCCTCGTAAAATGCAGACATATGCTAACCCCAACGCCAAATGCATCGTCTGAACCCTCAATACTCCATGATTTAAGATTCAAATTCTCAATCCAACAGACCATGCAGAGTATGTAGAACTCGGTTCTCCAGCCTTTGCCAGAAATGACAAATGAATAAAATCAACCAACCGTTTAACAAAATGAATAGACACAAAATTGTTAGCGTTTCTATTCAAGACTCGTAGTAAACTTACACGATTGCTTACCAGAGATTTTTATTTCAAAAAAGAAAAAAACAAAAAAGAAAGCATGTGCAACAAAAAGTTAAGGAAACTAAGTCCACAACTTCAAGTTAGCGCGCTTTGCATAGTCTTTGTAATCTGCATGGGCATAAAACTCCTTGAAGATCGGTTGGATGAGTGTATCTTTAGGCAATGTCTTGAAGATGGGTTCTCCGTACCATGTGCCAACCTAAGCAATAAAAAAAAAACAACAAAGTAAGGACGTGTTTCAAAACAAACATCAACTATCAATTCACCTCCCATCCTTTCACATTTGCCATCAACTTGGCTTCTTCGTCGCGATTCCTTCGCAATTGCTTCAAGTATTCCCTATCACGTTCGGCAATCAATATTGGGAATATGACATTCTCAGCTGAACGCATTTCAATTTCTTCGCGTTTGATCTTGTTGGAAGTTATCACATAAACAACGATACC
This sequence comes from Melanostoma scalare, assembly GCA_949752695.1. Taxonomy (NCBI): domain Eukaryota; kingdom Metazoa; phylum Arthropoda; class Insecta; order Diptera; family Syrphidae; genus Melanostoma; species Melanostoma scalare. The sequence continues at coordinate 64,019,789 of OX456985.1, forward strand.
AACAACAGTAGCCACTCCATAGCCGAAGAGCATTTGCCAGCCTATATGGAGATGCTAGTGATGTAAGAAGTTGCAACTGAGATTAGTATTTACTATCAAATATTTACCAGTAAAGTAGCTCTTTGGTGGTACTCGTGCAAAGGGAATTTGTTTATAGCCACCGGGGGGAGGCATATCCTGCTTTTTTGCAGCGGCTGAAGACATTTTTGTAACTTTTTTAAAGAAAAAAGTTCGCAAAGGAAAGGTTCACCTTATTGCAGGTGGAACTGAAAATTACTTGCCAAAAGTGACAGACTCGAGTTTACATAATACGGCATAAGTAATGCCAAACAAATAGATTTTTTGTTGTTGTAGAACAGTGATAACTGATGAGTGCAATAACTTTTAAGTGGGACATAAAATGCAATTGTGAATTTCGACTTTTTAAGCAAATGCAGCAATAAGGGACCTCCCAAACTAACGGCTCGCGTACACTGAATCCGATTTATCGGCCGATATCGGTACGGAACTTTTCGGACGACAATCTCGGACGTTCGTCTGCATACACTGCTGCCGATCTCTGACGATAACTGACAGACAGCCTGTTATTGAATTTATTTATTTCAGTTCAATTGAAACTTTTTTCCATAGATTTTTAGTGACATCTATATTATTATACGCCTTAGAAAACTTATTCCACAGTGGTGTCCTACTAAAACGAAATTTACTAATTTTTCACTATCCATTGTGTACTTCTATAGGCAAACTGACGTCCGACGTCCGATAAATCCAAACAAGTTCGGATTCGTCTGTTGATCGGATGAAGTCGGACGACATCGGACGACATCTGACGTTGTCGGTTGTAGTGGTGTACGTGCTCTCTCTGTTTAACACATGTTTGGTTCAAACGTCAGAGTTCGGCCGACAACGGCCGATTATAATTCGGACGATGTCTGATTTAGTGTACGCGAGCCGTAATGTATTTTTGCAGTCGCAGCAGCTGCAATATCAATTGTCAAAATTAACCATCACAGACGCGACAAAAAACGAAACGTTCCCATACATTTGCTTTGTCACGACTGCATAAATGATCACAGCTACGTTTCTACCGCTGGCTGGCGCAACTGCAAAAGTGATTTAGACAAATTTACTTTCAAGTGTTTTTAAGTTTTTTGTTTTTTAACATGTTTTTGTTTATGTTCACATATAGAAATTCATTTGCAAGCTGGCACGACAAATTTGAAATAATCAAATTATTTTCCTCTTAACGCTTGACAGAACAAATATTTTTGCAGGTGTGCGTAAATTCAGAGTAGATTTTCCCACCAGTCATATTTACTAGATTTCTCTAAAACACGCTGACAGCGTGATTTTAGAGTTTTTTGTTTTTTGTAAAAAGAAGAGGCTTATATGCTAATCTGGAGAACTCAGACCTAATATCCGGTCCATTGTACTACCAGAGTAGCAGCCTTCCCTTTTTTTGTGTTGCAGTAGTTGGAAATAAGTTGTTAGTAATTTCACATATATAACCTCAAGGGCGGCGGCGTCCATATGAAACTGGGAGGCTGAAAGAAAAGTAGATGCCCAGAGCGGGATTCGAACCCACGCGTCCGGCCTATCTACTAAACACTCTACCACTGCACCACGGCCGCCCTCGTGATTTTAGAGTAATAAGGTATAATCTTGATTTTGACATAAGGTATATGTAAACTACAATGGGTAAGAAAGGACTACAAAAAAGAATTATGTTTGCACTAATTACAGTCTGACGAAGAAAACCAAAATAGCATCTTCGAAAGAGATAACGGTTTTCTCTTTATATCTTTAGCTTTTCGCCCCGCTTTACTATTCTGTAGTCTGTACTTCAAAATTTGCAGATTTATGTAAACTATTTAGTATGTATTTAGAAAAAAAAGTTTCGGCAAAAGATCATCCGTTAATAATTTTCCGCAGGGCGTGAATTTTTTTTATATAAATTAAAAAATTAATTGAACAATGCTCATTGTGACCTTGCCGTGCAATTAATGATTCTGCATTATTATCGCCGCCTGTGTCGCCACCATCGTCAGTGGTGCTCACCAGAATTCTTGAAAAAAAAAAAATAGTTTTTGCTTCACGCCAAAAAAATTGATTCATTTCGACTATTCTTTCGATTTAACCGCAAAAAATCAGAGATTTTAGATCGATTCTAAAAGTTACAAACGAAAACGTAAAAGATACAAATATTCGTAACCGTAAGTTAAATGTTTTGAGTTTCCCATCGAGTTTTATTTGAGTTTTGATTGATTTTAATTTGCTTTGAATTGAAATGCAAAGCAATTCCCTAAAAGATTTTGACGTGGTAACAGATCAAGATGGTTTGGTTGTTTCAGTAAATACGCTGTATACGCTAGATGATTTAGCAATGGAGCAAACTATTCCACCAACCGAAGGTAATTGCCATACAAATATTTGAATCAATTTTATGAAAAGTAATAAGGTCGACAGTCATTTTTGCACTTCTCCACAAAATGCAAATACAGACAATCTGACAATACACTGCATCAAAGAGAATACAAACATTTACTTTTTATTTATGTTCCAGGATCTTTTGGTGTCCCATTCAAATGGGACAATGATCGTACGGACTTCATGCTCCATCTTTATAACCAGCTGATTAACTCAATAGGACCAAATAAGAGATTTAGAACCAAAAAACTTTTGTGGCATCACATAGCTGCAAGACTTAACCAAACGTTTGATATGAAATTAACGGCTCGTCAAGTGGAGACACGATACAAGTGCATACTAAAAAGGAAAAAAAAGCCTATTACGGGAAAACACAACATTAACATTTTTTCAAAAGAAGAAACTCTATACGAAGAGGAAGAACATTCACAGTCCGAGTCCCAGTCCGAATGCATTGGCATCGGCACTGACGTTAAACCCGATAAACCATATAGAATAAGAAAAAGTCTTCAGGAAATGATGTTTCAAAATTTTTTTAAACAAAAAGACGAGCACTTTCAATTGAGGGAAGAAGCTAGAAATATTAGGGCACGGGAAAGACAAGATTTTTGCAGGGAGCGACACAAAGAGAAGATGCAATTTATAAGAGATATGTTCCAAAAAATAGACCAACATAAATGGAATGATAAATTTTAGTTATGAAAGCGCTTCTTTTTTTTTAAACCTTGTTTAATATTTATTAATTTGTGATGAGTTTTGTTCGTTTGTACGTAACTTCTCATTTTCTTTTGGAAGAAATATGAAAGCGTCAAGGAGCCTACGAAGTTCAGTGGTATTCTCCAACTGTATGTATGTATACTGTTCGATCAATCTTGCAAAAATATAAATTCCCTCAACTTTCTGAAAAGTCTTATGAATTGAATACAAGCATTACATTTATATTTCTGGCACGTTTAAAAAAATTTCAGCTTTCTACTGTGGAGTTATCTTTTTCTATCTAAAAAAAAAATTTCTATGAATTTAGTAGGATTTTGTTCCGGTTCTCACTGTTTCTCGATTGATGTTACCGATCACGAAACAGTAGGTTTGTTCGTTGAAGCCCTAGGGTCGCCCTGAGGTCGCCATAAAGCGTTTTTTGAGAAACCTAAAGTCGTCCTGAATGTCAAATTGAGTGTTTTTTGAGCCCGGGCTAGATTCCGCAAGAGTGAGTATAAAAAACTCACACTCACGGCCCTCTGAAAACTCACGCTCTGAAAGACCGTGAATAAATTTGAAAGATAGTGTACATGTCTTCTGTCAAAAAAAAACTCCACCCTTGCGGAATCCAAATTAGAGTGTGTGCACAATTTTTCGTGTACACATTTAAAATTCACTCTTGCGGAATCTAGCCCCCTGGTTTTCTTGACAACCCTGTGAGTTACCAAAAAAAATTGGGGTTTCCAGTCAAAAAACGTCTAGCCACAAAATCACCACACATCCCTGTCATTTGATTTGAATAAAAACACATGCTATTTGACACTTGACAGCCCTCAAATCGCCACAGCAAAAACCTAGGGTGAGTTGAGGGCAAACCCAGGTCAACCCTAGGGTTCGAAAAACACTCAGTTTGACATTAGGGGCGGCTTTTATGTTTCTCAAAAAACGCTTTGTGGCGACCCCAGTGCCCCTGTTCTGTAACTATCGCCTTGGCGATAAACGGTGGAAAATGGAACGAAATTCTATGAATTTAGTAGGATTTCGTTCCATTTTCCACCGTTTATCGACTGCTTTTATCGATGCGATAGTTACAGAACAGGGGCCCAGGGCTTTTTCACATCAGAGCCTTGCACTTTAATTCAAACTGCAAATAAAATAAATACTGTGGCGCAACCGAGCGAGGAACTCCAGGGCCTAGCGCATTTCGCACAACTATGCCTTGTGGAGGGGACCTACAATATTCTGCCGGTTCCGAACGGCTCATCGAGAAAGCGCCAATTCCTCCCGAAAGGCGATACTCGTGGCGAAACATTTTTACCTCTGTTGGGATTCGAACCACGAACTTCTAGGCTAACAGGCAGCCATGCTAACCATTACAAAACGGGTACCACCAAACTGCACATAAATATTCGTAAAATCGTTCTCTCAGTAAAACTAGAATATCGTAAAACATGGTTACCTTGTCCCCCATAGGCCCACTGATGAAAACACTTTATATAATGATTAACGGCCAAACATGTAACGTTCTTTGAATTGAAAATATCCTAATATAAAAAAACACATCTGAACATATCTCAAAAGTTCAAAGTTCCAAGGGTTAGAGTTGCCTAAACAGAGTAGATACTGCAAAGAGACAACTCATGCCCCTTTGCCTGAAACATCCTCAATGTTGCTGCGGTGAAGGGGGCATTCAACAATCGTATCGAGATAGCCTTTTGTTGTTGTTTACGTGTTATACGTTTAGCAGAGTCACAAGCCCATTCCTACTAAAAAGCTATCTAATGACACTTTCCATTGGACGAAAAGAACCATCCAGTGCCCCTGTTCTGTAACTATCGCCACGATAAAAGCAGGTGATAAGCGGTGGAGAAAGGAACGAAATTCTATGAATTTAATAGGATTTCGTTCCATTTTCCACCATTTATCGCCTGCTTTTATCGAGGTGTTAGTTATGTCACTTTCCATGTGCCTGTCCAGACGGGTTATGCTGTTAACGTTATGCTGTTAACACCTAGTGTCCAGACGTTGTTATAATTCCTCACGAAAATTCTCCATTTTGTGTTGGAAATTGTATTGAAAAAAGCATAACGTTATGAGCATAACCCGTCTGGACACGCCAAGTGTACTGCTTAGGCAGATAAATCAAAATTCATTTTGCGCATTGAGTCCCTTTCTTCCTCACCCCTTTTGCCCAGAAACGACCGATATAACGTTATTGGAATAACACGTGTGGACAGGGACCATTGGACGAAAAGAACCGTCCAGGAGCGTCCAGAAGCATTCTCAAACCGTTCCATTGGTGCAAAAAGATCGCTTCTCATGATTCTGATGGCGTTTTCCATTGGTTTCACTCGGGGAAGCACTCATTTTAAAAACCAATGGAACACCTAAAATTGTTTTTGCTCAACTTAACGTGTTGGCTTTGTGTGAGTAAAACACCTATTGCACATAAAAAATATTTCCTGTGGAAAATTTTCTTTTTGACATTTGAGGAACATGTATTAGTGCTTCTTGAGTCGATTCTCACTTCAAATCGAGAAGCGGCTGTCACTCCTCAGAATCATGAGAAGCGATCTTTTTGCACCAATGGAACGGTTTGAGAATGCTTCTGGACGCTCCTGTGCCCCTGTTCTGTAACTATCGCCTCGATAAAAGCAGGCGATAAACGGTGGAAAACGGAACGAAATCCTACTAAATTCATAGAATTTCGTTCCATTTTCCACCGTTTATCGCCAAGGCGATAGTTACAGAACAGGGGCACTGGACGGTTCTTTTCGTCCAATGGAAAACGACATGAGTGACAGGCGCTTCTCGATTTGAAGTGAGAATCGACTCAGAAGCACTAACACATGTTACTCAAATGTCAAAATGAAAAGTGTCTTCAAGGAATATTTTTTAAGAGCCATAGGTGTTTCACTCACACAAAGGAAATTACGTTAAACTGAATAGAAACAATTTTGGGTGTTCCATTGGTTTTTAAAATGAGTGCTTCCCCGAGTGAAACCAATGGAAAGCGACATAAAGGTATCCGAGTATTTTTGGAATACCTTTCTATTGAAGAAATTTTATTTTTATTTCTTTTCATGTTGATTTTTTGTTTTGGTGTGCATTTATTTCAGCATTCAGCAGCGAGTCTTTTAAAACGCATGGGAAATCGGAATAAGAAAATTATAATCGTTTATTTTTATTGTTTTTCTGTTTTCAAAAGTGAAGCTTTAATATTTCACAGCCGTTGTCTGAAGTAATCTGGAAAAAGATATCTGAATTGTTCAAAAGGTATCTAATAGCGTTTTTCATTGAAATCCGAAAGAACTACTCTCAAATGCAGAATTACTCTTTTCAATGAAACATTTTTCAACAGTTTTGTCGTAGTATTGGTGACAATTGTCAGGAATAGCATTGGGTGCATTCACTTCTGTAGTCACTATGTAGTCAAAATTCAATTAGTTTTGTGAATGCAAAATTGAACTACAAACGCAGTAAATCCTTTTTTGTTTGTAATCTTTCGTATTTTTTTCCGAACAGCCGATTGTGAAACGTCGAAATGATTCTAAATTAACTTTATGTCTGAAATTTTAACATTACGTGGGGTGAAAAATTTTCAACACATTTCGCAGTTGTTTCTAATGACTTGATTACGTAGTTACTAAAGCAGTGAATGCGCCCACTTGCATCTTTTCAATCTTTTTTTTTACACTCCATGTAGATGATGGATGGATTGGAAAGGGATGACCTTTGTATATATATCGTATAGTACTATCACTTTCCAATATTTTTTTTGGAACTTGGAAGTCGAAAGTGGTCCACAAAATTTCCAATGTGGTCCACAAGCCTATTTTTCAAGAGCAGGCGGTAAGAGTAGGAAGCAAATAACAACGTTTAAATTTCATCATATATGCATTACTTTCTAACCCATAGGAAATGCTCACCTAAATTGATACATTCCACCATGAGCATAACAGCTGCTCCGCTGGTGTTGGCGCACCCTAGTGACGAACAATGTTAATAAAAAATATTGGAAAGTGATATTACTATAGTTTCTATATACAAAGGGATGACGACGAAGAAGATGACAACAAATAATGCAGAGAACTAACAAATTCTAAATTATTTACATATTTTTCTGCACTCATATTCAATTACTTTCTTTTTTCTTTTCAATTTTAATAATCACCAAACAAATTTCACAACAATTTTTTCCATTTGACGTTTGATACAACGGATGTTTTTGCATTTTCAGAGTAGATCTCCCAACCGATTGGGAGTAGATCTTTGGCGTTTAGAGTTACTCCGGATCTACTCTTTTTTTCAATGAAACATTAAAATTGGAAAAAGAGTAGATCTTTTCACAAAAGGAGTAACTCTTTTCGTCAATGAAATACGATATAAGATACGAGTATCCGAGATAGGCTATCCGATACGCTCTTGAACGTACCCATTGTTACATGAACCAAAAAATATCGAAAACACATTGCCTTTTTTGAATTGATCAAACGACACCAAAAAGGTGGCGAATGTTCCCGGTCTAATGTTGTTGTCCCCAAGCAAATGTGCCATTACCTTGCTACACATGACTCTCTGGTTGTACTCATCATCATTTGAATTCAATTGCAGGATTACTGCCTCTTAATTTATACATATATACTCGTATGTCGTATGACCCCTTTCGGTTTATTCTGTTTCTCAGGTTCTATTTTTTAGAGTCAACTTGTACCAGCTTTGCCTAAATCACCCTCAAGTTGTTTCTGGATGAAAACAAGGTTTGAGTTTCATTTGAATTAATAAGGCTATATCCGGTTACAATAAATTTTGATTTAAATTCTTTTTAAAGCTTTCGTAATAAACTTCCGAGTTTCATTCGAGTTTTCCATTTATTCTTTTGCCATTAAGAACTGCGGAGAAGGAAATTTGTGTATTTGAAGAATTTCACTGAAGAATCAAAGTGGATTTACATGCATCTGCAAGTTCGAGCTTTATATCCGTCCCGCTTTACTTCTCCGATAAAGTACAAAAGTCAAAATGAGAATCTCGAAATCGTGTTTGGAGGTTGCTATAATAATTAGTCATAACTTGCTGATAGCTTTGGATTCGATAATGAAATATTTATGTGTCGAAGCCTTTGTTTTTGATTTTTCATTTCATTATTTTTAATATTCACCCTTATTACGACGAATGGCGTTTTAATAAAACGCCAATAAGATGACTTATCTCTAGGTGCCACAATTGCCGTTTAAATAAAAAAACTTTTGAGAGAATGGTAAGAGCAATGAGTAACAGATAGAGGGCTGAACTTATAATTTTTATAAAAACAAAAATATGGCGGCTTGAGCTGTCATTTCTTAAACGTTTTAGTAAAACGCTTATCGCAATAAAGCAGCCTTATTATGAGTTTCACGTGAACACCTTTTCGCCCGGAACATTTTTGTTCGCCCGGAATTTTAAAAGCTAGAAAGCTAAAGTTTCACCTGTACAAAATTCCACCATAGGATTTTTTCCGCTTTTGTTGTTCACTTGTTCGCCTCACAAATATAAGTGAAATAAATTGATCTCAACGTTTTCACATTTCACGGGGAAAAATAGCTAGAGAAATTTTTCGAACATGGAAAATTTTTCCCCCGAAACTCATAATAAGGGAAAAGTGAAATTGGATCTTTTTCGAGGGGAATGATTTCACGTGAAACTCATAATAAGGCTGAAGGTGATTATACCAACTGTTTTTCTTATTTGATAATTTCCACTAGATAAACTGGCACTTGAAAGAATAAAATTATGGTTCCTGATGAAGTTCCTATACTACAAATGAACATGTCCATCTGATCTGAACCTATAATTTTTCATCTGCAGGAAGTTTTACTCACTTAGGAACTGCAGACGTCTGCACTTAGTGCCTTTCCTCTCTATCATAGAAGTATGAAATCTACATCTTGCGTCTAAGTCCACCATCAAGCTTGATAGAAAGTCCCCTGTTGTTGTAAGAAGCAGTAGAATTGTGAAGTTCAGCGATAAAATTTATATAGAACATTTTGGTGTGTGCAAGCAATTTGCTGATTTTTGATAAAGTTAGAACACTTATTATATGTACATAGTTGAAATAATGCTCTGTTATGGCGTTTTCCATTGGTTTCACTCGGGGAAGCACTCATTTTAAAAACCAATGGAACAGCTAAAATTGTTTTTGCTCAACTTAACGAGTTGGCTTTGTGTGAGTGAAACACCAATTGCACATGAAAAATATTTCCTGTGTAAAATTTTCTTTTTGACATTTGAGTAGCATGTATTAGTGCTTCTTGAGTCGATTCTCACTTCAAATCGAGAAGCGGCTGTCACTCCTCAGAATCATGAGAAGCGATCTTTTTGCACCAATGGAACGGTTTGAGAATGCTTCTGGACGCTCCTGGACGGTTCTTTTCGTCCAATGGAAAACGACATTAGTATTTTAAGCATGAAATATATTCAGCCTTATTATGCGTTTCACGTGAACAGCATTCCCCTCGAAAAAGATCCCAGTTCATTTTTCGCTTATTATGAGTTTCGGGGGAAACATTTTCCAAGTTCGAAAAACTTCCTTTATTACCTATGAGCTATTTTTCCTCGTGAAATGTGAAAACGTTGAAAGCAATTTATTTCACTTATTTTTGTGAGGCGAACAAGTGAACAACAAAAGCGGAAAAAATGTAAGTCTGGAATTTTGTTCATAGCATTAAAATTCCGAGCGAACAAAAATGTTCCTGGCGAAAAGCTGTTCACGTGAAACTCATAATAAGGCTCATTTGCTTGTTTGATAAATGAAATTGTAGGTTTTGAAATGTATGATGAAATGCAAAGATTTTTTTTTCGCTACTATGATTTTTTGGCAAAAATTCGAAGAGTGGGGATATTTTTTTCTCTTTTGTGAACAGTCTCTTCTAAGCACAACTACAAAAAATCGCTTGCTGGATTAGGATTAGACTGATTTTCGTCGAATTTCGCTGCATTTCGTGATAATTTTCAGTTAAGAAACAAACCTAATGATGAACAGAGAAAAGGTTCAACTTCAAATTTTATTAAAACGCAAACCGTCGTGTCTGGAGCTCTGTCATTTTACAGGCGTTCTAGTGAAATACTTATTTCAATGATGGTGATCAATTCAAAGTGCAATTTTTCATCCTAAAACAACTCGCAGAATTCCCCAATCGGCAACAAAAGAAAATTTTATAATTAAGGTATATATTCTCGATACAGCAGGATCTAGATTTTAAGGACGCAAGCCAAAGAACACTGCAGAGTTCCGATTTATTTATTTTTTCATTCAAAACTCACAATAACTTCATGGTTTGTTTTAACAATTTATTCAATTTAATTTTATACCCAAATACAAAGAAAAAAAAAAAGATTCAACTTCGATAAATGTTACTTGAAATCGCTAGTTCCTTTTTATTGTTTATTCTACAAGTTCTTATACATATTCAAATGCTATCAACTACTTTTGTTTTATTTTCAAGATATTTTCTGTTTTTTGTTTTGCTTTTTAAATTGATATATACGTTTTTTTCTTTTTTAATTACTTTATGTTTTCTGTAAGTGTAACTAAACAATTAAATTATATATTAAGTGATTAAGTTTAAAAGTTTTATGATATTTTGAAATCATATTCAAAACATGAAATACCTGCAAAATTAAACAAAAATATTTACAGTTTAGTTTTTGTACAAATATAAAAATGTCCGTTTAGTAAAAAAAGAAATGAAAAGTAAAGAAAAACGATTACTCCTTATCCATAGTCGCTCGTAAACTTAGCTGCAAGAAACTTTAAATTCTATGTTACCAAAAAATCTTCCTTGATACAGAGATCAAAGGGAATCATGCTTAGAATGACTTTAGATAAGATTTAATTAATATAACATAAATGTATAGTATTGTAAACGCAAGCATATTCATTGTATATAAAAAAAGAAAAATAAATCATGTAAACGATTGTTTTTTTTTATAGGTTTTGTTTTACTTTCACGCTTTGAAATTATTTTAATTAATAATTTATTTAATTTTATCTGCATTCAATTATATTTTTATATTAGCAATATACTCATATAATTTGAAACACAATTAGATACTATTTTTAAAAAACTACTATCGAAACGTACAAAATTATATCAAACTAGTGTTTGGCTTAATTATTTAATAAAAGCCTCAGGCGGTATTTTATTCTCCTTTTGTAGTTTGTCGAACACAAAGGCAGCATGGTTATAGTCCCACTTGGTTTCTTCCAGGCATCTAAAAGAAAGAAAAGTGTTGTTTTACAATATTTTTCATATTTTTCAGTTTGAGTTCTGAGTATGTAAATGGAATACCTCTGCAAATTTGCAGTCGGACACTACGCATTTGGAGATATTATTTGAAATTGTTGTTTATGGTGATATAGAAGATTCGAATCTTAGAAAAATAAAAAAAATTTTCTCCAAGGCAATTCCTTCAAGAGTAGTTACACCATGAAGAATGCTTTCTAACTTAGCCGTTCGAAATCGACATAAGGTTGTGGGCCCTGGAAATGCGTAAGGCCCTGTTTCCATGTTTAATTTATTTAAGAGTAAATTGGAAGTTTGAACTAGATTTAGATTAGATTAAGATTGACGGGTAGAGCTTGCTCAGCTCTGGGCACTGCGGTGTCTGAATGAAACCTATTGTGCCTATTATAAGTTTGAACTAAAGTCGGCAGTATTTGTCTTAAGCATTTCGAAGAATTCAAATGATTATCCTACTCTCATTCTTATTGACATGTAAAAGGAAAATCAAAATTAACTTTTGGAAGATTCCAAAGAAGAATAAAGTTACATAGTTGGGCCTCAGTGTGGCTTTAAAAAAGGATGCTCAACGTTTGATCATATTTTTATGGTGAGGAGTTGTGCAGGTGCGTTCCTAGAGGCAAAAAACTTTAGGTATCATTCGTAATGTTCGATACGGTCGATCCAAGATCCGTTATTTATACGATGTTCAGTCCAGGAATATATCGGAAGTTTGGCAATAACCATTGAAATAATTTTTGAAGACACACAACCAGCAGTTTGGGATGGTAAAAACAAATCGATTTGGTTTCAAGCTACAACAGGACTAAAGCAAGGATGCTCACTTTTTTTTTTAAAACTAGATAAGGCGAAGGTAGATAACCTTTACTAGCACGTCGACCTGAAGTGTAAGGTTGTTCATTCGAAGTTGAGGTCGTGTAAGAACCTAAGAATATTCGAAGAAGAGGTGTTTCTGATGTCAAGGGGACTAGTGAATCCATTTTGGAAACGTTTTAGCCTGGATGTGGCTATGGCAGGGCATTCACATAAAATAGGTCTGTTTCTTTACTTTCTGGGTAAAGTTTGGGAAAAAGCCCGGGAAAAAGTTTGGGCTCGAGCTTTTTAATGTTGTTTTTGTAATCTCCATCCGAAAATGAAAAGTAAAGATACACCTTTGGGATGTTTCTTGCTGAATGACATTTATCATGCACTCTCAGCAGAGATACTTAAAAACATACAAACAATTTTGTTTCAGAAACGTGTTAAAATGAGCTCATAGCAATGTTACATTGCATATTTAACATTATTTTGAATTTTCAAACCTACAAAGAGAGAATATGCTTTCCATTTTTCATTTAATTTCAAAAATAAATTTGAATTCTATCGAAATGTTTCGATCAGCTGAATTCACTAACAGCCGATTTGACAAGCAAGAAAGTGCACGAGCAAATTGTTCGGGTAAATTCTTACTGGAGGGGAAGTGACTAAAAAGCAAAAGCTCTGCCTCTGTAAAGATACACGTTTCGGGTGAGTAAAGATACAGACCTAATAGGTCTGTTTCTTTACTTTCTGGGTAAAGCTTGGGTAAAAGCCCGTGAAAAAGTTTGGGCTCGAGCTTTTTAATGTTGTTTTTGTAATCTCCATCCGAAAATGGAAAGTAAAGATACACGTTTTGGGATGATTCTGGCTGAATGACATTCATAGTAGAGATAGCAAACAAACATACAAACAATTTTGTTTGAAAAACGTGAAAATGAACTCAAAGCAATATTGCATTGCATATTTAACATTATTTTGAATTTTCAAACCAATAAAGAGGGATTATGCTTTTCATTTATCATTTAATTTCAAAAATAAATTTGAATTCAATCGAAATGTTTCGATCAGCTGATTTCACAAACAGCCGATTTGACAAGTAAGAAAGTGCACGAGCAAATTGTTCGTGCAAATTCTTGCTGGAGGGGAAGTGACAAAAAAGCAAAAGCTCTGCCACTTTTACGTCAAAAAAAAGTAAAGATACACGTTTCGGGATCCCGCGGGATCCCACGGGATCCCACGGGTGAGTAAAGATACAGACCTAATGTGTTCAGCTATTTCTATGTCTTTGATGCAGAGACGGCAGGTGTCATTTTGTCTGATGCACATGTTTTTAAGCTGATATTTGAGAGAGCAGTGACCAATGAAGAGGTCCGTGAGTAACTTTGCGTCACGTTTGCTCATGACATGAATTTCTTTCATACGTATTTGAGATAAGTTGATGAATAGTTTTGATTGGCGGTGGTCATTAGAGTTGTTTCAGGTGTGGATCATATTCTGCCGTTCCCAGGTAAGCAGTTCATGTTTAATGCTACTGATTGGGGGACCGCAGTAGGATTCCGGGCCTTTGAATTGGGATTGAGAGCCAAGTCTAGCTGGGTAGTCAGCCTCTTTGTTACCCTGCATGTCCAGGAACCCAGGAAAGAGTGACTTTATTGTGGGTGGTTAATTGAAATAGACATGTCAGGCAGTTCCAAACTAGTTTGGATACGATTTTGGTTGAGGACAGGGCCTTTAGGGCTGCCTGTCAGAGCAAATTAGAATGCATGATCTTCGAAGGTTTCTTCTGATGCAGTCCCTAACACAGAATTCAATAGCTTTTAACTCGGCTTGAAAGAAGGATGCTCAATTTGTCCGTTTATAAAGGGTCCGCCGTCTAACGTTTTTTGAAGTGAAAACTTCTTTAGGCGCGTTTGGCACTTTTGCGATGGGGGTAAATCAATGAATTCGCGACCGACACCATTTTTTGATTGGCTCATCGTAATTCGTATGTAAAGTCGTCACAGCCCAGCGTCTCAGGTTCGTTTCCCAGCCATGACTTGCATTTTTTTGTTTATCTAAAGTGAAAACATAAATAAAAATTGATCGCCACGGCTGGGATTCGAACATGAGACCCTCAGTTTAATAGCCAACGACTACTCTACTATTGAGCCAAGAGACACCTTAATTTTTATGTTGCTAAATGACTTAAAAGAATGCAATAGCATTATTATATAGTAATTGTACTTACCGACTCGGAGAAATACAGAGAAGAAAGAAATCAATTGAAGAAACAAAGAAAAATTTATGCAACGCAGAAAAAATAAAAAGCACCAATTATTTTACTGCCATTACAATGAAGAGTGGCTGGATAAGTGAAGCTGGAAATTTCATCATGACAGAGTAGGAGACGCTTTTTACAACAAATTAGAAGAGATCAACAACTCATCGCGATGATTTATCGATGGAATTGAAACGGTTGCATGAAAATAGCTTGAAAACCATTACTCAATAGACACTATCGCTAAGAAAATTAACGTATTAGTTTTAACAGAGACTCACATGGGTGAAGAAGAAATATATGATATTCTTGATTTCAATTTAGTTGCAAGTTTCAGAAGGCACGATCGTCCAGCAGCAGGAGTAGCTATCTATAAATGGTTGTCAGATACAACTGCCATTTTTTGTGCAAATCATATGAATTTGCATACGAGGTACACTAGTATGTCTATAGTACTATTTTGATATCGGCGATCTATCTGTTTGTCGTTGCAACTGTGAAAATGAGCAGGAAGTTATAATAGTTGGCGTTTATATTTCACCGAATACGTTTTTAAGTGTAATACGACAGTTTTTATATAAAAATTTATTTATTTATTCTGAATACGCTTCTGCACACCTTCACAGCAAAATTGGGGAGAGATTTGATGATTTGCCAATGATTTTGAATGGTGACTTTAAACATCAACTCCACCGATGCTACAAATTTTAATTTTTAAAAGAAGAATATAATTTAACAATGACGAATGACCGCAGCCTTAGTACAACGAAATATAAATCGACAGTTGGTGCAGTCTTTGCGATATATTTAAATAGATTCGAGTCATAATTTTTCGTTTCCTATTTTAGTTACCATAGGCCTATTACTTCATTATTAGAATACGATGATTGCATGAGATGATAATGGAAAAGCTGAAAATGTGAATGAAAACTCATAAGTTTCATTGATGTTCTTCCATATGTACATGTACATATATTATAAAACATTGAATAAAATTTTGCCACTATTTATCTATTTTTATTATAAGCACTAAGAAGAAACATTTCAATGAAAAGATTTTCCTGTACATTAAAATAATTACTGA
The DNA here is from genome assembly GCA_949752695.1 of Melanostoma scalare. NCBI lineage: Eukaryota > Metazoa > Arthropoda > Insecta > Diptera > Syrphidae > Melanostoma > Melanostoma scalare. Next base: position 64,035,330 of record OX456985.1, read on the forward strand.
AAATTCAATTCTGTTTTCACTTCTGTCGGCACTCCCGGAGTGCTTCTTTTTTTTTTTTTTTTTCAACTAGTGCTTATTTCGTGAATGGTAACACTTAGCTCATATCTGATTTGACAAATAATTAGTTTTATCTTTCCGCTAAACAAATATGGTTGTGTGTACGCTTGAACAACGCTGGGAAATATTACGACATTACTTTGAAAATCATGGTAATGTTGCAGAATGTGTGTGAAAATTGCGAAGAGAAGCACTGTCAGCTCCGTATGTTCGTTATCTTGTGAAAAAAGTGAAAGAAACTGGCATGCTCATCGATAAACCAAAGCGTGAAAAGCCAAAAACAGTGTGTAAACCCGAGAATATTACTGCTGTGGCTGAAAGTGTGCGTGAAGCGCCATCAACATCAATTCACCGCCGTTCTCAACAATTGAACATTTCGGACAATTTTGCATAAAGACCTTGGTATGACGCCGTACAAAGTCCAATTGGTTCAGGAGTTGAAGCCAATTGACCATCCAATGCGTTTTCGCTGCGCTAAGTGGGCCTGCGATCGACTTAGAGAAGATACCGATTTTGCCAAAAAAAATAATCTTTTCAAATGAAGCTTATTTTCATCTTGAAATTGTCGCATTTGGGGCACAGAAAACCCGCACGCATACATTGAAAAGCCGATACACTCAAAATGAGTCATTGTTTGCTGCGGATTTTGGTCTAGAGGCATAATTGGTTACAGTCAATGCCGATCGTTATCGGGCCATGTTGAACGAATTTTTGTTCACAAAAATTGAAGAGTAGGATATTGGCAACATTTGGTTTCAACAGGACGGCGCTACGTGCCAAACAGCCGAAGCTACATTCGATGTTTTGCGCCCTGTTTTTGCAGATCGCATTATCCGCCGCAGAGCTGATGTCGTTTGTCCACCTTGGAGCTGCGATTTGACACCGTTGGACTATTATTTGTGGGGTGCCGTAAAAGATAAGTGTTACGCCGACAAGCCAGAGACAATTGACGCTTTACAGGACAATATTCGTAAAGCCATTGGTGAAATACAGCTGCACACAATCGATAATGTGCTTAAAAATTGGACCGATCGTGTAGGCTACTGCATGGCCAGCCGAGGCAGCCATTTGAATGAAATTATTTTTTATTATTAACCGGAAGGATTGTACTTTCAAATAAAAAAGAAATTTGAGAAAATATTCAGTAGTTTTTTTTATAGCATTTTCAAAAAAAAAAAAAAAAAAAGAAGTTATTTGACCCTTTATTTGTGCTCTTTATGAAAGAAGACTTGTTTGAATAATTGCCTGATGGTGTTGCAAATGCTAAAACGCTCACAAAGGCGCTCTTGTTGGGGCCGACATTGTGTTGTTTGCATACTATCCAAACTCACTTTGAGTTCATGAGAATCAGCTGCATAAATTCTGAAAACTTTGCAAACTGTAAACTTAGAAAAGTCAAAAGTGATGACATTTCAAAAAGGAGGAGGAAAGCGGTTTATGCAAAAATGGATAGAAAAATGGAATGGCCAAATGGCGATAAATTTTACATGGCGAAAATGTTTCTACACTGAATCTATAGATCACAGTAGCAAATACAAAAATATTTGGATTGAATCGGTAAAAGAACCCATCATATTTTACGCTGGACAAAATTTAAAGAACTAAACGATACGAAATAGTCGAACGTCTTCTTCAATTTTACATCATTTCTTGTCAAACGCAACGAGTCATTTAATAATACGTCAGACCGAACTCTCTCCAGTTTTCATCAAAACAATAAAACTACAAGTGAGTTATATCTTTTAGGATTTTAAATTTATACGAAAAAGGCGTTATTGAAGCATAACTCATCAGCATAACAACAGAGATCGGGTAACATCACTCCTAATTCATATTCGATGTACATATTACCCCATTAGTGGAAAGCGAATTATTTCTCTTTATTTCTCGAGTTAAGATAAAATTGGGAGATAAATATATTATATTGATTAACACCTACATCTCCAGGATGCTTTCACTTGTAGTGAAGTGTAGCAGAGTGCTGAGATCAATTTGAAACTAAAAAATGCACAGTATTGATTTGTTTTTGTATTCAGTGCTAATGTGAATAGCTGAACTGACTCAAAATTACTGAGATGAAACGTACCTATAACGTCAGATTGCTTTGATTCATTTTTAACCAAGAATTATTTTTAACTACATTTTAGTATTCCTAACTATTCAATACTCCTTCGGTATAATAAAATTCTCAAAACATGCCTTTTAAAATCAATATCTACAATAAAATCTATTTAAAGGCGAAGATAACGTATTTTTATTCTCTATCAAGGCAAAACACTATTATTAGTTTAGGCCTAGAGGCTAGTGATGATGATCGCTCAAACTAATCAGTATTAAATCAATTCCGAGAACATCCAACGCCTATTGACGGAATGTGATGATAAGTGCGACAGTCTTTCAAATCTCATTAAATTGATTAAACTAATTGTTTACGTTGTTGCTATTTCGGACAAATCGATCAAAGATTTGAATATGAAAGTAGTGAAACTACTTTCAATATGCACATAAATATATCGAAGTGTTTTTTTAGAGGTTGGTTTTTCGAATAGGGATAAAACTGACATCTTGTGGTCAAATCGTGCAAATCTAATGTCATTTATGTTCAGTTTGGTTTGCCATTTGTTCCTGTTCATGATAAACAGGTTGACAAAAGAACAACGCTTCCAAGTCGTGCAAATTTATTTCGAAAATAATGGTTCGGTTCGCGAAGTTTACCGCAAGCTCCGTCCATTTTATGGTCAATATAATCATCCATCAAAATAAATAAATAAAAATAAATGGGGTGGCGCTACAGAGCGAGGAGCCCCTGGGCCTAGCGCATTTCTCACAACCATGCCTTGTGAGGGAATGGAATATAATCATCCATCAGACCAATTAATTTGGTTAACGAATTAATTTGGTTAACCATAGATCGAGCAACTAAAGTGTCCCTGTATAAGACACTTATCATCCCGGTTCTTATATATGGCGCAGAGGCATGGACCTTGTCAAAGGTAGATGAGAACACTTTAGGATGCTTCGAGAGAAAAATTCTTCGGGTGATTTTTGATCCCGTCTGCATAGATGGAGAGTGGAGAAGAAGATTTAACGACGAACTGTACGGGCTGTACAGCGACACTGACGTGGTCAAACGAGTCAAGGTCCAGCGGCTCAGATGGTTCGGTCATGTAGAGCGAATGGACACCAACGCTCCGGCCCGGAAAGTCTCCGAATCCAATCCCGAGGGACGGCGCAGTAGAGGAAGACCGCGACTCAGGTGGCGCACGCATAGTAGGAGAGGACCTCAACCAACTTGGCGTGCAAAACTGGAGGCAGCTAGCCAGGGACCGAGCTGGCTGGAGAAGCAGTTGGTTGAGGCCCTGGTCCGACCCGGACTGTAGCGCCACCTTAAGTAAGTAAGTAAGTAACCATGGATCGTTTTCGCACTACATTTACTTTATGTGATAATACGCATCCGCAGAGACGTCGAACAGTGCACACTGAAGAAACAATTGTCGCTGTAGAGCAAAGTGTTGAAGAGTACCCGAAAAGCTTTGTCCATCAACTTTATGGAAGATCTTGCGCAAAGATCTTACGACCTTACAAGATCCAGCTTGTGCAAGAATTAAAGCCCGAGACCATGCAATGCGTCGTGATTTTGGTGTATGTGTCGAAAATGAGATTCATCTCGATGCTGATTTTCATCTCAAAATTTTGTTCAGTAACGAGGTTCATTTTTGGTTAAATGGTTACGTCAACAAGCTAAATTGCCGCTTTTGGAGTGGAAAGATTTCAAATGAGTACCTTGAGACGCCATTACATCCACAGAGACTGACTGTTTGGTGTGCTCTATGGGGTGGTGGAGTCATTGGGCCATACTTCTTTCGAAATGATGCTGCCGAGCCAGATACCGTTAATGGAGACCGGTATAGAGTCATAACAACCGACTATTTTCTTCCCGAATTGGATGACAATGACATGAATGTGAATGAGATGTGGTTCCAACAAGACGGCGCTACACGCCACACAGCGCACGTCACAATCGCTTAATTGAAGGAAACATTCGATGACCGCATAATTTCACGGAATGGACCTGTCATTGGGCACCAAGATCGTGGGATTTGACACCATTTGATTATTTTTCTTGGGTATATGTGAAGTCGTCGTCTACGTCAGTAAACATGAAACGTTAGTGAAAACGTTATCATGAAATACGGTCTCAAATGCTGGAAAAAGTGTTTAAAAATTGGACACCTAGACTTGGCTTTATTCAAGCCAACCCCAGCGGCCACATGCCCGAAATCATATTTAAACATTATTGACATAAAATTATCCTTCCAATAAATTCAAATTGATGGTCATTAAAACGATTTTCTTGTATTTTATTTCAATTCGAAGTTCTATACCTCTAAAAAAATGCTAAAGCAGAATCCTAAGAGGGGAACAAACACTAGATAGACAAACATCACCACCTGTCTAGCTACCAAAAAGATCATGGCCAAACCTGGATCCAAAAAGTAAGATTTGTAAGGATAATAATCCTAAGTAGACTGAACTTAGCTCCGTTATGGGTTTTACAACCGGACACTGCCTCATAGGAAGACATTCTCCAAGGCTCAATATCCCATCAAATGACTTTTACGGAAGTTGTTTGAATGAACAAAAAGAGTAAAACGTTCCGCATCTTCTCTACAACATGGCCCTTTTTGAAAGAGGACAGGCATGTACATTTTGGAGACTTATTCCGTCTAAATTATAACAAATTGAAAGCTGAGTTGAAGGGTGATACCGCTCCACGATGCAGAAGGGGCTTCGTCTTACACAAAGCTTCACGAAATCGTCGATCTCCAGCGCCTTTTGGAACGGCCACATTCACACCAGCTAATTCATACGTATTCGCATTCTGTTACGCTCTTTCGAATTCCCTTTATACAACATTTATAAAGAACACAACATAATGCTATTTAACGCAGTAGAAAACAACAAAAACACTCCCAATCCAAAATTTAATCTCAGTTTGCAAATCTTATGATACTCACTTTCTACTCCACTCCAGATTCATGTTACTTTGGGTGCTCATCGCCTGTATCATTTGTAATTTTGTCGTCTCATCGGGTACTATACTGCCTGCAGCAATTTGTGGTGCCATTATAGCAGCTTGTGAAGTCGACGGCTGTAAAGGAATTTATTTAAATTGCATTCCAATTAAAAGTTTTTATATGAACTTGAAGAAATAACTAACCTGGTTCACTTGCAATCGGTTTTGGAGACCTCCAGCGACTGGCACAGGAGGTAGGCCTGTTGGTTGATTAGCTACCGGAGCAATATTGGCCATTGGCTTAAAGGCTCTTTTTATTTGTGAATAATTTGCACTTGAAAGAAATATCAGCTCGTTTCTTATACAAAAGCCACTACCAGAGGGCACTATTATTATATGCCTTTGGAAATATCTTATTTCTGTTCTGTCGTTGTTATTGCTACTATTAGCACTTGTGCTTGCACCGGAATCCACACTGAATTCTTTGAAGAGACCAGCAACAGTGAACGAAATCAATTTTGGCTAAACAAAAAAAAAAAACCATTATAATACCAGAGTATGATCTCGTAATTAAAAAAAAAAAAACTTACAGTGAATAGAGTTAGATCAACGGTGAAAGATTGCGGATCGTGAAGTGTTTTCGGCCACTCACTTAGGGCAGATACAACGGGGAGGCGACCAAATTTCAACGAACGACAATAATCGTAGTCGGGGCCAATGTTTTGGCGTTTGAAATTGCGATTAAATTTGGAAAATGCTGAAAGTCTGAAAACGCAAAATAACTTATAACAGATTCAAGATAGAAAATGGGCATGCCTTGCTTGCAGTAAGGTGTGTTCATATCAAAGACAAGCACAGTTGCGATGATTTTACTCATGATTGCAAGTAATCACTTCAATGTTCAACTTACCTCCCCGACTGACTTATTGGTGGTATTGCAACAGACAGCATCGCCTGTTCATGGTATGCATCCAGCAATGGCTGTCGATTATTCGAATCGAATATGATGAAATATTGCTCCAAGAATTGCCGAATAATATCCGCTCCCGACGCGTCACACAAAAACGAGGCCTTCGGTTGTGGCAATGATCCAGCATCATTCACATCAAAAAGAATCTGTGGCTCCAGATCTTGGCCGTCCTTTTAAAAAAAAATTTAAATTTAAATCAAATGTAGTCGATTGATAAAATGTGCTTCAACCTGTTACTCAAAGTACATTAAGCAACTTAGCATATAAACATTTTTGTGTGACTAAAAGAAGACTTACCAGCTTTGTTAGTTTGGGAAACTTTTTCCGTACCTCACTGTGAATCAAATTGTAATTAAATAAATAATAAACAAATATTGGAATGTGGGTCTTAAGCAATAAAGAGAACTATTTAAAATTAGTGGATTTTCCAAGCAGCTGCAAACGAAATTCAAGCGATTGCCATGGTCATTTTCTAACGAAATTTCTGTACGTATGGCCTCTTTATATCCATATGGGTATGTTGAAAGAAAACGAACCTAAAGTTTATACATAACAACTAGTTTTCAATTCAAATCAATGTACAGAGGAGAGGAAAATACAATCAATTGCTTTTTGTCATTATGACACTCAAGTCTAAGTCAATGCGAGTCTTTCAAAAGCTTCTTGTGATTTAATGTTTTTTTTTTGTATTCATTTTTTTGGCAACCAGAAATAAACGGATAAATGGAACTATTCCTCTTTTATTTACCCGCAGGGTCAGCTAATGGCGACATTTTGAACCCTGTTTTGTTTAACCTTTTCATTTTTCTTTTTTCTGACGATTGGTGTTCACCTTTTTCGGGAACAACAGAGGTTTGTTTAAGATTAAAGTGTGTCTCCAATCTCTCTATTGCTTCGCTTACACAGCTCTTGCATGAGTAGAATTAGTGCGTTAGTTTCCAGTGCAACTGGTTGTACAACTACACACGTTCTTTGCAGTATGTTTTTTTTTCTAAGCGAAAAGAGATGTTTTTGGTATAGACAACTTATAACTTCAAAACGGCGTTGTGTTATCAAAATGAATGATAACAAGTATGAGGAGTTTTTTTTTATTCTCATGGGAAAATGCCGCAAAAAGCTTCTTTTTTTCAATAGCTTGTAACGGAGATCTTTCGCATTTATTTCTGTTTCGGATTAATATTTTTTTTTATTTTTTTTTCTCACTGTAAGCTCTTCAAAGCACTAAACAGCTAACCCAAGCTGGACGCGAAACAAGTTAACCACCAATTGATTGTATCCTGCTCAACTCTTTCGATTCTGCTTAAAAAACAGCTTCTTAAGTTTTCTTTTTTCAACCATGGATTCGTTTTGCTTTGCACTAACTCTTCAAAATAAATTAAACTCATTGACATATCATCGCTCCAATTTCTTTGCTGCAGCTTTTACATCATCCAAACAAAATTTCAAAATTAATAGAAACGAAGAAAAGTTGGTCGGTTTAGATTTCTATAATTTTCTTTGCCGCCATCACAGGACCTCGCCGCACACATTCCGCAGCCATTCTTCTCAGTTAAGCAAACGGACGACGACTCTTTAATTCGAGTGCCTCATATGTTTGCATCTCAGTTAAAGGAAGCGACGTTGGGTGTGTTTGCCACGAGTTAACATTTCACTTCAAATACACAAATCGATACCTGATATAAATTGACTGATCTTTATAGCGCGATCGTAGTGGATTTAGTTTGAGTGCGAGTTCGGTTATGTTTGCATTGCGGAAGACCATCAGATGGGCCATTGAGGGAATCTACAAAGCAAAAATATTAAAATTTTTTTTAGAAAAAAAAAAAAAAAACAAATACACTTTACCCTATTCTCATCGAGGTACAAAATTTTCAAGTGTGGGAAGCGTTGGGAGATATTTTTAAAACTTTCCAATGATGACAGTTGGTTGTCATTCAGATTAAGGGCTTGTAGTTCTGGGATATTTTTTTCAATAATATCCAACACAGCAGACATAATAGAAGGTCGAGACAAAGAACAATACATATTTCTAAAATCAGGATCTGCATGAAATTTAGACAAATCGAGTGCTCGAGTATTGGCATTAAAGCGTTTGGCCATTGCAAGTTTGACTTTTTCCTTGTATGGTTCATCGATATTCACTTGGGGAGTATTTGGACGTACGCGTATGTTTAGTTTTAATCCATCATACATTTGAACCATGCGATCGGAGCTTTGAAGTATTTCCGCGATTCGGAAGTCATCCAAAAAGAAGATGACACAGTTTTTTTCCTCGCGCCAGTAATGGGGAATAAATATTTCCGGTGAGATAGTGGCCAGAATTTGTCTGATGAGGTCATCTTTGTTGTATTTTTGACCGTTGTTTATCTGGAAAAAAAAAAAAAAACAATTGTGATATTTATTCTTGTAAATGATGACTAGTTGTAACTTTTAAAAGTGAGAAGAAGTTCTCCATATATACGCGATTTTGCAAGTTAAATAGTCTACTTTCTCATTTGTAGCATCTAATTTTTCATTAAAAGAAAGCTTGTCGTACTACCTAAGATTTTTTTTCTTTTTATATAATTTACGCGCACTTCAAGGGGTTGTGACTACCCACAGTGCGCGTGTTAGGAAATAAGGAAAGGATAATAAATGTGGATTGTAAAGCGTGGGAAAATTGAGTTCGGTAAAGCATTCCACATCCGGGTTGAACGGCTAAAATACGTACTCTGAAGTTCTGTACGACCGAAGTTGATCTGAAGGGAGTACTGATGTGCATTATTTGCAAAGCGGGTATTGCGGCTAAATTTTTTAAGGGAAGGAATGCAACTGGCTACTTCACTAGCGATAAAAAAGAGAGACACATGAAACGTTACGACGATGTTTCAGAGAAACAACTGGATTTACAATTGATCTGTCACCTATCAATTTGAAAGCTCTATTTTGAACCCTGTCGAGCAGGCGGAATGATGTTTGTGGAAAACCTGCCCAAACATGGGAATTATACTGTAGTTGGGGACGTATGTATGCTTTATAAATTGTTGAAAAATTTCCTTGTGAGTCATTCATACGCAAACGGATTCAGTATCAGTACCCGAAGAGCAGGGACTTGAAGTTGGAAAAGAATATGAAAAACTGAGGGTAGAGTCGTCAGCAAAACAAATTAGCGGATTAAATGTTTCACTATTGAACGGCCTGAAAGGTAGTTTCTAATCCAACGAAGAAGATAGTGGTCGATACCAAATGCACGCATTTTGAATAGGCCTTCATTACGATTGCTTATCAGTATCATAACTGGACACAACCTATTAGGTTACCACAAAAAGAAAATGGGTCTTTGCACCGATGACCTGTGCAGAGGATGCAATGACGAAGATGAACATGAGGATACCACTCACTTCCTTTGTCAATGCCCAGCAATCTGCCACACCAGGAAAAAATTTCTAGGCAATTAGTTTTTCAATGAACTAGAAGAATTATCAGACACTCCAAGAAACAGCCATTTGAGCTTCATTAATCCCACAAAATGGTTAAAACTGACCAAATATAAACTCATAGGTTTTTAGGGACGTTACTGTATATTACTTTAAAAAAAAAAAAAAAAAACACGGTACGATTTTTGTTGTGTGAAAAATATACAGGGTAATTCGCATAAGGTGTGACAAAAAGATAGGGTGTGTAGGTTGGACCTAGACAAGCAAAAAATCGTATGGGAGGGGGGGGTCCATTTTCCCCCGTTTAGGCGGGAGGGGCCATTTAAGAAAAAAATCACTAAAAATGGAAAAAAAATTATTTAAAAATAACGGTAATACCTACAGAGTTGTGCTATAGTATTTTGAAAAGCTAAAAACCTATACATTAAATAAAATCTAAAAATAAGTTGTTCATTTGAATAGTTTTTGAAATATTAATTTTCAAAGTCAAAATTTTGAAAAAAAAAACATAATTTTTTTTCTTCAAACCATTTTTTTTCAAAATTTTACGTAATTAAGTAGTATTTTTCTGGTTTATTTTCAATGCTCTTACTTATTTTTGATCAAACACAAAGAACCGGATGCCAAAATAACCTGTAGTTTTTGAGAAAACCAAAAATTACAAAAACGACTTTTCAAAAAAAAATTTTTTTTAAAGTTTTTTCTTCGTTATTGGATTCTTAAGTGATTCTTAAGTGAAAAAAAGTAAAGAGAAAATTCATCCTTTATTTCTTAAATTCACTTAAGAATCCAATAACGAAAAAAAAACTTAAAAAAAAAAATTTTTTTGAAAAGTCGTTTTTGTAATTTTTGGTTTTCTCAAAAACTACAGGTTATTTTGGCATCCGGTTTTTTGTGTTTGATTAAAAATAAGTAAGAGCATTGAAAATAAGCCAGAAAAATACTACTTAATTACGTAAAATTTTGAAAAAAATTTTTTTCAAAATTTTGACTTTGAAAATTAATATTTCAAAAACTATTCAAATGAACAACTTATTTTTAGATTTTATTGAATGTATTGGTTTTTGGCTTTTCAAAATGCTATAGCACGACTCTGTAGGTATTACCGTTATTTTTAAATAATATTTTTTCCATTTTTAGTGATTTTTTTCTTAAATGGCCCCTCCCGCCTAAACGGGGGAAAATGGACCCCCCCTCCCATACGATTTTTTGCTTGTCTAGGTCCAACCTACACACCCTATCTTTTTGTCACACCTTATGCGAATCACCCTGTATATAAAAAAACACACAATTTATTTTCTCCGGTTTAAAAGAAAGAAATACACGACTTGCCTATCTGATAGACAGAACAAGACTAAAGAACTACCCTTGTCTCTTATTCTAAACTAAAGTATACAATTCAAAGAGAGACATAAATAACTACTGCATAATTCTAGGACTCTTAAAAACACGAATGGTTTAAGTTGCCATTCGTAACAGTTACAATACTCCAGGGTATCCCAATGGATCTACATTGATCTAAGTGTGACGGTAATAAGATCAACCGTCAGCACATTCTACCTAGTTTAACCTAAATGCACGCATTTTCGATAAGAGCCGGATGTCAAACTCTCGATTATTTAACCACACTCGCCATCGATTATATCAGCACAAAATTTCACCTACTAGCTGAGGAGAATTCTACACAAAGATCTTGGATTATTCACTAACAAGGTCCAATTAACTCAGCAATTGATGGTGCGCGACCATCCTCTTTATTATCGCTTCTGCAGTTTGCGGCTTAGAGTAGCTTGAATTGGATAAGTTTTTTAAACGAAAAATCATCTTTTCTTACGACCTTACGAGGAGCATTTCCATCTCTGGGTTCACGATAACAAACAAAGGCTGGCGAATCTGGAACTGGAAAAAACTAGCACGTTACTGTCGACAATGACAGTTTGGTGCGGATTGTGAAGTAGTGGCATCTTTTCTTCTAAAGTTGTTTATCGATTCCGAACGGCTAATCGAGAAGGCGCTCTTCATGGCATGAAATTACAATTGGAGAAAAGGCGATTTTCTCGCGACTGGCGATACTCATGGAAACACATGATGTTTCCAAGAACCTTATACGCAAAAGGCAGGCACGCTTACAACTACACCACAGGCGCAATGTTATTCGACTTTTTTTTAATGAAATTTATGACATGGATTTGGACGAAGTATGGATGGCGCCCCATGCCACGAAGTAGGATGGCGCCCCATGCCAAACAGCAAATAACACAATCGATCTTTTGCACACTGAATTCCAGAATAGTTTTATCAGCTGCATTGGTGGTGTTAATTGGCCGCCACGTAGCTATATAATGACCAGTTTGGAACTTCTTTTATGGAGAGCATTGAAAGACCGATGTTATGCCAATAATCTGGAAACGATTCAAGGACTAAAGATAGATATCATCCAAGCAATCCGTGAGTAACAGCACCAAACCATCAACAAGGCCTGGGAAGATTTTAGTCTTTCACTGGCTTGCATACTGCGAAGCCAGTAGTAGATAACTTTTTCAATTTTTTAAATAAAAAAGTGAACAACAATAAAATGTAAATGCTTTCCCTTGATTGCACTTACAATTATTATCAATAAGCGGTAATCATCAAATTATAAAGCTATTCATCGCGGAAGTCATTTGACGAAAGAATATTGGGCAATATTACGACACATAAGGCGCACGGCTTATTCAACTGAGAACCAATGCATTGGAAGGAAATTTGACAATCTTCAAATTTGGAAAAACGAGATTAATAACGAAACAACGCATTTTTTACTGAATGCTGGCTAAATATAGCGCCAGTTGAACCTCCCAATGACGGGCAAGAAGAGTGGAGCAAATGTTGAAGGCAAAACATAACCTTTGTTATGATGAAAAAACCCAAAAACCCAACCCGGTTTGAGATTTTACGGGTGTTACTTGAGAGACGGAATATCTGTGTTGTCAAAGTATAACGTTGTACTTTAATCATATCTACTGCTCAATTTTATTCAAACTAAATATGTACAAGTACATATATAGTTCCCTGATTTAAAAATAGCAAGTGTCAGAAATGACAACCCATTACTTTCTATATCTATATCAGATATCTTAATGATGTTCCATAAAAAAATACATTGTTAAGTCAGTTCTAGCCTTGTGAAAATAGGAACACATGCATCATTTTAATTTACAAATACTTAACTCATATTGAAGCTGTAAAACGTGTATGATGAGCAAAATATAAACTAGAGTGATACATTTTTAACATACCGTTAGTGAATAAGCATATCGCTCCAAGAATTTAGAAGACTGACTATTTGCTTTCATCGCGGACTCGGAACTTATTTCTTATCTTCAAGATTTGCAGTTTAGTGGCTAATAATTGTCAATGATAATCCAATACTTAAATGACGTACCACCTTATGGCGTTTTTGTTAGTATGCTGTAGGTTTTCACTACCTTTTCGCTTGAGTGTTATTCAGCTCCGAGACTAAGTTATCTTTTTATTTATTTATCTCTAATTGACTTTGACGTTCTCAGATTGTATACAATTGCTTATTATTAACAGTCTTAAAACGGGTTTGGCTGTAAGAAGTTGTCCTTCGTCGGTTCTTTTGTTGAAAGCTTGTCGGGTGATGACATTTAATTTAGTTTGATCTGTAATCTGCTTGCAAAAACAACATGGCTGTGCTCTCGGCTTGGGATTACGTTATATTGGCGATTGTACTCATCGTATCAGCGGGCATTGGACTTTATTATCGGCTGACAGGTGGAAAACAACGCACCACCGATGAATACTTGCTGGGCGATAGAAGTATGGGCATTTTCCCAATTGCATTCAGCTTGATGACGAGTTTTATGTCCGCCATTACTTTGCTTGGTGTTTCCATGGAAAACTATCAATACGGCACAATGTTTGTCATCATCAACATATCATACGTTGTTACGACTCCAATTGCAGCGTACTTAATTTTGCCGGTATTTTACCAACTTAAGACGGCCAGCGTGTACGAATACCTGGAGAAACGCTTTGGATATGCAACGAGACTTGCTGCGTCATTGGCTTACTCATTGCAGATGATTCTTTACATGGGAATAGTACTTTATGCTCCAGCTCTGGCACTAGAAGCTGTCACCGGCCTTGATCGAGTATTTGCCATAGTTGTGATCGGTGTAGTGTGTACTTTCTACTCGACAATGGGTGGTATGAAGGCCGTCGTCGCCACTGACGTGTTTCAGTCGCTCCTAATGTTCGTGGCAATATTCAGTGTTATCATATGTGCAACAATCAAAGCTGGTGATTGGGCAACGATTTGGAGAGTTGCACAAGAGAACGGACGGATAAACTTCTCAGACATAAGTGTGGACCCAACAAGACGTCATACATGGTGGACGCAAATCATTGGAGGAGGATTTACATATCTGTCGTTGTATGGAGTCAATCAAACGCAAGTGCAACGTCTACTATCGGTTAAGAACCTGAAGGGCTCACAACTGTCTCTGTGGTGGTGTTTGCCGATCTTAAACTTGCTGAGCTTCAGTACGTCCTTCACGGGATTGTGTATTTACTACTATTACCAAAAGTGTGATCCACTCCTGGAAGGTCGAATCAATTCTCGCGACCAACTCCTGCCGTTGTTTGTTGTCGATACAATGGGTCATTTGCCTGGAGTTTCTGGTCTCTTTGTGTCCGGAATTTTCTGTGCAAGTTTGTCTACCATCTCCTCAGCTATAAATTCCTTGGCCGCAGTTACCTTGGAAGACTATATCAGCCCCATGATTAAGTGCTTGGGAAAAGAGCCTATGGGTGAAAGTCGTCGTACTTTGCTCACGAAAACCATTGCATTTGTATACGGGGCAGTTTGTATCGGTTTGGCATTTGCAGCAGAGGCATTAGGTGGTGTTCTTCAAGCATCGCTTACAATATTTGGAGTTGTTGGAGGACCACTTTTAGGTTTATTCACTCTTGGTATGTTTACGAAACGGGCAAATCAAAAGGGATGCATAGTTGGTCTTTTCATTGGACTGGCTTTTGCTTTCTGGATAGGATTTGGACAGCCCAAACCAATACCACCTCAGCTACCAATGTCCGTTGAAAGATGCCCGGTGAAAGGAAACACAACTCTGAATACATTGATGTCAGTCTTACTCGATTCGGTGAGTGAAAAACCCCAGGAAAGCGACTACTTCTACCTTTATCGTATTTCGTACATGTGGTACTCTGTGATAGGATTCCTGGTTACTTTTATTTGTGGATACATTTTAAGTGTGCTTTGCGAGTTACTTAAAATCGAAACAAATAGTTCAATTTATACGGACAAGGACTGCAAGCTATATAACTGCGAACTGTTTGTTCCGCCAATAGCAAGGCGCTTACATGCAAGAAACATCAAGCAGTTGAAGTTGGACGAAAAGCTACAGACGGTCCCAACAATTACGTAAAACCTGCTAGCCAAATCTATTTTCTCCGCTTCGATTAGCTTAAGGTTTTGAATTTTATTTGTAAATTTGTTTTATTAAAGCATTATGTACTTGATATTAATATTTTTACTTTTCAAAAAAGTGTCCATTTTTATTAAAAACACACTTCAGTTTTTGTAGCAGTTGTTGCATTTTGGCAATTTTCAATTTTATTTAATGTTGTAAATTAAAGATGGTCCATTTTTACGGAAAATTGATACGAGAAAAGTTATTACAGAAGGGACCTCATTTGATTTCTTTTTAACAAAACCACAGAACTAAGTCTGTGAGAGTAATATAAAGTCACCTACAAAAACTTCCCCAGCATCGTACTCATCTTTGTCTATCAAAATCAATGCGACGGTATCGAATGATTTGCCTGAGTGTTTGAAACTCAGAGCCGAGCATTTTATATCGTTTCTTAGAAAAGTGCAAGTCCCTCAGCATCCCTTCTGTGAACAAACTCAACAGCTGGTTCTTCATGCAATCAGCAGTGCAGTTGTGGGTGGTACAGAAGTAAACTGTTACTTGGCCTGAGAAGTTTTAAAGAAGATAAAAACTTTGACGAGTGTCACCCGTACAGTTAAAGTACACAATCAGCGCATTGATGTCGAAACAAGATGAACATTCAGAGAATTCAGAGAATGAGCATAACAAAGCAAACAGACGACAGGATAGCGAAAATATTGTGGTGAAGTACGCCAATTCCGGTTGCTGAAAGTATGCATCCATCTTCACCATGGGAGGCGGTTGTATGTGGTCCCTATCTATGTGCCGGAGGATTCTCAACCCTCATGATTTTTAATAGAGCTGGAAAAACCATTTTCGAAAATTCTTTTTTCTTTTATGGCGATGATTACAATGCCAACGACCAAGAATGTGGAAATCAATTACATATTGCCAATATCTTCTATTCTTTCGAATCCAAATCCCAAAAATGGATAAATTTTTCTTGAATTCATTCGGTAACCGGGATACAAACTCGCATTGCTAAATTAGATTAGATTAAGGGGGACGGGTAGAGCTTGCTTGGGCACTGCGGTGTCTGAATGAAACCTATTGTGCCAGCCCATGTGAGGTTTCAGGGCAGTTCTCCTGCTCCTGAATTGAACCAGAAGTTAGTAATCTTCTGTGGGTGAATGAGTTTGAGTTTATCTAGAGGGATGATCTCATAGTCAAGTATTTGCTTTCTAAGGCGGTAACGTTAATTCGTTAAAAAAAGGCATGTTTTGGCGAATTTTTTGTGAGAAACCAGTTCAAATTTCTTTATTAAAACTAATTATATCTTAAAAAGCGACATTTCAAGAATGTTGTGTAAAATTTTCACAAAAAAATATTTTAAAATACGGCAATGGCAGCAATTATTCGGACGTGCCTCGAAAAAAGGCGAGTTGCGGTGCCCCTCATAACTTGGGGCTGGATCATCGGAAATCAAAAAATCTAAATTCATTCGTTAGATAATTGTTTTTACCGGGTAATGTCGAGAGGGTTTTTTGAAATTTTAATTTTTCACTTTTTTGGAACACTTTGAAATGAAAAACTTGATTTTTTTCGTGAAAAAATCGGCTAATTTGTTATTGTAAAAGAACAATTATCAATGAATTTGAAAAAGCTCTTCGTCACTACCTTGTACATTATTTACAGAAATAACGTTCAAAATTTCAATAGGATCGGTGCAGTAGTTTTGAAGTTATGAGGGGCACCGACTTTTAAAAAGCGAGTTGTGGGAAAAATGCTTTAAAGTTTTGATTAGTGTTCAAACCACAAGGAAAACACTATACTGACAGGTATAAAAATATTCGTAACTTTGTCAATTTTGCTCCAATTCACTTGAAATTTTGACACAATGTTCTTAAAATATTATGCATTCATTAAAAAAAAAAAGAAAAAAACAGTTAAAAAAAATATTTAAATACGTTACCCCCCCCTTAAAGAACAGTGACCGTTAGTATTACTGTTCAAATTTTTAGGGTTTTCCATTTTCTTATTGAGGTTCAGTAGGAATTTTGATGTTTTTTCAGTATATTCTGGCAAAAAGAGCTTTGAACAGGTTTGGCCAGATGAGTTACTCCAAGCTTTATTTGTGTGCTGGGAACCAGTGGAGGATTACAGTGTTTTTCCTTGCTAGTTCAGAGAGTGACATGACTGTCTCTTGAACTAGTTTGCATCTGATGACGGGTGAGCTTAACGCTTTTAGTGCAGCTTGGCTGTCTGAGAAGATGAATATTGTTTTGTTTTTCGTGTTCGATGAACATATTATTCTCGAGCATTCATTAATGGCAAAGACTTCAGCTTGGAAAATGGACGAGTGACTACCCAGACTTACTGAGAAATTCGTTTTGGGACAGTCGCTGAAAATGCCGGAACCTGCACTAGTTTCCATTTTTGAGCCGTTCGTATACCAGACCATATCTTGCCTTCAAGGATGAGGCTTTGTGATCTCCCAGTCTTCCCTAGGGGGGATGACAATGGAGAAGTTGAGTTTGAAGTTGTACATGGGAATAATAGCATCCAAGCACATACTAAAGGTATTAAGTTTTTCTAGACTTTCCATCGCATTGCTAATGTTGACCACCAAAATTCAACTATTGAACACGTACACCAAGGTGATCATTTAATTGAACTATAGCCCATCCATTAAGTTGACAAACTCACTCAATTATTGTTCCCAATAATAAGCTTGTCTGGTTTTGTCGGTTCTTTTGCTTTGAGGTAGTCACTAACCATATTTTGAACAACCTCAACTCGCTCTAAATTTTAAATCAAGTGTCTTTTGAGACCTGGCTGCCCTCAAATCGCATTAAGTTTTTAATGAGGCGAGTTCAGATAAAGAAAAAAGCTTGAATTTTTTTTTTCAAGATTATGTTTATGGTAACCAAAAAAACAAGGTTATTTCGACTACTTGTGGTTAGTAAAGAACCCTGTGTTAACCCTGGGTAAATTTAAACGAACTAGGAGCGTTGAATTGGCCTTACCAAACACTACCAAGTGTCATCAATTACTTGTAAAGTAGTAGTAGGCCCAAAAGAGCAATGCTATTTACCGCCAAACGAACAAGAAACGGAATCGTGAATGAATTGTCGTTTTGAGTCGCATTTTTATGAAATGAGAAATCAAAATTGGTGGATATCACAGCGCCTTATCTAATTAAGATATTTAAAAATATCTGCACACACTTTAAAAATATCTGTTGCACTTTTATGTTTAAACTTCGATTGTAACCATGTCGTAGTGGTCTGGCGCCAGTGCCTTTGTGGATAGCGATGACATACGACTGACGGCACGCCTCTTTAGACTCATACGCATCCGTTTTCCAAGCGGAGGAGTATGCTATCTAAATGGCTATAAGCTACGTTACGAACAATGGCTGGATGGGGAGAAGTATCTGTGTTTGCAGTGACAGCCAAGCTGTGCTTAAGGTCCTTCTCAACCCCCTAACTACTTTGAAAGTGATCCAGGAATGAAAGAGGTCTCCTAATGCCGTCGAAAGACTAAATAACTAGAAATGAGATCGCCGATGAACTTGCTAAGCTAAGCAAGGATCTCAGACAGCTTGTTCAGGACCTGAACCGTCGCTAGGTCTGCAAGGGTCCTCACTGAGGGCTTCGATCAACGATTGGATCTTTCAAGAGTACAACCGTAGATAGCATGCCTCCATTGGATGCAGACAGACCAAACGTATGCTATCCAATAATATGTTGATAAGAAGACTGCAATTTTTGCTATCCCGTAGCAGAAAAGAATGTAGAAAGCTTATTGGCGTTGCCACGGGGCACTTCTCTTTTTCCAACGCGTTAGGCTTCGCGGAGCACGTGAAAGCTGGTAACTCCACGTGAGAGCTGGTAACTCCACGTGAGAGCTAATAACTCCTTATCATGGAAGCGTCTTTTGGCTTTTCTTCCTACATCTGGAAACCTATAACAAAAAGAAGACCACGGCATGATTCTTTCTCTGATAAAGCAGCAGAACGGAGAAATGAATACTCATGTCTGGAAGGTTCTTTCTTGCAAGGAGGAGGGTAACGGCCAACTACTAAACATTGGCGTAGATGAAAAGTCTGTGTAGGCGATTGTCAAAAACAATCATAGCATCCAATACAGATTCGGTAAGGTCCAGGTGCATGGCCTGAAAAAAAAGAAGTGGTATAGAGGACAAGCCGCCTACTGATACCAATCCAATCAGCACTCTGCCAACTCCCTCAATCCCCAGTACACCCACCCACATCCCTTTGCAGGAGAAACAGGTGACACCACCGAAACATCTCCCAGCAAAATCTATACCAATTCTATCCCAATCCCTTATTCTACCACCCAGTCCACTACCTAACCCCATTCCAACCCTATCCCAATCCGTTATCCTACCACCCAGTTCACTACCTACCCCTATCCCAGCCCCCAAACCATCATCACTAACAACGGTCATGATGGATATAGCAGAGGAAGAGGAAGAAGTTCCCCTCACAACAGAGGAGGAAAACGGCCTGTTAACAGGTCCGGGGGCAGAAACCCCCGAAGAAGAAGATTTCTAATGGAGGTACGCGGGATCAGTACCAAGCTAGTCCAAGTAAACATACATCATGCCATAGCAGCCTCAGCTGTCACAGCGAGGAAAATTACGAGAGAAGGCATTGGACTAGCACTGATCCAAGAACCCTGGACCTTTGGGAAACAAATTAAAGGTCTATCCATTAGAAATACGAAGGTAATATGGGATAAAGAGTCAATCTCTCCTAGAACAGCAATCATAGTAAGGAACGATATTAATCATTTCTGCCTTTCAGAGTTTATGACGAGAGACCTGGTTGCAATTCAGGCCTCAATCAACATCGGAGGCCAAACCAGGTGGGTGGTAATCGCATCAGGGTACTTTCCGGGAGATGAAGCGAACATCCCTCCCTCTGAGGTAAAGAATCTGGTAGATTACTGCCGGAAGAAGAAGCTACCAATACTGGTAGGCTGCGACGCAAACGCACACAACAGCATCTGCGGTAGCACAGACACGAATCAAAGGGGTGAGTACCTTTTAGAATTCTTTTTAGAAAAATGCATAGAAATTTACAATATAGGGAATACTCCTACCTTTGTTACTAGAAATAGGAAAGAAGTACTAGATATTACTTTCGGTTCTACAATCCTGAAAAACTGTATCAGTAACTGGAAGGTCTCGAATGAGCCTTCTCTATCAGATCACAGGATAATTGAATTTGTTCTAGATGGAATCCTATGTGGGAATACTCCTAGGAGAAATCCAAAAAGAACCAACTGGGATCTATACAGAGACAATCTCACATACAACATAGGAAATATAGCTACTAACAGGGAACCTAAAAGTCGTCTGGAGCTTGAAAATGCGGTAAGCGAGCTTAATACGGCTATGATTGATGCATATGAATCAAGCTGCCCCCTAAGCTCCGCAAACAAGAAAACAGATGCCCCCTGGTGGGGGGCCTCTTCCTAGAAGCGCAAAGGAAGAGGGTAAGAAAACTCTTCAACAATGCGAAAAGTAACAGCAACTGGCACGCTTACCATGCGTCACTTACAGCCTATAGTAAGGAAGTGAGGAAAGCTAAAAGAAGAAGCTTTGTAGACTTCTGTGAAAGCATAACAACAACCCCGGCAGCAGGCAGACTTCATAAAGCCCTTTCAAGGGAGAAGTCACAAACCACCATGGCCTTGAAATACGCTGACGGCAGTTTCACAGAAAATGAAGAGCAAAGATCGCTTCTCCTGCTTAACACTCACTTCTCTGGAAGCATACTAACAACAGGATATGATAGACCTACACCTGTACACAGTACTGATAAGCAAGACTGGAAGACAGCAACGATAGTTTGCTCGAAGAAAAGGCTAGAATGGGCATTAAGTACCTTTCAACCCTTCAAAACTCCAGGGGTAGATGGGATCTTTCCTGCATTATTACAAATGGGAAAAGAAGTGATCCTACTACACTTATACTCAAAATTATCAGAAGCAGTCTGGCTCTAGGGTACATACCTAGTCCATGGACACGAGCAAAGATTATCTTTATACCAAAAATAGGTAAGAAAGACACAACTCATCCTAAATCTTTCAGGCCAATAAGCTTAACATCCTTTGTACTGAAAACCATGGAGAAGGTGATCGATAACTTAAGATCAGAAATTCTAGTGAGCAATCCACTAAACACTAGACAGCATGCATACAGAGCAGGTAGATCTACGGAAACTGCCCTATACCATCTCTCAACCAGTATCCAAAAAGTAATCGACTCAAAGGAAACAGCGATCGGCTGTTTCTTGGATATTGAGGGTGCCTTTGATAACACCTCACACGAGGCGGTTAACAAAGCACTTCAGAGGAAGGACACTCCGATTACAATAATAAAGTGGGTTAGTGCAATGCTTAGTACAAGAACTGCAGAAACACACTCTAGCCAAACGATTCAGAGAATCATCACTACGAGAGGCTGCCCACAAGGAGGGGTCTTGTCACCTCTACTTTGGAGTCTAGTAGTAGATGAACTATTAGAAAAACTAACCACGCAAGGCATAAGATGCATTGGCTATGCTGATGACAACACATTATTAGCCTGTGGGAAATATGAAGAAACCCTATGCGATATAATACAAAGGGGTCTGGCAATCACGAAAAAATGGTGTACATCTGTAGGACTGAACATCAACCCTACAAAAACTACAATTATACCATTCACCAGAAGAAGACTCCTACCACTCATGAAAGACATTACACTGGATGGAGTAACCATAGTACCCACAACAGAGGTCAAGTATCTAGGCGTGATTCTAGATAGTAAACTCCTGTGGAAAAGGAAAAGGAAAGAAACTGAAAAGGCTAAGAAAACCTTAATGATATGCAAAAGTATAGTAGGGAGATCATGGGGTTGTAAACCGAGCATTATTCGGTGGATGTACCTAATGATGGTAAGACCTATCCTTACCTATGGAGCGGTAGTCTGGAACAAGAGAACGGACCAGGTAACCACTAGAAAAGCATTAGAAAAAGTACAAAGACTTGCGTGCATATGCATATCAGGAGCAATGAGAACCTGTCCAACTGCGGCTTTGGAAGTATTGCTAAATCTGACACCTTTGCACCTGGTAATAAGAAGCATCTCAAATGCAACGATAGCTAGATTTGCCAAAGAGACTGAGTGTGTCCTGAAATCTAGCGAAAAGAGCATAATATCGAAAGAGTTAGCACTCATTGACTTCCCTCGGGATAGCAAGACCAAGGAATTCAAATTCGATAAACTCTTCAGCGTTGAGCTAAGTAACAAAAAGGCATGGCAAGGTGAAAAAGAGACCTACTCAATGAAGACCCATGCAATAAAATGGTATACAGATGGCTCAAGAACAACTGAGGGAACTGGAGCAGGAATTTTTGGGCCAAGAACAAAAATTTCAGTACCTATGGGAAGAATGTCAAGTATATTCCAAGCAGAAGTCGATGCAATAGGCAAATGCGCGGAAGTAAACATTGACAGGAAATATAATAACAAACATATTGCAATAATGACGGACAGTCAAGCTGCAATTAAGGCCCTACGATCCTACACAATCTCCTCAAAACTTGTCAGCGAATGCATTGACAAATTGAACAAACTGGGCAGTAATAACAAGGTTACAATCTACTGGGTACCAGGACACGTAGCAATCATAGGCAATGAACAGGCAGACGAACTGGCAAAGACAGGAGCCGGATAACCACTCATTGGACCGGAACCTTTTTGTGGAATAACAGAAAGCCACATTAAGAATGAAATCAAAAAGTTGGAGGAAGACAACAGAGCTAAACACTGGAATGACCTCCCCAAGATGCGCCAAGCCAAACTTCTACTTGGCACTTTCAACAAAAAACGTTACAAAGACGTAATAAAACTTAATAGAAACAATGTAAGAATGCTAGCCGGGTTTTTAACCGGACACTGCAGACTAAGAAAACACCAAAAAGTACTAGGCATAGAGAGCGACGACCAATGCAGATATTGCAACGAACAGGAAGAGTCTCCTGACCACCTCCTAAGTGACTGCGAAGCTCTAATACACCAAAGAAAGAAGTACCTAGGATCCTACTATGTAGAGGAGAGTGAGCTAAAACTCCTAAGCGTAACCCAGATACTAAGTTTCATCAAAGGAACTAATCTGGATGAAGTACTTTAATTAATACCACTTAAGAAGTAGGGGGTACAATAGATCTAAACAGGTCGAGGTACAATACAAAACCCCAATTTTCATTCATTCATTCATTCATTAGGCCAATAGATTGTACCTAAAAGTAGATTACCTTCATTGCCTAAAAGTTCTCATCATTTAAAACATCATTCTGCCATGTTTCCGTAACACAAATTACATCCACATCTGATTTGACAAAAGTATCACGCAATTCATCTATATTTGGTAGTAAGCGTTGATATTGATATTAGCCGTTCGGATTCGGCAAAAAGTTGTAGGTCTTTTCCATTTCCTCACAAGGTATGGTTGAAAGAAGTGTACTATCCTCGGTCTCTCCGCTCTGTTGCGCCGCCCTATTTATTTATTTATTGAATGGGATTATTTTTCCATAAACAATTACAGCCAGAACGTTACAAATAACTTCGCTTTAATGAACCTGATTTCGGTAGTGTTGTTTCTTAAGAAACCAGCGTAACTTGAAAACCGTACGTGAAATTTTACACTTGCTGAAACAACATTTAATAAGCGGTCTAAACTTCATATCAAGATCGTGAGATGTTACTCCTCCGCTATTTTTTAAGTTATTTAAAAAAAAAAATCCCCAAAACAAAAAAAGACCTAACGACTGCCGTCGAAACACCGCTAGCGCATCGAAAAATAAACAAAGATTTTTCCTGAAATTCACATCAACGAGTGTTATAGTCATGATCGCCACAAGGCCAGACATGGCCTCAATAGTACAAAAAAGCGACTTCTTTTTGCAAAATTGCTAATCTATGGCAAATGCTATCAATTAACAAAAAAAAAAAAATTGTGATCTGCACCGAACCAACAACACAAAAACGTAAATATTTATTTGCTACACACAGAAGCCACGCGATAAAGTCTAAACTAAAAAATACATTTTCCACGAATTGCTTCAACAACCAAGTATTTGTCCCCCTTTTAAGTTGATAACATCCTTATTAAGAGGTCTTTGGCACCCGCATAGCTAGCAAAAGCAATTAGAATCAATAAACGCATCGTCGTATACACCACCAAATACAAAACTTATCATCCAGTTTGCTCATTGAAAACCCGATTGCCTTATTTAAAAGTTTTTAAAATGAAACAAAACAATAATAAAAAAAAGTTTCAATCGAGAAAAATCCCGCTCAACTTAAAAGTTCATTATTCTTATCACAACGATACGAATGTATGAAATTGGACTTCATCGCAATTCCAATACTGATCTGACCGATCAGTTTCCAGACATAATTTGCCTTGACGAGATCAGAATTTAATATATGAGTAGGAGAATGACTACATCGTCGGCATCGCGAGCTATTTATTGCTTTGTTTTATTGGGATTGTGTGCACAAATTGTAGTGCCTTATGTTTTGGAAAAACCCACGAATAGGAAAAACATCATAGAAATAGTAGATGAACCTCCAAGTTTGCAGCATGTATCACGGATAAATCGTCCCAATGAAATTGCAACACCATTACTATCCGATCTGACACAGTTCTTTGGTAAAACTGATTTGAATGACAATCGTTTGGGAGCACCAAATTTTGCAAACAACGAACAACAGCAAGTCGTGTCAAATACAAGAGAAAATAGTGTGCTGAGTTTCAATGATCTTCTTACTTTGTTGGCTATTTGGCATCTAGCCAATGAGTTTAATAACTACGAAGTTCAATCTGAAAGAAATTCAGTATCACCAAAACCTGTTGTGATGTTGGATGACGGAAAGGAAAACCAATATAAAAGTGCCTAGAAAAAAAATTGTTGTGTTTGAAAATGAAAATGCTTATCGTGATTAGAATTGATAATAAAGAATATGAAATTTGTTGAAAACTAATCAGATTCGTACACTTTCATCTCAATGATGTTTTAATTTGTTTTTTGTTAAAAAGATTGCATGGTGATCACGGCAGCAACTTTCGCGATTGCATGGCTTTATTCATTTGAGTGTTTTTTTATGGTATTATACGTTCGTGGAATTTTGATGACGGCTGACCTAGTCTGATAAAATTTGTTTCTTCCCGAACGCCAATCTGAGGTTGATAAACAGTTTGCATCATGGAAAAAGTGGCTGTCGTATGTAGCTGAGACACAACTAGAGCCCTGCCTTGTTAACTGATAATAATTTGTGGAGTTTTTGTGTTAGGGACGCTTTAAACATCTTTGAAGTATTTACTTGGTATTTTATTTAGAAATCTCAGATTGGTGTCAACTTGGCCGCGGCGCTGGTGTTGCAGCTTATAGTACACGTACATGTAAATTCTGCTTACTTTACCTCCTCGCGGTAGCCAGTGGGTACTAGTCTGACTGACTGCCCGAATGTCAGTGGTCTACATGAGCTTATAGGGGATTTTCAAAGCTGATGAATTCGACTAACAGAACCAACTGATGCAGAAACTACTGAATATATTGCGTTGAATGGTTTTTAGTTTCGACGGCATTCTTAATATTGTGCTGCGAAACCTCCCTTCGGCTTCGGAAGCGGCGGACATCTACACCACGTTGTTTAACAATGCTCTGAATAAATTGTACTATCCAGTGCATTGGAAGACGGCAGTAGTCCATCCTCTCCTTAAAAAAGATCAGGATGGTGCCAATATAGCAAATTCCGATCAATAGGTCTTCTTTCGAGTATCAGCAATGTATTTAAGAAGGTTCTAAATAGAGCCCTTTCTACATGGGCTGAGGACAAAAACATTATTCCAGAAAATCAGTTCGGTTTTAAGGCGGGTCATGATACCATACAAAGTTAAAAATCAGTGTACGAGTGCATGTCTCGTTGACTTGGAGAAGGCATTCAATACCGTTTGGTTAGACGGTTTTTTCTATAAGTTGATCAGGTATGACATGAGTAAACCACTGCTATATATTCTTAATGACATGCTTCATGGTAGAATGTTTGTTTTCAAAAGTGGCAATGCAACTTCTAACAGAACTTTTAATATTGCAGAACTGCAAAGCCCACATCAAGGGGTTATGAATACCTTTATAATGTTTTAAAACTGTGTTTTAGCATTTAGGAAAATAGGAGAGTATTTAAAATGAGAAACCGATGCACATTACTTTTAAATTTTGAATTTTTGTGAATCGTAATGTAGGGGAAAAACAGAGTCAGGTAGAGCATTCTACATGTAGGTGGTGCGGCTAAAATATGATACTCTATACTTCACTGTACGTTCGAAGTTGGGAGAAGATTTGGGTGTTTGAGAGACAGTGTCTGCGTACCTGTCTAGGATTAAACAGAACACCACAGTCGGAGTGCAAAAAATACTATCCCAATGAAGTCCTTTACAACGGGACTCAAATAAACAGGATCGACAACTTCATTATAAAACTGACTCGTGGTCACACTGCAAGAGCGATGACCTCGACCAATGGCCTTATATTCTACCCTAACATTGAATATATGGAGGAAGAACGCTTTAGTGGATTTGTCTCACCGGAGGCTTTCCTCTATTTTGATACAGGATTTTTTTTTTTTTTTTTGATAAAAAGTAGAGTCTTATGCCAACCTGGAGCACTCAGACCTAATTGCTGCCTAGCAGCCTTTCCGTTTTTTGTGGTGCAGTAGATTGAAATAAGGTGGATATATTTTCGTATATAACCTCAAGGAGGCCGTCCAGATGAAACCGGGAGGCTGAAAGAGAAGTAGATGCCCAGAGCGGGATTTGAACCCACGTGTCCGGCCTATCTACTGAACACTATACCGCTGCACCACGGCCGCCCTTTTGATACAGGATAGATTGGCGGTAGATCAGGAGGTAGTCCGTGAAACGACGGCTCCTTTATAACCGAGATGTCACCACCTTAGGCGGAGACGTTGAAGAGCTCCTTCGGTACAGTAGAGAGGTCTCGGATCGCGATCGACAGGACGTTATTAAAACTTCAAAACTATTCTGGTGGTTTTCGAAGCAACAAATTGCAACTGATATTGATAGCGAGTAGCCAATGACTGGCTTACAAAGGTCTAGCGTGTAAGTCTTAGGGTGTATGGATGGGCACAGTGGCAAAAAAAAAAAAATAAAAAATATACAAACAAAAACAAAAAAGCTACTGCGGCTGTTCTAGTTTTAAGAAGTTTTAAGTAGTTTTAAATAAATATCAGAAAACATGATCAAAACAACTAAGTTTTTCCATTTTTCTTAGTTTTAATTCCAGTTATGGCTTGTAATTGTTTGGTTATTGACACTAAATTATCCGACCCTTTAAGTAACATAAGATCTCTAAACGGACTACGTGGAGCCGAAGAATTTACAGAGGGTCTAAATTTCTGTAAAGCAGACATAACTGCCATCCAAGAAGTGCAATGGAATGGGCTGGGTATAAAAAAGATGAAAAACTGCGACATCTATTACGGTGACTGCTGAAGACAAGAAAACAACCCTAGTAACGCCAAAAGGGGAGAAAATTAGTTTTTGACAATTCTTGCTAGTATGTACGTACACACTCTTGAATGCGTTGTGAGCGTTTGACGTTTAAACAACAAAATATTTTTTTTAGTTTCTAGAGGAAAAAATTATCACAAACAATAACCAAACGCACTGATACTCACTAAACACATTTTTTTTTGCATTTGTAATCAAACTGTCAGAGCTTTACGTCATTTATTCAAGATTTCCGTACATTTTGCACGGGTTTGAGATTCACGGCTCGTAAACGAAAACTTTATTCTTCGCTTTGGTCTCCTCACGGCTTCACGAGCAAGTTTACGAGTGAACGAAAATGACAAGTTTGTATGGATTCACGACATGGTTCACAAGTGAGTTCGAGGCTTTAGGTGAACTCAGGAATGAGATTCTAATCCAAAATTTATGAGCCTATAATTACAATCCGCATCATTGCTAAATTCGCCAACATTAATTTTCTATGTAGTCGCGTCAATGAATACATAAAACAGGCAATTTTCGGAAGTCCTCAAGAACATCTCCGATTTTGATGAATTTTTTTTTAATTTTGTTTTTTTATAATCTTTAAAATCAGAAACTTCTTAGAGCGGGGACGGAACTATTTATATTGTTCTGTGATATTTCTGCACAAAAAAATTTCTTCTGTACAATATCCATTAAAAACTTGTAAATATACAGGGTGTCCCGTAATTCGTGTTATATACTTCGGGATGTGATTCTTGGTCATAAGGTCTGTTCCATGTGCAGTGCTCCAGTGCGCACTGGGGAATGTCAAAGCACTGAAATTTTCTGTCAATGCTGGATTTGATTTCACATCGAACATCGAACACTTAAGAGCTAAAACTCACGTAGCACTTGACTTTCAAAAATTAGTTTCCTCCATTTGGCAATAAATATGGTTTTATTTCTTTCATAGATGTGTGAAAAGATATGAAATATCAAAATGAAACCCAAATATTCAGTTTATAACCCAATTGCCAACAAAATATGCTTTGCTTTGCAAATAATCTTTTTGGCGTAAACTGAAAACACTGAAAACCTCAACCCCAGAAAAAACCTGGGGCATGGCAGTGCGCACTGAGTGCTTGCACCTGACGAACATCGAACACAGTGCAAATGCACTGGTTAAAAAAAAAAACGTCACATCGAACGCATCAGTGCGATTTCCGTGCTCACTAAGGCGCCCCAGTGCGCACATCGAACAAACCAATTCTAAGAAAAAAATTGTTCCACAGTAAAGTCCGTTTCTCAGCTTTGACATCACTTTTTGACATTAAAAAAAAAAGCTAACTTTGGTGTACCCTGACCTGTGTTAAATTCGATTTCTATGTCAATACTGATGGTAGAGACCTAATTTTAGACTTAATTTTTTGGAGAAATGATAATCTATAAAACAACGTCTTTCAAAAGTGTATATAATTACTCGCTTAACTGTATTGACATAATGGGAAGAAGGAAGCGTGATGTCATAGATGCTTTTGCGAACATTGATTCACAAGCGGCAAAAATGGGTTTGATGGTTAATGAGGTTAAAACGATATATATATATATATATGTTGTCATCAAACAAGGACATCGAACATCGACGAATTGGACAAAACGTCACAATAGAAACATATAACTTCCAGGTAGTATAAAACTTTGTCTACCTAGGATCTGCTATAGACACGGAAAACATCATCAGTGCGGAGACCAAACGGAGAATTGATCTTGTCAACCGTAGCTTTTTTGCGTTAAGAAGGCAAGTGAGATACAAAAACCTCTCTAGGAAAACCAAGGTAACCATTTATAAGGCCTTGATCATCCCTGTCCTGCGTTACTGTTTGGAAGCATGGAATTTAGTCGTTTCGAAAAAAAATTCTCCGAATGATCTTTGGTCCCTTATGCGAAGACAATGTGTGGAGAAGAAGATACAACAACGAGCTGTATGAGCTGTTCCGGGACATGGGCATAGCCAGAAGAGTACGCATCGCGAGGCTACGATGGTTGGGCCATATAGAGCGGATAGACCAAAACGTTCCTGCTCGACGGGTTTTCGAAAGCATGCATTGCAGGAAAATCGCGGAAGGGAAAGACCTCGTCTTAGGTGGCGCAATCAAGTGGATGAAGACCTTAACCAACTTATAGTGCAAAACTGGAGAGAGCTCGCTCGAAATCGAAATTGTTGGCATAAGATGTTGGTTGAGGCTCAGATTCATCCCGAACTGTTATGCCGATCTAACTAACTAATATTTCCCAAGTTGGTACATATTTGATAACAATTTCAAAGTAAACCCTCAAGAGAAATTCAAGAGAACTTTACTGTTTTGGATAATGAAGTTTTACACTTCTACACAGACGGATGTAGGAAGTGGAATTTTCCCAAAATTGTTGAATTTAAGTCTTTTCCTTCTCCTACTTGACTATTGTAGTTTGTTCCAAGCGGAAATTCTGGAGATAAAAGAAGTCGTGTCCTGGCTCAGAGAAGACGTTGTATACTCCACGGATGTTCTTATCTTCTCAGGCTGCACTCAAAGCCCTTGCCTCTTTCTCAACAAAATCTACTACGATCCAAAGCTGTTGCACGTCTTTAAAGGAGATGTCAGAACAGTTCAACATTTACCTTTCATGTGTGCCGGGCCACATAGACATACTAGGCAACATCATAGCAAAATAACTCGCCAAAGAAGGAACG
Source organism: Melanostoma scalare (assembly GCA_949752695.1). NCBI lineage: Eukaryota > Metazoa > Arthropoda > Insecta > Diptera > Syrphidae > Melanostoma > Melanostoma scalare. The sequence goes on from OX456985.1 coordinate 64,065,515, forward strand.
ATTTCTCATCTTCGACCTGAAAGGGACAACATAGGTATACCTATTGCTACATGTAAAGTGTTCCTAAAGCAAGAAGCTACTGAGAAGATGAGCTCTAGATGAACGCAGAGTAATACGTGCCTTATCACTAAACAAATTTGACCATGTACAAGGAGCTTAATGAATCTAAATCGTCTGCATATTAGCTCCACCATATGCGTCCTTACAGAACACTGCCAAAATACTTGGTGTCTACTTCAACGACATTTGTAGAAGCTGCTTGAAGGAGCATTAGGAGGAAACAGTCCAACATCTCCTTTGTTCATGCCCCAGCGCTCGCTAAAAGGCGGAAAATGTACCTAACTGAATACTTTTTTGACTACACCAGAGATTTAGCTAACAAAGACCCTAAAAGTCTCTCCCTTTTCGTACGAAGTTCTGAATGGTTTGACTATCTCATTATTCCAGATTCGATTGGAGGGAGACTCAACTTTCCAATCCCTTAGATAGGGACCAGAGGGTGATCAACCTTCTTGTTTCAGTAGTTTCACAATGTGCCCTCTGTGGTCTAAGTTTGGCGGTCACCGTATACTGGCAGCCACATCTATCCTAACTTATCAAAATCCATCATATCAATGTGGAAAGCCTTTACCTAAAGAATGTTCCATTCAACGAAGAAATAACCAAGTATTTTGTATTCTTTTTTTCCTTTTTTGGCATTACGATTATCGTAATCCTGGGATTACGATGCTCTCCCACTTATCTGCCCTACGATAGTGAACAGCCCCTGGGATAAACAAATAGGCCCCGATTGCGGTTGTCGATTGACTAATCGATACTCGACTTTAGTCGATTTCGATCGACATCTTTCGTTCATAATTTTCTGGTCGACTGTTGTCGACTGTTGCGTTAGGAAATCATTTTGTGGGAAAATGTAAGTATTTTATTGAACAAATTCATATTTTGATATAATACTCGTATTATATACTCGTATTATATCAAAATATGAGCATTTGTTCAATAAAATACTTACATTTTCCCATAAAATAATTTCCTAACGCAACAGTCGACAACAGCCGACCAGAAAATTATGAACGAAAGATGTCGATCGAAATCGACAAAAGTCGAGTATCGATTAGTCAATCGACAACCGCAATCGGGGCCTAATCTTGATGCCACGGGAGCAAAAAAAGTACACAATCAACTTTTTTCACATTACGACACATTTTGGAAAAACCAACAAAATTCAGAGACAAAACTCGTTTTTCACTGTAACATTACGATGGAGAACACACGTTGCTTCGTCAAGGTCGAAAAAGTTACAACAGAAACAAGATCGGAAATGTTGACTGAAACAATGCACCTAACCTAATCGTTCAAATGTAATTAAGCAGAACCCAATTCAATTTCACTTCGATGTAATGAAATTGCAAAATAAAACTCTAAGATAGAAACGCTGTCGTTCAATTTGTTCGAATTTGTTGGTGTTCCCGTAGATTTGTTTTGTAATATGAAACAAAATTGCCAATGAAATAACAACTTACCGTAACTTGATACCATCCACAACTATTTGCATTCGGTATGAGTTTCCTGAACCCAAATTTTCCCCGTGGTATTGGTGAACCCTTTCTCCTCCTCCATCCGCGATCCATATATGCTGAATCAGCCTGCTTGTAAACATAAAAACTCGAATAAAATTCCATCAATGAAAACAAAATAGCACAAACCCTTGGTCCACCATTGAACTCATTCATATCGTCATCGTCTTCCAACCTTGAACGGATTGCCATTTCGGCCATTCTATTTTTGAGTCCACCTTTGTTTGGTTGCAGACTGGATGGTTTAAAGCTAACCCTACGGGTAGTAGTCCTGGCTTTGTTAACCCTATCATCGTGCTCTGAAGAAAAGAAAAATAAAATAATTTCAGAAAAAACTTTGACTTCATGGATACCATTGAAAACAATGGCGGCCCATGGGCGAACCACTTACCATCAGAGTATGAATTTGAATTGAGTCCACCAAATCTGTTTCCATTACCATTGTAGTTGTTACGCTGTGGTCCACCGCGTTTAGGCATTCTATTGATTGATATTATATTTGAATAAGCTGATTTTTACACGTTTTTTAATTGATTATAAATTTGACTTGTTTTTTTACAACACGCGCAAAAATTGTTTTTTTCAGAAAAGTAAAACGTGAAATGTCAAAAATGTAATAAACAGCGGCTGGTGCAAGCGATGTGCGATGAGATGGATGAGTTATTGCAATAACCGCTGTATGCGTTTGGTAGTCGTTTTGTATTTAAGGTACCTCACCAACTACAAATCTCGTTTTATCTTAGAGGAATAAGGCCTTGGCCAAACCAACGCGGTGAGTGCGTGCGATGCGATTGCTTTAAGTCAAACCTCTATGTAATCTTATGGATGTTTGACTTATTGCATAGGGATTTGACTTAACGCAATCGCATTGCACGCACGCACCGCGTTGGTTTGCGCAAGGCTTAAAGAACAAAAGGGAAAACGCAAATCATACTTTTGCTCTGCAACTCACATTTGCTAACATTTTCGCTTTAGTAACAAGAGATCTATCTGAGATACACGAATTCAGCCGAATATAAAGTTGTCAGTGATATTATTAATACCACTTTATTTTGGGATCTCAAACTGGTTTTGAAATTCGAAAACAAAAGGGTGTTTGAAAAATCAGCTTGAGGACAGATGCCGTTGTCTGTGCGTGTTTTACCCTCTTGTTGTATCTCCTCTGTAAACTAAATTAAAACAACTGAGAGATCGTAAAAAACTGGGGACCATTCCGTAACTTCCACAGACGATCGTCGTTCGTTCGTCTACCGTTTTCACCAAATGTTTTCCAAATTCACAACAAAATACGAAATAGTCCTGCTTCCTTTAATTTTTTTCCATAATCTGATGTTTTTGTTTGACGTTTTCGATTTGTCAAAATTGTTGTGTGTGTGAAAATCAGAGTGCAAATCCGTCTCAAAAAAGGGATTTTTTCGCTTTTAAATGAATTCCATTGTAAAAAAAAATTGACTGCAGTCTACTGCAATCAATTTTTTCGTAGAAAGGAATTCGACATTAATTTTCTGTCGGTTTGTTGTCTCGTCTACCGTTAAAAACGTGTCATCGAAGTTTTTTAACGAAACTTTGTGTCATAGAAAATGGCACTAAAGATGACATTTCAGTCTAATGGTGGATTGGAAAAGGACACAAGATCTAAAATTCATACTTGTCTGATAGAGAGTGAACGCACCATCTGCACTTCCTTAGTTATGGCTGCAAATGAAAAATTATGGGTGCAGATGAACATGTTCATCTGCACCCATAATCCCTCATCCGCAGCCATAATTCAGTTCCGATCTGCGACTCAACGCATCAACACAGCTCATTTGCTGCTACATCAAGTGTACGCAAAGGAGTACGCAAATTTTTCGGTCGATGTGCGACTTGTTCACATATATGCCGGCTTGCGTTAATTCAATAAATTGTTTGTATTTTGTGTTAAGCTCATTGTTTGGCATTGCTTACTACATTAAATAATTGAAAATGTTAAAAATAAAGTGGGCTGCTATTGCTGTTTTGGCATTGGATATGATTGAAAAAGATGAAGAAAAAGTGAAAGTTGCGATGAATTGGGTATGGAACAGTTACGTATGCGTACTGTGTGGACAAAGGACTGGCTTCTGCATCGGAAGGTTTCAGCGCAAAATAGTTATTGGAGCTTCGTGAGAGTGAGCCAGAACTATACCACAGTTTTGTTCGAATGTCAGCCGATCAATAGGATCATTTAGATGACAAGCACGTTGTGATGGTCACACCACCAAATGCTGGCAGTGTATTTTATAACTATAAAGGTATTGCTCGGGTTCAACGCAATGAAGTTTTTCAGATAATTTAACTTTTTTCAACCTCTGATAGGTCAGAAATCACGTATCAAAAGAAAAACTGAAATTCTGGCCAATCAAAGTCCGAGAAAAGTTAGATTAACTGAAAAACTTAATGCGTTGAACGCGCACATTTACTTATTTTCAAAACAGTAAAGTGGAACAAACAAAGAGACACATAGCATTATGCTGATGGGAGTGGCAGACGCTGAATACAAATTATTGTATATAGATGTCGGTTGCAACGGATGACATTCGGATGGTGGAGTTCTTAACCTTTGCAGTTTTGGCCAAGTATTGGTTACAAATCATCAGTTGTGTTTACCAGCACCTCAGCCACTGTCTTAACGAGAGATTAACGTTCAAACAAATCCTGTGCTGATGAATTAAGTTCATCAATTTTCATGACATGGGGGGGTATAACTTTTTTGAAGGGGGTGTGTAAATACAACGTGTTTGCACTATGAGGCTATTGTGGGGGACATCCCCTACCCTCACCTACTTTTCTCCAAGCCGAAAGAACTCCTGTAAAATTGATAAAATTCATCAAATCCATAAAATTTCATGAAATGGGGGATGTAACCTTTTTTAGGGGCGTGGCCGCCACCTGTTTGCACTTGGAGGTTGTTATGGGGGGCACCCCCTACCACCCCCGACGTTACATTAGGTTTGTTCGTTGAAGCCCTGGGGTTGCCCTAGGGTCGCCACAAAGCGTTTTTTGAGAAACCTAAATTCGCCCTGAATGTCAAATTGAGTGTTTTTTGAGCCATAGGTTTGCCACAGGTTTTCCCCCAACTCGCCCTAGCTTTTTGCTGTGGCGATTTGAGGGCTGTCAAATGGCATGTGTTTTTATTTCAATGGCAGGGATGTGTGGCGATTTGTGGTTTAGCGTTTTTTGAGGACTGGAAAACCCAGGTTTTTTTGACAACTCATGGGGTTGTCAAGAAAACCTGGGTCAACCCTGGGGAAAGTTCAACGAACAGACCTATTATCTCATTATCTACACCTTTACCCTCCTTTTTTACGGGGTGTCACCTACAGGTGACAGGCAAAGATGGTATGATGGAAAACAATTTAAAACCAACCCTACGGGTGACACCGGGAACTGAAGAGCTAATTATCGTTTGAGCCGTGATAGATGCATCATTGAGAATGTCTTTGGCATAATGTCTGCACGCTTTCGAGTCCTTCGGAAACCAATCCATTATTTTGGATGCTAAAAAAACGACAAAAGTGACGCTTGCATGTTGTGCGCTTCACAACTACTTTATTTCAACAAACAAATCGAAATACGCACCGAATACATCGTTTGATCAATACGATGGTGAGGGAAATACAGTGAGTCCTAGTCGTCCTACGATCGCGAGACTATGGATCTGAAACTTCCTCCTGGTATATTTCTACACTCATACACACTGACTTACAAGCAACGCCTTCTATTATATGTACATTACAGTGTTGCCGCTTGTGTTTTCGGTTGAACGTTTTCGAATAGGAAATTGGTATTTATGTTGGGTGTACATTACATTATATTAGAATTAAAAAAAAACAAAAACTAGAAAAAATTAGAAGTACTCAAGTTAACAAAACAAAATACCCCACAGATCCACTATTACTTAATTACATATTCTATACAGGAACAAAAACACGAAAACAGTAAATTTTTGGCCATGAAGGCCATTAAAAAGATTGAAATTAAATTTCAATCAGCTCCTCCTCCTTTTCTTCGGTCGAAACACAAGCTTTACAATCAGTTGAAAGTTCAATCGAGGAACTCGTTATTTCCTCTTAATTATTTATTAGCCGTGTTTTATTGGGAATTTCTGTATTCACTTCACTTACGAGTCTCAATAAAACACTTTTTTGGCTATATTCACTCACCAAGTTCACTTTCCCATAAACGCCATTTAACAACCATCCCTTTTGTTCACTTCGGCAAGTGAGTTTTTTTTTGTCCACTTACGCTATTCACTTTAGAGTTGTTGTTTTTCCATGAGAGATGTTTTGCGATGTTTTGCTGAAGTGAATATACATAAATTCCCAATAAAACACGGCCATTATCAACGATGATCGGTTCCAAAACTTCTAGGTATGTATATCGACTTCATCTTCAGAATTCTCGAGAAACGAACTAATTGAACCGATGACAAACGTGAATCGGTGCCGTGACTAAAGGCCAAGTGACATAAGACCAAATTTGAATGTCATCTCGTCGAATGTCACTTTGCGAAAGCGACACAAGGTCAAATTTCAGGAGGGTGCATTATGTCGCTTTCGCGAAGCGTCTTAAAGCCAATTTGACTTTAGGTCACTCAGAACTGAACTTCAAACAAATCACGAAAAATGGTTAAATATTCAAGTGTATATTTGTTTGTTTGTCTGCAAATCGGACAGAGAATTGGATTATTGTTTTTCGTACATAAAAGTTGACCTTGACCTTTCGCGAGGAATTGGCAAGTCCTCCGTTAGTATTCATTGCCATGAAAAGCGCTTTCTCGATTAGCCGTTCGGAACCGGCAGAAAATTGTAGGTCCCCTCCATATTCCCTCACAAGGGATGGTTGTGAGAAATGCGCTAGGCCCAGGGGCTCCTCGCTCTGTTGTGCCACCCTATTTATTTTTTTATTTACATAAAAGTTGACAGCAAAAGAATGAGACCGCAGTCCTCTGTCACGAAATGTATTTCTGATTAAATACACGTGATGCATTCATTTTTTGATAAAGGAAGATACAATTATTATAATTTATTAAAAATGTGAATGCATAAACATACAGAATATTTTTAAACATCATTGATATAAAGAGATATGCTATCAATTAGTTTAATTTAAAGATATAAGTTAAAAAGGTTTTACAAAACATTCGCCGGGAATTTTTTTTAAATACTTTTTCAGTTTTGTAATCAAATCTTCAGGTTTTGAGCTTAAGATAATGTATAAGTAAGAAATTTGCTCGAGAAAATCATTCCATTAAGTAAGGTTTAGCTCCATGCCTCCATGACAAAACCTCCGAAAACGGACTGAGGCTAATCGATTTTGCTGCGGGGCTGAATCTTGTTGTAAGTAGTACGCGCTTCCCGCATCTCAAAATTCATAAAGGTACATGGCGATCCCCAGATCAATTAACCGTCAACCAAATTGACCATGTTGCGATCGACGCAAGGCACTCTTCCAGTGTGCTAGATGTCCGAACTTTCCGAGGGGCCAACTTTGACTCGGACTACTACCTTGTTGTAGCCAAGGTACGAATGAGGATATCTTGTTCACGACCAGCGCGAACTAACGCTGTGAAGAGATATGACGTCGGAAAGCTACAATCGCAAGAGATTGCCAATGCCTTTTCCAATCGAGTGTCCCTTCAATTATCCTTGAATCCCATGCCGCCAGCATTAAACATTGAAGACCAGTGGCAGCAGTGCCAAGAAGCCATCAGAACCGCTGCCTCTGAGGTTCTGGGTTTCACCCGGCCACCAAAACGAAACCCATGGTTCGATGAAGAATGCAGGCAGGCAAATGCAGCCAAACAAAGAGCACGACAAATGCTTATGCAAACACGAACAAGGGCTGCTTACGTTCAGTATAACGAGATTTACAAGGAGAGAAGAAGGGAAGAACACCGACTTCTCAAAAAGAAAAAGAAGCAGCATGAGAAGCGCTCATTTGAGGAAATAGAGAGGTGCCATGACAGGAACGAGATTCGGAAGTTTTACCAAAAGGTAAAAAGATCCTGCCAGGGTGGCAAGCCCCGAACTCAAGCCTGTAAAACCAGCAGGGAAACATAGTTATAGAGTCACAGTCGCTACTGAGGATCTGGAAAGATCATTTCTGCAGACTGCTTAACGGCGATGAAGACACAAATTCCGCTGTCAGGCAGATTGCCCCATTCAGCTTGGACGATGATCAAGAATGCCGTCCTCCCGACCTAGAAGAGGTTAAGCTTGCCATATGCAAACTTAAATCAAATAAGACTGCAGGTGCAGATGGCCTTGATGCCGAACTTTTCAAGGCAGCTGGAGATCAGTTGGAAAGGAGCATGCACCAGCTGATCTGCATGATATGGTCGAAAGAAAGCATGCCCGATGAATGGAACCTCAGTATCGTATGCCCGATCCTAAAGAAGGGAGACACTCACAATTGCGCCAATTACAGAGGGATAAGCCTCCTTAACGTCGCTTATAAGATCTTGTCTGCTGTAATATGTGAACGTCTGAAACCCCACGTCAACAACTTGATAGGTCCTTATCAATGTGGTTTTAGACCAGAGAAGTCCACAATAGACCAAATTTTCACATTACGGCAGATCTTGGAAAAAACCCGAGAACATAATATCGATATTCACCACCTCTTTATCGATTTCAAGGCCGCGTATGACAGTATTTACAGAGACGAGCTGTACAGAGCCATGTCTGGTTTCGGCATCCCTGCAAAACTCGTACGACTATGCAGGATGACTTCGGAGAATTCACGCTGCTCCGTCAAGGTCGGAAAAGAGCTCACCGAGACCTTTGATGTCGAAAAAGGCTTTAGGCAAGGCGACAAACTGTCATGCGATTTCTTCAACATCATACTTGAACAGATTGTAAGAAACTCAAACGTCAACACCAGAGGAACAATCTTTCAAAAGTCTGTACAATTACTCGCCTATGCAGACGATATTGACGTAATGGGAAGAAAAAAGCGTGATGTCATAGGTGCTTTTGCGAGTATTGAAACAGAAGCGGCAAAAATGGGTTTGATGGTTAATGAGGGCAAAACGAAGTATATGCTGTCATCAAACAAGGACACAGAACATCGACGAATTGGACAAAACGTCACAATAGACAGACATAACTTCGAGGTAGTACAGGACTTCGTCTACCTAGGATCCGCTGTAGACACGGACAACAACATCAGTGCGGAGATCAAACGGAGAATAACTCTTGCCAACCGTTGCTTCTTTGGGTTAAGAAGGCAATTGAGAAACAAAACCCTCTCTAGAAAAACCAAGGTGACCTTGTATAAGACCTTAATCATCCCAGTCCTGCTGTACGGCGCGGAAGCATGGACCTTATCGATAGCGGATGAGGAAACTCTTGGTCGTTTCGAAAGAAAAATTCTCCGAATGATCTTTGGTCCCGTATGCGAAGACAATGTGTGGAGAAGAAGATACAACAACGAGCTGTATGAGCTGTACCGCGACATGGGCATAGCCAGAAGAGTACGCATCGCGAGGCTACGATGGTTGGGCCATGTAGAGCGGATGGACCCAAACGCTCCGGCTCGTCGGATGTTCGAAAGCACATTGCAGGGAAATCGCGGAAGGGGAAGACCTCGTCTTAGGTGGCGCAATCAAGTGGATGAAGACCTCAACCGACTTGGAGTGCGAAACTGGAGAGAGCTCGCCCGAGATCGAAATCGTTATAGAAGGATGTTGGTTGAGGCACAGGTTCACCCCGAACTGTAATGCCCACCTAAGTAAGTAAGTAAGTAAGTAAGGTTTAGCTTCTGGAAAATTCTCTTGAGAAAACAGTTCGATCAACGCTCCAGTAGGTCATCACAACACAACATCTTTACAACATGTTTAATGAGCTTCGGCGAACGAATCCCCTGATCATTTTTCTTTGAGCCTCTCTTTTGAAAATAGTTGTCTCTTTGTTAAAGTTGTTTTTTCGTATTTCTCAAAAAGTTTGGTTACCATCAGAAAGAAGCTGGAGCAGAAATTTCTTCCAGTTTCTGCGATACATATTCTCCATGCTCTTGGCTTAGAGTTGAACGCACTTCTTCTAGGTTTTTTTTCTTGCAGATTCGGTATCCCTTTCGAGGCAATCCTTTCATTTTTGTTGTTAGAGTTGCATTTTTAACATGCGTTTTGTACTTATTCATCACTCGCTTAAGTTCATCATTGAACCAATATGTTTCTTTGGCTTGTTAGTAGTATCTAATTTTATTAATACAATGAGACCATATGACTTCCACATAACCATACTTAGGATACCTTCACCACGAAAGTTCCTGGTACCGTATTCCATTCCTCCACCAAAATCCTCACAACACTCGTTTTAAATTCCAACATGTGAATCTGTACCAACAATTGAAAACTCAACTGATTTAGGCTATCCTTAAGAAGATTGCGAAAATCAAGCTAAAATGCATGTTTTGTCACCTATTCACATCCAAATTAATAAACATTCGACACCTTTCCTAGCATTGACAATTTAAGAGACATCAAACGGTCTCTAGACTTTGAAATGATCAACACAACACGCTGCGAAGTAGTTCTTCAGTATCTAAAAATGATACCGATTCCGTTTTAACTTTTAACTTTAACCAATGACTATTCGATGACTATTCGTTCAATAGGAGATTTATTAACTACCAGAATATATTTAGATTCAAACTTCGTCTGCATTTTTCAGTCCGTTGGCCACACCGGTTGTGACCCAACATTTGTAAACACTCATTTTCTCACCCGCTGGCCATTCCAAACACAAATAACTCGCAGTTACGATGTCATATTTAACATCGGGACACTACTAAAAGCTAAAACGATGGTTGGGTTTGATTCACGATCGTGGAGGCCGGCAGCGGCATTGCGGACACTTAAACGTCTCTGTAGTCTCTGTACTTGTTTTGCATTTGCCTGGTGTGTCGTCATTTTACCATGACGTCGCTATAATGTGTTCGTCTTTTTGGTTTGCTTGGCTAAGGAGAGAAACCAGTGCCAGACCCAGTTCGCCAGCAGCACTAAAATGATCTCAGTAACTCGGCGCCTCAGATACTTTTTGCAAACAAACCGAAATGCCAGTCCATTCTATTCACTGATTCGCGCGGTACCTACTTGGTGCGGCTGTTAATGTCAAAAAGAACATTTCGACAGGTTCTACTAGATTCGCTTTGCCTTTTAATTTTTTGTTTTTATATTTTTAGCGTGACGTCTTTCGATCGCGGCTTCAAAATCAAACGTTTGCGTGTTAAAGGTCATACACTGATCTCGTTTGCTGGGTGCTCATTAGATTACGGTTAACCGGATCTCGTATCGGCCGCGGCGTCGGGCTCGGACGTTCGTTTTTTCGGAACGCTGGCGTGTACAGCTCTCAAAAAATGATCACCACCTGTTGGATGGTATTATCATTGCGTTGTTGGCGGGAGAAATAATTGCAAAGTGAGACCGCGATCACTCTTATCATGCAGTGCGAATGTCAATGAAGTGCTAATTCAATCGCAACATGTTTGAATATTTATTTATGTCGTCTAAAATAAGAAAATTTTAAAGTATGCACGTGAGCTTTGAAGCAAAAAATAAAAAGGAAATCTAACAAAGAATATGCTCAGGCTCACATACTAAGCTCTGTGTGTTTGACTTTGTCAAAAAGGTTTTATAAAAGTTGCCTCCCATTAAAGAGCAGTGACTATGTAGTGAATATCGTGTTTGTTCAACTTTTGCGAGTGCGAATGTGTGTCAGTAGGTCGTTGCTTTACTTTATGTGCATGAAAAGAAAAAAAGAAAATGTGAGAAAAATATAACGTCATCGTTGTCGGTTTTAGACTTTCAATTTCACTCATTGGATTTAAGTAAAAAAATATCTAGTTCAACAGGTGAGTTCTTGAGATGGTGTTGCTTTATTTATGTCGGAATAGACGGTTGGTTTGGGATAGGTCATACTTCGTTGACTTGCCTTCATCGTCTGCTATTTGTTATGACTTTAACCTAAAATAGTCACCGATGAATTGGTTTGTGGGAGCGTTACCAGAAATTGCTTATTTGTGTAGCTTACCAATGTAAACTCCCACCACAAATTTTACTGCTCATTCTTTTTCCAAATTATTTTGAAAGTTTGCAAATTGCCTGCCATTTTATGGTTCCAACGAAAAAACAGCAGGCAACTTACACCATATTCTTGATGAGTCTTATAGTTGTTGACCGTTTTAGAGTATCTGGCTATGAGTTTGCCTTGGAACGATCACTTACAGTAGCCGCGTTTTATTATTGATCTGATCCGGATCAGATCATGGGTTTATTAGCGTTACAACAACAAAGCGAAATCCTGCTTTTTAGTTGGATCTATTTTTGTGATCTAAAAATTAGTTCTTCTATTTCACACAAGAGGAAACTTTCCATTGAAACGTTGGTATCATTTCCAATATTTCCAATAACAACAGTATTGCCACATGAACATTTTTATCTGTGTGAAATGAAATACTTTTTAGATAGATACCGAGAAACTTCACATTTATTCTTTTTTGTATAATACATGACATAATGAAAAAGTTTTACAAAACAAAACATATATTCGTGAAATTAATAAGAATTGGTGCAAAAAAATATATATTTGACAAAGTGGATGAATATCATTTTTCCCTAAAAAAAAAACATAAAATTAACCATTGAAAAAAAAGATCGTAGGGCAACTCTGCAACTCTTTTGAAATGTCAGTTGAGAGAGCGAGTCTCTCACAGCTTCCAACTGGAAATATGATGATCTAAAGCTGTTTTATTATCAAGTTCTGATCCGGATTGGATCATTGTGATAATAAAACGCGGCTAGTGTAGATTTAGAAAGTGATGCCTGATTAAGCCTAACTGAACGGTGATTTAGGGATCTAAAGAGCAGAATAAGGCGTTGATTAGATATGGACTCCTTTATATAATATTTTTTTTTTTATTATTAAAACGTCAATCCTTGCATATTGCCATCACTTTGGCAACAATATACCAGGTACCAGGAGATGTCAGTACGGTGACATCTAGATTTGTAAACTCTGTATCCTTGTTATTTCAAATAGGTCGCATAATGAAATATGAGAATACACGAAATGAAACGGTTCAGCGTTTTAATACAATTGTTATAGTCGCGACAAAAAAAAAGCTGCTAAAAACGTTCCTGTAGCTGCCACAACTACAAAATCGCTATAGTTTGGAAGAGCTTTAAAGGGTTTTGGTGGGCTTAATATATAAAAGGCTTCAGATCTTATACGCGACGTTAAAAAGGCTTATTCCTCTCAGGGTCACCCTTACATACTAAGGTTCCATTCATCGGTCAAGCTCTCTTCTGCCCACGTCACGCAGATCAGCTGGTGCATGCTACTGTCTAACTGATCTCCAGCTGCCTTGAAGAGCTCAGCGTAAAGGCCATCTGCACCTGCAGTCTTATTAGATTTAAGTTTGCCTTTGGCAATCTTAACTTTTCTAGATGGTGAGACGGCATTCTTGTTCATCGTCCAAGTTGAATGAGGCATACTGCCTGACAGCGAAACTAGTGCCTTCATCGCCGTTAATCAGTCTGCAGAAGTGGTCTTTCCAGATCCTCAGTAGTGACATCGACTCTATTACTATGTTTCCCTGCTGGCTTTTACAGGCTTAAGAACGGGGTTCGTCACCCTGGCAAGGTCTTATTGCCTTTTGGTAAGACATCTGAATCTCGTTCCTGTCATGGGACCTCTCAATTTCCTCAAACAAGGGCTGCTTCTTTTTCTTTTTGAGAACTCGGTGTTCTTCCCTTCTTTTCTCCTTGCAAATCTCGTTATACTGATCGAAAACAACCCTTGTTCTATTTCGCATCAACATTTCTCGTCTTTTTTGTTTGGCTGCATATTTGCCTGCCTGCGTTTCTCATCGTTTATAGGAGGCCGAGTGAAACCGAGAACCTCAGAAGCAGCGGTTCTGATGGGTTGTTGTCATTGCTGCCATTCGTCTTCAATGCTTAATGCTGGTGGCATTAAATTCAAGGACAGTTGGAGAGACACTCAATTGGAGAAGGTACTGACAATCTCTTGGGATAGTAGATTTCCGACGTCATATCTATTCACAGTTTTGACTCGCCAAGTCGTGAACAGGATTTTTCCATTCGTACCTTGGCTACAACAAGGTAGTGGTCCGTTCAAAGTTGGCCACACGGAAAGTTCGGACGTGTATCAGACTGGAACAGTGTTTTACGTCGATCGCAACATGGTCAATTTGGTTGACGGTTGATTGATGATGTACCTACATGAATTTTGAAATGAGGTAAGCGTGAACTACGAAAAACATTTAGATTTAGGTTCGCATGCAAATCGATTGGCCTTAGCCCGTTATTGGAGCATTGTCACGCAGGCTATGCTTACCGATAGTATTTTCGAAGATGTCCTCCTTCCCTATTTTTACGTTAAAATCACCAAGAACGATTTTTACGTCATGCCTAGGGCATTGCTCATAGTTTTTTAAGAGGAGCTCGTAGAAACAACCTGTGGAATTCTCGTCTTTCTCTTCTGTGGGGGCATGGGTTCATATAAGGCTAATGTTCGAGAACATAGCCCTGGTGCGGATGGTCATTATGTGCTCATTAGTTGGATGTGTACTGAAAACCTTATCTCTGATTCTACCTCTAACTACAAATGTGCACCCAAATAAGCCCTGTTTTCGTGGTTGTATAGCAGTCGCCATAGTAAGAGATGTTCCTTATGCCCTGCACATTCCATCACACTTCGTAATTCGTAAGGATCTTACGTTCCACGTGCAAATCCGAAGATCTTTGTCTTTTTTTCGTTTGCCTGGATCGTCAACGTTGGAATCACAAATGTTACCCGAGGCTGTTGGTTGCTTCGGAACCGTTTAGTTATTACGTGATTGGGTTGTTAACCCCACGCACAACCCCCATCCTGCAGAGTCAGTTCCGTTTTGGATCCTTTTGGACATAAAGCGTCGCATAATCCGGTTTCCCTACCCTGCTTCAGGGGTTTGAAAGTTGCCGTCAGAAGCTCATCCCCCACCATCTCTATTTCAGTACCGTGTCCTAGTTTTGAAAGACCCTGAAATATCTTTAAACCAAATATGTCGAAGTAGCTTATTCAGGCCTTCTGCTGTTTTGACTGCTGCCGTTATTTTTTATCGTCGAAAGCATAGCTGTTTTTAACAGATATACTTACTTACTTGAGCTGAGCAAGCTCTACCCGTCAATCTAAATCTAAATCTACTTACTTACTTACTTAAGGTGGCACTACAGTTCGGGTCGGACCAGGGCCTCAACCAACATGCTCCTCCAGCCAGCTCGGTTCGTAGCTAACTACCTCGAATTTTGCACTCCAATTTGGTTGCAGTTCCACACGATGTTCCCTTGGCAAGTTTCGGCTCGGGGCTTATAGTCCGAGGCTGTTGTTTTTACCTTTTGGTAAAACTTCCGAACCTCATTCCTGCTGTGGCACCCTTCTATCTCCTCGATTGCGCGATGAGAAGCGCTCTATCTTTTTCCGTCTGAGAAGCCGGTGTTCGTCTCCCCTCTTCTGCTTGTAGAGCTCGTAAGCAGTTCTAGTCTTTTTGTGCAGCGCCGCTTTGTATGCTTCCTGTTTAGCTGCATGTGCTTGCCGGCATTCGTCGTCAAACCAGGGGTTTCGTTGTGGTGGCCGTGTGAAACCCAGCTCTTCAGAGGCGGGATCTCTGATGGCTGATTGGCACTGCTGCCACTGGTTCTCTATACTTGATGCTGGCGGCATAGGACTTCTTTAGAGGTTGTAAGAGGCTCGATCGGAAAAGGACTTGGCGATCTCTTGCGATTGTAGTCGTCCAACGTCGAATTTTCTCACAGTATTTCCTTGTGTTGGCTTGGATCGGGATATCCGCAGTCGTACCTTGGCTACAACAAGGTAGAGGTGCGAGTCAATGTTGGCCCCTCAGAATGTTCGGACATCCTCTATACTGGAGAAGTGTCGTGCGTCGATCGCAATGTGGTCAATCTGGTTGACGGTAGACTGATAAGGAGATTTTCATGTCCCTTTGTGGATGTTGAGGTGCTGTAACCGCGTACTAGCTACCAGAACGTCTCGCCCCGCAGCAAAATCGATCAGCCTGAATCCGTTATCGGAAGTGTTGTCGTGCAGGCTGTATCTTCCGATTATTCCACCAAAGATATCCTCTCTTCCTAGCATGGCATTAAAATCTCCTAGAACAATCTTAATGTCATAGCTAGGGTACTGCTCATATGTTTTGTCCAGGAGCTCGTAAAATACGTCTTTGGTGTCTTCATCCTTTTCCTCTGTGGAGGCATGTGCGCAAATGAGGCTTATGTTGACGAATTAAGCCTTGATGCGGATTGTTGCTATGCGCTTGTTCACATAGTTGAAACTCAAGACTTTTTGCCTGAGTCTAGTTCCAACAACAAATCCACATCCAAACATTCGCTGCTTTTGTTCCCGGTAGAAATCGCCGTAGTAGATATCGCAGTCTTTTAATTTGCGTCTACCTGGTACATCCCATCGAATTTCTAGGGCTTCCGCTAATTGTTCGGCTGCACGTGGTCTATTAAGGGACCTAACATTCCACGTACAGATCCGAAGTTCGTTGTCCGTTTTTCGTTTGCTTGGTTCGTCATCAGTAAATCCGTTCGTATCCGAGGCTTGTTGGTGTTTAACAACTAAAAATAGCTTTACGTGTCCGGGAAGTCACCCCAACAGCACGACCCCCAACCTGGAGGGCCAGATCCTTGTATAACTCTAAAGATGGAGAGCCGGATAAACCGTTCCTTATAGGCCTGATCTCCAAATATGTTGTAGTAGCCCTATACGGTGTTCACCTGACTGGAACTGTAGACGCCACCGTTGATTCCATCAAGGGAATTCCTCCGCTGCCGTCTAGATGAAAGAAGAGGTGCCTTAGTGGGAACACCTCTCCCCCACTCTCTCGTTTGCTGCCATCAACAACCTTACACTAGGATAACATATATGAAAATAGAAAAAATCAATTTTATGTCTCTGACTTCCACAAGCTTACTTTGGCAAGTCTTACAGCAGCCATTTTAGGTAGCACGAACTTACATTGCTTCGACAAACGATTCTTATAAAGAATCTTGATGAGTCTTATAGTTGAGATTTTCCACCTGGTTGTTTATATAATAAATGTAAAATTAGTAAATTTTTGACAACTAAACCACTATAATTTTTAAAGTTTTCGCTGTTGTTTACCTTAGACATTATGTTTGGGTTTTCGGATAAGCCGCGAAATAAATATAAAGTGAGATTAGTTTCGTACTCACCCGTTTCCCGGTGAACACGCTCAATTCAATTTGAAGCGAAACGCTCGGGGTGAGTACGAAACTAGTCTCACTTTATATTTATTACGCAGCTTGTCCGAAAACCCAAACATAATATCTAATTAAACTACTGCTTATATATTTCCTCAGATGCACAATTCGGAAGCAATGCTTCAATCGTCAGTGAGATTTATAAATAAAACTAGCTGTGCCCGCGACTTCGTCCGCGTGGAATAGTGACTTTCAGCAGCATTTTTAACTTTTTAGGAAATAAAACTTCTGGCGGTATTTCCAAAAAAAAAAACATTCAATCCCTATTTCAACACTTTGTAGCCCTGTTAAAAATACTTTTGAGACCGTAGTTTTTGAATTCCCATTTCCGTTCCCGTGGGAATATAAAGATAGATATACAGCTAATTTAATAAAATCTGTTTAGTAGTTTGAACGGGAGACATACGAAAAAAATACCGACATAGCTACATTCGCATTTTCAATATTAGTAAAGACTCCCGTTCCCGTGGGAATATGGTGACCGTTTTCGTGGGAATATGTGGATAAGTTAAAGTTAATGTTACTCGGGGATAGTGTAGCATTCTAAGGGTGAAAGAATTTTTGAAATCAGTGCTGTAGTGTCAAAGTTCCCGTATACGTTCCTGCTCCCGTGGGAATATAGGGAACCGTAGGAATAAGGGAATGAATTAGTTTTTATGTTACTCGGGGATAGAGTAGCATTCTAACGGTGAAAGAATTTTTGAAATCAGTGCTGTAGTGTCAAAGTTCCCGTAAACGGTCCTGCTCCCGTGGGAATATAGGGAACCGTAGGAATAAGGGAATGAATTAGTTTTTATGTTACTCGGGGATAGTGTAGCATTCTAAGGGTGAAAGAATTTTTAAAATCATAGCTGTAGTGTCAAAGTTCCCGTATACGTTCCCGTTCCCGTGGGAATTTAGGGATAAATTGTAGCCTATGTGTTATTCTGATGTATAAGCTATATTATTGGAAAGTTTAAGTAAAATCCATTCAGTAGTTTTTGCGTGAAAGAGGAACAAACATACATCCACACATACAAACTTTCACGTTTATAATATTAGTAGGATTAAATTATTTGTCAAAAATTCAATAAAAACAAAAATTTTTCTAAACCAAATTACAATTGAGTTGAGTTGAATGTATGTATTTTAATATTGGAACCTTAATTGGTCCTTCATTACTATTAATTAAATCATTTTTGCTTTTAAACTTGTAAAAGGATTTAAAAGCATCTAATTCATTATTATTATTTACATTTCTATTTAATTTTAAATTTTGTAAACTAAAACTATGACTATTTTCTAGCATGTTCTGCAACACTTGACTTTTCTTGTTCATTTAATATGTGCAAAATGCTCTTCAAATCTTTTTAAAATAGGTCTTCTGGTCAGTCCTATATATTTTATTCTACAATCATTACAGCCGATAGAATGAATTTCTGAATTTTTAAGTTGTTCAATTTTATCTTTAGATCCTGCAATCAGATTTTTTATTTTTATTTCGCTGCACTCGCTCACATGGATATTATTGTTAAGCTTACTGCTTCTAAGTGGTAACATTGCTTGACAAATCGGTTTACCTTGTTGGTAAGATTATTTTTAGCAACCTTTCATTTTTCATCTCAAGTATCTTAAGCACATAGTCCAGATGCATGTTTAAGGTGTCGAGATATAAGGGAGGTACCCCAGTCTCCAAATGTACCATGTAATTGGGTGTGCTGTTAGATAAGATAAATAATCTTTTCAGAAAGTCACGAAGAAATTGTTCATTCGTTTCAATACTGCTATTTGGGGCCCCAGTGTGGGGATAACACTGGGGCTCCAAAAAGCAGTATTGACATAGCAGTTGCCGTAAATATTTTTTGCTTTGTACTGTGTAAAATGTTTTTGTTATCAATACATTTATTCCACACCGAAGAAGCCGGCCATACTAATTAGGCTTAAGGATTATTTTTCAAAAAAAAAAAAAAAATTAATATGCAAAGAAATAAAGGAGTCATTACAACTAACTAACTAACTAGAAGACTTTATTTTTAAAACTTCTCAGTTGACAGGCCTTACAGAGGCCTTATTAAACAAGACTATCTCATCTCTCTCTACAACTTGCGAAATCAGTCTTTGAATTGGTTTTTTTTATAATGCCGCCTATGTAAACTTTAACCGCCGTATTAATAAACGCGGAATAACTGGGAAATACTTATTCCACGGATTAAGTTACCATTATACCATTTTCCATTTAATTAAAGCCACCATTATACCATTTTCCACTTAATCCATGGAATAAGGCTTAGCCCAGCTATTCCGCGTTTATTAATACGGCGGTAAAAGTCTAAAAAAAATCCATTGTCAATCATTCCAACTTTCTTTTCTTTAGCCTTTACTAATTTGTTTATCTCTACCATGCCAATTCAGTTTTCATAATGAAAGCAAACTATAGTCTATTGCTTTCCTTAAGACTTTTCTTCAGTCTTCACATCCCTAAAGAGCTATTTTCTTATTTATGGATTTATTTTCGTCTTATCGAAGTCGTTACCGAAATCTTAACGAAACTTAATGCAAATCGTTGTTGTGTTTCGTTTGAAGCCCTCCGGTCACTACTGAAAGTAGATCTCATTTGAATGTGATTTAAATATGTCGTTATCACGCTTTCGATCTTTTCATTCTTTTCTATGAACTAATCATATTTCAAATAGGTAATTAATAAGCAATAAATTCTTAACAAAAAAAGAATACCGGTATCAATCTAGATTCTATACGAGTATGCCTGCGTTGTTTTGTTGAATAGTCATAAAAATAATAATTCATCAAATAATATACGGTAGATGTTATGCTAATCTCACTGACAAAAAAGTCAACCGCAGGCTTTGACTGTTCGCAGATTGTTTTGATATGAAAATTGAATCCCATTGGCGATATAGAACTCAAGTTATGAATTTCGCATGGCGTCATAATAGTCACTGTTAAGGAGTTGTGTGTATTCACATTGCACATACTAACGCCATTTTTGACGTTTTTGATGTCTATTATAGTTGGCCTTAAAGATTTTTTTTAATGAAATTAAATTATACTGAATCGCTTCACTCACCTCGCTTACGTCAAGTGTTCCTTTTGTATTGTACGTCGCATATTATATCTCATGTATAAACCAAATGAAAGTATACGATCTAGAAAAGCGATAGTCGAAAATCCTTTTTTAATTAATACAAATTTAGGGAATAGAGTTGTTACTCGTGGTTAGATATTTAAAGTTCCCAATAAGATCCAAAATGCTTACCGCGAAGTCCTTCGATATTAAATACTGACTTGAAAACTGATTCTCCCATTCGGACTAGACTGAAATTATAAGCTGTCTTCATTCCTTACAAACATTGTTGAGAAACGTTCTGTTCCTTGGCTTAGCCCGAAACGTGTAGATCCCAAAATTGTACTTATGCAGGGCGTACCGTACTTCATGCGCCATACTTTGAGATGTGATTCTTGGTCATATTGTAAGAAAAAATTGTTCTACAGTGAAGTTCGCTTTTCAACTTTGACATAATTTTTAAAAAGGACAAACTTTGGTGTAGCGTGACCCATGTTATGATGGTAGATATCTCGTTTTGAACTTTATTTTTTAGTAGAAATACTAATCTTTAAAAACTGTATTTTCATTGAGCTGATTTGGTCTTAGGGTTGCCAGATTCTCAAATTTAAATGGTGTTCAAATTTTCTTCCCCAAGCGAAACTCCGACTCCGGGGTAGTTTTGTCTCAAAAATTGCCTAATGAACATAAAGTATTTTTTAAATATATGATGAATAAATAATAATAATAAAAAAACCAACTCATAAATAAGTGCACCCAAACATGTTATGATAATTAGAAAAATCTTAAACAGGTCAAAAATCTAATTTTGGGTTTGGAAATTTAAGAAGAGCATAACCAAGACACCAGGAACTTTATCCAAACAGAGACTTCTTTCTCGAAATGTATTTGGAAATTCCTTTCGAAGGCTTTGAGAAACTGGATCAGTAGGTATTACCTGCAAGACCTATCGCGGGAGCTGCAACGGTAAGAAGAGTTTCAGTCGATGAAGGAATTCTGTCAGCTGTTGAAATCGATCATTCAATCAGTATAAGTCGCATGGCTTTACACTTCAATGTTTCCGAACAAGGAATTTCCAGAAAACTTCATGGCGAAAATATGAATTCTATGCAAGAAGGGCTTCCGAATGATTTTAAAATAAGACTAGAATTTTGTAACAAGTTGCTAGAGAGAAGATTGGAGCTTGGATGACAATCAGTTTATAAAGAGAATTCTTTGGACATATGAATCTCAATTCACAAGAGATGTTGTCGATTTTGATAGGTCCTTATCAATGTAGTTTTAGACCAGAAAAGTCCACAATAGACCAAATTTTCACATTACGGCAGATCTTGGAAAAAACCCGGCAATATAATATCGATATATACACCATTTTTTTTTATCGAATTCAAGGCCGCGTATGACAGTATTTACAGAGACGAGCTGTAAAGAGCCATGATTGGTTTCGGCATTCCTGCAAAGCTCATACGACTATGCAGGATGACTTTGAATAATCTACGCTGCTGCGCCAAGGTCGATAATATATTAACCGAGAACACTGATGTCGAAAAAAGCTTTAGTGAAGGCGACAAACTGTCATGCGATTTCTTTAACATCATACTTAAAAAAATTGTGCAAAACTCAAACGTCCAACACCAGAGGAATAATCTTTCAAAAGTCGCCTACGCAGACGATATTGACGTAATGGGAAGATAAAAGGGTGATGTCATAGTAGGTGCTTTTGCGAGCATTGAGACAGAAGTGGCAAAAATGGGTTTGATCGTTAATGAGGGCAAAACGAAGTATATGCTGTCTTGAAACAAAGACACCGAACATCGACGAATTGGACAAAACGTCACAATAGACAGACATAACTTCGAGGTAGTACAACACTTCGTCTACCTAGAATCAGTGCGGAGATCAAACGGAAAATTGCTCTTGCCAACCGTTGCCTCTTTGGGTTAAGAAGGAAGTTAAGAAACAAAACCTTGTCTAGAAAAACCAAGCTAACCCTTTACAAGACCTTAATCATGCCAGTCCTGCTTTACGGCGCGGAAGCGTGGATCTTATCGAAAGCGGATGAATGATCTTTGGCATCTTATGCGAAAACAATCTGTGGAGAATTAGATACAACAACGAGCTGTTTGAGCTTTACTGCGACGTTGGTATAGGTAGAAGAGTACGAATCGCGAGACTACGATGCAGAGCCGATCGATGGATATCAACGCTCCGGTTCGACGGGTTTTCGAAAGTATATTGCAGAGAAATCGCGGAAGCGAAAGACCTCGTTTTAGGTGGCGCAATCAAGTGGAGGAAGACCTCAACCGACTCAGAGTGCAAAAACGAAGAGAGCTTCCCAGAAATCGAAATTGTTGGCGAAAGATGTTGGTTGAGGCTCAGGTTCAACCCGAACTGTAATGCCCACCTAAAACACGTTGGTCGATGGATATCCAGAACTGGACCAACTCACTGGTATGCACGATCTCCCGATCTTACTGTACTGATTTGTTTTTTGTTTGGTTACGAATGAAAGAAATCATTAACTCATATGAAATAACCACCTTAAATCATTAAGAACAACGTATTTCCGAAGGATCACAAGAAATAAAGACAAGAGTTATCGAGAGCAAACGTTGCAAATGAAATCCAAAAACGGGCTCTACTATGCATTGAACACATACATTGAGCAATTTTTGGAAAAAAAAAATCAGAGTCAAAATTTTAAAGATCTGGCAACCCTTAGACCAAATCAGCTCAATTTAAATACAGTTCTTAAAGATTATTATTTCTACTACAAATAAAGCCCAAAATGAAGTCTCTGAAATTAGTACTGACAGAGGAACCGATCGTAAGAGTGGTCAAGGCTCATCAAAGACCAATTTTTTAAATCGTCAAAAAGTGATGTCAAAGTTGACAAGCGGACTTTACAGTAGAACAATTTTTTTCATCCCAAAGTATGACACACAACGGACTATCCATCAATTCTACTTTGATGACGCCAATAGCGCATTAAGGGGTTAGGGGTAGTCAGGAGCGTGAAAAAATGCCATTTTTTAACAATTTGTTTTACTAGTTATTGAGTTTATTTCACATAAGTAAAAGCATAGTATCATTTCATCAAACTTTAACATTACTTCACTAAATTTTCAAAAAAAGAAAGAATTAATTATTTTACAAGTTATGGCGGTCTAAGTTGAACAGGTTTTTATAAAGGACCCTTGCAGTGACCACTGTAACTCAAAAACCACTCAATAGATTTGAATGAA
Source organism: Melanostoma scalare (assembly GCA_949752695.1). Classification (NCBI taxonomy): domain Eukaryota; kingdom Metazoa; phylum Arthropoda; class Insecta; order Diptera; family Syrphidae; genus Melanostoma; species Melanostoma scalare. The sequence goes on from OX456985.1 coordinate 64,088,726, forward strand.
ACTTATACAGCTTTTAGAAAACATAAAACAGTAGTACCTGATCGAAGCTTTTTTTTCAAATTTAACAAAATGGCGGCATCAGGAAAACAAATCGAAATTTAAAAAACAAAATCCTTCGATCAGGTACTAGATTTTTATGTTTTCTAGAAGCTGTATAAGTTTTATTCAAATCTATCGAGCGGTTTTTGAGTTACAGCGGTCACCAGTTCTAAAAACAAAGTTTTGAGGAAAACGCATTTAAAGTTTAACAGTCGATTTATGTGCAGTAATGAAAGCTGAAAATAAAGCTGAATAACTCGAAAGATATTTGTCGAAATCACTTCAAACTTTCGGAGAATATTTTTAAGATACTATACTTTAAGAAAATGCGATAAAAAAATCGATACCCCTAAACCCTTAAGGAAAAAGTTAAATTCCTAGAAATAGAAGAACTGATCACTATTTGAACCAGTAGATCATACGGGTATAGCAGCATTTGGAACAATGAATTAAGGTTTATCAAAGAGCAATTTGAGGACCGCCGTTTTATGAGGATAGGTACAATGCTGACCACATGTTATTTTGGCAGAAAAAAGTGCTCATACGCCAGAGTGTTTTGAGTGAAATCGAACAAACTGTAGGTCAAGCGTTACAAGCACTGTAACCTCATGGGAATCACAGTCTTCCCGCTTTTTTTTTTTGTAGGCAAATTGATCCGCATAAATACACAGCCAAGCATTGAGCGGCACGGAGGCAAAGCGTCAAAATCAGAACGAAATTGAAACCTGTTCGGCATCGTTCTGCGGCGTGGCCATGCCCTAAGACATACTAGTGTGAAGCGTTAATTTATGAAGGCATATCGACTAGATTGTCGGCTTTGGACTGTTCCATAAGTCTGAGGCAAGCACTTTGATGGTTTAACCGCATTTGCTTTTCTTCTTCTTTGATTGCAAGCATTTCTGAATGCCTTTTGTTTCTTTCGACAGGGTTTTCTGAATGACAATACCAACTGAGCGATCAGCTGTATTCTACGTTGTGAGTTAAGCCTTGTAGTCCTTGCTTCATTCAGCAACTGTCAAGTTATTCCCACAATTTGTATATTGTCCTACATTGTCAACCATAGGTGAAAGGTGAACGGACAGCCAATGGAATGTTCTCATAATTTTCAAAATGGGAAAACGAACTATTTTCAATAATTTTTTTTTCATATTTTTAAGGTAAGTCTTTTGAAAGAAGAATGAAACAAAGTTAGTTTGAGCTGGAAGATGAAACTGCTTAAACCAGTGAATCGGAAGGCAACTGTTAATCAAACCAAATGTGTCAGCAATGAAAACTCGTTTCTCTTAGATAAAAATGAATTTCATATGTGTCTGCATAATTCGTTTCCTTTCATCTGACTTTACTTTTAAACTGTGGTCAGTTTTTACGGGTAGGTACTTCATCCTTTTGGTAGAAAGCTCCTGGAATTATAGCAAATAAAAACGGCATATGGACGGTTTTCAAACTATCCGTTCATATAAATTTTAACATTCAATTTTTATGCATTTATTTCAATAGTACATTTTAAAGTCACGTTAGTGACTGTCACATCAGAACATAGAAATAAATATCAATAACTGCAGACCTGTAAAGTTGGCAAAATAGAACACAGCTGTCAGTTTTCATGGAATAAACTTCTTCGCCCGAAGCTCGACGAGTTTTACGAAGTCGAAAGTTGAGGTTTTATCGACAAAGTGTTGTGTTATGTTGTGTACAAGTTCAATCCAGCAAAGTAACAGATAAAAAGACAATCAATAATAATTTTCATCTCTAGATATTAAATAAGAGGTCTTTTGACAAAGCTTTCCGACAAGGAGGGGAGCAAATAAACAACAGGTTCCTCGTATGAAAGGTCTCTTTAATGGCATGTAGGAGTTCGACATATTTATAAGTCCAAAGAAAGCTTAAAATGTGTGAGATAGGCTTATATTCACTTGACAGTGAATGAATTGTATCAGTAGTACTCCCGTGATTTTGCTAAAAATTTAAAAATTTTACAATTCATTGTTATTAGTGTCAGGAAAGTATATTGATCGGTTTGACTATGGAATCCGATAACAAGTTTTATTGTGTTCCTGTAGAATAAAGAACTGATTGCAAACTTCAATTTTATTGTTCGAAGTTCCGATTTTTATTGGCGTCACAAGTCACCTTCGGCCGGCAAGTGGATTTGATCAGTCGAAATATTAAATTGATGGATGGGCGTTGTACTATTCGGGTAGGCTCTGACTGGTGTCAACTTGGCGGCGCCCAGATGTTGCAACTTATAGTACACGTCAACTGTGCTTACTATACCTCCACGCGGTATCCACTAGGCCCTGGGATGCTTCGTCTGGATCTGCTAAAGTAGTAAGTGCGAGTGTTGACAAAGGAATGCAGAACAAAAGAATTGTGATCAGCACTATAATGCTCTGCGAACAATGACTGACTGCTCGAATCTATGTGGTCTACGAGAGCTTTTGCGTAAATGTCCCAGCGGATGAATTTGAATGACAGAATCAACTGTGGACTTCAGCAGTCAAAAAAAGCAGAAACCCCTGAAGGAGCTACTCCAACATATTTGGCTTTAAGTTTTTTCAGGGTCTATCAACACTAGGACAAGTTATTGAAGTAGAGATGGTGGCGGATGAGCTCCTGGTGAGCCAACGGCAGCAATCACACCCCTGCAGCAGGGTACTGGCACTGGATATTCCAGCCCTTTATGTCCGAAGGTATCCAAAAGGACCTGGCCCTCCAGGTTGGGGGTTGTGCGTGGTGTTAACTACCCAACCACGTAAAAAAAAATCTGGTTCCGAAACAACCAATAGCCTCGGATAACCATAATGATATCAAAGTTGACGACCCAAGCAAACGAAAAAAGGACAATGACCTCCGGATCTGCACGTGGAACGTAAGATCTCTTAAAGGACTACGTGCATCTGGAGAATAAGCGGACGCCCTGGACTGCTGCAAAGCAGACATAACCGCCATCCAAGAAGTGCGATGGAGTGGACCGGGCATAAAGAAGATGAAAAACTGTGACATCTACTATGGCGACTGCTACAGACAACAGAAACAGCGCTTATTTGGGTGCGGATTTGTCGTTAGAGGAAGACTCGGGGATAATGTGATTAGGCAAAATCCAGTCAATGAGCGTATAATGACCATCCGCATCAGGGCTAAATTCGCCAACATTAGCCTTATATGCGCCCACGCCCCCACAGAAGAGAAAGACGACAATTCCAAAGACTGTTTCTACGAGCTCCTCGAAGAAACGTATGAGCAGTGCCCTAGACACGGCGTGAAAATCGTTCTTGGCGATTTTAACGCAAAGCTAGGGAAGGAGGACATCTTTGGAAACACAATCGGTAAGCATAGCCTCCATGACAAAACCTCCGAAAATGGACTGAGGCTAATCGATTTTGCTGCGGGGCTGAATCTTGTTGTAAGTAGTACGCGCTTCCCGCATCTCAAAATTCATAAAGGTACATGGCGATCCCCAGATCAATTAACCGTCAACCAAATTGACCATGTTGCTTTTGTTGAACTTTCCGAGGGGCCAACTTTGACTCGGACCACTACCTTGTTGTAGCCAAGGTACGAATGAGGATATCTTGCTCACGGCCAGCACGAACTAACGCTGTGAAGAGATATGACGTCGGAAAGCTACAATCGCAAGAGATTGCCAGTGCCTTTTCCAATCGAGTGTCCCTTCAATTATCCTTGAATCCCATGCCGCCAGCATCAAGCATTGAAGACCAGTGGCAGCAATGACAAGAAGCCATCAGAACCGCTGCTTCTGAGGTTCTGGGTTTCACTCGGCCACCAAAACGAAACCCATGGTTTGATGAAGAATGCAGGCAGGCAAATACAGCCAAACAAAAAGCACGTCAAACGCTGATGCAACAACGAACAAGGGCTGCCTACGATCAGTATAACGAGATCTACAAGGAGAAAAGAAGGGAAGAACACCGCAGCAGCATGAGAAGCGCTCGTTTGAGGAAATAGAGAGGTGCCATGACAGGAATGAGATTCGGAAGTTTTACCAAAAGGTAAAAAGATCCTGCCAGGGTGGCAAACCCCGAACTCAAGCATGTAAAGACCAGCTGGGAAACATAGTTATAGAGTCACAGTCGCTACTGAGGATTTGGAAAGATCATTTCTGCAGACTACTTAACGGTGATGAGGACACAAAATCTGCCCCATTCAGCTTGGACGATGATCAAGAATGCCGTCCTCCCGACCTGGAAGAAGTTAAGCTTGCCATTGGCAAACTTAAATCAAATAAGACTGCAGGTGCAGATCGCCTTGATGCCGAACTTTTCAAGGCAGCTGGAGACCGGTTGGAAAGGAGCATGCACCAGCTGATCTGCATGATATGGTCGAAAGAAAGCATGCCCGATGAATGGAACCTCAGTATCGTATGCCCGATCCTAAAGAAGGGAGACCCTCACAATTGCGCCAATTACAGAGGGATAAGCCTCCTTAACGTCGCTTATAAGATCTTGTCTGCTGTAATATGTGAACGTCTGAAACCCCACGTCAACAACTTGATAGGTCCTTATCAATGTGGTTTTAGACCAGAGAAGTCCACAATAGACCAAATTTTCACATTACGGCAGATCTTGGAAAAAACCCGAGAACATAATATCGATATTCACCATCTCTTTATCGATTTCAAGGCCGCGTATGACAGTATTTACAGATACGAGCTGTACAGAGCCATGTCTAGTTTCGGCATCCCTGCAAAACTTGTACGACTATGCAGGATGACTTTGGAGAATTCACGCTGCTCCGTCAAGGTCGGTAAAGAACTCACCGAGACCTTTGATGTCGAAAAAGGTTTTAGGCAAGGCGACAAACTGTCATGCGATTTCTTCAACATCATACTTGAACAGATTGTAAGAAACTCAAACGTCAACACCAGAGGAACAAACTTTCAAAAGTCTGTACAATTACTCGCCTACGCAGACGATATTGACGTAATGGGAAGAAAAAAGCGTGATGTCATAGGTGCTTTTGCGAGTATTGAAACAGAAGCGGCAAAAATGGGTTTGATGGTTAATGAGAGTAAAACGAAGTAGGTATAAGTTGTCATCAAACAAGGACACAGAACATCGACGAATTTGACAAATCGTCACAATAGACAGACATAACTTCGAGGTAGTACAGGACTTCGTCTACCTAGGATCCGCTGTAGACACGGACAACAACATCAGTGCGGAGATCAAACGGAGAATAACTCTTGCCAACCGTTGCTTTTTTGGGTTAAGAAGGCAATTGAGAAACAAAACCCTCTCTAGATAAACCAAGGTGACCTTGTATAAGACCTTGATCATCCCAGTCCTGCTGTACGGCGCGGAAGCATGGACTTTATCGAAAGCGGATGAGGAAACCGTTGGTCGTTTCGAAAGAAAAATTCTTCGAATGATCTTTGGTCCCGTATGCGAAGACAATGTGTGGAGAAGAAGATACAACAACGAGCTGTATGAGCTGTACCGCGACATGGGCATAGCCAGAAGAGTACGCATCGCGAGGCTACGATGGTTGGGCCATGTAGAGCGGATGGACCCAAACGCTCCGGCTCGTCGGGTGTTCGAAAGCACATTGCAGGGAAATCGCGGAGGGGGAAGACCTCGTCTTAGGTGGCGCAATCAAGTGGATGAAGACCTCAACCGACTTGGAGTGCGAAACTGGAGAGAGCTCGCCCGAAATCGAAGTCGTTATAGAAGGATGTTGGTTGAGGCCCAGGTTCACCCCAAACTGTAATGCCCACCTAAGTAAGTAAGTAAGGTCATACTTCAAACTTCCAACGCTTCAACTTATCACACTTAAATTTCGTCAAATCCTTCCATTATGCCTGCCCCGGAATTCGCGAAGCTCGGAGCACTCAAAATAATAAGCTCCATCTTAAATACTGTCTATCTTGTACTGATAATTCCTAAACATGAAACCCACGAAATATTCCATATCCTTAGCTTTCGTTGAGTTTGGCAGTCGAAATTAGGCGTTCGTGGATAGAGTTCAAGCATCAAGGCTCTTCTCACAGACATTTTCTAAAAAAAAATTACAAAGCCCACATTATCCCACTCAACTTAACCTCTTTTTTTTCTCGTTTCTAGTCTCAACTGTGAATCATATTGACACCATCAACGCCAAGCACACAAAACAATGAACAATGGACAGCAAAAACGTGGATCCACCAGCGGCAGCAGCAACCGCAACCCAAAACGTATCATCAAAGCCAAAAGACGAAGAAAATGACCGGAAATCGCTTAAACAGCTAAATTCATGCCCCAGGTAAGAACGAACCTACGCAAACCAAGTTTCACATTGATTAACGTCAATTGACGTGTAATGTAGTATTTCATGGGATACTGTTAATTAACTCTCACCTACAAGCACAAATTAAAAACAAAGCACCTACACCATCCCACACACAAGAATTTATACTCGTATGCCTTGCCTTGCCTTGCCTTGCCTTGCCTTGCTATTGCTAGCTAAGTAGCTACATCTTCTTACGTTTATTTTTATACTTTTGTTTTCCTTTCTGGGCAGGCAATACTCCAGCAGACGTTTATCGCTATCGCACATAGACACTAACACTCTCACTAGCACCAGCACCAATGGCAATAAAAAGATGTCTATTAATGAAACTGATAAGAAAAGCTCGTTGGATTTGAGCAACAGCGATTCAACTGCTGAAATTGTATGCAGCTTGAACAATGAGCTGAATGACCCACAATTGTCAACAACATTTTCACCGCCGGCAGACTTGAATGACAGCGGGAGAGTAATTGATTTCGAAGCAACTCTGCTGAGTAACAATTTAATGTGTGTACTTAATTCATCCGCTGACGTCAGCAGCCAGCAGCCGCTGACAGATTTACTGCCGCCAGAAATGCCAACGTCGACGACGACAACGGCAACGACAGCGACAGCAACAACAGCGACGACGAGGGCGGCATTGGTGCCATTGGGAACCGACTCGTATGAAGGTTGTAAATATTTAGCTATAGACAATGAACACAACCATCGTCGACGTCTCCCTCACCGCCAATGGCTTTCAAAACCACCACAACCAGTGGCTAATCTAATCGGAAAAGCAACAGACGTAAGCAACGCCAATGATGGATCATATTTTCAACCCCAGCTCTCAGCGATTAGAACTTTTGGCAGCGACAAACCGAATGTTTGCAGTGGCAGTTCTTCTGACGTTAACAATGATGATGATAAGCGAAACAAAAAAACCTACACCACAATTAGCACGCAAACGACAACAGTACAACACCAGTCGTTATTTGCATTGCCGCCAGTGAACAATCAAAATAAATGGAGGGGCACTGAAAAGCCGATAGCTAGTTGCCATTCAAGTTTTGAAGCGTCCACATCGTCGTTGACATCGCATATTGCTGTATCGCCTCAGTCACGATCGTTGTGTCTATTAGCAACGGCAGTTGAGCAATCGCCTGCAGTCACACATTCTCTAATTGAAGAACGCAAACTTGATTTACTTAAACGCTCGCAACAGGATACCAGAGCAAGAAGTAGATCACGATCGCCCATCACCGAAGAGATTGAGAATAATTCACTCTGTTTTCCCTCTGTGGACCAGCTAGTCAAAATGTATACCAAAATTCTACAAGACGGCAGCAAGCAGATGGATGTGAGTATGGATGACAAGAGCGCCTTGGCAAAGGATCTTGAGAAAAAGCTTGTTTTGAAGGGAAAAGAAGATCATTTGAAGTCATGCGCTGATAAACACAGGAATAGTCCGCTGTCTGATGAAGGATGTACTCTGGGACAATCGCCATACTCCTCTGACTGCGATGATGACCAGGACAATGATATCGAATCAGTCAAACAATTCAAAAGGAAAAAAGAAAAAGTTGCACGTTCGGCCAGTAAGGATTCAGCTTTGGGCTTGGACGAGGAGCCTATGGAGCCACCACCAAATCTAAATCAAGGTCGTCGTTTGACACTCACTGTCACAGATTTACCATTAAGACCTGCCCTCTTGCCATTAGCTGAACCCATCACACTACCAGACTCACCTACTCCTGATTCACAGAATTCCCAAGGTGCGTTCCTTACCCAACCAGCGACTGTTCCCAGTAGAGTGCTCATCGAAGAACGAGTTGTAGAGATTCCAGAAGAACGTTTTAGTTCGTTTTCCACTTCCCGGCGAGAGTCGGCACAGAGCTGCATTAGTGACTATCAGAGCAGTGAGTGTGGCGGAGTACGATATGTACGCACACCTTCTGTTGTCGTTTCTGACTACTCCGATGACCTCATGTGCGGCATCACCTTGGAAGAGATCGAGTATTTTCGGGCGCAAAGACTACGGCGCCGATCATCTGTAGAGACTTCGAACAACGAGAAAGATGACGCATTGTCCGATGTAAGTGCTGCGTCATCGTGCAGCAACTTGTACTACTGTGGTTCGACAATTAGTGCTCTAGATGGTGCTGAATGCTATCTCAACGGCATTCGCATGCCAATCGATCGCAAGATCTCCGACTGTTCCACTTGTGATGTTAGTGCAGACGAAGATGGCCAGTCATTTGTCATTCCAGAGCAGCCAGAAGATCTCAAGGATTATATCAGCTACTGTTCAGATCAGTTGACAGCACAGCAGAATCATTCTAACAGGAAATCGAAAAAGGTAGGTGTTAACAACACCGACATCGATATCTCCGATGCAAACAGCTCCTTGACTAAACCATAGCTACCCCAAAAAACCAAAAAAAAACAAGTGACAACATTTTCTTATTCTTGAATTAATCTCCAAAAAGTCACTCACCCGGTGTCGAAACATACACTTTGTGTGGTTGTGTGTATCTTGTTAGACTTCTCCCTTAAGTATTTACCTGTTAAGTATTAATAACAATTTTGTATAAATTTTATTTTTAATAGTTCCTAAGTAAAAATGCCAACGGTTCTTTTTCAAGCAAAAAAAGGATCAACAGGTGCTGAGTATTTTTGTGAAAATATATTTTGGCAGCGTGTATTTGTTCGTATTATGATTTTTAAACAAAAAAGAAAACAAATAAACAAATCAATTAGAAAATTTTATCCCACTCTGGCTTATGAATTTTGTTCACTTTGTGTCGTTTGTTTTGACGTCATCCGCTTTTAGGGTCTCATTTGAAAGCGACCGCCAAGCCGATCGACCGAAGACGACCGACGACGGCGATGTTCAATTAGGGTGATTCTTTTAAGTGCGTGTCATATAAAAATCCATTTGCGTCATGGTCCCAGTGAATCTCTCGCAGTCGGATTGATTCCATTGTGTGATTTTCTTGCTTGACTGGATTATTCTTTTGTTGTCTTTCGAGTCAAAATATGACGTGGGATCACTCTGTTTGACGTTGAATAATTAATTTTATAGGTTTATTTACCGCTATGTTCAAGGAAAGTATATGACGAAAGTATAAGAAAGAGGTTGGATAAATATGACGAGCAATGTGTTTTATTTACCGATCTTTGGTTTTTGGATTGGACGATTGGAGAGAATGAGTGACAAATAGAAGATGATTATTTTACACGCCTTACTTCCTGAACATGCTCGTGAAGATGCAACTGAAATGTGGTGTGATGTCTGGGCTAAAAAGCACGACAATCCTTAGGCACTGTCATACATATCTAATTTGAAGCTGTTTTATTGCAAATGGCTGTGATACAAGCAACTTATTCTTCTTCTTTTTTACTACAGTGACTTTTTTGATGCAAGTATTTTGCCGGAAGTTGATTCTTTTAGCTGCTTGGTCACCATGCCTGTCTATCAAGTAGCTTGATTCATTAAATATCAAGTTTCTCGGTCGGTATGATGCTCAGCTGCTAAATCACTCAGGTGCTAATTTCCACAGCCGTTTAGCTGTCGAGACGGTAAGTAGCTTCTTTACTCCGTTACTTTCTCGCTTAGCCACTAAGTCACTCAGTTGATTAGTTGTTTATTTGAAAAACCTCCTAGTCACTCAGAAAGTACTCAACTTATCCAACACTTGTTCGCTAAGTAAACCAGCGATTAAAGCTTCTCAGTTGATAAGTAGCTAATTTGTACAGACTCTGACCTACTGAGTCACTAAGAGACTCACTCATTTAGTAGCTAAGTTGTTTACTCGGTAAGTCGTTCAGATGCGAAGTTGCTCAGCCGCTAGGTTTGTATTTTACTTGGTCGCTGAGCCAGCTGACCGGTATCGGTATGTCACTCAGTTGCTAAGTCGCTCAGTTGCTAGGACACTCCATTGCCGATTCACTCAGTTGCTAAGTCGCTCAGCAACTAAGTTACCAATTCGCTAAGTCACGGATTGTAACTCACTCAGTTGCCGCGCTAGTTGACCGTGTCACTCAGTTGATAAGTCAATCAGTCGATAAGACGCTCAGTTGATAAGTCGCTCAGTTGCTAGGTCACTCAATTGCTAAGTCACTTATTTGCTAGGTTGCTCAGCTACTAAGTTACCAATTGAGTAAGTCGCGGATTCACTTATGTCGCTTTCCATTGGACGAAAAAAACCGTCGAGGGGCGTCCTGGGGCTCTTCTCAATCCGTTACATTAGTACAATTTGCAAAAAGATGGCTTCTCATGATTCTGAGAAATGACAGTCACTTCTCGATTTAAAGTGAGAATCCAACTCAAATGTCGAAAAGAGAATTTCGCTCTAGGATTATTTTTTATGAGTCATATGTGTTTCACTCACACAAGAACACCACGTCAAATTGAACGGAAATGATATTTCAAATGAGTGAAAGTGACATTAGGAGCCAAATTGCCAAGAGACTGAGCGATTGAATGCCACTCATTCTCTCAGTCACTTATGTCGCTTTCCATTGGACGAAAAGAATCGTCCAGGTACGTCTAGGAGCATTCTCAAAAAGATGGCTTCTTGTGATTCTGAGAAGTGACAGCCACTTCTCGATTAGAAGTGAGAATCCGCTCAAGAAGCTCTAATACATAACTCAAATGTCATACAAAGACAATTTGTCAAAACTAAACAGAAATCATTTTAAGTGGTCCATTGATTTTTCAAATGAGTAGTTCCCCGAGTGAAAGCAATGGAAAGCGACATTAGACAATTAGGCAAGTCGTTAGCTTACTAATTGGATAAATACTGATTCGCTCAATCACAAAGTTGCTCAGTAACTATGTTCAATAATTGTTGAGTTGATAGGCCACTCAGCTAAAAATCGTACACTCTCAATCGAAAAGTTACTCATATATAAAGAATCTCATGGCGTTTTCCATTGGTTTCACTCGGGGAAGCACTCATTTTAAAAACCAATGGAACACCTAAAATTGTTTTTGCTCAACTTAACGTGTTGGCTTTGTGTAAGTAAAACACCAATTGCACATAAAAAATATTTCCTGTGGAAAATTTTCTTTTTGACATTTGAGGAACATGTATTAGTGCTTCTTGAGTCGATTCTCACTTCAAATCGACAAGCGGCTGTCACTCCTCAGAATCATGAGAAGCGATCTTTTTGCACCAATGGAACGGTTTGAGAATGCTTCTGGACGCTCCTGGACGGTTCTTTTCGTCCAATGGAAAACGACATCAGTCACTTAGTCATACAGTCGCTCAGTCACACAGACCCAATGAAGCTCAATGCCATCTCATTTCGTGAGGCGATGAGTCCCTGAAATGCTCAGTTGTTCAGCCACTAAGTCGCTCATTGCCAATGAGCCATACTCAACCTTTTCTTTATGAGGGCCACAAACACGTGTTAGCGTGTGTGCCGCGGGCCGTAATCAAAAAAAAAATTAGGTGTTAGTAAAAAATGCTTCTCGTTGTTCTCAACAGCAATGGCAGCAAATAAGGAACGTACTTTTATCATGGTCAAGCCTGATGCGGTCCAGCGTAGACTCGTCGGCAAGATCATCGAGCCTTTCGAACAGAAGAGCTTCAAATCGGTCGCCATGAAATTTATGTGGGCTTCGAAGGAATTGTTAGAGAAGCACTACTCCGACTTAGCTGATCGCCCATTCTTCCCCGGTTTGGTTAATTACATGAGCTCTGGCCCAGTAGTTCCAATGGTGTGGGAAGGTTTGAATGTCGTAAAGACTAGTCACTAGATGTTGGGTGCCACGAACCCAGCTGACTCTCTGCCAGGAACAATTCGTGGAGACTTCTGCATCCAAGTTGGACGCAATATTCTGCATGGTTCCGATGCTGTTGAATCGACAAACAAGGAAATCGCTCTGTGGTTCAATGAGAAGGAATTGGTCTCATGGACTCCAGCAAATGAGAACTAGGTCTACGAATAAGCCTCAAACCTGCTGGTTAGGACACCTCATACTTTGTTTTTATTATTAAAACTGTAATCGTCAAGCATTTTCAACTTTATAACGTCTTAAAAAAAAAATAACGAGAAAATTCATGCCAAAAAATAAAAAAAAACGCAGTACAAAATTTTAATTTTAAAGTTCAATTTTATTTATTATAATGAGTTGAAAGAAAAGTTAGTGTTTGGCGACGATGGTGATGACGACCAACTACCGTTGGTTTTCTTGGACCGAAAAGTAGATGTAAATCGTTCCTGGCGATGACAAGTTAACTTTAACTAGTAAACAAATCCAGAACGATCACGGTTCGATCCAAGGCAGGTGAGCCAACCAAAATGGTCCGGCGGGCCACATGCGGCTCGAGGGCCGCAGGTTGAGTATCACTAGATTCTAGAGGCTAAAGTTTTTCTGGTAAGCTTGGCTGTAAATAATGTGCTCACACCGATACGTCGTCAAGAACGTCATTCTGAGTCATGTCCTACCAGCTGTATTGAATTTTGGGTGGCCAAATTATCAATTACAAAGTCGTACTTAAAAAAAAACGGAAAATTTATTGGGATTATAAGCCTTTTTGGTTATTCTTCTCAATCGCCTACACGCTGGTGTCCCTTAAAAGGTTTCTCTTGCATCCTAAGGTGGTTTTATTACGTTTGCCATTTCTCATGCAATCGACTGTGTTTTGCAATAAAAAAAAAAAGATGGCAGCTGTAATCAATATTGCGAATGCAATCAATTCTATTTGATTAACCTTCAATATTTTAAAGCTACCGTGAAGTAATCGAATTTGATTCATGTAAATTTATCGCAAATGAGGCAACCTTATATTCCATAGACTCGATAGGTTGTCGAACGAAGTGATTGATTTTTCGACTCAGTTCTGAAGGACAGACAGCATTTCTAATCAAAATTTTATCGTGATTAGAATGTTCACGACAACTTTATATGATCTGGAGTCACAAAGAGATATTTTGATACGGTTTTAAATATAACGCGCAACTTTTTCATTACTTGGCTCAAATTAATCAAAGAACAAAGTCGTGCGTCATATCTCATACCTTGCGATATGCGCTTATCTTCTCAATTTCTTCCATCTTATTGCCACAATCGCTGACGCATTTCTTTCAAAAACCACTTTAAGCTGGATTAAAATTAAGATAATTGGCTATTAACATTAATTGCCTTCCTGGGCACTCAAATCAGTAATGAGGCAGCTTAAAACCTCAATGTTGTGCATACAAAATCATTAACTTGACATTGTTAGTCTTTGAAAGTTTGGAGACTTGTATTTGTATGAACACATTCCAAAGCCATCTTGGAAAGCTCCAAAGTTGAAATTATATCAAAAATATTGATTCCTATTCGTTTTACGATGTTGGAAGAGTTAAGGGTGGTCGTGTTTCGACGATTAACCGGAAGTGTAGAATAAATTCCGAGCAGGAAAAAATATTTTTCATTAAGTCTATCGACAAAAATGTCGATTTCTACCAAGCTCTCTCCAATTTTGCTCTCTAAGTCGGTTGAGATCTTCTTTCAACTGATTTCGAAACCTTAGAGGAGGTCTTCCAGTTGCACAAAGTTCCTGAAATGTGCTTTAAGTAGAAGCGTTGATGTCCCGTTGATCTGCTCTGCAAATCCCAGCCATGGTAGTACCGCAAAAGTTAAAAAAATCGCATGACATTTTGTTGCCTTATTGAAAGCTTTTTTCAACATCAAAGGTCTCAATGAGTTCTTTATCGACGTTGGCGGATCAGCGTGAATTCTCCAAAGACATCCTGCTTAGTCGTATGAGTTTTAAATTGATACTGATGATACGAAGTCTTAACAGATCACTTTATCAGCTACTGATTCTTCGCATTTTGAACAGGATCTTGACAAACTGGTGCTCTATAAACTTGGAGCTTGGAGCTAAAGATTTCCAAGTGTCAATCTCTTTTCATTGTTTTCTTCTTTAAACCATTTCATTTCATAATCTACCAATATGCCAAACCTTATTGAACAGATTTTTCAACACAGTTTGACACATTCAGCTGTCAAGCCTCAGAGCTTAGAGGCAGCAACCATTGAAGCTTCTAATACAACTGAATAAGCACCCTTCACAACTGATTGAGTTATCGATTTAAAGGACTAAAGCTTTTTCATTTTCATGTAACTAGTTTAAATGGTAAATTATTGCTTCTATAATCCAGTCTTTACGTTCTTTTTGGGAATATGTTAACTGTCAAATACTTTAAAATCGCTTCGACAAGAAGAATTGGTTCGTTAGTTGAAGTTCTGGGGCTGCCCGCCGCTGTCGCCGCAAATTACTTTTTGAAAAACATAAGCTCGTCTTGTATGTCAAATTGAGTGTTTTTTGTGTCCTGTGTTTTCTCTCAACTCGCCCTAGGTTTTTGCTGGGGCGAGTTTAGGTAATGAACTGGGCTGTCAAATGGCATGTATTTTTGTCCAAATGGCAGGGATATGTGGTGATATTGTGGTTAAGCGCTTTTTGAGAACTGTAATACCCAGGTTTTTTTTTTTTTATTTTTTTGTCAGGAGGAAATCTTCAAAAGACACTTGGCAGTATTCGACACCAAGTAGTGTGGGATTCTTACCTCACTAAAAACTCCTCGTAATCAGAACCAATCTATGAACGATCGACAACAGATTTTTCTTTCTCAACAATATAATCGCTTTAAGGGAAGCTTAAACTTTTAGTGCTTCCCATGACTTTTAGACCATTAGTTCGTGTGGCTTGGTTCTTCTTAATCTCCGAACATTGCCTCTCGTTTTTAATACGGACTCCATGTCAGAGTTGATATGACTATGCAGTCGCTGATTGTGTGATACAGCATGTTTTTTCATACAACTTCTGTATCCGTTTCTATTTGTAGGTCACGATGTAAATCGCTATTTCTTATATACCATGGTGCATTTACTATTCCACGAAGGACTTTGCTTTGGAACTTTTGGATGATTTCAGTATTTGTTTGCTTTTTACAGCCCCATAATTGGATTCCATAGGTCCAAACAGGTCTAAGTACTTGTTTATAAAGCATTATTTTATTTTCGACAGATAAGTCAGAATTTCTACCGAGTGACCAGTACATTTTTCTATACTTCAAGTTGAGCTCTTCCCTTTTCTTTTTGATATACTCTTTCCATTTTAGCTTTGCATCCGAATTCATCCCAATGTATTTGGCCGTGTTGGCGTAAGGTACAGCTTGATTGTTGATGAATATTTGTACGTAGCTTAACTTTTTATTTGTAAAGTTTATGTGTGCAGATTTAGCTTCATTGAGCTTGATACGCCATTTTTTGGTCCAATCACTAACGGTGTCGACGGCATTTTGCAATTTCTCAGCAGCCTTGACGACGCAATTACTGGATGTCAAAATTGCAGTATCATCTGCAAAAGTAGACATAATGGTTTTGTTATCCACTGGAATATCCCTTGTATATAGCAAATACAGGGTAGGTCCTAGGACGCTTCCTTGTGGAACACCGGCTGGTATTTTACTTAGCTTTGAATATTCTTGATCATACCGTACTCTGAAGAGTCGGTTTGAAATATAAGATTTTAGTATTTCGTAGTACTGCCTGGGTAAGTCCTTTTGCAGTTTGTACTCTAGCCCCTCATGCCATACCTTGTCGAATGCTTGAGCAACATCTAAAAATATAGCCGAACATACTTGTTTTTCTTCTAATGCTTTTTCAACTGCATCCGTTATTCTATGAACTTGGTCTATCGTGGAATGTTTATTTCTAAATCCAAACTGATGATTTGGGATTAGATTTATTTCTTCTATGACTTTGCTTAGTCTTTTCAGTAGCAATTTTTCAAAGACTTTTGCCATTATAAGCGATATTGGTCTGTAAGACGTCACTTCTGTTGGTGGCTTACCTTGCTTTGGTATAACAATTACTTCAGCAATTTTCCAATGATGTGGGACATATTGGGTCTTTAGGCATGCATTTATTATGAATTGGAGTTTTATGAAGGCTATTGATGGCATTTCTTTCATAGCCTGAGCAGTTATTAGATCGTACCCAGGTGATTTTTGTTCGATAGTTGATTTCGACAAATACATGGCTGTTCTGATTTTCGTACGGATTCAAAACGGAAACCGAAATTGAATCCGTACGGATTTAAAAAGTGTGTTCTTATTTCCGAACGGATTCACTACTGATATTTTGTCGCAAAAACGTGTTGGAAATTAAATTTTTGTCTTCATTGGGACTGTTTACAGCTTTAGTGCATGTTAGTGCTAATATAGTTTATTATTTTTCATTTCTAGCAATAAATAATGTTCTACAGAATTCATTAACCGGATTCAATTCCGCTTACAAAATGATAAGCGAATTGAAAACGTACGAATATGGAATTTGGAACCGCAAAAATTCTAAAACGGGAGGATATGGTATCCGAACGAAAATCAGAACAGGGGTCATACTTTTTATTTCTTTGAGTGTGACAATTGGTATGTCAACTTCATCGACTTTATCAATAAACTGTAAGCTGTTTTCAGATGTATTTGCTGGGAATGGCTTAAAAACATTCGCAAGATGTTCTGCAAACAGGTTAGCTTTTTCTTTCGGATTTCCGATCCAATTCCCGTTTAGAGATTTTATTGGCGGGTTTTGTAACTGCGGTCTTTTCAGGCGCTAAGCTGCTTTCCAGAGTGAATAATCGGCTGAAGCATCAGTCGTTAAAATTTTCAGGAATCTACTTAATGAATCATTTTTGAATTCGTAGGTTTGTTTTTTCAGTTCGTTGCTTAGCCGGTTAAACGCTGTTTTGTCGTCTGGGAACCTAGTATTTTGCCATTTTCTTCGAGCTCTTCTTTTCTCCAATATCAACTCTCTTATCTCGGCAGAGTATTTTGTTTCAGTTTGCTTCTTACTCGAGTAAGTTGGTGTACTTTCTTCTGTAGCTTGTTGAACATCGGCAATGAATTGTTCTACTTCAAGGTCGATTTGCTCTTTTGTTTCCATAGGGGATCTGAGATTTATATAGCTTTCAAGCTTTTCTCTGAATTCACTCCAGTTTGTTTTATTATTTACAAGCTTAGGATTACTTTTTTCCATTATCTCTGATTCATTAAGTGATAAAATCACCGGTGTATGATCTGATGATAGGTCATAATTACCTTCGACTCTTATGTGGTTTCGTTTGATGCCTTTAACTATGAAACAGTCAACAAGGTCTAGTATTTTACTAGTATCCGATGGCCAGTAAGTTGGTGATCTGGAAGAATAAAACTCGCAATTGTATTTGAGGCATGCTTTGTAAAGCCTTCTGCCTTTGTTGTTATAAATCTGGATGTTATAAGTCTGTGCTTAGCATTGAAGTCACCGTCAACAAGGAAGTTATGTCCTAGTAGATTTAACAGTTCTGTATAGTCATCTTCAGTCGGGGAATGCCTTGGCGAGCAGTATATTGTTGCCAACTTGAAGTCTTTCTTTTTTATACCAATACTAATTATTGTTACTTGCATATTCTCGTTTGTAAACATAGTATCTTCATGGTGTTTTAAGCTCTTTTTTATCAGGATTGCCGATCCACCTCTAGCCTTATCAGCTGTATGAGGAGCGTGGTAGCATAGTTTGATATTAGATCATCAAGAACCATGTTTTTTTGACAACTCATATTTAACCCTTGGTTAAATTCAACGATCGAACCTAGAATTGTAAAATTAACAGAGCTCGGTGAGTTCCGGGGAACTGTTGCATTCTCTCTGAAGTGATGCTTGTGGCGCAATGTCTGTCTATTACATGGGAATGCCAACACAAATAATTATGTTTTTCCAAGGGTATCGTCTTGAGAGTGAAATGAGCAATATCTCATATTGGAATTATTATGCCATGAAAAGTGCTCTCTCGGTTATTCGTTCGAAAACGGTAAAAAATTGTTGGTCATCTCCATTCCTCATTAGGTATGGTTTTGAGAAATGCACCAGGCCCTGGGGCTCCCCGGTCTGTTGAGCGACTTTATTAATACCATGCTGAAGAATGTATGGGAAAAGCAGTTTTTATGGCAGTGTAATTCATCTTCAAGGAAACTCCAATTCCTCGCTTAAGCAATACTCGTGGATGTTTCTGGGATTCGAACCTCAAACTCCCACGTACAGGCAGACATGATAACCATTACTCTACGGGCATTACAATCTTGTCCCGCTTTTTTATCTTTTGTTTTTGTTTTTTTAAATGGCGGTTCTTAAAGGTCAACTGCTGAGCTAAGAAACATTACTTTCTTCTTCCTCCCGATCCCTATACTTTGCATTATGAATGAGGCCCAAAGCATTTAAACTTTCAGATGAGCCAAATTTTATTGAATGTTTCCCAAGCGAGAGGTTAAAAACAAACTTGCGTCATTATATACCTCAAAACAAGTTTATTAAAGTCTGCACAACATTCGAATTTCGAAATGCAACTTATCTATTAGGTAGACGCTATGTAGCTGTAGTGTGTGTTGAAACAAAAAAAATTAGTATGGCAAAAAAATTCAATTTCAGATAAATTTTATCTCTGACACCTTGCCTGCGATGAAGTGGTAGATATTTGCTACATTACCTAATAGTTTACTCCAAAACGAAATACTGATAAGACAAGAATTTTAAAGTTAACTCTGTACAAGGCTTGAGCACGAGTGTTTGTGTGTGTTGTGAGTGAGAAATAAAAACAGAAAAGAGTGTTTCTGTCTTTGTTTATTGGTTTTTGGCAGTTTGTCGTTCATTCTTACCACTTTGTTGCTGCGTAGAACCGGATAAGGAAATTTATTTATGTTATAAAATGTCTCCAAGTTTATTTGATATTAATCCTTAGGAAAATATAATTATAAATTAAATGAAACATTGTTTTCAAAAGGGATATGATTGAATGATGAATGAATCAGTTAAAATTTATTGTTGTCTATGGTTTCGTAGAAGTAAGTTTTCGAGCGAAGGAGGCCTTACTCATGTCTAGACACGTGATTTGGAAAATATCTAGTACCTAAACATTTTACAGTTGAGTGATTTTTTATTTACTTTAGGTAGTAAATAAAACATATAAAATAATTAAAATTTTATTAAATATATTAATTAATATAATAATTACTATTTCATTTTTTAGATAAAAAAAACACTCAACAATAATATTCATTATTAAAATTTACAAAAAGTAAGAATTTTTTCTAGTTATGAAATAGGTTTTTTTAAAATTTCCTCACGATGGAAACAGAAATCGAAAAGTGGGTTCTGGAATCCCGCATGTCTGTTTGATCCTCTGCCTGCATTTTCGAAAGCATTGTGTACGACTGTCTGTATTTTCATTGTAAGCCAATAGTTTCTTCCATTCAACATGGTTTCCTAAAAGGAAGGTCTACTACGACTAACCTCACCCAATTCGTATCAAAAACTCTCTTGGTCATGGAAAGGGGTAACGAGATATGTTATTACTATTGACTTTAGTAAAGCATTCGACAAAATTAACCATCAAATTATCTATCTCAAACTCAAAGCCTTTGGCTTCCCACCTTCAATCATCGAATGGGTCAAATCATACCTAGAGAACCGTGTCTATAGAGTAGTTTTTAGAAAAGCAGTTTCTAACCCAATATATGCCTTTTCTGGCGTTCCCCAAGGTAGCCATCTAGGTCCACTTCTGTTTGTGTTTGCAATAAATGACGTCGCTAGTATTATTTCTTTCTCTGATCCGTCTATTTATGCAGATGACATTAAAATTATAAAAGTCATATCCTCTTCTCATGATCCCCCTCTTCTTCAAAAAGACCTAAATGCTTTTCTTACTTGGTGTAATAAGAACTTTCTTGAGCTTAACGTTAATAAATGTCAATCTGTGACTTTCTCGCGTAAGCGCTTGCCTTCTGGCCTTCGAACGTACTACTTCAGTGGCGTGCCTATCCCCAGAGTTTCGTCTATTCGTGATCTTGGGGTTATTTGTGATAAAGAGCTGAATTTCCTAACTCACACTAACTATATTATTGTGAAAGCAAACTCCTCTCTTGGGTTTATTAAACGCTGGTCTAGAGAATTTTCCGACCCCTACGTCACTAAATCATTATTTAACACTTATGTTAGGCCAATCCTTGAATATGAAAGTCAGGTTTGGTCTCCCTACCAAATAACTCAATCTCGTAGAATTGAAGCTGTTCAACGAAGATTTCTAAGATTCGCTTTGCGTAGATTGCCTTGAACTGATTCGTTCATTTTACCTCCATATGAAAACAATTTGCGACTGATTGACACGCTCACCCTTTCTAAACGTCGTCGTATCGACGACATAATTTTCGTCCATCGGATCATGACCGGTACCAAAGACTCCCCGAGCTTTAGCTGATTTACGTGAACACCTCCACCTTCTGCCACCTCCCTACTCTCCGCAAAATTACATTTATTTCAATCCCATATGCAGAATGCTACGTTCAGCGAATGCAGCAGGAAATACCATTGACTTATCCATAAGTTCCTCTTCTCTCAGAAAAAATCTATACTCCTCTTCCCCTTTCAACCCCTGGCACTTCAATTTAGAATTAAGCATTGTATATTTGTAAATATATTTATTTGATTATATTTTTAAGTTAAAAATATTTTGAAGTTTAAATTTATGTTCTAATCGCTAAATAAATTAAAATTAATCTAAATATGTTCGTGTGCACCGTTGCCCGCAGCCTTAAGGGCTTGACAGGTTTTTATTTTAAAACCTTTGATTTTTGCAGAGCAAAAAAATTTGTAAATATTCTCTTTAGAATCCAAAATCAAGTACGCACGACGACTTAAAAATTTTACGTAGTCAGTCAGCAATCAATTAAGTGATGTTCATTAAACAACAGGCTGCTTTCTTGAACAATTTATACCTAAAACACCTTGACGAATTTTGTTTATAACATTTATATCCTCTTTGTTATCACAAGTTAGGAAAGGTCCAAAGAAAAGAACATTTCTTATCCCATATTTACACACAAACAAATAAATGATTCTAGATAAAACAATAAACCTTCAGAACAATTTTTTGGGTCTTGGAGCTTAAATTTTATGATGTCTGTGAAGATTTAGAGCTTATTTTTAAGACTGTAGTATAACGTCTTTTGTTGTCTCGTGATAGCTAAAGTA
Organism: Melanostoma scalare; assembly: GCA_949752695.1. Lineage (NCBI taxonomy): Eukaryota > Metazoa > Arthropoda > Insecta > Diptera > Syrphidae > Melanostoma > Melanostoma scalare. Next base: position 64,110,095 of record OX456985.1, read on the forward strand.
TATAGGTTACAGGGTACAGTACAATACTTATCCCGTTTTTCAGAGAGCTACTAATTAAACTGAGTAATTTACAACCTTCAAAGCGTTTGTAAACACGAAAAGCCGCCTTAAGTATGTTATAATTATTTACGTACTATGAGTTAGGTTAATGGCTTGATCTTGTTAATTTTACACTTGTTGATCTATTGTGATGCTCTGGGATGTTAAACTCCCATACTTGAAACCTAAAATGAAAATGTAAAAAAATAAAAACAAAACTTATTTTGAGCAGTCTCTAGCCATTTTGGAGTCTCTATGAATTATATCAGTTTTTTTTTGGAAGCGCATTTAAGGGGTGTTCTTCTGTATCCATATGGACTTCTTCTTGAGCGCAGCATGTTGTTTCCGTTGGTGATGCAGATAAAGAAATTCAGTGACTTTTTATTCATCAATAAGACCCTGTTACTTCTCTGTTCGTCGAATTGTGAACATTGTGGTGCCCGTGGCGTAATGGTTAGTATGTCTACCTGTTACGTGAGAGGTTCGAATCCCAACATAAAACAAAAAACTTATGGGTGCAAAACTCATAGTTGGGGAAAAACCTTCAAAAATGTTGGATTCAAGATAATGAGGCGAATTTTTTTTATACCGGTTCAGCAGTTTTTATGTTGCTGTCCCCATCTCCGTTTGAATATGAAGATTAAATAGGGCCTATATTACTGAGGGATAATGTATCATCCTAGTGTTGAAAGTTGCCATGGGAATATGGGTATCAAACCCTAACATGAATGCTAACGAAGTTTTAAATTCACCAAATGTTTCTTAGATAATTTCATGCCTTGAAAATCGCTTTCTCTCTTAGATGTTCGGAATCGGCAAAACATAGTAGGTTCCTTCACAAGGCATTGTTGTGAGAAACGTGCTAAGTCCCACGTCACCCTTTTTCTTTTTACTTTGATTACCTATCATTGCTTCAAAGCTTTGGCACAGTTGGACTTCAAAACCAGAAAAGGTCCATCCCCCGTTTGTTTCTCTCGATTCTAGGGTTAAAAAGATGAAATCTTTACTACTGAATCTGCCTTGAAATCTACCGAAAATCCCGTTCTTGCTAAATCAATGAAGACATCCAGAGGACCCTGTCAAAAAGCAATGATAACGATGGGAAAAATGGAAATCAGACCAAAACACTCAAATGTAAAGAAGCCCGCATTTGGTTGGCATCAGAAATAGAACACTCCAAAACCGGAAGGTTTGTCGACGCATTCTAAGCTCAACACGGTGAGCGTACCCCACAAGAATGATTAGTATGAAGCAGCTAATTGGGAGGACTATGATCACTTCGGGATCATACGATGCCCGTAACGTTGAAAAGGAGAAATAATAGAAGTTAATGGAAGAAGTCCGAGGGAGTAAAATACCACGATCTCGATGGCCAGATCACATCAAAACCACATGAGATGACCATGTACTTAAATAGCTTATATTCAATGTGGCATGAGCTGTGCAGGACGTGGAACCGTCCTGTTGAAACCATATGTCGTTGGTGTTCAGATCACCCAATTCAGGCCAAAAGAAGTTGGTAGTCACTAGTCTATAGCGTTGGCAAATGACAGTAATGGCTTGGCCTTCTTGTTCTCAAAAAAATTTTGGCCAATGACGTCATCAGCTCAAAATCCAACCCTTCATCGACTTTTCGGGGATGCATTGGACGCTTGTGGATTTCTATAATCCCATACTCGGCAATTCACATACCCATTCATTCCGAAATGAGCCTTTTCATAGAAATTGATTTTTCGATGAAAATTAGGCCCATTCAGTTTACGCAGGTCGTGGTCTAGGTCTTGAGCCAGTAGAAGTGAAAGGCCAAGTTTTTGTGAGCGACGCGAAATCGACAGCCTCGAACTCTCTGCTTTTGGATAGCGGCTATGTTTTCGGCATATTTTGCGTTTCACTTACGACTCGTACATAAGCGAAAAGCAATATCTGCCTGTTGGTCGATTGTTTTCTGAAACAGTGAGCTCAAATTTATTCACCTTATAGTGCAGTCAATGAAGCGAAAAATAGGGCCTTACCTCCGAATTTTTTTACTGTGAACCGATTTGCATGAAATTTTGGAATTAGGCTCATCTTACCCTTAACTTCAAAAGTGAAAATGATTTGAACACCACCACCACCCTGGGGGTAGTTGCCACCCCTTTTCGATGGCAAATTTTTTTTTCAAAATAACCTCGGATATCGATAAAAGGCCTAGTTTTAAGCAAAAAATCATATATAAAGTTTTTCATTAAAACCAATACTTTTCGAGTTATTGGCAATTGAAAATTCGCAGTTTTTTCACGTTTTTCATCTATTTATTGCAAATATCTCCAAAACTATACGTTTTATTGAAAATTTTATAATAAACAAAATTGTAGCAGGTAAAACAATGAACAATTTGGTTTTTTATAAAGTATTCTAAGAACAATATTAAGCTAGATATAAAAGATCAAAGCCATTTTTTATTTTGTCTGAAATTTAATCGTTGTGGTCAATGCCATTTAGCGGCGAGCAGATGCATTTTATGCATTCTAATACAAGAAGATGTTTTGTAGTGCTTGAAATAAGCTTTAAAATAAGCACTATTAAAAGCCTTTTCCACATAAAATAAGTGAGCTGTAGTGCAAATAAGGGCTCCCCTTATTTGCACTACATCTAATGTTTTTTTCTTTTAAATCAATGAGCTTTTGGACCATAACTCCTTCAGTTTTCACGCTATCACAGCTTATAAAAAACCATTGTAAAGGTAATTAAGAGAGCTACAACATCCTTTATTGCAATATATAGTAAACAACCTTTAGCTAAAACGGTGTAGGGTTAAAGGACTTAAGAGAGGCTGCGATTGCGCTGCTACGCGCTCTTTAAACAATCATATATCCGTCAATTTTTGTCTGACAGAAAAAACTAAAAAACCAAATTATTTGTCAGAAAAATATCTAAATTTTTTATTATGACACTTTTATACGTATCTGTCCTCATTTTTGAGATATTATAAAAAAATTGGATTTTTTAAAAATTTGAAAATTTGTGGTTTTTTTTTAGTCGTGACTTTTTTGAAAAATATGTGTCCTGAAGAATCCAAACTGATACTATCTATCAAACTCTTAATAACAAACTTAATTTTAGGCGGAATACGATTAAATTTAATTTTGGTGGAAATGGCACTTATGAAAGCCATTGATTTAAAAGAAAAAAACATTAGATGCTCCTTTTATTTGCACTACAGCTCACTTTTTTTACGCGCAAAAGACTTTTAATAGTGCTTTTTTTAAAGCTTATTTCAAGCACTACAAAACATCTTCTTGTATTAGAATGCATAAAATGCATCTGCTCGCCGCTAAATGGCATTGACTACAACCATTAAATTTCAGACAAAATAAAAAATGGTTTTGATCTTTTATATCTAGCTTAATATTGTTCTTAGAATACTTTATAAAAAACCAAATTGTTCATTGTTTTACCTGCTACAATTTTGTTCATTATAAAATTTTCGATAAAACGTATAGTTTTGGAGATATTTGCAATAAATAGATGAAAAACGTGAAAAAACTGCGAATTTTCAATTGCCAATAACTCGAAAAGTATTGGTTTTAATGAAAAACTTTATATATGATTTTTTGCTTAAAACTAGGCCTTTTATCGATATCCGAGGTTATTTGAAATTCGCCATCGAAAAGGGGTAGCAACCACCCCCAGGGTGGTGGCGGTGTTCAAATTATTTTCACTTTTGAAGTTAATGGTAAGATGAGCCTAATTCCAAAATTTCATGCAAATCGGTTCACAGTAAAAAAAATTCGGACCTAAAATGCTTCATTGACTGCACTAATATTGCAATTAGTTCTTTTGGTAGGATGATTATGGCAGCCGTAAAATGGGCGAAGAATGCGTTCTTCGAACAGAACATCGAATTTGGCAAAACAATTTTAGTATTTGCTCGCGTTTTTGAATGCAATACCAGTTAATTGTAAATAATAATCTCTCTAGACTGAATAAATGACAACTAATTTGACAGAGGCAGCTTCAACAAGATGGCCGTTATCAATTGTCAAAGCTAGGAGGTCACTGTTGAAAGAACATCCACCTTTAGTGTTTTCGCTTATAAAATAAAATATTTATACATGCACATGTTCCTAAGTCTCTGTCAGCTCAGGCGTTCCTCAGGGTTGACATCTTTGTCCACTCGTATTTCTCTTTGGAGTAAGTAGAACAGAGGAAACCATTATTTTTAAGTACCTTCTCTATATGCGTGAAAAATACTTTCGCCGCGCTGACGCGGTGGGAATCACAGTGAACATTGTGCAGCATATCCAAGATTTCAATGCTCGCATATCTTTCCATAGAAGAGGCTTTTGAGAGTGTGGAACTGTGGATCGATAAGTACCAGGAAATTAAAACAAAAAATAATTACATCACTTTATTTTAGAAGATAGTCTCCCTTTAGTTTAAAAAACTTTATCCAACTTTTCTCCAATTTTGGGATGTTATCCAAATAATACAATTACTTCAGCTTTTATTTCAGCGATGACCTCTTTATTCAACCCAAAGCTCATCCTTCGGCCATTTTTACTTGCGGTTGTAGGAAAGTTTTGCAATAGTGCAGAGGAATACAAAATTGTAATTCTGTCTGTCTGTTCGTATATGGGTCTACAGCCTGAACCGCTTGATCGATTTTCTTGAAAATTTTTTCCTCATAGGGAACTTATGCTATACAGTAGACTCGCGGTAACAAACACATCGCCTTACGTGAACACCGGCTAACGTGAACCAAACTTTCTGATATTTTATTGTGGTGTGGTAGTCTGTTTTGTGCGCGGTATTGAGTTTTCATTGATAGTAAATTAAATATAAAGTACTTAAACGCCTTCGCGAAAAGGACGTATTCAGTAACCTGCAAAAAAGACAGTTAAAAAAAATAACACGTTTTTTCATTAATTTTAACGGATTCTCATTCCTTTTGTAACAAAGAATATTACCAAAAATATATGAAGGTAGTTTCCTTTATTGACTACAAATGTCAAAATTTTACAATAAAAACACGAAATTAAATGTTAAAAAAACCCGTATTTTTATTTATAAAATTTAAAAAATCGTATGCATTTCGAACTGACATGCAGCTCATCATCAACGAAACCCCGATTTACACTAAAACAAAACAACAAGAAAAAACAAGAAATAAACAAATGAAATTAATGTTAAAAATTACAAATTCATGCTAATAAGAATAAGGGAGATAGAATGTTTCCATTGTCGTTGTTCATCACATTCTTAGCTTTGTGAATAAAGAGAGACTCATATGCATCAAGCTTTCTTTCATTATGCAAGCTCTTTAATAATCGAACACTCTCTTCAAAGGGGCCGATGTGGTGCGGTGGTTCGTTGTTATCACACGACGCGAAGACATGAGCTGCTACAGATGATCGGTTTATTTGTTTATGTTTGATACAGCTGATGTGTTCCTTAAATCGCGTTTGTATATTCCTCTTCGTTTGGCCAATATATTTTTTGTTGCAGTCTTTACAGCTAATTTCGTATATACCACTTTTTTCACTTGTTGGGGTGGCATCTTTGGTTGAACCGAGAATGTTTTTTAGTTTGCCGTTGTTGTTGTAAGCGATATGTATGTTTTCTTTCTCTAACGTCTTTCGCAATTGATTTGTTATTGCTGGTATGTAAGAAAACGATATACGAAATTTGTTGTTTGAATGATTTTGGCTAAAGAGTGTGGATATTTCATTTTTCCGTATTCGGTTTGACTGTTTTTTCACAATATTTTCCACAACAGTTTTCTCAAAACCATTAACATCAGCTAAATGAACAATGTAATCAAATTCTTTTTTGAAATTACCAACGGAAAGTGGGAGTTTGCACAATCTGTATGCCATTGAATGAAAGGCTGCTATTTTGTGTTGGTACGAGCAAAAAGAGTCTTTCGTGATGTAGCGATCAGTTGCTGTATTTTTTCGGAAAACGTCGAACTCTATTTTTTTGGTGCGTTTCTTACATAAAACGTCTAAGAACGGGATGGAATTTTTGTCGTCTTCTTCCTCATATGTGAACTTGATGGTGTCATATCTATTGTTTAATGTATTTAGAGTTTCTTCAACTGTATTCTTTTTTATAACACTGAAAACGTCATCAACATATCTTAGCCAAATTCTGGGCAAAAGACCTTCTCGTTTCAAATCCATCTCAAATTTTGACATGAAGGCTTCGGCGATGAGTGGTGACAAAGGGTTACCCATGCTTGTTCCGTTGTTGTTTTTGTAGAAATTGTCACGGAAAACGAAATTTTGATGAAATTTTATACTTTTGTCATCGAATTTTTTCAAAGTTTTTGTGAAAATATCTTCTGGTATGGCCTTAAAAATTTCATACTTAACTTTTAGAAAACTTGTGTTGAAAAAAATGAAAAATAAATAAAAAACCGTTTTTAAAAAAACAAGTTCACGAATTTAATTAAATTTTCATTCTATATGTAGGGTAATTGCGGGAGAGATGTCGCATTCAACCAAACTCACATATCTAGTCGTCCCCACAAAGTTTATTTTACATTTTGTTCCTTACACTCAAAAAAATATCCTGGTTCTATTTATTAGATTTCCTGTAAGAATCTATCGGAAAAACTGATAACGAGATTCTCCCAGGTCGTCTGATAGAATATATCGGTCTCTCCTGGTAGCCCGTACCAGGAAAAATATTTCCCCTTCCGACAGAATATTATCAGAGTTCCTGATAACATGTACCAGTTGCCTGATACAATCTAACAGGAAAAGATAATCATTTTCCTGATACTTGCTAACAGGATACTGGTAGTATTTACCAGGAATATTATTTTTTTCCTGGTAAAATTTACCTGTGTTCTGGTAAAATTTACCAATATATCGGGTAGTTTTCCTGGTACCTGCTACCAGTATACTGGTAGTATTTAGTAGGAATATTATTTTTTTTTTTGAACTATTGTATAAAACCTGTGAGTTTGTGTTCTTAAAAAAATAACTCAATAATTGAATGCTTATCTATTAATTAGATTATCAGAAAAACAAAATGTTGTTTTTATTGATATAAGCAACCAGATTACAGGTTAACTTTACTTTACAAGAAAAACTTATAACATTGATCAGGAAAATGGTTCTATTTTCCAGGATTTGTGTTGTTGCATTTTATATCAGAAGCTTCTGGTAATATGTATCATAAAATCAGATAGACGAGTTTTTAGCCGGGCTCGATACCGGTTATCAGGATACAGATAAAATATACTTTACCAGTAAAACCGATAAAATATATCAGAAATGTGGTATTACCTACCATTATTTCTCCTTATTTTTCCTGGTAAAAGTTTTATTAGGAAATCTGGTAAAAAATTTACTTTCCTGGTTCTAGTACCGGTTACCAGGATCCAGATAAATAAAGGTTTACCATGAAAAAAGATAACATTTATCAGGAAAACGATAGCATTTATCAGTTTTTCTTCTGGTATATTTTATCAGTAAATCTGGTAAAAAAATGTGTCTTCCTGGTCCTGGTACCGGCTACCAAGATCCAGATAAATAAAGGTTTACCATGAAAAACGATAACATTTATCACGAAAACGATAGTATCTACCAGTTTTTTTCCTGGTGTATTTTATCAGAATACCAGAACCAGGAATATTTTTTGAGTGTAGGTATTCAACTAAAAACGTTACACAAAAAATTAGAGACAAAAATTTACGAACTCTTTTTTTTAGTTCGTTGCAACTTGCAAGTAGTCGATCTGAAAAGAAGTTTTCGCGTGTTTTGTGCAGGGTAAGTGTTTTGAACAGTCAATAAATGTTGAAGAATACGCCTGTGTGTTTTTTTTTTGATTCTCTTTTTTCTTGAGTTATTTAATGGGGTGCGGTATCTCTCCTTCGTTTTGGGAGAGATGCCGCAGTTTTGTTTGGAGAAGATGCCGCATGGTGAATTGGCTTTTGTATTTTCTTTTAATAGAGTACTAAGCTTCAGTATGCCCCTTAAATACATTTGTCATGAACCAAGGATAGTTGAACATAAGATGCGCTGAAAGAAGCCCGAGAAAACATTGACAAAAGAATGTCTCTCTGAAAAGCAGAGAAACTGTTTAAGTACCTGCCAGGCATCTTTAGAACTTTAAAGTCAATGAATTTGCTATGCGGCATCTCTCCCACACATGCAGGGAGAGATGGCACATGTGATATTTTTTTTTGTTTTGTGTTATTTTTAATGAAAATTGTTATCTCCTTTAAGCTAAGTTCTCTTTTTTATTGTAGGAAATAAATCCAATCTTAAGTTTTTATAAACAAATAAAGTTTATCTCACTTAAATATAAAAATTAAACGCGTTTTTGAAAAACCGGCATGCCACAAGCGGCATCTCTCCCGCAATTACCGTATATCTGTGGCAATAACCCATAACAGTATAAGTCGACTTATGCTCAAATTGAGTTAATAATGCAGTTTTTTCCACATTTTCTTGGTGATTCAGTCTGTGAAATTTTCATTTTGATATCTTTGTCCGTTAGAAAGATAGAAAAACACAAGTTAGGAAATTCCAAACTATAGCAAAAGGAAAAACAAGACAAGTCACTACTTATGCCTTTCCGTAGACCTACGTTAGGGTCGTTTTCTACCCATTCGTTATGGTTTATGGAAAATAATATAATAACTGCTTTTTAGAATTAGCTGGCTTTTTATGACTTTGTTCCATGCTCCCTTACGCAACGAATTCAAACTGTTTTACGATTTAAAACTTAGTTGGCTATGATTTTTTTGAATTTGAGTTTTTTTTGTCAGATTGGGTCGATTTCAACCCGTTATATGAAAAGTCATTTTGTATTGATAATTCGTTCGAGAATCATTGTGTTCTGCTATTTCAATAAAAATAATAAAATAAAAACATATTGTTTTGATAAAATGTCGAGTTTTTCATCAAGTGACAATGATTTTTCCGCGGGCAGTGATGAAGATTATAACCCTGAAGTTGATAGCACCGACGAATTTGATTCGGCTGAATCCGAGAACGAAGGTGAAGAATCACCTGTTGCTTCGGCGGGTTGTGATTCTCAGTTTGTCTCTAAGAACAATATTATTTGGAGCCCGACCCCACTGAATCCATCTGGTAAGTTCAACATTGTCACTTCCATATGTGGTGCATTTTTGATGAAATTCAAACTTACAGTCGGACGAGTTCGTTCTCAAAACATATTTTCCCTAAAACCTGGTGTTACCCGATACGCAATTGCGCGGGTTGATGTTTTGTTGGACTCGTTTTTGTTGTTTTTTCCGATTCAAATAGAGAAAATTATTATCGAAAACACAAATAATTATGGCATTTCAAAATTTGGAGACAAACACAAAAATATAGACAAGAGCACGTTACATGCATATTTTGGTGTCTTGATTCTCGCAGGAGTTTACAAGTAAGATTTTTTCAGTTTTTGGTACTCTTTGACATATGTATGTTGTTTTTCAGATCTAAAACAGAACGAATTGAAGATTTGTTTGACGCAGATTTTGGGTGACCAATATTTCGTGCTATAATGTCCAAGGAATCATTCCAATATATTACAAAAGTCTTGCGATTCGACAATCCCATCAGTCGAAGACAAAACCAAGAGGTATTCAAGGACAAATTTGCTCCAATTCGAAACTTATGGGACAAATGGGTTGAATTGCTTCCGTTGTTTTACAACCCATCGTCCTGTGTTACAGTAGATGAGCAATTGCTAGGCTTTCATGGTCGATGTTCCTTCAGGCAATATATGCCAAATAAGCCTGAAAAGTACGGCTTGAAATTTTGGATGTGTACTTGCGCCGAAAGTTCCTACGTTTGGAATATACAGCCATATTTGGGAAAAGAAATCGGAGGAATTGCAGAACGTAACCAAGGTGAGCGTGTCGTCCTGGATTTAGTGCAGGGATTGAAGGGGTACAACGTCACTATGGACAATTTTTTTACTTCTTTTGAGTTGGCCCAAAAACTGCTGCAAAAGAATCTAACAATGGTTCGCTCCCTCAGAAAGAATAAGCGAAGTATACCCCGAAAACTTTTGCTAGAAAAAAAAAACAACCGTTGTTTCAGTCTACGTTCGCGTTTACGGAAACAACAACGTTAGTTTCCTACATGAGCAAAAAGAATAAATGTACAATAGTACAAAGTACCATGCATTCCACCGCTGAAGTTGGACCTGATCCAAAGGAGATGCCGGAGATAATCGAATTTTATAATAAAACTAAAGGTGGTGTTGATAATGCCGACAAAATGTTATCCGGGTTCAGCGCTAAACGCAAAACAAACCGTTGGCCTATGTGCGTCTTTGCCAATATGATAGACATTTCAGCATTGAACGCCTTTATCATTTATACTGAAATTGATCCAGGTTATCAGGCTTTGAGAGGTAAGCAGAGTCGAAAAAAATACTTACATGATCTGGGTATCGAATTGGCGAAAGACTATATGTCTAACCGATCAAGAGCACCTAGAGCATCATCCTCACTTACCCTTCAGGCGACACTATTTGGCTCATCTTCCTCTACACTAACTTGTAATCAAAGAGATTTCAGTCCTGCAGCTAAGCGGCTCAAGATCAATTTACCACAGCCAAAAAAACGAGGCAGATGTGCTTTATGCATAGAAGAAAATACAAAATCCAAAGACAACAAAACAGAGTTGGTCTGCGTCTTCTGCGATAAAAATGTTTGCAAGAACATACATAACCGGAACATATGTGTAAAATGTATTGACCAAATTTAAATGTTTATATATGTATGTGTTACTTTCTCTGTTGTCCAGGGTAATTGAATTAATAAATATAAAGAAAAACTACCAGTTTTTGTGAAAAAAAATCAGTTTTGTTAATATTTTCGTATGAAAAATATCAGGGTAGAAAACGACCCACCAACGTAAGATTAGTCGTTTTTTTTTAACGTAGGTCTACGGTTAAAGCAATTTCGTAATTAGATAGTTCACAGGTATAAGTCAACTTATGCTTTTTTTACCTAAATTTTTTCATTCATTCCTGTAAGAACATGTCTATTTATGCTTTTCTTCCAAATTTTGTTAATTATTCATGCAAGCACAAGTCCTACTTGTGCTTTTTTTCTATTTGAGTAAAGAACACAGTTGCTAGACCTAACTGCACTAATGTTGTTTTTCCATATTAAGAAATCATCACACATCTGCAGTAAAGTAACACTACACAAGTCGGTTTTTGCTCAAAATTACAGTATAATAAAAGAATTTTAAAGAAAATTTAAACTTTAAAACAAGCAAACTTCTATTTTCTATCACTTAACAACATAAAAACTTTGCTTATGTTAATATTTTCGTCTATAAAAGCGCTTCAACTGATGACAAAAACTTCAAATGCTTCTCCTGAAAAGTAGCGAAAATTGACTTATGCTATTATGGGTTATTGCCACAGATATGCATTAGCAACTTCAAAATGTTTTTATATTTTCGTTAAAATCCTTAGGTTTTGGGTGGTTTTATTCAATTTTCATAGTTAATGTGAAGTTGGCAGCCCTTGCCCACCAAATATTTTAAGAAAAGCGAATACCAAAATCTTTTACAACATGGGACAAAATCGCAAATTCGTGCGACCCAGTCCTGCCCACTTTTTCACGTAAATCTGGGGAATATCCTGCGTAAAAGAAGGATTTCGTAGCTTAACTCATTTAATTTTTACAATGCGACCGTGAACTCTTCCGCTTGGGTCCTGGTGAAAGAGATTTTTTTTCTTCGCCAGATTTGGCCGCTTTAGTTACAAATATTACAATCGATCCAACGGCATCCTAAAATACTAACGCCATGGCCTAGTTTGCTAATAATTCCGCCTTGATCTTCTTCGGCTTAGATTCACTCGAAGGATTCCATTGACTGTTTCTTGGTTTCCGGTTTGTTGTTGTTAGTACAGCTTTCATCCACTGTTATGAAGTGGCGCAAAAATCCAGTCGAATTATGGTGAAACATATCGAAACCCACCTTTTGAATTTGTCAAATGAAAGCGTTTTTAGTCGATTGTGAGTTTCACCCATCTCGCGGAAAAATGTCCACATATTTATGGAAAATCGAAACCACTGAAACCACTCGCTGATCGTCCATAGACTTCGTCGATATGAATTGAGCGATCAGAACTTTCAGCGCCTCTTGTACTTCAACGGACATTCCGAAATTGGGCAAACCAAGAACCGTCTATAAAGGGGTATAGTCTAGTCTTCAATTCCATAAACGATCTGGGGCCGAATTACCGCATACGCGATCGAGTAATACGTGACTGAATCATGTGTTTTTGGTGTTACTTCTCGCGTTATCGAGCACTTTGAACGAGTTGAAGTCGATAAATGAACAGCAGACTGATGTTGGGTAATATTAAACGAATTTTGACAGTAAAATAGGACTCACTCACTCGATCACTGATGCAGTAATTCGACCTCTGATTTCAACTACCCTCAGTATACTGAATTTAGGATATTCTTTCAACCCTTTTCATTGTTCGACGAATGGAAGCGTTAGCGATATTTCGAAAAAGCTCCTCTTGGAGCCTAGTGCCTACCTCTATATAATATGATACCTAGTAGCTCCAAGTTGTTTGGCTTAAATTGTTTGTTATTTGACAAAACTCTTTTGTTGTTTCCTTTTTTTCTGTTGTCGTCAAATGGGCTTTCTAATTTTTTTTATTGGTGGGAAAGATTTTCCCCGAAGTTTCCCTTCGTCTGATTTTAACTTCCCTTAAGATATTAACAAACAACAAAATTTCAGCGTAAACTGTGAAAATATTTTGCAAAATTATCACAAACCCGACTGTTGTTGTGCAATAACAAACTAATGTACTTCATCAACATATGTTTCGAGAATGAAAAAAATAAAAGCTGAAGGTGCATGTTAAACCCAACCTTCGTCTTTTCCATCATTTGGACACGCCGCCATCGCCACCGCACCGCCCTTGACTAGCCTCAATAATTGTAATCTGAATCAGTATTTCGCTCCGTGCAATACTTATGAAGCTTGTATACCTTTATTGCGATTGTTTTTGTTGTTGCTTAACTTCAAGGCATATACTGGACACATGATTGACGTCAAATTGCCCTCAGACAAAAATAAAAAAAAAAATAAAAAATAGTTTTGTGCTGTAAAACTAATGTTATCGACTTGTATTGCATTCTCTTGGTATGAGTTTCTACTGATGAAGGTGTATGAATTGAATTTGTTTTTTTTTTTTTTTTGAATTAAAGATAAAAGAATTGTGCTGGCTGGGCACATTATTATTTTATTGTTATGTACGTGGAAGTGCTGATAATAATATTTGGCTCTGAATGCGATAAAGCATTAGCTATTAAGGTGTCGAGATGAGTGTGAGTAGGTGGGTGGGAATGGGGATACGACCGACGCAACGCACCGCTGCTAGGCACACTATTTTCATTAACTTGTGTGTTGTATTTATGAGCTGGAATTTTTTCAACGTATGTCAAATCGCCTCTTAAAATACAGCCTGTGAAAAAGTTAGCCTTGGGAGCGTGGAATTAACCCACACGGTTAGTAGTTCTGAGGTTCTTATCGTTGTGCATATACAAACTTATGATGAGTCGTTGTGTGTGCAGAATAGTTCTCTTTATGTGGTGCTTTACAATACGCAGGTGTATAAATGTGGATATCCCATTCGATTAGATAGGCAACGCATGTTTAATCGCGGAAGATGCCACAAAATATATAGGGTGTGTAAGTTGGATCAAAATAAGTACGAAGAAGAAAAATTTTCACGTGTTTCAAAGGACTTCATTCCAGTTTTTGGAAATCAATTTCTCTAAAAACCTATGTGCGCTAAGTTCTCAGATTGCCTGTTCGATTCATATATAAAAAAAGGCGTATATGGGAACTCGAAAAAGGGCGGGTGGAGAAAAAACCACAGAGTGCTATTAAATTAGATTGTTCAAATCGGAGATATGGGTCCTGAAGCATCTTCATCCGTTTTTTCAATGTATCTCACCAACGAAGCAAAATTTTGATTCGTAGGTCCTTCTAAAGGGTCAGGCCCGAGATTTTTATAGCTTTGTTGTGCCACCGTACTTATTTTTTAGTAATTAGTTGATTATCACAAGTCAACAAGTCTGTTTGGGAGATAATAGGGGTTTTTCTTTTTTGGTTCGGAACAGTGAACTGAACTGAGAACGAACAGCGTGAACGTGTTCTGAACTGAGCGTGTTCAGTGAGCTGCGCTTAGACTCTTGCTCTAGATGCCCCGTCATTTTATTTCGAGCACGTAGAGTGCGTTCGCGTAGTGTTCTGAAGAAAAAAGAAAAGCATTTTGAGCGTTCAGATGTTGCTGAACTAAAAAAGAAATACTCTTACGTTTTTGACGTTTCACTTATCTGTTCGGAACTAAAAAAGGAAAACCCCTAATCTGTTGGGTGGTTCTTTTCTCTAAAAGATTCAGAATTCCTGAGAATCTGAAATAAGTAAGGAGACTAGGAGACTCTCTTCCGCTAGCAATACCCATACATGCATAGCCACAATGCTGCCAGGTGTAGCAATTGAAGAAATTGCATCGGAGATCTGGGAGTTTCTTCGTCACTTTTGTCCAGACCATTTCGTTTGAGCGATTATCTTTGTGTGATTTGATTATAAAAGAAAGTTTTTGAAGCTCTGAAAGGTTTTTCGGAAAGCATTTTTATGGCAGAAGCCTAATAAACGTTGAATATACAATTCAGAGCTGTAAAAAAATACATTATTGTTTGTATTGCAGTCAAATGATGAAAAATACTTATCTTTTGAATATTTTGACTTCATGTTAGTACTTAACTTTAATCAAAAACTCTCAAATAATTTTGAGGTCTTTTGTGAACCAATCGTCTAGAGCAGTCAAAAGACTTGAAGTTGCAATCTTGGAAGTCTTTTAAAAGACTTTTAAAAGTCTTTTAGAGCCTTTGCAGTCATGAAGTCATTTGATTGCATTGAAAATAATGTATGTAGTTATTTGACTGCTATGGAGACTTTTGACTGCTGGAAGTCTTTTTTGCTGCTTGAAGTCTCTTAACTGCTTGAAGTTATTAGAAAAGTATTGCATTCTTTTGACTGCTCTAGACGATTAGTTGAGGAATGTGAATGCAATCCGAATATTCAGTTATGCATTACCAAATTAATGCATTCTCTTACAGCTCTGATATACATACACATCCACTAGTGTGTATCTTATTTATGAACGGAAGGGACTCGAAATGTGCTCACCAATCAATTGACAAGTGCTCAAATAAAGAAGGGCAAACATTTTTTTTTAAACGAGTAGCTAGCAGAGTGTTTCGATATTTCATTGGCGAAAATGTTTAAAAAAAATAAACCATAATATTAACTAGATAATATAATTTGGACAATTTTATTCCATCCTCTCCTTAAAAGCTTTGAAATTTTATTGTCCTTAAAGACTGAAAATCGTGTCGATTTCATAGTGAAAAGTAATTTGAGCACTTGTGTATAGTTGATTTATGGTAAATTCCGTAGGGAAAATGTTGGGAGTACCTAGGACCTACAATGGATCCTTGAGATCCGAGTGAGGTGCTGCTGATTGTTGCTGCACGCCGTTTAACCTAGGGAAACACACTAAACGTGAAATTCTCGCGAACTCATTAAAAAAGAAAATAAAAATATATAATTAATAAAAGCTCGTGAGCCTCGAGGCTGAATGCACTGTCAGGACCTACAATTTTATGCCGAGTCTGAATGATGACAGGCTATATTGAGAAAGCCATTATCACCGCTGTGTGATTTTTTTCGGAGTACTTGTCTACTACAAGCGAAAGCTAATACCTGTAAAAAAACATTTTTAAATTTCTGGGAGTGAATCTTCAAGCTTGAACGCAACTTTCTGATGACCTACAAAATTCTGCCTGCCAATTCCTAGCGAAAGGCGATACCCGTAAAAAAGCATTTTTACTTCTGTTATGATTCGAACCACGAACTTCTTGGTTGACAGACAGACATGCTTTATTTTTTTTTTTTTTAATAATTAACGCGCACATCAAGGGGTTATAAAAAAATAAATAGGGTGGCGCAACAGAGCGAGGAGCCCTTGGGCCTAGCGCATTTCTAACAACCATCCCTTGTGACGGAATGGATCAAGGGGTTATGACTACCCTTATAATGCCATTAAACACAGTGTGAGTATTTAGGAAAATAGGAGAGGATTTGAAAGGCGACATCGATGCACGTTGCTTTCTAACTTTTGTGAATCGTAATGCAGGGGAAAAACAGGGTCAGGAAGAGCATTCCACATTCGGGTGGTGCGACTAAAATATGAATCTCTATACTTGATTGTACGCCCGAAGTTGGGCTCAAGGTAGAACTGATGAGCATTCCTAGCGAGGCGAGTGTTGCGGCTAAATTGTTACATTGGAGAAATGCAACTGGCTATTTCACTAGAGCACTGTTTATAGAAAAAGTGATAAAAGAGAGTGAGACAGGTAACGTTTCGTCGATGTTCAAGAGAATCAATCGATTCTACGATTGAACTATCACCTATCAGTCAATATAGCAGAAGCTCTATCAAATAAGACTGTTTCATGTTTTTTTCGATCGATCTTTGGCCCGTTGATGACACCAATGATTTTTAGACGACTGCAATCAACATCATTTCGAGGATACGGTGACCATATGTCTATCAGAGCGTATCCTTATGTCCATTTTTTGATCAAGAAGGAATACGAAGTGTGACACTTAAGTAATGAGACAGATTCCATAAAAGCCATATATTTAAAAATAGTTCTACATCCCTGCCATTCTCTTCAAAGTAGTCACCTTGGGCAGCTATGCAAGGATTCCAGCGCGTCCGCGAACGCTTCGACTGGGATGCCAGTGACTACCCTAGTCAAGGCCTCCTGGAATTTCGTAATTGGCTCAAAATGGGTGGCGAATAAGGCTGCAGTTGCCACACGGCAATAAATCACGGAAACTCAATCCGGCGCAAAACTTTATCGCGACGCGTTCGTTGCTCTTGATTTCGTTTCTCCATTTTAGTGACCATCAACACACGTCTACTGAACACGACACAGCAGGCGAACAAGTTTCAATTTTTGAAAATACCAGCTGGAGCATTCAGACCTAAATACCGGTCCATTGTACTACCAGCAACCATCTTTTTGTTACAGCTGCCCAGATGTTTGTAGATAAGCTAAAAGACGCTGCCATAATAAGAAGTCAAAGTTACCAGCTCTCTCCATATCTGCACCGAGTATCTGTAACCTCGTGCGAGAAAAAGCAGGACATTTACAAAGGAAGTGCTCTGCGGTGTCCTCAGCTTCTCTACAAGATTCACAGAGTGTGGTATCACTTAAGTGTTTGGCAAAAGAGAAGTGCTAACCCAGAAATTCGAGGTTCGAATCTCAGCAGCGGCAAAAATATTTTTCCACGGGTATCGCCTATCGCGAGGAATTGGCAAGTCCTCCGTTAGTAAACTCATTGCGATTTCTCAATTATCCGTTCGGAACCGGCAGAAAATTGTAGGTCCCCTCCATTCCCTCCCAAGGTATGGTTGTGAGAAATGCGCTAGGCCCAGGGGCTCCTCGCTCTGTTGCGCCACCCTATTTATTTATTTTATTTTATTTTTAAAAGAGAAGTGCCCAGTGTCAACGCCAAGCTTTCTGCATCCTTTTCTGCTATCAGATAGCAAAAATGTAGCAATCTTCTGATCATCGTTGGGGAGCATACGTTTGGTCTGTCTGCATCTAATGGAGGAATGCCTTCTACGGTTGTGCTCTTGACAGATCCAATAGCTGATTGAAGCCCTCACTGAGGACCCTGGCAGACCTAGCGACGGTTCAGGTCCTGAAAAAGCTAACAGAGAACAACCTTGCTTTGCAAGTTTTTCAGCGATTTCGTTTCCAGTTATGCTGTGATGGCCTAGAATCCAAACGAGACTCAGAGAATTTTGTCATCCGACCTCATTCTGAGACCTCTTGCATTCCTGGATCACTTTCGAAGTAGTTAGAGTTTTGAGAAGGACCTTAAGCACAGCTTGGCTGTCGCTGTAAACGCTGATACTTCTCCCCGTTAATCCATTGTTCGTAAAGTAGCTTATTGCCATTTGGATAGCATACGCCTCCGCTTGGAAGACATATGCGTATGAGCCTATAGAAGAGTGAAGGCGAACTAAACAACCTAGAACGATGGTTAATATATCTATGGAAAGGGGGAGGATGTTGGAGAATGGGGAGGAAAAACTAAGGCTGCTGGTTTGGCACAAACGTGGCGATAAAATAAGTCTCATTAATTGTCACACCTCGTAGTGCCCTATTTCTTCTTCCCTAATTGACAGATGATGTGTCAAAACCTTAGCATTTTCTTCATCTCCAATTTATCAGAACTACAATAGCTGGTGTCATGTTAACTATTAAATTAACATTTCAAAGTCAAAATTTAAATATGGGATAGTCGTAAATCAAAATTTTGGAACGAATTTCTAGAAGTTTCGAAATGGCATTAAATTTTTTTTTCGTGGGAACAACACTTTTCCCAGCTTACTTACTTACTTAGGTGGGCATTACAGTTCGGGGTGAACCTGAGCCTCAACCAACATCCTCCTGTAACGATTTCGATCTCGGGCGAGCTCTCTCCAGTTTCACACTCCAAGTCGGTTGAGGTCTTCATCCACTTGATTGCGCCACCTAAGACGAGGTCTTCCCCTTCCGCGATTTCCCTGCAATGTGCTTTCGAACACCCGACGAGCCGGAGCGTTTGGGTCCATCCGCTCTACATGGCCCAACCATCGTAGCCTCGCGATGCGTACTCTTCTGGCTATGCCCATGTCGCGGTACAGCTCATACAGCTCGTTGTTGTATCTTCTTCTCCACACATTGTCTTCGCATACGGGACCAAAGATCATTCGGAGAATTTTTCTTTCGAAACGACCAAGGGTTTCCTCATCCGCTTTCGATAAAGTAAATGCTTCCGCGCCGTACAGCAGGACTGGGATGATTAAGGTCTTATACAAGGTCACCTTGGTTTTTCTAGAGAGGGTTTTGTTTCTCAATTGCCTTCTTAACCCAAAGAAGCAACGGTTGGCAAGAGTTATTCTCCGTTTGATCTCCGCACTGATGTTGTTGTCCGTGTCTACAGCGGATCCTAGGTAGACGAAGTCCTGTACTACCTCGAAGTTATGTCTGTCTATTGTGACGTTTTGTCCAATTCGTCGATGTTCTGTGTCCTTGTTTGATGACAGCATATACTTCGTTTTGCCCTCATTAACCATCAAACCCATTTTTGCCGCTTCTGTTTCAATACTCGCTAAAGCACCTATGACATCACGCTTTTTTCTTCCCATTACGTCAATATCGTCTGCGTAGGCGAGTAATTGTACAGACTTTTGAAAGATTGTTCCTCTGGTGTTGACGTTTGAGTGTCTTACAATCTGTTCAAGTATGATGTTGAAGAAATCGCATGACAGTTTGTCGCCTTGCCTAAAACCTTTTTCGACATCAAAGGTCTCGGTGAGTTCTTTACCGACCTTAACGGAGCAGCGTGAAGTCTCCAAAGTCATCCTGCATAGTCGTACAAGTTTTGCAGGGATGCCGAAACTAGACATGACTCTGTACAGCTCGTCTCTGTAGATACTGTCATACGCGGCCTTGAAATCGATAAAGAGGTGGTGAATATCGATATTATGTTCTCGGGTTTTTTCCAAGATCTGCCGTAATGTGAAAATTTGGTCTATTGTGGACTTCTCTGGTCTAAAACCACATTGATAAGGACCTATCAAGTTGTTGACGTGGGGTTTCAGACGTTCACATATTACAGCAGACAAGCGACGTTAAGGAGGCTTATCCCTCTGTAATTGGCGCAATTGTGAGGGTCTCCCTTCTTTAGGATCGGGCATACGATATTGAGGTTCCATTCATCGGGCATGCTTTCTTCCGACCATATCATGCAGATCAGCTGGTGCATGTCCTTTCCAACTGGTCTCCAGCTGCCTTGAAGAGTTCGGCATCAAGGCCATCTGCACCTGCAGTCTTATTTGATTTAAGTTTGCATATGGCAAGCTTAACTTTCTCTAGGTCGGGAGGACGGCATTCTTGATCATCGTCCAAGCTGAATGGGGCAATCTGCCTGACAGCGGAATTTGTGTCCTCATCGCCGTTAAGCAGTCTGCAGAAATGATCTTTCCAGATCCTCAGTAGCGACTGTGACTCTATAACTATGTTTCCCTGCTGGTCTTTACAGGCTTAAGTTCGGGGCTTGCCACCCTGAAAAGATCTTTTTACCTTTTCGTATAACTTCCGAATCTCGTTCCTGTCATGGCACCTTTCTATTTCCTCAAACGAGCGCTTCTCATGTTGCTTCTTTTTCTTTTTGAGAAGTCGGTATTCTTCCCTTCTTTTCTCCTTGTTAATCTCGTTATACTGATCGTAAGCAGCCCTTGTTCGTTTTTGCATCAGCATTTGTCATGCTTTTTGTTTGGCTGCATTTGCCTGCCTGCATTCTTCATCGAACCATGGAACCACTTTTCCCAGCGAAACAACATTTTTCAGAAAATCATTCAAATCAGTATTGTTGTAAGTATTTGGGCTGACATCAGGTTTTAAGTAGGATGGTAGTGACCCTTAAACTTTATCTGATATGAAAAATTTCATTGTGACTTCTTTTTATGAAATTGAACCAGTTGGCAGATGGAGAGAAGGAAATTTTAAGAGTTTCGTGATAACGGGCAATTTAAGGAACACGTCTTATTGGAAAGATTCGACTGCTGTAGGAGAGTTGGACTTTTTGATGTCTGAACAAAATTTACACTTCTGATATTAAAGCTCCGGTGTTGGTAGAAAAGAAAAATTGATAAAAATGTTAAGAATTTTTTCAAAATTGTAAGCCCATTTGCTCCGCATTTCTTATTTTAGGAATTCTATGTCGGTTTTTTGAACCTCTATCGAGATTTAATTATTTAGCTTGATCACTTATTTAGAGCTAAGGAGATATAAATTATTGAGTCTTTAGAGCTAATGACAGAAATCATATGATTTCGAGAAGGGAATTCAAATTTCAAATTTTATTATGAATTCTCTAGAAGCTTGTGAAATTCGGTAGAAGTTATAAAGTCATACATAAAGAAAAGGAAAGGATAACGACATTCACAATACTTATTACCTCGCATTCTGTAATTTTGAGAACACCCTGATATGTAATTCGAAAAAAACAAACAGAAACATAAATTTTAAAGCTGAAATTGAGACTTAGAAAAAAGCAAGTATTCGCCTACGTTACCATGATGTTCCTAAAATATTTCCATTATTTGAGATTTAATCAAAAACACTGCTGTTTTTGTTTGGAAATAAACAAAACCTCCTCTATTATTAGATGACGAATGCGTACAAAAAAACGAAAGTTCCAACTCAGTACGCATGACCTTGTATTTGTATTTGTTATTTTTTATTGATTCTCACAGTCAACAACAACATAATTGGTTTGGGATCCAATTCAATTATATCAAAAGCAGCGGTCATTGCAAAGAGATTGTTAGCCTCCCCTTCATCTTCGGACGCATTATTAATTCATTTATTAAAATCGACAAGTGACTTGTCTCGACGACGATCAATGCATTCGCAATCAAATCAACTTACAAACGCTTTCCTCTATCGCACCAAATTGACGTCCAAATGCAAACTCTCACTGCACACGATACGACCGACAGCACCACATACACATCGCATCGATCGATATGCAAGCCTTAATTGAATTAGGTACGTGATCAGCATGATCAATTATAGTAGGAGTTATTATACGATGGATAGACTATGGTTGCGACAGAGATAGCACACAGTACGGTGGCCATAGCTTGCGTATCTACTACCAGAAGGATGATCAACAAATAAACACACATCATATGAATGTTGATATGCATCGCGATTTGATTGATGGGCTAGGCGACACTTGTTTGCTCCGATAGACGAATGACTTGAGTGCGCAAACACAAATTTAGTTGAGTGTATTGAAAGTTTGTCTAATTACGCACGATAAAGTCATGTGCGTCTGAAATGAATGGGTCTTTAAATAACATTGACATATGAATGTGTCACTATCACTCAATTAAACAAAGTTCTTCGAAAGGGGGCCATCACTTGCACCACTCGACTCAAGTGTATAATTTCCTTTGAAAATTGAATGGGAGAATGTATGGGTTTCCTGTTTGATAAATATTCCGGGACCGATTTTTGATGTGAAAGTGATGGAAAAACAAACTTGAAGTAAGCAAATCTAGTTTTGGAATGATGCTTCTTTGGAACTAGTTACAAAGATTCTTGGAAATTTATCAAAGAATCTCTTCATCTCACCGTGACTTAAGATTTTGCAAATGCCTCCACTTGAAAACTTACTTTTTTTTGTATATTTAATTGAAATACTTTTTTCCACGTGTCTTCAAAAAAATTTGTTAGCTGATCATGGGTGCGGTGATTGAAGTTTTGTACTCACTCACTTCTTGAAAATGGGATCTTCATTCGAGTACATATTTGTTGAAGTTTTCTTCAATGATTTAACAGCACATAACAATCTGCTTTGAACACTTCAAATGCCAGGCCATAAGCACTCGCAAAGATATTCGATTGCCCTAAGGCGAACATGATTTCACCCATGATTCGAAGATTCCGTCTTCGTCATCGAGATTTTATGATGGGAGATTTTAACAATCTGTCTGACAAATTACTGTAAAGTACTTAAACATTGATACCCACCAACGTGCCACTATGAGACGTTTGATTTAGTTGTATTTTTTTTTTAAAGTAATTTAAAATTTCTTTATGTAGTCCTACCTTATTGCTGATTTATTGAACTTTCGTTCCATATTGAAACAAATATGCAAAGATCGCACTGTTGCAAGAATAAGAATAAACAAATAAAAAATATCAATCAACAGAAAACAACTCACAATTCAAATTCAAAATCTATTTAAAGTTTGCATCAAAGTCTTTTGATTCCATTGCATACTTTTAGTTGCACTTCCAACATGAAATCACAGTAAACTCCTCGGAAAGTTACCGCCGAAAAAGAATTTTTGTTTTTAAATAAAAGCTACCATGTAGTCCTGTTTGCTTTTCAATAAAATATGAAGGTTTGGTTAACAGCTTCTTGATTTATCATCAAATACTATTTTGGCTCTCCAACCAACAAAGATGAACAACTGCCGGTTGCATTTTCCTATAAACGGTGCCGCAGTGGTGCTTTTTTTTAACAAAATTACTTGCAAAACTCAATCTCCGTGTGTTAATTTTTAAAATCCAAAATTAATTTATTTATTGATAAGGAAATATTGGAAGCTTTGAAAGCCTAAAAAAAAAATATTTTAATCGACCTAAGGGTTCGGTTTTCTTATTTTTAACATAACAAAAATATTTGTTTTATGACAATTTTATGAGTTTTTGCCTAAAAATCTAAAGACCTTGTTCAAAAATTGTAATTTCTTTTGTTTGAGCTTGTAAAAACGATCATTTTACAATACTATTGTGACAGGTTTTTTTTTAATTTTTCTCTGTCACAAATTTCTTAGATTTTCGATAAGCTGTTTTATGTCGTTTTAAAAATAATTAGAATCCGAATTGAATTGGAGAGTTGGAGTGACAGATTTTACAGATATAGTCTCCAATTCACCCCAAAACGTTTTCTCCCGGTGCAATGATGCAATAAGCCCCGCGGCAATAAGACCCGTGGGTCTTATTGTCCAAGAAAATGGAAATAACACCCACAGGCTTTGTTTCCACTTTGAAATGGCAATAAGACCCACCAAAGAAAAGAATTAAGGCCGATGTCTTTTGTTGCCATTTTGAAGCAGCATTTATATGAGTCTGATGCACATGGGATCTTAAAATTAGATTTCCTTCTTAGAAAGGATAACGAACATAGCGGATGCGCTAAGTGCATATATTCTAGTTTCTTTTTATTTGAAAAAAAACATAATTTTGAGGTACCGAAAAACAAAGCTCCAAAATTTGGAAACTTATTTCAGCTTTTCATCGATATGAATTCATAGCTCACGTTGTCTCCCACTTCGTGACATAGGAGGATGGATGCTCAGTCCATTTTCTTATGCGCACATAATAACTTAATCTACTTTCTTAATGTTTGTTTAGCTACATTCTTCTGTTCTGTTCGTGTGAATTTTTTATGTTCAACCCCAAGCCCGTACTACCCGAAGGGAAATTTCGTTCGCTTCGATTCGCTTTTTACTCACGGATAGAATAATGAAGCTGAAAGCGAAGCGGAAAAAATTTTCTCAAGGGAGTATGGATGTGTGGTGTAAAAATAAAAATTCGCGCGAATTTTCGTTTCGCGGAAGATTCGTTATTCTATCCGTGAGTAAATAGCAAAGCGAACAAAATTTGCCTCCGTGTAATACGTGCTTGCGGTTGAAATTAAGAAATTCGCGCGAATTGACCGCACCAAACACATAGTATGATTCATAGTTCCAAAGATATTTCTTTTGTATGTGTTTTCCTCTTTGGTATGTCATAATCCACAATCAGAGCATGAACTTATGTCTACTGGAGTTACGTCCCTGTGCCAGTTTTTTCACATTGAAAATAAGTTTAAGTGCAAACGGTGAGACTTCTTTCCATTACAAAATGGTATTTGAGTTTGCAGAAAAGGGAACTAAGGCCCGTGGCTCTTACTGCCATTTCATCATGGAAATAACCCCCGTGGGCCTTACTTCCAAAACGAAGAGGAAATAAAACCCGCGGGTCTTAATGCCGCGGGCCTTATTGCACTGCACCTTTTCTCCCATTTTTGTTTAGGTGCAAAAGAGTGAATACATAAACAAACTTTCATCTAACTGCTTGTCAAAGCAAACCTCAGTTTCTATTTAATTTTTGTCAGCTCCAAAAGCCCGGGAATTTTTTCAGTCTTATTCTTAGCTTTAACATGAAAGAAGAAACCTAGCAAGTTTACCACTACAAACGCAATCACTCCAAAACTATCAATTTTGCTTAAAACGAATTTCAAAAGTCGTCCAAAAAGGTGTGAAGAGTGAAAATGATTTTGGAAAACGACATTTGTTGGATTTCTTGACTTCTAGTTGAGTTATAAAATGTTCTTTAAAAGTTCTTGGGCTAAACTCAACGAAAATTTAATACTTGTTGTTGTTTGCGACCAAAGCTTAGAACCAGGACAGATAGGTTTTGTCAAGATAAGAAAAAAATCGTAGGGGAGGAGAATTACATCTCCCTCGAAACAGGGGAGGGTAATTTTATAAAAAAAATTATAACAGAACTCAATTTTCTTAAAAAAATATTGTTTTTAAAAGCTAATAACTCGGTTCTTAATTAAAATTTTGTCACAAGTCAATTTATTCAAGAGCTTTTGAGCAATCAAATCAAAATATTCAAAACCTCAAAATATGACTTTCTGAAAAAAGTACTTGGCATTTGTTTTATTTTCTCAAAAATTATTAAATATTCTACCTTTCAGTTTTTTGTGTTTGAATTAGCACCAACAAAAGCAGTGATATTAAAAAAAAACAGTGACCTTTAATAAATCAAGATTTTGTAAAAATCTCACTAAAAAAATGGATTCTTTTTTTAAGTTTTGACTATAATTTTCTTATTTTTTTCCCTTATTATTCTATGGTGCTTTACATACTTATTTTATTCCTTGAATTAAAATATACCACTGTAGTAGCATATTTTGACTTTAGTATGCAGCAAAATAATTAAAAATATGCCCATATGTTTAAAAAAATGTATCGTTTACTTGCTACTGTGACATTGTTTGACTTTAAGACACCTTTTTATAATTCAACTAGCTGACCCGCCCGGCGTTGCTCGGGTCAAACTTATTCAAAGCGTTGTTCCCACAGAAAGCTAGAAAAAAAAAAAAATTCTCGTGTCACAGTGTAAATTAAAAAAACAATGTTAAGGGTAGATGGCCCTTATCATTTACGGGTATGAAAAATAGATAGTAGCCGATTCTCAGACTTACTGAATACGCATATAAAATTTGGTAAAAATCGGTAAAGCCGTTTCGGAGGAGTTCAAGTTCGAACACCGTGACACGAGAATTTTATATATATGATTATTTACTTTTGACAATTTTTGAGGTAAAATATTCAGTTCATTTTCTATTGGGAGAAAGTCATACCAAAGCTAAAAGTTTTGAAACAACCTATGAATATTTTTTCCTGAAACTAACAAAATTTATAGCTCTCGAAATTTCCTTTAAACAGAAAAAAAAAAATTATGATATCCTTAATTTTCTATTAGCTACGTCCTTGCAACCAAAAAAGCAAAAAGGCTGTTGGAACAATCCCATGAACATACTAATAGCGTTTTTCATTGAAATCCGAAAGAACTACTTTCAAATGCAGAACTACTCTTGTGAAACATTTTTCAACAGTTTTGTCGTAGTATTGGTGACAATTGTAAGGAATAGCATTGGGTGCATTCACTTCTGTAGTCACTATGTAGTCAAAATTCAATTAGTTTTGTGAATGCAAAATTGAACTACAAACGCAGTAAATCCTTTTTTGTTTGTAATCTTTCGTATTTTTTTCCGAACAGCCGATTGTAAAACGTCGAAATGATTCTAAATTAACTTTATATCTGAAATTTTAACATTACGTGGGGTGAACAGTTTTCAACTCATTTCGCAGTTGTTTCTAATGACTTGATTACGTAGTTACTAAAGCAGTGAATGCGCCCACTTGCATCTTTTCAATCTTTTTTTTTTACACTCCATGTAGATGATGGATGGATTGGAAAGGGATGACGACGAAGAAGATGACAACAAATAATGCAGCGAACTAACAAATTCTAAATTATTTACATATTTCTGCACTCACATTCAATTACTTTCTTTTTTCTTTTCAATTTTAATAATCACCAAACAAAATTTCACAACAATTTTTTTCCATTTGACGTTTGATACAAAAGATGTTTTTGCCTGTGTGTGTAATTTTCAGAGTAGATCTCCCAACCGATTGGGAGTAGATCTTTGCCGTTTAGAGTAACTCCAGAACTACTCTTTTTTTCAATGAAACGTTAAAAATGGAAAAAGAGTAGATCTTTTCACAAAAGGAGTAACTCTTTTCGTCAATGAAAAACGATATAACTTTGGCATACCCTGACCCACTGTCACTGTCAGTGCTTATATCTCACTTCATATTGGACATAATACTTAGAAGAAATACTAATCTTCAAAACTGCATTTAAATTTGGTTTTTTAAATTTAAATGGTACTCAAATTTTCTTCCACGCACGATATTTTGACTTTGAATTATTTTTTTTAAATGCTTAATAATAATAAACACAAAGTTTTATTTTCTGATCAACAAAATTACAATAAAAAACACAAATAAGTGAATCCAAAAACACCTACATCTTATGATACTTGCAAAAATCTAAGATGGCTGGAATTAAAAAAAAAAGATTAAGATAATACTTAAAACTACCCATATTATTGCTGATAGTAATAAAAGCAATGTGGGTATTTTTAAAGTCCATAAGGAAGGTTTTGCAATTGGGAGGAACATTTTTTTGAGATAACAATTAAACATGGCTGACATTACGATGATAAAGTATACGAAAAAAGTGAGTTTTGCAATCCTGACTACCTGTCTGTATGTCTGTCTGTCCGCATAAATATCTACACCCTGAACTTCTCGACCGTTTTTCTTGAAAATTTGCAATTTTGGGTCTGTAGGGCAGCCTGGAAATGATTTTTTGGAATTTGGTCTCTAGGTCTTGGAATAACAGTACCTGCTACACAACCTATGTGATAACAGTTGTTTCCCACAAAAACGACTCTGAGCATTTCGATTAAATTGTTATGTGTGTGAGGGATTAGTTTTCGGTTGTGTTTCTAATGATATCCAAAAATGGTACCTTCCGTTACAAGGCTTTCTTTGAAACCGACTTTCTCGCTTAGTTAATTTTTTTAATTTTAACAAAATTCTTTATCCAAGATGTCCTAGATAGTTTGAAAAAGATTGCATATTAACATGTGAAAAATTTTAGTTTTTAAAAGTCCTAGTTCGCTAACTTTTAAGATTTTGAATTCATAATGTATGCAGTATGCCATAAGAAATTGTGTATTTTTTAAAGATAATATATTATGCGCATTAATTTGAATGTGAACTAACTAAAATAAACATTTATAGGTGAAGTAATATTAATTAAAGAAATTTATCATAGAATAAAATCCTTTTAATTCTGTCCTTTTTATTGTTATTAAAAAAGACATATTTTTAAGAATTTCATTTCGTTGGTCACGCTTATTTGTGTTGTTTTTACTCTCTTTAAATAGGAGAAATTTATTTCGGGAGTTGACGTTGAAACGGACAGTGTAGTAATATCCTATTAGAAGATATATATATTACTAGCTGAGCCGCCCGGCTTTGCTCGGGTCTGTAGTTTTAAGGTTCCCGTTCTCGTTTTTCCTCTTCCGTGCGAATAAGGGATGAAATTTAATCTTTTTACTGTGGAATTATGTGGCATCCTAAAGCTGAAAGAATTTTTGAAATGTGTCCAGTAGTTTCTAGGTTTCCTTTACCAAACACGTGAGAATATTGAGATCCTACTTTGACAGGAACCATCCCTGGACTAAACTATAAAGTTTTATAGAAACTCTTTCGGCCTAGGAGTATACCGTAGAAACAAACATATAGCTGGACCGCCCGGGGTTGCTCGGGTCTAACTTCTTTCAATCGTTGTGGACACAAAATTGTCTGAAAGGTTTAAGTTCAGCGATAAACCTCGCGCGTTTCTACTCCCAAGATAAGAAATAAATGTATTTAATGGGAAATTTTGTATTTTATCTTAATGCTAGCGGATAAACAATATTTCTGGTCGTTGTGGTTGGTGTATAAATGTACAAATTTTTTGGATCGCCAACTCGAGAGCACGCAACATATAATTGGCCATGCGAAAAACATGAATTTTTCAAATGTAATCCAGCTATAGCTAACGACTGTCCTTGTGCTTTGTTAATAGTTATCGCGAAGGCAAGACGTAAAGGAAACTGAAGTCGCTTGAAATCAAATGGCAAATCGTTGGTAATCATCGGTATGCGTGGAATCAGCACGTCTTCCCCTTTGAATTTGCCAATGATGATTGTTGCTTCGATCAAATTTGCTGTCAATTTTTTGACCGTCAGTCTGGTCCCGTTGCACAGTTTTGGCGGGTTTAAGTTTCGAATAAGCATCACTGGCGTTCCAATTTTCAATGTTAGTATGTGTGGTGGCATTCCTGGTGGTTCCATCGAATTTAAAAATTCGGTTGGATAGTTGACTGCTTGTTCTTCATCCATCACTGTGTCAATTGATTTGTATTTGACTGGTTCGCCGGGCAGTTTCAACTGAATTTGTTCGTTCAATCTATTAACATCATCATTCTTAGGCGCTAATATTGCACGTTCGCACAGCCAGTCTGAATTTTTGTAGTTGCTGGTCAAATTTGGAAAAACCTTGTCCACAACAGCTTGAATACTTAGCTGCATTTGACAAAAATGTGGGGGAAACGTAATATCATTTGTTTTCCGATCAATTGGAATTTCGCCGTTTCCGATGTCCAAAAGTTGTTTGGAAAATGTTTGGGCAGACCCATCTTGCCGCAAATGCACACGCATGTTCGTCGAGAGCGTGATTTTTTCGACTTGGTTCCATAAATATGATGCTTTTAAGCAAGCGTTCAGCTCATCTGCAGGCGTTGATCGAGGTAAAACGGGCAAGGTTTGCCGAAAATCACCTGCAAGAAGAATCAGAGCGCCTCCCATCGTTTGAGTTTTTTCTCGAAAATCGCACAGAGTCCGGTGAAGCGCCTCAAGTGATTTTTTATGAGCCATTGTACATTCGTCCCAAATTATGATTTTGCACGTTTTAAGGATTGTGGCCATTCCGGAATTTTTGCTGATATTGCAGGTAGGTGTTTCGGTCTGGTGCAAATTTAGTGGAAGTTTAAGTGCTGAATGCGCTGTTCTTCCGCCATCGAGTAGCGTTGATGCAATTCCCGATGATGCCAGTGCGAGTGCGATGCCACCCCGCATTCGAACCGAAGCCAATATCAAATTGATGAGAAATGTTTTGCCTGTTCCTCCTGGAGCATCTAGGAAAAAAATTCCGCCAGTTCCGTTGGCTACACGTTGCATAACTTTGTCATATGCATTTTTTTGATCAGCAACTAAAAGTCTTTGTTGCGTTTCAACAAAATGCTGTTGCTGGCTTCCATCAAACTGGCGTTCCCGGACCAAATCCCTGTCTTGTATGTCATTTCTGTTTCGTGTGGATGACGGCATACCAAGTTGACAAAGAACTTTGTTGTTGATCGATATGCATAAATCCTCAATCAATATAAGAGCTTCATTGAAAATGTCGTTCGAATACTCTTGATTTGGATCGATTTCACGTCTTTGCCTGAGAATGTCCTCACTAAGACTTTTGCGATGTGTTTCCCAGAGTTCTACGGGGTTCGATGGTGCACATGTTGTTAAAATGATTGCAAACAAATTACGTATTTGCTTTGGAAGACACGTAAGTGACGCCTCTGTTAGTGTTGTGTTCCAATGACGATCATTTTCAAGTAAGCCTAGTTTGAAGCATGCTTCTCTATACGTTTGGCACACTACACTGTCTACTGTTTTCAAAGCAACGAATGATGTAGGACCCTTGACTGTATGCAATAACAATCGCAAATAATAACATTCTGCGTTATTGGGATGTACGGTATACACACGTCCCAAGGCATCAGACGAACGTAAATCAGCATACTCTGGAACACTTGCGCCCCGCTTTCTTCGTGCGTACTTTTTTGTCGACGTGTTCCAAGTGTAGTATTTGGGCACTTCGTGATACAGCAACGTTTTTGCGAAATCATCCGATGCACACAATTTAAAAAAGGCAGTGAGTGTGGTGTTTAGTGGCTGTTCTGCTCTATTTTGTGCATTTTGTTCGGTAAAGTATACACGCTGGCCATTTTCCAAGTGCACAGCGAGATGTTGAACAGTTGGATAGCGTTCGTGGATGTTAAATGCTAATATTCGCCAAACTGCTTCATTGCTACTGATGTAGCGTCCCATTTGGAATTGAGTAATTTCATCAGTTTGATTGGCCAGGCCAAAAACTGCCATGTCACTGCCCTTATTGACGTATTTGCAAATGTACTTGATCGACTTCACCGAATTGCAATACTCGACATTAATGTGAGCATCGAACATTTTTGAAAGCAGGGAAGAGTACGGCACGATCCATCTGTTGTCTATGTCAACATCTACATTTCGGATTCTAATTGTAGTTGTGTATCCACCGTCATCGGGCTTCCTTCGCCTATACATAGGATATCGATCACCTCCAGTTTGAGTTTCATTTATTAGCTCCCGTGGATATCCTTTTGTGCACTTGCCATCCCTCATGCATGGTGAATTTGTGTTGAGTGCACCACATGGCCCATGAATCATATGTTTTTTGATTGTTTCAAACAGAATTGGATCTTCGTCTCGATTCGGAAGTTCAGCCGTAATGACACTATCAATTTGTGATGGGACGATTTTTTGCTTCAACCAAATTAAAATGTGAGCGTGCGGCAGGCCTCTTTTTTGCCATTCAACTGAGTACATCCAGCATCGAGTCTCTCCAAAAATATGATTCTTTGTGATAACGTCCATGAGTTTTATTAATTTTTGCTTAAAAACTCGAGCGAGAAGATCATGTCTGTGCGATGAGTTTTGGCCGGTGAAAAGCAGATGTGTAATTTCACTCCACGTTGGATTGCATGTGAAGGTGATGAACAAATCTGGGCGTCCATACTTTCGAACATACGTCATGGCATCCTGTGCGTATTCGTGCATCTGTCGCGGACTGCCGGTATACGTTGCTGGCAAGACTACCATTTGTCCGATATTAGCAGCGTTCCCATCATTGACCATTGCATCACGTAAGTGAACGTATTCTTCAACTCGCAACTTCTGTTGATTTAAACGAATGAAGAGAAGACGCTCGCTTTCAATTTTCGCGTACATGTCCACAATGAACTGATGGTATAGTTCACGGCATTTCAGAATGTGGTTGGTTTCATTTGCACGAATCATAATGCGGTAAGCGTAATAATCCATGCACGAAACTTTCTTTGTTGACTCTTCATTCGTGTTAGCGTTGATTTGCATGATGTTGAAATGGTAGCCATCTTCTCCACGCGGAAACAACAGTGGATATTGAAGTGCATCGTACGAACGATGTGTTTCCGAAACGCGTTGCACAGTTGTATTCCGGCGGTGGATGACAATGTCACGTCGATTGAATTCGGTGCCCACTATTACAACTGCTACATCACCTATCACCGGTGCATTGAAACGTCTTTCATGTTCCCCAGTCGGTGTTTTGTCTGCTCTTATTACAACAGCATAGTCATCTGATGGCATCTGGTCTATAGCAGTTTTAAATAGACGAATCAAACTGTTGCTTCCGTGCAACATTGTCTGTAATTCCGAAATGATTTCGCGTCTGGTTGCAGTATTAATCGCGCATCGCTGTTCGGTTTCTCTTTCCTCGTTGCCAGTAAAATATATTTGCAAAAACTTTGCCTCTAGATTCGGTAAAGGAAGCAACGAACCGATTCGGTGATATATTTGGCCTTGAACTTTAAAAGTGGGCATGTAACCGGCGTTGTTGTGAATGTTTGTTGCACCGAAAGAGGTCATTTGAAAGCATGAGTTGTAGTTGCGAATGTTCATCAGGAATTGTTTTGAAAATGTAGTGTCACCAGAAAGATAACTTTTTAGCGGCTCAGGTGGCTCCATCACCGGAACCAAAACTACTTTACCGTTCGAACAACACATTCCAGGAGACTCCTTAGCGAACTTCAAACTACGACAATGCACGCAAGCCTTATTCATTGGTCCAATAGCCACATCTATGTGATTCCTATAATCATAGTCTCTATCATAATTAAATGCTTCCAACTTCAAATCAATCCGTTCTCTAGATCGAGTCAGTCGTAATCGATTGTTATCAAGTCGTTCGCTATATCGTTGGGGTGTTTCTTTTGCTCTGGAGGTTGAACTTCTGACGCGTAATGTTTGAAGGCGGTTTCCACGTTGTTCTTCATTTTCCGTGGCTCTGGAAATGGAAGCTCTATCGCGCATTTGTTGAAGGCGAAGTTCGTGCTGCTCTTCAGCTTCAGAGGCTCTGGAAGTAGAAGCACTTTCACGCATTTTTTTTAGGCGAATTTCGCGCTGCTCTTCAGCTTCAGAGGCTCTGGAAGTAGAAGCACTTTCGCGCATTTCCTGAAGGCGAATTTTGCGCTGCTCTTCAGCTTCAGAGGCTCTGGAAGTAGAAGCTCTTTCGCGCATTTGCTGAAGGCGAATTTCTTGCTGCTCTACAGTCTCAGCACCTCTTTTTTGCCTTTTATTCTTTGCCTCTAAAGATTTTCTTCCAAGTGACTTTTTTTTTGGTGACATTATTGAAAACTGAGAAACATACATATCTTTTTAATCTTTATTGAAATATGAAATATAGATTGTGGAAAGACCACTTCCAATCGATTGAAAATGAAAAAAAGAAGGAATGTAAAATAGAATTCATACATTGGACGCCACGTATGTTTGCGTCCGAGAAGACCACTTGCAATCGATTGAATGGAAATGTCGTTCAAACGAAATAACAATTTTAATGTGTTTTTAAATCATCACAAAATATGTACTTATAAATATTTACCAATTGTATTTTCTGCTAAAAAGGTTTTTGTTAAACTTGCAGCCTTTCTAATTGCGTTGTTAGCTTTTTCGACTAATGTCTCAGATGGGTAGATTCGTTTGAAATCAATAAATAATTTTTATTTTTTCGCTAAAGACAGCAAAACGTCTTTTAGCTATGGATTCAAATCTCTTTAAATATTACTATTTTATTGTGGAATATAAATATTTACCAATTGTATTTTCTGCTAAAAAGGTTTTTGTTAAACTTGCAGCCTTTCTAATTGCGTTGTTAGCTTTTTCGACTAATGTCTCAGATGGGTAGATTCGTTTGAAATCAATAAATAATTTTTATTTTTTCGCTAAAGATAGCAAAACGTCTTTTAGCTATGGATTCAAATCTCTTTAAATATTACTATTTTATTGTGGAATATAAATATTTACCAATTGTATTTTCCGCTAAATAGGTTTTTGGTAAATTTGCAGCCTCTCTAATTATGTTGTTATCTTTTTCGTTTAATGTCTCAGAGATCAGAGCAGAGCACAATATGATTTGTTCAAAATCAATAAATAATTTTTATTTCTTCACTCAAGACAGCAAAAACTATGTTAGATAGGAATTCAAATCTCTTTAAATATTACTATTTTACTGAGGAACATAAATGTTAACCAATTGTATTTTCTGCTGAATAGGTTTTCTTTAAATTTGCAGTCTCTTTAATTTTGTTGTTAGATAGCTTAAATATAAGTCTGTGTTGAAAGAATTTTTAAAATCGGTTAATTAACTTTAAGGTTCGCGTTCTCGTTCCTGTTTCTGTTCCAGTGGGATTATAGGGATGAAGTCTACGCTAAGTTACTGAGTGATTATGTGGTATCCCAGTGCTGGTAGTCCAGTAGCTTCTAAGTGCTGAAAGAATTTTTGAAATCTGTCAAGTAGCTTCTAGGTTTCCATTCCCAACACCGTTTCTGTGGGACTTCCGTTCTCATAGAAATATGTGAATGAAATGTAGGTCTATGTCACTGAGGGATAATGTAACATCCTAGAGTTGAAATAATTTTTGAAATGTGTTAAGTAACTTTAATATTCCCGTTCTCGTTCCCGTTTCTGTTCCCGTGGGATAATAGGGATGAATTATTGAATAAGTTACTTATTTAGGCGAATAATGTAGTACAACTAATGCTAAAAGAATTTTTGAAATCTGTCCCGTAGATTCTAAGTTTCCATTCCCAACCCCGTTCCTGTGGGAATATGGGGATCAAACCTTGACAGGAACCATCTCTGGACTAAACTATGTCTACCCTGAAAATTTCATAAAAATCCGTTGGGTGGTTTAGGAGTATACCCCGGACATACATACATACATACATACATACATCCTACTTTATATATATAGATATATGTTAGGAAAGTTTTCCTTGGGGCAGCTATCGAGCGCTTCCAATGAATTCTTAGAGGAAGTAGGTATTATTCCTTCGGATCAAATATCTCTTCCAAGTTTTTAATTCTTCAAGAACAGAAGATGGACTCACAATTGTCATTAAATTTTTCAGCTGTTTTGTATAGTAGTAGTAGTAAAAGTGATTTTATTGATATATAAACAAAGATAGTTTTAAAGTTATACATACTTACTTACTTTAAGTGGCTCAACTAGAGCGTGGTGCTCCTAGGCCTTGTCCAATATGCCCCTCCAGCCGGCTCGATCTCTAGCCTGCCGTTTCCAATTTTGCACTCCAAGTTGGCGGAGATCTCCTTCTACCTGGTCGCTCCATCGAAGATGAGGTCTACCTTGGCTTCTGACTCCCTCTGGTTTGGCGTTGAAGACTTTACGCGCTGGAGCGTTGATGTCCATTCGCTCTACATGGCCCAGCCATCTTAGTCGTTGGACTCTAATTTTTCTGGCTAAGCTTATGTCGCTGTACAGCTCGTATAGTTCGTCGTTGTATCTTCTTCGCCAAACGTTCTCTTTTCGATTAACGCAAACAGGACCATAAATCGTACGCAGAACTTTTCTCTCGAAGACTCCAAGTGACTTTTCATCCGATTGGGAGAGGGTCCATGCTTCTGCACCATATAGCAGGGCCGGGATGATGAGTGTTTTGTAAAGTGTCTCCTTGGTTCTTCTCGATAGGGCTTTAGAAGAGTTAGTCTGTGTTTGATTTCAGCGCTGATGTTGTTGGCTGAGTTTACAGCAGTGCCCAGGTAGACAAATTCACTGACTACCTCGAAGTTATACCTGTCAATGGTGACATTTCGACCAAGTCGGTGGTGGGATTGGACTTTTGTTGATGATAGCATATACTTCGTCTTGTCCTCGTTTATTTTCAGCCCCATTTGGCTTGCTGCTGACTCCATAGTAGTGAATGCACCAGTTACTGCTCGCTTTGTTCTTCCTATCACGTCTTTATGTCGTCTGCAAACCCAAGTAATTGTGTTGATTTATTGAAAATGGTGCCCGATGTACTGGCATGGGTGCTACGTATTACATTTTCAAGCACAATGTTAAAACAGCTGCATGACAGTGCGTCGCCTTGTCTAAGCCCTCTGGTGGTTTCGAAGGTTTCAGTAGAGTCTCTATACCAACTTTGACGGAACAGCTAGCGTTCTCCAACGTCATCCTGATAAGGCGAATCAGTTTAGCAGGGATTCTAAAGTTAGACATAGCACGATACATTTCAACTCTGTTAACACTATCGTATGCTGCTTTAAAGTCGACGAACAAGTGGTGGGTGTCGATGTTGTACTCTTGGGTTTTCTCCAGGATTTGGCGCAATGTGAATATTTGGTCGGTGGTAGATTTTCCAGGTCTGAAGCCGCATTGATAAGGACCTATCAAATCATCAGCAAACGGCTTGAAACGTTCACATAATACGCTCGAAAGGATCTTAAAGGCGATGTTTAGAAGACTAATGCCTCTATAGTTGGCGCAGAGTAGGCGGTCTCCTTTTTTGTGGATCGGGTAGATGGTACTGAGGTTCCACTCATCGGGCATACTTTCCTCCGACCATATTTTGCAGATGAGTTGGTGTATGCTCCTGACCAGGTCATCTCCAGCGTGTTTAAAAAGCTCCGCTTGTAGACCATCACATCCAGCTGCTTTGTTCATCTTTAGTCTGGTGATGGCTACTTTGATCTCACTTTGGTCGGGCGGCTGCAGTTCGTGGTCGTCATCTAGATTAACTGGCACAAGTTGATCTTGGGCGGGATTTTGGCTGTCATCGCCATTTAGCAACTGGTTAAAGTAGTCTCTCCAGATGGTTAACATCGCCTGCGTTTCCACTATGGTGTTTCCATCCTGATCTTTGCAGGGTCCAGGGCGACTTGTAAAACCGGATGTTGACTGTCTCACTCTTCTATAGAAGTTTCGCACCTCTTTCCTACTAAAACATCTCTGCATCTCCTCGACTTCGCGTTTTTGGTGTTCCTTTTTCTTCCTCCTGAGTAAGCGTTTTTCCTCTTTCCTTCGCTCATCGTAGAGATTTCTGGACGCTCTAGTATCTCTCTGGAGCTATGACTTGTATGCCTCCGTTTTTGCTTTGTTTGCCTGAGCACATTCGGAGTCGAACCAAGGGTTTCTAGGGGGTGGCTGTGAGAAACCTAATACCTCTGACGCAGCATTTCTTATGGCTTGTTGACATAGCTGCCATTGGTCTTCCGGGTTCATGTCATCAGTCGAAGGATTCCTCGCAAGCTCAAGGGATACGCGGTCGGCATAGGCAGCGGCGGTCTCTATCGATTGAAGTCGTCCAACATTTAATTTCCTCGGCGTAGTTGGTGATCGCCTAAGAGCTTTGCACCAACTAAGTAGTGGTCCGAGTCGATGTTTGCTCCTCGGAAGGTACGGACATTCAGGATGCTGGAGGAGTGTCTTCCGTCAATCGCAACATGGTCGATTTGGTTGCAGGTTCGACCATCTGGGGATCGCCATGTGCCCTTGTGGATGTCGGGACGTGGGAATCGCGTGCTGCTTATTACCATGTTTTTTCCCGCTGCAAAATCGATGAGCCTGAGTCCGTTATCGGAAGTGGTGTCGTGCAGGCTATGCTTTCCGATCGTCTTACCAAAGATGTCCTCCCTGCCAATTTTGGCATTAAAATCTCCCAAGAGGATTTTAATGTCATGTTTGGGGCACTGCTCATAAGTTTCGGCGAGGAGCTCGTAGAAACTTTCTTTGGTAGCGTCGTCTTTCTCTTCTGTAGGGGCATGGGCGCTTATGAGGCTTAGGTGGTGGAATTTGGCCTTGATGCGGATCGTTGTCACTCTTTCACTGACTTCGCGAAAGCTCAAGACTTTTTGCCTAAGTCTTCCTCTGACAGCGAATCAAGTTGGCAATTCCCATAGTAGAAAGTACAGTCATCTGTATCTCTCAGGCCCGGTCCATCCCATCGCATCTCCTGGAGGGCTGTTACATCAGCGTTGAGGCTGGCGAGGGTCTCGGCTAGCTTAAAGTTATACATAGTTCTTTGTTAACAATTTTCACAAAAAGACATTGGCTTATGCCGTCAGCCCAAGCTGCTTTGTATATTTCAGACGAAGAATCCTTGAAAAGAACCAAAAACCCTTCTAGTATGTTTTCATGGTTTGTAAATTTCCATGTTTCATTACATAGAAATCGAGAAAAGGATTGTTTTCATAACACGAAAATATTCTTCTGTACTTGGAACCGAAGGGTTCCAACTATTCTTTTGTCGGTTCACTATTCTCTTATGTTTAACCTCAATATCAAGGACTTCAGCTATTTTTTTTTTTTTGCTTCTTCAAACACTTTCGAAAATGAGTTATCTTCTGCCCGTTTAATTTTTAGTTGATCGCTTAAATCTTTGGCGAGATTCATAGCTTGGACCAAGTCTAAATTCACTCTATGAATCTCACGACTTATCGACAACGAGAAATGTTAAACCATACTTTTAACCTTTAAGCTATTCAAAAACTCGAATTCCATAGCTTTTTTAAGTTCCTTGCGTCAATTTCCAATGTTCTTATTTGGTCAAGAGTTTCGAACACAAACGGAAATGGCTTCTCAAAATATTCAACTGATTTATATTTTGAGATCCATCGCGTCAGATTCAGCCTTTTTAATGTCTTTTTTTGTGGAGACTGAAATAATTGTCAACTGCTTCAATTGTGGTTAGGCAGTCTCTAATGGCTGGTATTTTGCTGGAAACAGATACAGCAAGGATTCAAAGAATGTACTGCACAATGGACGTACAGAGCATCCGAAGCAAATTGTTGGCGAATAATTGCCTGAACACCATTGTATCGATCAGACATATTGCTTGCTCAGTCGTACTCTTGGCCGATCAAAAAAGAAATGGCCAGATCACAATTTTGAAGATTTTCCACTATAAGCCTTGCGAGAGCATCATCTGGATTGTTAATAAAGTAATGTTTGGTAAACTGCTGTATTAGAGATTTTAAGAGAAAAGATTTTATTCAGTCGTGGAAAATCGATATAAAAAATTAAATTCAAAAGATTAGGTGACTTGCCGAAATAATAATTTCTTTTAGATAAAATTGACTTTGTATTTTCCCTGTAGAATGAAAGTATAGAATGTACAATCCTGTGAGTACTAATAAGACTTAATTCACGTTGGAAGTAGCTACTAAATTTCACATTGTGTTTCTTTAACTTTTTTGGTTCATGACTGGTTATGTTGACCAATTATCTGATCCCCCCCCCCCCCTATCTACGCCACTGGTATTAGCAATGTTTAGAAGACATATTTTTTTGTAAAGAAAAATAATGTTTTATAAAAAGGCTTTTATCCGTTTTGATGTCACTCTTAGCTTTGTTTTTTTAAAGATTAGAAAATTTTAAGTCTATTATTTCCGGTCTCCCCTACTTAATTTATAATAATTTTTTTCCCATATTTTGCGTATCAATTTTCATAATTAATATGTAGTTGGCAGCCATATACCACCAAATATATTAAGAGCGAATACTAAAACCTTTTCAGCCTTAAGATTTTGATATCGTATTTAGCACACAATCTCAACTTCGTGCGACCCAGTCGCGCCCATATTTTTGTTTTTTTGTAGAGAAGCCGCCATAGTTTGTGTTGATTATCCTTTTTTTGAAAATAAGATTAATCAGCGCACCCAGTCAGCTGTTTTTTCGGACGGTTTATTCTGAAGTACTTTTATTACTTCTTTTTGGTTTGTCGGTTCATCTAGTGTCATTTTGCTGACGCAAAAATACTGTAAACAACCATAAATAAATCTTTCCAAAGATAATTTGACTGACATACTTGTTGGGGAATAAAAATGCATGAATTGGTCGCCTTATCTAGATATTTGAAAAAGATAAATTTCTGGGACATTATTGTTTTCTGGGACGCTATATTTCAAAACGCCTACGATTCCAATTCAAGGCACCGCCATATACCAGTGAAAATAACATGCCACCTGATGGAAAATCACAGAGCGTCACAAGTTCCCATAATCTTCATGCACGTTAAAACTCTGTAAAACCAATTATCTACAATTAGTTCCCAAATACCAAGCATTAAAAATTAACAAATTTCGTTCACATGATTTGCAAAACAAAAAACATCCATACTCAGCTCTTGACGCATTTAATTTACTATTTTTCCACGGCTATTTATTTTGACATCGTAGATACATACGAGGGGACTACTAACTGTCAACAAATTTTATTAATTAAAATGTTACTGACGCGCCATTACTCACCTCCAGGGGAATAGTTTGTCGCTAA
Organism: Melanostoma scalare; assembly: GCA_949752695.1. Classification (NCBI taxonomy): domain Eukaryota; kingdom Metazoa; phylum Arthropoda; class Insecta; order Diptera; family Syrphidae; genus Melanostoma; species Melanostoma scalare. The sequence continues at coordinate 64,150,458 of OX456985.1, forward strand.
ACCAAAATTTATAGCAATTGATCCTTCTCGTTGCTCAAATATGCGAAGCACGATCGTGCACTTAAATCTCGGTATGCTAAACTAACTTGATCTTACACAAAGTTGAAGTAAGATTCCACAACCATTTTTGTTATAACAAACGAGATGAGCTTGTCTTCAATCATTGCGAACAAAAATATTTAATGTTGACTTTGTGGGAATTTTAATTATTTGTTGATAAACATCGATGTTTCAATGCAATTTGTGTAATCGAAAGATTCCCGGGAATCGGATAGAGAGTCTTGACGTTTTTCAATGAATTCCTCAAGAATGAAGAATCGTCGGCATTAACATAGAAAGTCGAGTCCACTCAGTCAAAAAGAAACTTTGTATTCTTATGCTTATTGGCTTCCGTTTCCGTCAAGGGCACGATCAATGAACGACGAATAAATCAAGAAAAGTGATCATTTGGACGTAGGTTCTTCCCAAAGTCCTTTATTGATGTACTATCGTTCCCTACCTTTCCAGTCAAACTATTCGCGCCGTTCTGTAATGGAAAGCAATAAAATGCAAATTTAATTGGCATCATCCATAGCATCAAATTAATAATGTGCACATTAACGTCTTTGACACTTTACTATTAATGATAAGATTTACCTATTTGAGAAGCAAGCGCAAGCATTTACTATTTGAAGATACGCCATCATCGTTTTATGTTTATGAAAAAAGTTTTATGACCAATTGATGACCGATGACAGCAGAATTTTAATGAATCACTGAGCTCATGCCCGTTTTTGTTTTGGACGGTCTGTCACTTGTGGCAATATTTTAGAATTTCTTTAAGGCAGGTTGTTAAGGGGCAACTATTGGGTGTGTGATTTGTTTTAGATTTTTATTTCTTTAGTTTTAAGCTAGAACGTGATGCTATGAACAATGAAGCTATGATGCTCTGGCATTACATTACACCTGGGCCTCAGCCAATATCTTGCGCCAACAACTCAAATTTCTGATAAGCTCTCTTCAGCTTTGCTCTCTAAGTCGATTAAGGTGTTCTTCCAATTGATGACTGCATATGTAAAGGACGTTTCTTAGACGTGTGGTTTTCAAGAAGAACTAAAACGCATATTGTTCGATGTTGTAGACAAGAATTTAAATTGACTGTGAAGATAAGGGCTTGTCATTTTGTTTTAGAAGTGACTTCGGCCGAGAGACTCAATTTTCAACCACTTGTTGCATCATTTGGTCCCGCATGTCAGCAATAACACATCGAATATTTTCTTCTAAGGCATCAATCGTCTTTATCTGCGTAAACAAGCTAGATCACCTAAACAAACAGAAAATAGTCCAGCGGCTATAAATGACCGGCCTTGGAGGTATTTCACAGGTTTATGAATCAAAATTATGTAAAAATTAATTATATTATGTGTCGAGACACTTTACCGAACATACGCAGTGTTCAGTGGTCGTGCAGATTCAATTCTTCCACGATAAAATGACAAACCAAATTAAGCATAAATCAAGTGACTGCTGTCAAAAAGACCAACTCCGAGATAAGGATAGCCACATTGAAAACCACACGTCTAAAGAAATAAACTCTCCTTACTTCGTTTTGCCCTGATTAACCAATAACCATCAAACTCATTTTCGCCGCTTCTGTTTCAATACTCTCAAAACTTACTTACTTACTTAAGGTGGCGCTACAGTCCGGGTCGGACTAGGGCCTCAACCAACATGCTTCTCCAGCCAGCTCGGTCCCTAGCTAGCTGCCTCCAGTTTTGCACGCAAAGTTGGTTGAGGTCCTCTCCTACTTGCGTGCGCCACCTGAGTCGCGGTCTTCCTCTACTGCGCCGTCCCTCGGGATTGGATTCGAAGACTTTCCGGGCCGGAGCGTTGGTGTCCATTCGCTCTACATGACCCAGCCATCTAAGCCGCTGGACCTTGACTCGTTTGACAAGGTCAGTGTCGCTGTACAGCCCGTACAGTTCGTCATTAAATCTTCTTCTCCACTCTCTATCTATGCAGACGGGACCAAAAATCACCCGAAGAATTTTTCTCTCGAAGCATCCTAAAGCGTTCTCGTCTGCCTTTGACAAGGTCCATGCCTCTGCGCCATATATAAGAACCGGGATGATAAGTGTCTTATACAGGGACACTTTAGTTGCTCGAGAGAGGACTTTACTACTCAATTGCCTTCTTAGTCCGAAGAAACAGCGATTGGCAAGAGTTATTCTTCGTTTGATTTCAGCGCTGGTGTCGTTGTCTGAATTAATAGCGGCGCCTAGGTAGACAAAGTCCTTAACTACCTCAAAGTTATAGCTGTCAATCGTGACGTTTTGTCCAAGACGTCGGTGTTGGGTGTCCTTTCTTGATGACAGCATATACTTGGTCTTGCCCTCATTTACCACTAAACCCATCTTCTTCGCTTCCGTCTCAATGCTCATAAACGCGCCATTGACATCACGCTGCGTTCTTCCAATTATGTCAATATCGTCGGCATATCCGAGCAATTGAACGGATTTTTGAAAGATTGTGCCTCTTGTGTTGACGTGGGAGTTTTGCACTATTCTTTCAAGAACGATGTTCAAGAAGTCGCATGACAGTGCATCGCCTTGCCTAAAACCTTTTTTGACATCGAATGTATCGGTGAGATCTTTTCCGACCCTGATGGAGCAGCGTGCGTTCTCCATCGTCATCCTACACAATCGGACAAGTTTGGTAGGGATGCCAAAACTAGACATGGCTCTATATAACTCCTCTCTATAGATGCTGTCATACGCGGCCTTAAAATCGATGAAAAGGTGGTGGGTATCGATTTGAAGCTCCTGGGTTTTTTCCAAGATCTGCCGTAGTGTGAAGATTTGGTCTATGGTGGACTTTCCTGGTCTAAAGCCGCACTGATAAGGACCTATCAGGTTGTTGACGAATGGCTTCAGACGCTCACACAATACGGCAGAGAGGATCTTATATGCGATGTTAAGAAGACTGATACCTCTGTAGTTGGCGCAGTTCAGAGGGTCTCCTTTCTTGAGGACCGGGGAAACAATGCTAAGGTTCCATTCATCGGGCATGCTTTCTTCCGACCATATTTTGCAAATGAGCTGGTGCATACTCCTGACCAGGTCATTGCCTGCCGCTTTAAACAATTCGGCAGTGAGGCCATCAGCTCCAGCAGCTTTGTTGGACTTTAGCTTGGATACTGCTGTCTTCACTTCGTTCAGGTCGGGTTGGCGGAATTGTTGGTCTACGTCGCCTAAATCGAATGGTTCTATCTCTCTAACAGCGGAATTGGGTTCATCATCGCCGTTATAGAGCTTGGAAAAGTGGTCTTTCCATATCCTCAGCATTGACTGCGGTTCCACCACGATGTTCCCTTGGTCGTCTTTGCAGGCTTCGGCTCGGGGCTTATAGCCCAAGGCTGTTGTTTTTACCTTTTGTTAAAACTTCCGAACCTCATTCCTGCTGTGGCACCCTTCTATCTCCTCGATCGCGCGCTTCTCATGCTCTCTCTTTTTCCGTCTGAGAAGCCGGTGTTCGTCTCTCCTCTTCTGCTTGTAGAGCTCGTAAGCAGTTCTAGTCTTTTTGTGCAGCGCCGCTTTGTATGCTTCCTGTTTAGCTGCATGTGCTTGCCGGCATTCGTCGTCAAACCAGGGGTTTCGTTGTGGTGGCCGTGTGAAACCCAGCACTTCAGAGGCGGCATCTCTGATGGCTGATTGGCAGTGCTGCCACTGGTTCTCTATACTTGATGCTGGCGGCAAAGGACTCCTTAAGAGGTTGTAAGAGACTCGATCGGAAAAGGACTTGGCGATCTCTTGCGATTGTAGTCGTCCAACGTCGAATTTTCTCACAGTATTTCCTTGTGTTGGCTTGGATCGGGATATCCGCAGTCGTACCTTGGCTACAACAAGGTAGTGGTCCGAGTCAATGTTGGCCCCTCGGAATGTTCGGACATCCTCTATACTGGAGAAGTGTCGTGCGTCGATCGCAATGTGGTCAATCTGGTTGACGGTTGATTGATCAGGAGATTTCCATGTCCCTTTGTGGATATTGAGGTGCTGGAACCGCGTACTAGCTACCAGAACATCTCGCCCCGCAGCGAAATCGATCAGCCTGAATTCGTTATCGGAGGTGTTGTCGTGCAGGCTGTATCTTCCGATTATTCCACCAAAGATATCCTCTCTTCCTAGCTTGGCATTAAAATCTCCTAGAAAAATCTTAATGTCATAGCCAGTGCACTGCTCATATGTTTTGTCCAGGAGCTCGTAGAATACGTCTTTGGTGTCTTCATCCTTTTCCTCTGTGGGGGCGTGTGCGCAAATGAGGCTTATGTTGACGAATTTAGCCTTGATGCGGATTGTTGCTATGCGCTCGTTCACATAGTTGAAACTCAAGACTTTTTGCCTGAGTCTAGTTCCAACAACAAATCCACATCCAAACAATCGCTGCTTTTGCTCTCGGTAGCAATCGCCGTAGTAGATATCGCAGTCTTTTAATTTGCGTCTACCTGGTCCATCCCATCGCATTTCTTGGATAGCGGTAATATCTGCTTTGTAGCAGTTTAGGGCTTCCGCTAGTTGTTCGGCTGCACGTGGTCTATTAAGGGACCTAACATTCCACGTACAGATCCGAAGTTCGTTGTCCGTTTTTCGTTTGCTTGGTTCGTCATCAGTAAATCCGTCCGTATACTCTCAAAAGCACCTGCGATATTACGCTTCCTTCTTCCCATTACATCAATATCGTCTGCGTAGCCGAGTAACTGTACAGACTTTTGAAAATTTGTTCCTCTGGTGTTGACGTTTGAGTTTTGTACAATCTTTTAAAGTATGATGATAGGTTAGGTTGGGTGGAAGTGGCTGGCAGCCAATGAGTAATGCCTATGTACATTGCCTGACACACTAATGCCGCAAGGACCCATTGTGATACCACAGATATCAGCAAGTTAATCACCTACTGATCTCAGAAACCCGATGTAAGATTAACGAGTTGATCACTTATTAATTTTCCATTACGGGACTAGCCGGTTAATCACCCACTAGTCGAACCACACGGAACTTTTAATGTATTTCGAAAGACTTTTAGGGTAAGCTTAGTCGCTAGTATCATCGAAGAAGAATTCACCGAAATGAGGTTTCTTCCTATGAAGTAGTGCAGGGCATGAGCAAAGAAGGGTTTGAACAATTTCTTCCTCTTCTTCGTCCATGCAGCTTCTGCAGAAATCATTGGAAAACACACCAAGTCTTTTGGCGTATCTTCCTATTAGACAGTGTCCCGTAAGAACACCTATGGTAGAACCTAGATAGAGGCGGTTCAGGGCCAGCAAACTCTTCGAGAGTTTTGAGTCTACACACGGCCAAACTTTTTTGGTTGCAAGGCAGTTTTTACTCACAGTCCATCAAGTGTTTGTTATCTTCTGAGCGTAGGGAAGTGGTCGTGCTCTTTTTGGCTAGTTCGTCTGCCATACAGTTGCCTGGTATGTCCCTGTATATGATGCTAAAAAAATGAATGTTGGCAGCCTTGTCGAAAGCCTTTATCGACATCAAAGGTTTCGATGAGTTGTTTTCCCACTTTGACGAAGCAGCGTGAATTTTCCAAAGTCATCCTGCAAAGTCGAGTTTTGAGGGAATGTCAAAACTAGACATGGCTCTGTACAGCTCGTATCTGTAAATACTGTCATACGTGGCCTTGAATTCGATAAACAGATGGTCTATATCGATATTATATTCTCAGGTTTTTCCAAGATCAGCCGTAATGTGAAAATTTAGTCTATTGTGGAATTCTTTGGTCTAAAACCACATTGATAAGCACCTATCAAGTTGTTGAAATGGGGTTTCAGATGCTCACATATTACATCAGACAAGATCTTATAAGCGACGGCTTATTCCTCTATAAGGGTCTCCTTTTCTTATGATCGAGCATGCGATACTGAGGTTCCATTCATCGGGCATGCTTTCTTCCGACCATATCATGCAAATCAGCTGGTGCATGGTCCTTTCCAACTGATCTCCAGCTGCCTTGAAAGGTTCGGCATCAAGGCCATATGCACATGCAGTCTTATTTGATTTAAGTTTACATATGGCGAGCTTTTCTTTTTTAGGTCGGGTGGACGGCATTTTTGATAATCGTCAAAATGTAATGGGGCATTCGGCCTGACAGTGGAATCAGTGTCTTCATCGCCGTTAAGCAGTTTGCAGAAGTGGTCTTTCCAGATCATCCTCAGTAGCGACTGCGACTCTATCACTATGTTTCCCTGGTGGTCTTTACAGGCATGAGTTCGGGGCTTGCCACCCTGAAAAGATCTTTTTATTTTTTGGTAAAACTTCCGAATCTCGTTCCTGTCATGGCACCTCTCAATTTCCTTAAACGAGCGCTTCTCATGCTGCTTCTTTTTCTTTTTGAGAATTCGGTGTTCTTCCCTTCTTTTCTCCTTGTAGATCTCGTTATACTGATCGTAAGCAGCCCTTGTTCGTTGTTGCATCCGCATTCGTCGTGCTTTTTGTTTGGCTGCAATTTTCTGCCTGCATTCTTCATCGAACCATGGGTTTCGTTTTGGTGGCCGAGTGAAACCCAGAACCTCAGAGGCAGCGGTTCTGATGGCTTCTTGGCATTGTTGCCGTTGGTCCTTAATGCTTTGTGTATTATGGCGGTCCTATGCCGCTTCAATGATAATTGAAGGGACACTCGAATGGAGAAGGCACTGGAAATCTCTTGTGATTGCAGATTTCCAACGTCATATCGTTGCAGATCGTAGGTTTGCTAGAGTCTTGAACGAATATCCTCATTCGTACCTTGACTTCAACAAGGAAGTGACCCGAGTCAGAGTAGGCCCTTCGGAAAGTTCGGGCATATATCAGATTAGAAGATTGTCTTGTGTCGATTGTAACACGGTTATTTTGGTTGACGGGTGATTCATTTCGGGATCGAAATGTACCTTTACGAATTTTGAGATGCGGGAAGATTTAACCCCACAGCAAAATCAATTAACCTGAGTCTGTTTTTAGAGGATTCATACAAGCTATGCTTACCGATTTCGTTTTCAAAGATATTCTCTTTTGAACAATTTTCACGACATGTCTAGGGCACTGCTCATACGTTTCTTCGAGGAACTCTTCGAACTAAACTAAACTTAGAAACAAAATAGGCGGCGTGGGGAATTTTGGCGAATTTAGCTCTGATGCGGATGGTCATTATGCGTTCATTAACTGGCTTTTGGCAGATAACCTTAACCCTGAGTCTACTTCTGACGACAAGTCCGCACCCAAATAAGCGCTGTTTGTGTTGTCTGTAGCAATCGCCATAGTAAATGTCGCAGTTTTTCCTCTTCCTCATGCCCGGCCCATTCCATCGCACATCTTAGATGGCGGTTATGTTTGCATTGCAGCAGTAAAGGGCGTCCGCTAATTCTCCATCAGATGCACGTAATCCATCAAGTGATCTTAAGTTCCACGTGAAGATCCGGAGGTTTTTGTCCTTTTTTCGTTTCCTCATGTGGCCATGGTGTAATCATAATTGTTAACCGAGACAGTTGGTCGTTTCGGAATCATGAAATTTTAAACGTTGTTGGATAGTTAACCCCACGCAGAACCTCCAACTTCGTGTTCTTTTTGTGATCCCCTTGGATATAAGAAGCTGGATAACCCTGTATCAGTACCCTGCTGCAGAGGTTTGAAGGCTGCCGTTCGCTCACCACGAGGTCATTTGCCACCATCCCTGTCCAAGTATTGAAAACCCTTAAACCGAATATGTCGGAGTAGCTCATCCAGGGGTTTCTGCTTCTTGGCTACTGAAGTCCACCGTTGATTCAGTAAATCGAAATCATCCGCTGTGACATTCTCCATAAGCTCTTTCAGAGATTCGGTCAGTCAAAAAACTTGGACAGCATCTGATGTGCCAAAACAGATAAAGATAAACAAATAGGGAGACACAAAAGAGCTCAGGAAGCCTCAAGACCTATCGAATTCCTTTCAACAATAAGTTAGCGAGGAATTGAAGGGACTGGCATTTTTTTGACGACTCCGAGTGGCTAAGTGCGAAAGGGCTTTTCATATCAGTTGACATGACATTATGCTAAGAGGACTTGCCAATTCCTCATAAAAGGCGATAAACATGTAATAGTTAGAAATTTCTGAAATTCGAGTCTCGAAGTTCCACGTGACAGATTGATCGTTGTGAGTAAATCAGCATGGTGGCACGGGAGCTTGGAGGTCTAACGCATTCAAGGCCTACAGTTTCCGAACTGGTAAATAACTGCTTTTCATGGCAATGAAATTCATACCACTAAGACAATACTCTTGTAAAAACATTAGCCATTTCTGAGACTCGAACCTCAAACTCAAAAATAGCTACACATTTTAATATGTTAGTCGGAGTCAGTTCTTTTAAAAGGTTTAAAGTGTGTTCTTAAGGAAACTTTCGATATTCTGATAGCCATCGTTCAACTTTTACTTAAATAAAATAAATAGGGTGGCGCAACGGAGTGAGGAGCCCTTGGGTCTAGTGCTTTTCTCACAACCATGCTTTGTGGGAGAATAGAGGAACTCTACAAGTTTCTGCCGGTTCCGAATTGCTGGTCGAGAAACTGCTTTTTATGGCAATGAATTTACTAACTGAGGACTTGCCAATTCCTCGCGAAAGTCAATACCCGTGGAAAAACTTTTATTTACATATCTCTGTTGCAACTTAGAAGACAAATTTCAATCATTTCATTTAAGGTGTACCCAAGAGCAAGATGATTCGACCATCTTTTTTTCTATTCAACTCATATCACTGTCATTATTTGAGTGTGCCGATATTGAGATTGGCACAAATACATGATACTATGGGAACCAAAAGGCAGAAGCATACAAATTAAAGCCCAAGACTTACTTGCAATGACTTCCAGACTATTTACTGTCCATTTCATAACTGTAAAGTTGATAGAGTTCCTAATCATTCCCAACATTCAAAGACCAGAATAGAAACTCGTTTGATTGCTAAATACGATCCATTTTCGATTCAACGTACTTCCTGATCTGCGATCTCACGTGTGGGCTATTTTCATTCCCAATCAAGTGAGATTAGGTATAAGCCACAATCGCATATGACAATAAACGCATATGAAATTACTTAAAGTCCCTTTGAAAGGTCTTTTCATTAAGCTATTTGTCTAATTTCAAGGTTCACCAAATGCATTTGCCATGGCCATAACTTTCACAACACGATCTCAATCATAAACTGTCCAGACTTTGTCCATTAACCTCTCTCGCTCCAATAAACCATTACTTATCGCATTATTTTCTTTCCTTTTTTATGATTCCTTGTATTGGTCGGATACAGCGCGTTTAACTTGTTTTCAAATCTAGCACGTAGATCTATTTGAAATTGCTTAGCCCTCTCGTTGATCCTTGAGAGTTGAGAGTCGTCCCGCGTGCTTAGAAATCGATCGCTGATTGTAAATCATACCGATGTAGGCAGGTACTAAGCGATTGTTTTATTCGTCGCATGCTCATTACAAACATAATAAATTATTGAGAGATGAGAAATCATGTCCCTTTTGGCTATATCATCTTTTGATCTTTCAAGAATCGTTTCATGCGTCTAAACCAGAGTCACCTCTGTCCCCCATCACCACCACCACCACCACCTACAACAACACAGGAAGAAGGCACGCATTTTCTTGTATTTGATCGTAACTATAACAACTCAGCACAAGTCGATAGAGGCCTACCATTTGAGTCCACTTTTTCAGCTCGAATTCCGCATGCACAATTGCTTTGTATCAAGCTGAGTTGATGATCAAATCAACGCAGAGTACTCTACAAAAAGAAAATAGTCAATCTGTATCTGCAAAAGTATCTTATTTTGAAACTCACCGTGCGCGTTCAGTATGAAGAAACTCACCTCAGTGGCAGCAGGCAACAGGCAGCAGGCAGCAGCGCTCACACCTGAACGAGAAATGGATTGGGAGCTCGAAGAGAAGATAGGTCGTTATTATTGCGCGTGCAAGTAGTAAATATTAACAGAATTACGAAGTTAGTTTAACGCGTCGGTTTGCAACGTTAGCAACGTAATAAAATCAGAAAAAAATTAAATCAAATTCGAAAAAAAGAAAAGACAGATCGACAAAGTTTTAGCTAAAAGCAATTTGTGGTCCAAAAGTTAAAAGCAAAGTTTTGAGTTTCGGGACTGTAAATGTGGCCTTAAGTCGAACTTTAAAGGAAAAGAAGCCTTCCGCCTTTTTTTTTTTGGTAGTGTGGTATTCAATAAAAGAATTTCAATTGATTCTCGTACCCGTATTCTAGTTGCGTGTTGCTGCTTCTTTTGTGCGTTTTTCTATTCATTTTTTTCTTTTTTTCCATTTGTGTCTTCATGCTTCAACTATACGTGTATTTCTCGTGGCTAGAGATGTAAGATTTGTGAAAGTGCATTACAAACAAACATAAAATAAAAAGTTCATTACTAAATCTATGAAATTTGTACGACTGCTTGTGAAGATACAACAGCTGTCTTGAGACCTATTTGGAGTAAGTGAAATTGTGTCAATATTTTTGTTTTTTTTTTTTGCATAGTTGCATTAAGTTTACACAGATAGTGTTGTTCAATATTGATCAGCTTGGAACGGGAAAAGCTTCTTTTGATAGCAATTATTGATAATTAACACAGGGCGAAAAGTGTGGGGTTATAGTGAGTAGTCCAGGTGGTGTTTCATTTTCATACTCTTTCTGGAAAGTTATAGAATTATTTGCCACCTGCAAGTTGGAAGTTCATTGGGCTGTCTTATTGTCAAACCCCTATTGTTCCACTGTTGTTTGAAATTTGTTGTTTATGGAAAACGGAAACGCATAAAAGGTCATGTGATGCTAACCGATTCCGGTCTTTGGAAACAGTATAGAGCCACAGATAGTGGCCCGTATATCTGCGTCGTTCGCCTTTTTCATAGCCAGCTCTAGCCTTAAATGCTATTGATGGCGATACCATTTATTTCCCTATAGTTCCCTTATTGACATAAATGATATTCCCATTTTCGGACGCCATTTAGTTTGTGAACTTCGGGAAACCTGTGTCCTACTCACAGAAGATTTTTTGACTTACGATTATGTACTACGCAGCATAAATCGAGAGCGGCACATATTGAAACAAGTGGCTGACAATGTTATTGTTAATACTATACAGATACAGATACATGCATTTCACATTGACGTAATATGTTGTCAGAATGAGGGAACCAACAGCTGATTGAGACAGCGATTTTCTTGGAAAAGAAATTATTAACGGGTGATCTGATGATAATTCCTGTCGAAAGGATAGATACTCGAGAGAAGCATCGATTTTTCTGCGATTCGAATCTTGAACTGCGAGACATCACGCAGAAACTTGATAACTTTTACTGACTTCACGGGCAACGACATTGTGTGACAACCGGGGCCTGCAGGTTGAAAACTTGACAGTAGATGGCGTTGTTAATAAGACGAAGAAAATCAAAATTATGTGTATTTTCAATTCACGTATTTCACTTTAAAATGGCTAAAAGAGAAAACACCGGTCATCCAGGTACTTTAGTGTTAATACGAAACAAAAGGTTCATTCGTTTAACTTTGCCTTGGGTTGACTCAGGTTTCCTTGACAACAACAGAATCACCGCACATTCCTGTCATTTGAAGAAAAATATACGCAGTTTCCCGTTTGACATACCCGTTTGTTACCTGTACTCGCAACAGCACAAACGTAGGGCTACTTTAGGGTGAGCTTATGACAAGTCCAGGGCTTTAAAAACACTCAGTTTGACAAAAGAAAAGTGCCCCGTGGCAACGCCGCCAATAAGCTACGAAATATCAAAAATGTTGTATTAACGTTAGAGAGCCTACGTTTAGTCTGTTTGCATCCACTCGTGGCATGTTACCTATGATTGTGCTCTTGACATGTTTAATAGTTGATTGAAGCGCTAACGGAGGACTCCGACAGATCAAGTGCTGGCTCAACTCTTGATAAAGCTGTCTGAGCTTGCCTTACAAGTTCATGGGCGATTTTGTTTGCAGTTATGTCGTGATGGTCTGGATTCCTAATGAGATTCATTTAGGTCTTGAGAGTACATCCAATCACGTAGATGTCATGGGGAAGGCAGCACACGGAGTGTTGGGGAAGGTCCACGTGCTACCCATACATATTAGGTTTGTTCGTTGAAGCCCTATGGTGGCACTGGGGTCGCCACTAAGCGTTTTTTGAAAAACCTAAAGTCGCCCTTAATGTCAAATTGAGTGTTTTTTGAGTCCTAGGGTTGACCTAGGTTTTCCATACTGCCAAATGGCATGTATTTTTTTTTAGTGACAGGGATGTGTGTTGATTTGTGGCTTAGCGTTTTTTGAGGACTGGAAAACTCAGGTTTATTTTGGCAACTCATAGGGTTGTTAAGAAAACCTGGGTCAACCCTAGGAAAAGTTCAACGAACCGACCTATTATTCATTGAAATTTGCGAACGAGGCAATAATGTAATTACGTGAGAGCTCATTCCACCAAACAACTGCCCACACGAGATGATCGGTCTTATGTATAATGGCTGTTTAGATCCAAAGGACTCTTTGCGGTTACAGAACCTATGTCTTGCCAAAGGCTTCCTTACATTTTCCAGTAGACTGACACTATATAAGTTTTCGACTCGATATGCTTAGACCAAAGAAGCAGAAGCTGTTATCTAGAATTACTCCAAGACCTTTGACTTCGTTACAAAAGTGGAATGTTGACGTCTTTAAGTTGCGGGTTGGGTCAAACAAGTCTGGCAGTCGGCTTTTGGTTTCACTGCGAAGTGTCTGCGGAATCGTAGATCAAGTAGGCATTTTTCGGCTGGGCATGCTACCTCCAAGCTTCAAGAAGGGGGATAGCTTGCTTTGGGAACTGCATCTTCCAAATTGTGCATTTGAAATTGAGTTGAGAGCTTGGTAAGAGATTTGGAGAAATTACCGCGATTATCACTGAAAGCGTCCATGGGATAAGAGGGTGGAGACCACATTTATTACCTGGAACTGAATGTATCTGTGGTCCGATAGCGACACGTCCAATAAAACTTTCCAGTTAGTAACTTCCTTGGCATATATCTGTTAGATAATTACAAGCCAATCACTTCCTGCTTTCCAGCTGTAGTAAAGATTGGCCTATTTATTACCAACGTTGTTAATATTTTAAACAGAGTACAGGATGCAACTAAAAAGATGGTTGCTTCGTATGTTCCATGTTGCATTTGAGACGCTGTAAAGTTGAACCACACAGGGCACCCATAGTCAATCATTGGCCTTATGAGAGCCATGTAGCAAATCACTTCCACTCTGCTATCAAATTGCCTGCTGCGAAACAGTCGCCTTGTCAAGCCCTGGCCAGAGCCGCATCCATATGTTTGTTGAAATATAGATACTGATCTAGCCAGAGGCCGAGGTACTTGACTACTACTTTGCTTGGCAGTGGGTGGCCATGTAGATCACCTATCACCAGGTTTCGCCAGTTCTTTCTCGAATCCCAGGAGGCCCGAGCCAACGAGGTTTTAAACACAATTGTTTCCGATGTCTGAAAGTTGATCTTCAACTTCCAGCCATCGCAATATTGTTGAATTTTACCGAGGTAACTATGCAAGAGACTTCTGATGACCTCAATCCTTGGACCTGTTCTGTACGCAATTAGGTCTTCGGCGTACGCTATAGCATGGTGAAGGGAACCAATTAGATTGCCGGTAAATATGCTAAACAAAATTAGCAAATTCACCACTCCCTGTGGCAGACCGTTCTGTATTTTAAAAGTTCTGTTAGAAGTTACATTCCCAAACGCTCTACCATGTCATTAAGAATATATAGTAGTGGCTTACTCATGCCATACCTGATCAACTTATAGAAAAGACCGTCTAACCAAACGGTATCGAATGCCTTCTCCACGTCAACCAAACATGCACCGGTACGCTTTTTAGCTTTGTTGCATTGAATATCAGATACTAGCTTAGACGCGGCATGTACCTATGGGTTTATGACCCGCCTGAAAACCTAACTCATTTTCTGGAATAATATTTTTGTTCTCAACCCATGTGGAAAGTGCTCTATCTAGAACCTTCTCGAATACTTTGCTCATACTTGGAGAGTAGATTTGCCGGATTCGAACCATCCTTTACTTTTTAAAGGAGACGATGGACCACTGCCGTCATCCAACGCACTGGATAATGTGCATTATTCAGAGCATTGTGAAACAACGTGGTGTATGTGTCCACCGCTTCCGAAGGGAGGTTTCGCAGCACAATATTGGGTATGCCGTCAACTCCTGCTGATGCTGATTTATTTTTCTTTTATTTGTGAAAGATATCTTCGAGGTCCATCAAAGAAACGAACAGGATGCTAGCCCCGTTTCGCCCGGAGTTGACTGCGTTTGCAGGTCGGTCGTTATTGAACCTAGTGAAACCAGTGCCGTGATTTAGCTAATTTCACTTCCCCGAGAATGAGGGAACTTAGTCAGACGGAATAGGTATACGTGTTTCTAGATCACTGTGATGTATTACCGATATCCCTTATAAGTTTCTTTGATTTTATACTTCCGTCTGTCGCTTTTTTTGCTTTCCAGAGCAGATGATTTGTACTTTTTCTGCTCTCTCTGCTACGATGTATCGAAGAATTATTAAAATAATGGAAAGCTTAGTTTTGTGTGGAATTGTAAGGATTATTGACATCTTGTGGGGTTCTCCTGTCTTGAGCCGTTAGTTTCTGGTGAAATTTAATCCTTCGGAAGAAAGTATAAATATATATGCTTTCATCTTAATATGTATAATTGAAACTTCATGCCTTTGCTGAAATATGAAATCTTTTACATCATCAACTCTCTTCTTCCTAAAAGGCCTGCATTGTTTTTAAAGGCATTTGGAAATATTTTTCTAAGGACATCGCATACCAAACAACAGCGAAGTTGTATATAAAAAGACAAAAAATATGAGTATATCCTCCAGACACCTGTTCCAACCCTTTTGGACGTAGCCTTATGGCTCTGACCCTTAATGGAATTGGTTACAATTTTCAGTCCAAACATAGAAATGTACTCCTCTTAACGAAAGGGAAAAACTACCACCAATCGACCGAAAATAGAACCTTCAGTAGCTTGAAAATTTTTTTCTGCCACATGACTCACTAACATTGCAAACTTTCTTCGAGGCTGCATCGGATCGCTCTACGTCTATGAGTTTCTTTATGTATCCTCGTTTACGTTTTTCTTTATCTCCAAACAAGAAAAATGAGCGGCTCACATAAATTTATTTGACATAGCATATCATTCTGACATAAATAAATTGATGAAAGCAATGTACGAATACGAATACAAATCCAAATACTCATCGAAGCCATCTAGCAATCGACATCAGTCTCAAGCGAACATCGCACTTTACCTGGTTTATATAGACAGTTTTTCTTGTCCTGTCCTAGGTCCACCACACAGAGCACACACCGGTTTAGTATCAGCACTTACACCCGTGATGCTGGTCTAGGTTTACCCGAGGAATGAGAAAAATCTATACTAAGAAAAACTCAACCCTGAAGATCAACTATTAACCCATTTAGCAGTCAGTATCACCATCGGACCATTGCTTTGCCTTGGAACTTGATATCGGAATTCATAGTCTGGGGATGCTTGGTTTTCGTTTTTGTTGGCAACTGTTGTACGTCTCGATATGGCTATAAGGATGACGAACAGTCTGTGTCTGCCTGTCTTTATGGCTGAGATGTCTTTTCCATGACAATGTGAATTGCTGATGCTGATATGGATTTACGAGTACCGCTGTTGGTTGTGTCTAGTTTTTTTTTTTTGGCATTTCCTATGTCTTTTCTGTTTGTACGCTTTTTGTTTTTGTTCTTTTACTTATTTGAGTGTCTTTTCATTTCTTGTAAGTCTGTCCTCATAAATCCGTAGTTAGATGTTATCGATTCTTTAACATTTTGTTTGGACATCAAACCTAATGACGACGTTGAAATAAACGACTACAACTTAATATGATTCGTTTGTTTCCGTTGTGTGGCATAATGAAAGATCCTAACATCATTTTAAGGTTTGTCATTGATTTCAGCTTTGATTTTGAAGCCACTCAATCAAGAAACGATTGCAGCCTTTGTTTCTGTCTTTGTGCAGAGTCTAGAAATGACTTTGTCCTGCAAAAACAGTTTTATTCAAATAAATGATACTGCGTTTCTTCATGTTTCACAACAAATAGGTAATAAAGAACTCAGTTCTAAGACATGCTGATGCTAAAAAGTAAACAAGAGACACAATTCTTGTTTAACGAAAGGAGCTTTAACAATGCAGTGGGCCGTGGGCGTTGAAAAGTAAGTTACATGTTGGAAGCTGATTGATCGTCAGACATTGTCTCTGGTTTTTGGTTTCTTTTGCCAAATGGTTAACATAATTTGATCAAATAAACGCTTAGCTTCGATAACACCTTATACAAGTCTTTAAAAGTGCAACAAGTTTTGCGTATAACTTGTAACGCATTATTGAAAGCCTTGACGAAGATTAATAAGCGTTTTAATTGAAAAATGTTTTGCGTAGGGTGCTGTATGCACACGTTGTACACGCGCTGAAAATAAATAAAGAGGGTGGCTCAACAGATCTAATGGTCCCGGGGCCTATCACTCTCACAACCATTGCCTTTGCGAGGGAATGAAGGGGACCTACAATTTTCTGCCGATTCCGGAGGAAGCGCTTTCATACCTGGATATACCCGTGAAAAACATTTTTGCTTCTGTTGGTATTCGAACCTCGAACCTCCCGGTTAACATGCAGACATGCTATAACCATCATGCCATGGGTACCGCGAACGCGTTAGTAAATTATCTCAATCATCGATTCACTGACGCAATTTGACCACCCTAATTAACCGTTCTTTGTTGAAATTTGTATTGAAATAAAATTTTGTGAGAGAGGATGAAAACAAGACGAGATGCAATTCAAATAATAAATCTTAGCCTACGTGAAAAGAGGAGCTTATTGTTTTAATTTCACTCGAGCAAGCAGAAATCAGGGAACTGCTTCTAGTTTCAACAATCCTTGACTCCAAAATAAGGCATTTTGGTCTTCAATGCCAACAAGCTTTCAGAACTGCAAGCCTTGATGTTCTGTGATTCTTTTTGCGTCCTAGAATGAAACCCATGGTTTGATGAAGGATGCGGGTATACAAGTTAACACCTTCAATCATCCCCATTTATATCACACATAAAATAATGTCACACCATAGACTCCACAGATGGTCAACATAAACAGACCACAGATAAACTGTTATCTTAAGATTCACTTCTTAGAATAGCGAGACCGCGGATGGCCAGCATAAACAATGACCGCGGATGGCCAGAATAAACAATAGGGTTGTATTCAAGAACTCAAGCTCCAGTAAGAACCAACAGCAGATATTAAGAGGGAGATTATAACAGAACGCGAACCGAAGCAGTCGTCGTCGTTGAGTAACATTGTCTTAGAATAAGTTAATTTTAAGATATGAAAATAAAGTTCTTTTTTTAAAAAACTAATTAAAGAACGACTCGTTTAATTGGGGGCTCAACCGGGATACGCGATTTAACGTCAAACTTGAAAAACAAAAAGTAAAGTGTTAATTTACGCGATCCGCCAAAGTAAAAACTAGTATCAGTGAAAACTGAGAAAAGATACAGTTTAAAAGTGAAAGGAAATTTTAAAAGGGAGAAAATTCAAGTATCCCAGATTGTGTATCAGTGAAAACAAAAAATTTTTCGAAAAGTGAAAAATAAAATATTTAAAAAAAAAAAGGAGAAAACAAAAAAGTATCCCTACAACAAACAAAAAAATAATAACAAGTGAATAATAACAAGTGAAGAAGAAAGTGGCACGATCTAAGGCCCCAACGTGTTCCGAATCCGAATAGAAGAGAAAGTTAACAACCAAAACTTTTGGAAAAAGAGAACAAAAGAAAATTGGAGTGAGAATATTTTAAGAATATTTTTAATTATATGTAGGTATTTTACTTCCATGATCTATATTAAAATTTAAAAGATTTTTACTGCGCAAAAAAAAAAAAAAGGTAATTTAATAGCGGTATTCAAAGTGTAAGAAAATAAAAAAAAAAGGAAAAAGTGTAACGTGTTCTGGTGTACGTAAAGTGTTTATTTTTATTAAAAATGAATCAAGAAATGGTAAACGACTTGATCTCTCAGGCACTTAGCCTGAATAACGCTAGATACGACGGTATCCTTAGCGAACAACGTGACTCATACGCCTGTGAAATCGACAGGTTACAGAAACTAATTCACGACAGAGGACTTTTACCTGATGTTACGGAATACGAAACCCAAAGCATTAATTTAACTATCCCATGTGATGAGACATTGGATATGATTAAATCTCTTAGAGATTTCGACGGCACTCCAACCGCATACGTAAGTTGGAGAGATGCTGCTCATAACAGCATGAAACTTTATGCCATTGGCAGCAAAAGATATTTCGCCGCTCTAACTATTTTTAGAAACAAAATTGTTAAAGCCGCAAATGATGTACTTACCAATCATGGTACAGTACTTAATTTCGAAGCAATTATTGCTCGCCTAGACTTCGCATATGCCGATAAAAGGCCCATGCACATAATAAATCAAGAAATGAGTGTCTTAAGGCAAGGATCTCTTTCTCTTTTACAATATTATGATGAGGTTAACAAAAAACTCACACTACTAACCAACAAAGTAATTATGACATACGGGTCAAACTCTCCAATTACTTCGGAGTTAAATAAATTGAATAGAGCTGATGCCCTAAGAGTTTTCATCAGTGGCCTTAACGGACAGTTAACCAATATTCTATTCTCCCTGCGACCAGCAGATTTGCCGAATGCTCTTGCTAAAGCACAAGAGCTTGAAAGTAATCAAATTAGGTCAAATTTTGCTTTACAAAATTCTAAATTTGACAATAGAAATACAGGTCATAGCAATAATCTGCGATTCCAGAGGAATCAGCAGCCAGTAGCAAATAACAGCGCTGTTTTCCAATCACAAGCGCAACATAGGCAAGATTATAGACAGCTACCTCAGCTTTTTGAACCAATGGTTCTAGATAGTTCACAAAACAGACCAATTCCTCAGCAAAAAGCTGAGCATTACAAACAAATTTTTAATAAGCAAACACAAAATCCTTTCAGACAGGATAATTCACCTCGATGGCAAAAGCCAAAATATAATACTTTTAATGTTCAGAGTCGACCAATTTTTAAACGTGAACGTATTGACAGTGCACAGCATTCTGCACAACCTCCGCCTGTTAAGAGTGGCAGAATTAATAATTTAAATGAAAATAGAAATCATTTTTTAGGAGAAGAGTGGGCTTACCCCACTTACGAAGAACAATAAATGGAAAAAATATAAAAATATTAATAGATACTGGTGCGAGTAGCAACTACTGTCGACCAGGTATTTTCAGGGATCCGATTGATCTTGAAATTTTTAAACGTGCTTGTACGGTAAATGGGGATGTAATTATTAAACAATACCACAGAGGATTAATGTTTGATAAAGAAATTAGATTTTACATTTCAAACAACTTAGAGTATGAAGCTCTAATAGGTTATAATTTATTGAGCTCAGTAAAAGCTGAGATAGACTTAAAAAACAAAGTTCTAAGGTACGGAAATAGAACAGATAAAATATATTTTGATGAACCTACCGACACATTCAATCACATACAGGTGAGCGATAATTTAGTAGCTGCAATGTTGGAGAAAATTTCAAGTATCCATGAAAATATTGACACTACACTTCCATTCAGGACCGATGTTACCGCTGAAATACGCACATGTTCAGACCGTCCTATCTGGACTAAACAATATCCCTATCCTCTAGGTGTAAACAAATTTGTGAATCAAGAAATTAAAGAATTGTTGCAAAAAGGTATTATAAGGCCATCGAAAAGTCCTTATAATTCTCCGGTATGGGTAGTACCAAAAAAGGGTGTAAATAAAGATGGCACTCAAAAACATAGACTTGTAATAGATTACAAGAAGCTCAATGAAAATACAATTTCCGATAAGTATCCTATCCCAGATACTAACGTTATACTATCAAATCTCGGAAATGCAAAATATTTTTCAACACTCGACCTGGTATCTGGTTTCCATCAGATTAAAATGAAACCAGGAGATATTGAAAAAACAAGTTTCAGTGTGAATAACGGAAAATATGAATTTACTAGACTTCCGTTTGGTTTAAAGAACGCTCCATCAATCTTTCAGAGAGCAATGGACAATATTTTACGTCCTTACATAGGGAAATTTTGTCATGTTTATATTGACGATATAATTATTTATTCTAATTCTGTGGAGCAACACACTGAGCATTTAAATACGATTATTAAAGTCTTAAGAGACGCGAATATGAAAATTTCAATTGAGAAGACTAAATTATATGAGGGAAAAATTGAATTTCTTGGATACATTATTGGGCAAGGTATAATT
Source organism: Melanostoma scalare (assembly GCA_949752695.1). NCBI lineage: Eukaryota > Metazoa > Arthropoda > Insecta > Diptera > Syrphidae > Melanostoma > Melanostoma scalare. The sequence goes on from OX456985.1 coordinate 64,170,877, forward strand.
AAGACAAACCCTTCTAAAGTTGAAACTATTAAGGAATACCCTCAGCCTAAAACTTTACGGCAACTAAGATCATTCTTGGGAATGATAGGGTTCTATAGAAGATTTATACGTAACTACGCGCAGTTAGCGAAGCCGCTTACAAAGTTTCTACAAAGTGAAAGTGGACAAGTATCCACACATCTCGCAAAGAAGACCGAAATTGATTTAGACGATGAAGCAATTCAAGCTTTCAAAACACTTAAAAATCATTTGACTACAGAAGTTGAATTAAATCAACCTGATTATTCAAAACCATTTGTTTTAACCACCGACGCATCAAATGATGCCATTGGAGCTGTCCTCTCCCAAGAGAAAAAACCTATTACGTTCATATCTAAAACCCTCGATAAAACACAAAGAAAATATGCTGCTAACGAAAAAGAGCTATACGCTATAGTCTATGCTTTAAAGAACTTACGTAACTACTTATATGGTGTTACAAATCTCGAGATCCATACGGATCATCAACCCCTTACATTCGCGGTTTCACCCCGAAACCCAAACATAAAATTAAAACGTTGGCATGCACTTATCGAAGAATACGCCCCAAAAATGGTTTACAAACCAGGAACAACTAACGTCGTAGCAGATGCATTATCGCGACAAAATTTAAATCAAATATCCGACTCAAGTTCAGTAAATACTCAGCATTCCGCTGAAAGTAGTGATGAAAATCATATTGAAGAATTAGATAGACCTATTAATCAGTATAACACACAAATAGTTATAAATAAAGGTCCCGAAACAAGACATGAACAATTGTATCCTTTCCAAGGGATAGTTAGGCATTTGATACATTTCAAAAATAAAGAAGATATAATCCCAATATTTAAAGAATATATTGGTGGTGGTATTGTTGCATTGTATGGTACAACAGAGGTAATCCATGAAATTAAAGATATTTTAAGGACTCATTTTAATAATAAGTTCGTGAGAACTAAATTTTTCGCCATAGATCTTATAAATAAAGACGATCAAATTTCATTAATAGAAACAACTCATAACAGAGCTCATCGTAATGCTCGAGAGAATATAAAACAAATATTAGATAGGTATTACTGGCCCAACATGCGAAAAGAGTTCGAACAATTTGCAAAGAATTATGAAATTTGCAATACTAGCAAGTATAATAGGCATCCAAATTTGCAACCAATTGGCGAGGCGCCAATTCCTTTAAAGGAGGGAGAGACTGTCCATATTGATATAATGTTTGCGGAAAAATTACAGTTTTTGACATGTATAGATGCATATTCAAAATATTTAATAATTAAACAAATTGAAAATCGACAAGATATGCCGAACAAAGTTTTGGAAGTCCTTCAAATATTCCCTGAGTGCAAAAAATTAGTTTGTGACCAAGATGCAGCTTTTACATCCGCAGTTTTTACATCATTAATGCAAAGGTCAAATATTACAATATATTATACACCTCCCAACCATAGTACTACCAATGGGCAAATAGAGAGAGTTCATAGTACTATACAAGAAATAGCTAGATGTCTAAAGCAGGAACATAAATTACTTGACCCAATAGAAATTTATATTAGGTCCGCAAAGGAATATAACAAAACTGTTCATTCTTCTACCGAAAAGAAACCTATAGAAATACTTTTTAATAAAACTGCTCATGAAGATATTCCTATTAAGTTAGCCGTTACTCAAGATAAAATGATTGCTTCGCATAATAAGAAAATAAAAGGAAAGAAATTAGAACCTAACGATGTAGTATACCAAAAAATTCCTGGTGTACGCAATAAACTACAACAAAAATTTAGAAAGAAAATCGTAGCAGTTGACTTAGGAAATAAGATACAGCTATGTAATAACAGAATAGTTCATAAGGATAACTTGAAACTTTAATTCCAGAAAAAAGCAGACCTCATTGACTACACTCGAGAGAATTTCATTCTCATAGAAACAGACGATGTACTGACCTACGAAAATACATCTACAATTTTCCACGTAACTAACCTTACTTACATTCAAAATTTTGTGGACAAAACTTGGGACAAATTAGCCAGGGACCACGATGAATTACATTACGCAGACACACCTAGAGACGACCAACATGACAATAGTTTAAAAATAATTCAAACCTATTTAGATCAATTAATGACTAAAAGACAAAAAAGAGCTATTAATACATTAGGAACAATTTGGAAATTTATAGCAGGTACACCAGATCATGATGACGAAGTAATACTAGAAAATAAAATAAATGATTTAATTAAAAACAATAATAAACAATTTGTAACTAATTCAAAACTTTTTGAAGTAATACAAAGTATGAAAATGAATGTTAAAAATGAACATATTGCTGAAAAATGTAAACTTATTATTTTGGAATTACAAAACGTTGTAACAACATTAACGTTAGCAAAATTGAATATACTAAATCCGAGCATACTAAATTTTAATGAATTGAAAAAAATTGTCAAAATTGAAAATACCGAAACAAATGTAAACGAGATCATGGATGTCTCTAAATTTAAAATATTACAAAACAAAAATTGTAATAGTTATTACGATAAAATTCCCCATCTTACAAAATAAATGTAAATTATATGAAATAAGGGCCTTAAGCCAATCCGATGGGAAACTAATTTTGAATAAAGAAATTGCTAAGTGTAATGATACGTATAAAAACATTAAGAATTGTAAATATGAGTTGCAATTCAACTATTGTAAAATTTATAAAGATAACGACACATGTTTAGTCGATCTATTGGAAAATAGAAAAACAGTTTGTAATAAAATTAAAGAAAAAGATCTAGCGTTAGAAATAATTAAAGATGGTTCCATTTTACTGACTGGGGAACACCAAATCGACGATCAGCACGTCACCGGAACATACTTACTTACGTTCGAGAATTCTACTATAATAGATGGTGAGATATACGAAAACCCTACAGGACAAATTAATAGATTTCTGAAAACATATAGCGTCAACGAATACGACATTGGCCAATATTTTGAAACCCTGGATGAAAAATTGAAAATGAAAAATATAAATCTTATGCAAGCAGTTGGAAGCGAAATCACAAGGAGTCCGATTATATTCACATTCGGAATAACGATGTTCGGTATAATAATCATAGTCTTGATAATACATTTCAAGAGATACATGCGACCACGTCTTAACAAAGAAGAATTCGTGAGCATGCAACTAAAAGATATTATGAGTCGAGTGGAAACTTGTCAATCACAGACATAAGATCGGGACGATCTTTTCAGACGAAGGGGGAAGTTAACACCTTCAATCATCCCCATTTATATCACACATAAAATAATGTCACACCATAGACTCCACAGATGGTCAACATAAACAGACCACAGATAAACTGTTATCTTAAGATTCACTTCTTAGAATAGCGAGACCGCGGATGGCCAGCATAAACAATGACCGCGGATGGCCAGAATAAACAATAGGGTTGTATTCAAGAACTCAAGCTCCAGTAAGAACCAACAGCAGATATTAAGAGGGAGATTATAACAGAACGCGAACCGAAGCAGTCGTCGTCGTTGAGTAACATTGTCTTAGAATAAGTTAATTTTAAGATATGAAAATAAAGTTCTTTTTTTAAAAAACTAATTAAAGAACGACTCGTTTAATTTACAAATGCAGGCAAACAAAAAGCACGACTAATGTTGGTAAAAAAGAGAACATGGGCTGTTTTTACCACGACAAGGTTATTTAAAATGTGAAAAGAACGAAAGAACACCGAATTCTTAAAAAGAAAAAAAAGCAGCACGAAAAGTGTTCGTTTGAGGAAATTGATGAAATACGAATGAAATTCGGAATCCTTACTAAGAGGTACAATTATCACGCCAATAAACGGAATCATCGAACACAAGTTGTCATCATGCGAACTGACATTAATTAGCTATACATACATACGCATTGGGAGATGCGGCATCACTTTCAGAACATAGCACATAAGAGAGATGCGTCTTAACAAAGAAAAGTTCGTTGATATTAAGAAAGTGAAATAAAGGACATTTGAAGTTTAATAGCGAAAGGTTTGAAATGCATTTTTGTTTTTATGAGATTTTTTTTTATTTGAGGTTTTTGAGTTGAGAAATTATTTGAAGAAAAAGACCATAGCGATAGAATCGCAGTACTGTGGATCTTTAAACATCAATTCTGCAGACTGCTTAACGACGATGAAGACACTAACTCTCCGATAATCAACAATGCTCCGATAATCAACAATGTCGTCCTCGCTACATATAAGGAATTAAGCTTGCCATATGTAAGCTTATATGTATCATATAAGCAGGTTCAATTGGCCATAAAGTCAAACTTTTCAAGGCAGCTGGAGGTCAGTTGGAAAGGAGTATGCACCAGCTGATCTGCATGATGTGGTCGGATGAGAGTTTTACCGATGAATGGAACTTTAATATTGTACGTCCGATCCTAAAGAAGGTCGCGTATAAGATCTTTTCTGCTGTAATATGTGAATGTCTGAAACCCTACATCAACAACTTGATGGGTCCTTATCAATGTGGTTTGAGACCAGAAAATACCACAAAAGACTAAATTTACACATTACGATCAGATCGTCACGATAAACAGACACAACTTCAATGAGTACAGGGCTTCGTCTACCTAGGATCCGCTATAGACCCGGAAAACAACTTTTTTGTAAAGATTAAATGAAGAAGAACTCTTTGCCAACCGTTCCTCCTTTGAGTTAAGAATGCAATAGAGAAACAAAATCCTCTCTGGAAAAGCCCAGGTAACCCTTTAAAAGGCCTTGATCATCCCTCTCATGCCAAATCCAAAGCAGATGAGACGAGAATCTCGTCGTTTCCAATGAAAAATATTCCGTATGTTCTTTGGTCTCACATGTGAAGACTACGTGTGCAGAAGAAGATACAACAACGACCTGTGTACCCCGACAAGGGCATAGCTAGAAGAGTGCGAAAAAACGCTGGCCGATGCTCTGGCGTGGAGGGATGAGCTAGCGCAGCTCTTGTCACTGCGGTGTCTAGATGAAACCTACTGTGCCAAGAGGCTCCGGCTTACCCATAACTGTAATGCCCGCCTAAGTAAGTACTTTATAAATGGTGCCACGGTGGCCCGGCACTACCACCAAGCACGAAAATGAAGTTTAAGATTAAGCTTTCAACTTTGAAAGACGGATTTGCTCAGAAATGAGATTTTACCCAACAAAATCTTGGTTTATCATAAAATGAGCCTCGAAAACTATGTAGGGTAGATTGCAAATTTTTCAGTGTGGCACCTCTGCCAATCCAATTTCTTTGGCCAATAACAAAATTTTGAAAAGTCCAAAAACCGATTTTTACTTTGTACCTCTAGTTTATGTGAGATTAGGTTAGGTTAGATGTGGCTGCCAGTAAGCGAAGACTGACACACTTAGACCACAGAGGGTCCATTGTGATACCACTGAGACCAGAAGGTTGATCACCCTCTGTTCCCTATCAGAGAGCTGAAACACCCTCTAATCGAACCTGGACTAACGAGTTGATTACCAGTTAGTCAAACCATTCAGAACTTCATACGAAAAGGGAGAGACTTTTAGAGTTTTTGTTAGCTAAATCGCTGGTGTCGTCGAAAAAGTGATCACCTAGGTGAGTTTTCTGTCTGTTAGCGAGCGCAGGGCATAAACAAAGGAGATGTTGGACTGTCTGCTCCTCCTCCTCCTCGTCCATGCAACTTCTACAAAAATCAGTTGAGTAGACACCAAGTCTTTTGGAGTGTCTACCTAATAGCCAGTGTCCTGAAAGACCTATTGTGGAGCTAGTATTCAAACGATTTAGATTCAATAAGCTCTTTAAACGTTTCGAGTCCACAGATGGCCAGATTTGTTTAGTCATAAATGACATGTATTACTCTTCGTCCACACCTCTTAATTTTGTAGTTTTTATTTGCGGAATAACTTCGTTCGTCAAAAATTCGTTGACGGGATTTTCGTCATAGTGACAACTACAAATGTATGAAAATGCGATGTCGTTCCTGTCGCGTCAGTGTTGGTACTCTCACACCTCTGTGTAAACATAATAAGAAAGCTGAGTTTGTCGCTGCCGCAACTAAAAAACGCTTTGGTTTGGATGAGCCTTTATCTTGTTCCTTTAAGGAAATATGTAATCAAGAAACTTTCGATAAAGAAAGAGAGAGGAGTCTTTGTAATTTTTATGTTGCGAAGCAAGTTTGAGGAGTATCCAATAGGCTAAATTTTCCAGTAGTAAACTTATTCTATAAATTGCGTTGATCAAGGACTGGATAAATTGAACCTAAGGTAATTTCCGTTTATTCCCAAAAATGAATCCTGGGGCTTATAACCGCAAACTACAAGTACTAGTAATACAAGTGAGTTGTGACAAGTGTAAAAACATTTCTGGAACACAAAGCTACAAGTTTGCTTGATCTTCTACAAGTATAATGAACATAATCCTACAAGTGCCTTTTGACATACTCGTAGCTTTGTGTTACAGGCTCCTGCTGTTTGGTTCGAAAGATGCTACGCAGTTGTACTTGTGTGTATTAGACTTGCCCTGATACTTAGATACCTTCTTACCCCCTCTTCATCAACGTGGCATGTCATCCCACCAGAGGACGCCTTACCATATCACTCCTTCTTAAAAAACCCAATTATCCACGGGTATTGCTTTTAGCGAGAAATTATCCTTCGATGGTAAATTCCATTGCCATGACAAGCGCTTTCTCTATTAGCCGTTCGGAATCGGCAGAAAACTGTAGGTCCCCTCCATTTCCTCACAAGGCGTGTTTGTGAGAAATGCGTAAGGCCCCGGGGCTCCACGCTCTAATGCGCCATCCTATGTTTGCATTTAGGTATCTAAATTGAAATCCAAGCAAATTCAACTCCGTCTACTCCTAATAAATTGATTCTAATATTGCTCGTTTAAAAGTATAGAGTGTGAGACGTCATGTTGTATGGTTTAACAAGGACTTGTACAGCAGTTCATGTAGCTCTAGAGCATAAACTACTGCCGTTCCAGTGTAGTAATTAATTGGAACCTGACAAATTGTTTAAACAAAAGCAACATGTTTGGATTTGTAGATGTCATTGACATGAGAACTCATTCAATGGGAAACCGGCTAACGCAACGATGATATATTGTCTAACTTCCAGTTTCGATCTCGCCTAGACTTTAGACTACGGTTCAGAAGGTCTGGTGAAGATGAATTTGCGTGTGTCAAACGATGTTTTTTCTTGAAAGGCCATTTGTTTACATACGCTGTTGAAATTCAAGTCGTTTATGTACACATACGACATGCATCATTAAGAGCTAATTATATTTTTTGAAGTATGGTTAATTGAAAAACTCTGTTCTCGTAACTATTTTGCCAGCTGCTTTGCGTAATGACTCAAAACACATAAAAGGTTTTTCTTGTTAGTTTAGTTAATCGAAAACATGAGCCTATAGAGCTTCTTTTTTGTATATGGTAGTTTTATGTATTGGCGGTATACACTTGCCACCGAGTCGTTGTAGTTTGTTTTGCTTCGACATAAAATTTGATCTTCGCTTTGCTTCAGATTCTTCGGGGTAGCTATTGTAATAAAAAGAACAAATTTTAGAGGAACCTGGTTCCTTTAGCATGACTCTGAGAAATGTCAAAAAATTACGTTGAGTGCCTATGAAATAAGCTATACCTACGCAATATGACGTCCAAAGAATCACCACACACTCTTTTATGTGTTTCAGAAGAAACATAGAAAATCGTTAAGTGGTAACAACCAATCAATGAGCGAAAGCAACAAACGAATTGACATAAGCTTGTGGTCCCAAAATCTAATTTTTCCACTCTTCTTAAGGCTGAACAAGTGATTAGTCTTTACTTCGGCTCAAAGAATTGAGCGTTTTCAAGACCAAATTGTAGCTTTTGTGATAAAGACACCGCTTACAAATTGCATCTGCATTCAATAACATTCGTCTTGTCTCCTGCGTCTCCTTTCAATTCACAAGCAAATAAATTCATTGTCAGCACCTCTAAGAATAAATTACAAATACCATACCAGTTAATCCATTGAAACCAAAACCGAAGCTCTTCCAAAAACTACCCATAAATCTTGACATCCCCTCCCCATCACCATCACCATCTCCATACGCATCCATTTAAAGTGACCACACACTGCTACTATATAAAATATTAAGTGTCTGCGCCTTAAGCTTATGTTAATCTATAAAACTTCACAAAAATTATAATTAAAAATATCATTACATGGAATGAAAGAACACAACACCTATCCGCCTGGTAATGCCTCTCTTCATGGTAAGAAACCGTGTAATTCTATATCATTTATAGCCGATGATTAATTGCTTATCGATGGGAAATAACTTGTTTGCTTCTCGTTCTGGTGCCTTATCCGTGATGTATGTACCACTTGCCACCACCGATAGTTGTTGTCCATGTCCAGCCACCAGTCGGACCGTGTGAAGGAGTTCCTACCTGCGGCGCATAGCAAGTGATTAAAATTCAAACACCAAGTAGAAGAGTATAGTTAGTGGAGATGATGCTATAGTTGCAAGTTGCAATTAGGCGCGGATTGGCACATTCTAATGATATAGCATTTTGCAGCAAGACACAATTCCAAAAGGGTATGGTATGTTTGTCTCGTGGTTAGTAACATAGAAAATTTAGGAAACTTGGGTCGACATACAGAAGGAGAAAAAATGAAGTGTTCCTTTACAGGAAAGGAAATCTCATTTACCATCTGTGTGATATCCTGAACACTAAGATAAATTGGAAAATTTTACTAATCTTTTTAAATTAAAAAGTTTACTACTTACCAACTAAACAATGACGCCGGGGTCGGTCTATGGTGTACAGAGTACACCAACAGCGAGAGTGTCGAACTATTGCATGGAAGGCCAGGGTTCGAATGCCGATCCCTGGTATTACATTTGGCGAAGAATTGACTACTCCACCGACAGTAGTAGGTTCTCCCTTGAAAGCCGCTTTCTCATTTAGTCATTTATAGCCAGCAGAATATTGTACTTCCGATCCTTTTTTTCAAAAGAGTGGTTGAGGGCAATGCTCTAAGTTCTTGTCCATCTAACGATAACACAACGTTGTAAGGATAAGCTTACCGAATGGCCGCGTTTTCATACATTTGAAGCTGTCGTGACGCGACGGCAGAAATTCTGTCAACAGCGCTTCTGCTGCTACCGCAACTGCGAAACCGCTTTACTGGCTGAACACAATGCATACGCATACGCATACGGAGCCGGAGCCGCAAGAGTTAAAATCAAGTTAACTTTTACGCTCCGTCTTGTGTTGTTTTTGTATTCGCTTGTATTTAGTGTTTTGACATCTCTTGCGGCTCCGTTTCTTCAGCCATTGTGTTCACGCAGTTAGTTTGAAAGAACATTTGTTTAGATTCCCTGTTACGATTTTAGGTCTCTAATTTTATTTGAAAGTTTGACTTCTCTGAAAATAAAGGAAAATTATTCTCAGTTTCGAGGAGTCCAGTAGATCATTTTAGACAAAAATTAGTAACATAAAACATGAAAGAGTAAGAAAATTGAGAATTTTGAAAAGAGAAAATTTGGACATTCTGTTTATAAGTTCTATTGAACCTTTAGTCTTGAGTTTACTTATCTAAATCTAAAGGGTGTTTTTTAGTCATGAAACGCATATTATTTGATTTTTTCACCTCGAACTGCAAATTCTTTGATGAAGCAGATATTTTTTCGAACTCGCTCGGTTGCGAGAGTCCTCAAAGATCTCAACATACATAAATCCGCTGGTCCAGATGGTATCCCCGCCGTTATTCTGAAGAGTTGTTCTTCTACGCTGGCGAAACCACTGCGTAAACTTTTCCATCTTTCCTATTCTGCTGGGATTTTTCCGAGCAGATGGAAAATTGCATTTGTCGGTCCCTAAAAAAGGCGAATCTTCCTCCCCTTCCAATTACCGTTCCAATTGCACTAACGTCCCTTCTTTCCAAGGTCATGGAAACGTTGATAAACAGTCAACTTATGAAATATCTTGAAGAACGAAAGCTTCTTAATGACCGTCAGTACGGCTTTCGTAGCAAACGGTCCACCGAAAAATGGAACCAATCTTTACATTGTTTTGGAGAAAGTAAGATTATTGCGCTTGATATTTCTAAAGCATCTGATAGAGTTTGGCATCAGGCTCTTTTATCGAAAATGCGTGCTTTTGGTATCGATGAGTCTCTTCTTCGTTGGATTAGAAATTACTTTTCCGACCGTTCAATACAAGTTGTGTTGGATGGCTTCAACCTTCAAGTCTTATACCCACTTCATAAATGCTGGTGTGCCCCAGGGCTCCGTTTTGTCTCCGACTCTCTTCCTCATTTTCATAAATGATCTCTTGCCTGAAACTTCTAATCCGCTTAACTGTTTTGCTGACGACTCGACCCTCAGCTTTTCATATTCGTTTCCAAATTCACGTCCCTGCTCTTCGGACGTGGAAATGGAACGGTTGCGTATGATAAGCTCATTGAATTCTGACCTTGACAGCATTGTTTCATGGGGTCTTATGAACCGAGTAGAATTCAATGCTTCGAAAACTCAATGCTGTCTCTTGTCGTTGAAGCTTAACATTCCCCCATTGCCACTATCCATGAATGGTACCTGCATCGAAGAAACCGAAAAGCTGTCAGTACTTGGTATGTGTGTAAACGATGATCTTCGTTGGATTGACCACATATTTGAAGTCGCCAAAAACGCTGCTAAATGCTTAGGTTTCTTGAGACGATGCAGGAAATTCTTCACCCCTTCTGATCTGGTTACAATTTATAAGGCCTTCATCCGCCCAAAACTGGAGTATAACTCCCACATCTGGTCAGGTGCTTCTCAAACATCTTTGCGCCTACTTGATAGGGTACAAAATAGAGCGTTAAAATTGATAGGTGATAGTTCAATCGTAGAATCGATTGATTCTCTTGAACATCGTCGAAACGTTGAATGTCTCACTCTCTTTTATCGCTTTGTTCACAAGCAGTGCTCTAGTGAAGTAGTCAGTTGCATTCCTCCCCTGAAACAATTTAGCCGCAACACCCGCCTCGCTAGGAATGTTCATCAGTTTTACCTTGAGCCCAACTTCGGACGTACAGTCAAGTATAGAGATTCGTATTTTAGTCGCACCACCCGAATGTGGAATGCTTTACCTGGCTCTGTATTTCCCCTGCATTTCGATTCACAAAGGTTCAAAAGCAACGTGCATCGGTGTCTCCTTTCAAATCCTCTCCTATTTTCCTAAATGCTCGCACTGTGTTCTAAAACATTATAAGGGTAGTCATAACCCCTTGATGTGCGCGTTAATTATAAAAAAAAAACTAAGCTTTATACTGGGTGTCCCGTAATTCGTGTTACACACTTTGAGATGAGATTCTTGGGCAAATATCATAAAATGTATGGATTTTTGAGTGCACGTATAAATGAATCTTTTTTATTATTGTTTTGTGCACCTGAACAAAATAAAGAAACTTTATGTTTAGTCAGATATTTTATGAAAAAAATTACCTCAAAGTCAAATTTTTACTCGGGGAAGAAAATTTGGATGGTTTAAACTGAAAATCTGGGAACCTTGAAACGATATGTGTCCAATTTAAATACAATTTTAAGGATTAGTATCTCTAACTAATAATAAAACTCACAATTAGATCTTTACCATCAGTATTAACAGAAAATTCATATTTAACATAGATCAGGGTACACCAGATTTAAGTTTTTTTTAAATCGTTGAAAAATTATGTCAAAGTTGAGAAGTGGACCTTACTGTATATCATTTTTTTTCTTCGAATATGACCGAAAATCACATTCCAAAGTATGTTACGAATTACGGGACACCCTGTATGATTTCCGTCAAGTGGTCGGTTTGAATAAATTCCAGGCAGGGAGCCCAATTTTCGATCACTTTTTGCAGTATTTGGGGCCGTACGTCTTCAATAACGCACTTCGAGGTGTCCATCGTCTCGGGCTTATCTGCGGAGACAAGTGACTCGCACGATTTTGTAGGCCACGACAAAGGTCCACGACTCTAGAGAATGCGCTCACCAAAAATTTACTTCAATAAATTGATTGTTTCGTTGGCTGTATTGCATGTAGCACCATCTTGTTCAAACCAAAGATTGTCCAAATCAACAAACTCCAATTCAGACAGGAAAAAGTCATTAATCATGGCTCTATAGCGTTTCCCATTGACTGTAACACTATGGCCGGCTTCATTTTTGAAGAAATATGTACCAATGATTCCCTCTACCCATAGATAACACCAAACAGTAACTTTTTGAGGATGTAACAGCGCGGCGCCCCAACAATGGCTTGTGGATTATAATGACTCCAAATGTAAAAATTTTGCTTATCAACGTACCCATTCAACTAAAATTGAGTTTCATCGCTGAAAAAAATTTCTGTTCCACAGCAGAAATAGCGCCATTGGTACACACTATCAGCGTCTATGTGGATGAGCATTGTCCACTAGAGTAAACGTGGTGCGAAACCGATCCATGGTTGCTCGAATTACCGACTCTGCTCGACAAATATGTCGACCGAGAACCAAACAATTATTTTGGTAAAATAAATTTGTACGATTTGCACACGTCGTTCTAAAATAAATTTATTCACTCTGAATAATTATGAAGTGGCAAACCGAATTTAGCATAAATAAAGTAACAACTGTCAAAAAACCAACTCCAAAAGAAGTATTGCCAGATTGAAAACCATACGTATAAAAAACACCCTTTACTTTCGGCAATAGTTAAGAATTTCAAAAGTTTTCTAAGACAGGAAACGACAAAAACAACTTAGCTTAGAAACTGTTTCTTAAATGCATAAATCTTGCAGCATCTGTTTTCACCACAGAATGATACAGGGTGTTGTGCATAAGATGAGAAAAAAATCGCTAGAAGGTTATGTTGAGTCGAGACAAAAAGTAGCTTGGTAGGGAAATGGTCTACTTCAATCCGTTTAGGGAGGTGGGTTAGTTTTATAAGAAATATACTTAAAATAATTTATGAATTTTTTGAAATCAACTAAGTCTCCTACCAGCAACTGTTATAGTATTTTTGAGAGCTAATAATTCATTCAAAAATCGATTTTTAGATTTTGATAGTAATCAACTTTATAAGTCAGAATTTAAAAAAAAAATGATTTTTTTAAAGAAATTTTTAATAATATCATTATAATATCATATTAAGCCACACAAGCCAAGTGTCTTTTGAAGATTTCCTCCTGACAAAAAAAAAAAAAAATCCAATACTCTGATTCGTTTTGAAAAATCAAAATTAGTATTATAATGGCAACGCTTACACAATTGTTGGTATCATTCATACTCAACGACATTTTGTGGTTTTTTCCTTACCGAAGATAGGGGTAAAAGAAAAACTGCAAGATCTAAATGTTTCATTCTTAACTTGGTGTGCCAGCGACTTCGTCCGCAAGAATTGGCATAACTTTTTTATTTATCAACTGATTGACATGAAATAAAAACTAAATGTTACGTGAAGCTTACCAAGCCGAAGCCGTTTCTGAGATTAGCGTGCACAAACAAACAAACTGTTACGTTTTTATTATATGTATGGATGGATATGGATGGATAGATATGGATAAAAAACATTGAAATTATTTCCGACGAATTTCAAAAGCCATGTTTCCAGTTTCTCTGAGGAACAGCTGAAAGAAGCTATTTTTGGTAAAATGAAGACTAATACAAAATTTCTTGGAGACTTCGATGGGACATGAGCGGCTATCATACCTGTCAATGTAGTTTCTAGAGGCAGAATTCTCACAAAAACTGGATCTTAAAAAATCAAATTACCGAAAGAAGGCAAGAAAAGTTTTTCCTTAATTTGAATTGTTTGGCCGGCTCAATTTCTAGGGAGAAGTTATATAATCAATTGATCAACTGAGTTTAATTTAATGCAAGCATTATAATTTCTTTGGTGGAAAATCTTCAACACTTATTTGGGCCCTCAACTAATGTTGACATAGTGCCCCTCCAAGGTACGCTACGAAACTGCCTGTTATGGGGCTTCTCAATTCAAGTTGTTACATTAAAAGCAACCGAGAACTTCTTTATTGAAAATATCGGGTTTAAAATAAACGATACTATGGGAGGTAACGTTTTAAGACTTTTTATACAATTGTTTTACGTCATAAGAAAGACAACTGAAAATATATCTGGACGTGTCTAAATGCACCCACAGTGTAGTTCGTTTAGGTGGTGTTACACCGCACTTTTGAATAACCACTACACCGCATTTTAAATGATGAGTGGAAATAAATGGAATAGGTTCGTGTTACACCGCATTTTTTTAGAAATATCTCAAATCATTTGACAGAAACGAATGCTTTTTAGTAGGGGGGGGGGGGGGGGGGGTGGGGGGGGCGGGGGGGTTCCATTTTCCCACGTTTAGGCGGGAGGGCAAGTTAAGAAAAAAATCACATAAAATGGAAAAAAATTATTTACAAATTACGGTAATACCTGCAGAGCCGTGCCGTCGGCTGCACGCGTCGGCTGCACGCGTCGTCTGCACGCGTCGGCTGCACGCGTCGGCTGCATGCGTCGTCTGCACGCGTCGGCTGCACGCGTCGGCTGCACGCGTCGGCCGCACGCGTCGGCTGCACGAGTCGGCTGCACCTGTCGGCTGCACGCGTCGTCTGCACGCATGCATCTCTGCACGCATCTCTGCATGCAGCATCTCAGAGATGCGTGCAGAGATGCATGCAGAGATGCGTGCAGAGATGCATGCAGAGATGCGTGCAGAGATGCATGCAGATATGCGTGCAGAGATGCATGCAGAAATGCGTGCAGAGATGCATGCAGAAATACGTGCAGAGATGCATGCAGAAATGCGTGCAGATATAAGTGCAGATATGCGTGCAGAGATGCATGCAGATATGCGTGCAAAAATGCGTGCAGATATAAGTGCAGAGATGCGTGCAGAGGTGCATGCAGAAATGCGTGCAGAGATGCATGCAGAGATGCGTGCAGAGATGCATGCAGAGATGCGTGCAGAGATGCATGCGTGCAGAAATGCGTGCAGAGATGCTGCATGCAGAGATGCGTGCAGAGATGCATGCAGAAATGCGTGCAGAGATGCATGCAGAAATACGTGCAGAGATGCATGCAGAAATGCGTGCAGAGATGCATGCAGAAATGCGTGCAGAGATGCATGCAGAGATGTGTGCAGAGATGCATGCAGAAATGCGTGCAGAGATGCATGCAGAAATGCGTGCAGAGATGCATGCAGAGATGCGTGCAGAAATGCGTGCAGCTGACGCGTGCAGAGATGCATGCAGAGATGCATGCAGAGATGCTTGCAAAAATGCATGCAGAGATGCGTGCAGCCGACACGTACAGAGATGCGTGCAGAGATGCGTGCAGCTTACGCGTGCAGAGATGCGTGCAGAGATGCATGCAGAGATGCATGCAGAAATGCGTGCAGCTGACGCGTGCGGAGATGCGTGCAGAGATGCGTGCAGCTTACGCGTGCAGAGATGCGTGCAGAGATGCATGCAGCCGACGCGTGCAGAGATGCAGAAATGCGTGCAGCTGACGCGTGCAGCCGACGCGTGCAGCCGACGCGTGCAGCTGACGCGTGTCGCTGACGATAGTTTTTTTCTTCGCGCTCATTATAACAAACTGTGAACCAAAATATTCAATTTCACCGATGAAACATTTGAATCTATAGAAAATATTTTTCTCAACCCGAAAACAAGATCATTGCATGGAATAATAAAATTTTCAACTCTATATAACGCAAAGTAGTTATACCTACTATACGATTTGACTTCAATTTCACTAACACCACAATTTACAAACGGATAATGTTTTTTTAGGTGTAAGTAGAACAGGACTTAATCACGGACGGACACGGATAGGTAGTTATAAAAAAAAACTAACTTGGAAAAGCGATCGATGAACTGTGATAGATTTATTGATATGACAATAGCACAATCAGTGTGATGATCGACAAGAAAGTACAAAAAATAGTAATGATAATATAATGCGATCTGTCCACTTTGACTTTTGACTTCCATTTGACTGTGCTTCCTTTCGCTCGCAACCACAGTTGCTGTTTTGAAACCGAAAAGAAACTTTTTTTTTTTCGCTTGCAACTCCTGTTACCTTCACGAGATAACAGGGTCCGGTAATGAAAAGTGTGAAATGGTTTTGATGCTCTTTTTGTGTGATGTTTGTTTTAGGGAGCTATGACTCGCTATCGCACACACGAGACACGAGTGCTGCAGCGCTCTGTGATTCCTGTGGGCGAGCGGGAGCGAATTTTGAACTTGTCTTTGCGGCCCCCTAAACTTGCCGCCCGGGGCTTGTGCCCCGGCTTACCTTCCCCCCCCCCCCCCTAGATCCGGGGCTGTCTGTGGACGTATTAGAAAGTTATTTTACTTAAACGACAATAGTGGCAACAGGAGCTTTATCATTTGGTCACTGGTGTTTTAATAAAACGTTTACTGTAGTAAGGGTGATTTACTTACGTTGCAGACAAATCCTCCTCATTATCTGCGTCGCTGTGACTTACAATTACACCAAGGCGCGATAGTACTTGGTGCTGCTGCTGACAAAAAAAATACAGATGCTAATATCTGTTGGCATTTTTCGTTTCTAAATGCAAATAAAGTTGAATGTAACTTAAGGGCACTGTCACACTTGGAACGTCGAAAAAAAAGTCAATTTGTTTTAGTTTTTTTGTAGGAAATTTCAAAATATTATTCAAACATGTATTAAATACATGTTTGAATAATATTTTTTAATTTTTCCCACATCAAAATAAACTTATGTGTAAATAAGTAAAGACATGTAAAAATATTTTATTTTGCGGTGAACGCGATTTCACCTTCAAAAATTATCTTAAACAAAAAATTTAAATAGATTTCGTTAAATCACACATTTTTCAGGTAAGTATTCGCTTGGTTTTCAAAAATATCGATTTTTGAATTTTTGGTGACCATTTAAAAAAAAAAAATTGGACTTTAAATCGGCTTCAAAATCGGTTTTATTCAGAAAAAATAAAAACCCCACGATAACTTAATTTGATTTTGTATTAATTGGTTTAAGTGTTTTTGAGTTATCGCAGTCTCCGGCTTCAAAAAAGTGGTTTTGAGATAATCGCATTAAAAGGTAAGACAAGGAATTGTATCTTCCTGACTTTAATGTCACTTTCCATTGGACGAAAAGAACCGTCCAGGAGCGTCCAGGAGCATTCTCAAACCGTTCAATTGGTGCAAAAAGATTGCTTCTCATGATTCTGAGGAGTGACAGCCGCTTCTCGATTTGAAGTGAGAATCGACTCAAGAAGCACTAACACATGTTACTCAAATGTCAAAAAGAAAATTTTCTTCAGGGAATATTTTTTAAGAGCTCACACAAAGAAAATTATGTTAAACTGAATAGAAACAATTTTGAGTGTTCCATTGGTTTTTAAAATTCAAAAATCGATATTTTTGAAAACCAAGCGAATACTTACCTGAAAAATATGTGATTTAACGAAATCTATTTAAATTTTTTGTTTAAGATAATTTTTGAAGGTGAAATCACGTTCACCGCAAAATAAAATATTTTACATGTCTTTACTTATTTACACATAAGTTCAGTTGTAATGAATATTTTGATGTGGGAAAAATTACAAAATATTATTCAAACATGTAGTAATATGTGTGCAAAAATTCGTTTAAATGCATTTCATACTTTTCCTACAACAAAAAATTAAGACAAATTGACTTTTTTTCGACGTTCCAAGTGTGACAGTGCCCTTAAGTTACATTCAACTTTATTTGCATTTAGAAACGAAAAATGCCAACAGAGATATTAGCATCTTTAATGTCGAATTTTACTTTACAATATATATATCTCAATGTCTAATTGTACTCTACGATCGGCGTCCTCTTTTTATAATGGCAGTTCGTTTCACCAAACGATCTGCTCTCCCCTTTTGCTTTTGTATCCCTTGAAGTTGGTTGTCATTCAGAAGAGTAGGTCTGTTTCTTTACTTTGTGGACAGAAATTCACAATCTGTCGTATTATAAGGAGTGGGGGTTAAATTCTCTCAGAAACTCTCAGAAACTCTCTGAAAGAGCGTAATTGTCCACAAAGTAAAGAAACGCCTTGAACAAAACAATCGCTGCAACGCTTGGAACAATGTCAGTTTGACAGTTGTTGTATTTGTTTTGACTGTGCACGATTTCTGTCCACAGAAATTTAGGTGGCAGAAATTCACAGAGTGGGGAAATTTTTTACTCTCTCGTGAGCACTCTCTTTTGTGCACTGCTACGAAAAATCGCTGAGCTGGAACGGCATTAGACTGACTTTCGCCGAATTTCGGTGCATTTCGTGCGAATTTTCAGTAAAGAAACACACCTAGTGTTGGTTTTCATTCAGAACAGTGAGTTCGAGATGGCGTTGGTAGTAGCTTCTTTGTTAAGCTCATGTTACAATTACGTTATTTGCAAACAAAACCGATCAAATAAATTACATTACACATCTGTATTTTTTTTGTTAGCCGCAGCACCAAGTTCTTTTGTGCCTTGGTGTTATTGTAGGTTGTAACTTAAAATGTCGAAAACAGTGATACTAAATTATCAGTTGATCCGAGATATCACAGCGAAGCAGATAATGAGGAGGATTTGTCTGCAACGTAAGTAAATCACCCTTACTACAGTAAACGTTTTATTAAAACACCAGTGACCAAATGATAAAGCTCCTGTTGCCACTATTGTCGTTTAAGTAAAATAACTTTCTAATACGTCCACATAATAGGACAAACAGCAATAACGCTTTTAAAGCAGAAAGAACGAAACATATTCAAAGTTAGATATTCTTTTATGCAGGAACTGCAAATCCCTTTTCAGCAAAATTAAAACCCAAGACATCAAAGTTACGAAAGTTATACCAAGGTGTAAGCGTCAGCCTATGCCGAGCTCCGCAAAAAAGTTGAATCGGCAAAATATTTATCAAGAGCATAGCGAAGGAGAGTGGTTTAAAGGAAGGAGTGGCTTAAAATTCGTTTTTACTTAAAACACAGAAGAAGGTTACGAAGATACGAGTATAAGTAACTTCCTTCGAGTTTTAAAAAATTCTTAAAAAATAACAAAGTAGCAGAAAATAGCTACTATCTGGCATCACTTTAATCTTTCTGATTGGTTATAGTGAAAAGCTATTTTCTTATTTCTTTCATGTTTCTATACAACTCTAGATGGCCATAGCGAATTTGGTTCTGTAACCAAATGATAGCGAAAAGCTCCTTCATTGTTTTTCTATACAGCGCTAGATGGCCTACAGCTAAAGCTACAAAAAAGGATTTTTTTCTGTTAAATGACTTGAGAGATTTTTAAAAAATGCTGTGTAACACCGCATATTTTTTGACTCATACTGTTTTTATACTTGAAAAGCTACTAAAAAGCATTCGTTTCTGTCAAATGATTTGAGATATTTCTAAAAAAAATGCGGTGTAACACGAACCTATTCCATTTATTTCCACTCATCATTTAAAATGCGGTGTAGTGGTTATTCAAAAGTGCGGTATAACACCACCTAAACGAACACCGTGGGTGCATTTAGACACGTCCAATATATCTCTCACACAAAATTTAAACGAAATCGTTATAGTCGAGAAAAATAAGTATTATCATAATATGAGTTGTAAGGCTGGTACCGTTATTTCAAGACCTAGAGACCGAATCCCGAAAATCTCTCGGTAGGCTGCTCGACAGTCTGCAGAGGAATCAGGAAAATTATCGTGGGATAAGTTTCCTTAACTCATCTTACAAAATATTTACCACTGTTCTGCAAAGAAGAATAAGCAACTGGATTGACCAAAATAGTCTAATAAAGGAAACCCAAGCTGGAGTTAGGTCAGGATACTCGACGACAGACCATATATTTGTGCTAAGAAGCATCGCAGAAACATTTTTGAGAAATGGGAAGAAGCTGTACTGTTTTTTTTTTGTCGATTTTAAGGCAGCGTTTGGTGGGGTGGATAGGCATGCCTTAATTTATAAACTCTATACAATAGGAATGTCAAAAAAGTTTGGTAGAGTTCTTCAAAATCTTTATGGCGATACCAAAGCGGCGGTATGGAATAGCGAGGAAATGTCTGAATGGTTTCAAACCGAATCAGGAGTTCGTCAGGGTTGTGCTTTAAGCCCTCTTTTGTTTGCACTGTATATTGAAAACCTTTCTGACTGTCTGCCTGGAGGAATAAAGTACACAGAAACTGTTATCAAGGCGCTTTTCTACGCTGATGATTATAGTCTTAAAAACCTTAGCTTGGAAAAGCATTTCCAAGAAAAACTTGGCAGAGCCAAGAATGCCATTGGTGCTACATGGAAAAAATGTTTCGTTAACTAATACATTGCCCATAGTAGTAAGTATCGTGTTTTTGAAGCAGTGTCGGAGTCGATCATGCTTTACGGATCTCAAGTATGGGGATACAAAAAATATGAAACTTTTGAAGCACTTTTGAGGTTTTAGGTGAAAAGGATATTTCGTCTTCCTTCGGATACCCCCAACTACATTGTGATGTTGGAAACAGGACTCTTCCCGCTCTTAATTCGCACACTGAAGCTGCACATAGACTATATAATCAAGGTTTTGAACATGTCTAACGAAAGATTACCAAGAAAAGCGGCGCTACAAGCCATTGATCGAAGAAGTAGTTGGTATGCGGAGTGGTTGGAGCTGGCGCAGTGGTGTGGCATTCAACTAAATTTGAACTTAAAAAAGATCAGTGAATATAAAAGCTCTCTCTACAAACTAATTGAGACTGTGGACGTAAAATATCGCAAAAGATATATAGAAGAAGCTACTAGTTCAGTGCATAGATCGATATACAATAGATTATGTCACAACCTGGGCCCAAAAAATATTTTCGAGGTGAGTACAGTGTGGATCAAATATCAATGATGGTAAGACTGCATGAAGAACTTTTAAGTCTCAACTTTGTTCCCCATAGAGATGACCTTCCGGTATTATGTTCTGAAAAGCTGCAAAATTTGGAGAAAATCGGCCAAGCGGTTCAGCCTGCAGATCCATCCACGGATAGACAGACAAACAGACAGGATCCAATTTTTTCGTATTCTCTATATCATCGTAATGTCATTTCCAATTTTAACTTAAAATTTTTTTTTTTGGACGGTTGCAAAACTTGCCTTATAGTACCTCTAATCGCAAGTAAGAAAATTCTAGTTTTGCTGAGCGGATTGACACTGCCTGATGACATGTTAGCATGTTACAGCAGCGTCAAATAGCCTACAGCGGCGTTGAAGCTTTGGCAGTGGTATTTTCAAATTATGTATTCAATCAAACTGCGGTTTAAAGGCATATTATTGAAACATTGAATGGAGGTTTCTAGGCACGTTTTGTTCAAAACGAAATAAAATTTATTGGTTATTTTGAAAGAAACTTCATAAACCAACACAACAATTTTCTCTTTGAAAGCATTCTTGATTTTCTTTAAAGAAATTCGCTGAAAGGACACCATTGACAAAATATCATATTTGGTGCGTTTTAGTCACATCTTATAAAATAATAAATAAATAGGGTGGCGCAACAGAGCGAGGAGCCTCTGGGCCTAGCGCATTTCTCACAACCATGTCTTGTGAGGGAATGGAGGGGACCTACAATTTTCTGCCTGTTCCAAACGGCTAATTGAGAAAGCGCTTTTCATGGCAATGAATTTACTAACGGAGGACTTGCCAATTTCTCGCGAAAGGCGATACCCGTGAAAAAACATTTTTTTCTCTGCTGGGATTCGAACCTCGAACCTCTGGATTAGCAGGTGGATATGCTAACCATCACGACACGGGTACCACATTTGGTCGCATCTTAGCAGTCCTTTAATTAGCTAAGCAATGCTCTTTACCCCTGAACATACAATGAGCTCTTTAGTACACTGTTGATTTGGTGTTATGTTCAATAATAAAGTGAATTGCTGAGCTGATTATAGGATTGCTGCGTTGCGATAAAAAAGCATCTTAAATCTTACAAATTTGAAAAATTGTGTATCACTTAGCCGAAGATTGTGAACTTGAAAATAGGATACGGAAATAAATGTCGCACAAGAAACGCATCTCCTTTCATCTATCGAAGCTGCGTTAAACTAAAACTAACAACAACTCCTTTTGCCCAAACATTTTTATTTTTTTACTTTGTTAATTTCGTGATACGTTATCTAACCATGAATAAAAGTAAAGCTGGAGCCGAGTTACCCGACACGTTATCTAGTTATACGTAACTGAATTATGTGCTTTTGACATTACTTCTCGTGTATTCGAGCACTTTAGTTCCACAATTTGACACCCTTTCATCAGTATTTAAACGATATTGAGGTCGATGAATGAACAGCAGACTGATGTTGTGTAATAAAGATCGAATTTTGAAAGAAAAATAATACTCACTCACTCGGTCACTGATGCGGTTACTCGACCCCTGAACTCAATCTAGTGTGAGTAAAATTTTGTGTTTTAATAGCAGTCTCAAAGCCGGACTCTTTAAAGTTGGGGGGAAGCTGGCTTCTAGAGAGGAGACAGGATATCCTTGGTTGTGTTTCTAAGGTTTTCTCACTGAATATAGTTTCCTTATGTCATACATATAGCGTTGCTACTTATAAGCTAAATCAGTAGTATTGTATTTCTAATCTTTTAGGTTTAAGTAAAATAACACGCGTTCATCTTTGTACTTTGCACTCTTTATTACGACTAACTTAATTCTAATTCTTAACCTAAATTATACCTGTTTGAATTCACCATACACTCAGAAATCCTAAGAGTTGTCATAACCTCTTAAACACGCCAGCTCTTTTTTTTAGGGACTCTGAGCTCTGACAATAAGAGTTACCAAATGCGATGCTTGAGCTGTTATTATTTAAATTTGGGCTGCAATAAATATGCAAAGAGCTATCGGATGTATTGTCAAAAGCAAATTTTTAAGCATCAGAGCTATTGGAACTTATAAAGATTAATAGCAAATATTTATAAAGCTATCATTTATGGTGATAGAGGCTTTATAAATACTGATATGATTGTTGAAATTAATTTCAGAGCTATTGTTAAGATTTGCAGAGTTGCTGTAAATGTGGACAGTTATCAACAGAGTTTACTTTAAAGTAGTAAGAGTACTCATTATAGTTGATTTAGCTATGACAAACTTTCAAAGAGCTATTGCAACTGTCTAGAAAACTATCTTCATACATAGGAGGGTCTAACAGAGTTACCATAGCCATGTAGAGAGCTATGGTAGGTAATAACAAAGTTCTACTTTTTCCTGACAGAGCTATGACTTATATTAACATAGCTCTCAAAAATGTTAATAGAACTTCTAAAAGTACTGTCAGAGCTGTCATCAGTATCTGCGGCATCATCATAAATATTTTCAGAGTTATCATACTTACTGAAAAGGTTCTCAATAGAACTTATTTTACTGCCACAAATATTCAAAAAGGTGTCGTAACTATTTAAGAAGTCTAACAGTGCTACCATAACTAAGCATGGAGCTATAAAAGTTAATAACAAAGTTGTATTTTTTCTTGAAAGAGCTATGATTTATATGAACAGAGCCCTTAAAAATGGTGACAGAATTTCCAAGAGTACTAGCAGAGCTGTCATCAGTATCGACGAAGTCATCATAATTATTGTCAGAGTAATCATACTTACTGTTATTGTCACAGTTATCATAAGTACAATGAGAGTTCCTTTCATTTTAATTCTAGCTGTGCTTAATTTGTCAAGAGTTATCTAAACTCTTGATAAAGTTATCAGCTAAGTAATAAAGTTTTTTAATACACTCACAGAGCTATGGTTATCACTAAAAGAAATGTGATATATATTTACTGAGCCATCGTACTTAGTGATAAAGCTGTAAGAACTTTTTAAGGGTTGTGAAAAGTGCTAATTTCAGCTATTATGATTGTAAAAAGAGCTATTTTATATGATAAAAGAATTGTATCCATCGATGATACAGAACTGTTATAACTACTTACCAAGCTCTTAGAATCCTTTTAATATCAACATGAAGGTTTTGCTAGAGCTATAAATTCGACATAGAAAAATATTACATTAAAGACTATTTAAAATACGAACAATAGAATGTTTCATTTTTCATGACATAAAGTTTTTTATTGATATTATCTTATGAACAACAATTCTATCAACTACAAAGATACATTTCAAATTTTTTTGTTGAGAAAATTATTTTTTCATAGTAAAAAGAAATTTGTCAAATACGGATATTTGTTTACAGAATTTTTGAATTCAATGTTTGAAATCAGGAAAAAAAATTTATTAGAAATAAATACAATTCTTATTATAAGTAATAAAATTATTTAAGTTAGGCTTTCAACCTAAAATTATCTTATCTTTAAAAGAAATTTAAGTAAGCACAGGGAATTATAACTTAACAAAAGTATGAATGTAAATATGCCTAAAAGTAAAGGGTCCCATGGTTTTTAATTTAGCCAGCCAACTGTGGTACATTCTGTATATTTTTCAATATCAATAAAGAATTTAATAAAAAATTTGTATTTTTCTTATAAATGTATGTACAGGGTTATTAACAAAAGATAAAAAGTTCAGCTCATATTTTCAAGTAAACTAAACCATGGAATAAAAATGTTACGAACTAAACTGGAATGCAATTGCTTTCTGTTCAAGTTGGTCCAGAAAATTTGAATTTCATGGTTCAGTTAACTTGAAAATATGAGCTATTTAGTTTTTGTTTTCTAGTTTTTATTTAATTATAGAAGATGAAAACATTTTATATTTACCTGCTTCTTTAAAATCTTCGACTTGAAATTCTTTTTCCTTTTTTTTAATTTTTGCAATAACATCATTCCCGCCAAAGGAACAATTAAGGAACATTTTCCTAATTTTGTTAATGTACGTACTGTAATTTATCTCGTTGTAGGAGTTGTCGAAGCCAAAGATGCACCAAGTAAAACAAAAACTTACGCTTCTACGATAAAGAGTGAGTTATTTTCAGGTTATAAAAATAACTTTGTGAAGAATAATTCAAAAAAATTACCTGATATTGATGATGTTTTATACAAGTTGAGAGTTAAATTTTTTTTCTCTCTTCCTTCTGCAATTCTGCATCTGCTCTGAACTCTGAATGAAATTGAATACGTGTTTCACTGTGCGTTGTGTGATGTGAACTGTCGGCATCGGCTCGGCACTCAGCGTCAGAGTAGAGTATATCTAGCAATGAGTAGGGAAACTTTTTTTGCAAAAGTGGTAGTTACTATTACAATCACAAATTTGCTATGATGTCGCTTTGCTTTGAGCTATCACTAACAAAGTTATTATAAGCTATGATACATATTCTAGAGCTACCATATCCTCATATTAGCTATCGTCAAAACGCAGACGGAGCTATCATGTCCCTTTGGTTGGAGCTATCACTAACAAAGTTATTGTAAGCTACGATACATCTTGTAGAGCTACTATGTCCTCATATTGGCTATCGTACAAAACATAGACGGAGCTATGATGACTCTTTGCTTAGAGAGCTATCATACACGTAGTTCTGGTAAGGTACGATACATCTTGCATAGGTTCTGTGAGCAAAATAAAACTACTACATCCGCATATTGGCTATCGTATTCAAGTGGACGTTACCACTGCTAAATGAATCGGATACGATAGCTCTTGCGTTTTGGTAATATACCTTCATTTTTTTTCTTTAAAATAACAGCTGAATGAATGTGTTGCTGCAAGTTTGGAAAGAGTGATGACAGCTCTGGTTGGGTCGCGGTGGTCGTAATTTGCGTACAATAACTCTGCTTTGGATACCATAGCTGGAATTTTGGTGTCGTTTTTAAATTGTTTATTACCGTAGCCGAATTTCAAAATCAAAATCTCTGAGTGTACCGGATATGAGTTGGCAACAATTATATTTATGATATGCCATAAGATAAACAGGGATGTATGTTTCTTATACTTATGAATACAACAAGTAGAAGTCCTCATCTTTTTTGAGCTGAAATTTAGTTTCAGAAAAGCTGGAAAAATATGGTGTCAACAATTTCGTGGTACTTGTGTTGTATGTTAAATATGTTTGAATAACTTTCCCTACACTTTTGGTGGGAAGCCTGGAATGATCAAAAACAGGGTTCAGAAGTGAAGTAATGACCATAAACATTTTCAATTGTTGATCTGAATTCTATTCCGAAATTGATGAGTTTTTGTCTTAATCCCTACCTCTGAAAACAGCTAAATAACGAATTCATTGGTCATAATAGAGTGTGTAGTTGTTTAGTAGTTTTTTTTTTTTTGAAAAAACATTTCTTATTGCAATTAGTTTTCCTGCAAAAAATGTACATTTGTGCATGGGATAGGGTATGCATGCAATATGCAAATTAGACATGCGTCCGTCGTGCTGCAGTGCTGCTTGATAGCATTTAAACTCCTTCTTGGAGCTTAACAGTAGGTGGTGGAATTCAGGTACAATAATAAGTAATGTGGAATATTGTGTAGCATAATACGTTAATACCATATTTGAAGTGTATTAAGGAAGATGTACGAGTATAAATACCTGACAGGTGATTTCCAGTTTTTTTAAAGAGAAACTACGTACATAAGTGACTCTGTGGCGATAGCTTACTTTTTGTGTGAGTTTATTTCTGCGGTAGTTGTATTTTACAGAGTTAAGGAGTTAAATTCTTGTAGGTATTAATTCGTACAGCGAAAAACTTACGAAACATTCACACCAGGCTTAAAACGTAAAGAACATGGTGGCTTCTGCTGATAATAATCTTAAGGCTATTTGTCAAAGCCTGAATTATTGTTCGGATAAGTGTGTGGTTAGAGGAGCACTGTTCATATTCACAATACATTTTGCCATTAAATTTTGGGAAAAATGAAAAAGGTGCTGGGCTAGCCGAGATACAATATGAGAATGAGTTTAGGAAAATGATGGAAGTCAACGGGCTTGGATGGGTCACCATTCTCATTTCTTACACACTACACACTTTTAGGTTACTTCCACACTATAAACTGTACTTCAATCAATCTTATCGTGATTTTAAGAAAAAAATTGTTAATATGCTTTTGTTTTTTTGGGTGTTGAATGTTATTGTTGAATGCCTCTTCCCGTAAACTTTTTAGAACTAAGACATTAGAGTTTTCAGTGTCATTTTGTCAGAAATTCGTTATTTGTTCGTTATATAGAACACCTAATGGAATTGAAAAAGTGTTCGTAATATCGGTCATTCGTTATATCGGCATTCGTTATACTAGATCACCACTGTAATGATGTGTGTAAAATTGTAGACACATAAAATAAATAAATAGAGTGGCCCAATACAGCGGGGTGCCCATGGCCTAGCGCAGTTCTCACAACCATGCCTTGTGAAGGAATGGAGGGGACCTACAATTTTCCACCGATTTCGAACACCTAATCGAGAAAGCGCTTTTTATGTCAATGAATTTACTATCGTGGAACCGTGGAAGAACATTTTTAGTTTTGTTGGGATTCGAACCACGAACCTGCTGAGCTGAGTAACAAATTACGCCACGGGTACCACTCGAAAACCGCTGTATTTATGTTCGGAGATTAGGAACAAAAGTTTCAAGTGCCGAATACCTTCGGCCAAGGCTGTATATATGCTAAAAAAAATTGGATTATCCCCATTATTTAGTGTTTGGATAATACCTTAACTAAGAAATGTCAAATTTTGTTACGTTTTGTCAAAACCTTTCAATGTATGCCACAAGGAAGTCATCTTGGTCCAATGCTTTTCATTGTTGCAATAAATGATGTTATTTCTTGAGAATCCTACAGCGATGTTGTAATCTTTGCTGATGATATTAAAATAATTAAAACCACCAAAATTCCTTCAGATAGCGACTTCTTAAAAAAAAAAATGGGCTTAGTTTTAGCGCTTCCTAGTGCCAAAGTATGACCTTCTCCCCCAAAAGATCGCCTAGTATTGGAGAATATTCAATATCGCAAAAATCTTTATCTCAATTATCTTTTTAGTACAAAATTTGAATTTAATTAATCACATCAACTTCATTACCAGCAAAAGAAATTCAATGCTGTGCTTTATTAAGGGAGGGGTAAACCCTGGGAGGCTGAAAAATGGCTTTTTTATGAATTTTTTATGAAAAAATCTGATAAAGTAATTTAATTTATTGATTTGCTACATTAGTAGCATTATTATTATTTAATTATTCATGAAGTATAATCTCAAGTATCTTCTGTAATTTTTTCATACAAAAATACTGAAAAACAAGCCGATGATAGTGCATTTTCCGAGACGCCTTCACTTTTCGGTCTTTTGCGGTGTGCAAGATAACTTTTGACAGGATCATCTAAAATCAAAATTTTAAAAAGATTTCGTTAAAAGACAACTTTCTCCAGGTAATAACACGAGGTTTTTTTTGAAGTGGAAAGTCGTTTTTTGTCTAAAAATGCCGCCATCATTATAGCGGCCAATTCCGGAAAAATGAAAATTTTTTAAATTCCTCGTCTTTTTACGTCTAAAAATATATCGTAAAGAAGTGTGCAAGATTTCAGAAGGATCGGTGCAACAGTCACCGAGATATTTTGCACACCGCCTTTAAGGATACTAGTAACCGAGATAAACGCGAAACACAGCACACTGAATCAAAAATACTCCGTTAGAAGCGTCATTAGAGTGAGCTCCCCTTCCCTGAACACAAAAGAAGACCTCGAGCTACCTGGACATAATCATAAAAGGAGCAAAGATGCTGCGCGGCCGGGATCATTGTCCATCCGGCCGGCCGCAACCCCCCTCTATTCGCTCGCCGCGCATACTTGCTCTAAAATCACTGTAACTTTTCGAATTCTACTCGGAATGACTTGAAATTTTGAAACAACATTCTTGAGATGTAGTATAATAAGAAAATGCAATAAAAAATGAAAATGCCAAGGGTTTACCCCTCCCTTAAATGTTGATAAAAGGCTTGTAATGACCCTCTCTTTATACAACTGTTATATTCGTCCCCATCTAGAGTAAGTTCCTTAGGTGTGGTCACTGTTTTATGATATTCATAAATCTCGAATCGAAGCAATACAACTCAGATTCATACGGTTCGCTCTCATAAGCCTTCCTTGGGAAAACCCTTTCATTTCCCCTCTCATGAATATCGTAGTCGCCTAATAAATCTTCTTACAGAGACGAATCAGCAATGATTTTGTATTTTTTCATTAATTAAAAACCAATTCAATCGATTTGATTCGATCGAACTTTCGTGGAGGACATCACACAACTACGTAGTTTAGAGATTTTACATTGCTCCCACCACAGGATTAACTATGGCATGCATGAACCATTAGCCCGCATGAGTGGGTTATTTATTTCTAACCCTTTTTTTTCGAAGAAGAGATGGGGGTGGATGACCTCCAGGCGAGCGAACGGAAACTGTCATACCTCATACCCCTGCAGTAGGGTATTGCTTCCGGATTATCCGGCCCTTTATGTTAAAGTGGATACCAAAGGGACCTGCGCCCACGCCCCCCAAAAACAAAAAGACGAGAACTCTACTGTCTGACTGTTTCTATGAGCTCCTCGAAAAAAAGGAGCAATGCCCTAGACATGACGTGAAAGCCGTTCTTGACGTTTTTAACCCAAAACTAGGGAAGGAGAACATCATTGGAAATGCAATCGGTAAGCATAGCCTGAATGACAAAACATCCGAAAACGAACTCAGGCTAAACGATATGGCTGCGGAGGTAAATTAATTGTCTTCCCGCATCTCAAAATTCAAAAAGGTACATGGCGATCCCCAGATCAATCTACCGTTAACCAAATTGACCATGCTGCGATCGACTCAAGACACTCGTCCTGCGTGATAGATGTCCGAACTTTTCGAGGGGCCAACTTTGACTCGGTGAGATCTTGTTCACGACTCGTGCAATAACCAACGCTGTGAAGAGATATGACTTCGGAAGCTACAATCACAAGAGATTGCCAGTGCCTTCTACAATCGAGTGTCCCTCCAACTATCCTTGAATCGTATGCCACCAGCATCAAGCATTGAAGACCAGTGGCAGCAATGCCAAGAAGCCATCAGAACCGCTGCCTCTGAGGTTCTGGGTTTCACTCGGTCCCCAAAACGAAACTCATGATTCGATGAAGAATGCAGGCAGGCAAATGCAGCCAAACAAAAGAACGATAAATGTTGATGCAAAAAAGAACAAGATCTAGGGCGAGAATGCCCCATTCAACTTGGACGATGATCAAGATTGCCGTCCTACCGACCTAGAAGAAGTTAAGCTTGCCATATGCAAACTTCATCAAATAAGACTGCAGGTGCAGATGGTTTTGATGCCGAACTTTTCAAGGCAATTAGAGATCAGTTGGAAAAGAGCATGCACCAGATGATGTGCATTATATGGTCGGAAAAGAATTTGAAGTTGAATTTGAAAACAACTTGATAGGTCCTTATGAATGTGCTTTCAGACCAAAAAAGTCCACAATCGACCAAATGTTCATTTAAGGGGACCCGGTGGTCTAGAAATTTCGAAAAATCGATTTTTTGTTTTTTCGATATTTCGAAAGTATAGTATCTTAAGAATATACTGTGAAATTTTCATGCGGAAATTCCCAATATTATAGCTTCTACAGCCCATTTACCAGGTAGAGAGCGGTCCGCGCGCTCCTATACCACAAACTTTAAACTCATTTATCTCGAAACGACTTTTTGCGGCACGCCGGGGGTGAAAATAAAAAAACTATTCAACCGAATGACTTGAAATTTGGATATGTTGTTAACAACATGTATGGCTATCGTCGGAACTAGAATCATAATTTTATTCAAACAATTTCCTATTGTTTACACTAAAAAACTAATGATTTTACAAATTTTTTTTTTCAACGCCCGCCATTTTGTCAATTTTCAAGTTTTTCGATTTGTTCTAGTTCCGACTATAACTGTACTCTTTCTGATTAAGAATGTCTTTGGATTTTTTGTTTCAGATGAGTAGAAGTCTCGAAATCATCTACGGGGTCCGGATCCGATTTTTCGAGTGGGTCATCTTTAGCGGCATTTTTATCATAATACATATTGTTTTTAAAATGAAAACAAAATTTTTTTATATCATTAATAAAAGTAGTAATGAGCTCGAAATGTTAGAACATCGGTTTTTTTATTTTTAATAGCAAAAAAAAAATCGTGAAAATAGGTGTCATTTTCGTGCGCTGGACCACCGGGCCCCCTTAAGTCAGATCTTGGAAAAAACGCTGGAATATAATATCGATATACTTGCACAATCTTTTTATCGGCTTCAACGCTGCGGATGACAGCATTTACAGAGGCGAGCCAAACAGAGCCATGTCTAGTATTGGGATCCCTGCAAAACTCATACAACTATGCAGGATGACTTTGGAGAATGCATGCTGTTCCCTCAAGGTCGGTAAAGAACTCACCGAGACCTTTGATGTCGAAAATGGCTTTCGGCAAGGCGACAAACTGTCATGCGATTTCTTAAACATCACACTTGAAAAGATTGTACAAAACTCAAATGCCAACATCAGAGGAAAAATCTTTTAAAAGTGTGCCACACTGACCCTAACTGCGATTTTTGAGGAAATTCAAAAATGAAGGGGCTCAGGCTGGTAGATCCATAAGCCGACAAGCAAACAGACAGACAGACGGAATTGTTGGACACAGTTTTTTTCGTTTTCTCTATTCTATCATCGTTATGTCGTGTTAAATTGTTATCTCAAAATTTTTTTTCCGCACGATTGCAAAACTTGCCTTTTAGTAAGTTTATAATAAATATAATCGCATGTAAAAAATTAAAAGCGGTTTTTCGATTAGCCGTTCGGAATAATCAGAAAATTGTTGGTCTCCTCCCTTTCTCAAGGCTATGGACCCCTAGGCTTCCCGCTCTACTGCACCACCCAATTTATTTATATATTTAAGACTAAAAAGTATTTTCGAGCAATTGTAGTAATTTAGTAAACGCATAGTTGAAGTGGCTATGACAACCGCCCAGCTATGACCCTTACTTACTTACTTAAGGTGGCGCTACAGTCCGGGTCGGACTAGGGCCTCAACCAACATGCTTCTCCAGCCAGCTCGGTCCCTAGCTAGCTGCCTCCAGTTTTGCACGCCAAGTTGGTTGAGGTCCTCTCCTACTTGCGTGCGCCACCTGAGTCGCGAACTTCCTCTACTGCACCGTCCATCGGGATTGGATTCGAAGACTTTCCGGGTCGGAGCGTTGGTGTCCATTCGCTCTACATGACCCAGCCATCTAAGCCACTGGACCTTGACTCGTTTGACAAGGTCAGTGTCGCTGTACAGCCCGTACAGTTCGTCGTTAAATCTTCTTCTCCCCTCTCCTTCTATGCAGACGGGACCAAAAATCAACCGAAGAATTTTTCTCTCGAAGCATCCTAAAGCGTTCTCATTTACCTTTGACAAGGTCCATACCTCTGCGCCATTTATGTATAAGAACAGGGATGATAAGTGTCTTATACAGGGACACTTTAGTTGCTCGAGAGAGGACTTTACTACTCAATTGCCTTCTTAGTCCGAAGAAACAGCGATTGGCAAGAGTTATTCTTCGTTTGATTTCAGCGCTGGTGTCGTTGTCTGAATTATTAGCGGCGCCTAGGTAGACAAAGTCCTTAACTACCTCAAATTTATAGCTGCAAATCGTGACGTTCTGTCCAAGACGTCGGTGTTGGGTGTCCTTTCTTGATGACAGCATATACTTGGTCTTGCCCTCATTTACTACTAAACCCATCTTCTTCGCTTCCGTCTCAATGCTCATAAACGCGCCATTGACATCACGCTGCGTTCTTCTAATTATGTCAATATCGTCGGCATATCCGAGCAATTGAACGGATCTTTGAAAGATTGTGCCTCTTGTGTTGACGTGGGAGTTTTGCACTATTCTTTCAAGAACGATGTTCAAGAAGTCGCATGACAGTGCATCGCCTTGCCTAAAACCTTTTTTAACATCGAATGTATCGGTGAGATCTTTTCCGACCCTGATGGAGCAGCGTGCGTTCTCCATCGTCATCCTACACAATCGGACAAGTCTGGTAGGGATGCCAAAGCTAGACATGGCTCTATATAACTCCTCTCTATAGATGCTGTCATATGCGGCCTTAAAATCGATAAAAAGGTGGTAGGTACCTGGGTTTTTTCCAAGATCTGCCGTAGTGTGAAGATTTGGTCTATGGTGGACTTTCCTGGTCTAAAGCCGCACTGATAAGGACCTATCAGGTTGTTGACGAATGGCTTCAGACGCTCACACAATACGGCAGAGAGGATCTTGTATGCGATATTAAGAAGACTGATACCTCTGTAGTTGGCGCAGTTCAGAGGGTCTCCTTTCTTGAGGACCGGGGAAACAATCCTGAGGTTCCATTCATCCGGCATGCTTTCTTCCGAGCATATTTTGCAAATGAGCTGGTGCATACTCCTGACCAGGTAATCGCCTGCCGATTTAAACAATTCGGCAGTGAGGCCATCAGCTCCAGCAGCTTTGTTGGACTTTAGCTTGGATACTGCTGTCTTCACTTCGTTCAGGTCGGGTTGGCGGAATTGTTGGTCTACGTCGCCTAAATCGAATGGTTCTATCTCTCTAACGAATTGGAATTGGGTGCATCATCGCCGTTATAGAGCTTGGAAAAGTGGTCTTTCCATATCCTCAGCATTGACTGCGGTTCCACCACGATGTTCCCTTGATCGTCTTCGCAGGCTTCGTTCGGCTCGGGGCTTATAGCCCGAGGCTGTTGTTTTTACCTTTTGGTAAAACTTCCGAACCTCATTCCTGCTGTGGCACCCTTCTATCTCCTCGGTCGCACGCTTCTCATGCTCTCTCTTTTTCCGTCTGAGAAGCCGGTGTTCGTCTCTCCTCTTCTGCTTGTAGAAGTTCTAGTCTTTTTGTGCAGCGCCACTTTGTATGCTTCCTGTTTAGCATTTAGTATGCTTTGTGCTATCCGCAGTCGTACCTTGGCTAAAACAAGGAAGTGGTCCGAGTCAGTGTTGGTCCCTCGGAATGTTCGGACATCCTCTATACTGGAGAAGTGTCGTGCGTCGATCGCAATGTGGTCAATCTGGTTGGCGGTTGATTGATCAGGAGATTTCCATGTCCCTTTGTGGATATTGAGGTGCTGGAACCGCGTACTAGCTACCAGAACATCTCGCCCCGCAGCGAAATCGATCAGCCTGAATTCGTTATCGGAGGTGTTGTCGTGCAGGCTGTATCTTCCGATTATTCCACCAAAGATATCCTCTCTTCCTAGCTTGGCATTAAAATCTCCTAGAAAAATCTTAATGTCATAGCCAGGGCACTGCTCATATGTTTTGTCCAGGAGCTCGTAGAATACCTCTTTGGTGTTTTCATCCTTTTCCTCTGTGGGGGCGTGTGCGCAAATGAGGCTCATGTTGAAGAATTTAGCCTTGATGCGGATTGTTGCTATGCGCTCGTTCACATAGTTGAAACTCAAGACTTTTTGCCTGAGTCTAGTTCCAACAACAAATCCACATCCAAACAATCGCTGCTTTTGTTCTCGGTAGCAATCGCCGTAGTAGATATCGCAGTCTTTTAATTTGCGTCTACCTGATACATCCCATCGCATTTCTTGGAATCGCGGTGATATCTGCTTTGTAGCAGTTTAGGGCTTCCGCTAATTGTTCGGCTGCACGTGGTCTATTAAGGGACCTAACATTCCACGTACAGATCTGAAGTTCGCTGTCCGTTTTTCGTTTGCTTGGTTCGTCATCAGTATATCCGTCCGTATCCGAGGCTTTTTGGTTGTGGGAAACCAACCCCGACAAATTTTTTTTTTAATTCAAAATTCAAATCTTTGGTTTGAGAAGCTCTGGTGAGACAAGAGATCGTTTCCAGCTACCATTCAAAGTTGTGGAACGTAATCTCAGGCAAGAACCTTTTCTTAGAAACCAACAAAAACCATAATAGCTCAATTATAGCTCTCTTACAACACATTGAAAGCAAAGAATTGTCAAACGAAAAATCCAATAGAATGAGTCAATTTTCTTGAGTCGGATCTCGGATGTAAGAATGGATTGAGTAAAAATCATAAGGCTTTATTTAAAGAAGAAAAATGAAACTATATCTTTCAAGAAATAATGTAAAAGAAAAAAAAATATATATAAAAACAAAAAAAAAGAACAGAAAAGCTTTGGACAGGATTCGAACCTGTGCTTCGGGGCTTAGTCCGCTAACACCTTAGCATTAGGCTACACAGACAGGTGAAATTCGATGCATAGAATTGTAAGACCATGCATTTGTCAAAAGTGATCTTGGCACACGGTTCTAACAGCACGAGTTAGGTATTCGAAGATACGCTACCAATACTAACACATTAAGCAGCACAACTACACAAAGCTTCTGGATCGCGTGAATATTCGAAGATAACATATTTTTAGTTATTTTATTTAGAAAAATCACTTTTTAGCACATCTATTCGTGAAAAATTCTAACTTAAATTTTAAAAGTCAATTCAGATTTTTTCGAATAAAATTGAGGAAAATATAAAGAAAATTCTGAAAGTAACGCCACCTCCTAATGTAAACTTTCATGTAGGTGTAGGTGCGCGTGGGTTTTTTTTGGAGACTTTTCAAATGCTATATAAGGGAGCGGTAGGATACAATTCACGATCAGTTGGATGTCAAAAGTGTTGGGAAGTGTAGCTTTGGAAGGGCTGAAGGAAGTTCTCTTTTTTCGCAAGCCCTCAGTCTAGAATTTTTTCTTTTGTTTTTTTTTTTTGCGATTGCGATTTTTATTTTTTTTTGTGAACAAAGTAAAGTTCAATCCGTATTTATCAGTGTGGGAAAAAAAGGAGTAAAACAAGAAAGAAAAAAAATAATAGTTAATAGCTGAGGGTAAGTTTTCTGCGTCGAAGAAAAAAAATAGGTTCTTATCGCTAATTTTCGCTCTCAAACGTATAGGCTTAAATATATGGCTTAAACATCCTGCTTAAATATATGGCTTAAACATCCTGCTTAAATATATGGCTTAAACATCCTGCTTAAATATCTGGCTTAAATATATGGCTTAAACATCCTGCTTAAATATATGGCTTAAACATCCTGCTTAAATATATGGCTTAAATATCTTGCTTAAATATTTGGCTTAAATATATGGCTTAAATATATGGCTTAAACATCCTGCTTAAATATATGGCTTAAACATCCTGCTTAAATATATGGCTTAAACATCCTGCTTAAATATCTGGCTTAAATATATGGCTTAAACATCCTGCTTAAATATATGGCTTAAACATCCTGCTTAAATATATGGCTTAAATATCTTGCTTAAATATTTTGCTTAAATAATGTGTTGCGTACAAGGCACATTTTCCGAAGTATGGATAAAACGCCGTCGCCAAGAATCTCGAGTCAAACACACCTTACAGCGCACTCCCACAAAAACAAGACATGACCAAATCCAACCAGAACACCTCCATAACATTCACCTGATCATTCCGTCAACATAGTGATCATACCTATATCAGAATTCAACCTCATTTATCGGACGAATCTTGCGAAACCCCAGAAGCCGACAGAACGTTCAAAAAGCACCTGAGGAGAAAGAAAAGAGAAGCATAGACACTTCATCAATACACCTCATCGTGTCATCAGCATAGAAAATGAAGAATTTTTATCGTACAACCACAATTTGCATACCCGCATTTGTTCGTGAAACAGTCATTAATAGTCAGAAATTTCACCACAGTTCATTCCAAGCATTTATAAGTATTTTTCTCAAAAGCTAAGTATCTTAATTTTTTTTATTTCCGGTTATGTACAGTTCGTTCAAATTTACTTAATTCTTTTTAATCAAACATACAGGTTTTAAGTATCAATTTCACACACACATATACATATACGACAAATATCTCCGAATACCCTGCTGATGCTGTGCACACCATCCAGGATGCAGAACAACAACAATAAAATAATGATGTGAGAAAACAAAATGAATTCAACAAACGGGGTGAGTGAAAATTTTCAATCTTTGGTTAAATAAAATTGAGCGAACTTTGATTTACGTTTAAATTCCAATAAGTTTTTGAGTTAAAATTTTATTAGAGCTCCTTATTTTTTTTTCTATTGAGAATCAAGAGTTGTATACTTTTTTTTTCATAAGCACCAGAGGAGTGCATATGTAAGATCAAGGTCACATTGAATGAAAAACTATAGATAAATTAGATATTATGCGAAATTATATTTTTTTTTTATGAACTGATGGTAACGTGGGATATACATACATAGTATTACAAAGAGCACATAATCTTAAAGTCGAATTGCATTCTATGATTGCTCTCATTTTATTTCACTCAAAATTAAGAGAGAGTGAGTGTTTTTAAATAGATTTTTGAGTTTTTGAACAAGATTTGATATTTTAAATAAGAACTTAGATTCATGATCATTTACCCAAAATTTGATATTTATATTGATATATATTTGATAGAAAAAGTTCTTTCTTAAAGCCGAAAGTTCACCTTGCTTTTTCTTCTTTTTGAACCCTTTTGATATTTGTTATTTTTTTTTTTGTTTTAAGTTATATTCTTTTTACGATATTAAAAATTTATAATGTTTACATAAAAATTTATTCTTTTGATTTGATTTGGTCGTTCACGTTAATATTGTTTTCGTGATATATCGGAACGTAGATTGGGAAGCTACTTTGGTCTTAGAAATAGTTTTCTAATCATGGTTCGTATTTAAGATACTAAATGTGGACGGGTCTTTGGTAGGGGAAGTAAAGTACAATCGATGGCAGACGTGACTTGATGTAATGGAGATAGGATGAATTTCTATCTCTCTTTTTCGTTAAATTAGGGGTTTCCTTAAATATCGAGGACAAGGAAACCAGGTTAGTACCACAACTGATTACAGTGTGTGAGTACAGGGGTGGGACACCCTCAGACGAGCTCTTTCATCTTTGCTCTCCTCACTTATGCAAACAAATAGCTAGAATCAGGACATATAGGACATTATTTTTCGACTTCACGCGATTTTTCGTACTTTTATTTTTGGCATGTATACGTAACGCCCGTTCAGGTTTCAGATAGCAAAAACCCCCCCCATCCGTCGAGCTAGTCTAATTGGCCTTTGCAAGCATGCCAAGCTTTCTGATCCTGGACAACCATCCGCTTTTGCCTCCAGTATCTACAAGTGTTCCTGTAAGCGCTGAGTGGTGATGGAAGCATAGAAAGTGAGTGGTTTATTTGGAACTCTGGTTTCGGCTCTGGACACATACGGTGTAAGGTACACTGGTATAAGTTCGGGTATGTCGTTTCCGTTTTTCCTTCCTCGGTTGACATCTCGGGGGTACGTTACAGGTGGCGCCCAACGTGGGGCCCGAAGGATGATGTCCTTTCGTCCTTTTTGTGAAAAGAAAATTTTTTTTTTTTTTTCATACTTTATGATCTAGAGATTTTTTTTTAATTTTCTGTGAGATTGATATGATACCAAATTTTAAGCATTTAACTTCCTTTTAGAGTCATATTTTTATTCCTTTTCTACTCTTTTTAAGAGATTAGCATGTCCAGTAACTGGGTGACTCCTCGGTTAGACTGTTGCGTGTATTCCCCATAATCCTTTTTTATTTTTTTCCGTTCCTTTTCCTTAGTGGCTAATGTTTGTGTTTAGCTTTGACGTCCAGCAAATGGGTGAGATCCTCATTTGGTCTGTTGCGAAAAGTTAAACTCAACTATATGACACATCCTTTTTGTTTTAATATTTTGCAAGTACATTGATCGTCTCAAGACGCAATGTTCTAGTTTAGCTGTTTTTGAAGGCCATCAACCGATAGCGTGGCATAGCCTGTCTAGTTCGTTGTGATGTGCTATTTTCATTTACAGATAACTTATAATTTAAGGTATTATGGTATCGTATTGATGGAACAAATTTGAGAAAAATCTTGTTCAGATAAACATTCAGATTTTTATTTTTGCATGAGTGAGTTTTCGTTCCTGTTGTCTTTGTTACTTCCCACAAAGTCACGTCCACAAAATCCTTATGATAGTTTGATAAATTTAGTCAGATTCTTTTTTTCGGTTTCTATTTCGAATACTTCTTTTTGAAATTACTTTTAGCATAAATTTCGTTTTTTTTTTTTTTCGTTTAGTTTGAGTTTATTCCTTTTTTAGGATTTTTTTTAGATCGTCCTTTGCTAGGGAGAATTTTTGAGTTATTTTTTTTAGTATTTTTAGTTTTAATTTTTTTTTTCTTCGAATATCCTTTTTCAAAAATGTCTTTACCTATTCGGGAACCTAAGTCAAAGAGCTATTATGACCTTAGAAAAAACAAAAAGAGCAGAGGTACTGCAAACATCTCGAAGGATTTAGACAATTCTATTACGAATAGGGACGCGTTGAATATTTCCACAATGAACTTGTCTAACGCGGGTCCGAGTTCGAAGAGCTTCAATGCAGAAGCTGGCGTGCGAGAAAGCACGGGTGCTACTTCACGTGTAGGGTTAAATTCTTCAGTCAGAATTGCGGGAACTTCCCAGGATTCTGTACATGTTAGACAACCAGAGAATCAGTCTGCAGGTGAGGAAGAGTTTTCTGAATACATTCAAAGAATAGTTACAGCAACGGTAGGCATTTCAAGAGCAGAAGACTTAAAGATGATACAACGTGAGATGGAGAAGAACACATCGGAAATGAGGAAAGAGTTGATTGCTACAATACGTCAAGAGATGTCAGCAACCAATCATCTTGCCTCAACGCGAACTCCTCCCGCTCGAATGAGCCACGAAAGTAATAGACGTTGTGAAACCAGTGCAGCTTTAGCCTCAGCACAACACCAAGCACGAGTCAATTCATCTTCTACACACCCTCAAGAAGCGCAAGGAAATTTCGACAATTTCACGGCTGATGAGTTTATTGCACAGCTGAACGAAATACACCTCAGTGATCCTCCGGTCTCATCAGGAGTAGATCCTCGAAGAGAGAATACCCCATCGTCCTCTGCTTCCAGACTTCATGGCCACAGTTTTCACAAGTGGGGCCTGAAGTTTGACAATACCAATATGACAGTGGATGAATTCATTTTTCGTCTAGAGCGTCTTAAAGAATGTTATGGAGCATCATGGCAAGAGATAGTTTCGCATTTTCATCAATTTGTAAGCGGTCAACCTGAAAATTGGTTTTGGGTCTTTTTGAAAACTCGACCTTCGGTAGATTGGTTCACGTTACGTTTTGCACTCATAGAACAGTTTCGAACCCTAGAATCAGATTCAGAGCTTTCTAGGAAAATGATTGATCGTCGCCAAATGCCAAACGAGAAGTTTGATGATTTCTATATGGCATTGCAACAACTTAACACCAGGTTACAAGTTCCAAAACCTGATTTCGAGCTTATCGGGCTAATAAAACAAAATGTTCGTAGACGAACAGGAGAATTATTACTAACATACCAAACGTCTAGTCTGCAGGAGATGGCATATGTCTGTAGAAAGATTGAGAAGTACATATATGAACAGGATGTACAAAGAAAAATTCCAATTATGCCTCAGTTTCGAAAACATATAAGTGAATTAGAGACGGCTCAGAAGCCTGATACCGCAAATAACAGAAGCCTTGAAGCATTCCAGGTCCAGAGAGATACTAGCAAGTTCAAATGTTGGAACTGCAAGGAGGTAGGACACAGCTATGTCGAATGCCCAGTTCCTCAGAGAGCCCTGTTTTGTTTTAAGTGCGGAAAGGAGGATACAACGTCTCCAAAATGTCAAAACCCCAAGTGCCCGGGAAACTTCAGAAAGAGCAACTTGTTCCCCGGAGCGTCTTGCTCGATCAACAAGATCCGGGAATCAAATTAAGTTCAGTTAAGCCCCTTCATAACCCAAATGTAGTAGAGAAGCCAGTTAAGATTTTAAAGAGAGAAATACCGTTTGAACTTTCGGAAGATCTTACCAATCGTCCAAAAAAATCATTCTCGCCAAGAAAGCCTCTTCATGAACGTATTGTTGCATATCATTTAGCTAGGAAGAAAATTTTTGGTTACCAGACACCCTTAGTTTCTAGAAGGATTAAGAGAATCCGTGAAAGAGCGAAGTCTCGAAAAAAATGTCTCCATTCTATTGAATCTACAGTATTATGTCTATCGGACGATCCTCGTCCATATGCCGAAGTGAATATAGGTGGTGAGAGAATCTTAGGTCTACTCGATAGTGGTGCCAGCATCAGTTGTCTAGGTCAAGGAGGTCACGAACTGCTGGAAAAATTGAAGATTCCGTACAAACATTTTTCTTCTCAAGTGAAAACAGCAGACGGGAAGACTCAAGCAATTCAGGGAAAGTTTCAAGCTTCTATACAGTATAAGGATCAGATTGCGACCATAGATATATTTTTAGTTCCGTCACTCAAGCAACAGTTATACTTAGGAATAAATTTTTGGAAAACATTCAATATCGCTCCGCAGCTAATTTCGGAGATTTCAGTTGAGAACACATCATATAACTACAACAAGTGCGCGGAGGCTCATGAATTAACAGAGGTCCAACAAAAGAAACTTCAAGCAGCAATTAATATGTTCCCGTCGTTTGCCATTCACGGCTTGGGACGAACAACACTGGAGGAACATGTTATTGATACGGGAGATGTCCAGCCGATTAAACAACGTCATTACCCTGTTTCCCCAGCGGTGCAAAAAATGATGTATGAAGAGCTTGATAGGATGTTGGAGATGGGTATCATACAGGAAAGCAACAGCGCGTGGAGCTCTCCTGTAGTTTTGGTACGCAAACCCGGGAAGAATAGGCTGTGCCTTGACTACCGGAAAGTGAATGCTGTTTCCAAGAATGATGCGTATCCCCTTCATCCGATCGAGGGATTATTGTCACGTGTGGGTGATACGGTCTTCATATCGAGTGTAGATCTAAAAGATGCTTTTCTGCAGATCCCACTCGAGAAGTCGTCAAGGGAAAAGACTGCGTTTACCGTGCCAGGCAAACCTCTGTTGGAATTCGTAGTCATGCCTCCTGGTCTAAGTGGTGGTGTTCAGCGAATGTGTCGACTCATGGACAAGGTTGTGACTCCTGAACTAAAGACAAATGTGTTTCCTTATGTTGACGACCTTCTTGTTATTTCACGAACCTTTGATGAACACGTAAAAATTCTAATGTCACTCGCTAGTAGATTAAGCGCAGCTGGTTTAACAATTAATGTTCAAAAATCCAAATTTTGCTATAAGCAGCTTAAGTTCTTAGGTTACATTGTTAGCGATGGTTGCTTAAAGACAGATCCGGATAAAGTTGCAGCAGTAAGAGAATTCCCTATCCCAGAGACTCAACGTCAGGTTCGTAGGTTTTTAGGAATGTCAGGTTGGTATAGGAGATTTGTGCGTGATTACGCTACCTTAGCCACCAGCATTACCGATACGTTGAAAAAAGGAAAAAAATTCGAATTTAATGACGAAGCTGTAGATGCTTTCAATAAGATTAAGAATATGCTTACAGAAGCACCGGTTCTGGTAAATCCTAACTTTTCAAAACCGTTTATAATTCTTTGTGACGCGTCAGATACAGGTATAGGTGCGGTCCTTTGCCAGAAAGATGAGAACGATGTAGAGCTCCCAATTTATTACTTTTCACAAAAGCTGAACGGAGCACAAAGAAATTACAGTGTCACGGAACGTGAATGCTTAGCAGCTGTTCTAGGAGTTGAAAAGTTTAGACCTTATGTGGAGGGATACAAGTTTAAAATCATTACGGATCATGCGAGCCTAAAGTGGCTGATGAACCAGAGGAATCTGAGTGGACGTTTGGCCCGTTGGAGCTTAAAACTCCAAGGGTATGATTTTGAAATCGAACACCGTAAAGGCTCATTGCATGTCGTCCCAGATGCTCTGTCCAGAGTTTATGAGACGGAGGCCGTAAGCCTGGATGTGAATTCAAATGAAGACCCCTACGATGTGTTGCAAATAGATCTTTCAGACCCCGGTTTTAAATCTGAGGAATACTTGAAGATCATTGACAACATCGAAAAACAAAAACAACAGCTACCAGACCTTCAAGTCTCAGAAAATTTTGTGTATAAGAAGGTTAACCATTGCACAGGCGATGTACTTGAAGACGACTTAGTATGGAAGTTATGGGTTCCATCGGTGCTGACAAAACGATTGATTTCTCTGGCACACAGACCACCAAAAGCTTCGCATGGTGGCATTGCAAAAACATTGCATAGACTTCGACAGAGATTTTTCTGGCCAAATATGGCATCACAGGTTAAGAATTTTATAGGTGAATGTGACATTTGCAAAACTTCAAAAGCTTCAAATCAAATTCTTCGTAACCAAATGGGAAAGCCCTTTAAAGTTCACTACCCATTTCAACATATTTATCTTGACTTTCTTGGACCATATCCTCGTTCCAAGAAAGGTAACTGCTATATTATTATCGCTTTAGACCAACTTACGAAATTCGTGCTTATCAAGTCCTTAAGGAAAGCAACGTCCGAATCAGCGATACAATTCTTGTATGAGGACATATTTTGTGTATTTGGAGTTCCTGAGTCTATATTGACAGACAATGGAAAACAATTTATTAGTTCAAGTTTCTCAAAACTACTAGTAACACATGGAGTTCAACATGTGAGAACTGCTTCGTATGCTCCACAGGCTAACGCTAGTGAGAGGGTGAATCGCTCCATACTTGCAGCGATCCGGTCATATTTGAGTAACGATCAGAGGGATTGGGATGCCCATTTGCCTGCCATCAGCTGTGCCTTGCGGACT
The DNA here is from genome assembly GCA_949752695.1 of Melanostoma scalare. NCBI lineage: Eukaryota > Metazoa > Arthropoda > Insecta > Diptera > Syrphidae > Melanostoma > Melanostoma scalare. The sequence goes on from OX456985.1 coordinate 64,214,581, forward strand.
GCAGTTCATTCTGCAATAGAAGTTACCCCTTTCGAAGCTATGTTCGGTCATAAAATGGTTGAGCACGGTTCCGAATTTAAATTGTTGAGGAAACTTGGTAATGTGAATAATTCTGAAATAAATATACTTCCGAAAAGCTGTAAATTGAATATCCTTCATAATGATATCCAACTTGCGTTGGAAAAAGCCCACAGTCAATACGAACGCAGATATAACACTCGTAGTAAAAATGTTGTGTATAAAGTAGGTGATGTGGTATACAAACGAAATTTCATCTTGAGTGACGCATCCAAGAAAAGAAGTGCCAAGCTATGCCAAAAATTCACTAAGGCAAGAATACGGAGAGTTATAGGGAACAGCATCTACGAGTTGGAAGATGAATCTGGGAAAATAATAGGAAATTTCCACTCCAAAGATATAAAGAAGTAGGTTGAATTCATTATTTAACCTTATCCCCCTTTGATCTTCTTAAAACTTTATTCGAACAGAGTTGCTTTGATTATTGCTCGTATTTAAAAACGACTAAGTCGATATTATCGGAAAAATTTTATTGTTCTTGTCGTATCCTACGCTTTCTAGCTGTCCTCCAATTGCGTTTCCAACGCCAGCTAAGTCCCATATATGCTTATCCTTTTATCCTTTATAGGTTCGTAGACGAGATCCCTATGTTTATAAGATGTTTGACATTGTAGTAGTCTTCTTCAATTAGGTTAGATTATGAACAGCCCAGCTAGCTAGCCTGACCATGAGACAATTTCTCAGGCGTGGGTCGATGTTTTTTTTGTAGTTGTTTCTTTTTCATTTTCATTCTGGCAATTGCTTTTCAGAAATGAAAGTGTTTTGTGGGAAACCAACCCCGACAAATTTTTTTTTTAATTCAAAATTCAAATCTTTGGTTTGAGAAGCTCTGGTGAGACAAGAGATCGTTTCCAGCTACCATTCAAAGTTGTGGAACGTAATCTCAGGCAAGAACCTTTTCTTAGAAACCAACAAAAACCATAATAGCTCAATTATAGCTCTCTTACAACACATTGAAAGCAAAGAATTGTCAAACGAAAAATCCAATAGAATGAGTCAATTTTCTTGAGTCGGATCTCGGATGTAAGAATGGATTGAGTAAAAATCATAAGGCTTTATTTAAAGAAGAAAAATGAAACTATATCTTTCAAGAAATAATGTAAAAGAAAAAAAAATATATATAAAAACAAAAAAAAAGAACAGAAAAGCTTTGGACAGGATTCGAACCTGTGCTTCGGGGCTTAGTCCGCTAACACCTTAGCATTAGGCTACACAGACAGGTGAAATTCGATGCATAGAATTGTAAGACCATGCATTTGTCAAAAGTGATCTTGGCACACGGTTCTAACAGCACGAGTTAGGTATTCGAAGATACGCTACCAATACTAACACATTAAGCAGCACAACTACACAAAGCTTCTGGATCGCGTGAATATTCGAAGATAACATATTTTTAGTTATTTTATTTAGAAAAATCACTTTTTAGCACATCTATTCGTGAAAAATTCTAACTTAAATTTTAAAAGTCAATTCAGATTTTTTCGAATAAAATTGAGGAAAATATAAAGAAAATTCTGAAAGTAACGCCACCTCCTAATGTAAACTTTCATGTAGGTGTAGGTGCGCGTGGGTTTTTTTTGGAGACTTTTCAAATGCTATATAAGGGAGCGGTAGGATACAATTCACGATCAGTTGGATGTCAAAAGTGTTGGGAAGTGTAGCTTTGGAAGGGCTGAAGGAAGTTCTCTTTTTTCGCAAGCCCTCAGTCTAGAATTTTTTCTTTTGTTTTTTTTTTTTGCGATTGCGATTTTTATTTTTTTTTGTGAACAAAGTAAAGTTCAATCCGTATTTATCAGTGTGGGAAAAAAAGGAGTAAAACAAGAAAGAAAAAAAATAATAGTTAATAGCTGAGGGTAAGTTTTCTGCGTCGAAGAAAAAAAATAGGTTCTTATCGCTAATTTTCGCTCTCAAACGTATAGGCTTAAATATATGGCTTAAACATCCTGCTTAAATATATGGCTTAAACATCCTGCTTAAATATATGGCTTAAACATCCTGCTTAAATATATGGCTTAAACATCCTGCTTAAATATATGGCTTAAACATCCTGCTTAAATATATGGCTTAAATATATGGCTTAAATATATGGCTTAAACATCCTGCTTAAATATATGGCTTAAACATCCTGCTTAAATATATGGCTTAAACATCCTGCTTAAATATCTGGCTTAAATATATGGCTTAAACATCCTGCTTAAATATATGGCTTAAACATCCTGCTTAAATATATGGCTTAAATATCTTGCTTAAATATTTTGCTTAAATAATGTGTTGCGTACAAGGCACATTTTCCGAAGTATGGATAAAACGCCGTCGCCAAGAATCTCGAGTCAAACACACCTTACAGCGCACTCCCACAAAAACAAGACATGACCAAATCCAACCAGAACACCTCCATAACATTCACCTGATCATTCCGTCAACATAGTGATCATACCTATATCAGAATTCAACCTCATTTATCGGACGAATCTTGCGAAACCCCAGAAGCCGACAGAACGTTCAAAAAGCACCTGAGGAGAAAGAAAAGAGAAGCATAGACACTTCATCAATACACCTCATCGTGTCATCAGCATAGAAAATGAAGAATTTTTATCGTACAACCACAATTTGCATACCCGCATTTGTTCGTGAAACAGTCATTAATAGTCAGAAATTTCACCACAGTTCATTCCAAGCATTTATAAGTATTTTTCTCAAAAGCTAAGTATCTTAATTTTTTTTATTTCCGGTTATGTACAGTTCGTTCAAATTTACTTAATTCTTTTTAATCAAACATACAGGTTTTAAGTATCAATTTCACACACACATATACATATACGACAAATATCTCCGAATACCCTGCTGATGCTGTGCACACCATCCAGGATGCAGAACAACAACAATAAAATAATGATGTGAGAAAACAAAATGAATTCAACAAACGGGGTGAGTGAAAATTTTCAATCTTTGGTTAAATAAAATTGAGCGAACTTTGATTTACGTTTAAATTCCAATAAGTTTTTGAGTTAAAATTTTATTAGAGCTCCTTATTTTTTTTTCTATTGAGAATCAAGAGTTGTATACTTTTTTTTTCATAAGCACCAGAGGAGTGCATATGTAAGATCAAGGTCACATTGAATGAAAAACTATAGATAAATTAGATATTATGCGAAATTATATTTTTTTTTTATGAACTGATGGTAACGTGGGATATACATACATAGTATTACAAAGAGCACATAATCTTAAAGTCGAATTGCATTCTATGATTGCTCTCATTTTATTTCACTCAAAATTAAGAGAGAGTGAGTGTTTTTAAATAGATTTTTGAGTTTTTGAACAAGATTTGATATTTTAAATAAGAACTTAGATTCATGATCATTTACCCAAAATTTGATATTTATATTGATATATATTTGATAGAAAAAGTTCTTTCTTAAAGCCGAAAGTTCACCTTGCTTTTTCTTCTTTTTGAACCCTTTTGATATTTGTTATTTTTTTTTTTGTTTTAAGTTATATTCTTTTTACGATATTAAAAATTTATAATGTTTACATAAAAATTTATTCTTTTGATTTGATTTGGTCGTTCACGTTAATATTGTTTTCGTGATATATCGGAACGTAGATTGGGAAGCTACTTTGGTCTTAGAAATAGTTTTCTAATCATGGTTCGTATTTAAGATACTAAATGTGGACGGGTCTTTGGTAGGGGAAGTAAAGTACAATCGATGGCAGACGTGACTTGATGTAATGGAGATAGGATGAATTTCTATCTCTCTTTTTCGTTAAATTAGGGGTTTCCTTAAATATCGAGGACAAGGAAACCAGGTTAGTACCACAACTGATTACAGTGTGTGAGTACAGGGGTGGGACACCCTCAGACGAGCTCTTTCATCTTTGCTCTCCTCACTTATGCAAACAAATAGCTAGAATCAGGACATATAGGACATTATTTTTCGACTTCACGCGATTTTTCGTACTTTTATTTTTGGCATGTATACGTAACGCCCGTTCAGGTTTCAGATAGCAAAAACCCCCCCCATCCGTCGAGCTAGTCTAATTGGCCTTTGCAAGCATGCCAAGCTTTCTGATCCTGGACAACCATCCGCTTTTGCCTCCAGTATCTACAAGTGTTCCTGTAAGCGCTGAGTGGTGATGGAAGCATAGAAAGTGAGTGGTTTATTTGGAACTCTGGTTTCGGCTCTGGACACATACGGTGTAAGGTACACTGGTATAAGTTCGGGTATGTCGTTTCCGTTTTTCCTTCCTCGGTTGACATCTCGGGGGTACGTTACATGGTGCTTCGCAACTAAGATATCTTTACGTGGCCGGGAAGTCGCCCCGACAGCACGACACCCAACCAGGAGGGCCAGATCCTTGTATAGCTCCAAGGATGGGGAGCCGGATAAGCCGTTCCTTATAGGCCTGAGCTCCAAATATGTTGTAGTAGCCCTATAAGGGTTTCAATAAGTAGTTCAACCTGACTGGAACTGTAGACGCCACCGTTGATTCCATCTAGGGAATTCCTCCGCTGCCGTCTGGATGAAAGAAGAGGTGCCTTAGTGGAAACACCTCTCCCCCCCCCCCCTCTCTCGTTTGCTGCCACCAACAACCTTCCACTATGGTTGAGACCCAATCTCCAGTTGAGGTACTAGGCACCCGATGTTCACCACGGGGAGGTGAGAGTAGGAGTTGATAGACAGAGGTGGGTTTTAAGAAAAACCTATGGACGCTAGGGTTCTCTTGGGTGCACGTGTCTACCATTTAAACATCCCAGCTATGACCCCGAACACCGATAATATCGAAATGATTTGATTGATTTTGGAGAGACCACATTGTTTTTTGTTTTGCACTAAAAATTGGAGACCCCAATGATCAAGTATCAAAGGAGTACAGTCAATTCAAATACCGCACTGCCACTAAGTTCACGTGCGCCATATTCAAGTGTCTTCAGAGTCCTCTAAATTTACTCGTTCTCTATACGGCAGTTCACACTGTGCAATTAGTTTGACAAACTTTGGATTGAACGACAAATGTTTGATATTGTGAACCCTCAAACGACTGCTTGTCCAACTTGCTGGATGGTTTACAAATATTTTTGAAAATTTTTTAATTTAGACGGAGCCGAGGAACATTTATGTCATAAGTTGGACCAAAAGTCTGAACGTAAACTACTTCCGACCATCCAACATCCATCAAACTAAAGTCTGTCCAACTAATTGCACAGCGTGAACTCCGCTATCGGTTCATATTACAAACAAAATTTTCAATCTCGAATTCGAATTTGATTTCTATTTTAGCGTTCTCCTTTTTATAACAAGCTGATCACACAAGAAAAAGAAGAAAACGTTGTAATACAATTACCACAAACGCAATCAAATTGTTATGTAACTCAATTTTCTTTTTTTTTTTCAGGTATGTAAATGAAGAATCAGAAATATTCAGTCTTGACTTTCCTTATATTGGAATTCAATTTAACACGTACACCTCTCGATATACTCGTATGTACGTAGCTATGTACACAATCTTGGGAATGCTATGAATGCAAAAATTTATTCAACTAAACTGCAAGTACGTGCTTAATAGCAATCATAATAATTCCGCATAAACGAAGAGACTCGAACGTCTTAACCCAAGGCTTCTCCTTAAAAGCACTTGCAGAAGGGTAAAAGACTACCAAAAATGGCTCTGTTTCCGTCATCATCACGCCCCCGAACGCTAATGGAACAACTGCTGGCTCGTAAAATAGATGCTGCTGCTCAAACTGGGCCTGGTGGCAGCCGTCTATGCCGCACCGACTCACTTGACTCGACTAGCAGCATCGGCTCGTTGGGTTCGCTGGTGCTTGGTGAGGATGTGTGTCGGTGTGACGATTGTCTGCTGGGGATCGTGGATTTGTATGTCGTCAGTGCGGAGGCTGCAAAGAAAAAGGTAGGCTCTTTAAAAAGAAATAAAAAAAAAAACTGTTGTCCACTTTGTAACAATTGTGTTGGAATGAATTTAATTGAATGCGAATAGTGGAGAGCTTCCCACGGGAAAAGCGTTGGAAAGCGCTTTCATATTGACTGTGATTGGCTCACAAGTTGGGACTAACTTGCAAATTCAAACTGACTTCTCCAGATGTAGTATATATAGTGATACATGAATCTATAAATCAATTGGTACCTACTTCGAAAACGACGACGATGACGACAACGACAACGACGACGACGACGACTAAAACTGCGACTTTGGCCATTAATCAATAGCCCCACAGGCAACTTCTCAAAAAGTCTCAACGCACCGCAGTAATGAGCCTTGAACGGACCTATTATTTCTCGTCTGCCAAAAATGGGGGCGGAATAGCGGTTGCCTATATAATGATGGTGCTTAGCAGCCACCGAATGGTATATTTGCATCCGAGACGGGAGTACCGCATGATCCTGGCCAACTATAAGTGCTAATTGGTTCATAAATTTAGAGCTGGTTTGTCGGTCGGTTGGTTGTTACTGTGGGACTGTCGGTTGCTCGGTTGTGCGGAGGAATGAAGTTTTTCAAAGTTTCAAATGGCAACGCAGTGACAGTGCCGTCAATTGTGCGTGTTGGGCATAGATTTGCATCTGTTGATCTGTTGAGGAGAATTAAATTTCAAGCGTACGTCTAAGGAATGTCAATTTTGGATGTGGTGGTTTTTCTTTTGGTGTGTCTCAATGGAATTTTCTTTCTTTGGGTAGAGGAGGGTGAGGAAGATAACTGGTAGTTATGAGCATGTTAACAGCACAGTGTCTGTCAGTCTATTTGTTTTCTTGTGTTTATTAAATTTGCTTGTCATTATTTTTTAGCTTTTTTCTGTTTAATCCTTTATTTAGTCCTTGGTATGTCAGTTAAGGTTTTTCGTACTTGGTCATAAAATAAGTCAATGGAGAAATGAGTAGTTTGGGTCAATTCAATGAAGATAAAATTGATGGGCACACCTGGTGAAGTGAGTGTTGCGTTGAACTATTTATGGGGAGGAATGCTACTAGCTTGAGCTTTGGATGAGTTATGGCTTTAAATTTCATAGCTAGATCCGAAGGGACAAAATGCTTCCTGCATCGAGAACCCGAGCAGTTTGCAGCGTTTTTAACGACTTCAAATATGCTTCATGGACACCACATTTGGGATACGTTGAGCTTTAACAACATAAGACCTCAGTGAGCTTTTGACGTATTGAATTCTGTTCGGTATTTACTACACTATACAACAAATTGGCCATGGTCAGAGTTCAAAGGGCTTATCAAACGCAACCGTTCCACTCTCACATCAGAAGAACAGGGATGCGAGGATTCGAAAAAAAATGAGAAGTTGAGGATTGTATCGTCTTGATTACTTACTTAGTTGGGCATTAAAGTTCGGAAGTTCGGGGTGAATCTGGGCCTTAACCAGTGTTGCCGGGTAAAAATATTTGAAGGTAGTACTGCAGCCAAAAGAGGGGAGTATTTTGAAAAAAATAGTAGTACAGACATTTTCATAAATAAATTTTTTGTTTAAGCTTTATTTAAATAAAAAAAATCAATTAGGCGAAATAAAAAAAAAAACAACAAAAATAAATAAATTATTAATTCTAATAAAAAATTTTGAAACATATATCTCTTTAATAATAAAAAAAAATCTGTCTAATGGCATTGGGTCAATTCACTGTTTTTTTCTTTAATCAAGACTAGGAAACTATTGTACACGTTAAAATACATTAAATACAAGTGACTTTGACACAAGTAAGGTATTTTGATTCATATAAAAGTGTAAGTATAACAAAAATTACAAAAAGAAACTATTATTACACTTTTTATAAGATTTCAAAAGTTGTTTTAAAGGAATCCATTTGCAGCAATCAACTGCATTTAATAATTCCTTGCAGCTCATAACTGCATTAATGTATTAAGTTCCAATCTGTTCCGTTTTCTATCTTTAATGATAAACAGTTGGGAAAAAACTCGTTCTGCCGCTGCGCTGCTGTGTGGACTCAACAACAGTGGTTCATTAAGAACATTTCTTAAGGAAAAAATTTCTGACCAAAATTTTTCTATTTCTAAGGAATTAGAAACCGTAGTTTGGTTAAGAAGTGTTCGCCACACATGTCAAGGTTTTCAATTTCATTTTCAATAATTAAATCAGGAATAGAAGAAGTTATTGAAGTTGCACTTTCTGCTAAATTTAAAGGGTCAACGCCTTGTATAGATCTCAAAATTTCGTCGTCAAAATCGATTCGCTGTGAAATTTGAACACACAGGGCCTTATAATACTCTCGGCAAACACCTTTAAAATAGTTGAGTTTTTTTTAATTTTTTTTTTTTAATTAAAAGTTCAGCCTTAGCCCCGACGCCCTTAACTGTTGTCTATCTCTTAGGTAGATGGCTGAACAGTTTAATATTCACCTTATTTGGGTGCCGGGGCACAGAGATATCGTGGGTAACTGTAAAGCCGATGAACTCGCCAGAAAAGGAACCGTTCTACCGATCTCAAGCAGCAGGTTGAATATTGGTATACCAATCGCTACATGTAAACTTATGCTAAAGCAAGAGGCAATGGACAGAACAAATCACAGTGGGAACAATATCACCACGTGCGTGGCAACAAAACGTATATGGCCAAGACTTGATCCAAAACGCAGAAGACATTTGTTATCCATTACCAGATTGCAAGTTAGCTCCGTAATCAATTTCATTACCGGACATTGTCTGATAGGAAGACACGCCATAAGACTCGGCGTTCCCTTTAATGACTTCTGCAGAAGTTGCTTAGATGAGGAGGAGAAAGAGACTATTCCACACCTCCTCTGCTCATGTCCTGCACTCTCTTTTAAAATAAAGCGGCATCTGGGGAAATATTTTCTCGATGATCCAAGCGATCTGGCGAACACAGATCCCCTGCATCTCCTTCGCTTCATTAAAAGCTCCAAATGGTTTTGTTAAGTGAGGTACTCCTTTGCACAATTTCTATGGTATCACAATGGACCTAATATTGTTCTAAGTGTGTCAGTTGTATTCCTGACAGCCATTTTTAACCTAACCGAACCTAACCCAAAGTATACAGAATCAATTATTTTTAAATAATTTTCCGAAAAATTTGGATTACAGAGAAACTTGTCACGTAAAAACACCGATCTGATAAAATTTTATAAGATAGTTTTGTAGAAAGTTTTAACGGTTGGCAAAAATTTATGAAACCGCACCGACTGATTGAAATTCTAAGTTAAGCTGTTTAGTTAACTAAGGAACATAGGCTAGAAATAATAAATTCAAACGAGTGGTATCATTTAGCTCTCCTTGAATCTTGTGAACAAGATCTAGGTTACTGTCAGAAGATTCAAAAGAATTTTCCAGAAAGTAATGTAGCAATGCAAGAAGTCTAGTGCTCTTGCCACAACCTGTTTAAGAGCTAGCCACCTAGTAAAAGAAGTTTTTAGAATTTTATGTTTTTCAACATTAAAGTATTCTTGAAACTCTTTCAATTCGATTTGCTTCTTTGGGCTATGTAACGAATGGCACATACACCCTTAAGTGAACATATCTGGATTTTCTTAAAAAAAAAATTATCGAAATTCACAGTGAATTAAATTTATTAAGGTTGACATTACACTTTACTGCAAGTGTAAGATATTTTAGGTCTTTGAAAAAAATGGGAGTACGAATGTGAAAGGAGGAGTACGGGAGTACGGAGGTGTTGAAAGTAGTACAATACTCCTATGGGAGTACTTTCGGCAACACTGGCCTTAACTAATATACTTTGCGCCAACAATTTCGATTTCGTTTTCTCCAGTTGAGATCTTCTTTAACTTGATTGGGCCACTTAAAAAGAGGGCATTCCTTTTAGCGATTTTCCTATAATGTGCTTTCGAAAACCTTTCGAGCGGAAGCGTTGATTTTCCGATGATTCCACTCTTCATGTTCTAATCTCGTAATCTCGCAATGCCTTCTTTTATAGCAATGCCCATGTCGCGGTACAGCACATATAATTCGTTTTTGAATTTTCTTCTTCATACATCATTTGAGAATCACTCCGAATATTCCAAGGGTATCCTCATCCGCTTTGAATAAGACCTATGCTTCCTGGGATGATCAAAGACCTATAAAGGGTTACTTTGGTTTTTCTAGAGAGGGTTTTCTTTCTCAATTGCCTTCTTAACCCAAGGAAGCGCAAGACTCTTTCTCCATTTGAATTCCGCACTGATGCTGTTTTCCGTATTTATAGCGGATCGTAGGTAAGCGAAGTCCTGCACTACTTCGAAGTTATGCCTGTCTATTGTGAAATTTTGTCCAATTCGTCGATCTTCGCTGTCCTTATACAGGGTACATACATGTACATACTTTGGGATGTAATTCTTGGTCATCTTCTAAGAAAAAAATTGCATTCTCACAAAAATTTATTATCAATATGCAATCTGTGATTGCTGTTTAGTTTTCGATTACTCTGACTACCTTGGAATATTTTATAAATTTTCCAACCTCAGTTTCAGCAAATCTTATTTCGCAGCCAAAATTATTTTATAGGTTCATCAACTATAAAAAGAAAAATGATGGTTTCCCCCCTTCTCTTCACTACGAATGTCAATCGTCTAAAGCCTAAACCATTAACAATCGCGAGTTTTTTCGCTAGCTACTTTAAACTGTCTCTTGCCCAAAAAACCTCAGTTCTACATCTACCATACATTTCCTATCTTCCGCATTTCTCTACCAGCCCTTCTTATCTAAGCTTTAATTAGTCAACGGTTCTTTATGGGCTTCTCAGACTTAACGTCGAGTATAATCCTGGTCTAGATGGCATCCCTGGCATTTTGCTCAAAAAATGTTGCACCAGTTTAGCTCTTCCCATCACTAACCTGTTCAAACTATCCTTTTCAAGTGGAATTTTTACGGACTTGTGGATCGGTTAATTCACCTATATACATACAAGAAAAGACCCAAAAACTAAATTTCTCACTAAACCCATTGCTGAACTCTCTCATATCCCTTAGTTTATATGAAGTACTTTTTTTCCGTTGCAAATCAATGATATCCTCCAAGCAGCATGAATTCTGTAAGAGAAGGTCAACAACCACTAATCTAGTTGAGTTTGTTTTCTTCTAACTCTCTACGATGGAAAAAGGAAACGAAGTAAAAGTCATCTCATCAACACAGATTCAGCGAGGCTTTGAACAAAATCTCTCACACTTTAATCCTCTTTAAACTTTCTTTCCTCTGTTTCAGACCTATTCTACTCAAATGGATCTTTTCATATCTAAACAATCGCTAACATGGAGATTGTTTCTGTTCAGTACCTTTTGTAACAACCTCCGGTGTACCCCAAGGTAGCCATCTTGGACCCCTATTTTTCATCATTAACTTAATAACGTCGACAAGATCATCCAATATTCTACTATCTCACTTTACGCGGATGACGCAAAATTATTCAAAGTCATCTCCTCTGATCGGAATTCTATCCAGCTTCAAAATGACCTCGATTCATTCGTCACTTGGTGTAGTAAAAATTTCCTTGAATTAAACATTGACAAATGCGAGATAACAACTTTTTCACAAAAAAGGAAAAAACCTCCCCAAAGATCCTATCATCTTCAGAACCTTCCCATCAACGGTGTGCAGCTTACCCGAGATTAAGGACGAAGTAATATCAAGAGCTAATTCCGCCCTTCGTTTTATCAAAAGATGGTCCAAAGAGTTCCGCAACCCCCTTGTAACCAAATCACTCTATGTCGCATATGTTCGCCCTCTGTTTGAGTATGCATCGCAAGTGTGGGTTCCATATCAAGCGCTTCACATTTCAGTTATCGAAAACGTTCAACGTCATTTCTTGCTCTTTGCCCATAGGGATCTCTACGACGTTAGAAACTTTCTCTTATTATCTCCTTACCGCGAACGTCCTTCAATCATTAATCTACAATCCTTAGAATTTCGAAGGAATGTCTTTGACATCATTTTCATTCGCCGGCTTCTTACTTATCTCCTTCAATACTAATCCACGAAACGTAAGATTATCCCGCCTGCTCATCGTACATCCTATGGTCTCAACGAACCTTTAACCTGCATTTTGAGTAAGATTAATTCTGTACCTTTTCTTTTCAACCTCAATCATTCAAGTCCCTGTCTACATATATGTCCTCTTTATAAACCGTCTCTCATCCTTATAGTTTAATTTAGTTTTAAATTAGTTTTAATTAGTTTAATTCCAGTTTGAGTTTGTAGGGAGCTAATAAATGAGGCGTCAGCACCACCAAAATTAAAATTAAAATTACGTGAGGTGAAACTAGCCAATATTTTGTTTGACCTTTTCGGTTCAGTAAAAGACAGACTTTGCTTCCTGCAAGCAAATAGGTACTCCTTGTCAAAACTTAAAACTCCCTTGAAAAGTTCTCATTATTAAAAATAATTACACGACGCAAGGTTAAGCTGGTCATAAACTTCTTGCTCTGCCCTCTGCTTAAAGACTATTTGGCTGGGGTATTGTTAATTGATTTTCCCAAGCCATAACTTCCTTACAAATGGAAATGTCTATTATGGTGTCTTATTTACTGCTTACACTACGAATAAATCTAATCTCATTGATCTTCACTTCGTTGACTAAAACTAGGCAGCTATAAATGAGCATTTGATCATAGACATCGCTCTTTTCTCTTGCATCGTTTTAGGATCATTTCAAAGTGAAGTGGCTTGTGAACAAGATTGTTTGTTGACTTCGGTGAGCTCCGTTGGTTGATGTCCCGATTATATTATTTGTTTTTGAACTTTTAAAAGTCGGTACATACAAATTTGCTAACTAGCTAATGAATGACAAACGAATGAAGGAAGTTAATTGATGGTCACGCAACCATAATAATTTCTTTCGTGTACTTACAAAATATCGCGCACTTTGAGACAAAATTAATTCCATCCAACTACTTGTGCACTTAATTTTAATGAACATGCAATACACACAGTCAACTTGTGCTTTCGCATGCTCCATCTCCGTTTTATCTTTTCAAAAATGATTTAAATTAAATATAAAGCTTTAATTGCTCTTATATCGTTAAAATATGCCAATGTTTATTCGGGGATATGCTCTGACACTGGTTTATGTTTTTTATCATCTTATACGATGTGAGCTTATCCGAAACTAGCTACCGCTTATAATGTGTGCTGATATCATATTCGCTCTCTTTTTGGTATCTCATGGTAAACAAATGTATAACATTTTATTACTCAATATTACGAACGAGGGTTGTGGTTTGTGGCTGTAGATGCGATGCTTGTGGTTATCGAGGGTCTTGTTTCTGAAACGCAATTTATTTATCGGTGAGACTATTCCACCTACAGTGGTGGCGTTGGCGTGACTTGTGATAAGACGCCTTTAGCTTAGGTTCGCGGCGGCGTTGGCTTTTGGCTGTCGTATTATTTTGCAACATTGACTCGGATTAAGTGGCTAAACGTTATTAGGCTGTGCTTAAAAACCTTTTTTTCTCAATTATAAATGGAGGTGTTGATCAGCGTAAGCAATTATTTTTTCGTAGATTATGAATAAGTGATGTCAAAATTTTCACTTTGCTGAAATTGACAGCACGTGCCGAAAGTAGGTTCATATTCGTGCAGAGTGGGACCCAGTTTTGTTTTTGCCGATGTGTCTTAACGAGATTATTGGATGAAAATTAGTTTCGCACTTACAAATGAACATTTGACAAGATCTACATATTTCGTTATTGCTAGTCATGGCTATTTAATCTAAGACATATGAGCTTAGATTAAATTGCCTACTCATATGAGTCAAAGGCTGGTTAAGGGCATATTGAATAACACTGTAATAGGTGCAAGCACGCTTTAGGTTCAAACTGTCGTGGAATACCATTTTCCAACCATAAAGTGGTGCATTATCTACGCTACTTTGGGTTCCTGGTCGTTAACCAGATCTTAGTTAAACGTTACTTGAATAGGGTTAAAGTTGTGGCATATGCACACAATCGGCCAAAAACTGCACACCGAATGTCCATCTCGAGACAGAATTTGTTCTGTTTTCAAGAAAGCGTAACATTTCTGATATAGTCACACCATTATGATGAAGGTAAACAACCTTGGAAACGTGAAAAATCCAAAGCCTTGCATGGAAACGACACCAACTGCGGCTCTGAAAACTTTCTTTTCTAAAAGTTCTCCTCTTACATCTTTTTGCGATAGAAGTGACAGCCTAAAGTCCACTACAGCTCAAACATGAATTAAGCCCCACTGTACATTGATTTTAACCCAGCGCCAGCGCCCCTAACAAGGAAATGGCGGGAAAAGGACAGGGTAATAAAAGTAACCATGTCTATCATCCCAAGAAAGATCATTTAAGCTCCCAGACTTTTGCTATGTCTTCCAAGCGGAGTACCTTAAGTCTACGAAGCCGTTAAACTTCTCGCTGACATTGACATTTGCAAAGCCATCTCACTCATAATCAAAAAATCCAAATTAGTAGAAAAGGGTTGAAGGCAATTAAAAACTATTCAGTGGCATGAGCAGCACAAGTTTGGTCTTTGTACAACGTGTAATAAATAGGAATGAAATGGGAATAAGCTGGCCATAATCGGTTCGTAAATCGATTCCAGGACAAAAACACCTAAGATGCTTAAGCAATAAAAGAATAGTATTAAACAAGTTTCTTAGAACTGTCAACAACACAGGAGGTCGTTATCTTTGGAAACTTACTGAGTTTGTAGGAACCTTCGGCCAGACATTTCAATAAAGAAAACAAAATTCTTATTTCAGCTTTGCAGGCCTTGTCTTTATCAGATGACTGGTAATCTGGTTAGCTTTGTCGTTAGAAATGAAGCTTTTGCTTTATGTACCGACTAAAAAATACTTTTGACGACTTATCTAGCGACATCAAAATTTTTTTCTGAATCAAAGCTATATATTACTTTATTTGTACCTATGTCAGATTTAAGTTTCTACTACTCAATGTATCATGTACATAATCGAGTTGGCAGCACTGAGTTCAATAGCTCGTTTCCCTTATTGGTTGGAGGTTAGCTTAAAGGTACAAAGAACAAAAGAGAAAGCGGCTACTTCTTTTGCCCCACAAGTTCCATTTGTTAAGATAGTTGCTTTTGTAACACGAAATACATTGGTGATACACGTATTCAACTGAATATAATGTTGTGTTAATGAAATTTCAAACACCAATTGATTTTTTAACTTCAAACTGGTTTTGAAATCCGGAAATAAAGTAGATGCTTCAGTTCCAAAAACGCTAGGAATAGTTATACGATATTATGAATTTAATAATTATATCTGCATTTCTAAAGCTCGCTTTAGTAGAATCTGCAGATGCCAAAAACCTGGCTGCTAGTTCCTTAAAAGATCTTAAAATACCCAATTTTGATGTTTTTTACTTTCCCTACCTTTCAACCTTCTGATTCTCCCATACCTACAACATCTTGAGTCCGCTTTTGATGGAATAAGCTTTAGCGACTTTCTAGCGACTTTTTATGTTGAGTCTATTGACTCGAACTTCTACGAGCTGGCAACACTGTCTGCGGGTCGCAACTCATTGAGTAGATGCACATGATGAAAGTGAACAAAGCACATTTGAATTATGCAGGGGAAGTGTCACTTGACTTCCAACTTTTTCGACGAACTAAGCGACATCTAACACCTGCCAGAAAACAGCATCTTAAAACTCATCCAAAGTTCCAAACGGTTGGGTGAGGCTCCTCTAACCAAATACTCCAATTACGAGCGATCCGTCACTCCAATTATCTGTTTTCTAGCTTCTTATCCTTCATTATCGTGGGGAGCAAAATGGATCCTCTATGATCCGATTGTGGTGCTGCTGCTGTACTTAACGTAACTTACTATTATAAAATGTCAACTCTTTTGACCATCTTTTGGTAAAACCGAGCATAGCATTAGATATACTACTTAAGCCTCTGTTTTTTCAGAGAATGTCAGGTTGGACTAAGCCTCAACTCTTGATTGACTGATTAATATCGGTTCACAGATGAAGCCGATTATTCGTCCAGACATCTCATTGTAACTGGAAATATTTTAATATCAGTTAAGCTAAAGCAAGAAATAACATAACTAATTTCCATAATAAAGAGAAGAGGTCCTAAATAACTTTCTTGTGGTACATCAGTTATACGTTTGGAAAGAGTGTTTGGAAATTTAACTTGATTTTAAGGTTTTTATCGAATAGATAAGAAAGTCAGTCATTTGTATTGCGAGTCTCTAGTGTCATCGATATATTTCTATCAAATAGAAGTATACATATAACTTTCATAAGAATGGGAATGGAAAATAATAAAAAATAACTAAATAGAGTTTGGTATGCCATTTCATGGGCATGGTTAATGGGCTCGAAATCAGACATCTGTTGATCCCTATTTTCACATAATTTCGCTCGTGTGATTTAAGACCGCTACACTATTTTCTGTGGAAATATGACTCGAATCCCAAAAGAAAACAAAAATATTTTTCCACGGGTATCACGTATTCGCGAGGATTTGGTAAGACCTCCGATAGTAAATTTATTGCCATGTAGGTCTCTTCCATTCCTTCAAATGTCATGTTTGTGATACTTTTTTCTCAATTTTACCGATTGCTTGCGTGGTCGGTCGATTATGACCTACACATGTTTGAATGACCACATCCACTCCACAGTGCGTTTTAATAATTTTAACGTGTTTTTCGATTGCTAAGCGACCTATTACTATCTTTGACATGTGTGAAGTGAAATACCAGCGATTACAACTTGAAAATGAATAACCATGTATTTGAGACTCGTATAATGTTCCTACGACAAATTAAAGTTGCAAAAGCCCAAAGAACTCAGACTTTGTGTAAACTTAAAAAAAAAGCAACGCTTTATCTACAAAAAAAGGGTTGCGCAACAGAGCAAGGATCCCCAGGGTCTAGCGGATTTCTCACAACCATTGTCTTTGTGAGGGAATGGAGGGGACCTTCAATTTTCTGCCGATTTCGAACGGCTAATGATTAGCCGATAATCGAATAATCGTTTTTCATGTCAATGAATTTTCTATCGGATTACTTTTCGATTCCTCCCTCGTTTAAGGCGATACCCGTCGTAAATTTTTTTGTTTCTTTTTGGAATCGAACCACGCAAGCCTCTCGGTTAACAGGCAGACATGCTGGCCATCACGCCACGGCACGGGTACCATTGTATATAAATCGTATAGTATCACCATGAACACTCCGATGCTATAGCCATCTACTTGCTCGATGTAGGTATGGTGTAGGTATGTGTGAACAACTGATAGTGGCGGCAATTTGTAAACTGTCTCCTTCCGGTGCAATCCTCAATCAAATTTGTGTCCGCACACACACTGGCTCACAAACAACTCCTTTTCGTATTCATATGATATATACCTACATATTACAATATTGGGACAGAATTTTCTGGAAGTCAAAAAGATTACATATTAAAATTGAAGTTGAACACCAAATAAGTAATAAACTCCAAATCTATGTTTGTAGTTAAGAGAGTTAATAATACACATGCGTTTTGGTGAGAAGTTGGTTCTATTGAAGCATTCTTTCTCTCGCTCTGTCAAATAGACTTGAGCTCTCTGACCTTTCTTACCGACACTTCATCAAAAATGAGTTCCGTACCCTATCTGCTTAAAGAAGTGGTACCCGTGGTGTGATGGATAGCATGTCCGCCTGTTAATCCAGAGGTTCGAGTTCGAATCCCACCAGAGGCAAAAATGTTTTTTCTACGGGTATCGCCTTTCGCGAGGAATTGGCAAGTCCTCCGTTAGTATTCATTGCCATGAAAAGCGCTTTCTCGATTAGCCGTTCGGAACCGGCAGAAAATTGTAGGTCCCCTCCATTCCCTCACAAGGGATGGTTGTGAGAAATCCGCTAGGCCCAGGGGCTCCTCGCTCTGTTGCGCCACCCTATTTATTTTATTTTATTTATTTTTTATTTATGGCATAAAGATTCCATAGGGATCTCTGTGCCCCTGTACTGTATATAAAAGCCAGCGAAAAACGGTGGAAAATGGAACAAAATTCAAAATTCTGTGAATTTAGTAGGATCTCTTTCCGGTTCTCACTGTTTCTCGATCTTAGCTATCGATGCGATAGCTAATGAACAGGGGCACAGATTCCGTAACTTCTTAGACGATTATGGTTCAATCGTTTATCGTGGATTGTATCGTCAAAAGATTGTTTCATGTAATTTCAGTGCTTGATGAAAAGCCGTTTCACTTTTGTCTTATAACTTATGGTACATTTTGCAGGTTTTCGAACACGTTTTTTTGTACCTTCTTGAAATTGACAACGTAACTAAACAAAAAGTTACGTAATAAGTCAGGTTTATTGACTGATCCACTCTACATGGGACATGGCACAGTTATCTCAACCATTGCTTTTCTTATAATTTGTTTGTGTAGGCTTATCGCTTATGTGACTGATCATCTCGCAGGACTAGTTGTTACATCTCTACGTGAAACTTCTCGTCTATGAAAGCAGGAGCATAAGGCTTAAGTTGTACGTAGGACTTTCTTCTCGAATACAGCAAAGGGGCAAAATGCCCATGCTCCATAAGGGAAGACATTTGTTAAGCGTCTTCTTACTTCTTAAAAAATCTTGTGCATCTGTTCTGTTACTATCGCTTCGATAAAAGCCGGCGATAAACAGACGTAAAATGGAACGAAATTCTATGAATTTAGTAGGATTCCTTCCGGTTCTCATTGTTTCTCGATCGATGTTATCGATGCAATAGTTACAGAACAGGGGCACTGAATTGTATGCTGTGGCTCCGTTCTGTAACTATCGCCTCAATTCAAGTTGGAAACTGGATCGAGTTATATGAATTAAGTAGAATTTCGTTCCGGTTTCCATCGTTTCTCGATCGATGTTATCGTCGCTATAGTCAAACGGAAATAGGGGCACTTGACCCAAAGGAACAGCGATTCGTTATTCAATTTTCGCGCTAAATTGGCGTTTAGCTTTTATATTAAGAGTGGCTACAAAGGTTTGAAAATGAAATTTAGTGACTACCTCGACGATATAGGCATTATGTGGGCTTCAACAAGTAAAGATAACGGTAAGGTTCTCTTTCCTTATCATTTCAATTTGGACGTCAGCTTTCCAATACAAATTGTCGTTCTTCAGCTGTACCCATTGCCCCTGTTCTGTAACTATCGCCTCGATAAAAGCCGGCGATAAATGGTGGAAAATGGAACGAAATTCTATGAATTCAGTAAGATTTCGTTCCGGTTCTCATTGTTTCTTGATCGATGTTATCGATGTCATAATCACAGAACAGGGGCACAGCTTTTCAATACAGATTGTCGTTTTTCAGCTGTACCCACGTAACTATCGCATCTATAACATCGATTAAGAAACAGTGAGAACGTGCCTGTCCAGACGGGTTATTTCAATAACGTTATGCTGTTAACGCTAGGTGTCTACACGTTGTTATAATTCCTCGCACAAGTTCTCCATTTTGTGTTGGAAAGTGTATTAAAAAAAGCATAACGTTATGAGTATAACCCGTCTGGACACGCCAAGTGTACTGCTTAGGCAGATAAATCTGATTTCGTTTTGCGCATCCAACCTCTTTCTTCCTCACCCCTTTTGCCCAGAAACGACCGATATAACGTTATTGGAATAACACGTGTGGACAGGGACAACCTGAACAAAATCCTACTTAATTCCTAGAATTTTGTTCCTTTCCACCGTTTATCGCCTGATTTTATCGAGCCAATAGTTATACAGAACAGAGGTACTGGGCCTTAACCAACAAAAAGAAATCCCAAAGCCCAGAAATTTTCATGAACATAGGACATAACTTTTCTCCTGGTGCTTTTATGAAGCGCTTAAATATTTTTTAAGCTCCAATTGGAAAGCTTTACGTAGTCAACTCTAAGCAAACTCAATCTTATAAATGAATAAAAAACAGAAAAAAAGCTTTTTTCGAATTTATGAATGTTATTGCCCTTCAAAGCTTGTCTCTTACTGTAAAACACTGCAAGTGCTCTTCTTTAGGAAATTTGATAAATATACATAGGTATATACTCAGCCTAAGCTACCTACTTAGTTGGTCACCAGCCACCACTGGTTTTCCGCTGTGAGCTCGTCTCTCTATCTCTATACAAACAAACGTCATCGTTCAAGCCGTCAAGCGATCAAAATATAACAGCAATGACGATGACGAGCTTAGCTTCGGCTCTGCTGCTTATCATTAAATTTTTGCTGCTCTTGCTTTCACTTTTTCGCTCTACAAGCTTTTGCTCTTTTTGCTGCGCCACCATTTAATACAAATACGTGTACGATACGATACGAGTACGAGGTACGATCATCGAACAACATCGCCGCGCCGCCGGATGCCTCTGGAGTGGAAATTGATCCACCAACCACCAACCACACACTCTCACACCACTGAGAACTACTTTGTAATCCTACATGAGAAACCACAAGAGAATCAAATTAAGTTTTCCTCCGATCTTTTTAGCCGGGGTTACACAAAACCGACAAGCGACAACCGACAACCGACAACACTCATGATAAAAACTTTTGTAGTTGTATTGTGTGAAACAGAAAACTTTTTTTTCGTTTGTTTTCGCCGTGCAAACCCTCACGCTTTCCTCTAGTTAAAGTTATGAAGTGATCGCGGTCGGCTGTCGGTTCTGTACGTTTTCCGCGGAATTCTTAATAAATTTTGACTTTTTTTTGGACTCCGAAGGTGCGCGTGTGACGTTTAGGTCGTTTAAACTTCAATTTTTATCATTGAAAGGGAAAAAAGCAGAAGAAGCAAAACAGCAAAATATTAAAAAAAAGAATGTAAGAATCTGGTTTTTGTATTTAACATAAGTTGCAATATTCCTGTTCGAACTGATCATGCGAAACACAGACAGTTACAAGTTCCATACAATTATTGTTTACGACAGTTAACAGTGACGATGTTGAGAGTGCATCATCATCACCATCACCATCATCACACCCTTATCAATTATGGAAGAATTGGCTAGAAACGTGGGAATTGGGAAATATTTTCTCAATCCAATTCAAAGCTCGTTTTGATCGATTTTTTGTTTTGTTTTTTGATTCAATTGAATGCGGCGTAGTCCCATGAATACACGAATACGAGTAGGTATCAGGAGGATACTTGTCACAATCGGATCACTTGAGCGCTGGATGCGAAGAGGTGGAAGTTTATTAAAGGTTCAGTTTAGTGGGTTGAACATTCTTGTTTCTGAAGTAGTTGTTGTTGTTCGTGGTTGGTTGGCTTAACAATGAACCCACATATGTTCTGAGAAAGGTGTTGTGTCGCGCCGAACGTCACTATTTGTCAAACAAAAACGTGAAAGAAATTTTTTTATTTTTTTTTTTTTATTTAAATTAGTTTACTACAGCGAAACGTGGTGATAGTGTGAGTTTATGTTTGTTGTTTTTTGTATTGTTGTACTGGAAGATTAAAAATAACCTAATTATTGTGGAATTAGTGGAGGGGTAGTGTGATCGGCATGGCTGCACTTCTCTTATTGTGTTGTGTGGCGTAATTTCTTTCTTTTTGTGTGTTTCTGTTTTTTTTTTTTTTTAAATTCTAGTCATGGAATCTGTACCTACGTACAGGAAGTGTACTCGTATGCCATTTGGTTTCAGAACTGCGTGGTTTGTTTTTCGCCATTGAATAGAACTAAGGTAACATTACCTTAACGACCTTTGAGTGGGTTAGCATTGAAACTTGGCTACATTCGTGTTAACTGTTTTCTAGAAGCGTTTGTTTGCGCAGGAAAAGTGATGAAATTCTTCATTATGGTTTCCTTTATTTTATGGAAAACTCGATCCCATATTGTCTGTCAACAGTTCAGCCATTAAAAAGTGATGCCATACATTCACAGCCGCGTTGATAGCAAATTTTTGAGTAGCATTCCGGTTGTGTGACTGACTCATTGACCATTTGGTCAAATTGTTAAGTAAATAAAAGACACGAATTTCGCCCACGCATTTTTTCACAGACTCTCCCTTATTTGTCATGATTTGTGGGTGGCACGAACACTAAAGTTGCCGATTGACTAGAATTTGCTTTTTGATCAAAACTTGAAGATTGAGAGGATATTAATTTTGTGGATCAAAAACTCAAGGTTTACGGTAGCAGAGGAAGCTCTCTGAAGTATCTTCGTCTTCTTGACAAATCATTTCAATTGTTTCACAAAATTTTTGTTTTTGGTAAAAGTATAGGTTGTGGTTTGATAGTGATCTTTACGTGTTTGTCGTCTGCTGAAAGAATTCCGCGGTTTTCTTACTGAAGAAGCAGAAGTTTAGTGTTTAGTGTATGCAGCCAGGGTCTAAATTTCGTAACTTTTAAACTCTACAGGTACTAAAAACCGTTTTTAAAATCTTGAAAAAGCTACCAAAATTTGTAAGATATTAGTAAAATAGCAATCCGTCAATTGCTGAAGGTGAAGTTACATTACCAATTTTTTGGTAAAACAATTGACGCACAGTTGGTAATTGGACTACAGATACTCGTCTAAGAGGTTATGGAATCCTGGCTTAGATCTTCTTTATTTATACTCTACAGCAATGGTTCAAACTTTGAAGTTTGGATAAGTGGCCGTGCCGTCAGTCGAATTTCAAGGTTTAAGTGCGTCATTTTGTCTAATTTCCACTGGTTCAAATGGTCATAAAGCTGAAAAAAGGAAGCACGCTTTACGGGACATATAAAAACTACTCAACTCAATTTAATTGCAGTTTTCATATTTTTCGAGGTGAAACTTCTTTCGGATCGTTGTGATTTGAAACTCAATGAAACGAAAAAGCGTCACGGTAGAGAAACAAACTCATAAATTTATAGGATTAAATCGACGAGAGATTGAGATAGAATACATTAAAAATTGTCTCATATTCTCGGTCTCCTTTTTGTGCGTTTCCACTGTCGTCGTCGTCTGCTCAACATTGAGCCGGACTCAGGGCTCGAACCTCAGTCATTAATTTGAAACCAGTTCGAAATAGTAAATGAAGCAATGTAAAACCTTTACTTTTTCTTCAAAAAAAAGTCCTTCTAACGGTTTCTTTTTCAACTATAGCTTATTTTGACATTGACAGCTGGTTCCCGTTTGAACTTTTCACAAAAAGTCAACATCATACCTCCGCAGAACGAAATTGCCTTACGCCTTAACAAAATTGGAAAATGTTGTGATCCCAATCAAGCGTTTTTTGCGTTTTTTGAGAGAAGTTTTGGCCGAAATGAAGCACCCAGCGCGAAGTTGGCTGTAAGCAAGCTTATGCAAAAGGTAATGCTAGTGTGAAAAAGGTAATGCTAGTGTAGAAGTATCCTTCGGTCGTACCTACACAGACAGATTGGAGATACTGTAGTCGAGAGGGCGCGACTTTATCGAAGATCTCGTTTCTACGCTTGTCAGTTTGCGTTACACATATGTAACAATAAACTTTTTTAATGAAATTGATGATATTGACTTAGACAAACCGTAGACGTAGGTTGTGTGGCAAACTACGCCACAATCAATCTTTGGCATCCTAAATTGCCAAATCTTGTTATCAGCGATCTTGGAGCTGATATTTTTTGTGGGAACTGTGAAGGACCGATAGTGTATCAATAATTTGGAAACCATAAAAGCACGTATCGCCTTTCACGAGGAACAGGCAAGTCAAAAGAACCACACTATCATGAAAAGTACCATACTTCGCAGTTAGAATTCGTCATAAAATTGAAGGTCCTAGAACGCACTAGATTCCGAGGATCCAAGAGTTTTGTTGCACCCCATTTAAACTTTTTTGCTTATATATCTATAATTTCAATTTCAAGCATTTCAATCCAATGCGCTGTTGTCTGGAGTTTAGGTAACCAAAATTTTTTGTCGATAAAGTAGATTAAATCTCACCAAAATCGGAGCGTCGCAATAGATTTTATTTTTTCTTCACAAATGGACTACATTTGCTACGATCGGAGCAAGGTTTGAACGCTGGCCGGGCTACACGTTTGCAAAAAAAAGTTCATTGAAGGAAGCTAACGGATGATTTTTCAAAAGAAGGAAAGTTATAAGAAAAGCTTCATCCATCCTCTGACGTTTTTTGAAAAACCATCCGCTCTCCTACATAAACTAACTATTTTACGCGTAGAGTAAAGTATTACGCGCGTGGTGCAGTGGTAAATCTTGTTAACTGCTACCTAGACAGAGATTGTTTTCCGATGCATGTGTACATGGGCAATGAAATTGATAGGTTTGATTGAACGGATATGTTACTTCTTTTTCGATATGGTTGGCACTTTCTTGTTAACAAACTCAATTTGGCTGGAATAAAGTAATCTGCCTTCGTAATAAATACAAGAAAAATGTTCACAAAGTTTCTTATATTTTCATTTCAAGAATATTCTGTGAGCAATTCACGCGTCGAATGAAATTCCGTTCGACTACTGATGAGAGAATGCCAAATTGTGATACTTGATCACTCGATAACGTGAGCGGTAATACCAAATTCAGCTAATTCCGTCACGAGTTATTCGATAACGTGTGCGTAATTCGGCCCCAGATTAGCACGAGCCTCCTCTTTTTTGTCCTGTTTGCGCCTTGTGGAGTGGGATAGTGGATATATTTGTATGTATCTATAGCCAAGCTTCGTAATAAACCATCAATTCCTCCCTCACACTATCTCTACGTCTGGTTTATCGAAAAGCTAGCAAATAGTCTCGATAAAGAAAAAAAAAATTCAATCTTTCGTAGGCTACTTTTCAGAAGTTTGTTTTTTTCCGTGCGTGAATCGAAAACACAAACTTTTTATGGCATGTGAGGTTATTTTAACAAACTGTATGAAGACCTAAAAATATGCATTTTTCAATAGTGTAAAACTATTCACTAGAACCACTCAATTGCAACTAAATTCTTATCAAGCAAGTTAAGTAAGTTAAGTGAAGTTTCGTGTTTGCTGATAACTTTCTCGAGAAAGTTCTGCCACCAAATTGATTGATTGGCTCTCCGTAAGTTCGCTCTAGGTTTATATGTATATGTGTAGGTAAATACGGGCGAGTGTTTATACAAGCAATTTATTATTAAAAGGTGTTGTTATTGGCTATTCGTCTCATACATCAAACCCACAATTGTTGAAGTGCTTATTTGTTTTAAATTAGCGTAAGTTTTTTTATTCGGAGCACAGAGCTTCGAGTGTTTTGCCTATAAATAGTACTAACAGCATTTTTAGTGTGTATATTTCATCAAACAAAGCAAAGATACAATACTTTAGTGATTACTAGAAAAAAAATAACAATAATTGGATAATTAAATAAAATATAAAATAGTTACATAAAAATTAAACATGCACTCGTACTAATCATTACCACCATTAAAAATTATTTAACAACAAAGGAAATTTATTTTTAAATGAAAATCTGCTCAAACTAAAATCAATCATTGCATGAAATGAATTAGCAGTTCTTAAACATCTATTCAGTGGTTCATTGGCTGCATAATTTGTTCTGTGGTAAGGAATATTAAAGAAAACTTGGTTTCTAAGCATCCTCGCAGGAACACTGATTCCTATCAACGCCAAAATGTCAGAGCAATCAATACGGCTAGTCAATAAGTCACGAATGAACATCACTTCAGAGAACTTTCTTCGAGTTTTAAGAGGCAATATTCCAAATAACTTGCACCTGGTGTCATAAGAAGCAATCTATAGAAGCATATCTATTTCCCAGTGAAGCTTTTTTACTAAAACTCTTGTAAAGCGTTTTTGGATTTTCTCAATTCTAAACGAGTGAACTTCATACATAGGATTCCAAATAATATTGCAATACTCCAAGTTAAACCTTACGAACGCATAACGAAGCATTGTATATTTAAACTATAGTAAGTCAAAAAGGCGATTTTAGCAATCTTATTAACCGGAGGAAGTAATCGCTTTTATTTAAACAATGGTGAAACCAACAGCTTGGAACGGATACTGCTAGGTTTGATCGGAGAAAATAGGTGTGCCACCATTCCAAAAGTCTACACAATCTTACTAAAGCTTATATATATATACAATGCTCATAGCTCCTTTAAGCCTTGCGCAAACTAGTGCGATGCGATTTCTGTCAAAATGAAATACGTGGAACCTTATGGAGGTTTGACTTAACGCAATCGCATCGCACGCACTTATCGCGCTTGTTTGCGCATGGCTTTACTCTTAATTTCTACTTGTGATTATTGGAAGTATAAGGAAAATTTGGCCATCGTGCAGAAAATTTTTTTAGAGATAACAACAAAACGTGACATTACGATGATAATACGAATTGCAATTCTGTCTGTCTGTCCGTATATGGATCTACTGACTGAACCGCATGATCGTTTTTGTTTTTCAAATTTTGCTGGCGCCATAGGATTCAAGGATAATTGTAAAGACTTCTATTGGAAAAGGCATTAGCAATCTTTTGCGATTGCAGTTTTCTGAGGTCATATGAACAGGATATCCTCATTCGTACCTTGGGTACAACAAGTTAATGGTCCGAGTCAAGATCGGAAATCTATCACACTGTGGAAGAGTTTTTTGCGTCGATTGCAACATGGTCAATTTGATAGACCTTTATGAATTTTAAGATGCGGAAAGCGTGTTCTATTAACAACAAGATTTAGCCCCACAGCAAAATCGATTAGCCCTTTACCGTTTTCGGTTGTTCTGTCATGGAGGCTTAGCTTATACCGATTGTATCTCCAAAGATGTCCTCTTTCCCTAGTTTTGCGTTAAAATCACCAAAAACGATTTTCTCGTCGTGTCTGGGGCACTGCTCTTATGTTTCTTCGAAGAGCTCGCAGAAACAGTCTTTGGAATTGTCGTCTTTCTCTTCTGTGGGGGCATGGGCGCATAATAGGCTAATGTAGGCGAATTTCGCCCTGATCCGGATAGTCACTATACGCTCATTAACTGGATTTTGGCTGATCACCTTATCCCTGAGTCTACCTCTAACGACAAATACGCATCCAAATAAGCGTTGTTTTTGCTGTCTGTAGCAGTCGCCATAGTAAAATGTCGTAGTTTCTCATCTTTTTTATGATCAGCCCATTCTACCGCACTTCTTGGAAGGCAGTTATATCTGCTTTGCAGCAGTTTAGGGACTCGGCCAAACTTAACGCCCGCACGTAATCCGTTAAGGGATCTAACGTTCCCCTTGTTGATCTGGAAGTTTTTGTGCTTCCTTCTTTTTAAATTTTTGTTAACGATGAAATCGTTATTTTGTCCAACGCTGTTGGTTGTTTCAGAACCATGGAATTTTTCGTGATTGGGTAATTAAACCAACGCACAGCCTCAACCTGCAAGACCAGGTCTTTTTAGGATCGCATTAGGCATAAAGGGTCGGGTATGGTCCGGTGTCAGTGCAGGGGTTTGAGAGCTACCGTTGGTTCGCCAGTAGCTCATCCGCCACCATTTTTTTTTTTCATACCCTGTCCTAGTGCTGAAAGACCTTTAGACCAACTATGTTGGAGTAGTTCAGTATGGGCTTTCTGTTTTTTGACTGCTGAAGTCTACTGTTGATTCTATGAGTCGAGTTCAACCGCTGTGAAGTTCCCCATAAGCTCTGGCACATAACTGAAATCAAAGTACTTGCAGAGCATTATTTAGTTGCTTTTATTTTGTAAAGCTCTCGCTCTGTTACGCCACCCTATTTATTTATTTTTTTATTTTTTTATTTTTGTTAGGCTCTTTGCAAAACACGCACTTACTAGTCACCTAAAGTTGGCGGAGTCCAGTATCTTGTTTCCTATTCACGGTAACCAGAGTTAGCACAATTGACATGTGGTAAAATTTGAAGCCCTAGCCGACCACAAAGTTGCCACACACACCAGCAAGAGTTATTATTAGAGTGAGTTTATTTCCCACTGTGTAAGAACTATGACAATAACTGAACGTGTTTGTCTTCACCAAGCAAGGGTTGAATGAACAAACCTATGAGTCCCTAGCTTAAAACTGCTTATGCTAGTTCATCAAAGGGTTTGATTCTAATGAGCTGACATGGTTCCTACAGTTTACCTTTACAACTGATTTACGATTGGGGAATCCCAAAAAAAAGGAATGAAACACCGTAATATGTATACAAAGAAATTCTTTTAAAAAGAAACAACCTTAGCATAATATTTCGCCGAAAAGCTTTATTGATGATTGTTATAGTCGGCTCTTTTGACCTTTTTCGCTTTAAATGTACAATAAAAAAAAAAAAACTTAGAAGCTTAATCCACTGTTATCAATCAAGTATTATATTATCAAGTATTTCCCTTTTTTTCTTAATTCATGCGAGATTAAATGAAAGATGTAAAGAAAACTCTCGAAACGTTAGGGGCACAATGAATGAAATTAGTTTTATTCACATTTACATAGAACAAAGAAGCCGACTTTTAGCATCTTTAATTGAAACTGGTATGGAATTTAAACAAAAGTTTTATACACACACACACTATGGCAATTTTGTGTAGGTTTCTCATGGGATGCGCTGTTTTCGAAACAATATTTTCATAATCAGGATAAAACTTTCCCAATCGTCAAATTGCAGCTGTATTAAGGTTTGGTTAAAAAAAAGTTTTAGTAATTCACTAAACAGAAGGAAATCAAATTTTCGAAAAAATTTCCTGTGCGTGCGCTCACCGTTGGTATTTTAATTGTCGCTGTAGGGACTGGAAACTTGTTAACTTGTTATGCTTTGGTGTGGTCGAGATATATGAAACCTGTAAGAGCAAATAGCTAATAAGTGTGTTTTTTGTTTTGCGCGCTTATATACCCTTATTCCACTGTTGACAAGTAAAGCACAGCAACAAGAACTAGAGTACTGTGGCGATAACTACCCCATTATGTAACCTAAATGTGCCACAAGCCGGGAAGGATATCCCCAATATATCGACTATCCTTTGCTCATTGCATGTAACGAGGTATGTATATTTTAACATTTTATAAAAGTAGTGGTGTTCAGGTTGCATCACCTCTAGGTTAGGTTAGGGTAGGTTAGGTTAGATGAGGCTTTCAGTATACGGAGTCCGACACACTTAGACCACAGAAGGTCCATTGTGATACCACTAAGACTAGAAGGTTGAACTCCCTGTGGTCCCTATCTTAGGGATCAGAGAGTTGAAATACCCTCTAATCGAATCTAACGAGTTGATCACCATTTAGTCAAGCCATTCGGAACTTTGTGCGTAAAGGAAGAGACTTTTAGGGTCTTTGCCAGCTTAATCGCTGGTATTGTCGAAAAAGTAATCACCTAGGTGAGTTTTTCGTCTGTAAACAAGCACAGGGCATGAACAAAGGAGATGTTGAATTGTCTCCTCCTCCTCCACGTCCATGCAGCTTCTACAAATGTCATTGGAGTAGATACCAAGTATTTTAGCGTGTCTACCTATTAGGTAATGTCCTGTTAAGACAGCTATGGCGGAACTCATAAACAGACGATTTAGATTCAATAAGCATTTTAAACGTTTCTTGTCAACACACGGCCAAATTTGTCTAGTCATTAGACATGTATTACTCTTCGTCCATCTAGATCTAGTGCCCATCTTCTCAGAAGCGTCCTGCTTAAGCAAAAGCTTACGTGTAGCGATAGGTTTACCTTTTGTTCCTTTCGGGTCAAAGAGTATAAGTCATTCCTTTCTTGGCGAGTTTGTCTGAAATACAGTTGCCTGGTATGTCCCTGTTACCCCCCACCCATGAAATGTGAATGTTGAGATGTTCTGTAATCCCCTTTAGAAGTAGTAGTGTAGATTTTGTATAGAGACAGAGGCAGGAGCTTTGTGAGCAGCCTGACTGTCCGAGAAGATACGAACATCCGTGAAGGATACAACGTTTTCTCTGAACCAGAACGGGACTTCTTTCATCGCCAGAATTTCTGCTTGGAGCACACTACAATAGTCAGATACCCGGAAGAAAAGGCTTAAATTCAGCTCTTTCGAGAAAGTTTCACTCCCTACATAATCACAGGTTAGTGTGACCAATTTGATAAATATGTATTATTTGGATCCTATGTTTATGGCGGCATCGTCAACAATAAATAGGTGTTACACTTCGGTGTCCAATGGTTTACCTTTCAGCAGTTAATCAAGTACTGTAATAAAGAGCTAAGGACCAAGGACGCTTCCTTGTGGTACACCTACTTTGGCTTGGAATTCTTCAGTGACTCAAGCTGGACATATATCTCGATTGTCATTACATAGGTTTACATAGCTCTTTGATATCTTTTCACCTGCCGTATCTGATTTCGTGTAAATGAACCAACAGAATATACAAATTCTCTAAGAAATCATGATAACTTAAAATACGAATTCTTCCGTTCCACTTTAATGACTTACCCGCGACGAATCTGAACTGCTTCATACTTTTTCGAACTTTAGCTATCACCAGCTTCGTGTGAAGATAAAGTTTCTCAACTGGAACAAGAAATAGTACAGAAGAAGTTTGTGGCTATAAAAGGTAACTACAAAATGTGTACAGATCTTATTACTGAATTTTTTTTTCGTCACGAACTCAAAGGTTTTGCTGGGGAGGTACTCGTGACTTTCCACGTTGCAGGGCACCAGCAAAACCTTTGCGTTCTTTGGAAATTATGACAAATCGAATACACCCACATGTTTTCTCTGGGTTTTTAAATTTCTGACATATTTGGATATCAAGTCGAAATGTTCCTTACCTTTTGTAACTTAACTTAAATTGGGTGTAGGTATAGGTACCTAGGAGCTACTAAGTTTTCGCGCTTTGAAACATACGGAGATGTCAAATTGACGCTGATCGCTAGTGTGAAGAAATTCTGATTCCTTTGAGACTATACTTTTCTCACAAGGAAATGCAAGCACCTTCTATTGAGAATCTCATTTTATCTAAGCCTTCGTCAATCGTAATCAAGTAATTAATTTTCAATCAAAATTGTTCCTTCTGTCCAGACACGGAAGTCATTGTTTCATTTATGCGACCTGAATTGCTGCAGCTATGACAAAAATTGAGACCATTTACGGAAAATCTATAAGAACAACAACAGAAAAAAGCTTACACCAAATCCACATTCACAGCTATTTACAACCCAAATACCAACCCCTTTTCCCATTCGTTGAAGAATGCCATTAAAAGTATCTGTGACACATTAGATGAATTTTTTAACTTTTTCATTCCAAACGTACCCGTACATTGGGTACAACCTTTCAATTTCGATTAGCTTGCTAAAATTCCTCATTTAATACAAAAAAAAAAATAAGTACAAAAAGAAATACACAACACTTTGACGTCATTAAGCGAGATTGAGTTTTATAAAACTTGTCAGCTCAGCTCTGCGACTGGCTTGCAATATCATAAAACCCACCCATGTCCGAAGAGAAACAGCAAAAGTTGAAGTTAATTAAAACACCGAACAGGTTCATAATTAAAAATTAAATCATACAAATGTCTGTATTTAGCCAAGGAAATTACTATTGTTGGTTGGATAAATAAGAAATAACTACTCAACCTGCGACTGATCAATTTAGACCTGTGAAAGTCGTCAACTCTATTTGCAAAAATAGGTTTTTAAGTATGAAATTAATTAAGTTAACAAGTGATTTGTATTGGCTTGCATTTAGCTGGTCGCAAATTTTTCAATTCGTAAGAGTGAGGAGGAAGAAAAGCCCCGGCAAACCAGAATGCAGGGTCTACATACTTTTTACGGCTACATCTTCCGTACTTTTTTTCTGAAGGGACTTTACTTTTTTTTGTGTGATTTGGTTTTTTTTTATATCTGTAGAGATGGACTGGTTTTGGCGTTGAATTTTAAAGTTCAAATTAATGGCCGGAAATTCGGTCTTTAAGACAATGGCTTTTTTATGAAGCGATGCGGTGCCTTGAATGTGTTCGATTGGCGGAATGAGTGAAAAATCAATAAAGTAAATTCTGTTTTTACTTACTAACTTAACTTTATGAAACGGTTGTATGGCAAGCAGGAACTGCTCTACCAAGAACCAGAAGCCTTATTTCATATTCTGTAGGATTTAAATCAAGCTTGAAGAGAATCGGCTAAGTTTTTAGACTAATTTCATACGCGAAATAGCTGAGTGACAGTTGGGGAGACAGACAAACACAAAACAATTGCAGGGCCTGGATTCCGTAACGTTTTAGACGACTATCGTCCAAATTTTAAGTACCTACAAGTTACCAAAACTCATATGACCAAATAGCTTTCCATCAAACGCTGCAAACGAAATTACGTGAAAATGTCTTTTGACGATTGACTATTCAACGATAATCGTCTAAAAAGTTTCAAAATCTGTGCCCAAGACTTACTTTTTCGACTTCTATACCATCGTAATGTTGTGCTTGAATTTTTTTTTCCTTATGCATGGCTTGCCTCATAATTTCGCTAGAAAGATCTCATACAACGCAACGGTTTAAATATCTAGACCATGTAGAGTGAATGAACTACGACGATTCAGAGCGAAAGCAGCTACTAGAGGCTCGATGGTAGATTCGTAATCGCTAAATATGGAATCTATCAATTGTGGCATTCCTCCATTCCCTCACAAGGCATGGTTGTGAGAAATGCGCTAGGCCCAGGGGCTCCTTGCTCTGTAGCGCCATCCTATTTTTTTTTTTTTTTTTATCAATTGTGGCAAGTCTATAGTTCGGGCCAGCCAATAAAAGTAAATATAACAATTAATTTTAAAAGTAACAGAGCCCGGAGAACCCCGGGGCCTAGAACATTTTTCATTTCTCTTAAGGGAAAATGGAAGAGACCTACAAATGTTTGCCGACTCCGAATGCTGGCTTAATGGAAAAATGCTTTTCATGGCAGGTTAATAACTCTCGGGGACATTTTCAACCTATCGTGAAAGAAAAACAATTTTATATTTCTGGAACTGGGGACTCGAACTCTAACGTAACAGCCAGACGTGCTAACCACCACGCCCGCCGCGGGCACGAAAAATCAATGTATCGAGTTGTGCAGTAACAACTTTTTTTAAACGCAATTCATTTGATACGAGTACCTAAGTTCCAAAAACTTTATTACTGTCTGGAAGGACACACAGTAAAAATGTTTATGAAACAAACTCAAGTCCGTTCAAATGGCCAAACTTTTCCAGCGGTCGATTCGTTGAACCCTATTTTAGATAACTCGGTCACACATTTTGGCGATCAAAGTTTTGCTCTGATCTCTTCCAACGTCGCGTCGGTGGCGTCGGCTTGAAGGCATAAGCCAATGACTTAAAGTTGCCTAAAAAAAAATTGTCTAGTAGAGGTGTTAAATTGCACCACACCTGGCCGATAATTTTAGGGAACACGCTTACTCTTCAGTAAATCGGTAGCAACTTGTGTTGTGTGGATTGTGGCACCATCCTGTTTAAACCACATGTGGTCCAAGTTCATTTCTTCCAGTTCGGGACAAAAATAATCAGAAATCATGGTGCGATAACGCTGGCGCTGGTCATTCACTTCATCATCGTTATCGTCGACGACAAAGTATGGCAAACAGTAACTTTTTGTAGATGAAGTGGTGATTCATGAAGAGCACGTGGATTATAACGCAAATCTTATCTTGGTTATCGACGAACACATTGAACCAGAAGTGAGCTTCGCCACTGAAGATGATTGATTTTGCAATAAAATTCATAATCTTGGTGCATCTTCCCCAGAGCCCAATCGAAGAACGTATCTACGTCGGCGTCGCGTCGGTCGCTTCAAATGGTTCATCGGCTTCAATTCTTGAGTCAGTTCGATCTTGTATGGATGTAAACCAAGATTTTTACGCTTAATTAAAATTATATTCACATTTCAAAACCCAAGTGATATGATGGTAACGATAATGCAGATAGCAGACGCACTCTTTGGCGAATACTTAGTTATGAAATTATAATCATCCCCTAGGATGAACTTCCTCCACTCTGAACTTCCCATCGGAATATTTTTGGAAGGACTTGGAATAAACGTTCTTTTGTATGCCGATGACATTGTGCTCTTAGCTGACAGTCCCAACAAGCTGCAAACTATCATCAATAAGTTCAGCACCTATTGCCAAAAATGGAATCTCGAAGTTAATTTAGACAAGTCTGAGATTGTTATATTTAGAAATGGAGGTCGCAGAGCAGCCAGTGAAGCATGGTACTTTAACGAAGCAGAAATCAAAATAACAAACCAATACAAGTATCTTGGCGTCATATTTACTTACAATATGTCATGGTCCGAACATCTGACAAAAAGACTGGCATCATCGAAAAATGCAATAAACGCTACTTGGTCAAAATTCATAAAAAATAAATACGTTTCACACTCAGCCAAATTTAAAGTACATGACGCAGCCACCAGATCGATAATGTATTACTGTGCACAAGTGTGGGGGTACAAGGAGTACACTCAAGTTGAAAAACTTCAAAGGTTCTTCGTCAAAAGGTGTTTCAACTTGCCTGATAATACACCAAACTATGTAGTAAATATCGAAACTGGTCTGTCCAAAGCATTTGTCACAACACTGAATGCTCATTTCGGATACATACGAAAAACTATATGTCTTCCTCGTAGTAGATTGCCCCATATACTCACTGTGGCAGTACTTCAAAAAAATATTTATTGGGCCCGAGAATGGTCAAGCCTTTTCCAAGAAAACGGAATGACTTTCACCGTCAATGCCAACAACCACGAATGGAAAAATGTTCACAACACGCTTTTGGAAAAGCTTAAGGAAAATCTATGGAAGTCGTTTACCGATCGTGCTCTTCTATCTCAATTCCATGACGAATACTGTAACTTATCCTTCACTGATGTACCCAATTACTTTGATGACTCAAATTCACGAGAAATGATAAACCTTATATTAAAAGCCCGATGCGGGTTACTGAATTTGAATGCAAGGGCGTTTTGCAACGATTCTATCGGACTTTGCACGATGTGCAACCTTGATTCAACTGAGAACACGTACCACTTCGTTAGTATTTGTCCTATTTTCAAAACTTACCGCAGAATATATCTGGGAGCTGAGACGATTGATCATGCAGAATTTCTGAATATACTGAACGGAAAATGTTACTTAAAACTTTATAAATTCTTAAAACATGCTCTAAATTATCGAAACTTAATTGTAAATGAATATAATTGAACTGAATCAAACCTTAAATTCAAACTAAGTCATAATTTAAATCTTGAAATTTTTTAACCTGACAGACAACTTTAATAAGTTATTGTCTTAATTAATTTTGTAAACCAGCATTATCTTGTTTTTATAACTATTTTTTCGAAAAAATAAAATTATTTTATCTATCTATCTATCTATCTATCATCCCCTAGGATAAACTCAAATGTATCCGCCCACAGATCATCATTTACTTCTGGTTCAGTTCAGGAGCCAAAAAAACTACTCGTAGTGTGTCACAATAACTTTTAAGTAGACATCGCAATGCCCAGAGTTGCTTAAGCTCACCCTTCCGTAAAATCTCGTTTAATACAAGTGTGTTCAGTGATATTCCATGGTCTATAGTTACCTTTATTAGTTTTTTATCACGGAAAAGCCGCCCATCGTGTGTGCAACACATGCCTTTAAGGCCCATTTCAATTTTCAGTGTAGTTATCAGTTCAGTTTTCAGTTCAGTGTGTAAATAGACGTCAGTTCGATGTTCACTTGACCGTTTTTTTTATTTGAGAAAAATCAAAATCAGAAAGAAAACTGAGAACTGAACAGAAAACTAATGGGAATCTCATCAGTTGTCAGTTCAGTTATCAGTTCATTTTTAAGCATTTAGACATCAGTTTAACTGAAAGCTTGACTGAAGGCTCAACTCAAATGAAAACTAAATTGACCGTCTGAAAGGGCCTTAACACAAAACTACAAGTACTTGTAATACAAGTCAGTTAAGACAAGTGTAAAAAATTTCTTTGACACATAGCTACTGGTATACTTGCTCTTCTAGTGTAATAAACATTATCCTATAAATAGCTCCTGTAGACTTGTAGCTTTGTGATACAGGCCCTTGCCCGCTATCCCCAACTTGTAACAATTTGGGACTGCTGCCAATAAGGAAGCCTCATGGACACCATGACCGCGTAGTAAAACTTTTCCCACGAAACATGTTCAAATTGATAGCATAAGTAACAAGTTCTAAATATCTGTTTGTTTTCAGTTTTTTCTTTTTGGCATTTCTAGTCCGACGTCCTTATTGAAACGATCACCAGGAAACTTATTTCTAAAAAAAATGCGTTGAAAAGCCAATAACTCCGAGGTTTAGTCTAACAATATCCAAGCAAAATAAAGTCTGTGTTTGAAAAACCGCCAGCAATATAATATCAACCTGCTTTTGGTCATATCGACTCGAACTTATAGTGTGAAGTATCACCTTCTGTTTTCATATTTTTTTTTTTTTTTTTTTTGATGAAAAACTATAACATTGCCCACACATGTCAATTGCCACTTTGAAATTGCACGCGCTTACACAACGAATGGTCGTTCCACTTGTAAGATGTCGCCACAGAGAGGCTTACCCTATCTTAAATCAAAATGCATGTTGCAAGTCATATCAATGAATTTCCCTCAAGCGAATAATGACGCGTGTGCGCGCAGTTCGCACCGCGCTCTATTGATGATGCAGGCACATGAATAAAAAAAAAAAATATTTTGCACCAACCAATAGTGCTGCCAATTTATTATTAGGGCTCTGCACTACCCGCTTAAGGAGTAGAGAAACCAATGCGTGACTGGGTGACACGTAATTGCTTTTAAGCTTTGATGATTAAATTTCTCAATAGCCAAGGCTAGGTTCGAGGCAGTACAAAGAGTACCTACACTTTCAGTTTCCTACGCGTAGGAACGTTTCTTTGTTTCTTGTATTATTTTTTTTATTATGGTACTTTATTTAATCACTAATAGGTTTTCGTTTACATGTTTTTCATTTGGTACATTTAAGCATGGCTTTAGCCGTCTGCCGAGAAATGACAACAAATTAAAAAAAAAATTCTTCTTCTTCATTTCTTCATTTCCGGCGTTACGAGTAGTGATCTTGAAGCGATCACAACTCTCCCACTTTTCTGCTTCACACTAGTGATCCGCCTGTGGGGTACGCCGCGTTGACCTCAGAAAGCGTCGGCAAGCCTCCCGGTTTTGGATTGTTCCATGTCTGAGGCCAACCAAATGCTGCTGTTTTTGCATTTGCTTGTACCAGGAGTGTTTTGGCCTGCCTTTTCTTTTTCGTCGCGAATTTGTTGAAACGTTGTACGATATTGCCTTTTGGACGGGGTTCTGCGGATCTCTCCTTTGAACATGACAATACCAACTGAGCCGGTCGTGCTGAATTTTGTCCAAGATGGTACTTTTGACATGAAGGCTTCCACGGATCTTAGTACTTCTAATTCGATAATTCGAAATTAAAAAAAAAATTATTATAGGTAAATACTAATATTCATAAATATTCATTTCAAAAATGAAAAACATAATAGTAAAAGTAGCGTTACAAACATTTAAAAATTTTCATCTATTATTCTTGATCTATACTTGAGAGCAGTGTGGCAATAGGAGGCAAGTTTATTCCAATTTTCGCTATCGTTAAGTACGCGTTTGACATCTTCGATGGTCATAAGATCCGTTCCATAATGACTACGCCTTATCTCCTTCTATATTGGGCAAACACCAAGAAAATGTATCACATCTTCGTTTTCTCCAGTATTGCATAGAGTGCACCGAAATGCAATATCCTCACGATGTGGCATGTGGCATATAGTTTAGCTTAAGAAGTTCTCCTCTCGCTCTAATTACCATTGATATTTGTGCTGTACTTAGTCCAGTGTTAGCATAGTTTACTTGTTGGTGTTCTAGTTGTCGGTAAACAACCCGTGTTCTTGAACTTTCCGCTTGAATTACATTTTCTGTTTTGATTGCCTGTTCTACATTCAGGATACATTTTTCAGATATAGTTTTCCACTCTGGGATGTTGTTTTCAGTCAAATCGAGATGGATGTTATATTTTACTGAAATATTTTCCCAGTCTTTGAAGAAAAGGGTTTTCGTCCTTATGGCTTTTTTGGCAAGAGTCTTGGTCAGGCGAGTATTATCATCCCCATTTAGGATTTTTGTTATGTAGCTCATGTTTAGTTTAAGCGAAAATACAAATAAGGGAGACATTCCACTTTCAATTTGAACCATATAATTTGGGGTGGTTGATGGAAGCCGATAGAGTTTTTTGAGAAAAAACCGCAGAAGTTTCTCTACATCTTCATAGTATTTGCCTCCCCAAACCTGTGCCCCATAGCACATTACGGACCGCATAACCGCTTCAAAAACTTTTATTTTCGATGGAATTCCAACTCTTGCATTTGCCATCAAGTTTCGCCAAGTTGAATTTATCGCCTTTTTCGAATCGGAAAGTTTCATTTTAAAGTGCTTTTTGAATGAAAGATCATGATTTATCAAAACACCTAGGTACTTATATGATTTGACAACTTCCAAATCTTCCCCACCATATTTCCACTTTTCGTTTCCTGGCTAAGCGACCTGATCTTTTTCTAAACACAAGTACTTTTGACTTTTTCTTTGTCATATTGATTTGTAGATTGAATTGTATTTGCTTTTTTTTCTAGCTTATTTATCATAAGCTGTAAAGAGCTGGGTGATTCTGCCAAAACTACCAGGTCGTCTGCAAAGAGTAAAGTTGTTACTTTGATTCCTTCCACTATGACTCCTGCCAGGAGTAAGTCTGCTATGTCATCCAAAAACAGTGAAAATAACAAAGGGCTTAGAAGACATCCCTGTCTTACACCTGTGTCTATTCCAAACCAATCTGATACCTCCTCTCCATTCCATATTGCTGATTTGTTACCGCTGTAGAGACTTATTATATTATTTACGAACTTTGTAGTCCAGTCATTTAAGTCAAAATAAAGCAAGAATCTCGGAATTTGAGATACCCAGCTGTAAATTTGTATGAACTTCTATTTTGACTCCCTTAAAGTTGTCTCAAAACCTACATACTGTAGGGTGTCAGCGTCCATTAAAAACCAAAGGTCAAAGGTCACCATAACCCTTTATTCGCATATATCTCGTTTACTATGGGTTTTTTGCTATTTATGTCTATTACAATATTGTAGAAGATTAAATTCTCTACATTTTTTGCCTCAACAGTTTTTTCATACTTTGAACCGTTTTCGAGATAGAGACCAGAATGTGCAAGGTTATAGCATATTTCTACGAAAAACGAAAATGAATTTTTTTTTCAGCGCCTGCCACGACGCACGATAGCCAAAAACTGAACTTTCGGCTTCGGCCAAAGCTTCGGCTTATTTCGGCCGAAGCCGAAGGCTTAGCCGATTGTAGTATTCTTAGCCGAATGTGGCCGAAGCCGAAAGTTCAGTTTTCAGCAATTGAAGAATCAAAGTCTGAAAAAACTGCAGTTATAATAGGAGAAGATGTTGACTTGCTTGTCATTTTAATTGGGCGTACACTATCTAATCAACAAGAAATTTTCTTTAAAAATGTCGGCAAAGGAAATGTGAAAACAGAAATATACTCTTCTAAAAGTTTTGATAGCTACACTCGTTCAAAAAAACACATTTTGTGTCTGCACGCATTAAGTGGCTGTGACACGACTTCTGCGCTTTTTAAAAAAGGGAAAAAAACTTTTTTAAAAGCATTCGAGAAACTACCGAATTTGGATGAACTTGCTGCAGCATTTCAAGAAGAAAACTGTCCGATTCAAAAATTATTTGAAAATGGAATTCAAACGTTGTTGGCAGTCTACAATGCTCCTACATCTGTGGCAAATATCGATCATTTTCGTTATACACAGTACGTTAAGTCTACCAAATTTAATAAACCGGTACAGTTATCAAATATTGCGCCAACAAGTGCAGCAGCTCATCAACATCTTAATCGTGTTTTTTATCAAGTCCAAACTTGGTTAGGGCATGATTTGGAACCACAGGAGTGGGGTTGGACAATGCTTAATGGATTCCTTGAACCAATTACGACACTTCTAAAACCTGCTCCAGAGGAATTGCTTAATACGATCTTCTGTAACTGCAAGGGTGGTTGTGGTTCGCGGTGTAAATGCAGGAAATCGGGATTGCAGTGCTCTTTAGCTTGTGGCTAGTGTAATGGGCAAGCTTGTCTCAATGCTTCACCATATCTAAGCGATAACATTGAAGATGAAACATTTGACTTCGAAATCGTTGAAGACCCATACACAAATGGTGTTGAAGACGATAAAGAAGAAGAATTGCCATCTCTACAGCAGCCGGAAGATGACGATGAAGAAGAAGAAGAAGAAGAAGAAGAAGAATATAGTTAAAGTTTTAATAATTTTCATATATTTCTTTCAATTTCAAACACCAGAAAAATGAAATTTTATAATAAAAACATTGCTTATAAAGAATTTATATATACATAATATAGTTTATATATACAGTACATTACATGGTATGATGAATAAATATTGATGACATTATTAAATTTCTTATTTTATCAGCTTTTACAATAGTTTATAATTTTTATATGGCTGGCTTCCGACCGGGGCTACCGGATGACCTTAAATTATGCTCTAACCTTGCGCACTCTGGTCTCTATCTCGAAAACGGTTCAACGTATAAAAAAACTGTTGAGGCAAAAGTTGTAGAGAATTTAATCCTCTACAATATTGCAATAGACACAAATAGCAAAAAAACCCATAGTAAACGAGATATATGCGAATAAAGGGTTTTGGTGACCTTTGACCTTTGGTTTTTAATGGACGCTGACACCCTACAGTATGTAGGTTTTGAGACAACTTTTAGGGAGTCAAAATAGAAGTTCATACAAATTTACAGCTGGGTATCTCAAATTCCGAGGTGAACTTACTATTATGACTGGGCTATTGTTGATACGCCGATTTGTGACAGTTTGTAAAATAGACAGTTTCTGCTGATCGTATCAAAAGCCGCTTTGCTAGTTTGTTAGCTTTG
The DNA here is from genome assembly GCA_949752695.1 of Melanostoma scalare. Taxonomy (NCBI): domain Eukaryota; kingdom Metazoa; phylum Arthropoda; class Insecta; order Diptera; family Syrphidae; genus Melanostoma; species Melanostoma scalare. The sequence continues at coordinate 64,255,472 of OX456985.1, forward strand.
TTTCTTGTACGTACGTGTATAAAGACTTGCATTTTGTCTAGAATTAGCTTTGTAGGATCATCGAGGCCTAAAATTGAGTAGTTTTCAATCTGGCTATACTTTTTCGGAGTTAGTTTTTTTGACAGCTGTCACTTGATTTATACGCAGTTCGGATTTCCATTTATGCAGTTGTAAAAGACTTAAAGCCGAATTTTGTGAAGTGGCTTGTCTACGCAAATAAGCCCGAGACGATTGAATCCTTGGAAGAGAATATTCGGCGAGGTATTGCTGACATACGGCTCCAAATGCTGCGAAAAATGGTCGAAATGTTACGTGCCAGCCGCAGCAGCCACTTGCCTGATATTATTTCTAAAAGTTATTACCATACCCTTATCTTTATAATAAGTTTAATTTTCGGCCATAACCTGAAATTATATGCTTTAAGACCACATGTTTAAGAAAATCATCCTTTACAAACAAATCTTTAATTTGATAAAAGTAGGTGTACGCATTTTTTTTTTTTTGAAAATTACATCTCCATGTTGTGCATTATTGCCCTGCAAACAATTCTCCAATCTGGACCTTAGATTATCGAAAACTCGCAGGCACATTGCTCTTGGAATAGTCGCCATTTTATCACGATATTGGTCTTTGACTGGGTTGTCATGGTTGGAACATTGTAGTTACTTGTACTCTTCATGTATCTCCACAAAAAAGGCTGGTGGTATTAACTCCAGGCTTTTGCCTTGTCGCGCCATCTGATTGAGACTATGTCGCACGGTTATATCCTTCGATTTGTTGCAGTTGTGGAATGAAGAAATCAACATGGATGTGTATCGGTCTATATTTTTTTTATCAAAGACTGCTCCCCCTTTTTAAGGAAATGCGGATTTCGTCAATTAATTCTTCTGTTCTTTTTGACATTGGGTGTCCCAAAAGTTGTCTGATTGTAAGTTAAGCCAGTAGGCTCGAGTTTTCTTACCCAAAACCTAATCATACTTCCACTGGGACAATGATAAGTGTCGTGTAATCCGTTCTCAGATTATTTTAGAATATTTTTTCCTCGGAGTGCACGCTATGCAACCGTGTGCACTCCATGGCAACTAGATTTCTAGGATCTGCCCCACTATTCCCTAACCCAGTCTTTCACATAAAATATAGAAAACGCTTGTGCCAACAATGAGGTGCTTGCTTAAGTCCTTATCATTTACCTTTCAAACGATTTAATCATCCATAACCTTTCGGGTTGACCCAGGTATACATCCTCTTCAAGAGTGCCGCTTTAACATCAATTTGTGCAATTTTTAAAGTGACAGCTAAGGCTAAGGCAGCATTTGCATTATGTCATATCGTCATGTCACATCGTGCTACAGGACTGAAAATATCATCGTAATTTGTACCCTTCTGTTGAACATACCCCTTGGCTACAAGTCTGGCTTTGAATCTGGCTTCTTACCTCAAAATAAGACCCTCAACTTGGAAGAATTTTACTTTCTTTCTTAAATGGGCAAGGTCTTCCCTTCCGCGATTTCCCTGCAATGTGCTTTCGAAAAGAGGTCGATCCTGAGCGTTGATGTCCGGTTGATTCGCTCTACATGTCCCAGCCATCGTGGTTTCGTGATACGAGTGTTTTATTTTCTCAATTGCTCTGTTCTTAGCCCCAAAAAGTTGGCAAGAGTTATTCTCCGTTTGATCTCCACACTAATGTTGTTTTGCGTGTCCATAGCGGATCCTAGGTAGACGAAGTCCTGTACTACCGAATTCGGCGATGTTCTGTGTCCTTGTGTGATGACAACATACATATACTTCGTTTTACCCTATTTAACCATCAAACCCATTTTTGCCGCTTCTGTTTCAATAATCACAAAAGCACCATAACGTAAATATTGTCTGCATAAGCGAATAATTCTACAGACTTTTCAAAAAGTATTCCTCTGGTGTTGATGTTTGAGTTTTGTACAATCTTTTCAAGTACGTAAGCTAAGGAAATCACATGACAGTTTGTCACCTTTTCAATGGTCTTTTTCGACATCAAAGGTCTGGGTGAATTCTCCAAATTTATCCTACATAGTCAGTCGTACGAACCGTACTAGACTTGGTTCTGTATAGCTCGTCTGTGTAACCCTGCAGCTACACGATCAAGATATGGTAAGCCATCAGCCTACATATACACTATGTCAAATTCCTGTTCGTGTTTCTGCTGTGACGTAGGCGACTTACAACTTGCCAGGCAAATAGCTTTCAATCGACATGTCATTAGTTATTTTCAAAATGGCACCCACAAGAAATTTGAAATTCAATGTTTTTTTCCAGGCACTCTTTTCTCTTTTTGAGGGTATTTGACGAAGCTGTCAATTTCATGGCTACTGAAACTGCTTCTCGGGTGGCTTTCAATATTCCATACCAACTGGGTTTTAATTTCGAAAAGTTTGGTTGTGTATGTAAGAAAGTTCGAATGTATTGTAAATGGCTTACCATATCTTGATCGTGTAGCCCCGGGGTAAATGCTGGCATACGCGGCTTTGAAATCGATAAAAAGATGGTGAATACTTACTTACTTACTTCGGTGGGCATTACAGTACGGGATGAACCTGGGCCTCAACCAACATCCTTCTATAACGATTTCGATTTCGGGCGAGATCTCTCCAGTTTCGCACTCCAATTCGGTTGAGGTCTTCATCCACTTGATTGCGCCACCTAAGACGAGGTCTTCCCCTTCCGCGATTTCCTTGCAATGTGCTTTCGAACACCCGACGAGCCGGAGCGTTGATGAAAGAAAAAAAAAAGATGGTGAATACCGATATCATATTCCCGGCTAAGATCTGGGGTAGTGTGAAAATTTAGTCTATTGTGGATATTTGTGCTCCAAAACAAACATCGGCTACGACGCGGTCAGGGCCCTGTAACACAAAACTACAAGTATTTGTAATACAAGTGAATTTCGACAAGTGTATGATATATCTGTAACACAAAACTACAATTTCGTTTGATCTCCTACAAGTGTATAATCCTGCAAGTGGCTCTTAGCTTGAAGACTTGTATCTTTGTGTTGAGGGCCCCGGTTTAGGGTTCCAAATGGCCCATTGTCTTATCTGGGTAGATGTGTTACTTCACATATGCAAAAATATGTACTCATCAAATATTTCCGGCAGTAAATGGTGTCGCACTCTGTGTGGCATGTTGCACCATCTTTTTGAAGCCTTGCGACATCAACACTATCCAACTAAGTAACAAAAAAGTTGTCACTCATGGCTCTATGGCACTGCACATTGACAATAACATTTTTGTGTCGGTATCATCTCTAAAAAAAATATGAGCCAATGGTTCTAGCAGCCCATAAAGTGCACCGAAAAGCACTTACATATGTAAGGTCGTCTTGGCAAAGGTTTCTGGGTTTTCGAATTTGTAGTGCTCTTGGCGTAGTGGTTAGCATGTCTGCCTGTTACGCGGGAGGTTCGTGTTTATCATCTTTCGCGAGAAATTGGATAGTCCTTCGTTAGTAAATTCATTGCCATGAAAAGCGTTTTCTCGATCAGCCGTTCGGAACCGGCAGAAACTAGTGGGTCCCCTACATTCACATTCCCTCACAAGTCATGGCTGTGAGAATTGCGCTAAGCCATGGGACTCACCACTCTGTTGCGTCAGTAAGTAAGTAAATAAATTAGTCTTTTCATTGTAAAAGGTACCGTTAGTTGTCATATTGACAACCACTAGAAGCAGTATATCTCTATGAAAGCACTTTTAGTTGTTGGTTGTGAACGGGAGTACTTTGATTTCGAATGTCTTACGCTGGTATGATTAGCGGTGGCGAACCCAGAGTTATGTATCATAGGTTCACATAGGCTAGGCCTAAGTTTCTGCCTATCCAAACTCAATTTGTTTTCGGTTTTAAGCTTCTGCTCTTTAAGTTTTGAATCGATGCTTCTAGGCTATCACAAAGTTTCCTGAATTTGGTTGTGCCTCTCTCCCAAAACTGGAAGTGTATACGACTCAGGCTTTTTATCTTCTCGGAGAAGTAAGAAAAGCCGCACTTGAATTAACTCTATTGGATCCTATCCTTGATACTTCTCAAAGAAGATTATCTTCAATTCAAATGACTGCGCGCTTCCAATTATTTCTTCTTTTTCTGTAAGCCGTTTGATTCAAACAGATGTGGATTTCAGTGCTCATCATCATTCCGCTCACTGACTTTTATCTTAAATCCATCTACTCGTTCACAATCCATACAAAATCAATTACTAGATCTCTCACAAAGCCAGAGATTCAAACAAGAACATACCACGATTGGTTGGCTTATAGTTAAGCACGACAGATAATTTGTTAAATGAAATTACAACCTGTCAACTGCATTCGCTCAGACATACTCCGCTCATAAATCAAAGTGCCATGTATGACAAAATGTCAAACAACACACAAAGCATATAGCTTACAATAAATGCGGCGTTGCAAATGCAACACAACACACCAAATGTCATCAATCCATTTTGGGGCTGTCAATAGGACTAGGTGCAAAATGAAGATTGTGGTATGAATTCCCAATTTCAGACTCGAAAGACGCAATGTGTGAGCGCGGTTTAGGCTTCAACACCGGTCTCTGACACACAAATTATTCATATTATGCTTCTTGTACGTAGACTCTACATGAAAATAGTGTTTGTTTTGTTGTGGTGGCTATAGAGGCTGTATGCTAGAGGCAAAGTCTATACCTACTGTCAACTGGGTGACAAAAATGGTAACAAGTCTTGAGCTTTATTTAGCTAGACGGGCTAATCGTTATCATAATCTGCGAGCGTCGTCAGTCACCATTAGAGCCAGTCTTCCAGACTGCATTTTGTGCGAACGGTGGTCCTAGGTACAACATCGTTATAAAGAATCTCTGAAGCAAAACGTTACGCAACTTTGCTTCGACGCGCTATAGCGGTGGTGCTCTTGAGTTTCAATCATTCGCACTTGTTTTGACATTTGGATGGGCGAGTCTAATAAAAATTAAAAGTTTGTATCTTCTGTGCTGGTTACTTCCTATGGCGTCTAGCTTCTTCTGACAGTCCATTGGACGTCGGATTTATGCATATTTTTATTGACGTGGTTATTACTGATTATAAATGCCAAAGTTGTAAGCTAAATTGATGGACAACGTGGAGGAAATTGTAAATCTTCAATATCTGCTTCTGTATTTCCAATTCCGTAGTCTTCTCGGTTACGGCCTTGGTGCGGATTCTGGGGGCCCCATCTTTCCTACGAACTTCCGCAGTTTCAGGTGTGTATAAGACCAGTAATGGGACAGGATGGAGTAAAGCTGAACAGGCTGGTCTTTATCCAGTAGAGATGTCGTCTGGTAGACAGCCCTCCAAGCGCCGACAGAAGAAGGAACTAGGACTTGAAATTAATGCTCAGCGCAAAAAGCACACAAGGGTGACCAGAGGCAATGAGTTCAGCTACTACCCTTTGATATTGGCGCGGCGGCGAAAGAGCATAGTTCAGATGAGGTCCTACCCTCCACTGTCGTAACCTAAATTGCACCTTCCCTGCGCGGCTCTGCTTGTGGTCCAAACAGAATGTTGGTGAATGAAACAAGGCCTGTAAATTTGGTCCACGGTCACTGGTCAAGATGGATAAGACCTCTGAAAGTCACAGTCAAATGAACCTTCTGCTCTTTAAGGCTGCTACTGCACTCAAATGTACCAAACTTTCATTACCGAGCCCAAATTCACACACATCGAAGCCATTTAGGAGCCCTGGGCCTGGAAAAGAAAATTCGAGTTCTTGGTCATGGATGCCTTCTTGGTTATAGCACTTTTGCGGTATAGTTGAAGGATTTCGCATCACAGATTATGGTTATACTTTATATCATAGGAATGCCAACTGAGTTGAGCAGTTTGGCATCATCGCTCTGCATAAGAACACCACCAACAATAAAAACGGCCGTTTAGTGAAGATTCGTAGACAATCCTTCCTTCACGGTATCGAGTCTGCATCTGTCCTAAAAAGAGGAAAAAATTAAGTGTAAAGTTCGGCATGGTTTGAATCCTAGCGTAATATAATGGTTTGGTGTAACCAGTTGGCTTGAGACAATGAATATGATGTCTACAAAGCCGCGAAGTGTCAGATGACGCTTACTTAAAACAAAAACGTGGCTTTGAAAAAACATCTCACTATTAAAGTATCATGACTGTGTGAAGTTTTTAAAAACGCATCGAAAGCAGTAATCAGCCAGCAGATGAAATCCAAGTCAAAGTATTCTGAAGGAAGCAACAGTTTGGCTTAGGACATTAAGACACAGATCCTTCTGTCGTAACATGAAATTGACATACAACTTAACGCTTAGCATACACATTTTAAGCCTCGAAATTATTCGAGAGATGTGCATAGGTAACTTAACCTTTATGAAACTTCATGCAAAGAAACAAAAACTATAGAATTAGAACAATGATGAACTCTAATTGGCTAAGCTGTGTTGCTATTTGCCAATTCGTTTTGATTTTTCTTTCCAAAGACGAAGTACTTATTAATTTTTATATGGAAATTGATGACATTTATAATCAAATGTGATTCTCCTTAATGGCCGACTGTTTAAGGTGTGGGAATGGGTATATTTCAATTGCTATTCTCTTGCTATTTGGAACGTTGAGAATTTTTATTGATGTTTTCGTTAGAAATTTCTTGAGATTATATGACGCTACGTCAATGCTTTTTTGTTGACAAGGTATTGTTCTACTGCTTGAACATCGTCACTAGGGTGCTAATCACCTTCCAATGGTAATCGGAATCACGCAGATATCGTGGAGTCTTATATAGGATTTCTGAAGCGTACTTCGTTTACTATAGTCATAGTCTTGGAGCTTTTCAGTTCGGTATATTCAATTTATATTTTTATGACATTTATTGATTGATGTCAAATGATTTTTTTAAATGTTATGGGCATATTATCGAAATTTAGTTGACGACAGTAGTAGGTACCTGTTGATGTCTTAAAGTCTGGCGCCAATAAATGACATCGATTGAACTCGGAATGGACGTGTCGTTTGAGGGGTAAAAAGAATGGTATAACTCGTGTACGATAGTTTAGTACGACCTTTATAGGAATTTAAAATGAGAAAACGTTTACTCGTGTACGTTCGTTTAAAACGAAACTATTCAGTGATTTCTGATGAACAAGATAGTTACGTTTCATATTGGTCCTCCAACAATCAAGCTTATGAGTTGAAAACATCATAATGTGATTCGTGTTGGTTCGTTTCAAACGAAATCTTTAAGCCATTCCACTGAAAATGTTTCCTATTCTTCGACCTAAAATGGGCCAGAATTCGAGAAAGTTTTAAGCTGGTATTGTTTTTTTTGTCATTAAAATACGAATTCAAAGCAATGTCTGAATCACAAAACTTAAAAAAAAAAAAAAAACAAAGCCGGAAATTTTTAATAAATAAATAAAAAGGTTGGCGCAACAGAGCGAGGAGCCCCAGGGCCTAGCGCGTTTCTCACAACCATGCCTGGTTAGGGAATGGAGCACGTCTGCCTGTTAACCCAGAGGTTCGTGGCTCGAATCCCAACAGAGGTAAAAATGTTTTTCCACGGGTATCGCCTTTCGCGCGAGGAATTGGCAAGTCCTCCATTAGTAAATATTCCCATCAGTGTGAAGACGGGATCGATGAGTGTTGTTCACAAGCATGCTTTCTCACGAATCTCTTGTATGTACTTGTAAATTCGTACGGCAGACACAGTGGGTGCTTCATTTCGACCAAAACTTCTTTTCAAAAAACACACTGTTACACAGCAACATTATCATGTACCTACATATGTTGTTCAAGCGTAAAACGACTTACCTCGTTTCATGAATACCGACTTTCTGTCAAGATTTTGAAAGGAAAATATCTGTCAGAAAAAAAAAAAATTTGAATTTGAATAACAGTTAAATATGACATTACGAGAGTGATGACACACCACACACGACTGCCTACAGAGAAGTCTCTGTATTAGCAGCAACAGCCGAGCTGTGCTTAAGGCCCTTCTCTACCCTCTAACTACTTCGAAAGTGATCCAGGAATGCAAGATTTCTCTGAATGCAGTCGAACGACTTAATTCTTTGAGTCTCGTTTGGGTTCCAGGCCATCACGGCATAACTGGAAATGAGATCGCAGGTAAACTTGCAAGGTACGGTTCTCAGACAGCCTTTTCAGGACCTGAATCGTGTCGCTTGGTATGCCTGGGTCCTGAGTGAGGGCTTCAATCAACGATTGGATCTGTCAAGAGCACAATCGTAGATGACATGCCTCCAGTGAATGCAGACAGACCAAACGTATGCTCCCCAACGTTAATAAGAAGACTGCCACATTTTTGCTACCTGGTAGCAGAAAAGAATGCAGGAAGCTTATTGTCGTTGCCACGGGGCACTTCTCTTTTGCCAAGCATTTAAATGTGTTATGCTTAAGTGATACCATACTTTGTGAATCCTGTGGAGAAGATGATGACACCGCGGAGCAGTGTCTCAGGTTGTATTTCTTATGATTTAAAAAGTATTTTTTGCAAAGTCTGAAAACGGTATCTCCCATAGCACAGCTTTTCAAATCGACTTTCTCGTCGATGGCTGACACGATTTAAACGAAATTTTGTATTTTAGAAGTCATAAGTTGTTTACCAATACTCAGAAAATTTTACTGATTTAAAAAAAAAAACTATGTCTTTGAATAACTTCAAAATTGTATCTTTGATTTTTTTTAAAAAATTGTCGGTACAACTTTTGGCAAGATCTTAAAACTTGTTTTTTTTTTTTTAAGTGAAGAATAAAATACCGTTCTTTTAACAAACTGGTCTAACGATTTTGATTAAATTTTCAGCGTTTATAAATACGTATTAGCAATTGCCAAAAAACTTCGTTTTTCGCGAAAAAACTTATTATATTTACGAAAAATAATATTATAATAAGTTTTATATTTTTAATAAATAATATATAATAGAATATAATATTTTATTTACGAAAAATCACTTTCAAAGTAAATTTAATAAGCTATTAATAAATTTAAGACATCAGGGTAGAGAGCAAAAAAAAAAGTGATTGAATTTAAACAAAATTTTAAAAGATTAATTAACAAGAAAGTTCAAGGTTCCTGACAATCTCCGCATTCCTGGGGTGGTTCCTTTTTGAAGTAGTGGCAACTTGAGAACATGGTTTTCCCAACTCTTACTCGTAAAAGCGTTACGAGCTCTTGACGGCTTAGCTTGATATTGTATGGCGTTCAATGTTGTAAGAATTTTTGTCTTCGAAGAAAGGTTACTTCGTTTTTCCAAGCCTTATCTAAGCTATCGTTTTCATAGCGTCTAGAGTTATTTTTATAAGTTTTAGTTAGGGAGTTCTGTTACTAAAGGATAGCGCGTAACTTCTTTAGCTGCACTGTCTGTAGTTTCGTTCCCTTTGATAGCTGCACGTCCTGAAATCCATGCAACCGTTATTATTTTAGTATTCTTAACTATTTTATATTATTTTTAATGCTGTTTCTTTGCTAATATTTTGTATGATTTGATTCATTTTTCAGACTTAATTTATATAGTTGGAAACTCTCTACTACCAAATATACTATGAAGAGCTAATACTTAAATCTTGTGCTTAGCCTTGAGATTTTGATATCGTTTTTAAGACACAATTGCAAGTTCGTTCGTGCACCCAGTCGTGCCCATTTTTTATTTTTTAGCGTCTTTAAATAGTAAAGGAAAAATAATAGTCCGGTCAATTTAGACAATTGAAATAAAGAAAATTCCGATAGAGCCAAATCTTTAAATCTAATTTTAAAATTTAATCTTTGAATGTGAGTGTAGAAACTTTATAAATTTTTCGGCGATAATTCTTCGCTTTCTTCTTTTCTTCTTCTACATCCGCTTCATCGCCACAAAATAAGCAGAGTTTTTTTTTAAACAAAAGCTGGATTCACTTATTCGCGCTCTTGTATGAGGTGGACTTACGAAGTACTGGCCTGTTCTTCCTCACGTTGTCTTTTTGATGCAGAGATTGAAGTTTTCCGGGTGTATGATTTTCTGCAATCCACGTGAATTGTAACGGACTTATGGCTTCTTAAATAATCAGCAAACTCGTCACTTCTCGCGACACTTGCATCGATCGAAAGTTGGCATTCCACGACTGACCACAACAGTTTCATCTTCAGTCAAAAGTTTATTGCAAATAAAGCAAAATTGTGACATTTTTTTAAATATTGATCAGCACTAACTACAATAGTAGACGCTTGTAATAAAAACGTATAGTCAATCGAACTGTTCGAACTGAACTCGAAAAACGTATAGTCACTCGATTCAATTCGGTAAGGGACCGGCGCCGGCGGTCTTTTTAGAGTATATTTTCTTAGAATAGTATAATGTATACATAAAAAGAGAAACGAGTAGGTATTTTTGCTTGCTATAGTACCTAAATATGTATATACGTGGCATATGTGTGCGTATTATGTAGAACGTGATCCGCAATATCTGGGAAATAGTGGGTCTTAGAGAAAAAGTTATTAGTATGTACCATTTTTATAGAAAATTCAAAGATCTACAACTTTGATTCGAAGTACTTTTCGGTAAAGCTTACCGTTTTCGAGAAAAATCCAAAAACCTAAAATTTTGACTTTTGACCCCGAATAAGTCCCTTAGCACACATGGGACTGATTGGGGCTTTTGACAATTTATTCTTTGTGGTAAACTTAAGGTCTCTACGAAGATTTGGCTCGGTCGGAATTTTCTTTATTTGACCACTATTTTTATGTCTAAATTGACCGGACTATAATGATGATTAATGAGAAACGCTACAGTTCTTGCTTTTATCAACAATTTTTCATAAAAAACCTGGGTTTTCAGTAGTCAAAAAATAGACCACGAAATCACCACACAACCCTGTCATTTAAAGAAAAATAGGCGCCTTATTATTGCCCTATTCGTTACCTGAACTCAACCCAGCAAAAACCATAAGCTTCCTTAGGTCTAGTTAATGGCAAACCGCGGGATCAACAAACACTTAAATTGATATTCAGGGCAGCTTTAGTAGATTTTTCATTTAACGTAAATTCAAGGTTCAATGAACTAACCTAATATTGGTCAAATTCGCCTATACCCGTACTTTTAAGTCTATATCGCCACTGCCTGTGAAATTTTTCAGGAAAGGAGTATCACTATTCACCATTAATTTTTAAGTGTACTTTCACTTTGTATTTGTGTCCTCTATCTCCTCTCTCATAAAAGATAAGTCTGTTATTTGTAACAATGAAAGAGTCTTCCGGCTGATTTTATTAGCGCGATCTCTAGTATGTGGTTAGCACTGATTACCCAGAAATATATACCCGTGTTTGAAGCTAAGTAATTATCCTTTCTCAGACTTAAAAATGCATATGGGGATATGAACTCACATTTTTATATGAAGGTCGATTTATTTATGGTTGTTGTACTTTAGTAAGCTTACTATGCGATTCGAGCTATCATAGTCACTCGAACCAAATTGTGAAGGATCTGTGTTTGGTATGATCAGAAGGAACAACACTTAATTTATCTTTACACATTTTCTAGAAGTCTTATGCATTCTTTTACAGCTTGAACAAAAACGACCACCCAGATGGTCCGAGAATCGTTATTACTTCTACCCAAAGCACCAAAGGAGACCCATTAATTACTTTTTTTTTTATTATCAAAGTAGCCGTTACGTCCCATTTTGGAGTTTCGAAAACAGTACGTCACATTACTGTCATAGAATATTTGTATCGACTTGGCATGCGAATTGAATATCTAATCAAGTTGATAAGATAAAGTGACAGAAGCCACCATCACCTCAGTTTCGTATCGACTACCAACGTATGTTATCCACTTTCTATGCTCATCTTTTGTGCAGTGTTTTAGTTTGTTCTGAAATCGAATTGGCTCGCGTCTGATAAAAATTCAATCGATCAGAGAGAAAAATAAATTTAAAAATAAAATTTGCCCAAATGCCATATGGACTTTTTGAATAATGTGAACTGGTGTTGTTGTTGTAATCGATTTCGAATTCGCAAAAAGATGTCTATTTGTGCTTACCCCCAAGTGAGAATTTATGAAGATTTTGATAAAATGAGTGCAAAAGAAGTTTACTACAACGAGGCTGGCAACAAGGTGACTGTGAAGCTATTACATTTCCCTGATGTCCTACCGGAAGATGTCCATAAGATCAAATTTCCCGAAGATGAGAATTCCGATGATGAGTGTAAGAATATGCCCAATGGACTTTTGCCAAGCGGGGAATGTGATGCAGGCCATGAAGAACAGGGCGCGATCGAAGAAGATTATGCCGATGTTGATGATGAGGAGGACTGCCCACCTCTGTCGTGTTCCGAGCCGATGCAAAAGAAAACTCTAAGGAAGAAGTCTAGAGAGAATCTACTACACCAGAGAAAATGTAGCAAAGCTTTTGCTGTTGCCCATGGGATATCAATTACTCCTCCTCCAGGATTGATGGTTTCGGGTGCAACGGGCGAAGAATCGATAAGCGTTCAGAGTTTAGTTGGCAGGCGATCACCGAATAGCCCTCAGGGAGATATGAGGGCAAATCTTTTGTCCAGGCGGTCGCCATCTCCTTCGAATGGGATCTTGTGTCCTGGATATGTTCAATATTCCAAATCGCTGTTGGAAGTACCAATGCCAAGAGATTACGGCTATGCATCGAGCGACGATTTGAGTTCAGAATGGGATTCTGATGTTCCAACCACTCCACCTGGTCGGACAAAGGATAAAACTAAGGTAAGATTTCGTAGAAATTATTTCGAATGTGTTTTTGATTGACTATATAAAAAGAAGTTGAGGTTAGAAAATTAAAAGCTTGCTATCGAGTGTGAAAAAAGCCCGTTAATTGAATGAATTCTTCATAAAGTGAGTAGGCTAAGTAAGTTGACTCGGTTAGATTGATCTTTTGGAATCGCTGACGACTAATATCTTACAGCTCCACTTGCTTTCTTCATCGGCCTATGTATTCAGTCATTAGAAAACCGCCGTAAGATGTTCGCTTTAAATTTTATCAGTAATATTTTATCATACCATATAGTATAGATTGTCCTGCTTTGTTATCGCTAATAGATCTATACGCTCCTTCACGAGAACTAAGAATTCGTTCCCTACTCCGAGAAAATACCCATAGAGTAAATTATGCTTCTAATGAACCTTTTACTCGCAGTGTTAGGGAGATTAATAATATTTGTCAAACTTCTTTATAACGAACTTCTTTATAACGTAATTCTCTCTATAGCTAATTTCATTTCGTTCTCCTTCCCCTTAAAAAATATCCCATACGAATTAGGTTCTTTATAACGAAGTTCCCTATAACGAAATTCTCTTAGGTTAGGTTAGGTGGAAGTGGCTGTCAGTCAATGAGTACATTGCCTGACACACTTAGGCCGCAAGGGCCCTTTGTGATTACCACAGAGATCAGCAAGTTAATCACCTACTGATCTCAGAAACCCGATGTAAGATTAACGAGTTGATCACTTATTAATCTTTCATTACGGGACTAGCCGGTTAATCACCTGCTAGTCGAACCACGTGGAACTTTTAATGTATTTCGAAAGACTTTTAGGGTCTATGTAAGCTAGGTCGCTAGTATCATCGAAGAAGAATTCACCGAGATGAGTTTTCCTCCTATGAAGTAGTTCAGGGCATGAGCAAAGAAGGTGTTGAACGGTTTCTTCCTCCTCCTCGTCCATGCAGCTTCTGCAGAAATCATTGGAAAACACACCAAGTCTTTTGGCGTGTCTCCCTATTAGACAGTGTCCCGTAAGAACACCTATGGTAGAACCTAGATACAGACGGTTCAGGGCCAACAAACTCTTCGAGCGTTTTGAGTCAACACACGGCCAAACTTTTTTGGTTGCAAGGCAGTTGTTACTCTCAGTCCATCTAGTGTTTGATATCCTTGAAGCGTCTTGTCTAAGTAGGAGTTTACATGTAGCGATAGGTACACCTATGTTGTTCCATTCTGAGCGTAGGGAAGTGGTCGTGCCCTTTTTGGCTAGTTCGTCTGCCATACAGTTGCTTGGTATGTCCCTGTGCCCTGGCACCCATGAAAGGTGAATGTTAAACTGATTTGACATCTCCCTCAGAGACATCTGACAATTTTGAACCGTGATGGATTTTGTAGAGACAGAGGCAAGAGATTTAAGGGCAGCTTGGCTGTCTGAGAAGATCCGAATATCCGTGGAGGATATGAGGTTTTCTTTGAGCCAAGACAGCACCTCCTTAATCGCCAGAATTTCCGCTTGGAACACACTACAATGATCGGGTAGGCGGAAGAAAAGACTGAGATTCAGTTTTTCTGAGTAGATTCCACTTCCCACACCTTCGCTGGTTTTTGAACCATCGGTGTAGAAGTGTATTGCTTCATTTTCCAAAAGAGCGCCATTTTCCCAAGCTTCTCTTGAAGGTATGGTTACTTGGAAATTGTTGTCAAACACCAACTTGGGGGTGGTGTAGTCGGATCGATTCGGTAAGAATCTAAAGTTATCTAGAATGGTAGTGTGGCCGATTTGATTATTGGTCCACTGTGATGTAGCTCTGAGTCGAGTAGCTGAGCTAGCTGCGACTTGTTTGCTGAAGATATCTAGGGGTGTGAGATCTAGTAGTACATTGAGGACGTCCGATTGGGTTGTCCTCAGTGCGCCACTAATACACAGACTAGCCGTTCTTTGAACTTTGGCCAGCTTGTTGTAGTTGATCATCTTGTCTAGTGCTGTCCACCAGACTATCACCCCGTATGTGAGTATCGGTCTAATTACCGAGGTAAACAGCCAATGGGTGATTTGGGGGGAGAAACCCCATTTCCCGCCAATGGCTTTTTTACAGGAGAAGAGTGCCACGTTGGCTTTATTTACTCTTTCCTCAATATTGGTTTTCCAGGTCAGTTTTTTTTCAAAAATGAGACCTAGATATTTAGCCTGATTTGACAGTGTGAGAGTTACCCCTTTAATAGTTGGGGGTCTGAAGTCCGGAATTTTGTATTTCCTCGTAAAGAGAACTAATTCCGTTTTGTGTGGATTGATGTTCAGACCACAATCTACAGCCCAATTGTTAAGCTTGTTAAGTGCTGTTTGTAGCAGCTCAGCTAGGGTTTGTGGGTGCTTGCCTGAAACGGCAATTGCTACATCATCGGCATAGGCTATAGTTTTGAAACCTTCGTCCTCTAGGTCGATTAACAATTTGTTAACGACCAGGTTCCACAGAAGGGGAGATAAAACTCCTCCCTGCGGGGTTCCTCTATTGGCCATTCTGCTTGTTTTGTAGTTCCCCATTTCGGAACTAATGATTCTGCTGCTGAGCATTGTTGTTATCATGTTCTTGATGTGTTCCTCTATGAGCAGGCCATCAAGAGCATTAGTGATTGCTGTATTGTTAACATTGTTAAATGCACCCTCTATGTCTAGGAATGCGACGAGAGAGTATTCTTTATAGTGCAGGGATATTTCAATGGTGCAAACCAGAGAGTGAAGTGCAGTTTCCACTGATTTATCTTTTGTATAGGCATGTTGCGCCGTTGAGATCAGACTAGGTTTAATTTCTTGTCTTAAATGTATGTCAATCATTCTTTCCAGTGTTTTAAGGAGGAAGGATGATAGACTAATAGGTCTTAAATCTTTTGATTTACATGGGAGCTTTTGCCGGCTTTAGGTATAAATACGACCCTAGCTTCTCTCCAGGCCTTGGGAATATAGGCATAGCTGATGCATCCTTTCATGATCATCTCTAAGCTATAGATGATGATGTCTGAAACCTGCTGCAGCTCCGCAGGGATGATTCCGTCAGGCCCTGGTGATTTATAAGGGTCAAAGCTGTTTATTGCCCATAACAGTATATCTCTAGAGATAAGACCTTTACCTGATTGGTTTGCGAGTCGAGGCAAGTGCTCCTCGTCTGTTATTGTCAACGAGCTACCAGGGAAATGAGTATCCAGTAGCAAGTTTAATTTGCCAATTTTGGCCCAATCTTGTTATAGATTGATTGAGATACAAAGGTAACATCTAAAACCTCTTGTCTGTTTCTTGTGACAAAGGTTGGTTCGTTACCGATATTGCAAATAAGAAGGTTAGTACTTAGTATAAAATTAAAAAGAGACTCACCCCTTTCATTTACGTCCGTACTCCCCCATACTGCGTGATGTGCGTTGACGTCACTTCCTATTATAAGATCCGCTTTGAGCTTTGTTGTGCTTTTTATTACGCGCTCGAGCGTCTCTCCTGGTAGCGGCCCCGGTTGGTCATGGCCTAGATAGGCGGACGTGAGCCAGTAAGTCCCACTGTTGGTCTGCAGTTTTACTGTTGTGGTGTCGCAATTGCTGTAATTAGGTAGTAAAAATACGTTAGGTGTTTTCTTTGCCAGTATGCAGGATCTTGGTTCACCTTTGTCCGTCACATACAGCAGAGAATAATCTTTCGTCCTGAGTCCTTTTACCACGGATTTATTAATCCATGGTTCCTGGATCAGGACTATATCCTCGCCGGACTTGCTTAGTCGGAGAAGGAGTCCGGCCGAGGCTTTGATGGAGTGTTGGAGATTAATCTGGAGTATCTGCAGCATTGCTACAATCATCCAGCTTAATCTCCAACACTGTAGCATTACGGTCCTCCATATCTGAGGCGGAGTCTAGCGACTCATCCTCAGAAAGGAGAACCCCAAGCATTTCATCGTCGGAGTCTAAGACTCCACCTTTGTTGTTGTCGTCCTTATCGGACGATTTGATTTCAGTTGCGTCTTGATCAGACACTATTATTGTAATCTTTTCGACCAGTTTCGAGCAAGACAGCTGATCCAAAGAATCATAGCAACAAAATTCTCTTTATAAGAAACAAATTTTTTTAACCCAAAAGCAAATTTGTTTCTTTATAACGAAATATTAATTTCCAAATTTAAAAACAAAGCTTACTAAGGTTTTTATAGGGAACTCCCCGTTTTTGCAAGAATTTCCTAATGTATGTAATGTATGTACATATGTATGGATGCATGAAAAGGGTACATGTGTTGTAGAAGTTGTACGCATATAGACAGGTGAATCGTTTAAGCTACCATTTTAAGTTCGCGAATCACTTATACAAAAATGTCGAAGAGCAAGGCTATTCCGCTTTCAGAGAAATTGGCGATTATTGAAAAAGTTAAAAGTAGAGAAAAGAAAGCAAGAAGTGGCTGAAAAATTTGGTGTGTCGTTTAGAACGCTATCAACAATTTTAAAGAATGAATTAAAAATTATGAACAAGTTCAAACAGAAGCCAAAAAAAATTAAGAAAAACAAAATACGGTGATGTGGATAATGCAATGTTCAATTCAATGCATATTTTCATCTTTCTAAATTGGAAGATTTTTATAATAAAACAAAAACCAAAAGTGTTCAAGTGTTCATGTTCAATCAAAAATTGATATGTTTTTAACTAAAAAATAAAAAATTAATAAATTTCCTTGAAACGAGTTCTTTTTGGTACCACTGTTTTTTTTTTTTGTATAAAAGAATACTTGCAGTGTTAAAAAAATAAATTTTCTTTATAACGAATTTCTTATAAAATTTCTTTATAACGAAGCAATTTTTTGTTCCCTTGAAGGTTCGTTATAAAGAAGTTTGACTGTAACATTGATTTCAATTTTCATTTGAGTAAAAACTCTTTTAAAAACATGTTAAGTTTGTACTTTTTAACAAATTGAATTTTGTAATGCCTTTACTTTAACATTTATTTTATATTTTCGTTATCTATCTGAGATTGTTAACTCTAACTGATATTAAATAAATAAATAAATATTTATGTAGTAACGACACGGCGACGTTGCTTCACTAAGCAGTCTGTCGATTTTTGCTCGAGAACTACATCTCAATTCAAATAAATGCCTAGAATGAGTGTGTCTGAACCAGAAAGCTCAGGGTCCCTTGAACTAATACTGAAAAAAATTCCTTTCAAAAAATCTACATCGATCGTTAAGTTGACGTTATGAATACGTTTAAGTTACAAAAGTTTCTTTGTTTATCAATATTTCCTTATTATCAAAAATATGAAATTTTGCGCAGTACTGAAAGTCGATAACAATACAAGTAATGTGATGAAAGGGTTAGTTAATTTAGAATCGTTTTTAAGGCTTCAATATTGTTGTGCTGCATTTTCGAAGCATTGTTTAAATCCTGAAAACTGTTTCTCTTTATTTTTTGTTTTTTTATGTGGTGGGGTTTGGAGGTTTTGAATACCCTTATTATACTTTAAAACAGTGCCAGTGAATGAAAGGAGGTGCCCATTCACATTCGTTTTAAATGCCTAAATATCATGTCATGGAAAAACTAAGTTCGGTACGATATTCCACATTCGTTATGTTCGAATTACAAAAGAATATCTGTACTTGATAATATGTCCGAACTTATATTGAAGGGTAAACTGATGGGCATTCCTGAATGCACGATCAAGACGGATGAATTGTTTGGGGAGAGAAATGCAACTGGCTATTTCATTTTAACACTAATTATGAAAGTAGCAATTACAAGGAGAGCCAATAGACGTTTCTACGGTATTCAACTGAAATAAATGTTTCTGTTATGGTTAATTCTCCAATCATTTTTAGAGCTCTCATTTGGATTCTGTCTAAAGACGCTAGTGGGTAATAGGTACTCAAGCCTAGATATGAAAGTTATATCCAAGTTTTAGTCGAATGTGAGCCTTATATACACGATGTTTCGCATAAGATGCGACGAAAGCTTTGTCTAATAACCAATTTAGAAAGTTAGCGCAAAATTTGCCACAAAGGATAACTTTAATAAGCTGAATGCCGTAGTAAGTTTCTCACAAAAATAAAGTGAAGATTTCTCGATGAAAGTTTAACAGTTTGAAGAGCGTTGCAAGGTTTTGGAGGTCGAAGTTTAGATACTCAACAGAGAACTAAACTCGTAGTCTCAATTCCAAAGGACGGAACTATAGTCTTCAAGAAAAACTTCGTAATGTAGCTCAACTTCTTCTTGGCAGGCAGTGCGGGTATACACAGTATACCAGAAGCAATTAAACTGCGAAAATAACACTGTTATCAAGGTGAAAATTAAGACTGGCTCAAATAAAATGGCAAGCAAAATGTTAAAAAATTCCTTAAAATTGTAAAGCACAGGGATTTACATATATCGAACGACAAAACAGACGCACACAAAACGACGAATTCTACTCAGGTACCGTCGACTAATGAAACAACACAAGACAAATGAAAAAGTCCAATTTAGAAAACAACAATCTTACTGTGGAAACCAAATCATTTTATCTTAATTTTAATAATATTCTTAAAATAAATTAAAATTTTTTTTTATATTCATCTCAAAGACTTAAGCGGTACTGAGCTTAGAGGAAGCTCATATGTACGCACTTATCGACGCTCCTCATCATTAATACAATTGTTAATGGTTAGTTAGAAACGTCAACACAGGCACAAAAGAACGTTTACGAACAAGGACATAATATTAAACTTACATTGAAAACAAAATTAACTTAAAAAAAACATTATTGAATGTGGTTGGGTAGTGAACCCCACGTACAACATTTTGGGATCCCTTCGGACATAAAAGGACGTATAGCCCGGAAGCAATACTCTATTTCGCTGGCTCGCCAGGAGGTCATTCGCCATCATCTCTACTTCAATACCCCGCCCGTCCTAGTATTGAAAGACCGTGAAAAACCTTTAAACCAAATATGTCGGTTCGGAGTAGCCCAATCGGGGTTTCTGCTTTTTTGATTGCTGAAGTCCACCGTTGATTCTGTAAGTCAAATTCATCCGCTGAAACATTTCCAAAAAGCTCTGAGAATGCCATGATAAGGAGCCTAATTTGCCAGCTCTCACCATGTCTGCGCCGAGTATCTACTACTTGATATGACAAAATGTAAGACATTCACAGAGGAAGTGCTCCGCGGTGTCATCATCTTCTCCACAGGATTCACAGAGTGTGGTATCATTCAAGTCTAACACTTTTAAATGCTTGCAAAAGAGAAAAGCCCCGTGGCAACGCCAAAATGCTTTCTGCTTTCTTTTCAGCTTCCAGATATCAAAAATGTTGAAGTCTTCTTATTAACGTTGGGGAGCATAGGTCTGTCTGCATCCACTGGAGGCATGCCATTTACGATTGGGCTCTTGACAGATTCAATCGTTGATTGAAGCCCTCACTGAGCACCCATCAGACCTAGCGACATTTCAGGTCCTGAAAAAGCTGTCTGAGAACCTTGCCTCGCAAGTTCATTGGCGATTTCACTTGTAGTTATGGCGTGATGGCCTAGAATCCAAATAAGACTCAGAAAATTTAGTCTTCCAACGGCATTCAGAGAGCTCTTGCATTCCTGGATCACTTTCAAAGAAGTTAGAAAGTTGAGAAAGGCCTTAAGCACAGCTTGGCTGTAGCTGCAAATACTGATACTTCTCCCCATCCAACCATTGTTCGCAATGTAGCTGATAGCCATTTGGATAGCATACGCCTCCGATTGGAAGACGGATGCGTATGAGCCTAAAGAGGTGTGCAGTCGTGAGTCATCGCTCTCCACAAATGCACCAGCGCCAGATCCATCATCGGTTTTGGAACCATCTGTGAAGATTCGATAACAAACTATTCCTGGTTTTGACTCTAGAGTGGACCTGTCCTGAACCGAAGTAAAGTTGACTGTGTTTTTTTGACGAAGTTTGTACCTTGGGATCATCGTTTCAGACGGCATATCCATTAGACGTGAATCAAAAGATATTCTGCTTGCGAGTTCCTCAAAACTCCGGTGCGAATTGTGCCAGAGACCACATTGTCTTTGAACGAGAGATGGTCTTGAGAGTACACCCCATGATATAGGTATCAAGGGGAGCAAGATTCAGCAGCGCTTCGAAAGCATCACCGGGAGCGCTGGGAAAGGCCCCAGTACAGCAAAGACAAAATGTTCCTTGAAATTTGGTGAACGCAGCAATTACGTATTTGCGAGAGAGCCTATTCCACCAAACAACTCGATTTGCTTGGAGCTGGGCACATTTATTCTTTGCTTCATTTTTACAGCTTATGTAATTCCTTTCGAGGCGAGTTTTTTTTTATTATTTGTTGAGTACTTAGATCATGCTTTGAAAGCTGCTTGTTGATAGTGTCCTTTTTAAAACGCGTCCTTTCACCTGGCGCTCTCTAAGCAAGTTTGTTGCAAACACTCCCAAATACTTTGTGCTTATCTCCTTGCATTTTGGACTATGTTCATGGTATTACACAGATATCTCTGCGTATTCAAATGTAAATGACAAGATGTGGACCCTCATTATTATGTGATTCGATAAGACCATATGTGACTTTCAATATTTTCTACTGGGGGGTTCCTGGTACCGTATCCTATACCAACATGGCAGCCTTCATAATCCTTGTTTGTCTTCCTAACACTCCCATTCAAATCTCCATCAAGGCATCTAACAAAAGCTTCTCTTTAAGATATCTTTAAGTCTTTTTCTTCTTCTTCCTTTTTTATTGTTACCAGCATCGGAGCATCGTGACTTCCAAGGGATCATTTCTCTCACACTTAACTGCTTCACATCAGACTAGGTGTTGGGGCACACTAAAATATCCTTAAGTCGTTTTTGTAGTTGTAGTTTTTTGAATAGATTTTCATAAGAATTCCTAAAGCGGCTTGTAAGAATCTATCGAAAATGCTTCTTTTGCATTACCTCTTTCATCGTAGAATGTTCAACACTCTGCCAAGTAGCTCTTCCGCATGTAAAAAGATGTTTGTTTATTTAAATGGGGTTCATCCTGCCTGAAAGTTTTGTGGAATCTTATTCAAATCCCTGTTCCCTCTGTGTACTCCAACCCGAGAGCTAATCATATACCTCATCTAAGTTGCTTTCTCACTTTACAAATAGTCTTAAGGGGGATTAAAACAAAAACAAAAATTCACACATTTAGCTTCAAAACAAAGCCTACATCGTAGTTATCTTGGGATCAACTTGTCAGCAATCTTCTAATCAAACAAAGTACGATATTTAGCAGACCAAACTAAAGTTTCTCATTTCTTAAATCACGTTGCACAACAAGCTGCGATTAATAAGAAGGTATTTGTCTTTGCTCGATAAAAATGTCTTATTTTGTCTGAGTGATTAACACACAAGGTTTCACTACTCTTTAAAACAAATGTCAGTCTTGGCTTTCTTATGATTTATACTTGTTCTAAGGGTCAAGTTATGGATTCAAGAAAATAGAGCAAACTTTTCGGAGACAGTCATTTGTGTGGGTTTCTTTTTTCACAGTGAACATTCGCAAAACGTAGCAAAGTCTTGAGTTCTTTTTAGTGTTGTTCCTCAAGTCATTTACTAGTGGCCAACAATGCCTTTTTCTTGAGACTAGAGATTAAATTTAATTGCTTTGTCAGGTCGCGTCACGTCACCATAAAATTTGCAGCAAGTATTTGCGACCCAGTCGTGCATTTTGCTTTTCAAACGTCATGATTTATGAGTCGCAAAGACCAAATTAGTGTGTATGCAATAGCGCACAGTTGAGCTGCAAAATAATTAAAATATACGATCTCACAGATACCCACATGCATGAGATTTCCTTTTTCTTAATTTTAATTAATTCTGTGAACATTTTTATGGAAACATTTTTTCTAACCAGCTACAACTTGCATAGCACTGGAAGATCTTATCTTGACTCCCTCGTATAGTTGTGCTTGAGATATTTTATAAGAAACAACTGGTAAAGCATTCAAGCTTTACAACCGGAAAGAAGTACTTATAGATTTCGGGATCGCGCTTTATTTTCGTCCTGTGCCGTGCCAAAACTGAAAATGAAAAACGTGTCGGTAATGCAGTATGAGGATCATAGAGCTTAGTTCTCGTTCTCAGTGAAGTTCTATAATAAGTAGATAAGTGGAAAAGAATTCGAATAGCCCTGTGAAATAACAAAAGAAATTACAAACTCGGTTTTGATGTTAATTTATCCATTCTCGTGTATGCATGGTCAGACAAATTGTTTCAAATTTCTGACACGCAAGTTTACAAGCGGGAAATATGAAGTCAATCCTAGTGTTGTACTTAAAGAAAAGTGTCCAATATGTGGAGAAACAAGAAAGGTGGGTGATTAAATGTGTAAGGCCAAAGGCCATGTAGAAAGTGAATTACTTGCGAATAAAAGGGGTTCCTTTCTGAGAGCAGCTTCCTTAAAGCAGGACCATTATGGCCTTATGTCGCTTTTGGTTTCTATACCGAACCTTTGAATTCCAATAATAATTAAATCAAAAGTAACTTTAAATAACGTCTTTATTTAATGTATAATAAACGAAACTTTAACAACCATGAATGCGAACTAAAAACGAAACTCCAAATAAAGCAAAAATACAAAAATGAACTAACAAAAAATTGAAATACTATTTTCAACTATTTGTCTTCAAATTGGGCAGAAAATAGGGCAACTTAATCATAGTTTAAAAATGTTACATGGCTGTAGCAGAATTTTGCGAGGGTTTTCAGAACATGTAACATCTGCACTCACAGCTAAGTCTTCAAAAGATCATCGATTTCGTTCTCTTTTACTTCATTTTTCTGAAAACAATCGATTTTAGTCGATTCTTAAACCCTTTGAGTCACCAGTTGTACTGCCAGAGTACCACCTATTTGAACGCTGTCAAAAATGTTCTATTGCATATTTTGGTCTGAATATTCGTACTCGGGAGTTTTTGGGGTCGCTAAACATGAATTTGAGGTTATATTAACGGAATTCAAAATGGCGGATCCAAGATTGTGGGCATAATATATGAAACTGAAGTTATATTTTAGACTAACCAGACAAACATTATTTCACTATATATTTTGGTATGAATTTTTGTACACGAGAGTTTTAAGGTTCGAAGATCACAAAACCGGAGTTATATTAGCAAAATTCAAAATGGTGGATCCAAGATGGCGAAAAAATGTGTGAAATTGAACTTACCATTTCGACAAACCAATCAAACTTTATTCTACTGCATATTTTAGTCTAAATATTTGTATTCAGTGGTTTTCGAGGCATTTGATTACACAACTACTATTATAGCTTCGGAAAATTCAACCTAAATTCAATATGAGTTTTCGGGATCACGAATCTTAGGTTAGATTTGAAAAAATGAAAATGGCAGAAAATGAACTCAGGCTCGTAATCAAAATAATAAATAGGGTGGCGCAACAGAGCGAGGAGCTCCAGGGCCTAGCGCATTTCTCACAACCATGCCTTGTGAGGGAATGGAGGGGACCTACAATTTTCTGCCGGTTCCGAACGGCTAATCGAGAAAGCGCTTTTCATGGCAATGAATACTAACGGAGGACTTGCCAATTCCTCGCGTAAGGCGATACCCGTGGAAAAAACATTTTTGCCTCTGTTGGGATTCGAACTCGAACCTCTGGATTAACAGGCGGACATGCTATCCATCACACCACGGGTACCACGAGCCAGGCTCGTAATCAACGACACCAAAAATCACCGAGTACAAAATTTCAGGTCAAAATATGCAGTAGAAAAAAGTATGACTCAAAGCGTTAAGCAAAGAGGTGGTTGTGTTCATTTGTCAATTGATTCAGAAATTCCATAATTTTTTTTGTCCAGCTTTTGGTTTGTACAGGCGATATTGAGAGACAAGGGGTCTGCGGAATTCTTTGAACCATCTCTTGATAAATCCAAGGTCGGGATTAGATTCTAAAGATAAATAGGATATGGAAGAAAAATTTTGCGCCATTAGCATAAAATGAGATAGAAGTATATTGGAATACACCGAAGGTAGCCAAGAAAGGAACTGAAAGAGTAAAACAGAAACGAACTCATTCTTGGCGGTTGTGAAGAGATCAATTTGAGTAAAATAGGACTGAATCCGAGGAAGGAAATTTCAAAGAGGATTAAGGTGTGAGATATTTTGTCGATTTTGACATCTACTCCATTTTCTTTTTTCATTGCAGTAGTGGTAGAACTTTCCTTTCCTTTCCTTGCTTAGTTGTTTCTGAAAGGTTTTTGCCTCTTAAAAAAAAACCAAAAAAATTGAAGAAAATTGGTCCAACGGTTCAGGCTGTAGGTCCGTATACGGACAGACAGACAGAATTGCAGGACCTACTTTTTCGTTCCTCTTTCATCTCACAATTAATTGTTTTCTCAAACCGTTTGTTTTGTTTTTCCTGCACGATTGCAGAATTTACCTTATCGTATTTATAAACGCAAGTAAAAACAGCGCCGGGCCATGCTTAATCGTTACTTGTGAGGAAATGGAGGTAACCTGAAATTGTTTGCCGATTCCAATGGCCTCGGAGCACTTCGCAATTCCTCACGAGCCAATATCAATGAAAAACAACTGGATGTTACAAGGACTCAAGTCTTGAATTTTCTCAAAGGCATACTTACCACGAAACTCTGTACAAAATTGTGCTGGGCTAAAAAATGGGTTCAATATCTGACAGCAATAAATTAATTGGGGTTGCTATTTGTTGTGAGTTTTTATTCAAAAAAGTTAAAACTTATACATGAAAAAGCATCGTTACACTTTTGTTTAGTTATAAAAAATTTAAAAATTATTTCAACCGTTTTTTCTGTTTCTTATCATTTATTATTTTTATTTTCAGGTAAGGCATCTTAGATCTAGAAGAATATGATTTGGTGGTGAGTGAATTAATTATTTGAACTCAAATGGTTGGCTTAACTGGTCCTTTAAATAACAAACTTTTTAAAAAGTAGTCCTTAGAATGACAGCTCAGGCGTTTGCTTATACTATTATTTTTGAATTCTGAATATAAGGTTCTCCCAAACCAAAGCAATTTTGTATTCAGCTGCGGTAGCGACAGAAACGCAGCGCCGCCCGCAACCGTGGCAA
Organism: Melanostoma scalare; assembly: GCA_949752695.1. Classification (NCBI taxonomy): domain Eukaryota; kingdom Metazoa; phylum Arthropoda; class Insecta; order Diptera; family Syrphidae; genus Melanostoma; species Melanostoma scalare. The sequence continues at coordinate 64,281,262 of OX456985.1, forward strand.
CTGCAAACATATGGAAACACGTTGCAGTCCTTGACACGTCAGTGTAGTGTAGGCACTCTCATATATCACTTTGAAAATAATAATATTTATATTATTATTATAATAAAATATTCTTTGAATAAAATAATATTTTTTCAATGAAAAATGTTCTTAATATGAATATTCAATGAGTATTCACATTTCACAATACTGCTTGACCAAAATATGTCAAAACTGTAAATTAATTCTTAGAAATTATTTTTTTTATTTTCCTAGTGATAACTGGACTCCTCGAAAATCGGTTTTTGCGTTGTGAAAATGATAAACTCTATAAAACTTCTATAAGATTGCTATCTGGAGAGTGAAAAATCGATCCTTTAGACTTAGAGCCATAATATATAAAACTTTGGAAAATATTTAAATATGTATGGAAAAACAATATTTTTAATTAACATAAAAATACTAATAAACTGCCAAGAAAAATAGCAATTTTTCCTTCCAAATTGTTCGTTTTCGTTGCAGCTGCTTTTGGTAGTTTTTATGGTTTGACCATTAGGTTCATAGGAACCGTTTCTCGCATTCGCAAAATTCACCTGTTTTATGCCATCTTGCATTTTAATTTTGTAATTTTTTGCTTGAATATATCGTTTTTTTTTTCTTTTACGAATAATTTTCCAACACCTGTTTTCGTTAATGAAAAAAAGACGTTTGGTTGTTTCCAGTAAAACAAATAGTTTATTTAAGACAACAGTTTATAGTTATTTTCTTATCGCCACTAGAGATCATAGCTACCTAAAAGCAAAACACAATACGTTAACTAACTCTGAGTGCTGGATCAAAGTATGTCATGTTGTTTTATTTCATCCTTCATCCCCTGGCCGACAGATTCATTACTACATAACAAAAAAACAAAAAGCGAAGTGTCGAATTCATGCCAAAGCTTTTGTCTGCGATTGGTCTACGTGGTTTTGTTTGTCCCCGTGGCGTAATGTTCGTCTGTTACGTAAGAGTTCGAGAGAAAATTGATAGGACATATCTATATAGTATTCACCCATGGTGAATTTATTATAGGTTGGTGTTAGACCCAGGCGCGGATCCAGGGGGGGGAGGCAATGGGGGCAATTGCCCCCCCCCCCCTCTCTGTCAATAAAAATGTTAAGTCTGAAGCAAACTGTACGTATGCGCTACAAAAAAGAAGTTTTTGATCAAATTTTGAGTAACGTTCGGGACTCACAATATTATTCAATACTTTTTGATGAAACAACTGATACATCTCATCTATACCAACCGAGTATTATATTACGCTACGTTCACAATGGTAGTACTCGTGAGGATTTTGTCTTTTTCTTGGATGCATTTGAGGAACTAGCTTATTCCAGAACTGATGAAGAATACGAATCTGATGAGGAAAGCAGGAGGGAAACTAGAAAAAAACTAGCTGCCGAAGAGAAATTGGATGGAAATTTTAAGTCTAAGGAGTTATCTCTAACTAGCAAAGCCATCGGCCAAATTGTATTGTTGCAACTGAAGAAAAAGCTCAAACTTCCTCTTGAATGCTGTTTGGGGATAGGGACAGACGGATGTGCTGTTATGCTTTCAGAAGTTCGAGGTGCTGTCATGGAAATTCAGAGAGAAACGAAAAAATGCTGTTAGGACTCCATGCTACAGTCATAAGCTTAATAACTCCATTTCTCAAAGTCCAAAAGTACCTGCCATTCGAGACGCTGTTGCAATAATGAAAGGGGTAATCTTCTTTTTCAAATCGCACCCAAAACGAAAAACTGTCCTTATGAACACCTTGGGGTGTGCCCTCACATCACTTTGCGAAACAAGGTGGGTAGAACCACATGAAGGTGTACTTCTATTTTCTATGGACCTCATCAAAATTGTGGAAGCATTCGAAACGTTATCGCAGTGGCGTGACCCAAGCACGGCTGGCAAGGCTTCCTAACTTATAACATCTATATGCAATTCACAGTTTATTGTATCAGTTTTGTGTTTGAGTGATGTGTTGTCTTTAACGCAGTCCTTGAGCAAGTTACTACTATCTAAATCTCTTGACCTGAATAGCAGCGCAATGCTGGTGAAGAACACGATTTCCGTTCTTTAAGGTCGCCGGGACCAGTTTCCACAACATCTCGCAGTATGCAAAGAATTTATGTGATCAGTTGAATGTTGAGTTGAGAATTACTCGTATTCCACGTCATGGTGGACGCCAAATTCACCGAGCTAATTTCGACACTAATTCAGCTGAGGTGTACTACAGAATCTCGTTATATGCACGTCTACTTGACTTTGTCCTGACCGATTTGCATGAAAGATTTCGACCGGAAACCTTAGATGTATTTAAACCTACAATTTTCATTCCGGAAATGCAACTCGATATAATACTGATGAGTTGGATACCACCGTTAAGTCGCTAATAAATCGCTTTAGTCAACTCTTAGAGTTAAATACAGACACAGCCTGTTTTTTGCTCAAAGATGAGCTGGTGTTGTGGCGGGAAAAATGGTTAACGGAAAAGAAGCAGAACAACCATCTTCCCATTTCTGCTCTTGAGTTGATGAATAAATACAATAAGGATGTGTTTGGCATTATACACAGTTTTCTTTTAATCCTTGCAATGCTTCCGGTTACGAATTCTTCGGCAGAGCGGTCTTTTTATTCATTGCTGCGTCTTAGAACCTATTTAAGGTCTACTATGAGTGAAAACCGCCTTTGCGGTTTGGCACTTATGCACATCCACAGACAAATCCCGATCGATGTTGAAAAGTAATAACAAGGTTTTCAAAAACCGGCTCCAGCAAAAAGTTAGAGTTTAGCATTTAATTAACTGTTTTAAACTAATTTAATTTTTTTTTTTTTTAATCTTTTAAACAATTTTTCTATTTTTTTTAAATAAAAAATGTATTCTTATATTTGATTGAGTTTATATTCAATAACTGCAAATCATTGAAAAGGAAGAAAAACTGCCCCCCCCCCCCCCCCCCCCCTTATCAAAATCCTGGATCCGCGCCTGGTTAGACCGCATGTTTGAGAAATCTCTCAAAGAGAACTAAGTTTTTTGTAGGTTAACACCGCATTTTGAGTAATGTTAGTGAAAAAAGATCGTGTAGGCTGGTGTTGGTTCATTTACGCCTTCGTCGAAGTTGAAAATCTCAGTGTCAGAACGTCTTAGGTGTGATTGAAATGAAAAGATAAGATAATTTCATTTTTCAAACACTCTACTTCTAGTTAGAAAAATAATGGCTTAAAATTTAAGCGCACGGATTTTAATTTATTACTTTCCTAACCGCAAGCTCTGTTACTTAAATGCAAGGTTAAAAAAGTTTTATTTTTAATCGCAGAACTTGAAAGTAACTCTGTCTGTCCAACTTTCTACGCTACCGTCTCTCGCCCTAACTTTTGAACCGATTTAAATGCAATTTTGTTCAGAGATAGTCTAGAGCCTGAATAAGGGCATGTGGTTTATATGTTGTCCATATATTTTTACGGAAACGGCAACTTAAACGGGGACCTTGAAACTACTGGACCGATTCTAAAATTTCTTTCACCGTGAGGTGATCTCTGTCAAATTGTCGATAACACAGTTGACCTGAGAAGAAATGTCAATCTTGATCTTCAAATAAATATTGGCAATCGGGAACGGCTGTGTGAAAGGTCTAGTTCGACGCCGACTAATGAAATAGTTAACCATATAAACTAATAAATTATGTCAGATCGGGTGGGGGTCTGGGGGATGTTGTCGAATGTCTGTTGTCTAGCAGTAGATAATATTATGGACACTGAGCAAGTCGCATCACACTCAATTCCTTTGAATTGTACGGAGTACCTTCCAATAAATTAAGGTTGTTTGTAAGTTGGTGTTTCAGTGCCAATAATGAGAAATCTTAAATTGTACACAGTTACAAATTACACATCTAGAATGCCGAAATGCGGCACTATAAAAGTTTTAACAATGGCTGGAATGGCAAAAGGAGAAAACGTTTTGATTCTCCGTATCCCTTTAATTCCTGCTGATTTGTCATTTCACTTAAAAGAGTCTAGTTGCCTCTGAAACCCTGAAACCATTATTTGATATTATTATTAATAAAGCTCAGACGCTTAAAATTGCTGGTGTTCGTTTACAAAAACAAAATCGCACGCCAACTCTATGTGGCATTGCAAAATAGTTAGCCTAAAAATTCGAAAATGCTTCCGAAAGTTACTATTCCACGCGGACGAAGTCGGGGGCACAGCTAGTTTATTATAAAATAAAATTATTTTTACTTTGGATTTCAATGACTATGACAGAAATAAGATCTTCAAATTTGTGCGAACTCTGGCAACGCCAGGAAATTTTCAACTGAAGCGACTGCAATTAGTTTGTTCTCTTTGATCTTTGAGAAATTTCTCAAAAACACCAACCTACACCACCTAAATCGTGGGTGCATATAGACAGACATATCCAAATTGTTAAGACTTCGTCTTAATTAATTTATTTTATTTTCGATAGTTTCCGAAGATGTTGTTCACGCGTAGACAGACAGACAGACAGATAAACAGTATACAGGACTGCAGCAAATCACATTTGAGGTTTAAAAAACATTATTTTCTACATTTACAATAGAATGTCTTTGCATAATTCGTAATGTATTCATGTTCCGTTGTTTAAAAAAGAAAAATATTTACTGCCAAGGCCGTAGTTCAACGTCGCGTCGTCGTTTAAACCCCAAGCTCAAGAGTTGAGCAAATTCCTGAATCTATAAAAAAATTCGGATTAACTCATATTAACATTAGTTAGCTAAGTGATGTGACTCAAATTAGACCAATTTCTGCAATAATAAAAACCTTATTTTCGGATACCTATTTTTGTTTTCACCCATTTCACATTATTTTTAGCTTAAATTTGAAAAGTTTCCACTGTCTTCTTAAAACATCTTCTGAATATGACCTTTAAAACAGCGAATAACTATACATTTTTCACACTCACATTCAGAAATACAGACAAAGGGTGACTTGAGACTTCGTTTCATAATACGTATAAAAATTAGTTGGACTTTTTGTGTCGCAAACTCTCGGTTCAAATCATAAACGCGCATTGTACTTCCAATCATTTTTATTTTGATTTGCTAATCTTCCACGCAATTTGGCTCTAAAAAGCTACAATGCGTTGGGCGTAGGTACTTTAAAAACAATCCCCACGCCATGACAATCTCATTGTAAAATTTTCATCTCCCTTAGCTTCATTTGGAATAAAAATTCTTCCACCCACCAATTGAAATGTTTTAATGAAAACAGCTTGACTCTAGAGGCAATTTTCTGCCACATCCTAGTTGAGTAGAGGTTGTGCTTCTGCATCACTGAGTGTGCATTTATTTTAATGAAATTAACGCATCACAGTTGCTGTAGTTGAACTTGTAATTCAATTACTTTGTGTATCCACAAACTAATGACCCATGTTCTAGCTGCATGTTTGCATCAATCAAGAGCAATTTTGAAGCCCACGACAAAGGCGAACGGACAGTTGGATTAGTTGAGAAAAAACTGCTTTTTATTATCTACAGGGCTTTGTATTTGTATGAATAAGTGGTTGATGACTCTTGAGGCAAATCTTGAAGAGCTTCTGTCTAGAATATTTAAGATTAATGAAGATGTCTGCGAGTTGGACCTACACACGAATGAGGTTTTTCTGGTAGGTATTCTCAAAGTTGAGTTTTGTTTTCATTTTATTGGACTGGAAAAATATGTTAAGCTTAATTGTTTGAATCGTGCAATAATAGGTTTGTTTGTTATGCTTTATCGAGTTTTCAAAAAAACTGAGTTTTCAGTTCTCAAAAAAAGCTGAACCAAACATCACCCCAAAACAACATGTCATTTGACAGCTCTGTTCATTGCCTGAACTCGCCCCAAACAAAAACCTATTGCTACTTCAGGGCTAGTTGAGGGCAACCCAAGGCTTAACAAAAAAACACTCAGTTTGACAATTAGGGCGAGTTTAGGTTTTCAAAAATCGATTTGTGGCGACTAGAGGGCAACCCCATCGCTTTAACGAACTAATAGCTTTAGCGCTTACAAAAAAGCTTCTTGGCTTTGACGTGCTTTTAATCGCTTCTGCCCGCATAGGTCTTCGTGTTTATCAAAAAGACGGCTTGGTGCCATCTTTTATAATTGGGTTTGGTCAAATCAGCTAGATAATTAAATAGGGTGTCGCAACAGAGCGGGGTGACCCAGGGCCCAGCGTATTTCTTACAACCATTGCCTTGTGAAGGAATGGAGGGGACCTTTAATTTTCTGCCGATTCCAAACGGCTAATCGAGAAAGCGGAGACAGATATGCTAATCATCACGCCACGGCACTACTTTCCGTTACCTAATTCAAACAAAATTACTTTTGATTGTATATTCTCTTTTACTAGAAAAGAACCTTAATAAATTGTACATTTTCTAAGTTTGTTTGTAGGGATCGAAGATAGAGTGCTTTGTTATTCGTGCTGCAAAGGTTTTTCAAAACACAATTTTGTTATCGTGAAGGTGCGTCCACACTATGCCGAGCGTCATCAATCGGCACATGCCGTTCGGAAATAACTACTTAATGTGGACGTCCCGATCGGCCTTCCTCCAACGAAAGCCAAACCGAATTCGCACCGAATGAAATGGATACGTATGCCGGTCGGCATAGTGTGGACGCACCTTAACGATTGAGCCGAGTGAATTTTATTGAGGAATTTTGAGTCTTATTTTCTACCCGTTATTTCGAAGTAGCTTCGTCGAAGCTCATACTTACTTTTAGAATCGTTAAGTAAAACCACTACCATTAAATGTATCATTAAACGAATGTGAGGACCAAGCCTTGTGCAACCAAAAAGTAACGTTGGCGCTTCTGCGCATATCGGTTGCCCGAACTTTAAGTTGAAGAAACTTTGCCTCAAGTAGTTTCAAACTTTTATGTGTACCGTTCATCTGTGGTGCCTGTGACTTAATGAGCAGCATGTCTGCCTGTTACGTAGGAGCTCAAGGCTGGAATCCCAGAAACATCCAAATGTATTTCTCGTGAATCGTCTTTCGCAAGAAACTGACAAGAGAGAGTATTAAATTCCCATGGAAAGCGCTTTCTAATTTAGCCGTTCGGAATCGGCATTAAATTGTAGGTCCTAGAAATGCGTTAGGCTTGAGTTTCTCCAAGACTTCTTGCGCCACTTTATTTGTTTATTTTTAACCAGGGGCCTCCTGTAACATAGAGCTACAAGTTTACAAAACAAGAGCCACTTGTTGAAATATAGTTAATTACACTAGTCAAGCAAACTTGTAGCTTTGTGTCACAGAAATTTCTGACACTTCTCATAATTTTTTTGTATCACAAGTACTTGTTGTTTTATGTTACAGGCCCTAGCCATCCCTTGTTCTTTCGAAGACTGTTTCCTAAATGGAAATTAGGAGAAGATTTAGTAAAAGACACCGATGCACGTTGGTTTTGAGCCATTGTGAATCGTAATGTCTCGTAAAGCATTCCCCGTACAAGTAGTGTGACAAAAAAATTAATCTCTATACTTGACTGTAGGTACGTATAAAGTGCGCTTGAAGTAAAACTAATGAGCATTCTTAGCAAGGCAGGTGTTGCCGCTAAATTGTTTCAGGGGTAGAATTCATCTGGCTGTTTCACTAGAGTACTGTGTGTAAAAAAAAATCGGTGACGCAGAGTGAGGCGAGAATCAAATGATGTTTGAAAAGCATCTGACCAGATATGGCACCTCTAATCCAGTTTTAGGCGGATGTGGCCTTTGTAAATTGTAGCCAGTGCCCCTGTTCTATCGCCTCGATAAGATTAGATTTAGATTAGATTTTTATTAATTCAAATTCATACTTTGTACATAAATTTTACTTGTTCTATTGGTTTGGCATCGCCTCGATAAAGACCTGCGATAAACGGTGAAAAATGGAACGAAATTCTATGAATTTAGTAGGATATCGTTCCGGTTCTCACTGTTTCTCGATCGATGTTATCAATTCGATAGTTACAGAAAAGGAACACAGATTAGAAGTGGTGAAAAATTAACAAAATTTATTTTTTTTTTATAATCTAACTACATATTTTCTATTTCCCTCTGATTTGCCAGAAGTCACGTATCAAACGAAAAAAACACAATTTCTGACTGATCAGAGGTCGAGAAAAGTTAGATTATCTGAAAAACTTAATGCTTTCAATTAGTGCTTCAAAGTATCCGGATATTTCGAATATCCGGATATCCGTAACAGATCCGGATCCAGGATCTGTTATCCGACCTATTCGGATAGTATAGGATATTCGGATAGTGTCGGATATCCGGATATCCGGATGGTGTCAGATATGCGAATACTTCTCGGTATCCGGATATCCGGATCTCCAAATAAATCGATACATATACATATACAGTCTTCTATACCTTTTATGTAGTTTGCAATTTTTGAATGACTTTTAGTTGCGCCATTAAAATTTTTTCTTTGTCAGCCCCAATAGTCTTTGAAAAACGTGTGGTTAGAGACTTAAAGGCGACGTGTAGATTTTTTAATGTATAGGTCAGTGTGAATAACAAAGATGTATTCAAATGCTACAAGAAAATAATTTTTCAGTTTGGGCCCGGATATCCGGATATCCGAATTATCCGGATATCCGACTATCTGGATATCCTAAGTATCCGGATATCCAACTATCCGTGTATCCGGATAGTTTCAGATATCCGTATATCCGGATATCAGCTGTCTCAAAACTTTCCTGTTCGGATATCCGGATAGTTTGAAGATCCGGATATGAACTGAAGCACTACTTTGAATGTCCCCAATGGTTGGTAATGAAGACAGTGCTGCCAGCAATCACCAATTTTTCGGGAAAAACTGTGAAAATCGACAAAATCAGCTTGAGAATTCATTTTCAAGAAATTTTTTTTTGTTGAAAAAGAGCACCAGCTAAGTAAAAGCGGTGATCGTTCATTTGGAGAGTAGGGGGAGGGCTGCCGGCTAGCATGTGGCTAATTTCGAATTTAATTTTGATGGATATTTCTTACACTAACTTCCTGAATGCATTTCTCAATCCCCTATCCATCAATCTGTGGCTGCTCAGTTTTGTGGTATTGTCGACAATCAAGTCGGGCTACTTTTCTTCTCCGCTTTTCTCTGAATCAATTTACTTCATTCATTAACAATCAAACAATTCCTCAAAATTTGTCTTTTTCTTGCAAAAATTCATCTTTCATACAAAAATTAAATAAAAGATTGAGAAAGTGTCGAAGATGAAAGTGAAAACTGTAGGCTTTCTGCGCACAAAAGTTGAAAAGAACAATAAACTCTGAAACGGAGTCTGGGCTGCATTAAGCAATATTTTCCTTGTTTTTTTTTTCTTACTTCACTTTACTTTCAGACCATTTCAATATTCCAAAAGAAGAAACAACAAAAGAGTCTTATCAGATTTTTCTTGATGCTATCACTGTCGACACATCATACATCAAACATACGTTACGTCACGTATATGCACTGTCTTTTTCTTTTATCGTTCCAAGTTAACAACGAAACAGCCAAGTCAAGTGCCTCATGCAAATTTTATCAATGACGCAGGCACGCAGGCGTTCATTTACACATCCATTCAGAGGTCTCAACTTAGAACGGTAAATTTTTTTATGACAATGTACCTAACCTACCCACAAATAAATATTTACTTGAAGCCAACTGGGCAAACAAAAGTTACTGTTTGATAGTGACATGGCATAAATTTAAATCTAATGAATGACGTAACAGCAGCATCGTGCACATTGTGTATCGCTATTGACGAGTTGATGACTTCCATTACCAAACTTAACCGCTAGATGTGAAGCAGGGCCAGGGGTCTTTCGGTTGGGTTGTTGTAATTAATGCCTTGTCACTTCCAATAAGCTCATAGCGGACTATGTAAGTGTTGAACAGCAGATAGTAAGTGCAAATAGAGTTGCCACATTGCATTGCCATAAGTATGTGACGGAAAGGGTGCTAAGATTTTAGAAATTGTAGATGCGTTGGACGGAAGGATGTTAAACGGAAGCTGCAATGGGGATGCGATGGGTGAATACACGTTTGTTCGTGGAACGTCTTGTTCAGTCATAGATTATTGTTTTGTGTCTGGAAAATGGAACTCAATACTGAGTGATTTTAAAATAGGAACTCAGATTTATTCTGACCACATGCCGTTGGAAGTGTCGTGCACGATCTCTGAATCTGATGAAACCAGCACAAAGGAACTAGGCTTACTCCCTAGAATGATATGGAATGATAGTTTTCGTTCAAGCTTCCAGATCAACTTAAATTATGAACTTGCTCAGCAAAGGTCACCCAATATAAAGGATCTTACTGAGATACTGACAGAGGCTACACCAGAAAGCGCGAAAAAGATGCTGAAAAACAATAATTTTAAGCAACAATGGTTTGATAGAGACTGTCAAAAAGCTAGAAAAAAGTCCTTCGCGTTCTTAAAATTATTTAGGAAATATAACTCTCCTGCTTTCAAAAACATGTATGCAAGAGCAAATAAGGACTTCAAACAGCTCTGTTTGGAGTAAAAGAAGAAACTTGACGAACAAAATATTAGCAAATTAAATTCCTCTAGATCTTCGGCAGAGTTCTGGAAAGCCGCCAAGTCAATCAACGGAAGAAAAAATTTTATTGCAGCATTCCTCAGAGCAACAGATCTGTGTGACTATTTTAAGAATTTGCTCAATGCACCACAATTTTCACCACTACCACATTACGCAGCCCCTTATTTCGAGGACGAGAAACTGGATGCGCCTTTCACGATTTACGAGGTAGAAAATGTAATTTCAAAAGCCAAAGCAGGAAAAGCCCTTGGTGATGACCGAGTCCCTGTGGAGTTTTATAAAAATTGTACACCAGAATTCCTTAGCGCACTGACGGTGGAGTATAACAGAATTTTTGAATACGCTGATGTTCCGAAAAATTTTCAAAAAGCAATAATATTCCCCTTACATAAAAAAGGATCGTATGACGCACAGGAAAACTATAGAGACATTTCGTTTTTGAACACTTCCGTCAAACTCTTTAGTACACTTATTTTCAATAGGCTTACCCAATGGGTAGAAGATAAGAAAATTCTAAATGAATTTCAAGCTGGATTCAGAAGAAATTATTCTACGGTAGATCAAGTATTCTGCTTGCGGAACATCGTTGAGAGATTTAAAAGAAAAAAGCAGAAACTTAACGCCTTTTTTGTCGATTTTCGTGCTGCTTTTGATTCAATTGCTCGTGAAGCACTTTACTTTAAACTTTACAAGTTGGGAATTTCTGGTAAAGTTGTTAGATTGCTAAGAGCGATGTACGAAAATAACGTTGCATATGTATGGGATGGTGAGTTTATTTCCGGAGAGTTTTCAACTGAAATGGGAGTAAAGCAGGGCTGCATCTTGAGTACGCTACTCTTCATTCTATTCATCAACGACATACTGGAGCAGATTGGAGGAGGAATCTCGATCAGAAATATGCGAATCCCAGGGCTTATTTTTGCGGATGACATCGTTTTTTTCTCGGATTCGGTTGAAGGGTTGCAACGTATGATTAACCGGTTAGAAAATTATTGCGGAAACTGGAACCTGTCTGTTAATTTGCAAAAGTCCAAAATTATGATATTCAGAGATGGAGGCGGTCGATATGCTAATAACGAAAAGTGGACTTACAAACGAGAAAATTTCGAAATAGTTCGTGAATACAAATATTTAGGTGTACTAGTCACTTCAAATCTAAACATGAAAAAACATTTAGAGCTAAAACTAGCGGAAGCTAAAAGAGCAATTTCTTCAGTGTGGGTTCGCTGCATAGGAAATAAGTACATCGAACATAGTACAAAGCTAAAAAATTTTCATTCATGAAGAAGTAGAAAAGTTCCTCAGGTACTTTTTAAAACGAATTTTTCGGTTACCAACTGGAACCCCAAACTATGTGCTTCACTTGGAAACAACAGAACCACCATTGTTCCTTAGGACTCTAAATCAGCATTTCAAGTATATATTAAAAGTAATGGAGATGGATGAGCAAAGGCTACCTAAAAAAGTTCTTCAGGAGGTGATATTATCCAAGGGAGATCTCGTCGAAGAGTGGGAGGAACTAGCTTCGCGAGTAGGAGAAAATTTTAAATTTTCTTCCGATATGAACCCAGTTGACATAAGCCAAAAATTCAGCACCATATTAGAGAAATTGAGTCACACCATGCATGAAAATTTTAAACAAGAAGCACACTCCTCACAATATAGGCAGATTTACAGCAAACTAAATACAAATTTAAGAGAGAGCACATATTTAATGAACCGCCATCACATTAATATGATAAACGTAATATTCAAACTCCGATGTAAACTTATCAAACTAAATTACATTCCACACCGACCCGATCTGCCGATTCCATGTGATCTATGCAACCTCAAGGAGAGAGAAGATGTGCACCATTTCATTGCCAGATGTCCAGTTTTGAAGGAGTTTCGGTTAAGGTACTTTGGAGTAGCTGTTATGGAATTTAGCAGTACGTTAGACGTCTTAAATGGAAAACTAGGCTGGGAAATTTTGTATAATTATACTACCACCGCTCTCGAAGGCAACGCATCTTCGAAGGAAACTTTTGAAATAAACAAATAATTATTATGTACATAAAAGTTCAATCATAATGTCAATCTGGTAGACGGCTATTGGCCAAACCATATTAAACTTAAGTTAATCAAAATTTGTAAAAAAAAAAATTTTAAAGCTAGTTTCTTAAATAAAGTTTTCAACTAACTAACTAACTAACTAACATTGCCAGAGTATTGAGACTAGTGATTGATAATTTAATGGACTTAATGTTTACGATTAGATTTGGCTAAAGCGCTAAGATTATTATACATAGAAGAGTATTTCAGCTTGACAGATATCAATTAGATTATGCATTTGTTGTATGTTCGTGAAACAAAGAAATTGTTATATATTTTACCTACAGTTTACACCACTCGTGCATTTTTTTAAGCCGGTAGCTAGTACAGCAACCGAGTTAAAAAAAACACTATATCCACATTTTTTTTTCAATTATGTCTCCCGCCACCAGGTACCAGTAGTGCTCAACCACAAAAAAAAAACACATCAGCTGTTGTTTTGAAAAACCGTTTGGGTATGTTCGATTAGTATGTAAAAAGATTAAGATCAATTACTTAATGAGATTTTCCATTGACTCATTTGTCAATCAATTAAGTTTTGATCTAAATCTGTGGAAAGTCTGTTTTCACACTATTTACCTGCCTTTTCGATAAACTTGGATGGAAAATAAATAGACTCAATCTACTAATAGACAACGTGAAATTGATTTAAGTTGCCACGTGAAAAAGTACACCGTCAAAAGGAATTTAGTAGAATTACACGTACGCTTAATTCAAAATTCATGCTCACGGCACCTTGACGCTTGAGTGCGCGCAAAAAGCAATCTAAACCGGTTAATTGGCACGAGTTTATGAACTTCGGTTGTAAAATACCAGTTTTTAAAATGTGTATATTCTTTTGAGACTTGGTGTCGCGATGTTCAAGACTTCTGTTTGTTACATCCTTTTCAAATCACAAAATCTGTTTGTTCGTTCAAGCCTTGGGTGGGTAAACATCAACACTCTTTGAATATCAAACTCAGTATTTTTCTTAGCTCTTGGTTCGTGCTCAACTCGCCCTAAAGAAGCCCTAGGTTTTTGCTGGGCGAGTTCAGGCAACGAACGGGTCTGTCAAATAGCATGTGTTTTTCTCCAAATGACTGGGATGTGTAGTGATTTCGTGGTTTAGGGTTTAGCGTTTTCTGAAAACCAAAAATCCAGTTTTTTTTTTACAATTATTTTTAAATATAAACATACCTAATGAAAAATTTAAAATATTTAAAAACGTCTTCCTAGACACTCGAAGAGAATAAAATGGTTTTTAAAGAAATTGAAATGCTTTCGAGGATGCATTTGGATATTTTATAGACCAATCGGCACACACAGCAAGCATGTCTTAGAACTATTTCTTCTGATCTTACGGAAGTGGAGCTAAAATTTTTGTTTGAATTGAGTTAAAAAATCGAATGCGCTCCAATTTTGTTCAGATTAGATGATAATGATGAACTACCTCTTTAGACAAGTAATATACGAAAGTATTAAGTTTTTTACTTACCTATTATATTTTATTTTTTTATTCACATCATAATAAAAATATTGTAAGAAAAAAGATAAACTTCATTGGTGTGGTGAGGAGCGGTGTCTACTCAAAACCCAAGTTAAATGAAGCTGCGCAGTCAGTGAAGCACAGACTCCAAACTTCATTAACTTTCGCTATATAAGTTATGTATGTAATTTAAATAATTTAATAAATAGATGAAATTATGTCACCAAAGCTAGATTTATTTTAGTTCTTATCGATGATCAAGAACTAAAATATGTGGTTGTCATAGCATATTTGAACATTGGCCAATGATTTTACTACGAGACGGCACTCAATTTTAATTTTTAACTTAAGGTACGAGTTACTTAAGTGACAAAGTAATGTAGTAAGATATAATAAAGTTCCAATATTTCGGCGTTAGCTTGGTTTTCCTATCTGCGGAGCGTCGTTTTTCAAAGACTATTGTTTGTTGAGGATTTCAAAATGCAATCTTGATTCATTTGTAAAGTTAAAACACTCATCCTTTCTTCTTCTATGCCTCAAGTTCAAGTGGTGCTACGTGAGTTGTGATCTTGAAGAGTTTATATGTATTTCTCTCAAATTTCGCGCAAAAATGTTTGGCAAGCACCTGATGAGAAGTATACTGTAGTTTTGAGCGGATGTGAACTTTATAAATAGTGGCCTCATCAGATAGGTTGAAGAATTTCTTGTACCGCACCGTCTCAAAAAACCTCAGCATTTGCTATTTTTGGCGACTTTAAATATGTGGTCATTCCAACGAAGATCATCGTTTACATAATAAGTACATAATAAGTACTGATATAGCTTATTGGTCTCTTGGATGCAGGTACCATTCATGAGAGGATGTTAAGCTTTAACGACAACATTGAGTTTTTGAGAATTGAATTCTATCCGGGTCTTACTACCCCATATGTAACAATGCTGTCAACGTCAGAATTCAATGAGCTAATCATACGCAACCGTTCCATTTCCACGTCCGAAGAACAGGGACGTGAATTTGGAAGCGAATATGAAAAGCTGAGGGTCGAGTCATCAGAAAAACAATTGAGAGGATTAGAAGTTTCCGATAAAAGATGATTAATGAAAATGAGGAAGAGAGTCGGAGACAAAACGGAGCCCTGGGGCACACCAGCTTTTATGAAGTGGGTATCAGACTTGAAGCCATCCAACACAACTTGTAATGAACGAACGGTCGGAAAGGTTATTTCTAATCAAACGAAGAAGAGACTGATCGATACCAAAAGCACGCATTTTCGATAAAAGAGTCTGATGCCAAACTCTATCAAATGCTTTAGAAATATCAAGCGCAATAATCTTACTTTCTTCAAAACAATGTGAAGATTGGTTCCACTTTTCGGTGAGATAAGCCATCAAATCTTCAGGGGACCATGACAGCCATACTGTCGGATATTAAGAAGCTTTGCATCATCAGCTAAATCCATCATAAAAGTAGTTTCTTTGGTTGCGATTTTAGTTTAGCTGCGAATATAAAATTCTATTGTCAGATTCTCGCACCGTACTAATAAATGGTTCTCTGAGTTAAGTATCATTTTTCTGTATTATTCTTTTCAGTTGATCCTTCAAATTGTGCAGGTGGTTGGAATCAATAAGCAGCGTCTAACCACAAACATTGCCAATATTTGTCCAATTTTCGAACCACCAATGTCTTTACTCCTCATTTCGAACAAAATCATTCTTTTTAGAAAGTCTATCATTCTGGTAGCCACACGTTCTTATGATATAATCAGCTTGTGTTTTTAGCGTACTCGTAAGAAGTTTTAGTAATCATTTCTCTTTGTAGATTGCATAACTTGCTGAATTTTATTTTAGGTTGAAGAGTTTTTTCTGAACAGGTCCTTTGAATAATTTCGTAGGTACTCATCTGCTCCCCAACTTGTAATGAGCTTTGATTTCACAACTAGTTACTGTTATGTTAAAAAAAAAAAAAACATTTTTCCATGACACTTCCATTGATTTGTTGGCTTTTTCCATTCGATGTTTGCTAAAATTCAGAGTTGCATTTAGTTAGACACCTAAATATTTGATATAGGTACTATGGCTATGTGAGGTGAGTGAGAAAATGATTATTTTTGATTTTTCGGCAATAACTTCTATTCCCCATCTGTTCACAGTGATTTGCCAACCGATTTATCATCAACTGTAGGTTTTCCAGAGATTCATATAGCAAAGCAAGGTCATCAGCGTATGGCAAAACATTATCAAAACAGAATTAGAAATTCTTATTGCTCCATAGACAAGGCCTCTTCGATGTCATTTAAGAATTGTGAAAATAGTAAGGCACTGAGTGGGCAACCTTGTTTTATCCATGTCCATGTTTCGAACCAGGATGAAAACACCTTACAATCCCTGAGTGATGCCTAAGTTTCCGTAAACATTTCTTTTAGTATTTGTATAACCCTTGAAGATTGACCTAACTGTGACAGATTAGAAATAACGCATTTTCTGTTCAGTAGGTCTAAAGCTACTTTGGTGCCTTCTTATTTCTCGTTTTTCTACACTACAGCTTAGCTATTTCCGCTGTGGTTACTTCCCTGTCTAAGTGTTCATCGATGATTGATTGTTCTGCATACAAGAACACTTGGTTTGGTTTGGCCTACTAACAGGACTTGTTATTATTATTATTGTCTGCCTGAAATTTGACTTGCACAGGGCTTGTTCATTTTCAGATTCTATTTTCTTTTTAGCACACATGTTTTTTAGTAAACATTATTTGAGTCATTGTTCCATTTCGTCAATTCAGGGTTGTTCGAATTTCGCATGAGTGAGGTCTTAAATGATATGACTTTTGAACTACTGACGTGACTAGTCATCCATACGAAATTTCAGATATGTGACTCACAAGTTTTCTAGTAGCTTATGCAATATGCATTGATATATTGGAATACACTAATTTCACTAATATTTGTTTCCCTTTAGAATAATGAGAAGAAGTTTTATTCACTCATAATCTGCATTCCATTAACTTCAACAAATGATACTCATGGCTTTCTGGTGATTTTTGTGCTTGGCTTTGACATTATAGAAAAGGCTCATATGCGACTCATATCCGTTAGTTTGAATACTAATAAAACATATTAAAACTCAATTCTTAATTATTCACTTCAATTTTAATGAATAAAGTCACTGAGCGGTAGCCCTGGCTTAGTGTTTACTTTGTTTTCGATTTTTCTTTACATAAAACGCAAAAAGGCGGATTGACGTCAATGCTAATTGAGTGGTGCTTAGTTCTTAAGTCCGCAGCTTGTGTGTGTTACTTTTTTTTCCTTTTTTTTCCATATTTACTTTTTTTTTTGTCGCTACTGGCGACGCGTTTGAATCGAATGTGGTTTTGTTCGATGTGAGAACTGAGAAGTGCATTGTGGATGTGGATTGTGGTTTGTGGAGCAAGTGAATATTGACACGCCAACTAGGTTCGATCACCGAAATATTATTTTTGGAAAACAAATTGAAATTAATGCTAATTGGGTTTGACCAGAATATATTTCTCGACTTGTATGTTTATTAAATTCGGGGATTGCTTAGATCTTGAAGAGCTGATCTGTTACACAGAAGATCATTTGCGCATTGTTATTTTGTGTATTGAGTTTTATACTCTTGAGTTTAGTTTGAAATACCGATGGGCAAATGGGAAGACAAATGAAAGGAATTTGGTTCGTTCTTAAATAATAAAAACGATCACCTCAAATCTACCACAATCAGACTTAAGACTTATAGAATAGAGTACCTACGAGGTTCTGACTACCTTAAAAGTAAGCTATAGAAGCTTACCTGTCAGTTCATTTACTTCTGATTTAATATTAAAGCAATTAGTAGAGTTTGGCATCAGACTTTTTTTTTACCGAAAATGCATGTTTTTTTAATTGATTTCGTCTAAAATTTTGATCTAGTCCTCATTTTTTTATATTCTGCAGAAAACTCAAACCTAACCAACTCAGATTCGTCCAACTTCACGCCCTTGTTCTTCAGGTGTAAAAGTGGATGAACTGCGTATGATTGCTACTGTTGTAGTATCATCTCCTTTAGGCAAATCAGACCAAAACCATATCGGTTGATTTTTCGTTTTCCGTCACGGTAAAAAAAGATAAAGTCCCGAAAAAAAACTGTATGGCAATACGAGAAAGCCAATTGGGACGGCCTGAATAATTTCTTTGGAAATTTTAATTGGTCATTGTGCTTTCTCGACGGAAACGTTGATGCATCAGCTGATGTGATATCTAACGTAATTCTCAACGGCATGAGAAATTTTGTTCCTCACAGAACAAAAAGTATCACCCCCAAAGAGAATTCGTGGTTTGATTCAAGCTGTAAAGAGGCGATTAGGGATCGGGAAAGAAGTTTTCGAAAATCTAAAGATAACCCTTCAGTAGAAAATCGAAATTTGTTCAAACGAGCCAGAAATATCTGTAATGCTCAGATACAAAGGGCTAAGTTTTTATATGACCAAAAAGTAAGGCAAAATACACTATTGTGTCCAAAAGGAAGTAAAAACTTTTGGTCTTTTGTGAAGAACATTAAGAACTCGACCACGTCATCGGCCCCCACGCTCGTTTTCAATGACTCTCCGTACGTCAGCTCCATCGACAAAGCCAATTTGCTGGCAGCTCAATTTGCTGCCAACTCGACACTTCCTTACAGCATATTGGCTCCACCTGAGCTCGAGCCTGCAAATTCTTTGATGAAGCAGATATTTTTTCGAACTCACTCGGTTGTGAGAGTCCTTAAAGATCTCAACATACATAAATCCGCTGGTCCAGATGTTATTCTGAAGAGGTGTTCTTCTACGCTGGCAAAACCACTGCGTAAACTTTTCCATCTTTCCTATTCTGCTGGGATTTTTCCGAGCAGATGGAAAACTGCATTTGTCCAGCCGGTCCCTAAAAAAGGCGAATCTTCCTCCCCTTCCAATTACCGTCCAATTGCACTAACGTCCCTTCTTTCCAAGGTCATGGAAACGTTGATAAACCGTCAACTTATGAAATATCTTGAAGAACGAAAGCTTCTTAATGACCGTCAGTACGGCTTTCGTAGCAAACGGTCCACTGATTTGATGGCTTATCTCACCGAAAAGTAGAACCAATCTTTACATTGTTTTGGAGAAAGTAAGATTATTGCGCTTGATATTTCTAAAGCATTTGATAGAGTTTGGCATCAGGCTCTTTTATCGAAAATGCGTGCTTTTGGTATCGATGAGTTTCTTCTTCGTTGGATTAGAAATTACCTTTCCGACCGTTCATTACAAGTTGTGTTGGATGGCTTCAAGTCTGATACCCACTTCATAAATGCTGGTGTGCCCCAGGGCTCCGTTTTGTCTCCGACTCTCTTCCTCATTTTCATTAATGATCTCTTGTCAGAAACTTCTAATCCACTTAACTGTTTTGCTGACGACTCGACCCTCAGCTTTTCATATTCGTTTTCAAATTCACGTCCCTGCTCTTCGGCTGTGGAACTGGAACGGTTGCGTATGGTAAGCTCATTGAATTCTGACCTTGACAGCATTATTGCATGGGGTCTTATGAACCGAGTAGAATTCAATGCTTCGAAAACTCAATGCTGTCTCTTGTCGTTGAAGCTTAACATTCCCCCATTGCCATTATCCATGAATGGTACCTGCATCGAAGAAACCGAAAAGCTGTCAGTACTTGGTATGTGTGTAAACGATGATCTTCGTTGGAATGAGGACATATTTGAAGTCGCCAAAAACGCTGCTAAATGCTTAGGCTTCTTGAGACGATGCAGGAAATTCTTCACCCCTTCTGATCTGGCTACAATTTATACGGCCTTTATCCGCCCAAAACTGGAGTATAACTCCCAACTCCCATATCTGGTCAGGTGCTCCTCAAACATCTTTGCACCTTCTTGATAGGGTACAAAATAGAGCGTTAAAATTGATAGGTGATAGTTCAAACGTAGAATCAATTGATTCTCTTGAACATCGTCGAAACGTCACCTGTCTCTCTCTCTCTTTTATCGCTTTTTTTACAAACAGTGCTCTAGTAAAATAGCCAGTTGTATACCTACCCTGAAACAATTTAGCGGCAACACCCGCCTCGCTAGGAATGCTCATCAGTTTTACCTTGAGCCCAATTTCGGTCGTAAAGTCAAGTATAGAGATTCGTATTTTAGTCGCACCACCCGAATGTGGAATGCTTTACCTGGCTCTGTATTTCCCCTGCATTACGATTCACAAAGGTTCAAAAGCAACGTGCATCGGTGTCTCCTTTCAAATCCTCTCCTATTTTCCTAAATGCTCGCACTGTGTTTTTATAACATTATAAGGGTAGTCATAACCTTTGCATAATAAAACTATAGTAACATCACGGAGGGGAGATCGATGGTAGCGCCACCAACGTCTCCATTAAAGGTTTTAACGGTTCTGAAAATTTAACGCTGGTTGTTCACTTAGTGGATGGTATTTTTATGAACGCTTTAATGGTTGTGGATGGTATTTTCAAAAACAATTCAATGTGCTTAGATGATTTTCAAACTTTGTCATGATACGCCAAATGCAAAACAACAGACTTTTTATCATTTAGAATTAAAAAGCACTTCACGCTTTTATATTGCTAACACATTTACGTTAACCAAATCCTGGTTAAACTTGACAGGAGCGGAATAAAAGCAGTAGCCTATGCCGATGACATCGTCATCATGACTTCGGGAAAATTCACAACCACCCTTTGTGAACTTCTCCAGACAGCTCTAAACAAGCTCACCAGCTGGGCAAAAAACTGTGGGCTAAACGTCAACCCTACTAAAACAGAACTTGTTCTGTTTACGAGAAAACGTAACATTCCAGATATACTTACTCCCTCCATTAATGGTATACCAATAAACTTATCTGGTACGGCGAAATATCTCGGAATTGTCCTTGATCGTAAACTTAACTGGAAAGAAAATTTAAAAGAAAGAGAAAGGAAATCTCAAATCGCTTTCTACACTTGTAGTAGAATTTTTGAGAAAAAATGGGGACCTGGTCCCAAAACCATTCACTGGATGTATACATCCATAATAAGACCAATCCTCACATATGCCTGTCTAGTCTGGTGGCCATCATTAGAGAAGGCTTCAAACCTTAAGACCATGACCAAAATCCAAAGGCTTGCATGCATTGGCTCAACTAGTGCCATGAGAACTACACCAACTGCAGCTCTGGAAACCTTCCTGTCGCTAGCCCCCCTAGATCTTTTTACTAAGGAGATGGCGGCCAAAAGAGCACTGCGACTCAAACAATGCAACAATTGGAAAACAGGCATATCAGGCCATAGAACCATCATGAACCATACAGACATAGACATTCAAACAGTTCTAAGGCCACTTGAGCAAGAAAAAAACAGAATCAAACACAATTTTCTAAAAACCGCCAATGACAGGTGGTCATCTTTAGAAACATGCCGAGTCTCTAGAAACCTTTGGCCAGATATTTCCAAGAAAAAAACAGAATTTCTACTCCAGCTGACCTCGGCTCTCTCTGTTGATTGGCATTCTCACGGGACACAACTCGTTGGGTACCCACATGATGAGAATGGGCATTAGCACATCCGACTTATGTAGAGGATGCCAAGATGAGGAGGCAGAGGAGGGATCATTCCACTTCCTCTGTGAGTGTCCTAGCTTGGCCCACACTCGGAAAAAAACCCTCGGAGAATACTTTTTGGACAAACTGGGCGACATCTGAAATCTCCCACTGAGCAACGTCCTGAAATTTACTCAGGGCTCCAAATGGTTCAGTGGGAGTTCCCTACCACAATAACCATTTACCTTTCCAATACTCCCATTTGCTCATCCTCTGATTTCCCGGGGAGCACAATGGATCCTTGAGATGCGCGTTAATTAAAAAAAAAAAAAAAAACTTCTCAAAAACCTGGATTATTGTTTTGCACATACTTAAAGTTTCCACTAGTTTTTAGTTTCTCAGGCCGTGTATAGCTATATGCTCTGAATCTTACGTTGTGTATAGTTTTGAAAGTCGTTATCTCGGTTTTGTTTACTTACTTACTTAATTACTTCAGTTCGGAGTGAACCTGAGCCTCAACCAACATCCTTTGGTATCGTTTTCGTTTTCTTCTCTCACCACCCAGGACGAGGTCATCCCTTTCCGCGATTTTCCTGCAATATGCATTCGAAAACTCGTCAAGCCAAAGCGTTGATGTCCATCCGCTCTACATGGCCCAACCACCGAAGCCTTGCGTTGCGTACTCTTCCAGGTATGCCTATGTCGCATTCCAGTTTATAAAGCTCGTGGTTGTATCTTGTTCTCCAAACTTTGTCTTCGCATATAGGACCAAAGATTTTTTAGCGAAGCGTTACAATGCGACTATTTTGTTCAAAAAAATTCAAGCATTTTTTGTATATGACGAACCAACGCTATCAGAAACCCAAAATTACCACGTACTCGAAGCAACGAATACCTTTGCAAAACTCCTATCGTAACACAACACACCCCACACAATACACAGTTTTATTTCTCCCATTCCGCCCATTCGTTTGGTAATATGCAAGCACAGGCAGCAACACGCGACATTCAATATGCACTCGCCCCACTTGATGATCAATGGGTTTGTTTATTCATACAGTTCACATGTTCTTATGGAAGGAAATATTGATATTAGGAGGTGACTCGACAACGCAAAATAAGTTACCTGTGATTGCTGCTCGTAGAGTTGAAGACAACATAAAAAAGCTCTTCGTGTACTACAAACTATGGGTATTCAAAATTAATTCAGCGAAATCTGAGCTAATTTGCATAAGAAGACCCACACAAGGACGGAGACGTTCGAGATCTGACACAACATCTGCGTAAACCTTCCCGACGGACGGCGACGTTACACAACTCAGGTCAAGTATCTAGGAGTCCACTTCAATGAACTGATGCGTTTCAACCTGCACGCCACTGCACTACTGCAGTCGTCAAAAAAGCTAACTTTGCTTTCCATCACGTCCATCCACTGATGCGTAAAAGAAGTGGACTCAGCCAAAAAACAAAATTGTTGCTGTACAAGCAGCTAATACGACTCGTGATCACCTACTGCTTCCCCGTCTGGTTTACAATATCCAAGACTGGAATGCAAAAACTCGAGAGGAAGGTTCTGCGCATATGCACAGGGCTTGACTACGATCCGATACGCAGGAAAAACGTCAGCAATAGAAACCTCTATGACGAAGCAGGGGTCATCCCCATAGAGAAATACATGGTGCAATCTGGAAGACGCCTACTGGAAAACGTGGCCAATCATCCGAACACCTTAGTAAGAAGGATAGCAGAAGAAGACCGACACCCGGACCCGAGATACATCAATGCGATGACACTAATGGAAGACGACACATTCGACAACGATGAGGCAACGGCCTTCTTCGCTGAAGCAGCGTCAACCCATTACCGTGGCTAGCTGCTCCATCGCCCTCATCACCCCTCCCCCCCCCCCACTCCCCCTCTTTCACCTCTGACCTCCCCCTCAACCACAACTAACTACAAGTACAACAGGAACTGAACACTCACTTATAAGTGCACATCGTGCTTAATAGAAACTTTAGGAATCGAGTACCTGGTACTGATTCGACACATATTTTTAGGAAGGCACTAGTTTTACTATACAGCTATCCAAGATTTTAAGTTGGAAATATACTTCTTCAAAATATACCGATCCGAGCTTCTCTCCGATCATTTGTTTTGCAGAGTCCGGAAAGGCTCAACTGATTATTCCGTTTCTGGAATCAGCACGGACATTTGAGGCTACTAACTTGCTTTTGCTTTGGACATAAAGCAGAGGCGAGAACCTGCTTGTTTATTCCTCTTTCCACGCCGTCTGAGGGTATCGAGGACAGGTTTGTAGCCACCCGTTTATTCCCGAGCATTTCCGCTGGGGACAGAGTCAAGTGAGACTCAAATCGTTATTCACTCTCGAGTAGAAGGGAAGAATCACCATTACCCCGTGAGACTAATTAGACACTTATTCTAAGGAACTTTCATATTATCTTAGTGACAGGCCATCAAGCCAGGCATTTCGTTTTCTTTTAATTTATGAAAAGCACAGTTTGGAAGTTAAGAAGTATTCTAAGGAAAGATTTGTTGTATAGATTAAGCAACATCTGTTAGCATTAGAAGATAAATAAAAAGTAATTGTTATTGAAAGGAAACGTTGGTTTTATTGGTTGTATTGGCAAATTTTTGGTTGAATCTTTATCTCGACTTCTGGTGCTTCGTCGAGAAAACCTTGGACAGACTGAGCCTACCTCAGCCTATGAAAGCAAGCATTTAAATTTTTCGGAGTATTTATCTTTTGAAACGACCAAGGATTTCCTCATCCCCTCTCGATTAGGCCCATCCTTCCATCGCGTCGCAGCGCCGTAAAGCAGGAATGGGATGATCAAGGTTCTATAAAAGGTTACCTTGGTCTCTAGATTCTGGAGACGTTGATCTAGTTCAGATTAGTCAGATAAAAAAAGTAAATAAAGAGGGTGGCGCAACAGAGCGAGAAGCCCCAGGGCCTAGCGCATTTCTCACAACCATGCCTTGGGAGGGAATGGAGGGGACCTACAATTGTCTGCCGGTTCCGAACGGCCAATCGAGAAAACGCTTTTCATGGCAATGAATTTACTTACAGAGGACTTGCTAATTACTCGCGAAAGGCGATACCCGTGGAAAATACTTTTGCTACTGTTGGGATTCGAATCGCTAACCTCTGGGTTAACAGGCAGACATGCTAACCATCACGCCACGGGTACCAAAGATCAGTCGGCTTAAGAATAATAATTATAAACTCTGTGACGAAGGAAATCTACAAAAGATTCAATTCCACAAACATAAGGTTTTAATTAATGACCCTCAGACAACTACAAGTTCCGGACGCTCACTTATGACTGCACTAGGACATTTTAAAAGAAGCAATCTTCTTTTTTTTCGTGATAACCCCCCCCCCCCCCCCCCCTACCCGCCCATCCCTCGCCATGATCTTTTGGCACGATATGTGCTTTGATCGAGTCAGAGGTAACAGCGGGGACAAGAACCCTTTAAATTCGACGACCAAAGCCGAGTTTCTCTAGCGTCCCTGGTTCTAGCTCTACTTATTCTTTTAGACGATATGTTCTTTGATCGAAGCAAAGGGAAGCTGAGGGAACAAGAACCCCTCTAAATTCGAACGACCAAAGGCGAGTCTCGCTAACGTCCCTTGTTCTCGATCTATCCGTTCTTTAAACAATTTCCAGTCGTTTTCTTTAATACTATTTCAAACTTTCCTAACTTCTATTCTCCCTTTCTCTCTCCTTATTTGCTCCTTCTTTTTCTTCCGTTCGTTTTGTTTTCCTCTTTATACTTATCTTTCCTTGTCTTTTTCTTTCATTATACCTATCTCTTTCATCGGAGAATTCCACAGCCCCATCTACATCCTGTTGAGATCTTCCTTAATCCCAACTTCCTAATCCACTCCTATTGCCTTTTTACAAAGTTATAAATAAAACCATTTTCCCCTAAACATAAGTGTCGTTGTTTATGAGTTTGTAAATGCATATACATTTCCATTGGTTCCACAAAGCCTTTACTCACTCTGGCAAATAGCCAGTGGCCAGAACCAAACCAAACTTGATTAACACACTTTTACAATAAACTAATTTGATAAAAGCAACCTGCGATGTTTGTTTCTCTTTAAGACGTTTTGATACCTGCACCCTGTTAAAATGAAGCCATTCGGCATTCGAATCACGTAACTACAAACAACGCACATCCACTTTTATTTACTTTTGCCGTGATTAGTTTGTTTTTGAGCGTGCCAAATAAAAACAATTAATTTTTTATATTTTTCTTTCATTTTTAGCCATCGGGTTGGCGAAAGATACGCAACATTGTCCAATGGACACCATTCTTCCAGACGTACAAGAAACAGCGCTACCCATGGGTACAATTAGCTGGACACCAAGGAAATTTCAAAGCCGGTCCGGAACAGGGAACAGTTTTAAAGAAACTCTGTCCTAAGGAAGAAGATTGCTTCCAGGTGTTGATGCGTGATGTACTCCGGCCATATGTGCCAGAGTACAAAGGCCAGGTGACAAGTGAAGATGGGGAGTGTAAGTTGAGGGTTCTTAAACAAGTCAAATTGAAATTCACTAACAGTTTTTTTTTTGCAGTGTACCTCCAACTCCAAGATCTACTAAGCGACTTCTATCAGCCCTGTGTGATGGACTGTAAAATAGGAGTACGTACTTACTTGGAGGAAGAATTGTCGAAAGCTAAGGAAAAACCAAAACTTCGCAAAGATATGTACGAGAAAATGATACAAATCGATCCAGAAGCACCAAATGAGGAAGAACATAAGGCGAAAGGCGTAACGAAACCTCGCTATATGGTTTGGCGGGAAACCATTTCAAGCACTGCAACTTTAGGCTTCCGAATTGAGGTTAGTATTGTACTCATTAGTGGTTCTAATTTTGGATTATTCACAATGAGCACAAATGTTCCGCAGTCAGTGGACTTGAAACACTTCGAGAGTTTTTTTTTTGTCAGAAATGCTGTTCTAATCTTCCAGTTTAGAGGCCTAGGCTTTTTCTTTCATAATGTTCGTGAAGGATTTTTGTACTTTGAATGTGTGGAACGCTATGCAGCTTCAGAATGCTGCTGAGATGGCATTTCAGAGAGAAATAAAAAAGAGAAAAAAATAAAATTTTGCATGCCGAAAGTGTTGCTGGTTCCATTCCGGAATATAAATTAGCAGGCGGGTCCAACTAGCTCGAGGAGACCCGCGACCTAGCTCATTGTTCTCGGCCATGAGTTGTTGGAAATGAAGAGGAACCGAATTTGTTTGCCGACTCCGAAAAGCTCAGTGAGAAAGCGCGTTTCATGGCAATCGAATTACAATCGGAAAATTTGCTTATTCCTCGCCAAAAACGATGCAAACAGAAAAAGAGTTGCATATTTCTGGGACCCGAACATAAAACTCTGTCACGTGAATCATCACGTTTCGGCCAACGAGAGTAAAGCTAAACGAAATGAAATTCGTATAAGGTTCTCTTTCTGAATTGAGATAGGTACAGAGTAGGCCCAAGTAGATGAGGCTGAACTAGGTCAGAATAAAGTGGCTGTGCTGTCTTGAGAACGACTGACGCATTTAGAATACCACAAATGGTTTTTTTTTTTTTTTTTTGAAAACCTCAACTCGCCCTTAATATCATGCATTTTGAACCCTCCCAGATCTTCTCTGAACTCACCCCAAAGTTGCCCTAATTTTTTTTTTTTGTGTTGAGTTGAGGAAACGAGCAGGGGTTTCAAAAGGCAAGTCACAGGGACGTTCCTTGAGAACAGAAAACTCCGTTTATTTTTGACAACTTATAGGTATGTCAAGGAAACCTGGTTAAGGTTCAACCAACGTATTGTATGTATTGGTATTCATGAGTTTTTCATATTTGCACTTTTCAAAAATGATGGACACGTGTGGACTTGTAAGCCATCAGCTGTATAAATCAAAAGTTGAAGTCCGTTGCCACTTTGTGCCCTCAGTTTTGGTGGTTCGTATCGCCACTGATTAATTTTTGTGTGTATGAAAGGCTACGAATTGACGGCATGGCAGCGTCGAACATCCCAACGCAGCCAACAAAACACCGTCCTGGAATCCGAACAAAAACCTCTTCTGATGTTAATTGCTTTGAAGTGGTTTTCGATTGTATTTGTTACCAAACGAGATCCGAGCCTATAGCAGCCTTCAGTTGACGGTCAAGCTCGGATCAGCTCTCGAATCCAACACCACAGTTCTCAAACCAAACCGCTAGACGCTAGAGCAAGAAAAAACAGAATTCAACGAAATTTTCTAGAAACCACCAATGACAGGTTCTCATCTTTAGAAATATGCCGGGTCAGATATTTAAAAAAAAAAAAAACAGAAATTCTGCTCTACTTAACCAGGCCTTGATTCTCTCTGTTGATCTGCATTTTCACGGGTTACCGCTCATTGTAAAACACATGATGAGAATGAGGAATCAGAACATACATCTTATGTTGAGGATGCCAAGAAGAAAAGGAAGAGGAAGGATGATCTACTTCCTCTGTGAGTGCCCTAGCTTGGCACAAACTAGGAAAAAATCCAAAGGAGAATACTTCTTCAACAAACTGGGCAACACCCACTGAACAAAATTCATTCAAGGCGCCAAATGGTTCAGTGAGGGTTCCCAACCCAATAAAACCAGTCAGCATTCACCAACCAAATCCTCTGCTATTTATCACCTCCTCTCCCCTTCACCTCCTCATCCTCTGTTACCCGGGAAGCACAATGGATTGTTGAGATCCGAGTGACATGTTGCCGCTTGCAGTTGCACTCCTCTTCCAATCCAACTTAATCTAGCACCCTCCAGTTCAGGCCGATATTGAGTGATATCAGTTTAAGCGGAGCGACTATGGTTTTTGTTGGCACAAGTCAAAACTCAAATTTATTTCTTTCGGTGCCTAACGTAGATCACTGCCTTAGGAGGTGTTACGGCTCGCATCTGCAAACACTCATGTGTTCATTGATTGAAGATTTAGTGAACTTCACGTCAAGAAACTAATTTCTCGGAATTGTTAGATCTTCAGTCCCATGCAACAATTAAACTCATTGGCACTACCGTTCAAACTGTTCTTGGGATATTCGATCACCCACTAACTTTTCCCTCCGTTGAGGCTCTCCATAAATATTGCAGAAGAACCGGGAACCTTCATCACTACTTCAGATTGGTTTGAGATTCACTAAGGTATTTCAATGAATGAGATCCTCGTAGCTCTCAAACACGATGGCGTGAAAGTGGTTACCTGTACCGATGACCTAGCTCTTCTGGCGTCGCGTCGGGGAAATTCCCTACCACTATTAGCGCACAATTGAATAATACACTGACCAAGGTATGCGCTTGGACAAAAAGATGCGGCCTTGCAGTTAACCCCCTCAAATTAGAGCTTTTACTCTTTACAAATAGAAGACAAATACCTACTTTTGAGTTACCAAGACTAAATGGGACCCGTCTTAAGATCTTTGATAAAGCCACATACTTGGGAGTGATCTTAGACAAAAAACTGAATTGGGGTCCCAATATACGGGAAAGACACAAAAAATCTATGATAGCACTGTGCTCGTGCAGCAGGATTTTTGGCAAAAACTGGGAACCAAGTCCCAAAATCATCTTGTGGATGTATACTAGTATACTGCCATTGTTAGACCTATTCTATCTTATGGCAATTTGGTCTGGTGGAAGGCGCTGGAAAAATCCACGCATTTAAAACCCTAACCAAAGTACAAAGATCAGCCTGTATTTGCGTAACTGGTGCAATGAGAACTACACCATCCGCGAGCTTGGAAGTAATCCTCAATCTCACACCTCTTGATCTCTATGTTCAAGAAGCGGCAGCAAATAGTGCACTTAGACTAAACCAGTGTAATGTCTGGAAAACCAGCCAAATAGGACACTCACAGATTTTATCACGATACGCAGATAACAACATCTGCACGGATTACATAACTCCATACCTGGACTTTAAAAAATCCTTCACAACCAGCTTCCCCAATAGACAAGATTGGGAGAATGAAACACCTTACCTGAACGAAACGTCTATATCAATCTATACCGACGGTTCAAAAATGGAAGTTTGGAACAGGGGCAGGTTTCTTTTCAGAAAGCCTAAACCTAGCCAGTTCTTTCAGACTTCCAAATCACAGCAGCGTCTTCCAAGCCAAGATCTTGGCAGTTACAAACGCTGCAAAACAGGTGTCCATGATGGCACTATCACATGCTGATATCACTTTTTTCATTGATAGCCAAGCAGCAATAAAAGCGATTTCTGACACTCTTATCAAATCAAAGCTTGTTTCTTGCTGTCGCGAAGAGTTAAAGGTTCTTGGCACGCAGCATAACGTTAGACTCTGCTGGGTTCCTGGTCATAGTGGTATACCGATAAACGAAAAAGTGGACGAACTAGCGAGGAAGGGATCAGCACTTGACCCTTCTCTCATTGATAAATCAATCAGGATTCCACCCTGTGAAGTGAAACAGATTTTTGGTAACAAAATAATGCGAAAATCCAATGAAAGATGGGAATGCCTAGATTCCTGTGTTACTTCCAGGAAAAAATGGCCGAAATATTTTTGATATTTGATATTTGATATTTATTAAATACGATAAGAACGGATCTGAAAAGCTACTATCATTAAATATACATTCATTACGAATGCTTATCATTGATGACCTGTGGAGAGGATGCAATGACGAAGATGAACATGCGGATACCACTCATTTCCTTTGTCAATGCCTAGCAATCTGCCACATTAGGAAAAAATTTCTAGGCAATTACTTTTTCAATGAATCAGAAGAATTATCAGACACTTCAAGAAGAAGCCTGTTAAACTTCATTAAGGCCACAAAATGGTTAAAAACTGACCAAACATAAACTCATAGGTTTCTAGGACGTTACAATACTCAAGGGTATCACAATGGATCTACATTGATCTAAGTGTGACGGTAATAAGATCAACCGTCAGCCCATTCTACCTAACCTAACCTTAAATATTTCAAAGCCGATGAATCATTTTAACTCCCATTGCAAGTTGAACTGTTCTACGCTCAGTCTCGATTCACACTATGGCATATCGAACACCTTGTGATTCTCAGATATCCTTCTCATTTTCAATGGCGGGAGTAAGGCTTTTTGAACTCCAATACTTTTACGTTCTTTACGCAGTTTCTACAGCTTGGTGAAAAAGTTGCTCCAAAGTTCAAACGTCGTTACTTGTATCACATTTAAGTCTGAATCGAAATAAATCAAAAGAATCTTCGTGAATTGCGGTCTCATTCTTTGACGAATAATTTATAGAAAGTCTTCCCATGTTGCGATACATAACTCCGACCATCGTTGTAAGTTGAAAATCAGGGGCCGCCAAATCGCCGCAAACGTGATCGAGTAAAAAGCAACTGAATTTGGTATTACTTCCCACGTTATTGAGCACTCTAGTGCTATAATTTGCTATTCTTTTCATCAGCATATGAACTAATTGAAATCAATCAATCAAATCAGGCACTCGATCACTGATGCGGTAATTCGGCCCCTATTCCTTTAAGTAGTATGGATTTTAAAAATACTCTTTTTACCTGTACATCTCCCTTCTTCCTGGGTTTATTTTTTTATGTACGATAACGAGGCTGAAGAAGGGTGATTCCATTTTCTCTACTTAAATCTTCGACCTTACAAAGTCATGAAGTTCATTTCGGAATCTTGATGCTGCAGAGAGGTTTCCAACTCTAAAAACCCAACATGATCTTTTTTTATCCCTTGAGTGACTCCTGTAAGCATGTGTTGAGTGCATAAAGACATTTGCATAAAGACACGTCCATAAAAATAACTCGGAAAGTAAGAAGTAACACGTAATTTAATTTAAGAACTTTTTTCTCCACAGGGTATCAAAAAAAGTGACGGCACAAGTTCGAAGGACTTTAAAACCACGAAGTCACGTTTACAAATCAAACAGGCATTCGAAGAATTCATCGAAGGATTTTCACATGCTTTGGTAGCTCAATATCTCTTCACATTTCATATTCAAAATACTGATTTTCTTTGTTTTCTTACAGCCCCGTTACTTGCAACGCTTGCAAGCTATCCGTGCAACCCTTGAATGTTCCGAATTCTTCCGTTCTCATGAAGTAATTGGCAGTTCGTTGCTCTTTGTGCACGATCGTTCACATGCCGGTGTTTGGCTTATTGATTTTGCGAAAACAGTCAATCTACCGCCCAATCACAATATTGACCATAGTACCACCTGGAAAGTTGGCAATCACGAAGACGGTTATCTAATCGGCATCAATAATCTTATTGATCTTTTCACGGAAATAGAAGCCGCAATAAAAACAGCAGATACTTCAGTAAACTCTTCACAGGTCACACAAAGTGTTGTCAGTAGCTCTGAAGAATGCACAACGCCCAGTTCAACCGAAACAGTCAAGAGTGACAATTCCGAAAAGAGTGAAGTAGACAATTTAAATCATTCAGAACCTCCTGAGTCTCCACAACACATTGAACCGTCAAGTACAGATTTGTAAAAAAGATAGAAAAAAAAACATGAAATAACTTTATAAATTTAAGTAAACGTTGAAAATACAATTTTTATAATCAATTTCAACTATAAAGACTGAAGTTAGTAATTTATTTTAAAAAATAAAATAAAAAAGAAATGAAATAACAAAAAATAGGAAAAAAATCAACCAAAACAATAGATTTTCAAAACTGTTCAAGATATTTACAAAAGAAAACTGAAATGTCCACGTAATTATTGCAATTTGAGGTTGTCAAAATGTATAAGCAATACATACCCTTAAATAAAAATATATATTGATAAATTTATACTAAGTCCAATTTTTTTTTTTATATATTTAAGTTTAGTCATATTATAAAATCTGGTTTCACTGAAATAAGCAAATAGTAAATACAAGCAAAAGAGAGTAGAAAAGAGAAAAACAATTTTCGATAAGATAATAATTCGCAAAACTTTTAAAATCGCCCTGTTTCGAATATTTATTTAGATTAATTCGTTTCTGTCACGATTTTATTGTTTTCCCCATATGAGAAGGAGAGGATCAAGTTAGTATAACTCTAATTTGTAATAAACTTGTGTCTTATTTCATTTTAAGTTAGATATATTTGAAGCGAAAATAATAAAAAAAAAATTTAAGTAAAATTCATATGAACATGGATTTGAAAGTTTTTGCGACAATTCAAGGTGAAAAAAGCATCATTTTTAAAGCTTTTCCTTTTTCAACTACATTAAAGTTGTCAGAATTCAATCCCCTATGAAAATGGTGGACATGTAGATTGGCATTTTTTGGGAAAGATGCTAAGGAGATCTATTTTCAAAACTAAAAAATCTATTAAGGTAATGACGACGGACAATTGTCAGGTTTTTGTCTTCGTGGAATGAATATTAGAAAGTAAATCTTCAAAAGACACTTAGCAGTATTCGATACCAAGTAGTGTGGGATTCTTACCCACTAAAAACTCCTCGTAATCAGAACCAATTTATGAACGATCGACAACAGATTTTTCTTTCTCAATAATATTATCGCTTTAAGGGAAGCTTAAACTTTTAATGCTTCCCATGACTTTTAGGCCATTAGCTCGTGTGGCTTGGTTCTTCTTAATCTCCGAACATTGCCTCTCGTATTTAATACGGACTCCATGTCAGAGTTGATATGACTATGCAGTCGCTGATTGTGTGATACAACATGTTTTCTTACAATTTCTGTAACCGTTTCTATTTGTAGGTCACGATGTAAATCGCTATTTCTTATATACCATGGTGCATTTACTATTCCACGAAGGACTTTGCTTTGGAACTTTTGGATGATTTCAGTATTTGTTTGCTTTTTACAGCCCCATAATTGGATTCCATAGGTCCAAACAGGTCTAAGTACTTGTTTATAAAGCATTATTTTGTTTTCGACAGATAGGTCAGAATTTCTACCGAGTGACCAGTACATTTTTCTATACTTCAAGTTGAGCTCTTCCCTTTTCTTTTTGATATGCTCTTTCCATTTCAGCTTTGCATCCAAATTCATCCCAAGGTGTTTGGACGTATTGGCGTAAAGTACAGCTTGATTGTTGATGAATATTTGTACGTAGCTTAACTTTTTATTTGTAAAGTTTATATGTGCAGATTTAGCTTCATTTAGCTAGATACGCCATTTTTTGGTCCAATCACTAACGGTGTCGACGGCATTTTGCAATTTCTCAGCAGCCTTGACGACGCACTTACTGGATGCCAAAATTGCAGTATCATCTGCAAAAGTAGCCATAATGGTGTTGTTATCCACTGGAATGTCCCTTGTATATAGCAAATACGGGGTAGGTCCTAGCACGCTTCCTTGTGGAACACCGGCTGGTATTTTACATAGCTTTGAATATTCTTGATCATACCGTACTCTGAAGAGCCGGTTTGAGATATAAGATTTTAGTATTTCGTAGTACTGCCTGGGTAGGTCCCTTTGCAGTTTGTACTCAAGCCCCTCATGCCATACCTTGTCGAATGCTTGAGCAACATCTAAAAATATAGCCGAACATACTTGTTTTTCTTCTAATGCTTTTTCAACTGCATCCGTTATTCTATGAACTTGGTCTATCGTGGAATGTTTATTTCTAAATCCAAACTGATGATTTGGGATTAGATTTCTTTCTTCTATGACTTTGCTTAGTCTTTTCAGTAGCAATTTTTCAAAGACTTTTGCCATTATTGGTATAAGCGATATTGGTCTGTAAGACGTCACTTCTGTTGGTGGCTTACCTTGCTTTGGTATAACAATTACTTCAGCAATTCTCCAATGATGTGGGACATATAGGGTCTTTAGGCATGCATTTATTTTGAATTGGAGTTTTATGAAGGCTTTTGATGGCATTTCTTTCATAACCTGAGCAGTTATTAGATCGTACCCAGGTGATTTTTTGTTCGATAGTTGATTTCGACACACACTTTTTATTTCTTTGAGTGTGACAATTGGTATGTCAACTTCATCGACTTTATCAAAAAACTGTAAGCTGATTTCAGATGTATTTGCTGGGAATGGCTTAAAAACATTCGCAAGATGTTCTGCAAACAGGTTAGCTTTTTCTTTCGGATTTCCGATCCAATTCCCGTTTAGAGATTTAATTGGCGGGTTTTGTAACTGCGGTCTTTTCAGGCGCTTAGCTGCTTTCCAGAGCGAATAATCGGTCGAAGCATCAGTCGTTAAATTTTTCAGGAATCTACTTAATGAATCATTTTTGAATTCGTAGATTTGTTTTTTCAGTTCGTTGCTTAGCCGGTTAAACGCTGTTTTGTCGTCTGTAAATCTAGTATTTTGCCATTTTCTTCGAGCTCTTCTCTTCTCCAATATCAACTCTCTTATCTCGGTAGAGTATTTTGTTTCAGTTTGCTTCCTACTCGAGTAAGTTGGTGTACTTTCTTCTGTAGCTTGTTGAACATCGGCAATGAATTGTTCTACTTCAAGGTCGATTTGCTCTTTTGTTTCCATAGGGGATCTGAGATTTATATAGCTTTCAAGCTTTTCTCTGAATTCACTCCAGTTTGTTTTATTATTTACTAGCTTAGGATTACTTTTTTCCATTATCTCCGATTCATTAAGTGATAAAGTCACCGGTGTATGATCTGATGATAAGTCATATTTACCTTCGACTCTTATATGGTTTCGTTTGATACCTTTAACTATGAAAAAGTCAACAAGGTCTGGTATTTTACTTGAATCCGATGGCCAGTATGTTGGTGATCTGGATGAATAAAACTCGCAATTGTGTTTGAGGCATGCTTTGTAAAGCCTTCTGCCTTTTGTTGTTATAAGTCTGGATCCCCAATGGGTGTGCTTAGCATTAAAGTCACCGCCAATAAGGAATTTATGTTATATCCTTCTATTGGGATTCAAATCTCGAACGAAGCGTTAAAATCTCGATCCGATCGCAACAAATTTTCTCCACTTTTGAAGAAAAAATAAAATCTACTCCGACGCTCCGATTTCTTCGAGATTTTCACCACTTTTTCCTCATAGAAAACTTTGGATACCTAAATTTCAGACAACTATCGACTGGAATGTTTGGAACTGAAATTATAAATAAGGAAATGAAAAAAGTAACAGAAGCCGAACACATTTCAAGGACCTATCATTTTATGGCGAATTGGAACGTTTGAATGAGACGGTGCTTGTTAATGGCAGTGTTATATATTCTCTTTGATTTTCCAGTTCCTCGTGAATTCGGCACGTGCTTTAATGATTTCCAAAGTGTTGACAGAGCATCGGTCCATCACATTCCACAATCACAACCGTCTAGGTAGCAATTAACCAGAATTTCTTTAACAACAGCACTCGAGTGCTTTTAATGTTTTTGTTTTCTGAAAGTCTCGTTAAAACTGGTCTTTTTTTTTTTAAATTAATAAATTTAGCTAACAAAAAAAAATGAAATAAGTCTAAAGAGACATCAGCGACATCTGTGACTTAGTAGTACAATTTCAAATAGCTGTAGATACGATACGTGAGATCACGTATGCTGTAATTCCGAAACGCGTACTCATTCACTCGATCACTGAAGCCACTCTCTCACTCGATAACGTGAGCTGTAATATGGTATCAGTTTTCAGCCTCACTTATAGGAGGTACTTCTGACAATTCTAAACAGTTGAGAAGCTCTATAGCTCTATGTGACTTGTTCAGTGTCCTATAGAAACCTCAAGGTATTAGACAATATCCCGTTCCACATCTGACGTAATTTGTACGTTTATCGTTTATATGTTTGACTATTTCATTAGTGCCTGTCCAGACGGGTTATGCTGTTAACGTTATGCTGTTAACACCTAGTGTCCAGACGTTGTTATAATTCCTCACACAAATTCTCCATTTTGTGTTGGAAATTGTATTGAAAAAAGCATAACGTTATGAGCATAACCCGTCTGGACACGCCTAGTGTACTGCTTAGGCAGATAAATCAAATTTCATTTTGCGCATCCAGCTTCTTTCTTCCTCACCCCTTTTGCCCAGAAACGACCGATATAACGTTATTGGAATAACACGTGTGGACAGGGACTTAGTCAAATTTGAAGAAATCACCTCACGGTAAAAGAATTTTTGGAAACAGTCCAGTAGGTTCCAAGTTTCCGTTGACGTTCCCGGTTACCGTGGGTATATAGGGATGAAATATAGCCTAAGTCCTTCCTCAGGTTCTAGACCATTTCTGTAATAAAATTCATTTCAATCGGTTTAGTAGTTTGGCGGTCTATGACAACAAAGAAAAACAGACAGACAGAGTTATACTTTCGAACTTAAAAAAAAAAAAGTAAAAAAGGGAGGAAGGAACTCGAAAAAGGGTGGATTTTTATTCCAGGAATCGGTCAATGGGCAAGTTATGGAGAAAAAACCGCGGAGTGCTGTTATTAAATTAAGGGTGCAAACCAGAAATATGAGCTCTGAACCATCCTCATTCCTTTTTTTTATTATATCTCTCAAACGAAGCAAATTTGATGCATTACCAAGGACGTTTTTTGTAGGAAGCAAATGTTTCCATCGGAATTCAATCTTCCATCAAAAACGATAAAAACTTAAAAAAAAACTAAAAAATTGGAAAATATTGACGATTTTTGTCTGAGAATTCATCGTTTTGGATAAAATTGTTTTTACAGTAAAGTCTGTTTCTCAAAGACATCACTTTTTGACAATTTAAAAAAAAGGCTAACTTTGGTGTACCCTGACCTGTGCTAAATTCGATTTCTCTGTCAATACTGATGGTAGAGACTTTATTTTGGACTTAATTTTTTGTAGAAAAAATAATCTTTAAAACTGTATTTAAAATGGGCTCTTGCAGGCTTAGGCCATAATGCCTACTAATCATAGAGTTTCTTTATTTTTAACAGATGAACAAAACAATCTCTCTTTTCATTTCCGGCGTTAGGAGTAGTGATCTTGAAGCGATCACAACTCTCCCACTTTTCTGCTTCACACTAGTGATCCGCCTGTGGGGTACGCCGCGTTGACCTCAGAAAGTGTCGGCAAGCCTCCCGGTTTTGGATTGTTCCATGTCTGAGGCCAACCAAATGCTGCTGTTTTTGCATTTGCTTGTACCAGGAGTGTTTTGGCCTGCCTTTTCTTTTTCGTCGCGAATTTGTTGAAACGTTGTACGATATTGCCTTTTGGACGGGGTTCTGCGGATCTCTCCTTTGAACATGACAATACCAACCGAGCCGGTCGTGCTGAATTTTGTCCAAGATGGTACTTTTGACATGAAGGCTTCCACGGATCTTTGTACTTCTAATTCGATCCAGCTTTGTTACTCCTGCTGTCATCCGAAGCATCTTCATTTCGGCTGCCGTCAATTTGCTCTCATACTTTTTGTACATTGTCCAACATTGTGAACATAGATGAACAAAACAATACTAAAAAAAATCTCATTAATAAAAGTGCACTCAAAAACCCATACATTTTATGATACTTGGAAAAATCTAAAACAGGTAAAAAATCTAATACTGGGTTTGTTACGCTTTTTTATTGCAACAGCTTGCAATGGGAGTTAGGTTAGGTTAGGTTAAGTTGGATGGGGGGTGCAGCCCCAAGTGACAGCACCTCACTCGGATCTCAAGGATCCATTGTGCTCCCCGGGAAAATCAGAGGATGAGGAGATGGGAGGATTGGAGAGGTAGAGGGTTGGGTAACTAATTGGTTTATTGGGGTAGGGAGCCCCCACTGAACCATTTGGAGCCCTGAGTAAATTTCAGAACGTTGATCAATGGGAGATTAGAGATGTCGCCCAGTTCGTCGAAGTATTCTCCGAGGGTTTTTTTCCGAGTGTGGGCCAAGCTAGGACACTCACAGAGGAAGTGGAATGATCCTTCCTCTACCTCCTCATCTTGGCATCCTCTACATAAGTCGGATGTGCTAATGCCCATTCTCATCATGTGGGTACCCAACGAGTTTTGGCCCGTGAAAAAGCCAATCAACAGAGAGAGCCGAGGTCTGCTTAGCTGGAGTAGAAATTCTGTTTTTTTCTTGGAAATATCTGGCCAAAGGTTTCTAGAGACTCGGCATGTTTCTAAAGATGACCACCTGTCATTAGCGGTTTTTAGAAAATTTTGTTTGATTCTGTTTTTTTCTTGCTCTAGTGGCTTTAGAACTGAGGTGTTTGTTTCGCTGGATTCGAGTGCTGACCCGATTTTAGCCAGCTTATCCGCCATTTCATTATCGATTACGTCACGACTCACGATGTCCTGGAACCCAGGTTAAACTAACTGTGTTTGTTTCGCTGAGCAGTCTTAGGTTACTGCGACAGCTGTCTACTAATCTGGATTTTGTGATAATGGATGAGATAGCTTTAATGGCCGTCTGTCTGTCTATCAGGAAGTCAATATTTTTGTTGATCAAGTTGTGCATAGCTAGGTGCTTCGCGGCTTCGCACACTGCGAGTACCTCTGCTTGAAAGACACTGCAGAAGTCGGGAAGCTTTATTGATCTATTTATGGTAGGGTAGTCTGAGAAGATACCTGACCCTACCCCTTCCTAAACGGAACCATCTGTGAAGACGGAAATGTGATTTCCTTTTATAACCCTGCTTTCCTCTCAGCTTTCTCTTGTCGGAAAGACCACTGGATTGAAGTCAATATGCGGGGGGGTATAGTCTGTTTGAATGTCTATATCTGTATGGTTCATGATGGTTCTATGGCCTGATATGCCTGTTTTCCAATTGTAGCATTGTTTGAGTAGCAGTACACTTTTGGCCGCCATCTCCTTAGTAAAAAGATCTAGGGGGCTAGCGACAGGAAGGTTTCCAGAGCTGCAGTTGGTGTTGTTCTCATGGCACTAGTTGAGCCAATGCATGCAAGCCTTTGGATTTTGGTCAGGGTCTAAAGGTTTGAAGCCTTCTCTAATGATGGCCACCAGACTAGACAGGCATATGTGAGGATTGGTCTTATTATGGATGTATACATCCAGTGAATGGTTTTGGGAACAGGTCCCCATTTTTTCCCAAAAATTCTACTACAAGTGTAGAAAGCGATTTGAGCTTTCCTTTCTCTTTCTTGCAATGGGAGTAGTTTTCCAAGAAATTATTGTTTTAAGGTAATTTTTATGACTGTGCACTGATGACAGTATTGTCTAACTAATTTCAAGGTTTGGCAATATTTTTGGATGAGATGAACCTAATTAATTTTTTTACTGCAACAGGTGATCATTATTTGTGTTGTAAATAAAGATGGCTTTAGTTTAGTATTTTGAGAAAAATAGTTTGGATTTGACGAAAGCGAGAAGTACAATACTTGGTTTGACATTTAATGGTTGAGCGATAGTTGCCACTTTGTTATCATAATAGAGTGTTAACACTTATTATTCTACATAACCCTCAACTTCATAAGTGTCAAATAAAGAAATGAATAATAAATTAATTCTTAAAATTTTTTTTTTAAGACAAAGTGCTAGACGTAGCCACAATTATTTGTTTCCGGGATCCGTCCTCAGCCCATAGCGTATCGGGTACAATAGCCTCCTGTCATGTCCTGTTCTATTCCATTATGTTGTTACAACTCCTTGAAATTTGAATTTATATACTCTGTGTCATTATCTGTCCTTAAACACTTGATAACTTAACCTGTTCGATTAAAAATTTTCTTCTTTTGCATGAAATAAATAGAGATCCGAAGGGAGTAATCGTCAATAAACGTTATAAAATATATAGATTTGTTTAATGATTCTGTAAGCATAATGTCCACATACAGCTGCGGTCAAAATAATAGTAGTATAGAACTTAAGAAACAACAAAATTTAAAAAAACTTATCCGTCAATTCTAATTTAAAAAACCAATAAAAGGGTTTTCAAAGTGGTGTTTTAAGCTTTTATTTACAAAAAAAAAAAAAAAACATTAGTTTAATATTATTATCCGATAGTTGCAAGTTTATTGAACAGATGTTGAAATTCAGCGGTCAAAAAAATAGTAGTGATAGGAAAATCTACCTTGAAATGTTACGAAATCGAAAAATTAGGTCAAAATTTTTATTACAATATGTGGCTGAGTGTTCGTACCTTTAATTAGTATTTAGTTTCATGTCCTTTGTTAGCTATAACAGCAGTACAAAGATGTTAAATAGAGTTTATCAGGTTTCAACACTTTCCTGTGCTTATCGAACTCCATGATTGCTGTAACGCTTCGCAAAGGACTGTGTTGTTGCTTGGTTTACATCTAGAAGCATATTTTTTTACAGCGCTCCATAGGTTTTCAATGGGATTAAAGTCCGAAGACTGTGCGGGCCACTCCATCACATCTACTTTACTTTCCTGGAACCATTGCTTCTTGCTGAAAGACCCATTTTAGCAAGAAGCAACTTCATTTACGGTAGCATTCAGCTTCAGTATACGGTAGCGTTACTTCCTGCATTATCCTAACATAGAGATGCTGATCCATAATGCCTTCAATCCGCATTATGGGTCCAACTCCGCAGAAGAAAAAACATGCCCATACCATTATGATTGTAAAGTGTGGATTATATTCGGTTTTTGGGGGTCTTCTTACATATTGACGAGATCCTTTTCCACCCCTTAAAACAATTAAAATGTAACGGGTTTTCACTATCAACGCAATACAAAGTGGAAAAATACCAATCTGTGCAATGCTTTTACTCACACTACTATTATTTTAAACCTTCCTTGTTCTTTTTCACCACACACAACAAACGGTTTGACTTACTGTTTCGCACAAAAGTACACGGGCATAAATAGTGTCATCTACAACAAACTTTTCGACTGTAATTGTTTCAGTGAAGCGATGTTGAGGTGACCGACCCATTCTCTTATGCCATAAGCTCAGTGAAGCTTTGTTCTCCTTTACAGACAGCGCTCTATTATGTACTTCCATCAACGTAGTAGGTACAATCCCCTACTTTTATTCGCTATTACAAAAACTTTGAGTTTCTTTTCAACAGCCTTGCTAACAGATATGAGATTTTCTTTCAAACATGGAATATAAAAAGTTTGAAACAGTTTGATTTATTTTCCGATATTACTTAAGTTTGATTATATTAAAGCTGTTCCGATGCCTGCTATTCTTAATCTCTTTCCATCTGCCAACGTTACGTAGCTATCCTTCGTATATAAGTTCAAATCTTCGAACATAGACCGAACCAAACACATTTATGAGAATTGGCTCCAGAATCAATGCACTAGGCGGACTCGTCTGTCGAAATTTTTAATAAGTATGCGTTCTTCCGATACTGTGAAACCGTATTCTTCTCATTTTCATCAATTCTGCTTGTACTACTGCTTTTACCATTTCTTTTTTTAGTTTATTTGCCAAAGTAAGAAAACATTAATTATATATAAAAAAAAAAAAGATTGCACTACATAGAAAATAAAATAAAATACATTTGTTGTAGTACGTATTGTATAAAAACAATTTTTTCAATAATAAAATGGATTTGCTATATTAAACATTTGCTATACAAAAGAAAGTCAAGAAGAATCTTCAAACATCATTCTATTTATTATTCTATTTTTCTCCGGAAGATTTCTCTATTCATATTTACATAAAACAAGTCAAAATATTTATTAAATGTTTTTGAACATCTATTGAAACATTCATGAGAAGCATCATTAGTCCTTGAGTTACTCTCCTTTAAAAATTTGGTATGTCTTGTATGATATTTTGCAACACAAAACTGGTGAGTTAATATTTCCATTTAAAAGATCGAACGCAAATAAAGTTTCGGACAACTCTCTACGATTTACAAGGCTGCACATATTTATAAGATTTAGTCGATGTGAATAACGAGATAAGACAAAACTGTCAGGGTTCCATCAAAGATCTCTCAAGGCGAACAACAAAAATTGCTTTTGGGCAGATTGAAGTTTCCTTATATCAACAGCATACAACGGAGACCATATTACACTACAGTACTTTAACAGTGACCGTACCAATGAACAATATATAGCTTTAGTGATATAGGGATCACTAAATTCCTTGGATCTTCGCTTAACGAATCCAAGCATAGCCATGCTCTTGGGATGAACTTTATCAATACAATTTTTAAAAGTTAGTTTTCTGTCAATTCTTCTTTTTTCCATTTCCGGCGTTACGAGTAGTGATCTTGAAGCGATCACAACTCTCCTACTTTTCTGCTTCACACTAGTGATCCGCCTGTGGGGTACGCTGGTCAAAATTTTTCAAAAATTTTCCTTTTAGTTTTCTGTCAATTAAAACTCAAAAGTCTTTTACTACGTCTTACTAACTTTTGTCCGTCTATGGAGTAGTTAAAATTTATTGCACATGTTTTTCTTAAAAAAGAGATTATATTGCATTTCTCCACATTTAACATCATTCCGTTAGATGTACACCACTTTTCTAGGCTGATTAAACATTGCTGCAATAATTGCGTATCAGCAATATTGTTAACTGTATGAAACAACATTAGATCGTCGGAAATCGGAATACATCAAAAATCTACAACCTTCAAACAGTATGACCAAGTCATTTATAAAAAGGAGAAATAAAAGTGGGCCAAGATGGCTACCTTGGGGTACACCAGAAATTACATTAATTTGACGTGACAAGACTTAACACACTGCGTCCTTTGCTACAAATACGATTGGATCCACAATAATAAGGTGTCATGAATGTCATATTTTTTCAAATTTAAAAATAAGCAGATTGTGATCAACTTTGTCGAAAGCTTTGCTGAAGTCAGTATAGATAGCATCAACCTGGTTCCTTTTTTCTATTTCCGGAAGAATGATTGAGGCATAATCTGCTAAATTGGTAGTTGTAGATCTACCTTTAAGATCTATTGCTTTACTGTAGCAATCTTTTGCCATGTGTCCCTTCTTACCACAAATACGAAATTGAATGGAAATGAACGACTTTTGCTGTTGTTGTTCAAAAATTTGTTTGATTTACCCTTCGACTTCGAGTACAGTGCCAAGCTAGGTTGCTGTTGTGTTCTTTCTTGCGATCGCTCACTTCAAGAAGTCGTGTACAGCTGTACACCCAATGCCAAAGTCTGGATACTTGCTCTGTGTATCGAACGCGGCTAGGACATTGTTGTAAGTCTCCGACAATTTATCCAGAAGAATCACGGCAAGCAAATCTTTATCCAGAACGGCATCAAGTTCTTGTAGCCTACTTATTGTTGTTTTCGGCAGACGGCTTTTAAGCCATGCTTGTAAATCTTTGAATGTTAAATATTTGTACCATGATATGTGAAAAAAATAAATATAACAATAATAATAATAATAAATATTGTTCTTTTCGATTCTCTGATGTACTCATTCATGTTCAGGTCCGGTTCCATCCTTGTATTTATAAGACGTCGGTACTCCTCCGCTTTTTGTCGGTGGCCCTTTCCGATCATATGTTTCAGCGAGAAACTTCCAGATACAATTTGATAATTTTTTTGTCTTTTACCAATGATATGATGCTGAGATCCATGGAAAGGATCAGCTCGGCTAGTGCATCCATGTCTTTTTCATCCTTCGTCTGTTGTTCTGCGCCTCTGGTCTTAAAGTTGTGTCTTCGATATAACCGGTCAGCCGCGCTTTGCGTAGCACTGCCTCTATTTGAGGCTTCCATCACGACGAGTAGTTCTCCATTAAACAACTTAATTCAGTTTGTTACATTCATTTTGAGGCTGTAA
The DNA here is from genome assembly GCA_949752695.1 of Melanostoma scalare. Classification (NCBI taxonomy): domain Eukaryota; kingdom Metazoa; phylum Arthropoda; class Insecta; order Diptera; family Syrphidae; genus Melanostoma; species Melanostoma scalare. The sequence continues at coordinate 64,325,541 of OX456985.1, forward strand.
CCAAAAGCACTCGAGAAAAAATAGAAATTTTCACTAAATGGATGTTTTTATAAGTCCTATCCAGTATTTTTAGGCAGCTGGACAAATAAATTGTTGTATATAAAAGAAGATGGTTTTAGTATTTTGCGATAACTTTTACTTTATTTAGCGCAGGAGAAAAATGGTTTAGACATTTGATAGTTGAATGATGAGTTACCATTTTATTATCATAATAGAGTGTTACCACTTATTATTCTACCATTTGAGATGCAATGTAAAATTTTCATTAAGGGAGAAGTTAAATAACATCAGGAACCACTGCTTTAAGTTGCTTAAGGGCCGGTTTCGACTACCGAAAAAACATCTAGATATTATATTCTAGTCTCTAAAGCCAAACAGTTGTAATTATTGTTACTGTATTAATAAAGACTTTTGACTTTTGTGTAGGTAAAATATCGCTATCAGTTTAACTCAAGTATTGTAACTATAGGGTGAAAGACTGCAAAGTGATACTAGTAGAAGCTGCCGCTCAACAACAGCGTCTTCTTTTAACAGAATTTTTTACGGATGCGGTGAAGGAAGTCAAACAAACAAAGGCTCCTAGGAGAATCAAGTGGTACAATCTGGAGAAAACCAAAGGACAGCAATTCATTTCGTATATGCAAAGTCAGCTGTGTAAAACCATCGACGCAGTTTCAAATGCAATCACGGCACAAAATATGTGGGATCGCCTACAACGAACCTGCTTAGAGAGAGCCAAATCACTGTTAGGAGTCTCAAAAGGACACCACCAACAAGCTAAAGAAACCTGGTGGTGGGATTGTTGCGAATCTCTAACGACCGAGAGATTCAGCGACAAAGTTGTTTAGAAGAGAGCGATGGATGCGTTTCGCCTACGGCGCAGACTCCAGCGAATTTGCTGAGAGTACTGCAGATACCCCGTGACGAATCTCCACGACTCTGATTGGTCTAAGTGAGTGGAATTGCTGAATGCGCCGATGAACGAAGAGACCGCCAAGAAGATGGCACTTCTTGGTTGACCTCTGAAAAGGACATAGTGCCAAAGAGTTTTAGAAAATTGAAAAAGTGTCGGAAAATTTTACAAATCGAGTGATTTTGTTAGTGCAAGTAGTGCAAATTGAAATTGTGTTTTTGTTGGCAGAAAGGCCAAAATAACTACAATTGTTTACTGTGGCAGGAAAGCTCCAATCAGGCAGGAGTTCAGGAGAGTTAGTGCCAGAACGGGCAAGAAAACTCATAGGCAGGATTCGTCAGAAAAGCTAAGTATTATTATACCTTAGTGTTGTTAATTTCCTATAAAAGTGGAAAAGTGTTAGTTATACGTTTGATTTGGTTTTGACTATTGAGTCATATTGTGTTTCGGCAACCCTTCGCTTTCGTAATTAATCCTGAGATTGCAGGACGCGCGACCTCCATTTAACCTTGTTGTCTGTTCGGGAAAATTCCCAAAGAGTCGTTTCTTTGCGGGTGCATTGTGCACATACTTTATTGTTTGCATTTTAATCTGGGTAAAAACCCATCTTCGATCACTAAATACCATACCATTTAAATTGTTAACTGGCACTTTGCCAAACTTTGCATACTTTGTACACTCCCAATTGTTTACGAAAAGATTTCAGGTTTTATACCTATACTTGTAAAGGTTTCCTGAACAAAATATAGTTTTATTCCTTTTGGAAAATAATCGCGTTTTAATTCTATTTGAAGACCATTTTCAGCGTTTAAGTTGGTTTGGAAATTCCAAGCAAAAATTTCCTGGCGCCCTTTATTTTGTGAAACACCCTGCTTGTGTTTTGATTGAATATTATTCATTTCATTAAATCTTTTTATTTACCTTCAATTATACCTACGTACCTATAAAACTACCTACGGACCACCCCTTGCTGAGCAGCTGGCATTGGCAGCATATTATCTTGCTACCTGTTGCATTCTTTTCCCATCGAAATCCACCCAGCTGTCATTTGACAGTTCATCATAAAGTTAAAATTCGGTCAACATCGCCGCGGCACATCGTTGTGCATATTTATATTTCGGTGTAATAAATAATTAATTAATCAGTCGTTGCGGTTAATTAATATATTAGTTTGTTATAATCCAAGTTGTGGATTCGTGTTTGATTCGTTTGGATTCGGTTCGTCGGGAAAAAAGTGCAACAATTGGCGCCCAACGTGGGGCCTTGTGTGGTGTTTTTTTTACATACATATATTTTTTTCCTCCTGTTGTGTGTTGTGATTTTTCGTAGTGGAACACTTTAGGGAAGTGTGTCTTTAATTTTGTTTTGAATTGTTTTTCTCGATATTTTGCAAAATTGTGAGAATATTTACTTTGCCTGTGTTTTGTATTCCCTAGGTGAAAATTTGATTGTGGAGAATTTGTTGTGGTTGCCGTACAGCGTACATACATACGTCATTGTGTTTGGTGCATTGCTGACTGGGATTCACTGTGTTATTGGTATAACCAGTGCAACAAGTAGGTGCTTTTGTTTTTATATTTTGTGCATTTTTGGATTTTGATTGAAATTATTTCTTATCAATCAAATCTTCATATATTACATTTTATTTTGCTTTTAAAATTCTTATTAAATATTAAAGAGTTTGACAGTTTGTGCGGCTTGTTTTCAGCCATTGTGAAGCATAAGCTGTCTCGCTCTCTCACACAGCGTGTTGGTGTGAGGTAAATTTTCATACTCAGAGTTGAGTGTTGCCGTCGGCGATATTTATTTTTTTCAATACCTTTTTTAATTTATTTGGTGCTTTTTTTTAGTACTTTTTTTTTATTACTATTTTTTAATACTTTTTTCAAATACATTTTTATTTTTTGTTTTATTTTGAATTTTCGTGGTTATTTTTTTTGATTGCGAATCTGTTTTTTTGATAATTTTTTTTTTAATTTTTTTTTATTTATCATGGATATCAACCGTTTGTCACAAGAGGAGCTTGTGTACGAAATGTTGAGTAGGGGATTAGAGAAGGGAACTGTGGACGTTATGAGAAGTTCCTTAAGATCTTCTCGGATGTTGGAACGTCGCGGTTCAGTTGAGGCCTACGGGAAGTACCCGTTTAGTTATGTTCAGGATAGGGATGCAGTTGAGGAAAAGATTAGGGAGATTAGGGTTCTTCTTAAGGATCAGCCAAGAAATCCCAAGTCGGGGGAATACTTGAAGATCCTTACGAAGATAGAATGGAGCTTAAATAGGATAGGAAAAGCGCAGGCAGAAGGAGATGAGGAAATAGGAGAGCAGAAATCTCTGAAGAGTGAGCTACTTCTCCTATTAGCTAGGTTGACAGATGAAGAAGAGCAAGCGTCGAACGAAGACAATGCTTCTTCTTCAGGAACGAGTGGTAGGCAGTTGGTGGAGAACACTCCCCAACAGAATCGGATGAACACACGAGGACCAGTGTGCAACGAGGGATTCCAACAGAGAGCAAATGATAGAGTTAGAGTAGGGATTTCCGAACCGCTAGAGCGATTTACGGAAAGGATCAGTAGGTGGAATGTTCAGTTCAGTGGTGAGCGATGTGGCACATCACTGAACTCATTCTTAGAAAGGGTAGAGGAACTTAGTGTAGCTCGAGGGGTTTCAGAAACCCGTTTGTTCCAGTCAGTGGTTGACCTTTTGACAGGTCAAGCCCTACTGTGGTATAGGTCAGTTAGGGAAGACATAGGTGATTGGCAGGAATTCGTAGAGGCGTTGAAATACGAGTTCTTGCCAGCAAATTATGATGATCTGTTGATGGAACAGATCAACCGTAGGACCCAAGGGAAGGAGGAGACGTATGGAGCATATCTCGCTACCATGCGTACAATGTTTAGGCGATTAGGGGAGCCATTATCCGAACGTAGGAAAGTGGCTATCCTAATGAAGAATTTGGACCCTTTTTATCAGAAACAGATTGGTTTCCAAAAACCTCAATCTGTGAAGGAGTTAGCAAGATTAGGCAGGGACTTAGAAACTCTTAGGGCGAATGTAGAGAATTTTGAGCCTCCCGCTCGAAATAAAAATTGCGTTGAACCCGAGTTCGGTTACTCTGCTGGTCCAGCAGTACAACCGAGGGTGGCAGCGGTTAGCAGAGATGAGCAGCCTGTCCAAGCAGTGGAAGCTAGAAGGTCTCCACCTAATAGATCCACTCAAGTTGATAGGTCGATTCGATGTTTTAACTGCGGGAAAGAAGGTCACTTCTCTAGCAGGTGTTCCGCTAAAAAGCATTGCTTCGGTTGTGGTGCTGAAGGTGTCAGCCGCAACAACTGTCGTCGTTGTTCATCGGGAAATGGGCAACGGGCTCTTGCGCCAGCAGGGCGAGAGTTCCGGAGGCATTAGGAGCTAGGTTGCCTGCTGGTAACCAGCTGGCAAAAATTCATTTAGGGTTTACGTTGGAGGCAAACGGGGATGATAGGAGACCATTTTTAGGAGTTAGTATTTACGGGACTAGGTTTTTGGGATTGTTAGATTCAGGAGCTTCAAGAACAATTTTAGGTAGAGATAGCTGGAGAATTCTCCAAGATTTAGGATTAGTGGTTAAAGAGGGGAATATCCATTCTGTATGCTTGGCAGATGGAGCAGGAGTAGAAGTTTTAGGGTCAGTTAACTTACCAATCGTGGTTGAGAACAAGGCAGTTCTTATAGACTGCTTAGTTATTCCAACTCTGCCGCATACCGTGATACTAGGTGCAGATTTTTGGGCACTGTCGGGAATCGTCCCGGATTTGCGATCACGTATGTGGAGTTTTTCGGACCAAGAGTGTTTGGGCTCGATTTGCTCGATTACTGAGCGTTCAGAGTTGTCGAAAGAACAGACTAGTTTGTTGGAAGCCATGGTTGAGGAAGCTTTTAGGAAGATGCCAGAGGGATTAGGGTGCACAACTATGATTGAGCACAAGATTAGGACGTCGGCGGAACCGATTAAACAACGGTATTATCCGGTTTCTCCGGCAATGCAGGGACATATTGATAGGGAATTAAATGAGATGTTAGAAGCAGGAGTTATTGAGAGATCCAACAGTGCTTGGTCATCTCCAATACTATTAGTTAAAAAGAAAGATGGGTCTTTTAGGTTTTGTGTAGATTTTAGAAAGCTTAACAAAAATACAGATAGGGATGCTTATCCACTACCCTACATAGCGGCCATTTTGGACAGGCTTCGAGGAGCGAAGTTTTTGTCCTCTTTGGATATAAAATCAGCGTATTGGCAGATTCCAATGGAGGAGGAGTCTAAGCCCTACACCGCTTTCACGGTTCCCGGGAGAGGTCTCTTTCAGTTTAGAAGGATGCCTTTCGGGCTTCATAACTCGCCTGCGACATGGCAACGGTTTATCGACACAGTTTTGGGTGCCGATCTAGAGCCGTACGTCTTCGTCTATTTAGACGACATCATTATCCTGACGGATACTTTCGAGAAGCATCTTGAAATCCTGAAGGAAGTTTTGAAAAGGTTGAGTGAAGCAGGGTTGAAGGTCGGTAAGGAGAAGTGTAACTTCTGTAGGCCATCGTTGAAGTTTTTAGGCTATGTAGTGGATCGAAATGGGTTACATGTAGACCCGGAAAAAGTGGAAAGCATGGTTAGGATTCCAGCACCGAGGAATGTGAAAGAGGTTAGGAGTTTTATAGGGACAGTGTCGTGGTATCGTCGATTTGTGCCAAATTTTGCCAATTTGCTTCGACCACTGTCAGATTTATTGAAGAAGAGTAGGAAATTCATCTGGACTGATGAATGTGAGAATAGTTTTAGGAAGGCTAAGGAGTGTTTGGTTACAGCACCAATACTTACTTGCCCTGATTTTCAACGACCTTTTGTCGTACAAACAGACGCGTCGGACTACGGAATCGGTGCCGTATTGTCACAGAACTTCGATGATGGGGAAAAGGTTGTCTGTTACCTTAGTAGGTCTTTAAATAGGAGTGAACGCAACTATTCGACGACGGAAAAAGAGTGTTTGGCTGTACTATGGGCAATCGAGAAGTTACGACCTTACATCGAAGGTGTTCGATTCACGGTTGTGACTGATCATTATTCGCTCATATGGTTGAACAACCTTAAAGATCCGCAGGGAAGATTAGCACGTTGGGCAGTTCGGCTTCAACAGTTTGACTTTGAGATCATCCATCGCAAGGGCAAAGAACATGTAGTTCCAGACATGTTATCTCGAGGAGTTCCGGTAATAGCCGAGATCTCAGAAGAGGATCAAGACCCTTGGATTGCGAAAATGATCTCAGCGATAAAGTCAAATCCGCTAGCTTACCCAGCGTGGAGGGTAGAACAAGGTCAACTGTTCAAACTGATTAAATCGAATCATGTTGTTGTTCATGAAAATAATCAAGAATGGAAACAAGTGGTAGGAAAGCAGGATAGATTAGCTATATTACAGGAATGCCATGATAGTCCTTTAGCAGGACACATGGGAGTTAGGAAAACTTTTGCTAGGATAGGGGGAAAGTATTATTGGCCTAAAATGAGAGGCGATATTACTAAGTATGTTAGGAATTGTAAAGTTTGCCAACAGGTAAAACCGGTTAATGAAAAGCCAGCTGGTTTGATGACTGAGAGAGTAGGAATAAAGGCACCGTGGGAAATGATCTGTGTAGATCTCGTTGGTCCCCTTCCAAAGTCAAGTAGAGGTTTTATCTACATTTTGACTGTCGTCGATTATTTCACCAAATTCCCCCTTCTTTTCGCGTTAAGGTCTGCTACTGCGAAGGCAATTTGCCGGGAGTTAGAGGACAATGTCTTTCTCCTTTTTGGTATTCCAAAGGTTGTCGTCTGTGATAATGGCCCTCAGTTCCGATCTAAAGAACTGAAATCTCTTTGTGATTCTTATTCTACCCAAATTCGATTTACAGCCCATTACCACCCACAGGCTAATCCAGCGGAGAGGATTAACCAAATCATCAAAACAACGCTCAGAGCATACGTCTCTGATAACCACCGGATATGGGATGCGCAGTTGTCTAAGGTTGCGTGCGCGATTCGCACGTCCACTCACGAAGTTTTAGGAGTATCCCCTTATTATGCGAATTTTGGTAGGGACATGGCGACTTCAGGTCGAGAAGTGCCAATAGTAGGTGATAGGTTAGATAGGGTTCAGGATTTTAGTGAGTTAGAAGTACGGTTTAGGGATCTTAGAGTAGACATCGAGAAGAAGCTACGCGCGGCAACCAAGAAGTCTGCGAAAACATACAACCTCCGCAGAAGAGATGTTCAATATCTCGTTGGCGAGCAGGTTCGGCGTCGAAATTTTGTGTTGTCGGATGCCGCGAACTATTACGCAGCCAAGTTAGCACCGAAGTTTGTCGGTCCGTTTGTGATAAAGAAGCGTGTGTCACCTTGGACATATGTCTTAGAGGATAGTAATGGTAAAGAACGCGGAACTTGGCATGCGAAAGATCTCAAACCGTACACCGATGCATCCCTGGAGAATTGAGCCTTAAAGTAGTTTTTAGCTTTATTTTTTTTTATTTTTTTTTATTTTTTTTAATATTTCTCCATATCGCGTTTTCTTTCAAAGGCTGGCGATTTTACGCCCTGGTGGAAAATACCTATTTCGTTTTTCCTTGAACCATTGGCTTTAAGAAATGTCTTACAGTTTTATCGAACTGCAAGAACATTTCTTGGCAGGTAAGGGTGGGATTTGTTGCGGTATATTTTACCACAACAAGTTAGACCTTTACTTTTCTTCCTCTTCCCATTTTCACCCCTCCTTTTGTTGTGGCTTCAAGGTGCTGGCAGAGTACAAAGCAACCCTAGTCCATCAGCTAGTGGTGTACTTCAAAGCATTTTGGAAAAGCAACCCAAATAGGTACCCCTTCATTGAGCCAGTGGACGGCTGGAGACTCAAGCAGCAGCGTTAGTAAGAACCAGGAAGGTTCTGGAGAAATTTCACCAACAGCAGCAACAGCAGGTTACTAACAACCTACTATTTATATAAAAGGTAGAGATATGGCTACCCACCTTTAACACACTGATACATATCAGTGATCTTCGGATTATGGCATTTGAAGCCTTTTTCAATATAAACGGCCAAGAGCCCAACGTAATGGCTGAATGCCCACCGTAAAGGCCGAGTGCCCAACCTAAAGTGCTTTACCTTAGCAAGAAATGACTCTTTATAGAATTATCCCCATTCCCCCAAATCTGCGCGAAGGTTCACCGAAGTAGTTTAGTAGTTTTCGCGAAAAATGACGAATCCTCTTAAACTGAATCCTAGCTTAAATAGTTTTCTTGCACAGTGTAACTTGGGTCGGTTGGGCCGAGGGAATTTGTTAAAAGTAATGGTTTTTCAATTTTCTAAAACTCTTTGGCACTATGTCCTTTTCAGAGGTCAACCAAGAAGTGCCATCTTCTTGGCGGTCTCTTCGTTCATCGGCGCATTCAGCAATTCCACTCACTTAGACCAATCAGAGTCGTGGAGATTCGTCACGGGGTATCTGCAGTACTCTCAGCAAATTCGCTGGAGTCTGCGCCGTAGGCGAAACGCATCCATCGCTCTCTTCTAAACAACTTTGTCGCTGAATCTCTCGGTCGTTAGAGAGATTGGCGCCCCACGTTGGGCGCCAATTGTTGCACTTTTTTCCCGACGAACCGAATCCAAACGAATCAAACACGAATCCACAACTTGGATTATAACAAACTAATATATTAATTAACCGCAACGACTGATTAATTAATTATTTATTACACCGAAATATAAATATGCACAACGATGTGCCGCGGCGATGTTGACCGAATTTTAACTTTATGATGAACTGTCAAATGACAGCTGGGTGGATTTCGATGGGAAAAGAATGCAACAGGTAGCAAGATAATATGCTGCCAATGCCAGCTGCTCAGCAAGGGGTGGTCCGTAGGTAGTTTTATAGGTACGTAGGTATAATTGAAGGTAAATAAAAAGATTTAATGAAATGAATAATATTCAATCAAAACACAAGCAGGGTGTTTCACAAAATAAAGGGCGCCAGGAAATTTTTGCTTGGAATTTCCAAACCAACTTAAACGCTGAAAATGGTCTTCAAATAGAATTAAAACGCGATTATTTTCCAAAAGGAATAAAACTATATTTTGTTCAGGAAACCTTTACAAGTATAGGTATAAAACCTGAAATCTTTTCGTAAACAATTGGGAGTGTACAAAGTATGCAAAGTTTGGCAAAGTGCCAGTTAACAATTTAAATGGTATGGTATTTAGTGATCGAAGATGGGTTTTTACCCAGATTAAAATGCAAACAATAAAGTATGTGCACAATGCACCCGCAAAGAAACGACTCTTTGGGAATTTTCCCGAACAGACAACAAGGTTAAATGGAGGTCGCGCGTCCTGCAATCTCAGGATTAATTACGAAAGCGAAGGGTTGCCGAAACACAATATGACTCAATAGTCAAAACCAAATCAAACGTATAACTAACACTTTTCCACTTTTATAGGAAATTAACAACACTAAGGTATAATAATACTTAGCTTTTCTGACGAATCCTGCCTATGAGTTTTCTTGCCCGTTCTGGCACTAACTCTCCTGAACTCCTGCCTGATTGGAGCTTTCCTGCCACAGTAAACAATTGTAGTTATTTTGGCCTTTCTGCCAACAAAAACACAATTTCAATTTGCACTACTTGCACTAACAAAATCACTCGATTTGTAAAATTTTCCGACACTTTTTCAATTTTCTAAAACTCTTTGGCACTATGTCCTTTTCAGAGGTCAACCAAGAAGTGCCATCTTCTTGGCGGTCTCTTCGTTCATCGGCGCATTCAGCAATTCCACTCACTTAGACCAATCAGAGTCGTGGAGATTCGTCACGGGGTATCTGCAGTACTCTCAGCAAATTCGCTGGAGTCTGCGCCGTAGGCGAAACGCATCCATCGCTCTCTTCTAAACAACTTTGTCGCTGAATCTCTCGGTCGTTAGAGATTCGCAACAACTCGCCCGAATGAACGAATCCAGACCTGTTCCATTTCAATCCATTCCAGAATAGAAAATTGAAAAACCATTACTTTTAACAAATTCCCTCGGCCCAACCGACCCAAGTTACACTGTGCAAGAAAACTATTTAAGCTAGGATTCAGTTTAAGAGGATTCGTCATTTTTCGCGAAAACTACTAAACTACTTCGGTGAACCTTCGCGCAGATTTGGGGGAATGGGGATAATTCTATAAAGAGTCATTTCTTGCTAAGGTAAAGCACTTTAGGTTGGGCACTCGGCCTTTACGGTGGGCATTCAGCCATTACGTTGGGCTCTTGGCCGTTTATATTGAAAAAGGCTTCAAATGCCATAATCCGAAGATCACTGATATGTATCAGTGTGTTAAAGGTGGGTAGCCATATCTCTACCTTTTATATAAATAGTAGGTTGTTAGTAACCTGCTGTTGCTGCTGTTGGTGAAATTTCTCCAGAACCTTCCTGGTTCTTACTAACGCTGCTGCTTGAGTCTCCAGCCGTCCACTGGCTCAATGAAGGGGTACCTATTTGGGTTGCTTTTCCAAAATGCTTTGAAGTACACCACTAGCTGATGGACTAGGGTTGCTTTGTACTCTGCCAGCACCTTGAAGCCACAACAAAAGGAGGGGTGAAAATGGGAAGAGGAAGAAAAGTAAAGGTCTAACTTGTTGTGGTAAAATATACCGCAACATTGACCTTTACTTTTCTTCCTCTTCCCATTTTCACCCCTCCTTTTGTTGTGGCTTCAAGGTGCTGGCAGAGTACAAAGCAACCCTAGTCCATCAGCTAGTGGTGTACTTCAAAGCATTTTGGAAAAGCAACCCAAATAGGTACCCCTTCATTGAGCCAGTGGACGGCTGGAGACTCAAGCAGCAGCGTTAGTAAGAACCAGGAAGGTTCTGGAGAAATTTCACCAACAGCAGCAACAGCAGGTTACTAACAACCTACTATTTATATAAAAGGTAGAGATATGGCTACCCACCTTTAACACACTGATACATATCAGTGATCTTCGGATTATGGCATTTGAAGCCTTTTTCAATATAAACGGCCAAGAGCCCAACGTAATGGCTGAATGCCCACCGTAAAGGCCGAGTGCCCAACCTAAAGTGCTTTACCTTAGCAAGAAATGACTCTTTATAGAATTATCCCCATTCCCCCAAATCTGCGCGAAGGTTCACCGAAGTAGTTTAGTAGTTTTCGCGAAAAATGACGAATCCTCTTAAACTGAATCCTAGCTTAAATAGTTTTCTTGCACAGTGTAACTTGGGTCGGTTGGGCCGAGGGAATTTGTTAAAAGTAATGGTTTTTCAATTTTCTAAAACTCTTTGGCACTATGTCCTTTTCAGAGGTCAACCAAGAAGTGCCATCTTCTTGGCGGTCTCTTCGTTCATCGGCGCATTCAGCAATTCCACTCACTTAGACCAATCAGAGTCGTGGAGATTCGTCACGGGGTATCTGCAGTACTCTCAGCAAATTCGCTGGAGTCTGCGCCGTAGGCGAAACGCATCCATCGCTCTCTTCTAAACAACTTTGTCGCTGAATCTCTCGGTCGTTAGAGATTCGCAACAACCAGGTTTCTTTAGTGTCGGAAAATTTTACAAATCGAGTGATTTTGTTAGTGCAAGTAGTGCAAATTGAAATTGTGTTTTTGTTGGCAGAAAGGCCAAAATAACTACAATTGTTTACTGTGGCAGGAAAGCTCCAATCAGGCAGGAGTTCAGGAGAGTTAGTGCCAGAACGGGCAAGAAAACTCATAGGCAGGATTCGTCAGAAAAGCTAAGTATTATTATACCTTAGTGTTGTTAATTTCCTATAAAAGTGGAAAAGTGTTAGTTATACGTTTGATTTGGTTTTGACTATTGAGTCATATTGTGTTTCGGCAACCCTTCGCTTTCGTAATTAATCCTGAGATTGCAGGACGCGCGACCAGAGTTGTTGCGAATCTCTAACGACCGAGAGATTCAGCGACAAAGTTGTTTAGAAGAGAGCGATGGATGCGTTTCGCCTACGGCGCAGACTCCAGCGAATTTGCTGAGAGTACTGCAGATACCCCGTGACGAATCTCCACGACTCTGATTGGTCTAAGTGAGTGGAATTGCTGAATGCGCCGATGAACGAAGAGACCGCCAAGAAGATGGCACTTCTTGGTTGACCTCTGAAAAGGACATAGTGCCAAAGAGTTTTAGAAAATTGAAAAACCATTACTTTTAACAAATTCCCTCGGCCCAACCGACCCAAGTTACACTGTGCAAGAAAACTATTTAAGCTAGGATTCAGTTTAAGAGGATTCGTCATTTTTCGCGAAAACTACTAAACTACTTCGGTGAACCTTCGCGCAGATTTGGGGGAATGGGGATAATTCTATAAAGAGTCATTTCTTGCTAAGGTAAAGCACTTTAGGTTGGGCACTCGGCCTTTACGGTGGGCATTCAGCCATTACGTTGGGCTCTTGGCCGTTTATATTGAAAAAGGCTTCAAATGCCATAATCCGAAGATCACTGATATGTATCAGTGTGTTAAAGGTGGGTAGCCATATCTCTACCTTTTATATAAATAGTAGGTTGTTAGTAACCTGCTGTTGCTGCTGTTGGTGAAATTTCTCCAGAACCTTCCTGGTTCTTACTAACGCTGCTGCTTGAGTCTCCAGCCGTCCACTGGCTCAATGAAGGGGTACCTATTTGGGTTGCTTTTCCAAAATGCTTTGAAGTACACCACTAGCTGATGGACTAGGGTTGCTTTGTACTCTGCCAGCACCTTGAAGCCACAACAAAAGGAGGGGTGAAAATGGGAAGAGGAAGAAAAGTAAAGGTCTAACTTGTTGTGGTAAAATATACCGCAACAGGATGATAAAGCTAAAGCAGTGATAAGAAAGAAGAAAGCAGCTTTCCAAGCTTGGTCGAAGTGCCCCTCAAGAAATACAAATGAAAAAGCGCGTTTCAAAATGAAATACAAGAGCTGCAGAAAAGAAGCAAAGAAAAAGTGCGCCCAACTTCAAGCAAAAAGTACGGAGGGCCTGTATCGAGAGCTGGAAGAGATTTCTGCCCCAGCCGCTGAAGCAAATCAGGCAATCCAAGAGCTAAGACAAAGCAACTTGAATAAGCAACCATTTTCAAAATAGCCGCTCAGAGAAGGAGAAATGCGCAGGAGATTCGTTCGCCGAAGTTCATAAATGATGCTGAAGGACTGCTACTTGTGGATAACGACAAAATTCTTCACAGGTGGTGACAGTATTGTGATGATTTTTTGAATGAACAGTTTCCTCGGCGCAACTTTCCAACAGCTGCACCTAACTTTACGGAAGTCTCCGACGTCACAGTCGAAGAATTTAGGGAGGCAGTTAAGAACTCCAAAAAACGCAAAGCCAGACGAGGTACCATATGAGTTTTGGAAAAATATGGGAGACATCGGGTAGAGATGGCTCACGATTCTCATCTCCAAACTTATAAGAGGTGACAGTTTGCCTAATCAATGGAGGGAAAGTTTTCTTCTTCCAATGTACAAGGGAAAGGGAGATACCAGAAGCTGTGACAACTATCGTTCGATCAAGTTGATGTCCCACACTATGAAGATCGTTGAGCGGGTTTTGGATAGCCGACTGCGGAAAATAATAAGGCTGCTTGATGACCAATGCGGGTTTGTCGTGGGTAAGTCAACTACAGACGCAATCCAAAGTATAAGGATCATTATGGAAAAACACCGAGATGCCTTAGAGGATTTGCATATTGTGTTGGTTGACTTCGAAAAAGCATTCGATCGACAACCACGAGATCTAATATGGGTGGCCCTCAGACACCGAGGAGTTCCTGAAGCCTATGTGCGAATAATTATGGACATGTACGAGGGAGCAGCTACAAAAGTGAGATGCCCAGCTGGAGTCACCGAAGAATTCCAAATAACAGTAGGTGTACATCAGGGAAGTGTCTTAAGTCCACTGCTCTTTATTGCTTTTCTGGATTATTTGCTCGAAGGAAAAGTAACGGACAATAAAGTACAACAATTATTCTTTGCTGACGATGGAGCCATCATAAGCGAGGATCCTACATCCCTGCAACGAGCACTTGACGTTTGGATTGATATTCTGGAAGGAAATGGGTACCGTATTAGCGCTAAAAAGACTGAATACCTGTGCTGCCCTTTTTCTGATCCAGACAAGCCTATTCCAGACATTTATTTGAATGAAAATGTGCTTCCCAAGTGTGAAAAGTTTAAATATCTGGGATCTATGAGCAATAGTGAAGCAACTTGTGATGACGACATCAATCATTGACTAAGCGTAGGGTGGATGAAGTGGCGAGAAAACTCCGCTATCTTCTGTGATCGAAAAATGCCCCCTAAGCTGAAGGGAAGACTCTACACAGCAGTTGTCCGTCCAGCTCTAACATACGGTTCACAATGTTGGACAATGTACAAAAAGTATGAGAGCAAATTGACGGCAGCCGAAATGAAGATGCTTCGGATGACAGCAGGAGTAAAAAAGCTTGATCGAATTAGAAGTACTAAGATCCGTGGAAGCCTTCATGTCAAAAGTACCATCTTGGACAAAATTCAGCACGACCGGCTCAGTTGGTATTATCATGTTCAAAGGAGAGATCCGCAGAACCCCGTCCAAAAGGCAATATCGTACAACGTTTCAACGAATTCGCGACGAAAAAGAAAAGGCAGGCCAAAACACTCCTGGTACAAGCAAATGCAAAAACAGCAGCATTTGGTTGGCCTCAGACATGGAACAATCCAAAACCGGGAGGCTTGCCGACGTTTTCTGAGGTCAACGCGGCGTACCCCACAGGCGGATCACTAGTGTGAAGCAGAAAAGTGGGAGAGTTGTGATCGCTTCAAGTTCACTACTCGTAACGCCGGAAATGGAAAGAAGAAAATTGTAACTATAGGGTATAGTGCAATTGTATTTCTCAAGGTGCTCTGTAGCATTTCTGTATACTTGTGTTTCTGAATGAATCAGCTTGGCTTGCAACTGAAAATGAGATGCACATTTTTATCATACCTAAACTAATCTTTAAGAACCATTCATAATAATAATAAGAATAATTGTTGCGACTTTCAAGCACAGACAATAAAAATTATATTGTCTACACCCCGAGGTCGCTTAGTCTTACAGCTGTCGGTAATTTTTCTGAGAGCGGTGAACGGAAATTAATGCAGATAATGATTATTGCACAATTGAATGTAATTTGTTAGGTACAATCATTTTTTTTATAATTGAATCGTGGAATTACCTTCACGTACTTGTAAACGATTACTTCACGCTAAAAGGGTTTAAAGAGCACTCGTAGTGCCCAACTGCTAAAGTGGGCGCCATGGTGTCGAGTGGGGATTTTACTGTTTTTAGCGATGAGTGCAATGAAATGCATTAAATTCCCCAAAGTACGTGACTATGCAAAATTTTGTTTAGAGTGCTGTCATGTTTGCTGGAAATCAGATAAGAATATTTTATTGTTTTAGGTTTTAATTAATATGAAAATGAAAACTTGTGTGTTCTTAATAAGAAAAAGATTTTACTTTGTCTCCTTAATTCTCGCTCCTTCAAATATAATGAGAAAAGAGCTTTTATTTAAATTACAATAAATTTTGTATAAAATAACTAGGCCAAATAATTTGCTTACAGAGCCCATTACGTAACTCAACTATAAGCAAATGCTCCACAATTTGATCCACTTTCCGTAGTCCTTATAGCAAATGATGACTGTTGCGCTGGGGAGATAAGCAAGGCAAATAAATCGCCTTCATTGTGAAATTTCCCTGTTTTGTCTGTGATGCAGCTGATACCTATATCAGGCGAACTGTATTCAAAATAAATGAATCAACATAAATAGAATCGCGCGAAAAAGCGGAGAGCTATCAGTGCTTCGCCCATTTCTTTCAATCATACTTTGAGAAGTACAGATGGGATCGTGTTTGTCCGTCTTTGATTGAAATTGTAGGTCAGTCTATTTTAATTTATATAAACTACTAGCTGACCCGCCCGGCGTAGCTCAGGCCCTACGTTAATCGAATTGAGTAAGTTTAGTTAAGTAGTTTTCAAATTTCCATTCTAGTGGGAGAATAGGGATGAAATATAGTTTAAGTTACTCAGGAACAGTTAAGCACTCAAGATGACATAGTTTTTGGAATCGGCCCAGTACTGTAAAAGTGAAATACGTATTGAAATCGGTACAGTTGGTTTTTTTTTTGAATTCCCGTTCCTGTGGGAAAATGGTGATGAAATATGGTTTAGATTGCTCAGGGACAATGAAGCATTCTAACAGTGAAAGAATTGTTGAAATCGGTTCAGTACATTCCATTTTCCTGGTTATTTCGCCATTCCCTTTTCCGTTCCCGAAAGAATATGGGAATTAAATCTAGTCTTTAATACTCAGGAGCAATGAAGCACTCTAACATTGAAAAGTTTTTGGGAATTGGCTCAATATTTTCCAAGTATTGTTGTTCGACATTTGTTGAGTACATCAAAGTGTCAGCATCTGCACCGTTCAACATGGTCACAGAGACCACCACGTGGTTTTACAATACCCTTATTGCGTTTGAGTTAAAACTAAAATTTTCTTCGAGTCTTTATTACTTTATTCATTTCTTCTTGTCTACATTTTACATAATAACCAAAGAACTTCCACTTCATTTGCATTCGAACCCAATATCCCTTCGAGATCCTTATCTCTACCAAAGGCCTAGAAAACGCTGTCATAGCTTAGTTTAAAGTGTATAGTATCACTTTAAATCAATTTCTTTTGTTTTGCGAATATAGATCAAGTTCAATGTGCGGTCACTTCATATGAAAAAATAGCTTGGATTATTGTAAAAGTAGAACTTTAAACTAAAAAAAAAAATTAAATCTCTACTCTTGCCAGTCGAAAATCAAAAGAGTTCTTAAAAACAAACAATCCAATATTCTTACTATTTGTTATTTTATTAGGTGAGCCGCCCGGCGTTGCTCGGGTCTGTAGTTTTAATTCTTCCGTTCTCATTCCTGTTTCTATTCCCGTGGGATTATACGGATGAAATCTACGCTAAGTTACTGAGGGGATATGTGGCATCCCAGTGCCGAAAGAATTTTTGAAATCTGTTCAGTAGTTTCTAAGTTTCCATTTCCAACCCCGTTCCTAAGGGAATCTTCCGATCCCGTGGAAATATGTGAATGAAATATAAGTCTATGCCACTGAGGGATAATGTAACATCCTAGAGTTGAAAGAATTTTTGTAATCTGTCAAGTGACTTAAAGGTTCCCGTTCTCGTTCCTATTTCTGTTCCCAAGATCAAGATAAGATAAATCAGTTCAGCCGTTCTCGAGTTTTAGCCAGACTAACGAACAGCAACTGCAACTGATTTGTGAATCTAAACCATCCAGGGCGCCACTCAAACGTATACAGAAATATTCATTCAAATCGGTCATTGGAGTTCAATGACATACACACGTACGTGTGTATTATAGATATGGTGCACCAAACTTTTTGCTTGCTCCATGTACAATTCTCCTGCGGCAATAGTTATCAAGGTGCCCTAAACTCCAGCAGTCAGTGATGTCATGTCATGGCGAGGAGCTGAATAAAGAAGTCGGCCATCTGCAATGAACCTGCACTCCTCTTTTCATTTCAGACTAGGTCACCCGCCGTAACTCGGATCCTACGTTGATCGAACTGAGTAAATTAAATAAAGTAGGTTCTAACTTCTAAGTTCCTTTCCTGGGGGAAACTGGGGATAAAATATAGGAGATACCACCGCATTGTAATGGTGAAAGAATTTTTGAAATCGGTTCAGTGTTTTTAGCTTCCTCATTGAAGACGAAATTTAGCTTAGGGGAGAGGGCGTAATTGGAACACTTTTTGCTTCCAACTTTCATAAAAACCTGTTTTAGTATTTATAACTTTATTTAGAAATTAGTATAAACTTTATTCTGAGTCTACAATTTTGTAATTTTTAAAATGATTTCACTTTATTCTTATTTTTGAAGTGAAGCAAGTAATTTTATTCAAATGTGCCCCCATGTGGGGCAGCTTTGAACTAGGCTGGGGCACTTTTGAACGGCAGTTTTTCAGTACTGCAAATTTCATTCCAAATCCTTATTCAAAACAAAGAACTAAGATTTCCTTTTTTTGAGAAACTCGCAAGCAGCATATCTTTTGACTCACGTCTAATGGATATGCCGTCTGACACGATGACCCCAAGGCTCAAACTGCGTCAAAATTACTCAGTCAACTTTCCTTCGGTTCAGGAATGGTTCGCTCCAGAATCCAAGCTGTGCATAAGGCCCTTCTCAACCCTCTAACCACTTCGAAAGTGATCCAGGAATGCAAGAGCTCTCTGAATGCGGTCGGAAGATTAAATTCATTGAGTCTCATTTGGGTTCCGGGCCATCACGGCATAACTGGAAATGAGATCGCCGATGAACTTGCTGGGTAAGGATCTCAGACAGCTTTCTCAGAACCTGAACCGTCGCTAGGTCTGCCAGCGTCTTCAGTGAGGGTTCAATCAACGATTGGATCTGTGAAGAGCACAACCCTAGAAGTCATGCCTCCATTGGATGCAGACAAACCAAGTGTATGCTCCCCAACGTTAGTAAGAAGACTGCATCATTTTTGCTAGCTCGTAGCAGAAAAGACTGTAGAAAGCTTATTGGCATTGCCAGCGGGCACTTCTCTTTTGCCAAGCATTTAAACGTGTTAGGCTTAAGTGATACCACACTCTATGAATCTTGTGGAGAAGATGAGGACACCGCAGAGCACTTCCTCTGTGAATGTCCTGCTCTTTCTCGCATGAGGTTACAGATACTCGGCGCAGACATGGTAAGAGCTGGTAACTTAGGCTCCTTATCGTGGCAGCGTCTTTTGGCTTTTCTCCGAACATCTGGAAAGCTATAACAAATAGAAGGTTGCTTTCTGGTAGTACAATGGACCGGTATTTTGGTCTGAGTGCTCCAGCTGGTATTTTAAAAACCTCGAACAGAAAAAAAAAAGATTTCCTTTATGTTCCCGTTTCCGTTCCGTAAGGAATACGGAATATTTCCAATTGATAATAGTCTGTGAATTGAGCTGGTGTTACCCGTATTTCCAGTAGTAAGACAACAAGAATTTAGCGTCCAGATAGATCTATTGAGTTAATATTTTAACTTATTAGTTAAAACTTCTGAGAGTTCTAGTTTGCAACTGAATAAGATTAAGGGGGCGGGTTGAGCTTGCGCAGCCTTTGGAACTGCGGTGTCTGAATGAAACCCCATGTGAGGTTTCAGGGCAGTTCTTGTGCTCCTGAGTTGAACCAGAAGTTAGCAATCTTCTCAGGGTGAATGAGGTTGAGTTTATCTATGGTCAAGTATTTGCTTTCTAAGGTGGAAAAGTCCTGGACATTCCGTAATAATGTGCAAAGATGTTTCTTCATTTTCGAGGCATGCATAGTCTACAGATGGGGTCCGTTACGAGCCTCAGTCGGTGAAGGTATTTCTTTAAAAAACAGTGGCCGGTTAGTAGTCCTATGCAAATTTTTAGAGTTTTCCTATTGAGGTTCAGTAGGAATTTTGATGTTTTTTTTTTAGAATATTCTGGCAAAAAGAGTTTTGAACAGGTTTGACCAGATGAGTTACTCCAAGCTTTATTTGATTCTTTCATTTCGATGTTCTTGGCAGTGTTTTTAAAGGTCCTTTTGTTTACACGGGTTCAGGTCCGACGAATGGTTTAGATGCGCCGTTTTTAGCTAAGATGTCTGCCTTCTCGATACCATCATAGTCTTTGTGTGCAAGTGGAGGATTACAGTGTTTTTTCTTGCTAGTTCAGAGAGTGACACGACTGTCTCTTGGACTAGTTTGGATCTTCTGACAGGTTAGCTTAAGGCTTTTAGTGCTGCTTGGCTGTCTGAGAAATGAATATTGTTTTGTTTTTCGTTTTCGATGAACATATTATTCTCGAACATTCGTTAATGGCAATGATTTCAGTTTGGAAAATGGACGAGTGACTACCCAGACTTACAGAGAGATTCGTTTTGGGAGAGTCGCTGAAAATGACGGAACCTGTACCAGTTTCCATTTTTGATCCGTCCGTATACCAGACCATATCTACCCTTGAAGGATGACGCTTTGTGTTCTCCCAGTCTTCCCTAAGGGGGATGACAATGGAGAAGCTGAGTTTGAAGTTGTACATGGGAATAATAGCATGCAAGCACATACTAAAGGTATTAAGTTTTTCTAGACTTTCCATTATCGACAGATGTCATTTCGGGTTTGGATATGATTTTATCTTGTCTTGCTTCCATTTTTATGAAAAGGTGAGTTGGTGGTAGTCCTACAATGACGTTTAGAGCGTATGTTGGAGTTGTACGCATGCATCCAGTAATGCTTGTTGTTGCGACTGAATAAAGTGTTTCTATATTTCTCTTGAAGATCTTCCTCTCCTGAAGATTCGAGTTACCCGTGCCTGTAGCGTAATGGCTACCGTGTTTGCCCTTGCTTTTTAGTTCGAGGTTTGAATCTCAGTAATGGGTTTCGCCTTTCACAAGAAATTGGGAAGTACTCCGAGAGTGATTAAACGGCAGTTACGTTCAGAATTGGCTAGAATTTTAGGTTCTTGAAATACGTTTGGCTCCAAGGTTCCACGTGCTTCGTTGTACCACGCTATTTACTTATATTGTTCTAATCTGACTTAAACTGTAACTTATTTTATTGTCAAAATGCAATAATTAGCTGTCTTTCAATAATGCCAAAGCAAAGCCTTGCAATATTGAAGGCATAAGAAAAGCAATAAAATTTAGTGTGAATATAAAATCGAATCTAATCTAAGTTAAGTTAAGTTAATAAGTTATTCAGGTATTTGTTAAGGGACAAAATGTTTAACTTTTCGTTTTGTATTGCTTGCACATTTACGATAACACTAAAAAGTTACTACTGCCTTTAGTGCATTGCCTTAACTTCTATAAAAAAGTATAGCACTTGTTCTATTTATCGGCAGTGATTTGAAATCAGCTTTTAAGTTTTCAACGGATTTGAAATGTTTCAGTTATATTATGATGTCCTTAAAAGTTTATGTTTTAATTTGTTTTCTCATCAACTAATTATACGACTATAAGAGCACAAAGTACCTACTTTAAGTAAAACACTAGTGTTACGAAGACTACCGCTCGCTGGGTTGGTTTTCGTTTTCTAAAGAAAAAATGAGAGATATGGCTCAAATCATTGCCACAATTTAAATTTACTGCAGATAACTATTTTCAGAAAGCACTTAAAGGCTTAAAGCAAATTTGTTTCCAGACCTACTGATCTAAGTAAACATTTAATACACAGACAATCATAACCACTGCAAAAGAAGGTGCTTATGGCCACACAAAGGAGCTTATTTGCTAATAGAAATCACGATTTGACTTCAATGTACTTTACTTCCAGAAATGGGACTTGTTAAAATTGCAACACAACTTCTCTCCTTATTTAGTTACTCTGGGATATAGTGAAGGCATTTGATTAAAATAAAACAAAACAGTACGAATATTTAAACTTTTAAAGGGCAATCCACAAAAAAGTCGAGTAGAGTATCATTCATCTGTAAAAAATGTATTCTGGAAAGACTTATTAATTTCATATTCGTTCGTGCCAAGGCGTTCTAC
The DNA here is from genome assembly GCA_949752695.1 of Melanostoma scalare. NCBI lineage: Eukaryota > Metazoa > Arthropoda > Insecta > Diptera > Syrphidae > Melanostoma > Melanostoma scalare. Next base: position 64,347,054 of record OX456985.1, read on the forward strand.
GTCATATACTGACTCTGACCCAATAACCATCTAGAATATGAACGAGCTAGACACAGGGATGGAAAATTTAAAACTTAATTGATTGAAAATGAAATTCACAGTTTGCTTAGAGAAACTCAGGAAGCCATCATCCTGAATCCATTCGATTTCCTACCCACAATCTTTGAATTGCATGTGTAAGCCTATTAGCTTTTTATTATACACTTTTAACTTCTTAAGAGTGCCACCTACAGTTTCTTTCTAAGTCATTTGCTATTATGGCAACGACAGTAAATAAATAGGGTGGCGCAACAGAACGAGGAGCCTCAGGGCCTAGCGCATTTCTCGCAACCATGCCTTGTGAGGCAATGGAGGGGAAACAAATTTTCTTGAATTATACAATGCATTTTAAAAAGAGAAATACATTTTATTGCGCTTTTCAAGGCAATGAATTTACTAATGGAGGACTTGCCAATTCTTCGCGAATGGCGATACTCGTGGAAAAAGATTTTTGTTTCTGTTTGGATTCGAACCAAGAATCTCTGGGTATAAGCAGACATGCTAATCATCACACCACGGCTAACAATCCCGTTTTAGATCTTAAAGGAAGTTCAGTGCCATACGCAACACTCATGCGGTTTTCATCGATGTTATGTGCATACAAATGGAAACGTGGTTACTGTAGCCGAAAGTGTGAGACTCAGTCCGTCAAAAATGGGCAAATGACATTTTCTTTCTTAAATTGATGACATGGACTTAAACTATCTTCGGTTCATGTAGAATGACCCGCATTACATTATTCTAGAACACCATTAACGCCAGTCTCTATTCAAAATCGTTAAGCTTAACAAAAAATTTTACTTAGATTTATAAAGATAAAGACTTTGACAAACGTTAATTTCAAGCGGACTAAGTTCATTGCCAAACTTCTTCAGGGTGCCTTTCATTGACGCTTCTTATGAATGAAATGCTGACTCGAAAGTGGTTGACCTCGTTTTTGAAGATGCCAGAATATCTTCTTCTTCTTTTCCTGCCGGAGGTTTTCAAAAATACTAATTGAATCTTTCAAACCCAAATACAGGGCCAAATTAAGGCACACGTTATCGTATAACTCGTGACGGCATTAATTGAATTTGGTATTATCGCTCACTTCTAGTACCACAATTTGGTATTTTCTCATCAGTAGGCCAACGGTATTTCATTCGACTTGTGGAGGCTCAGTGAATATTCTTGAAATGAAAATAAAAGAAGCTCTGTGAACATTTTTCTTGTATTTATAACGAAGACAGATTACTTTATCCCAGTCCCAGTGAGAGTGCCAATCATATCGAAAAAGAAGTACATATCCGTTCCAACCTTTCAATTTCGATGGCCACGTACACACGCATCGAAAGACAATCACAACTGTCTAGGTAGCAATAGTAAGATTTCTTTTACCAACACCCCTCGCATTCAATGCTTTTGTATTCCAAAAATTTTCACTTAAACTGTAATTTTTTTTTACAAAGGAATAAATTTCGCTTAAAAAAAAAATTTGATTAGTCTAAAGAGACATCAGCGACATCTGTTAGTTAATAAAAATATCGAAATATGCCAGTGAATTTTTGATGAAACTAGTACAATTTTAAATAGCTATACAATATGTGAGATCACGAACGCTGTAATCCCAAAATGGTTACTCACTCTCTCGATCACTGAAGCCACTCACTCACTCGATAACGAGAGCTGTAATTCAGCCCCAGGTTCATTGTAATACCAGACAACACATTTTTTGAGTGAAACGAACACTCACAACGGGAACTTGAATTTTTCACTTCTAAATGCATGAATTTGGTCCACTGTGCGACGGCGCGCCAAGGTAGTAAATTATGAAGCCTTTATTGATTTTTTTTTTCGCTAAGTTAGATGAGCGAGCAGCGAGCCTAAGAAAGAATCGAATTTTTATAGAAATGAAAGATATAACTTCTTGGACAAAACGCAAAAAGAAAAGAAGCGTTTTGGAACTTTCGAAAACATAATCAAATCGTTCCGTTGTGACAAGAGTATTGCTTCTCATGATTCTGAAAAATGAAAGTCACTAAACATCTCAATTTGAAGTAAGTTTGCATTCAAAAAGAACTAATACATGTTCTTTAAATGCCAAAATGATAATTTTTCTCAAGAAATATTTCTTATGAGCCGTAAGAGTTTCACTCATCCAAAAGACAGCACAAAAATTTAGCAGAAACAATTGTGGATGTTCCATTGGTTTTAAAAGTGAGTGAAATCAATGGAAAGCGGATCAAGTTAATTTCAAAACATTTTCCTAAACGACACGCTTATTAGAAAGTCACTTTCAAGCTGAAACGCCATTCCGTAACGTTTTAGACGACTATCGTCTGAATTTAAGGCAGTGAAAAATCGTGTATACTTACTTACTTAGGTGGGCATTACAGTTCAGGGTGAACCTGGGCCTCAACCAACATCCTTCTATAACGACTTCGATTTCGGGCGAGCTCTCTCCAGTTTCGCACTCCAAGTCGGTTGAGGTCTTCATCCACTTGATTGCACCACCTAAGACGAGGTCTTCCCCTTCCGCGATTTCCCTGCAATGTGCTTTCGAAAACCCGTCGAGCCGAAACGTTTGGATCCATCCGCTCTACATGACCCAACCATCGTAGCCTCGCGATGCGTACTCTTCTGGCTATGCCCATGTCGCGGTACAGCTCATACAGCTCGTTGTTGTATCTTCTTCTCCACACATTGTCTTCGCATACGGGACCAAAGATCATTCGGAGAATTTTTCTTTCGAAACGACCAAGGGTTTACTCATCCGCTTTCGATAAAGTAAATGCTTCCGCGCCGTACAGCAGGACTGGGATGATTAAGGTCTTATACAAGGTCACCTTGGTTTTTCTAGAGAGGGTTTTGTTTCTCAATTGCCTTCTTAACCCAAAGAAGCAACGGTTGGCAAGAGTTATTCTCCGTTTGATCTCCGCACTGATGTTGTTGTCCGTGTCTACAGCGGATCCTAGATAGACGAAGTCCTGTACTACCTCGAAGTTATGTCTGTCTATTGTGACGTTTTGTCCAATTCGTCGATGTTCTGTGTCCTTGTTTCATGACAACATATATTCGTTTTGCCCTCATCAACCATCAAACCCATTTTCACCGCTCCTGTTTCAATACTCGCTAAAGCACCTATGACATCACGCTTTTTTCTTCCCATTACGTCAATATCGTCTACGTAGGCGAGTAATTGTACAAGCGATTGAAAGATTGTTCCTCTGGTGTTGACGTTTGAGTTTCTTACAATCTGTTCAAGTATGATGTTGAAGAAATCGCATGACAGCTTGTCGCCTTGCCTAAACCCTTTTTCTACATCAAAGGTCTCGGTGAGTTCTTTACTGACCAGATCAGCTGGTGCATGCTCCTTTCCAACTGATCTCCAGCTGCCTTGAAAAGTTCGGCATCAAAGCCATCTGCACCTGCAGTCTTATTTGATTTAAGTTTGCATATGGCAAGCGTGCTCTAGGTCGGGAGGACGGCATTCTTGATCATCGTCCAAGCTGAATGGGTCAATATGCCTGACAGCGGAATTTGTGTCCTCATCACCGTTAAGCAGTCTGCAGAAATGATCTTTCCAGTTCCTCAGTAGCGACTGTGACTCTATAACTATGTTTCCCTGCTGGTCTTTACAGTCTTGAGTTCGGGGTTTGTCACCCTGGCAGGATCTTTTTACCTTTTCGTAAAACTTCCGAATCTCGTTCCTGTCATGGCACCTCTCTATTTCCTCAAACGAGCGCTTCTCATGCTGCTTCTATTTCTTTTTGAGAAGTCAGTGTTCTTCCCTTCTTTTCTCTTTGTAGATCTCGTTATACTGATCGTAAGCAGCCCTTGTTCGTTGTTGCATCAGCATTTGTCGTGCATGACGACTGCATTTGCCTGCCTGCATTTCTCATCGAACCACGGTTTTCGTTTTGGTGGCCGAGTGAAACCCAGAACCTCAGAGGCAGCGGTTCTGATGGCTTCTTGGCATTGCTGCCACTGGTCTTCAATGCTTAATGCTGGCGGCACGGGATTCAAGGATAATTGAAGGGACACTCGATTGGAAAAGGCATTGGCAATCTCTTGCGATTGTAAAGGGTGATTTTTTTGAGGTTAGGATTTTCATGCATTAGTATTTGACAGATCACGCGGGATTTCAGACATGGTGTCAAAGAGAAAGATGCTCAGTATGCTTTGACATTTCATCCAAACATGCCAAACGATCTGCCACAACGTCGAATTTTCAGTGAATGGGCCCTAGAAAAGTTGGCAGAAAATCCGCTTTTTTATCGACAAATTTTGTTCAGCGATGAGGCTCATTTCTGGTTGAATGGCTACGTAAATAAGCAAAATTGCCGCATTTGGAGTGAAGAGCAACCAGAAGCCGTTCAAGAACTGCCCATGCATCCCGAAAAATGCACTGTTTGGTGTGGTTTCTACGCTGGTGGAATCATTGGACCGTATTTTTTCAAAGATGCTGTTGGACGCAACGTTACGGTTAATGGCGATCGCTATCGTTCGATGCTAACAAACTTTTTGTTGCCAAAAATGGAAGAACTGAACTTGGTTGACATGTGGTTTCAACAAGATGGCGCTACATGCCACACAGCTCGCAGTTCTATGGCCATTTTGAGGGAAAACTTCGGAGAACAATTCATCTCAAGAAATGGACCGGTAAGTTGGCCACCAAGATCATGCGATTTGACGCCTTTAGACTATTTTTTGTGGGGCTACGTCAAGTCTAAAGTCTACAGAGATAAGCCAGCAACTATTCCAGCTTTGGAAGACAACATTTCCGAAGAAATTCGGGCTATTCCGGCCGAAATGCTCGAAAAAGTTGCCCAAAATTGGACTTTACGAATGGACCACCTAAGACGCAGCTGCGGTCAACATTTAAATGAAATTATCTTCAAAAAGTAAATGTCATGGACCAATCTAACGTTTCAAATAAAGAACCGATCAGATTTTGCAAATTTTATGCGTTTTTTTTTTAAAAAAAGTTCTCAAGCTCTTAAAAAATCACCCTTTAGCTTTCCGACGTCATATCTCTTCACAGCGTTAGTTCGTGCTGGTCGTGAACAAGATATCCTCATTTGTACCTTGGCTACAACAAGGTAGTGATTCGAGTCAAAGTTGGCCCCTCAGAAAGTTCGGACATCTAACACACTGGAAGAGTGCCTTGCGTCGATCGCAACATGGTCAATTTGGTTGACGGTTAATTGATCTGGGGATCGCCATGTACCTTTATAAATTTTGAGATGCGGGAAGCGTGTACTACTTACAACAAGATTTAGCCCCGCAGCCGGGGGAGGCTATTCTTACCGATTGTATTTCCAAAGATGTCCTCCTTCCTTAGCTTTGCGTTAAAATCGCCAAGAACGATTTTCACGGTGTGTCTAGGGCACTGCTCTTGTGTTTCTTCGAGGAGCTCGTAGAAACAGTCTTTGGAATTGTCGTCTTTCTCTTCTGTGGGGGCGTGGGCGCATATAAGGCTAAAATTAGCCCTGATGCGGATGGTCATTATACGCTCATTAACTGGATTTTGGCTAATCACCTTATCCCTGAGTCTTCCTCTAACGACAAATCCGCACCCAAATAAGCGCTGTTTCTGTTGTCTGTAGCAGTCGTCATAGTAGATGTCACAGTTTTTCATCTTCTTTATGCCCATTCCACTCCATCGCACTTCTTGGACGGCGGTTATGTCTGCTTTGCAGCAGTCCAGGGCGTCCGCTAATTCTCCAGCTGCACGTAGTCCGTTAAGAGATCTTATGTTCCACGTGCAGATCCGGAGGCCGTTGTCCTTTTTTCGTTTGCTTGGGTCGTCAACTTTGAAATCATTATCGTTATCCGAGCCTGCTTGTTGTTTCGGAACAAGAAAAATCGTGTTTAAAACCCTAAAAATTTGGCAAAAGAGTTGTAGCTTTCCACCAACCACTGAAAGCGAGATTATATGAAACAATCTTTTGACGACGCAATCTACGATAGACGATTGAACGATAATAATCGTCTGAAAAGTTACGGAGTCTGGGTCCAGAAATTATTCAAAAGTTCTCATTCGTGGCGGCACGAAGTGAAACGTTTAATTTTTTAAAATGTGTGTAGAGATATTTTCAAAATAATTTTTGTCTGACATTCTTTAACAGTCGCAATCCCAATCTACTTACATATAAGTAGACTTACATATAAGTAGAAACCAAAAACTATTCGTTTTTCAATCACTACCTTACTTGCCAGTAGAACACGTGTTATCGATCACTCGATCGATTGCCTACAATACCCAATAAATTTTTTTGTTAAATCATTTTTTTCAATTAAACCCCTGTTGCATTATAATCATTTTTTAAAAAGAGATAAATTTCGAGTTACTTTAAGAAAAGAAAAAAAACTAAGTGACAGCTAATATAATTTTTATCTTGAAACATTTTCATGCTCAATAAAATTCCACAACCGAATTTATCTGGAACCTATCGAATATCCAGAATTGTCACGTGCGGTATTGCGATATGGGTTTGTCCATTGTCAGCGGTATTTCTTATTTTTTATTTATTTCTATAATTTGCTTGACCAGGCAGCCAACCTCAACCTCACACACAAAGCCGCTTTATTGAGCAGTGGAAATTTCCATTCACCAACACACTCCGAGGTTCTAAAATTAAATAACGCTAAAATGAAAATAAAAAAAAAAGAAAACAAATAGCCAGCAGCTCAGTTTTTGTTTTCCATTTGGCATGCTATATTGTTTTTTATTTTTTTTCTATTTCTTTTTTTATTTTCTTCTTAAAAGGCTGTGCAACAGACGTTGACCATTGATAAAAAAAAAAAATGGTGTAGCGTATTTTATCATGATTAAGTGAGTTATCGAGACTCTGTTTTCGTTTTATTTTGGTTCGTTTTGGAGGTCATCTTCTTTGTTGACGTCGTATTTCGTGTATTGTTGTTGAAATTGAACACAAAAAAAATTTCAGAGGCCCGCAGAGTTTGAACTTGTAAACGTCATTTTGAGTTATTTCACCTAAAAAGCCCCCCCGATATTGTATAGGACAGCGAGCAGAATATGAAATCATTGGTTGTATGAGTAATAAAAGAAAATGTTATATAGGGTAAGTGGGGCACGTTCTTTAAGTGGCACCATTGTAAAGAAATTATAGTTAACTGTTTACATATAAATACGGAAAAGGTAGTGGTTGTGACGTTTTGGGTGAAATTACTTTATATTGAAGCTATTTGACGTGTAAGTTCTCTAATTTCGAAACAACATTGCAATTGGGTGTTGTTCTTGTTGATTCTCATTAAATCAAATATCCTCAATTTGTTGTGTTTTGTTGATTGATGATGCTGATGTAATTGATTTGGTAAGCATCATGTTTGTTGAGCACATGGGTTCGAAAGTGCAATAAGTAATTTTTAAAGATAGTTGATTTCTTTTTATTGACAGCTTGGCATCACTGCTACGTCACGTCGTTTTATGTATGAAAATTGAAGTCATTAGACTCAAGTGTCTAGAAGTACAAAAAAAAAATGCATTAATGTACATTACTTAAGCTGCGAACAAAGCCACTTCTAAGTTGGGTTTAGCATTCTTTTGCACCGGATGTGATCTATAAATGGATTGTTAGCTTAAGACTTTGAAGAATTTTATAGAACCAGTTGTTGGACTTTGCTTTTGCACGCTTCGCTGAGTTCGATGACAATGTTTCTATACTTCAAATTGTCAGTTGAAATGCTTTGAATAACTACGAAGCGAGGCTAATCTTAACGCAAATCTCAATGTCATTCGGCTCAGGTTGAAATACGATTCATTCCGTTCTCATGATTATAGTTATAAAAGTGTAGGTTTAAAAATGCAGGCGGAAAGTTAAGGAAATTTCTTATCTAGTGAATACTGCTTTTTTTGTGTGTAAGTTCACGTTAGTGATTAACATACATTTGCATTGGTGTCACAATTACGAACTTGATTATCGGACTTATGCATTACTTACTTACTGAGGTCGGCGTTTTACAGTTCGGGATGAACCTTAACCTCAACCAACATCTTACGACAAAAATTGAGGCGAGCTCTCTTCAGATTTCCACTCCAAGTCGTTTGAGTTTTTCTTCCACTTTATTGTGCCACTTTAGACGAGATCTTCCCCTTCCACGATTTCTCTGCAATGTGCATTCCAAAACCCGTCGAGCCGGAGTGTTGATGTCCATCCGCGCTACATGTCCCTGCCATCTTTGTCTTTCGATGCGTACTCTTCTACTTAAGAAATGCTCCTCCAATCTTTCCCTTCCTCTCTCAAAAATCTTTAACTTGTCCATATGCCTAGGAGTTTTCCCCCAAGCTTGGAAAACGGCGTTTATAGCCCCTGTACACAAAAAAGGTCCTAAGTGCGACGTGAAAAATTATCGTCCCATCGCTAAACTATCGCATATACCCAAAATTTTCGAAAGCATTTTGTATGAAAAATTAAGTTTTCGTTGCAAATCTCTCATTTCCCCTAGACAACACGGTTTCCTCAAAGGCAGGTCAACAACAACAAACCTCGTTGACTTTGTCTCATTTTCCCTCTCAGCCTTGGAGAATGGAAAGGAGGTCGATGTAATTTCAACTGACTTTAGTAAAGCTTTCGATAAAATCTCTCACAAACTTATTCTTTTTAAACTTTCCACCCTCGGCTTTGAACCCATTCTGTTGAGATGGATTTCTTCTTATTTAGAAAACCGTTTTTTCAGTGTTCGTTTCAGATCCGCCTTATCCTGCCGCTTTCTAGCTACATCCGGTGTTCCCCAAGGCAGCCATTTAGGCCCTCTCCTCTTCATTCTCAGTATTAACGACATTGTTAGTTTAAGTTTAAGAAACTTTATTTGAATTCATTTGTATATAAAAGTAAACAATTTGGATATACTAAAGTTTAATATGGTTTGGCCAAAGGCCGTCTACCAGATTGACAATATTTTAACATACAATTTTTTTTTTTTTATTGAATTTATAGGTATTTAACAAGTTTTTTTTTTTTTTTTTTTTTTTTTTTTTTTTTTTTTTTTTTTTTTTTTTTTTAAAGTCTTCTTCAATAATTCGGGTTCTATATCTTAGTGCTATGGTTAAATATTTATATAAAATTTCCCATCCAAGACCACCATTTAGAATATATATCACTTCGTTCATATCCAACGATGTTTTACCAAAGTAACTCACTCTGAACTCTCTTAAAATCGGGCATATGGCAATAAAATGGTATACATCCTCTCTTTCCTTTAGGTTGCAAAGGTCGCACAAAATCGGCAGGTCCGGCCGATGCGGTATGTAGTTTAATTTTATTATTTCAGCTCTTGCTTTTAAAATTAAATTTATCATTTCAATAGGAAACCGATTTAGTAGGTACGTTTCTTCTTGCAGATTTAAGTTAAGTTGACTATATATCATCCTATATTGAGAAGATTGAGCTTCGGTCGTATATCCCTCAAATGCAGAGCGGCTCTCGTTTGCTAACAACTTTCCAAAGTAGCACTTTAAGTCAACGACACTAATATCCGCTTGAATACTAACGGTTTCCCCGTCTAACTCCTCCCACTTTTTAACAAGGTTACCTCTAGACAACATAATATTTTTGAGCACAAGCTTAGGAAGCCGTCCTTCTTCCATCTCAAACACCTTTAATATGTACTCAAAATGTAGTTTGAGTGTGTCCAAAAAAAGTGGCGGCACAGAAGTTTCCAAATGAAGCATATAATTTGGTGTACATGCCGGCAATCGAAAAATTCGCTTGAGGAAGTATCTTAAAAACCTTTCCACTTCATCATATTTGCAGTATCCCCACACTTGTGCACCGTACAGCAATATTGAGGCTGCAGTTGAACGAAATAGCTTCATCTTTGCACTATGATCGACAACCTTACTGTTCATGCAACGTCCCCATACTGATGAAATAGCTCTTTTCGCCTCGGCTAGCTTCGACAGAAAATGCTTTTTAATGTTGAGGTTCGAAGTTATTAACACACCTAGATACTTGTATTCACGCACAATCGTTAAAATTTCCCCTTTATACTTCCACGTTTCATTTCTGGAATATCTCCCACCACCATCTCTGAAGATCATCATTTTGGATTTTGCAGTATTAACGGATAGATTCCAAAGATCACAGTAGCTTTCGAGTCGGTTAATCATTCGCTGCATGCCGTCTACAGTTTCTGCCAGAAAAACGATGTCATCAGCGAAAACAAGGCCTGGTATCCGCATTCGTCCATAATCTATTCCTCATCGCTTTAAGAACAGTAACAACTTTACTTGAAATCCCCATCATATACAGTTTATAGAAAAGCGCCTCTCGAGGAATAGAATCAAAAGCTGCACGAAAGTCCACGAAAAAAGCATAAAGCTTCTTATTCTTCTTTTTGAAACTATCTGCAATATTAAAAAGGACGAAAATCTGGTCTAATGTCGAGTGGTTTTTCCTAAACCCAGCTTGAAACTCATTAAGTATTTTTTTTCGTCAATCCACTGTGTCAGTCTGTTAAATATCAACGAGCTAAATAGTTTAACTGATGTGTTCAGAAATGAAATTCCCCTATAGTTCTCTGGGTTGTTATAACTACCTTTTTTGTGGAGAGGATATATTATTGCTTTTTTGAAGCTTCCGGGAACATTTGCTGTCTCAAATATTCTATTGAATTCCTCAGTCAGTGCATGGATAAATACTGTTGAACAGTTCTTATAAAACTCCACAGGTATTCGGCCATCCCCTGGAGCTTTTCCGTCTTTAGCATGTTTAATTACACTCATAACTTCGAAAGGCGTAAATGGAGAATCGAGAAGCTCATCCGTGAAAAATGGAGCAGCGTATTGCGGAAGCGGAGAAAATAGCTGAGTATTAAGTAGATTGTAAAAGTAGTCCCGCAGTTCAAATGCTTGAAGAGATAAGCCAATCCTATTAAATCTCCCGTTTATAGTTTTTGCAGCTTTCCAGAAATCTGCCGAGGATCTTGCATTGTTAACGAGAGCTAAACTTTTTTGTTCAAATTGCTTTCTTTTATCAAAGCAAATTTTCTTGAACTCCTTATTAGCTGCTGCATACATGTCTTTAAAAAGTACCAAATTGTATTTTCTCAAAAGCCTCAGAAGTAAAAATGATTTCTTCCTTGCTTTAAGACACTCCGTATCAAACCATTGTTGTTTAAAATTATTCTTACATCTCCATTGAGTACTAACTGGAACAGAGTCTCTAATAATTTGTGTAAGTTGATCCATATGCAGTGGTTCGCCCGCTGCCTGTCGCTTATCAAGCTCTTCGTTCAAATTATCTTGATATATAGGCATAAAACTATTATTCCATTTTAACTTCGGCAAAAGTTCCAGTCTCTTTGTATGCGGTGCTCTTTCAGTTCCAGAAAATATACACGCGATCTCCAACGGCATGTGGTCCGAAAAAATTTGTTCACCTATCTTGAAGTTCCTTAAGTTTGAGTTCCATGTTCCTGATACGACATTGAAATGATCATCAAACACTCCTCTATCTCTCTGTACGCGGTCGATACCAAGTTTTACCGGTTCATTTCTTCTTCTGAAGACTCTTCCCACCTCCAACAGGATCTCGACAGTTTTTCAATATGGTGCTCCAAAAACTGCCTGGAGCTAAATGTTTCCAAGTGCCAGTCAATAACCTTCTCACGTAAACGCATCAAATCTCCTCCCCATCTCTACCTGCTAAACGATCAAATCATCTCCTGCGTTGAGGTGATTCGAGACCTTGGGATTATTTGCGACCGTGAGCTGAATTTCCTCAAGCATATCGACGATATAATCCTTAAGGCAAATTCAGCACTTGGCTTCGTGAAACGATGGTCCAAAGAATTTGTAGACCCCTACGTAACCCGCTCCCTTTATATTTCATTTGTTCGTCCGCTTCTTGAATACGCTTGTCAAGTCTGGTCGCCTTTCCAACAAGTGCACATTGCCAGAATTGAGAGTATACAACGCCGTTTCCTCCGATTTGCTCTTCGTGGTCTTAATTGGAGCAATCCTTTGATATTGCCTCCTTATCAAGACCGAATCAAACTCCTCAACCTCAATACGCTGAAAGATCGAAGAGAAATATTTGACATTCTCTTCATTCACCGAATCTTTACAGGTACCATTGACTGTCCAGCCCTTACCGAATCCATCTTTCTAAATACTAACCCTCGTAACACACGAAATCCCCGTCTCTTCTATCTTCCCACCCATCGAACCTCCTACGGCTCCAATGAACCCATCTCCCGAATGCTGAGGAATGTCAATTCTCACTGTTCTAGTTTTGACTTCAATATGAGTACTCCTTGCCTAAAGCTCCGTCTCCTAAACCCTCCAACTAGTTAAGTTTTAGCTATTAAGTTTTAGTCTGTAAGTTAGATTAAGTAATAGCTTGTATTAAGCCGAATAAATGGGGATTATGCCCCCACCAAAATAAAAAATACACATGCCCATGTCGTGGTACAGCTCATACAGCTCACTGTGGAATCTTCTTCTCAACACATTGTCTTCGCATACTGGACCAAAGATCATTCGGAGGATTCTTCTTTCGAAACGACCAAAGGCTTTCTGATCCGCTTTGAATGAAATTCACGCTTCTACGTCGTAAAGCAGGACTGGTCCTATAAAGGGTTACCCTTTCTAGAGAGGGTTTTGTTTCTCATTTGCCTTCTTCACCCAAGTCTGCTTTCTTAATTAATGGTTTGCAAAAGTTATTCTCAGTTTGACATCCGCACTGATGTTGTTTTCCGTGTCTACTGGATTCTAGATAGACAAAGTCCTGTACTATTTACATGGAAGTTATGTCTGTCTATTGCGACGTTTTGTCAAAGTCGTCGATGTTCGGTGTCCTTGTCTGATGACAACAAATACTTCGTTTGTGATCCCCCAGAGCTATTGCCTTTTTGAGCCTGCCTACCAGGGTCTTCGGACGCCTGTGTTTCTGCCTACCAGGGTCTTCAGCCGCCTGTGTTTCTGCCTACCAGGGGCTTCAGCCGCCTGTGTTTCTGCCTACCAGGGTCTGTGTTTCTGCCTACCAGGGTCTTCAGCCGCCTATGTTTCTGCCTACCAGGGGCTTCGGCCGCCTGTGTTTCTGCCTACCAGGGTCTGTGTTTCTGCCTACCAGGGTCTTCAGCCGCCTATGTTTCTGCCTTCCAGGGGCTTCGGCAGCCTGTGTTTCTGCCTACCAGGGGCTTCGGCCGCCTGTGTTTCTGCCTACCAGGGGTTTCGGCCGCCTGTGTTTCTGCCTACACAGGAGTACCCCAGACCGTAGCTGTTGTAACCGGCCGGAAGGAGTAGACGCTAGTAAGGTCTCTTAGCGCAATACGAAAAGCGGACAAGCCTACAACCCAGCAGCTGCTAATATCTAACCAACTTTATATAATCCTTTGTTAATTATACTATTAAAAATAGAGAGTTCGCAAATAAAGAGAGTTTCTGACCTTGTGAATTTTTTGAGTGTTTTTGTTCACTAAACCCTGGCTAGCCGTGAGTATTACCCCGGCTGGGAAACTAAAAGCACGTCATAATTCCCTGACAATGTAGGCATGGTTGTGAGAAATGCGCTATGCCCTGGGGCTCCTCGCTCTGTTGCGCCACACTATTAATTTATTTTTATTTTGATGTTAAGGAAATCGCATAACATGGCTCTGTATAGCTCGTCTCTGTAAGCATTGTCATACGCGGCCTTGAAATCGATATAAAGATAGTGTATGTCGGTATTATACTCTCGGGTTTTTTCCAAGATCTGGGGTAGTGTGAAAATTTGGTCTATTGTGAACTTTTCTGGCCCAATACTGCTATCAAGTTGTTGACGAGACGTGTTTCAGACGTTCACATATCACAGAAGACAAAATTGTATACGCGACGTTAAAGAGCCTTATTCCTTTATAATTGGCGCAATTGTGAGAGTCTCCCTGTTTTAGAATCGGATATATGATACTGAGGTTCCATTCATCGGGCATACTAACGACCATATCACGCAGATCAGCTGGTGCCAGGCGCGGATCCAGGGAGGGGGGGCAATAGGGGCAATTGCCCCCCCCCCCTCTCGGCCAATAAAAATATTAAGTCTATAGCAAACTGTACGTATTCTCTACAAAAATTCGGTTGGCCCCTAAATTGCTTTAAATAATAATTCATTCAATACCAAGAAAAAGCAAAACTCAGACAGAAGGCATAAAAAAAAGTCAATGTCATTCGTTCGGAATTCACAATATTATTCAATACTTTTTGATGAAACAACTGATGCATCTCACCTCTCCCAACTGAGTATTATATTACGCTACGTTCATAATGGTAGCATTCGTGAGGATGTTGTCTCTTTCGTGGATGCATTTGAGGAACTACGCGGTTTAAAATGTTGGTGTTGATTCTAATATTTTTTGGGTTGCAAATTTGACAGCACTATATATAGCTTATTCCAGAACTGATGAACAATACGAATCTGATGAGGAAAGCTGGAGGGAAACTAGAAGAAAACTAGCTGCCGAAGAGGAGTTATCTCTAACTGGCAAAGCCATCGGCCAAATTGTATTGTTGCAACTGAAGAAAAAGCTAAAATTTCCTCTTGAATGCTGTGTAGGAATAGGGACAGACGGATGTGTTGTTATGCTTTCAGAAGTTCGAGGTGTTGTCATGGAAATTCAGAGAGAAACCAAAAAATGCTGTTAGGACTCCATGCTACAGTCATAAGCTTAATAACTCCATTTCTCAGAGTTCAAAAGTACCTGCCATTGGAGACGCTGTTGCAATAATGAAAGAGGTAATCTTCTTCTTCAAATCGTACCCAAAACGAAAAACTGTCCTTATGAACTCCTTGGGGTGTGCCCTCACATCACTTTGCGAAACAAGGTGGGTAGAACGACTTGAAGGTGTACTTCAATTTTCTTTGGACCTCATCAAAATTGTAGAAGCGTTGGAAACGATATCGCAGTGGCGTGACCCAAGCACCACGGCTGGCAGGGCTTCCTTACTCATAACATCTTTATGCAATTCACAGTTTATTGTATCAGTTGTGTGTTTGAGTGATGTGTTGTCTTTAACACAGTCCTTCAGCAAGTTACTACAATCTAAATCTCTTGGCCTGAATAGCAGCGCAATGCTGGTGAAGAACACGATTTTGGTTCTTCAAGGTCGCCGGGAGAACATAGATAGCAGTTTCCACAACATCTGGCAGCATGCAAAGAATTTATGCGATCAGTTAAAAGTTGAGTTGAGAATTCCTCGTATTCCACGTCATGGTGGACGTCAAATTCACCGAACTGGTTTTGACATTAATTCAGCTGAGGTGTACTACAGAATCTCGTTATATGCACGTCTACTTGACTTTGTCCTGACCGATTTGCATGAAAGATTTCGACCGGAAACCTTAGATGTATTTAAACCTACAATTTTCATTCCGGAAATGCATCGAGTTGCATTTCCGGACTAATACTGATGAGTTGGATACCACCGTTAAGTCGCTAATAAATCGCTTTAGTCAACTCTTAGAGTTAAATACAGACACAGCCTGTTTTTTGCTCAAAGATGAGCTGGTGTTGTGGCGGGAAAAATGGTTAATGGAAAAGAAGCAGAACAACCATCTTCCCATTTCTGCTCTTGAGTTGATGAATAAATACAATAAGGATGTGTTTGGCATTATACACAGTTTTCTTTTAATCCTTGCAATGCTTCCGGTTACGAATTCTTCGGCAGAGCGGTCTTTTTATTCATTGCGGCGCCTTAGAACCTATTTAAGGTCCACAATGAGTGAAAATCGCCTTTGCGGTTTGGCACTTATGCACAGCCACAGACAAATCCCGATCGATATTGAAAAGTAATAACAAGGTTTTCAAAAACCGGCTTCAACAAAAAGTTAGATTTTAGCATTTAATTAACTATTTTAAACTAATTTAACTTATTTTTTTAAACAATTTTTCTAATTCTTTTAAATAAAAAATGTATTCTTATATTTGATTGAGTTTATATTTAATAACATCTAAACATTGAAAAGGAAGAAAAACTCCCCCCCTCTTATAAAAATCCTGGGTTCGCGCCTGGCTGGTGCTAGTGTCTTTCCATTATAGCTTTAGATTATAGCTTTTCAACGTCGTATGTGGGGGCGTGAGCGAGAAAGGTTGGCAAATTTAACCCTGGCCCGTACAAAAATGAGCATTGTTTCTGTTGTCTGTGGCAGTCACCATAGTAGATATCACAGATTTTCATCTTCTTTATTCTCGGCCTGTTCCATTACCCTTCTTGGATGGCGGTTTTGCTGCTTTGCAGCAGTCTAGGGTCCACTTATTCTACGGATGCACGAAGTGAGTTAGGGGTTACGTGGTTGGGTGGCAAACAGTTAACCCCACGTACAACCCGTAACCTAGAGGGCCAGGTTCTTTTAAGATTCCCTTTTACGTAAAGCATGATAGTCTTTTCTCAGTGCTCTGCTTCAAGAGCTTGAGAGCTGCTGTTGACTCGCCAGGAGCTCATTTCAGCACAATTGACGTATTGACATGTACCCACAGCAGGTTGCAACATCTGGGCGCCAGGCGCCAAGCTTAAACCAGTCAGATCCTTTCCGAAAAGTATACTCTCAACGTTGAAATTAAGAACCCATAAATTACCCAAAACGGAATGCCTCTTCGATCATACTTTTCCCCTTCATTCTATAAGAATCTAATGTCCATTCTTTTTGATTCGCTCAACGACGCAAATCACCTGATATTGCTCATGAAATTATGAATCATTTTCATTCAAGATAAGGAAAAAACGTGTTAATTCTTCAAAACCTTGGGAGATTATCCAAGGTCAATTAATGTTCTTTTTACTTCCCTTTTTAAGCAATCTAAAGTATCAGTGAACTCATACCATTATCAAAGATCATCAAAGATTAAAGCGATTACAAAGCCAAGGACATATTTTTATCGCTTACTGATAAAAAAAAAGTCTTTACGCTTCATAAACACGTAGTTTTCTTCGTATTTGAAACTACCTGACAAAAAGAACGTATTCTCTTCAAGCCTTTGATTTAAGAAGTGGCAGTGAGGCGAGGCAAACTTGAGGCAACTCATTCATCCAAAGTATTGCGCCTCTATTTGCATACTCTTAAATAAACAAACAAAAAATGCATGAAATTGATTTATGAGCAATTTGGAAGGCAGCTTAAACTACAATGCGCAAAGCAATCTTCGATTTTTTAACCTTCAAACCTGTGACGTTTTACCGAATTAAGAACGTAAATAAAGTCTCGCCTGTTGGTTTTATTGACAAAAACAAATAACCGGTTATATTCTTGTTTCGATTGCGAACCACTTAAGCAAATTGACTCCAAGTCCAACGATGAATAATCTAATTGGATTCGTTTTCGGTTTTGGTTTTGGTTTCGGTTTCGGGGAAAGGCACATTGGACTCACTTTTGGGGACTAGCCTAACTCTCTATCAAACAATATCTATATCCCTCCTCAATGTCAATGATTATCACCTCTTATCACCTATTGTTTTTCGGTTTCCAGCAATTGCCTCGGCTATTGGTTTTTATCGGGAGAGAAGATTGTAAATTTGTTGATACGCAAAAATGTTGCGGAAAGTTTTACCGCAGCGCCGTATATCATTTGTAATCGGTATATCAAAAATTATCTTTTGAAGTGCGTATCCTCTGTCAATGACAAAAATGTAATGAACACGTCCCTCCATCACCCACCATCCACCAACATCAAGTTACAGCCCGAAATATAATAGACAGCTGGTGGTGTCGCTTTTATCTTTCCAATTTTGCAACACACCGCGGTTTAATTTTCTATGAACATGAACAACGCAAAACCAAGAGATTTAAGCCAATATTTTGTAAATAAAGTTTTGTGAAATTGATACTTTGACGTTATCGAAGCGAGTTGACTTTGAGTAGGTATTTGATACCAAGAAGAGAAGTTTATTTTGTTGGCAAAGGTAGAACATGATAACACATTTTGAATGAGAACTGAGCGCAGTTAAAGTGGTGCCTTATTAAAACAGGATTTTTAAATGGTTGCAAGGATTTTGCTCATCAGTTGCTTGGTATAATTATGCCCGCAACGCACATCTGGTAAAGATAATACGGTATACGAATAAGCCACAAGTGTTTGTGACAATTCTTAGGTAATGCCAGACTAGGTTGATACCTACACTAAAGATTGTTGGCTGGTGCAAACATGTCCTTAGTGAAAACGGCGATATTGGACGTAAACGGGAACTAATGGGATACGCCATCTCCTATACCTGTCTTCATATTTATCCGACCGATTAAGGCGTGGTGGTTGCGTGGCTATCTATAAGTTGAGAAAGTCTTACTATTTACTGACCAAATTGATTTGGAACCAATTTATGAATTCAATGAGCACAATACTACATCAAGTTTATCAAATTTAATAATTTGTCGAGATTTTAGCAGCAGTCTACTGCTTGATAATGTGATGCTTCTTTTACAAGGCTGGGGTATGACTCAAGGTGTCTAGGGTCTACCCAAGGTAGCTTCGTAAGACTTTGGTTTCGGCGGTCCAACTTCTCAAAAATGAATACGAGGAAACGGTCGGTTTATTTCTAATTAACTCTAAGTTTATTTTAATATCTTCTCTCAGGAATAAGTTTACAAGTTAACAAATTTTATCTTCAATATCACTAGAAAAAGCAATTTTTATGTTTTCTCGTGGAAAAGGTCTGCGGTTGCGTAGTGCGACGGAAACTCCCTATGTGGAGACGCAATGCCTAACTAAGGAAAATTTATTCTCCCGGCTTAAAACAAGCCACAACGAATAAACTTCTTACAAGGACTTTAGGTCGACGCAATGTCAAAAGAAACTATCTAAGGAGAATGCAAACGCCCGGCTCAACAAACCACAACAAGTAGATTAGATTAGATTAGATTAGATTAGATTAAGATTTTTATTTCACAATAGAAAAATTTACAAAAACCTTATGGATACATTAAAATATCGTAAGTTAAATTTGGAACTAAATCTTTAAAGGCATGGCCTAATGGGCCGTCAGCCAGATGATAGCTTTATAAAAACAAAAAAAAAAGTGTGTTGTAAGTTAATTGAATTTTGATATAATTTTGAATTTAGAAGTCTTCTCGTATTATTCGTTTTCTATAAGTTAGAGCTGTTTTAATGAAATGTGATAGTTTCTGCCAGTCCTTTCCATTCAAAATTGCTGAAAACTCGGTTTGTTGCAAATAGTTTTCTTGCCATGTTTGTCGCCGTATCTCTACTAAAATTGGGCATCTTGCGATGAAATGAAATACATTTTCTCTTTCGTTGGTGTTACACAAAGAGCATTTTAGTGCTAGATCGTTACGATGCGGTATGAAATTGAGCGGTAACAGCTCTCCTCTTGCTCGGAAAAGGTTCGATATCATTTCAGTGCTAAAGCAGTCCTTGAAGTAGTTTTTGTCGCCTAGGTCGTACTGCAGCTTCGAATAGATTTCCCTATGAAGTGAACTTCTAGCCTGTTCCAAATAGTCTTCTCTTACTTTGGAATGTAGCTTTTCAATTAAGCTGTCAAGGAATGGCTTCCACTCTGGCACATTATCCAAAGTAAGGTGGAAATTGAGTTCACACATGTCCGCCAATTTTTTCCATTCTTCAAACCATGAGCGTTGGGACCTTATTATTGAAACTGCAACCTTTCTTGCTATTTTTTCAGTGCTGCTGTTCATAAGTCTGACAATGTAGTTAAAGTGGAGCTTTAAAGATGTGAGGTACAGTGGTGATAATCCAGTTTCTATCATCAGCATATAATTGGGAGTAGTGTCTGGCAGCCGAAATTGACGTTTTAAGAAGAACCTCAACAGTTTTTCCGTGGTTTCAGACTGACGCCAACCCCATGACTCTGCCGCATAAAGCATAATTGTTTCGGAAGTTGCAGTGAAAACTTTGTACTTTGCACTAAATAATAAGTCTTTATTTCCGTAAACATTTTGCCACACAGAACCAATTGCATTTTTCGAGGAAGACAGCTTTTTGACCAGATGCTTTTCTATGTTTAGATTGCTTGACACAGCAAAACCTAGGTATTGGTATTCCCTAACGGTTTCGATCGATTCTCCTCCATAGTACCATTTTTCATTTGCTGCCAAACGTCCTGTTCCTTTTCTAAAGACCATTGTTTTAGATTTGTTTAAATTAACGCTGAGATTCCATTTTAAACAATAATTGCGTAATTTGTTTATCATTAACTGGAGGGATTGCGCTGATTCCGCCAAAAGGACAAGATCATCCGCGTACATTAGTACCTTAATCAGAAATCCATCTATCATTATGCCACAAGGCAAGTCTATGATCAGTTCTTCGATATAGAGGCTAAAAGCGCATGGGCTGAGATTACATCCTTGCTTCAACCCTACGGACGCGGAGAACCAATCTGAGAGACTTTGCCCATCCCAGACTGCGTAAAGTGTTTCATTATATATGTTCTCAATAATCTTTCCGAACTTAAGTGAAATTCCATCTCTAAACAATTTAAAAATTAGAGCTTTTCTGTCGATAGAATCGAAGGCACCTCGGAAATCTACGAAAAAAGCGTATAGTTTCTCTTGTCTGTGAAGATACGTTTCTGCGATATTGGTTAAGCTAAATATATGGTCGACGGTGGAGTATCCTTTCCTGAATCCAATTTGAAATTCGCTAAGAAGGTGGTTATCTTCGATCCATGTTGTGAAGCGGCATCTAAGGATTTCCATAAAAATTTTCAGCGATGTGTTGAGGAAGGATATGCCTCGGTAGTTTGACGGGTCCTTTTTATCTCCTTTTTTGTATATAGGGAATATAATTGACTTTCTAAAGGCTTCTGGTGTTTCTCCTGTACTGAAGATATTATTATAGACTTTTGTGAGGTGAATTAGGAATTCTTTTGTTGAAAATTTGAGAAATTCATTTGGAATGCGATCGACTCCGGGAGCCTTGTTTTCTTTGGCTTTGGCTACAGCAGATTCTACTTCCAATAGTGTTATTTCGCAATCTAATATTTGACTTTGGAGATTTGGCTTAGCGTATTGAATTGGTTGGGAGAAGAGTTCAGTATTTAACTGATTTTCGAAATAGGCTCTTAAAATGGATGCACCTATAGGCGTCTCCGTTGCAAAAGTTTTTCCTTTGATATTTTTTATTAGCTTCCAAACAACAAGTAGAAACTTTTATAAAATCTTTTTCTGATTTATGGTGATTAATTCACCTCTATTTATTGACTTTCCCACTGAAACCGAATGTGAGCTGTATCTGGTCAGTGACAATTTTGCATAGAAAAAATTGGATGGGGATTGCCACTGTATTTCCCCATAAGGAAATGCACAAGTAGTGATAAAGCACGGAAAAGTAAACAATGTTTGACTTTGAATTATGTGTTCGGGATTTTAATAGAAATAAGTACTGCACTGTTTTGGTGCGGCATTTTGAGATGAGGTAGGAGAAAGAAATTTTGACGCTTCGTCACAATAATAGTCTAGCCAATAATATGAAATCCTTTGGTCTGCATTGTGTTAATTCATGTATGTTTTTTTACACATGATTCTGACTTTAAGAAAACCTCAGCAATTACATAAAAGAGTAAAATTTTGAAATTCCAAAAACATTGATAAGACAGTTCTACAACACCAAATTCACTCCATTTCATTTTTTGATGACAAAGTAAATTTTTTAAACGAAAATTTAAAAATCATATTTAAGAGTCATTCTTAAAATTAAGAATTAAGATTAAAATTAAAATTAAGAAAAAGATATCTGTTACAAGGCCATGGTTCAGTTGCTGAATTAAGAATCTTTTGATGAAACGAGAGCAAGCCATGTCTAGTTCCGGCATTCCTGCAAAACTTGTAAGACTACGCAGGATGACTTTGGAGAGTTCACGCTGCTCCGTCAAGGTCGGTAAAGAACTCACCGAGAGCTTTGATGTCGAGAAAGGCTTTACGCAAGGCGACGAACTGTCATGCGATTTCCTTAACATCATACTTGAAAATATTGTATACAATCGTCAACACGAAAGGAATAATTTTTCAAAAGTCTGTGCAATTGCTCGCTTACGGAAGAAGGAAGCGTGATGTCATAAGTGCTTTTGCGGGCTTTGAAACAGAAGCGACATGAATGGGTTTGATGGTTAATGAGGTAAAACGAAGTATATGTTGCCATGAAACAAGGACACCGAGGTTCAACCCGAAGTGTAATGCCTACCTAAGTAATAAAGTAAAGTAAATTTCTACTTGAAATCAGCTTTGTTGTTAGCGTTTTTCAAAGACAGCTTTAAGATAAACTTGCAAGGAAAATTCCAACTTTATAGTGAATATATATGAATTACTTCAGAGACATTTCCTGAGTAATGTTTACGTTGGATCTGTACTCCGCAATTCTACAAGTCACGAGCCACTTCATGGATTATATTAATCAGACAAGTGTGGATTATTTCTGTAGTACAAAACTAAGCCTTGCAGTTGTAGAAAACAAATACTCCTCTTCAGGCGTTCTGCTTACAAGTGGTCATTCAAAGAGAGATAAGGAACACGGGAGTATTTTTCACTTATTATGGATGTGCATATGTAAATAGATTGTTTTTCGATTAAAAAAAGTCAAAAGAACAAACAAAAACATCGTACAAGTCTTGATTCACCTCTAAGATTTAGCGGATTATTCTACAAGGAAGATTTGGTTTTTTTTTCTACACTTGTAGCTTTATTTTAGAAAGAGAGGGGAATCATGTGTGATTTCCCATGTACTGTACACTTGTATAAGTGCAAGCAAACTTGTAGCTTTTTGTTAGGGAAATTTCTTACACTTCTCATGATTCAGTTGTAATACAGATACTTGAAATTTTGTATTACAGGACAAACTTCGAAGATAATGGCAAAATACTAGGTTTCCAGACGACAAAACAAAACGTTTAACCGTCTAAGCAACGAACTGAAAAAACAAATCTACGAATTCAAAAATGATTCATTAAGTAGATTCTTGAAAAATTTAACGACTGATGCTTCAACCGATTATTTGCTCTGGAAAGCAGCTAAGCGCCTGAAAAGACCGCAGTTACAAAACCCGCCAATAAAATCTCTAGACGGGAATTGGATCGGAAATCCGAAAGAAAAAGCTAACCTGTTTGCAGAACATCTTGCAAATGTTTTTAAGCCATTCCCAGCAAACACATC
Organism: Melanostoma scalare; assembly: GCA_949752695.1. Classification (NCBI taxonomy): domain Eukaryota; kingdom Metazoa; phylum Arthropoda; class Insecta; order Diptera; family Syrphidae; genus Melanostoma; species Melanostoma scalare. Next base: position 64,370,189 of record OX456985.1, read on the forward strand.
TGAAAACAGCTTGCAGTTTATTTATAAAGTCGATGAAGTTGACATACCAATTGTCACACTCAAAGAAATAAAAAGTATGTTTTTGTCGAAATAAACTATCGAACAAAAAATCACCTGGGTACGATCTAGCAACTGCTCAGGTTATGAAAGAAATGCCATCAAAAGCCATCATAAAACTCCAATTCATAATAAATGCATGCCTAAAGACCCAATATGTCCCACATCATTGGAAAATTGCTGAAGTAATTGTTATACCAAAGCAAGGTAAGCCACCAACAGAAGTGACGTCTTACAGACCAATATCGCTTATACCAATGATGGCAAAAGTCTTTGAAAAATTGCTACTGAAAAGACTAAGCAAAGTCATAGAAGAAAGAAGTCTAATCCCAAATCATCAGTTTGGATTTAGAAATAAACATTCCACGATAGACGAAGTTCATAGAATAGCGGATGCAGTTGAAAAAGCATTAGAAGAAAAACAATTATGTTCGGCTATATTTTTAGATGTTGCTCAAGCATTCGACAAGGTATGGCAGGAGGGGCTAGAGTACAAACTGCAAAGGGACCTACCCAGGCAGTACTACGAAATACTAAAATCATATATCTCAAAACGGCTCTTCAGAGTACGGTATGATCAAGAATATTCAAAGCTAAGTAAAATACAAGCCGGTGTTCCACAAGGAAGCGTGCTAGGACCTACCCTGTATTTGCTATATACAAGGGATATTCCAGTGGATAACAACACCATTATGGCTACTTTTGCAGATGCAATTTTGGCATCCAGTAAGTGCGTCGTCAAGGCTGCTGAGAAATTACACCGTCACCGACACCGTTAGTGATTGGACCAAAAAATGGCGTATCAAGCTCAATGAAGCTAAATCTGCACACATAAACTTTACAAATAAAAAGTTAAGCTACGTACAAATATTCATCAGCAATCAAGCTGTACTTTACGCCAACACGGCCAAATACCTTGGAATGAATTTGGATGCAAAGCTAAAATGGAAAGAGCATATCAAAAAGAAAAGGGAAGAGCTCAACTTGAAGTATAGGAAAATGTACTGGTTACTCGGTAGAAGTTCTGAAGAAAATAAAATAATGCTTTATAAACAAGTACTTAGACCTGTTTGGACCTATGGAATCCAATTATGGGGCTGTAAAAAGCAAACAAATACTGAAATCATCCAAAAGTTCCTAAGCAAAGTCCTTCGTGGAATAGTAAATGCACTATGGTATATAAGAAATAGCGAATTACATCATGACCTACAAATAGAAACGGTTACAGAAGTTGTAAGAAAACATGTTGTATCACACAATCAGCGACTTCATAATCATATCAACTCTGAAATGGAGTCCGTATTAAATACGAGAGGCAATGTTCAGAGATTAAGAAGAACCAAGCCACACGAGCTTATGGCCTAAAAGTCATGGGAAGCATTCAAAGTTTAAGCTTCCCATAAAGCGATTATATTATTGAGAAAGAAAAATCTGTTGTCGATCGTTCATAGATTGGTTCTGATTACGAGGAGTTTTTAGTGAGGTAAGAATCCCACACTACTTGGTGTCGAATACTGCCAAGTGTTTTTTGAATATTTCCTCCTGAAAAAAGTTGGAGTTAGTGCCAACAAAAAATTATGCTCACTTTTTTGAAACACTCCTTCATCCTAGGAAATGGAGTATAGTAAAGATTGCACTTCTGTTTTTAGAATAAATTTATATGAGACTAGGTATGTCAGCAAGCACCACGACAACTGACATAAGCAGTTTGTTCAAAACATATATTGAAGCTGATATTTTTAGTAGAACCAATAGTAGAGATTACTAATCACTGTTTAGTAAAAGCCCATCTTTGCACGTCCGCATGGTTCAAGAATCGTATCTTCTTAAAGCAAACGCCTATTCTTGTCTTCTAAGTTCTCTAGTATTGCAATTATACACTGTCGTGTATAAATAAATACTTTCATGAATAATGAATGCAAAATAAATGCAAACAACATCCAAAACAAACATCCATTCAAGATCTTCCTAGAGGCTGTCGGTAATGGACTTTGAAATGTACAAAAATGGAACGCAAGTTGTTTATAAAAATAGAAGCCCATTAAACTTTAAAAATAGGTTCATTTTAATGTTAAGCAAATGTTGAAGCAATCAAATGACGAATAATTTTTATATAAATGTACCTCAGTGCATTCATGATCAGACCGTGATAACCGCATCGATTGAGTGTTACTTGAAAAGCTATTGGCATGAATATTGAAGTACTCCTATGGCACGTCATTTGGCAAATACAATTTTAGATACTAACAGTCACTCGATAAATTAATTTCCTACCCGATAAGAATTAAGTAGGTACGTTGATAGCAAGAGCCAAATGATCATTACAAAATCACGCAATGATCATTTTTGAAAATCGTGCATCTTAGAGAACAGAGAAGCGACATGTGCTTTTTTATTTTTGTCGCGTCGGTGTATCAAAAACATTGGTCTTATCCCAATTTACAAATATGAAGTTCTCTGTTAAGGAGAGCAGTGTCTCATCACAGAGGGACATAAGTAAATGTAGTGAATGCTGAGTTGTAAAATCAAAATGGTTTACGTTTAAATTGATTTTGAAGCGATCAAAAAGCTTAGATTTTAGTTCATTAGCAGAGAAGTGTGGCGTCACTTCGTAGCCGGCCATAGTGGGAAAGTGCCTATTTTTCATATCAAACGCATTTTATGAAGAAAACTACTTTAGGAGTAGTCACGTAACACGAATGTATGTGGGCATGTCTATGTAACTAAACTTTATCAGCTTACAAGTTTAAAACAATGCCTCATTTTTATCACAACTTGTGATAAATAAGTGCGTTTTACAATCAATCGGATAGGCTATATCGGATGCTTGTACCATAGATATCTGTTTGAACGATTCAGATATATCATTTCCCAGCAACTACCGACGACAACTACCGTGGAATATAACAATTCACTTTTTGAAACAGGAAAACATCTATACATCTTCTATACATATAATAAAAACGTAACAGTTTCTTTGGTTGTGCACGCTAATCTCAGAAACGGCTTATCCTATCTAGATGGGGTTTTCAGTAATATACAGTCGATGGCAAAATTATTTTTCATATACTGTATCTCCTCAACAAAGTGGTATTACTTTAAAATAAAGTAGTTTTTAGATAATTGGGTTATTAATTTATTAACTCATCATCAACATCTTCTTGATGTGGTAAAAAAAAATAAAGAATTAAGTTTCATAAGTAGCGGTTAAAATCACAGAAAAGAAAATGGCAAAATTATTGTGACATGAAAAAAATGGGGCAAAATTATTTGCACAAGGGCATTTTTCCTCCAATAACGCTTCTGAAAGCAAAAAAAAAGAAAATTTCTAGTAAAATCGAAATATAGTTTCATTGCCACAGTTTTACTTAATAGCTTGTGTTTCCTCCTTTTGCTGCAATAACCTCTGCAAGGCGTCTTGGAACGGAATCTATTAAATGTTGAATTTGCTCTGCAGGAATGGTACTCCAAGCTGTAATAAAATCTTTCCACGTTTCATCTGCAGATCTTCCTATGTTTTGTGGAATTTTGGATTTCACAAGATGCCAAACATTTTCGATTGCATTTAAGTCAGGACTTTGGGGAGGCCATTTCAAAGTTTATAGATAGATACTATTTGATGATTAAGGCGGTGTGTATGGGTGCATTATCTTGCTGAAGTATGAAATTGGTCCCAATGAACGTAGAACCTGCCATCAGTGCCACATCATTTAGTATCTCTAAATAATGTGACTGTGTCATATGATCGGATATATATATATAATGATCGGACTATATGATCATATATCGTAACTTTCCCTCCCTCCATTGGAATGTCTAGTGGGCTGCGTAATGGGTTTTTTGGCTTTTGTTCTTGGATCGGAATAAAAAAACTTTCGCCCATAAGTGCCATCCAAAGAACAAGCAGTATCGTCAGTCCAAAGTACATTTCTCCAAAAATCCGGTGGCTTACTAATATGCTCCCTTGCAAATTGCAGTCCTGCGCTCTTGTTCCTTGGTGCAATGTAGGGCTTTTTCTGGCTGACGTAGGTTTTAATTTTGTTTTACTTTAACCTTCTACGTAATGTTCTTTCGCTGAAATTGTTCTCACGAGCCTTGTTTAACTCTTTTAACACATTTTTCACTTTTTCGCAAGGGTTACATTTAAAACAACGAATATTTCGAGTGTCTTCCCTATTCGAAGTAACCCTTTTCCTGCCTCTCCTGACTCGGTTTTTTAGACTTCCACACGTTTTATCTTTCTCAGTTTGATAATAAACTGTTCTTCGACTGCAATGGTATTTATCAGAAAGTTTTCCAACCGAAACTCCGATTTTGTACTCTGCAACAATCACCGCCCGCGTCTCTATTGAAATTTCTTTGGATCTAGCCATTCCAATAAAGTGGTTTGAATGAAAGGTGACGCTAAACTAATCATAATAATAACCTGCATAATTTGGCATTGATCAGTCAGCACGCATATCCGCCGATTCATTTCCGAAACCGTTAAGTACAGTTGTGTAAATAATTTTGCCAGCTTTTTTCATTGTAACAATAATTTTGCCGTTTTCTTTTTTGTGATTTTTACCGCTACTTAAGAAACCTGATTCTTTTCTTTGGGTTCACCATTTGAAGATGTTGGAGTTGATAAATTAATAACCCAATTATCTAAAAACTACTTTATTTTAAAGTAATGCCACTTTGTTGAGGAGATAAAGTATGAAAAATACATTGTGCAAATAATTTTGCCATCGACTGTATTGTGGTAAGCTTCACTTAACATTTAGTTTTTATTTTATGTCAATCGGTTGATAAATAAAAAAGTTATGCCAATTCTTGCGGACAAAGTCGCTGGCACACCTAGTTACAAATATATTTGTTAAGCGGGGTTCGGGTTTGTTCGTAAAAAACACTTATTTGCAACATTTTTTATTTTTTTAAAAAATTGTCAGGAACACCCGCTGGGCTAAGCTGAAAACAGCCGGAAAGTTTCTAGTTTCCGTGGGAATATGGTCATGAAATAAAGTCTATGTAAGGGATAATGTAACATTCTAATATGAAAAGAATTTTTAATATCGGCTCAGAATTTTTCGAGTTTTCGTTCCTGTTCCGGTTCCCTTTCCTATCCCCGTTCCTGTGGGAAACTTGGTATGAAAAAAAGTTGTAAATCTATTCTCGGAGCCGCAAAAAAAATTTCATCGAAATCGGTGAAGCCATTTCGTAAAATAACGTAGATGCAGACTGCAACGCCATCTGCTGAGCCGACTTTTACGGGTATGAAAAATAGATAGTAACTAATTCTCAGTAAAATAAGATCCATTAGAATCTGTTGAAAGTTAAAAAATTTTAAGATTAAGAATAATTAATAGGTATGTACTTACAACACAATACTTAGCCGTTGTTTGCAGGAGCTAGTGCAACGTGTTGAGTACTTTTGAGGTTTTGTAATTAATCACTTAATTAACAAATCATGCAAACTACACTTAATAAAAGAGGAATAAATAATTTTAATAATAATTAATAATAAATTTACTTGAGAATATAGTTGATATGACATTTACACTGAGACTGTAAAATCTTATATATAAAATTCTCATGTCACAGTGTAAATTAAAGAAATAATGTTAAAGGTAGATGGCCCATATCACTTAGGGGTATGGAAAATAATTAGTAGCCGATTCTCAGACCTACTGAATACTCATATAAAATTTGGTAAAAATTAGCAAAGCCGTTTCGGAGGAGTACGGTAACTAACATTGTGACAGGGAAATTTTATATATATAAGGATAGTAGTAATAATAACAATAATAAACATAATAGTAATAGTGAAAGTAATAGTTGATTTAGTTTATAAATGAAAAAAAATGATTAGAGCATTTTCAAAACATTTTTCTGGAAAGAATATCCAGAACAATAATAATTGACTATGTCAATTAGATCGACTACTTTGTTAGTTTCTCTGATGCAACGAGCTATTGGTCCAAATTATATGGGCTTTAATGACATCTGCTATAATGATAATTGAAAAATATTTCCTTCTAAGCTCAAGTGTTCCTATGTCGAAAAGCAGGCACCTGACATTATAGTGGCCTTTCAATATGCCAGTTCAGCTTTCTATAAGAATGTGTATTATAACATGGATTCCATACCACGGAACAATATTCAAAAATAGACCTAACAAGTGCTATACAAAGCGTGTTCAGTGTAATAGGATCTAAGAACTCTTTTGCAATCCGTTTAATAAAACATAACATCTTCTAACTTCTAGGCTTTTATGACTATGTTATCAATATGAAGTGTGAAAGATAACTTGAGGTCTAAAATAACTCCTAGTTCCTTTTATTGACTAACCTTTTCTAGTGTTATACCATTGATAGAGTAATCAAAAACTATATACGACTTTTCCCTGCAACATATAAAACCAGAAATGGTAAACAATAAGATTAGACAAGAAAAAAAGCTCGATTCTTGGAAAGTCAATCAAGGTCAATCGAAAGGTGGACAAATCAAGAAGCCGTCTATGTTGTCCTTTTGATAAACTTTCTGAATATTATGCAATGCGATGGGCTAAATAAAATAAAAGTTTTGAACCGGTATATATAAATATGGCCAAGTTGTTTTTTGTGCTTACCGCCTATGCCCGCAAACGCTTTGACCAAACAGTAAATTCTCTTTCAAGCAGATCCCGTTCTGGCGCTGAGGAGATAAAGTATAGTTTGTTGGCCGTCACGTTTTATGATGCCAAGCAAAACGCCTATTGTACTCGAAGATATTAATTTGATTAATTTGATTTAAATTAATTTCGTTAGCACATAGGTTAAAATAAATGAAGAGGGTGGTGCAACAGAGCGAAAAGCCCCGGCTTTCCCGCATTTCTCACAACCATGTCTTGTTAGGGAAACGGAGGGAACCTACAATATTCTGTCGATTCCGAAAGGCTAATCGATTAAAGAACCGGTTTGCGTTGATCTCAGAATGCGTCGGTATGGATCCCAATTTTTTATTGTTTCATATCTGAGGCCAACCAATTGCAGATTTCGTTGCGTTTGTCTGTATGAGCCGTATTTTGTTCTGACTGTTTTTTTTTTTTTTTTGCTAATTCGCGATAGTGTCTGAACTTTTTGATGTAGTTCTCTAAATCTCTTCTTAGAACATGACAATACCAACTTCATTTCCATGAAGGCGGATTTTGGTACTTCTAATACGATCAAATTTTGTTACTCCTGTTGTGAAACGGAGCATCTTCATCTCAGCCGCCCTTATCTTAATCTCATATTTCTCAGTCGTATACTCAGTTTTTTTAGACTAATAAGGTCACTTTTTTCTCAAACTTTACAAATGCACTCTAAGTGCTTCTTGTTGACGATGGAGCCATCTGAGTGAGGGTCCTACTCACTTATGATGGCTCCATCGTCAGCAAAATATAGTTGAGCTGTGCTTTATCTTCCAGCAGTGACTACCTGAGAGCTGTTTTAAAGTGCAAAGTACTCAAGACGCTTCCTTGGTGTATATCTTGACTTGGAATACTTCGGTGACTTCAGCTAGTTTTCAAACTATTGCTCCATCATACAGATCCACAATCATTCGCTCTCGATGTCTGGAGACCACAAATATTAAATCTCGTGCTTTTCAATCGAATGCTTTTTCGAAATCAATTTTCTCTTAGGACAAAATTCTCTCAAAAAATGTTCTTTCAAAGTATTGTCTCCCCCTGTGCCGAATTTTTTTTGTCATCCACAAGAAGCTGTTTTTGGGCGGTGTTTATGAGCTTCGATGAACGAATCTTCTGAGCATTTCTTCCCTTTTAAGCAGCTATTTTGGAGATTGTTGTCCTCTTATTCAAGCTGTTTTGTCGTATTTTTTGAACAGCTTAGTTTGCATCAGCAGTCATTATAGTCATTTTATCATGCCCTCCGTGCTCCTTGGTTAGAGCTTCGTGCACTTCTTCTTTTGCTTCTTTCTTGCACATGCTGATGCGTCCCTTCTCGGGGAAAGCATTTCAATCTATTGCATTTAGGGGAACTTTTATAATGCTTTGAGAGAGGCTGTCTTCTTACTTACAATGCCTTACCCTATTCCATCGGATTACTTTTTTTTTTATAATTAGCGCGCACATAAAGGGGTTATGAATACCCTTGCAATGTTATAGAACACAGTGCGAGCATTTAGGAAAATAGGAGAGGATTTAATAGGAGACACCGATGCACATTGCTTTTGAACCTTTGCGAATCGTAATGCAGGGAAAATACAGAGCCAGGTAGGTAAAGCATTCCACATTCGGGTGGTGCGACTAAAAAAGAATCTCTATACTTGACTGTACGCCGGAAGTTGGGCTCAAGGTAGAACTGATGAGCATTCCTAGCGAGGCGAGTGTTGCGGCTAAATTGTTTCAGGGGAGGAATGCAACTGGCTTTTTCACTAGAGCACTGCTTGTGAAAAAAGCGATGAAAGAGAGTGAGACTTTATCTTGCCGGTAGTGTCCTTTCGCTACCAATGATTATTATTCTCGATCATTGCAGGTTGGTTCAGTAGTCAATCCCAAATTCCAGCTTTTTGGACTAAGTTGATGGTGTTACACTGATGTCATATTCAATATAAACTACTCGCCGTCTGCTTTGGTAAAATTTATAATTCAATTTTAGTTCTATGGCCATCATATAGCTGCCCTGCTTTTAGACTGCCATGCCAGATGTGACTGCATGCAACTTCTAATCTTGATCTGTATGATGTTTATCTTATGAAGATGAGAAAAACCCAATTGTTATCTCCGGTTCGGAGTGGCAATCACTTTATTTATTGGATCTTCAATATAAACCATCAATTTTATTCAAGATGATGTGTAGTCGACTAGGGCTGGACCTTTGAGTGTGATGTGAAAGCTTACGCTGTGTCTCACAATATCTCACAACTTTCCCTGCATCAACAATTTAAAAAACTCGTCGTAAGACTTTGAGAGACCTTTCCAGGTGTTGAAACATCATGCTGCACATCAAATATTTTTCTCAATGCAAAAGAAACTTATTTTGATTAGAATCGTTTACATATTCTTTTTCTTTCGGTTTGTCTTTCGATTTTCGGTCGATATTTGTCACTTCCGTACGTTTTGATGCATATAATCGATTTAGGAAAAATATTTTTTTTTTTGTCACGTTCGATCTTTGCCCGTAGAAGAAAGTGTTATTTATTGTTTACAATGTACATACTTTATAATTAGTTCGTTATGCTTGAAAACGAGCCACAATATTCGTGTCTCTTTTTATTAAATCAAGTTTCTCTCACTTGACGTCATAGTAGATTCAACTTCGAGTATTATTTCCTAGTTCTGTTATAAATATTTTACTTGTACTTAAATAAGACACGAAGAATATATTGAAAAACATTGAAATCCATTGAACTTTTGTTTTTGTCTTTACCCAAGAGGAATGTCTGTTTGGCTGTAAGCCAAATTCTCGAGCAATCATCTGCGACGTGCACAAATGCACTTTTTTCATCTCAACCAACATTTTTAATCTTAATCTTCCTTATTCTACATTTACATAGCTAGTAGCGTTGTTCTTCTAAAATAAATTCTGGCAATCTATAAACCGAGGCATTTGAAGTCTCTGAACTCGTCGGTCGTCGGTCGTCGGCGTTGTGTCGTATGATGCATTTCAAGAGACAAATCAAAACAACAACTGGCGTCGTAATAGTGTTTATCATCTCGAAAAAGCATAGTTGCATGTATCTGTTGAATAAGAAGTAAATGAACTATAATTGTTTAATAACATCGTGATAAATTAGATATATCTGGGCTGCCAGATAAATGCTTGGTTGGGTGCTTGCTGCCGGCAATAAGTTTAAAGAAATAGATGGGGTGGAGTAACAAAGCTCAGGTTATCTCGGGCCTTACGCATTTTGAGGGCCTGTTTCACAATTTTATGTCAAATTTGAACAGCTAGGTAAGAAAACTCTTCTCATGGCATCAATGTAACCACCCCGGAGGACTATGGCAATAATAACGATACCGGTTTCTCTCAAACCACTATGCAACTAGCAAATGTGATTTGCTAGTAGCCAAAGGCACAACGGCCGCCACGTGATTATATATGACCAGTGGCGTCAATTCCAACAGGCCATCAAATCTACAAATGCTCATTGCGGATACCGTGATATGCGGTCAATAGGAGTCAAGGTTTTAAAATTCAAAGGACTCTACTTGTGCAGTGTCATTTTTTTTCTCGAAAAAAGCAAAACCAAATTTTCATATCGAAACAGAAAGATACGAATCAAAAAATATCTAAAACTATATAATTCATCAATACAACGAGAATGACTAGGTGTTTACTCTGGCGTATGAGTAATGTTTTCAATTAGATTATTTGTGGGAATTTTGTAAAATATTTCGGGTTTAGTTTTTTGCTTCAGCAGTTTTTTTGCCTTTTGTTCTTCTTCGTAAAATTTGGATAGTGGATTTTCCAAGCAGCTTGATTAGAGCATGTCAATAAGTTCAGAGCTCAACTATCACTTAGTTCTTACTTTTTTACATTTTTGATATTTTTTTTATGGTACCCGTGATGGTTAGCATGTTCGCCTGTTAACCCAGAGGTTCGTGGTTCAAATCCCAACAGAGGCCAAAATGTTTTTCCACAGGTATTGCCTTTTGCGATGAATTGGCAAGTCCTCCGTTGGTAAATTAACTGCCATAAAAGCTCTTATATCGATCAGCCGTTCGAAAGCTGCAGAAATTTGTAAGCCCGCTCCAATCCCACACAAGGCAAGGTTTTTTATATATCATCTAGTTTTTGATAGAAAAGCTCAGAAAGATCAAAGTTTCCATAAACTCTGGCTTAGGTGACGAATCGACCATTGGGCTAGATGCGAAAGTTTTGGCGTTTACCTTAAATTAGCTATAATCAAGGAAAATAGCACCTGTGTGGATATAAAAATAAGAAATACTCTTGCCTCGGGTTGAGAAGGCAGTTGGAACATAGAACCTTCTCCAGAAAAACCAAGGTAATATTTAATGTCATCAACAAAGTCATACATCATACTATACAGCGAAGAAGTATGGTGTATGGATCTCTTTCAAGCGGATGAAGAGGCCTTTGGTCGTTTTGAAAGAAAAATACTCCAAGTGATCTTTGGTTCCGTTCGTGTAAATAATGTGTGGAGAAGATAATTCAACAACGAATTGCATGAGCTATACCGCGACATGGGCGTAGCTATAAATGCTCGCATTCGCGATGCGTAATAGTGGCTGGTGTAATCATACCGATTGGATACCAATTCTCCGACACGACAGGTTCTGGAACTAATTAAATCACTGAACAAGGGCCATTACAACGGGATCTACAAGGAAAACAAAAGGGATGAACACTGAATTTTCATAAAGGGAAAGGAGCAGCATGAGAAGCGCTTGTTTGACAAATTCGAAAGATTCGAATTGACTGATTCGAAAGTCTTACCAAAGGGTAAAAAAAGTCAAGGGTTCATGATCGTGAACCCAAGCCTGTACTGTAAAGCCCAGTAGGAAGCATAGTGATAGAATCGGAGTCGCTACTGAAAATCTGGAAATAGCACTTCTGCAGACTTCTTAACGGCGATGAAGACACTAATTCCGCTGTCAAGCAGAATGCCCCATTCAACTTTGACGATGAGATATAAAATACCGTCCACCCGACCTAAAAAAAAGTAAGGTTCGCTAGAAACTTAAATCAAATATGTATAAGACATCAGGTGTAGATAGCGAGCTATTGCAGGCATCTGGAGATCAGTTGGAAAGGAGCATGCACCAGTTGATCTGCATGATATAGTCGTAAGAAAGTTTGCCCGATGAAAGGAACCTCAGTATCGAATATCTGATCCTTAAAAACGGAGTTCTTCGAAATTGCGCCAATTAAAGAGGAATAAGCTTCTTTAACGTAGCGTATAAAACCTTATCCTGCTGTAATAAGAATAGTAAGAAAAAAGTTATCAGTACTTTAAGTTGAAAAATGCGTTTAAAAAAATGTTAAAGTGCGTCTGACAAGCAGTAGGCTGAAACTAAATCGTCTGGAACACACTTTTTTGAAATCAGGGTAAAATTTCTTAATTTTTTGGCGTTCCACCTTCTGGGTTATGTAATAGGAAAAAAGTTATTAGTGCTTTAAGATGAAAAATACATTAATAACCACACTTATTCAGTCTTTATACCATCACTTTGTAATAAAAACTAACTCTCTGGTTACATCAGCGGCCTCTTTAATAGGAAAGTATAATTAGAGCTTTCTAGCAGTTTCGGACAGTATATAGGAAAGAATACCGCATAGAGAGCTTCAAGTACTTTCGAGCAATATATGTATAAAGGTTTTATAGCAGCTTGCTATAAACCATTCTCCAACCATGATACGGCTAGACACTGTCTCCTCCCGGTACACACACTCACTCACAAGCAACGCCTTCCATTGAATGTTCATTATAGTGATGCCACTTTGTAGAATCGGTTGAACGTTGGGGTTTCGTTTAGGGAATTTATCTTGAATATTGGGTGCGTATACATACGTTACAGTAGATTACAATATAATAATAAATTTAAGCCCGGCGGTTTGTTGACACATACGGTGTGGCTCAATACTTTCACTACAGATTGATTTTTGGTCTTTTTGGAATTGGACTTTTAAATTTTACCTGTCATAGCACAGTCTTGTTACCCTGAGGCTACACGATCAGCATATGGAAAGCCATCGGATCACATACATAATCTTTTAAATTGTGTGACTTAGGCGACCTACAATTTGCCAGGCTTTCAATCACAAAACACAAAAAAAAACTTTAGAAATAATTTTTTCTAACACTCTGTTCACTTTTAGAGCAGTTTTTGTTTTCTTTCTTCAATTCATTTTCACTTTTTTAGGGTGTTTTGACGAATTCAATTTAATGGCTATTCAAATTCCTCCTCTGCTGGCTTGGAATATTCCATGCCAGTTGACTTTAAATTTCGAAAATTTTGATTTTGTTTGTAAAAAATATTTATTGGTTTGCCATATATTGTTCGTGTAAGCACGGGGCTAGATAAGTTCGTTGGTGATTGTGTTTCTCATGAAAAATTGAAAATCCAAAATTATGCCGACTTTCTACCTAAAGTAATGTATTGTCATGGACGGTTGCTATTTCAGAAAGCCATCCATTTTGTGAGTCCTAAGTGCATAGTGAGAATTCAATGAGCTAATCATACGCAACCGTTCCAGTTCCACATCCGAAACGGGAAGTGAGTATTGACCTGTAATTGGTTTTTTTCATGCTTCTCCGAAGGTTCTTAAACTGTTTCAAAATCTAGTTCAACTTTGTATTGAATGAAAGCCCGATGATAAGCGTGAGTTCTTAGTTATACAGTAGAGAAACCCTATTTCCAGCTCAGTTTGATAAAAACGAAAAACCGTAGTCCGTACCGTAACTTCATATTTCGGAAACATCACTACATCTTCATTCTTTCAAATTTCAAATTTGACAAGTTCTTTACTCTGTACTGACAACAAAGGGCACTTATATCAGAAGGCTCCACGTGGAACTGGTGATTGCATTTTTAGAAACTCACCAATTGAAACTTATTTTTATCAAGAAGACACTTCCCAGGATGACACACTTCACTGGGCCTCTTGTTTTTAAACTATGTTATGCTATGCAATACACGCGATGGATGTTTCAAGTGCATATTTCAATTGATCAAATATTGACAGTTGAAAATGTTCTTCTTAAAATAGCGTCTGACAAAGACACATCAATTATATTGAATAAAAATAAACTATCATTTAATTTCAACAAAATATTTGCTTAGCGGCATACTCGTAAATAGTCGTTAGTCGTTACGAGTACGCCGCGCCGCTGGGCGTTGTTTGGACACTCTCCTACAAAGTAATCAAAATGCTTACGAGTTACGAGTGCTGTGGAAGATCATGGCAACTTTCTTTTTAACTCTCTAGGCCGACATATAGAAAGAGTTAGTAGAAAATTTATCACTCTCTCCGCTTTTTGTATAGCAATTTGCAGCTTATGTGCCATTCACTCCACAGCGAGTATGCGGGACGCGATCCAAACAGTATATGTAGCGCTAAGGACAACTGCTTCAGATGCCTTAGACATACTTCAAAGTCTAACACCCCATAGATAGTTTCCTCAAACAGTCAGCAGCGAACTCAGCTACTCGTCTAAAAGCTAATTCACAGTGGACCAGCAATCAAATTGGTCACACTAACATTTTAAACAACTAAAGATTCACTCCGTGCCGATTAGATTACGTCATTCCCAAGTTGGTGTTTGATAACAATTTCCAAGTTACCATCCTTTCAAGGGAAGTTTAGGAAAACTGTGATGGTGTGTAGAAAGTAAAATTTTCTCGAAAGGGCTGAATTTAAGTCTTTTCTGACACCTACCTGACTATTATAGTGTGGTCCAAGCCGAAATTTTGGCGATAAAAGAAGTCCTGTCCTGGTTCAAAGAAAACGCTGTATCCTCCACGGATTTTCGTGTCTTCTCGGACAGTCAGGCTACTCTAAAAACTCTTGCTTCTGTCTCTCCAAAATCTACTACGGTCCAAAACTGTCGCACGTCTCTAAAGGTGATGTCAGAACAGTTCATCATTCACCTTTATGGGTGCCCGTTCACAGAGATATTCCAGTAAACTGCATGACGGACGAACTCGCCAAGAAATAACTTCTCCTCTTCGATCTGAAAAAACAACATAAGTATAGCTACCGCTACATTAAAAGCAGGACGCTTTATACATATGTAGGTATACCTATCGCTTTTGCTTAAGCTTCTGAGAAGATGAGCATACTAGAAGTGTTAAAATCCGTCTGGCAAGCAGTAGGCTGAAACCAAATCTTCTGGGACCGAGTTTTTTGCAATCAGGAGAATTTTTCTGATTTTTTGATGTGTCATTTATGTGGTTATCACTTCGACCTTAAAATCTGTAAAATTACCATTTTCGAACGCCCACCCCTGCCCGGCTGAAAAAGAAACCATCCAGGCGGTTGAATCTGATATAATGGTGCGTGTATCTACACATACATGTGCATTATTTTTGGTTATCACTCCACTCTAAAGATTTGCTTCCAGCTCTTAGACTGAATGTGATTCCATACCAGAAAAATTTGAAGTTAGGGGGCAGCCTAGGTGTTTTTGGAATTGAGTCTCTAGGTCTTGAAATAACGGTGCCATGCAACTGATATGGTAATACTTCTCTTCCTCGAAAATTGCTCCAACGGCTCCGATACAGTTTTATGTAAAAGATTAGTTTAAATTGTCTTTCTTAATGATGTAAGAAAAATTTTTTGAAAAAGTCTAAGAACGGTACCTCCGATAGTACTGTTTTTTTTTAAACTAACTTTCTCGTTAATGGCTTACACGATTTTGACGAAATTTCATATTTTTGAAGTTCTAGGTTGTTTAAGAAAGATTGCATATTAATATTTGAAAAACCTATTTTTTTTCGAATTTCTATTAATTTAAAAAAAAATATATGTTTTTCCGAATATTTTCAAAACGGTATTTGATTCATTAAAATTTTTTTTTTAATACATACACCTTTTAAGAACTTAAGATCTTCTTTGTGCAAACTCTTCTTCTTGTTTTCATTTCCGGCGTTACTAGTAGTGATCTTGAAGCGATCACAACTCTCCCACTTTTCTGCTTTACACTAGTGATCCGCCTGTGGGGTACGCCGCGTTGACCTCAGAAAGCGTCGGCAAGCCTCCCGGTTTTGGATTGTTCCATGTCTGAGGCCAACCAAATGCTGCTGTTTTTGCATTTGCTTGTACCAGGAGTGTTTTGGCCTGCCTTTTCTTTTTCGTCGCGAATTTGTTGAAACGTTGTACGATATTGCCTTTTGGACGGGGTTCTGCGGATCTCTCCTTTGAACATGACAATACCAACTGAGGCGGTCGTGCTGAATTTTGTCCAAGATGGTACTTTTGACATGAAGGCTTCCACGGATCTTAGTACTTCTAATTCGATCAAGCTTTGTTACTCCTGCTGTCATCCGAAGCATCTTCATTTCGGCTGCCGTCAATTTGCTCTCATACTTTTTGTACATTGTCCAACATTGTGAACCGTATGTCAGAGCTGGACGGACAACTGCTGTGTAGAGTCTTCCCTTCAGCTTAGGGGGCATTTTTCGATCACAGAAGATAGCGGAGTTTTCTCGCCACTTCATCCACCCAACGCTTACTCGACGATTGATGTCGCCATCACAAGTTGCTTCACTATTGATCATAGATCCCAGATATTTAAACTTTTCACACTTGGGAAGCACATTTCCATTCAAATAAATGTCTGGAATAGGCTTGTCTTGATCAGAAAAAGGGCAGCACAGGTATTCAGTCTTTTGAGCGCTAATACGGTACCCATTTCCTTCCAGAACATCAATCCAAACGTCAAGTGCTCGTTGCAGGGATGTAGGATCCTCGCTTATGATGGCTCCATCGTCAGCAAAGAATTATTGTTGTACTTTATTGTCCGTTACTTTTCCTTCGAGCAAATAATCCAGAACAGCAATAAAGAGCAGTGGACTCAAGACAATTCCCTGATGTACACCTACTGTTATTTGGAATTCTTCGGTAGCTCCAGCTGGGCATCTCACTTTTGTAACTGCTCCCTCGTACATGTCCATAATTATTCGCACATAGGCTTCAGGAACTCCTCGGTGTCTGAGGGCCACCCATATTAGATCTCGTGGTTGTCGATCGAATGCTTTTTCGAAGTCAACCAACACAATATGCAAATCCTCTAAGGCATCTCGGTGTTTTTCCATAATGATCCTTATACTTTGGATTGCGTCTGTAGTTGACTTACCCACGACAAACCCGCATTGGTCATCAAGCAGCCTTATTATTTTCCGCAGTCGGCTATCCAA
Source organism: Melanostoma scalare (assembly GCA_949752695.1). NCBI lineage: Eukaryota > Metazoa > Arthropoda > Insecta > Diptera > Syrphidae > Melanostoma > Melanostoma scalare. The sequence continues at coordinate 64,387,092 of OX456985.1, forward strand.
AACCCGCTCAACGATCTTCATAGTGTGGGACATCAACTTGATCGAACAATAGTTGTCACAGCTTCCGGTATCTCCCTTTCCCTTGTACATTGGAAGAAGAAAACTTTCCCTCCATTGATTAGGCAAACTGTCACCTCTTATAATTTTGGAGATGAGAATCATGAGCCATCTCAAGCCGATGTCTCCCATATTTTTCCAAAACTCATATGGTACCTCGTCTGGCCCAATCGCTTTGCCTTTTTTGGAGTTCTTAACTGCCTCCCTAACTTCTTCGACTGTGACGTCGGAGACTTCCGTAAAGTTAGGTGCAGCTGTTGGAAAGTTGCGCCGAGGAAACTGTTCATTCAAAAAATCATCACAATACTGTCGCCACCTGTGAAGAATTTTGTCGTCATCCACAAGTAGCAGTCCTTGAGCATCATTTATGAACTTCGGCGAACGAATCTCTTGCGCATTTCTCCTTCTCTGAGCGCATATTTTGAAAATGGCTGCTCCCTTATTCAAGTTGCTTTGTCTTAGCTCTTGGATTGCCTGATTTGCTTCAGCAGCTGGGGCAGAAATCTCTTCCAGCTCTCGATACAGGCCCTCCGTGCTTTTTGCTTGAAGTTGGGTGCACTTTTTCTTCTCTTCTTTTCTGCAGCTCTTGTATTCCATTTTGAAACGCGCTTTTTCATTTGTATTTCTTGAGGGGCACTTCGACCAAGCTTGGAAAGCTGCTTTCTTCTTTCTAAAGCCTAGTACGCTGCTGAAACGAAAAGAAAAATCCCATACAAAAATGATAGGACGGAATCGTAAACGAAAAATTTCGCTCACCTTTCCGTCGTGCAGTACGCTGCTGCTCTGCGAAAAGGGTTTTATAGGTGGATAATTGTAGTAGATCTTTTTACTACAATATTTATAGCTCTACACACTTTTCCGTCCATCATTTATCTCCCGGGACAATAAATGCTTGCGAGATTTTGACAGTTCTATTGTTTTTTTTTTTTGTTTTGTGTATTTACTGTGCCATCCATTTGAATAGAATTTTATAAAATTGAAAATGGAAGAATTTTATTAAGACAAAGTTTGAAATAAATCGATAACGTAGTTTTTAATTGGCTGTGAACATGGACTTTGAAAAAGTTCTTGTGAATGTGTTAGCTACACATTCGGAGTGGAATCAATACGAGCAACCGAATTGCTATTCCAACCAAGTATGATAGGAAGCACTGATTCTGGCCTTGCCGAATTAATTGATTACGATTTCAAAATGTTTCGCCCCGATGAGCAGCTTCTATTAGCACAGAAAGTATTTATGACCGGTAGATGCGTTCAATTGCCAGGACTTTCTTAGAAGGCAATTCCAAGTTACAATTTTAAAGAAAATCATTTTCCAGGACTCATAGAGCGGATCACTAAGTAATGAGGTTTTTCAAATCAAGTTTGGATGCCTGGTTTGGAGCAAGAGAGATCGCCTGCAGTGGAGAATCTGGACAGGTTTGTTACAACAGAAACCGACTATGAAGAACGAGGTGTCGAAGAATTTTAAAGAACACCCAACCAGCAACTATTTTTTCAGCACAACACGCATTGATTGTAGTCGAAACATCGACCGAATCATTGAAAAGTGAATAAAAAGGTTTATTTACTTTTGAATTTTTTATCTTTTATTTATGACGGATATGGTTCTTAGTTAGTTTTGTTAACACATTTTATGTTAAAAATATTAATTTGTTTTATTGCTTCTGGTGACACTTTTGACTTGACTTTGACTGTCACTTTTTCAAAACAGCTGATTACTCTACACAAATATTTTCCGCTGAGTGTTCGTTCACGATTCCGTCGTGCTCGTGGAGATCAACGAAAAATTCCGTTTCGCATCAGCAGCGTACTAGGCTTAATCACTGCCTTAGCTTCATCACCCCACCACCAGGTTTCTTTAACTTGTTGGTATTGTCCTTTAGAGACTCCTAAATCCTCATTTAAAAAAAAAAATTTAAATAAAAAACAGTTTTTTCCAAAAAACGGCTGCAACGATTTTGATTAAATTTTTAAAGTATATATGTATTAGCAACTGCAAAAGAATGACGTTCTTAGATATTCGCTTGCGACCTTTGGGACATTTAATTTAATTTTTTCAATATTTTGCTGGATTTAATTCAATTTTCATAATTAATGTGTTGTTGGCAATCCTGTACCACCAAATATATTAAGAGCGAATACTAAAACCTTTCAGTCAGCCTTAATTTTGGTATTGTACTTAGCACACAATCACTTATCCTATCTGGATGGGATTTTCAGTAATATATTGTGGTAAGCTTCACTTAACATTTAGTTTTTATTTCATGTCAATCAATTGATAAATAAAAGAGTTATGTAAATTTTGAAGAATCATGTTGAACTTGCTAAACGTTTGCCTGTAATAAAATAAAAATAAAAAAATAGTTAGCATTGACTGTTCAATAAAAATTAAAAAAAAAGCTAGCATTCAGTTATTCGTAGCGAACGCACGTATTCTGAAGGCGAATTTCTGGAGGTGAATTTCATTTTTTAATTTAATAATTATTTAATTTTGTTTTTTAATAGTTATTAAACGGTGTAATTATCTGTAATTAAGAATACCTCTCCCAGTACAGCAGAAATGATAGAAGGATGAGGTTAGTACGATCAGAGGAAACTGAAGAAGATCTTGAGGCGAGACTTACTTCATCTCAGGAACGTCAGGCTAGGCTTCGTGCTACAGAAACCAGTAGAATGTTATCAAGTTCGATAGAAGACCAAAAAAATGAAGCGGAAAATGATATCCTTCCATGGGTGACCAAAGAGAAATCAGGTTATTTTTATTCGCCCAGAATTGATTACTCTGAATTCGCATCTATAGGAGGCATGGAGATATGTTGTCAGTTTTGTCATGCTCTAAAATGGAGAAAAGAACCAAATGGAATATGTTGTTCAGGTGGCAAAGTGCTTTTTCTTTACTAAATGGTGAGCATCCTCAATCTAAAGAGGGATCATTCATGCCCACTTTTAAGGTGCAGGGTCAAGTTTATCACCTTATTGGATCTTTGCTTCCTCTGATTCCAAACAATTTTCCCTTCAGTTTTAAACGAGACCAGTTTGCAGTGAGCCTTTGCTTCGCAATGACAATTAATAAAGCCCAAGGGCAGACGTTACAAGTAGTGGGTGTGGATCTAAGCATTAGCTGTTTTGCGCACGGTCAGCTTTATGTGGCTCTCTCACGTGTCAGCAATCCTAGCCGACTGTATTCTTTGATTCCCGATGGCAACACGTGTAATATCGTGTATAGGGAAGCTTTGTTATAATTTTTTTTTTTTTTGTAATAACCAAACGAAAATGTTTATAAGCGTAGGTGCAAATTAGAAATCTAATTATTGAATCAATAAAATGTTCAAATATGCAATAAAATTTTTAATTACAAATCAGAGTGTAATTGTTTACTGATTTGACTAAAACAGACTATGACGTCAAAGGGTGCTAATCTCATACAAATTCTATGGAACAAAATCGTTTTGTGACATTATAAAAAAGATATAAAAAGAATCTGATTTTACTAGACTGTCAACTACCATATTGATAAGCTAGGCCTGGGATAAACTCGCTGCGTTTTTTTAACGTTAATCCATTTGAATCAACGATATTCTGTGATCAGCATTGTAATAAACAGTGTGACTCTTAACCTACCAGTAATATTTCGTAGTTTCGGTATGCAACACGGCCAATTAGCTATTCCCTGCTTCGTTATCAAAAGTGGAAGGAGCTGTATCCTCGACAACAGAAGTGAGATTCAGTTTCTCATTAACATGTTCAAAAATGCTGCCCGAGGTCTACGCCGACGAAGTCGCGGGCACAGCTAGTTATAAAATAAAAAAAAAATATCAAAAAACAACCCCGATTTGTTTAAAAAAAAAGATGAAAATGATCTGTCTAGTATTTTTTTTGTTTAATGCAGGTCACACTCAAAGTGGGACACCTGCTGTTTTCTAAGAAAACTAACTGTAATTGCCACGTTATCTATATTATTTAGTTGCAGTTTTTGTAGAGCTTTCATTGTGATAGCATTAAAAAAAAATCGAAATGTCAAGGCAAACCACCTTTGAAGAAAGGCAAATTGTGATTTTCAATTACCAAAAAGGAAAATCCATTCGCAAAATAAGTGAAGTTGTTAAAAAAGTAAATCTATGGTGTTTAATGTAATAAAACGGTTTCGGAAGGTCGAATAGGAAATAAACCAAAAAATGTTGAAAGTACAAAAAAAAAAAAATTAGCGATAGAGGTGGGTGGTTTCTTTTAAAAAAAATAATAAGTAATCCCTTTGCTGTCCGCCATTGACCTTTAAAAAATGTTAAAGGACACTGAAAATGTTGATTTATGTGCAGAAACAGTTTGCCCGTTTCTAAGGGGAAACGAATTGAGCGGCTGAGTTGCGTAAAGAAAATTCTGCCATGAGTTACGATCCTTCGATTTCTTACAAGGACGGTCGTATAGTATCAATAGGTACTATGTCAGTAGTGTGTGAACATTGCTTGGCGTTGAAATTCAAGGACGAATCGAAAGGCATGTGTTGCTTACAAGGAAAAGTAAAATTAGAAGAAATTCTCCCACCACCTGAACCACTTCACTATCTTCTTACGGGTGATCATCCAAAATCCAAACAATTCATTCGCTATATACTATATATATTCAGGAGCGTCCAGAAGCATTCTTAAACCGTTCCATTGGTGCAAAAAGAACGCTTCTCATGATTCTGAGGAGTGACAGCCGCTTCTCGATTTGAAGTGAGAATCGACTAAAGAAGCACCAACACATGTTACTTAAATGTCAAAAGAAAAGGATCGTAATTCATGGCAGAATTTTCTTTATTTACCCATGAATTAGTAACTCAAAATAAAATCAGCGTTGTCCCCGTGTGAAGCCGGGGTGGGTCGCTAGTTTTATAATAATTTGAGGTCAATATTAAGCAATAAAAATAAAAATTATTTAAAAAAGTGAGCAACTCTTTTCGTAAAGAAGTTTATTGAAGATTTTATTTCTTAGGTGTCCCACTTTGAGTGTGAGTGACTGTAGGTATATTTTTTTTGCTAGTATGGCAACCGTGATTATAAGTACAGCACCTGTCGGGAAAAGCACAGAGTTATAATTCGCGTGACACAACATACAGTACCTACTTAACCTACCTACATATATTGTACATAGCTATACGGTGTAGGTAAGTACTGTGGCACACAAATATTTATTTATATTTCATAACAGGGAAATATTATTGCGCTGGTTGTTGAAATCTGATCTGTCAACTAAAAATAAAAATCCCCGTTTGCGGTGGCCTTGCCCAACAAAAAAGTACCTACTCAAAAAATTAAATAACTTTTATTTTGTTGTTGAAATTTAGGGAACGATATCGTTATTGTCGGAGAACTGTTAATACACAAGTCACCAAGATAAAAGTTGAATGGAAACAATAAACACTGAAAACCAAGCTTTCTTCATTCTGATCCTCTACGCACACATAACTATGTATCCTTTCCTTATCCTTATCCTTTCTTACAAATTAACTAGCACTCAGGTGGGACATGTTTGTGCTTTCAGCAACTATCAACTTTTATAATCCATCAACTCAACGCAACATTGTGTGTTACTATTTTCAACCCTGTAGCCTTAACTTTAGATATACAACTTTTAATTAATAAGCATTAGGCACACGACTGGTGTAGTGCACTTAACAGAAAATCCACACATTTTTGTCTACAGAACACGTCTGAACACGAACTAATTCCCAACATGACATTACAATCGATGAGCCTCGAGCTCAAGTTCGTCATTGTAATTTCACACTAAAAAAAATGCCTCATGCATCATACCTAGGTATGCGGGTCGGTAATTCAATTATCTTTCCAATGTCAACTAAAACAATAAAAATACGAATACGAAAAAAGCAGATTTACTCACAGTCGCTTCTCATCCCTCCATAGCCGCACGGAATGTTTACCGAATGAGAAATAAACGTCTCATATTATCAGGGTTGAATTATATTTAAGCCGAGCCCTGCTACCGTTCCATGATATGGAGGGAATGTTTAGTTGAAAGAAAAAGTTTGACTCTGTGTCGAAATCTTTTCTTCCCTAGGGTGGGTAGAATCATACAATTGTCAACAAAGCCCTTAAATTCACACAGAGCTAGTATGATTCTATACCCACCTTAAGCTTGGGAAGGAAAGATTTCGGCACAGAGTCAAAGCACCTATTTGTGTGGCTTAAAAATTCTCAGTTATTTTGTACTTATTATAATACAAAAAAAGGGTGGTGCAACAAAGCGAGGAGCTCCAGGGCCTAGCGTATTCCTCACAAAAATGCCGTGTGAGGAAATGGAGGGGACCTACAATTATCTGCCGGTTCCATACGGCTAATCGAGAAAGCGTTTGAATTGTAATAATCAATTTAGTATCGGAGGGCTTTCCAATTAATTGCGAAAGGAGATACCCGTAGAAAAAAACATTTTTGCCTCTGTTCGGATTCAAACCACGAACTTCTGGGTTAAAGGCAGACATGCTAACCCATCACGTTACGGATAAGGCAAAAAAATTGGATATTGCAAAAAGAAAACTGTATATACTGTATTTCACATACCTTAAACCCATCACAGCTATTACAGCAGCCTCTGACTATCGCAAGTGGAGACCATTTTAGCAGATTTATTTTAAGACCTGCAATAAATGTGTGAGGGATCCTCGGTCCTCGCATTCACGTTCCAGGCTAGAGGTGTAACCCAATTGAAGTTTTAGAGGCCTTCACTTTAAAATCTTAAGATTTTATAAGTCAACCGTTACCCTTGATCTTAAGCAACTAGTATTTTAATTGCAACAGCAGATTTGCAACACTATATAAATTTGTATATCAACCACCTAGCTACATGACACTAATGGGCTCCTTTAATCTAGTTTCTTATATGAAATCTGTTTGTCTTTAGCTGCAGGTCGTAGGGAGTAGTTTTTCCTTGTGAGCTTGATGCATTAAGCGTAATTGGTCTGCCTGTAGTCATTCTTATCGCCTTTCTCACGAGGATCGTAAAACTGCCATGAAAAGAGCTTTCGCACTCAGAAACAATTTGTAGGTTCCTCCAATCCTCAAAATGTATCGTTGAAAGACAAACACTACACTTCCTACCTCTCGAAGCTTTTTTGTGCCACCCTAACATTTTATTTTAATGTGAACTTTATTCTTACCATTGGGTTCAAACAAAATTCGAAAAAAAAAATTTATGCTTTTTCCAGAAAAAGCGTGATGGTTAGCATGTCTGCTTGTTACGCGTGAGTTTCGTGGTTCCAATCCCAACTGTTTTGTCCAAGTACACGGAAGAATACTTTAAGTAATTGAATTTAGACTTTTTTTTATATTCAGCTCACTTCATACCGCCTTTTGCGAGGAATTGGCAAGTCTTCCGATGGTGAATTCATTGCAATGAAAGCGCTTTCTCGATTGGCTTTTCGGAATCGGCAGAAACTTGTTGGTCCCCTCGGATTCTCTAATAAGGCATGATTGTGAGAAAAGTGCTAGGCTCCGGAGTACACCGCTCTTTGCGCTATCCTAACCCTATTTCTTTATTTGTTTGCCAGAAGTCAATTGGAAGTTAGTACATGTGTCAGTTTTTGTCATTTAGAACATTTTTCATCTGTTTCTTTCCTGAAAGCTAACGGTCCTTAGGTTTCCTCAGTCCAAGGTTACAAAACAAAAGTATGAAGACATTCAAAATTTTGAGACGGCGAATGGGTCAAAACTCAAGAGTTTTTTTCTTACTACTCTCGCGCCCTTGATACAAAACTACAAGTTCAGCTCTGCCCCCTGTTGTGTGTTGATTCTCCAATTACACCAATACAACAGTAAATGGTTTATTATCCTTTCTTTTTTTTTTGCAAATATCAAAGTAAACAAGTTCGTTGTGCCAAATTTTTGTTGGACCACACTGATGTTTACACATTTTCAGTGTTTTCATAATGTGAAGATGAATCTTAGGCACTTGCTGTTCTTATTTGATCGTAAACCTTACCTTCATATACGAATAGCGACGATTATGTAGCTAAGATACACCATACGCGATACGATCCAATAGGAGACCCGTATTGTGAGAGGGGCATAAACGTGGACAAAGATGCATCGTACGAAGTGAACTTTTGTGAATAAAAACGAACATCGCAATTTAACTGTGAAAATATATAAAAGTTTGCTAATTTTAGAGACAAAACAGATCATCGGCACTGTTTTTCGACTTCCATTCATTCGCGAGTGTAGGTAATACTCGTACAATTGAAATGTTTTTAATCCCATGATGCTATGATAAGTTACTGATTGTGTTGTGCCAATTGGAATTTTTTATTTGGCTCCGTACTTATAATTGGTGTACATTGTCCGCAAAAATATGTTAATTGCAGGCACGATTTTTATTGTGGAAACTTCCATAATGACTGCCTTTTTTGGAAGGGAGATTTGAATGAATTACGCATTTAAAAAGAATGTGGAAGATTTATTTCGCACTTGAATGATGTGCCGCTGCATGTGTTCGGGAGCTGCAAAAAAGAGGAACGTAAAAGTAAGGGCTTTGATTTGTTTAAGAATAAGGAGGAATGTACCACATAAACACTTAATTGTATCTGAATTTGTTCCAAGAATAAAAATAAACTAAACAAATACCTAGATGGGTGGCTAAACTTTTGTGATTTTTATTCTAACAAAATATGGTTTATTTGGAACATTATAGGAGTGGGAGTGCTAATCAATAGTTTCCGATCTCAAATACCTAAGTCATAAGTCTTCTTATGGTATCGTAATAGTTAGCACGTCTGGACGTTCGTGGTTCGAAGCACAGAAACAGAAGCTTAGCTATAGAAATTTTAATGCGCTTTGAGTCGTTTCAATCTGCGTGGTGTTTTTTTTTTTTTTTTTGGAGCGTAATTTCGACGCAAAGTTAGGTACCTATTGATGTACACTAAAACACCACTTTTACTCTTTTATTTGACTGAGCTCTGCCGCTTAGCATGAGCCTAAGGTTTGATTAGGTTGGATAAGGGGTGCAGTTGCAAGCGGCAGCACTTTCCTCCGATCTCTAGGATCCATTGTGTTCCCGGAATAAGGGAGGATGAGGAAGGGGGTAAGGGGCAGTGAATAGGTTGAATAAAGATACACTGTCAGACAAAATAAAGTGCAAATGCACTTGACTCATTTTAAAAATGCAGAGAATAAACAATCAGGAAGATTAATCACTCTATTTAATGTTACTACGTTATATTTCGTCATTGTTTGTCAAACCTTTATAAATACTCCGTTATTTTTGCTATCTTTTAAACATGAACTGCATTAATTTTCAAGCAAATGACATTGAGCTCGGACAAAATAAAGTGCAATATTTTAATACATGTGCAAAGTATAGCTAATAATAGTCAAAAATAAAAATTTAAGCCAAAATGATCAGAAGGTGAGGTTATCTTATGCCCGTTTGCAAAAATTTTGTTTCAAGTTGAATTTTATTTTCATAAGCTTTGACATGGAACAACTCTCACCCGAATTGAAAGAAGTTTTAGTTTCGGACCGTTGACGTGGGCTGACCTTCCGTAAATTAAGTGAAAAATATGGTCTGTCAATTTCTGGAACCAAGAAGGTTTATTTGAGCTTCATTAAACGGTGATCTGCTGCCAGTTTTAGAAATCAAAGTGGAAGAAAGAGGAAAACAACACCGCAGAATCACAATAGAGGCCAGAAAAAACCGTTATCCACAGCTAGAAACATTGAAGAAGACCTACAATTAGACGTAAGACCAAGGACAGTCCAAAGGTGTCTTAATGAAAGTGGGCTACGAAACTATTTGGCAAAGAGAAAACTTTTGCTATGCCAAATAATTATAAAAAAAAAGACTTGCTTTCGCAAAAAAGTATTTAACAAGACCACAATCGTTTTGGGAAAGCATAATTAGGCTTCATGAGTCTAAATTTGAGTTAACAAATTCCAAATCAAGGAAAAGAGTTTGGTGCAAGCCCAAGGAAAGACTAGACCAAAGATGCATTAAAAAAATCGTCAAACATGGTGGTTTGTCTATTATGGTTTGGAGATGTTTTCCCTTTGGTGGCGTTGTTAATATTGTCAAAATTGACACCAAAATGACGGGTTCTCATTACGTCAACATTATTAGAGAAAACTTAGCTTCTTCAGCATCAAAAATATCGCTGGACAACTACATTTTCCAGCAAGATAATGATCCGAAGCATACTTGCAAAGTGGCAAAGCAGGTTTTCTCAAAACAGCGTGGAAGTATTGGAATGGCCACCTCAATCCCAAGATCTCAATCCGATAGAGCATCTTTGTCTCATATTAGATGACAGAATTCCGTTAGATGGTCGGCGAAACATACCATCTTTTTGGGAAATCCTCCAATTTGAATGTGAGAGGATTCCATTTGAAATTTTGAGAAATCTTGTTCGCAGCATACCAAAACGACTTGCTGCTGTTATTCAAAATAAAGGAGCAGTCACCAGTTACTGATTTCCTATGAAAATATATGTTTTTTGCTGATATTTTGAATTTGCACTTTATTTTGTCTTCTCTTTTTTCATGATTTGTTGCAACACATATTTTTTGTTATTTCAATTTTGGTTATATTTTGTTTATGAATACTGATATGTTTGTAAAAGAACTTAAATAAATTAAATAAAATGACTTTTTGAAGTACAGTTCATGAAAACAATACAAAATAAAGTGAGTTAGTATCTTAATTCCGGTTTGCACTTTATTTTGTCTGACAGTGTAGATTGAGTATAGGTGGCTAGGTTATTAGAAACAAAAAAACATTCACCGAACCATTTCGGACCCTGAATAAACTTTAGAATGCTGTCAAATGGATGGTTAACGATGTCGCCCAGTTCGTCGAAGAAGTAGGTATTCTCAGTGCCGTGAAATAAAGTCGGAGTCAACAAGGTCGAACTTTTTTTCGACCTTATTACCAATTTTGGGAAATAAGGTTGAAAATCATTGTTTCACTAAATTTGGCGAAAATAGCGTTCGACTTTATTTCTCAGATGAGTTCGACTTTATTTTTTTGTGTAATGTACAGGGTGTCCCGTACTTCGTGTATTATCTTTTGGGGTGTGATTCTTGGTCATATTCTAAGAAAAAAATTGTTCTACAGTAAAGCTCGATTCTCAACTTTGACATCACTTTTTGACAATTTAAAAAAAGGCTAACTTTGGTGTACCCTGACCTGTGTTAATTCGATATCTCTTTCAATACTGATGATAGAGACCTAATCTTAGACTCAATTTTTTGTAAAAATAACAACCTTTAAGACTGTATTTAAGTTGAGCTCCTATAGACTTAGGGTTGCCAGATTTTCAATTTTAAGTGGTGTTCAAATTTTCTTCCCGAAACAAAGTTTTGACTTTGAGGTAATTTTTTTGAAGAAATTGCCTGATAAACATAGAGTTTCTTTATTTTTTACAGATGAACAACTGAGTAATAAGTGCACTCAAAAACCCATACATTTTATGATACTTGAAAAAATACAAAATGGGTAAAACTAAAAAAAAAAGATTTTTAAATTTGAGGTTTTTTTGAATAAAGCAATAATATGGGCACTTTTAGTAGTTTTTTTTTATGTATTTTATACAAATTCAATTATCAAAGTGCCTACGCAGACATTTTGTTTCTTATATGATTTTTGCAATGTAAATTCAAGAAGAGCACAACGAAGATACCAGGGACTTTATCCTAACTGAAAATCTGACAACCCTAAGCCTAAAGGAATCCAATTTAAACACAGTTTCAAAAATTACAAGACTACAAGTAAGACACGAGTTATCGAGAAAAAAAACCCACAATGAAATTCAAAAACGGGCTCTGGCATGCAATCAAAACGAAGGAGCGCTCCCGTTTTGTATTTTTTCAAGTATCATAAAATGTATGGGTTTTTGAGTGCACTTATTACTCAGTTTTTTTTTTTTCATTATTGTTTTGTTCATCTGTAAAAAATAAAGAAACTCTATGTTTATCAGGCCATTTCTTCAAAAAAATGACCTCAAAGTCAAAACTTTGTTTCGGGAAGAAAATTTGAACACCACTTAAAATTGAAAATCTGGCAGCCCTAAACCTATGGAAGCTAAACTTAAATACAGTCTTAAAGATTGTTATTTCAACAAAAAATTTAGTTTAAGATTAGGCCTCTATCATTATTATTGACAGAGATATCGAATTTAACATAGGTCAGGGTACAACAAAATTAAGTTAGCCTTTTTTTAAATTTTCAAAAAGTGATGTCAAAGTTGAGAATCGAGCTGTAGAACAATTTTTTTCTTAGAATATGACCAAGAATCACACCCCAAAAGATAATACACGAAGTACGGGACACCCTGTATTGCGATCATTGTTTATAAAGGCTTTTACTTTGCCTTCGACCTTATTTCACGTCACCGGTACTCTCTGCGGAATTTTTTCAAGTGTGGGCCATGCTTGGGCGCTAACAAGGAAAGTGAAATGATCCCTGCTCTGCCTCTTTGTTCTCCATATAAGTCAAGTGCTATGATTTATGCCCATTTTCAACGTGTGCTGGGGTACCCAAGTTGTAACCACAATTAGTTGTGAGGTTGTGACCCGTGGGAACGGTAATCTATGGGAAAACCCGAGCCCTTCTAAGTCGGAATGGAGATTTCTTGAAATATCTGGCCGTAAGCCCACCGCATAATATCTAAAGACGATCGCCTGTCATTGGCGGTTTTAAGAAAGCTTCGTTATATTCTTCTAATTTTTTGCTCTAAAATCTAAATGCTTGAGTACAGTAGAGCTTTTCGTCCCGCTGCGCTGGATTCGAGTGACTGACAAATTTTTATCAGCTTATCCACCATTTTGTTACCAGTTATTTCATGTTGTCCTGAAAATCAGCAAAATACTTATAAAATGTTTCTTTGCTGAAGATAATTTTTTTAACTATAATCAATGCTCTTATTAGTTTTGAGCCAAAAACAGAAACCGAAAGGGAAAATCTTTCTTAGTTTTTGAGCGCGATAAAAGGGTTTTTCTGGAGATTTTTATTAATATCTAGGTTGAGCAAAATATGAATTTCATTAAGTGGAATTCGGCGACCTTAGACGTGATATTATACTGTGAGAACATATGTTAACGTGTGACCCATTTGTGCACTTAATTTCCTTAAGTAAGAACATAAGAAGTAAAAACTTGTTTTTGCCTAAAGCGAATTAATGAATTCGAATTCGTGCAAGCAGCTAACCCCAAATGTGATTGCATTAAGCAAATGGTGTTGCCTTACAATTGCTGAGAAGAAAGAAATCAAGGTAACCGTTAGATGTTCTAATCATCAAGCATGCACCCCTATGTATACATACTTATGATTCTTAGGCTTACATCTAAATACCTAACCTTTTTAAAAAAGCAGTGGTTTGACAATTCATGCAATCTATTGAGGAAAAAAACAAGTGCTATGATTTATGCACATTTTAAGATTGCTGTCTTTAATCAAATTAGTTACGATGCGACGGCCGGACGAACCCCATGCATTGGTTATTTCATACGTTGTTATTGTCATGTTCTGAAGCATGCAATTTAACTATTTCAATAACATGAGTCTTTATGATGGTTACTGTATCTGAAAATCGAACTTTTAAACTGTAAACATCGATTTGGTATAGGGGCCGACAGAGGTACGATACTCCATATACACGATATTATCAACGAAATCGCTACGGAATACTTTCTCTATTTCTAACAACCATTGGTATTTTAAAAAGAGGAGAGAGACTTATTGTTGAGTAGGAAGCAATGCTTTTTGAGATACCTAACAATAAAATTACATTACGGTGACAGAGAATACGAAAAAAGATGATCCAATTCTGTCTATGTAAAATAAATAAAATAAAAATATCTATATATTGTGTAGCAGCAGAGCGTGGACCCTGAGGGTCAAGCGCATTTCTCACCACCATTACCTTTGTGTGGGGATGGAAGGTACTTACAATTTTCTAGCGATTCCAAACGGCTTATAGAGAAAGCGCTTTTCATGGCAATGAAATTACTATCGGAATACTTACCAATTTCTCGTAAAAGGTGATACCCGTTAAAAACCATTTTAGCTTCTGTAGGAATTCGAACAACGAACCTCTCGGTTAACAGGCAGACATGCTAACCATCACGACACGGGCACCACTTTCTGTCTATCTGTCTATCTATCCGTATATAAATCTACAACCAAAACCAATAGGCAGATATTTATTTATGGTTTGTGGAGCAGACTGCAGTGGGGTTTTCGAAATCGAGTTTCTAAGCCTTCAAACAACGGTTACTGCCATAAAACCTGTATGACAATAAATTTTTACCTAGAGAACGGCTCTAACGATTTTAATTAAATTTTGTGTGGCTTTCTATACGATTCTAGCAAAATGTTGTGTATGAAAAGTACTTGGTTGCTTAAATTTTGAAATTTTTCTAAATTTTTTAAATAAATTTTAATTTGTTTGAATGCTTTGAAAACGGTAAACGATTGCTAGTTGCACAATCTCTGCCGAACAATTTTCTGAAAGATCTATGAACTTTCGAAACTTGATTTAAAAAAAAATTGTTTTAAGAAAAAGTTAGAAGTTAAAAATCGACTCAAAAGAAACCTGTCCATCGATTTTTATTAAGTGTTCAGTTTATGTGTTATAGCGATTACAAAATAATTTCATTTCTAAATTTTCGCAAGAACCCTTCGAAATAGGGATGCTCATGGAAAAAAAACATCGATGTTTTATTCGATGTGATACATCGTAACCTTACATCGATGTTTGTCGATGCATCGCATAAAAACATCGATGTTTTCGACGTATCGATGTTTTTTGAGCAACCTGACATTGATAGCGTACGCGTCGCGTGTGCAGCTGCACTCTGCACATCGTGTAGTCTATCGCTGGATATATAAAGTAAAGGAGAAGAGAGCATGTTATGTATGACATGAATTAAACCGAAACAGAACACTGAAATCGATTCGGTTAGGTAATGTGACTGTCAGTTGTGAGTGTTCAGTGTACGATGCTTGCTTTATTCAATATTGATCGAATGAAATACACCATCCCACTGATACATAAATTGAAAAAGAAAAGAGCATTTGAAATAAATTGAACTGTAGACTTGGCACTTTGAGTAGATCTTTTCAATGCTTTCTTCATTCGATGCATCGAATAAAAATACATCGATGTATCAGTAAGCATCGAAAGGGTGCGAAACATCGGTTTTATTCGATACATTGAATAGTAAACATCGATATTTTCGATTAATCGATGTTTTTTGGGCAACTCTACTTCGAAATAGATATTTTAATTGTTTTTTGCGGTCAAGAATTTTCGAAAAATCATTTTATTCTACTTAAAGTGGGAAGCTGGTCTAAAGCGTCAAAAAATGGGCATAATTTATGAATTTTTTGTGACTCAACAAAAAAAATCAATCGAAAATCTGTGAAAGAGGTTTTAAAATTTAAATTTTAATATACAAATACAAATTTGTCCGCGTCAATTAAATTCAAAATGGCGGCTGTCAAGCATTTTTTCGGAGGCCCCTCATTTTTTAGGCGGATCGGAAAATGTTTAGTTTCTATATAACAACAGCAAAAGACATACGTAGGGTTTTTTCGATATTTTGTTTTTTCGCGAAATGGTGTGCGTTTGAACAAAACATTAAAATGTTTACTATAAAAAAAAACAACAAAATTGTTGATTACAAAAAAAAATATACAATATAAAAAAAAGTCCTGCGTAGGTACGTTTTCGGAGAAAGGTGTTTCGAATGTACTGTCAAAATTTCGTATAGATCGGGGAAGATTTGTTCGATTTACTTATGTCTTCGGCCAGTTAAAAAAAAGTGATTTCGAGAAAAACGCGTTTAAAGTTTTAAGTACTCGGGCATACCTGAGGGGCGCTGCCGCAGAATGGAAAGTTTGGGTATTTAGACATTTTTGCCGGCATCCATCTTGTAATGGTCCGAACTAAATGAAAGACTGGGCGATGTTTCTCTTTTAAACGCATTATTGCAACTGACCTCTTTTGATATCTTAGTGTATAATGTAACATTGAGTAGTTTATATAAAGAACAAGAACTGTGCCATCGTGCGATCGATGGATTAGAGAATGTACATATGTACATAAAATACATTCAGTTATTTCTTTTAAAATAGATAAACGAATACAGGTGTACGGATCTAGGAGGTTGACGGATAAGTTACTTTACATATTAATGAAAGGATATTATGTTCCTTACAATCTTTTGGTATGTTATTTTTAAGACTTAGGGTTTTAAGTAAGACAAAAAAAAAATTTCGGTTTCTTCAAAATTCTAGGCCAGCTTTTCCCCTTAAGTTGAGTAGTCTTAAAAATATGATGATAAAATTTGACAACGAAACGGATCTACAGGCCATTTGAAGGTCAGGTAAGTATAGAAGAATCGGTGAGTCGGGCTATTTTGTTCGCTAGTTGCAGCCGCTCATGTTCGTCTACCAGACCAGAGTTGTCACGTTCTTAAATTCAGATTCGACGAAAGTTAAATAAAAATCGCCAAAAAATCCCTAACTTAAGAAATAGTTTCACCAAATATTTGCAAATCATAAAAACTAAATAAAATCTCGGAACCTGTATTTTTTCATAATTTTTTATAAGAAGAAAATCAAAACAACAGCAAACGTTCCATGCTTTGCAATTAACAAGACATTAACCGTACTCCCTATAGTAACGTTTTCTTAAAAAACGACTTGGTCGTTAATTACTCCTTGGTCGTTTAAAAAGGATTGCGAATCAAAATTGAAAAAATTTTAATTTTTTTTAATTTTTTGAAGAAACATCTTCTGGTAAAGGGTGTAGATTGCATACTTGAGTTTTAAAAAACTTATTTTTTAAAAAAGTGGAAATTAGAAAACCGGGTTTTTGGTAGAATTCTCTGAAATATTTCGTTTAGTTTTTATCAATATTTCTTGCGATTTTATTCAATTAACATAAATAATGTGTAGTTGGTATCCCTGTACCACCAAATCTATTACGAAGGGCGAATGCTAAGACCTTGTACGCGGCCTTTAAATGTTGATATTCAGCCTTGTTATGAGTTTCACGTGAAATCATTCCCCTCGAAAAAGATTCCATTTCAATTTTCCCTTATTATGAGTTTCGGGGGAAAAATTTTCCATGTTCAAAAGAATTCCCTTGTTATGAGCTAATTTTCTCCGTGAAATGTGAAAACGTTGAGAGCAATTTATTTCACTTATTTTTGTGAAGGGAACAAGTGAACAACAAAAGCGGAAAAATTGTAAAGCCTTGCGCAAACCAAAACGTTTATGGACGTTTGACTTAATGCATAGGGATTTGACTTATCGCAATCGCATCGTACGATCTCACCGCGTTGGTTTGCGCAAGGCTTATAAGTCTGGAATTTTGCTCTGGTGAAACTCATAATAGCTTTTAAAATTTCGGGCGAACAAAAATGTTCCGGGCGAAAAGCTGTTCACGTGAATTTCATAATAAGGCTGTGTAACTAGCATACTATCGGAAGTTCGTGCGACCCAGTCGTGCCCATTTTTTTTAATTCCTAGAGATGATTCTCCAGTCAGATCCATTTTTCTTAGAGAGGGAGACTTCAGTACCGATTTTCTAATTAAGAAAAAAATTTTTTTTATTTTAACTTTTTTGTGTCGTTGATAAGTAATAAAATTGCTTCCGAAATTTAAAATTAGTCTGAGCAAATTTGGAAGGATTATCCCCCTCCTATGCACATACAAAAAATTTTCAAATCCTTTTAATTATTACTGTGCATCACGAAATGTAATTTGAAGAGCGAATACTGAAACATTCTTAATATCTTAAGAAGCGTCAATAATCAGCAATTTAAAACTATCTGAAAAATTATATCTATCGTATTTTCGTATATATCATAGGTATTTAGCTTGAAGCCTTTGATATTGTACTAAAGCCACAACCGCAAGCGACTCAGTTGTGTATTTTTTTTAACGCAGTATGCAGGTTAGAAATTTTCCCTTGGTTTCTCTTTACAATTAAAGAGTTACTCTTTCTTTCCCCAATTGTGAACCAGCATACATAGTCTTTATTTTTAGAAAGCGTTAGTATTGGCCCCAAAAATAAAATCATGACCACGCGCGAATCTGTCAAAAATTAAAGGGGCGACTCCCAGACCAATAGATTTAAAGTTCAAAGTCTCTTCTTCTAGCTCACCGGGAAGTAATTTTTAGATTGATTGCGATTATTACGGAAGAGACAAGCTAAAAATAACAGCCCGACCAGAAAGCAAGGAAAATATGCGCAAAGCAAACTACTCAAGATATTTACCACAAGAACCCCTCTAAAAATGTAGCAACCTATTGAATTTTTTGCCAGTGTCCATGGGGAGAATCGCGTCAGGTGAAGAGTGACACGAGATTGTCACTCTCCATTCAAATTTATATGGAGTGACTATCACTCACTAATCATTGTACAGGAATCCACCCCAGGGTATGCAAATATGTATTTTTTCATACAGAATCAATTCAAAAACTATCTTCAGCATCGAAAAACCCCGATTATTTTGATTTGACGCACGTCGCGGGGAAAAAATTATAAAATTGTGGCGCCCAACTAAAAATAAAATCAACAAAGTTTATGACATGACAGCGGTTCGCAAAACGATCCACAATAGAAAGCATAAATATTCCTCAGTGACAGCTCGTGGGATAGTGACCTTCAAGAACACATACAAAACAATTTTCACCATCGTTTTACTTTTTCATTAGCACCTGTTTCAATTTACTCAGTGGCAACCCTGCATATGACTTGCACTAAATCTTCTTTGTGGAGAAATTTTCTCAGCAAATTACTATCAACTCCAATCTTTATTAATTGAAGGTTGTTAAGACTCGGAATTTTGTTCAAAACACAAATAATGCTTCCTAATTATAATTTTATGGTTTTCAACACAAATAATCCACACTCCCAGGTTGTTACGTACATACCAACCTATAGACTGTTTCTTGAGCCATAAAAAAGTACACATATGTACCTACATTATACCCACCCGAACGCTTGTGTTGACTTCATTTCTCGAGCACCATCCACATTATTGTATAACAAATATTCATCGGCGCAAACCTACATAGCTATACAACAAAAGCAAAGAAAATGGCTCTGTCTTCCCCTATGGCAAATATGCCACATCCATCAACAAACGAATCTCTCCTTCTTTTTTTGGCAACCATCGCAATCATCTTTTTTGGGACCACAGTCGTAGAATTTCTTTCGTAAACAACCGCAAAGAGAAGTTAAAAATAAAAACAAAGCCCAAATATGTTCAGATACATATTAAAAAATTTCATTTTATTGAAGCAAGAGTTTTTGATAAAATTTTCTTTTTTATATATTTTTAAATCTCTTATTGTGTATAAGTAAATATAATATGTCGGTATGTTGGTATTTGATAAAAATATTCTCTAGACTCGATATTGATCCCTAAATGTTTCTATTGATAAATATAATTAGATAAAAGTTCTCTTTAGAATACAGACATTCGATAAGCTATGTTCGTTTATTTACATTTTTAACATTAACTAAAATAATTAAACTTAAGCTTACGATATACAATACAACAATCACTTGCTAGCCGAAACCCTTTTTGTTTTGTGCCGCCATACAAGTGTATTCTTTGTATGTTTTGTGTGTGAAGTATTGCCTACGGCTGAAAGACAGACACACGGTTTATGTGTTACTCGTCTAGGTGGTGTGTATACCTTGCTGGTACACAACCAGAGTCTGAATCTGAAGCACGTGAAGCGAGCGTGATATGCTTGTCCCATCATTTTTGAAGCATGGCGAAGCGTTTTTATGTGAAGATTGTCCCGGTTGACTGAAAACAGCTCTTAGCCTGGGGCACTGCATGAGCTGAATCGAGATGTTGATCGTCGACGGCGACGCAAAAACGTAACTCGTTGCTTAGACTTCAGGAGATGACTCTGCTCTGCAAGAGTACTGCTTTCACAGCCAATGGTGCTTCCTGACTCAAAAGTGGAGTAGAGCTCTACGGAAGTGGAGACGCCATAGTTGTCGAGGCCTTCTTCATTGGCCATCACAGTAGAAGATTGAAACCGGCAACGATCGGTGTCCATGGGTGAACGACTTCGCCGGTAACGCTTTGTTGTTGATTTTCGCCGCATTAGAGGGGCGGTTATGCGTTGCCTCATTGTTGCAAAGCGGCCGGAACTGGAACTGCTAACCTGCTGCTGTGGCAATGTCACTTCCTCATTATCACTATCGGCTCGAATGCGCAGCGCTCTCGTTGACTGAATAATGGATAATGATGCTGGACGCTTTTGTTGCCCCGCTGGTGCTGGCGCTGTCGCCGGTGTTGCCACATTTGTCGCTGTTATTGTGCAGTTATTATCAATATCGTTAAAAGTTTGGTTAGCATAGTACACTTGAGACAACTCTCATGACCGCTTCGCGGTATCCTTCCGGAACGACTTTCGTAATTTATCAACCAAACGGTTGTGGAATTTATTCAAACTTCCCTGACTGCCACCCTGAGTTTTGGGCGGACTCGATGCTTGACTGTAGCTGTTGCGTGTTGGTGATGCAGCAAATGCATTCGATTGCGATGTGCGCGAAGAATTTCTTGGAAACGCGCCACGAGACGATGCCGATCGGTTCATTTGCATGCGGTGATTTGGCGAATTATAGTCATTAGGTGAGGTAGAAAAGCTTTGACTTTCCGATTTACATTCGGATGCCTTGCGGGAGCGTTGTACGTTAGGTGCGCTGACATTGCTACATTCCGACACCTTCCGGGTTCGACTACCGTTGTAGATGTCGTAATTGTTTTTCATCACAGGCATCATGAAGGCCATTTTTGACAGACAACAAACTTGTTTTCTTTTGGCGAATGAATAAATTATAACGAACCGCTGCCGTTCAGTGTAATGAGACGATTAATTTGCTTCTACGTTCGACCACAAAATGCACTTGTTTGTTTAATCGATATTAGTTTTCTTTTCTTATTTCGAAATCTGTTAGGTTACTTTGTAAGTAGCTAGGTAGATATGTAGTATTTCTTGCGAAACAAAATGTAGGTAAGGCACTTGTCTCTTCGTTTATATGTAGGTACTTTTTCGGCACTCTTTTGTCACGACTTCTCTTAATTTCTTTGTTTTGGGTTCTTTTTTCTGGAAAATTCCACTGCTTTCAAAAGTTTTTATTTTTCGTTTTTTTCTTTGGGGACAAAAGTAAGCCTTTACTTTGAAACACAATTACCGCACAGAGTTTTCAAAATTCATTCAAACAAACGAAATTTACTTTTTTCCTTGAATCTATTTTTAAACACACACTTTCCTAATAAGAAGAAAAAGTTGAAAATTATTTAATGGACTTCCGCTTGATTTGTTTTGATGGTGTTGCCCCTTCAAAAGTTTTACTCACAATGATTCAGAATGCATGGTGTGGTATCGTTTTATACGAATCAAATCCGCAGTAGGCGATGAATACGCGTTTGTGTGAATGTGCCCATGTGCAATTAATAGAAATTTAACGTTAGCGCATAGTGCTTGTAGTTGTGAAATTTCAATGGGTTGACGTTGACGGTGAATGTGAAGAAAGGGGGAATTTAAAGACTCTATAGAAGCGAAACGAATTAACAAAAGCAATCCAGCAGTTGGCACTTTGCAAACTGGGGAAGGGGATGGGTTTGGTTGGTTGTTGGATGTTGGCTCTTTCTTCCTTCTTCCACTAACGATGAGTGGTGGATATGTGAGTCATAAAGAGTAATAGATATTTTCGCCGTGGCAGGCGAGTGTTTAAAGAGAACGAGGGTGTCTCCATTCGTGGTGAATAATATTCTCTTCTTTATTTTTAGTCTTGCCATCGCTCATCGCATTTTTAAAGCATGACGCAGCTACCAAAGCGACGCGTCGGTTCCGGTTGACGTTGCTCGTTGGTGAGTGTCCCCAGACTTTTGAAATCTTTTTCCCCTTTTTTTATCAGCAAAGCCAAATTTTTTCCCCTCATTCGTAAAAAAATCCCCTCTTTTCTCCCCTTTAATAAAATGTTCATAAATTCTGAATAAAAAAAAGTTTAGTTGTTTTTATTTTTTTTATTATTAATTAACGCAACCTACATCAATAGAAACAAAACAAATCACAAAAAATAGTCACAAAAATTCAGACTACAAGTACCTATACTTCTTGTACTTGGTAACATAAAAAATAAATATTAAGGCAAGAAATCACAAAAACTGATATTGCAAGTTTACAAACATCTTTAAAGCTTACGTTTTTTCTATATGTACATATTTTTAGAATGTAGTTTTATGCAGTCCTTTTCAATTTCAAAATCCACACATTTGCTTTTCTTCAGGAGGGTTTTCGTGTCGAATTCCACTTAAAGTGGGATTTTGAAGCTTATTTCTAAGCTTAGTTTTGTTAAGGTTAATTGCAGAAAATAATCTTTCAGCCCCAGCTCCACTATGTGGTAGGCAAAAAACAAATGAAATAAGGATTTTCATTTTGGAAAACATTTCAGTTCCATCACCGAACTTAATGCTTAAAAAAAACATCTTTCCAGAACCGCTGCACATTTCCTGTCGAAATATCTTTTAAATTTAGATTTCGAAGAGATCTGTATTCGAGATCCAGTTCTTTCCATTCACTTTCAGAAAAAATGTTCGAGAAATATTTAGAGAGTGGTCCCAGAGAACTAACAGTTTTGTTTTTAAGTGATTCTGGGCTAACGAACCTTAGAAGTTTAAAAACTTCTCCCTTATCATTGAAGTCAAAACGCTTTAGGATCTCCTTGCACGATTTTATAAGAAAGTTTCTGCAGTTGTCTCTAAAATTATATTTTTCGATTTGATTTAAATCAGAATTTTCGAGTGAGAGAAAGAGTGAAATAGATTTTACATTTTACAGTTAAACGAAAACCAAGGAGGAATTAAATAACACGAAAAAGCTAAAGACAAATGTCAAAATGAATGACTGCATTCAGATACACAAAATTTCAAAGTGAAACATTACATGGGCTATTTTCTTACATGATATACATTTAGATGAGCACTTTCAGTTTAGTCTTATACTATTCGAACTACCTTTCAAATTATTTCATGATGAAAATATGTCTGAATGTTTAATTTAAGCAAAAAAAAATTAAATAGTTCTTTGAATTTTTTCCCCCTTTTGTAAGATTGTCCCTTTGGAAAATAAAAATCGGCAAAAATGGTGCTTTTCCCCTCAATCTGGGGCCTTGGTCGGTTTAGGAGGTGAATAAAGTAGGTATATTATTCGCATGAGAACGGCCAACGAACGACGAATGATTGAATATTCGTTAATTTTGACATTTCATTCACATTTGTGTTTTACATTCATCACGAATAACGAACACAATTTACATCCTAAACATAAATAGAGAGTGGTTTTGAGGTTAAACACGCGATAATTCGTTGTAGTGTGGATTGTATGTGGAACGAGAATAAAGTCTGACAGTTCGTACCTACTAGATATTTATTCGTAACGAATACATTTTTTGCTATTTTTTTAATTTGTGGCACAAAAATAAGAGTTTATCCACCTAAAAATAAGTATTGTGACGATACGTCACACTTTTTTTTCTACCACCTACAGTTCACCCTATGATTTGCAGTTTGCACCATCTACTCGACTCAACACAAGAAGTAAACTGGGCACAGAGAAACAACATACGCAGCCACATAGAACTTCACACATCTAAGCAGCGACCGCCGTAAGCCAACCGTATGCGCAGGCACACTATTCGGTTTGTACGCATTGTAGCTTTGGCTCCATTAGTCCAGTCATTTTAGATTTTATCTGCGGAAAAATTTATAGAGAGCTGAGTTTTTGTATACACCTTTACTACGGCATTGTAATGAAGATGTGAAAAATCGACATTGATATCGTGCCGGCTAAAAAAGTTATAAAGGTCAAAAGGTCACGAAAACAGTTTTTCGTAAATATCTCGCGATCTATTGCTCAGAGGTCAATAAAGGTCATTATAAAAATTGTTTGTCGTAAAATTGTCTACAAAAAACGTCTTTTGCATTTTTCTGTAGAATTTACCGTTTTCGGAGTAGAGCACCGAGAAAACGACTATATTATAACGATGCACTCGTTTCCTCACCACCTTCAAGGTAGAATGCAGAGCCCGTTTTTTTTTAAATGGTTTCCCCCGTAGGCATAATCCATAATATGTAATAAAAGGTTATTTTTATTTACGAGTGAATAATTTTTTTTTTTTTTTTTGAATACAGAAAAATTAACTTTAGTACATAATTTTTTTTAACATTCATTGTCGATATCTTCAGTTTCTGTGTCATCAACAACATTATAAATATTTTTTTTTTTCTTATCATAGGCAATAATTATCATTACATATTTTAGCAAACAAAACATTATTTAAAGTTAGGCCCCTTCTGTGCCAACAAAACAAAAAAATATATTTAAATGTAATGTTATCTTAGAATTAAGATCCAATTGTATATATATTAATTGAACAGTTAAACAGGGAAAAGGCAGAGAAGAAACTTCAGTGTGATTTTGGCTGTGGGAATACAATTCCGATCAGTTTTACCGCAGCCAATTTTGCCCCAGGGAAAAAAAATAAAAAAAGTCCTTTTGAAAATAAATGTTTCCCTTTCAAAAAGTCCACTTGTTAGTGTTAATAATTTTTTTATTGCATAAAACACAACAAAAACGTTAAACGTATTAGTGAATTTTAGCAACGAGAATGGTAAAACGAAAGTTTCTGGATGAATGCATTAAGCAATATAAATTAGTTGGCCATTCACACGATGTAGGGTCGGTTGGGGTAAATGTAAACATGGGGTAAATGTAAACGTCGGTTATTTTCGCATTTTAAAATAAATTGTAGCATTCGACCCAAAAATAAAATTAAAATATGAAATGTCGTGACCTCGGTGCACGCAGTATTTTGCAGTTGTCTTACGAATTTCGGTGGAGATTAACGTGTGAAAATATTATCAGTTTAAAAAATGAAATCCAGTTTTTTGAGTTTTTTTTGTTGTTTCAAAAAAGTTATTTATACTTAATAGGTAAGTCGAAATATGCTGTTATTTATGTGTTTTTAAGTTTGTTGAAGTAGTTTCTTACCCTAAACCGCCATATTATTATGTTTTTTGTAGTTTTTGTTACGTGTTTACATTTACCCCAGTAATATAAACGTATGGGGTAAATGTGAACAAGTTTTAGGGATAAATGTAAACAGTAATTTTACTTCAGATTTTTTGCTTATAACTCCCTTTCCAGTGATTAAAATGCCCCGAAAATATATTAAAAAAAAACTTCAGCTTGAATACAATCTAAACGATATTAAAAACGCGGTTAGAGATGTGAAGGACATAAAAATGACATACCGTCAAGCTGAAGAACGCTATGATGTTCCTAAGTCTGTGATATTCCATCGAATAAAAGGCCGGAAGGTGCATTAGCAACTGTTAGCAACGAAACACCTCTGGACGATGAAAGAATGCCTGAAAATAATATGGACATACTTAATACCATTGATACCGTAAGTGCACAAACGCCTCTTCTTCTGCAGACTTCCATCAGCGCCTTGTTTTAACGTACAAATTCTCCGTCACAAATCACTGAACCGTCCGTCGAAACGAAAAAACCAATACCAAGACTGAAGCAAATGACTTATGGTGAGGTACTAATACTAACTTCGGACGAAGTTCTTAATCGACTACTACAAGAAGCTGAAGCCAAAAGGAAAGCCAAAAAAACACCGAAGCCCAATAGGAAATCAACAACTGCAGTTAAGAACCCGCGCGCGGTCTGTCAAAAAACGGGCTTTAAGCACGAGTTCCGAAGATTCGGACAACGAAAAGAACATTGAGTATGATGAGGACAGCCCGTGGAATGAGGAGTTAGATGGCGGTGAGGACCATGAGCAGTTAGAACCTGTCGATCCCAAAAGGCTCAATCAAGGTCGATTCCTGCTGATTCGATTGAAAGGAGGGAACAAACTGTCTGTATTATTCAATTATGTTTGTATTGTAGAGTCATCTGCTCAAAGCACAGAAATTGAAGTGATACTTTTGAAAAGCTTAGACACTACAAAAACAACTTTTGCATTGATGTCGACTGAAAAAAGAAATGTTCTTTTGGAAAACATAGTTGGAATTCGCCCAGATCCTACTTTTCATATGCTAGGAGCGCGTGTTCACTACAAATTTAAGAAATCCATCGACGCCACGTAAAAAAAAAGTGAGAAATACAAGTCCACTATGCTCTTATACTTAATTAATTATCTACCTGTACCTATCTTTTATCTAATACCTAATGTAGGTAATTAAATATGAAGTTTTAAATAAAAATCAATTTGTTTCTTTTTAAATAATCAAAATGAAAGTACTTTTCGGGTCATTTTTTGAAGAGTAGTTTTATGAAAGTACGGGGTAAAAGTAAACATTGCAATATTGGACATTTTAGGTATATAGCTCAGAAGAATTTCTGTTTTGTTTACTTTAACCCCATATTCGGATTCCTAGCACTTAGGAGACACGAGTTAAATGTCCCCATTTACCCCAGTATTTCTTAAAACTATGGGGCAAATGTAAACAGGCCAGGGGTAAATGTAAACACTGTCTTACAGCTCATTTGAGTTTTATACCTTTATTTAAGCATGATTAGTAGAATTTCTGGTATTTCATTATTTATTATCCGTATTCAAAGTTGAAAAATGATTGAACTCAAAAAAAATGAAAAATGTACCGCTTTAAAAAAATATTTATCCCCCAATCAAATAGGGAAAAAAGAATCCCCGGGATACTATTGTATCCTTGTGGTAACTCTTATTCCGATATCTGAAATTTCTCTTCTCCGCCTCCTCGAAACCCCTTTATTGTTTGGAATAGATCAGAACAAGTCAGGTGACTCCGAATAGAGTCCGCTGATCAATTCCCCCGAAATTTAAGATCCGGTTAAGTGGTCACTGGTCACATTAAGACCATGCCATTGTCGACTTCTGTCATAACCACATCTCTTTTAAAAACCCTTTTTGGATTGACCAGAACAAGTCAGGTGACTCCGTTCCTGACTAATTAGACCTTGGTCGCTTGTCGGAATAAAGTCCGCTGGTCAATTCCCCGAAATTGCAAAGCCGATTAAAACACTGTGACTACCACTTCAGTCATAGCCGCCTTTGCAATAGAAACCTTTTGAATTGATTGGAACAAGTCAGGTGACTCCGTTCCTGACTTATTAGACCTTTGGTCGCTAGTCGTAATAGAGTTCGCCAATCAGCTCCTCTGCTGTGGCCTTGCTATAGCCACTCCTCCCCCTGTTGTTCTTACAAGCGTCGCTCCATACTCTGGGCAACGTTCTAAATTATATATGCTTAATTATTTACAGGAACGCATCAGGCACCAGGCCCGCACCGGCTAAAAATCCACCGACACTACCGACTCCCTGTGCCGTCCGAATACGAGGGATTCAATCCTCATCCGAGCAACCGAAGAGAAGATGCCGCCCGCTTTCAGCGCCCCGACCATACCAGGAAACTCGTGCCATCTAAGACAACTTATTCCACAAATTGTAAAGACTTGTCTCTCGTCTCTTTAGTAAATGAAAAAGAATATTGTAATTCATTTTGCCTTGTCCGTTGTTCGGACTCGTTATTTCTAGAAGTTGGACTGCCGCTGCCCAAGTTTTCGAGCTTCTTTGGGAAAGACCCTGGACCCACTGAGTTCTACCCCAGCTGGGAACAAAGAAGCCTCACAGTATGAACTGTATTTCCATCGTTTGCTAAAAAATTCGTGAGGAATTTATGCTTTTAAAGAACTTAGAATCACATTTCTTGATTTATTCGTCGTTCGTTGGTCGTGCTCATGTGAATAGTCCTTAAGTGCAGCGAAATGAGTTAGCAACGATGTTTAAAATAAGATTGTTTACTTGAAAATGTCAACACTGTACAAGAACTGAGTGAACTTTAGTCTTAGGTTTGTTCGTTGAAGCCCTGAGTTCGTCATGTGGTCGCCACAAAGCGTTTTAAAATACCTAAACTTGCCACTTGTGGTACCCGTGGTGTTATGGATAGCATGTCCGCCTGTTAATCCAGAGGTTCGAGTTCGAATCCCACCAGAGGCAAAAATGTTTTTTCTACGGGTATCGCCTTTCGCGAGGAATTGGCACTTCCTCCGTTAGTATTCATTGCCATGAAAAGCGCTTTCTCGATTAGCCGTTCGGAACCGGCAGAAAATTGTAGGTCCCCTCCATTCCCTCACAAGGTATGGTTGTGAGAAATGCGCTAGGCACAGGGGCTCCTCGCTCTGTTGCGCCACCCTATTTATTTATTTATTTATTTTATTTTTTAAACTTGCCACTTGAATGTTAAACTGAATGCTTTTTGGAATTGCCGTCAACTCACCCTAAAAAAGTTCTAGATTGCTGGGGGCGGGTTCAGGTAGCGCACAGAGCTGTCAAATGGCATACATTTTTCTTCAAATGACGGGGATGTGTGGCGATCTCGTGGTTAAGCGTTTAACGAAAGCCGAAAACTCAGGGTTTTTGACAACTTGTAGGGTTGTCAAGCTAATCTGGGCCAAGCCTGGATAAAGATCAACGAATGAACCAAATGACTGTTTGAGAAAGGAAAACAAGCGAAGGCTCAAACTTCAAAGAGCAGTACCTACTTGAAAACAATGTGCTGGTTGGATAGAGTTTCCTCGTAAGTCCTTTTTTTTGTTGAAATCAGTTCGAAAAATCTTGGTCTTATGTACGGCTATCGGCTGCTAGTAAAAGCACGTAATAAAAGAGAAGAAAAACATGTCGTCACATTGGTTCGTCTTATTTTTATCTGACGTCAAATGACCGATAGGGTACACAAATAAAAACGCAATCACATATCACGAGAAACATTAAATGTCTCGTAGTATTTTTAGTGCGTTTTATCTTTTTGATTGAGAAAACGTTTGCTTACGTTATCGAGTCATGCGACACAAGAAACTATTTTCTTTAATTTTATGTGCATTCACAGTGACGCATGACTTAATGGGGATGTCGCAATCTGCCGTCACCCGTCACACATATGAAATCAGATTAAAAAGATATGGTTATCAGTTGAAAATTATTGATGTTCATATTTTACATGGAATGCCCACATGTCTTGAATATTTGTACAGAGTCAGTTTAAATCGCTTTAACGATAGACAATTCCCAAACCAAAATGATTGATTGTTTCGCCACAAGTTTGGCGCATGGAACCATCGTGTTTAAATACTTAATCATTTGCTTTCATATCTGCAATACACGGTCATAAGAGTCAATTAATTATAATACATCGATTTGCGATACCTCGGCGCCAAAAAGAGTTTAGTTAAATGCACCTCATCAATCAGGTTCAATTTTAAACAAATTGTAACAGACACGATATTTTTGGAGATGATTGTTTGATTTGGTACTTTGAGTGGATTGTTTGGATTTTGTACAGAACATTAACAGTTGCGAGTGATACTTGCTCGCAACTTTTGCCTTTTTATCAAAAATATTGAGGAAATGAAAATAGTTCAGTGCTATCTTTAACTCTCTACTTCATTATTACTTACTAGGCGTACTCCGCGAGCGGATCACTAGTGTGATCTCATCTTTATACCGATGATCATAAAGTCGGAAAAGGAAGAAGATTTACTAACGATTTCAAGTACGTTTTGCAGTCGCGCAGAAAAAAGAAATTGAGAGATGCCATGACAGGAACGAGATTCGGAAGTTTTACCAAAAGGTAAAAAGATCTTGCCAGGATGACAAAGCCCGAACTCAAAGCCCGGGAAAAAGTAGTAATAGAGTCGCAGTGAATGGGCGTTGTACTATTAGGGTAGGCTCTGACTGGTGCCAACTAGGCGGCGCCGGCGCCCAGATGTTGCAACTTATAGTACACGTCAATTGCGCTTACTATACCTCCTCGCGGTATCCACTGGGACCTGAGATGCTCCGTCCAGAGCTGACCTGCTAAACTAGTAAGTGCGAGTGTTGACAAAGGAATGCGGATAAAAGAATTGTGATCAACACTATAATTGCTCTGCGAACAATGACTGACTGCACGAATCTCAGTGGTTTACGAGAGCTTTCGCGTATATGTATGTCCCAGCGGATGAATTCGAATGACAGAATCAACGGTGGACTTCAGCAGTCGAAAAAGCAGAAACCCCTGAAGAAGCTTCTCCAACATATTAGGTTTAAAGGTCTCTCAGGGTATACTAGGACAGGGTATTGAAGTAGAGATGAAGTAGAGATGGCGGAGGAGCTCCTGGTGAGCCAACGGCAGCACTCACACCCCAGCAGCAGGGTACTGACACTGGATATTCTAGCCCTTTATGTCCGAAGGGATCCAAAAGGACCTGGCTTTCCAGGTTGGGGGTTGTGCGTAGGGTTAACTACCACCACGTAAAACAAGACCTTGTTCCGAAACAACAAACAGCCTCGGATAACGATAATGACTTCAAAGCTGACGACCCAAGCAAACAAAAAAGCACAATGACCTCCGGATCTGCACGTGGAACGTAAGATCTCTTAATGGATTACGTATACAGCTGGAGAATTAGCGGACGCCCTGGACTGCTGCAAAGCAGACGTAACCGCAATCCAAGAAGTGCGATGGAGTGGACCGAGCAAAAAGAAGATGAAAAACTGTGACATCTACTATGGCGACTGCTACAGGCAACAGAAACAGCGCTTATTTGGATGTGGATTTGTTGCTAGAGGAAGACTCAGGGATAAGGTGATTAGCCAAAATCCAGTTCATGAGCGTATAATGAACATCCGCATCAGGGCTAAATTCGCCAACATTAGCCTTATATGCGCCCACGGCCTCACAGAAGAGAAAGACGACAATTCCAAAGACTGTTTCTACGAGCTCCTCGAAGAAACATAATGAGCAGTGCCCTAGACACGACGTGAAAATCGTTCTTGGCGATTTTAAAGCAAAACTAGGGAAGGAGGACATCTTTGGAAGTACAATCGGTAAGCATAGCCTCCACGACAAAACCCGGAAAACGGACTGAGGCTAATCGATCTTGCTGCGGGGCTAAATCTTGTTGTAAGTAGTACACGCTTCCCGCATCTCAAAATTCATAAAGGTACATGGCGATCCCCAGATCAATTAACCGTCAACCATTGATCATGTTGCGATCGACGCAAGGCACTCTTCCAGTGTGTTAGATGTCCGAACTTTCCGAGGAGCCAAATTTGACTCGGACCACTACCTTGTTGTAGCCAAGGTACGAATGAGGATATCGTGTTCACGACCTGCACGAACTAACGCTGTGAAGAGATATGACGTCGGAAAGCTACAATCGCAAGAGATTGCTTATGCCTTTTCCAATCGAGTGTCTCTTCAAATATCCTTAAATCTCAAGCCGTCAGCATTAAGCATTGAAGATCAGTGGCAGCAATGCCAAGAAGCCATCAGAACCGCTGCTTCTGAGGTTCTGGGTTTCACTCAGCCTCCAAAACGAAACCCATGGTTCGATGAAGAATGCAGGCAGGCAAATGCAGCCAAACAAAAAGCACGTCAAATGCTGATGCAACAACGAACAAGGGCTGCTTACGATCAGTATAACGAGATCTACAAGGAGAAAAGAAGGGAAGAACACCGACTTCTCAAAAAGAAAAAGAAGCAGCATGAGAAGCGCTCGTTTGAGGAAATAGAGAGGTGCCACGACAGGAACAAGATTCGGAAGTTTTACCAAAAGGTAAAAATATCCTGCCAGAGTGGCAAACCCCGAACTCAAGCCTGTAAAGACCAGCAGGGAAACATAGTTATAGAGTCACAGTCGCTACTGAGGATCTGGAAAGATCACTTCTGCAGACTGCTTAACGGCGATGAGGACACAAGTTCCGCTGTCAGGCAGATTGCATTGTACCATTCAACTTGGACGATGATCAAGAATGCCGTCCTCCCGACCTAGAAGAAGTTGAGCTTGCCATATGCAAACTTAAGTCAATTAAGACTGCAGGTGTAGATGGCCTCGATGCCAAACTTCTCAAGGCAGCTGGAGACCAGTTGGAAAGGAGCATGCACCAGCTGATCTGCATGATATGGTCGGAAGAAAGCATGTCCGATGAATGGAACCTCAGTATCGTATGCCCGATCCTAAAGAAGGGAGACCCTCACAATTGCGCCAAATACAGAGGGATAAGCGTCCTTAACGTCGCTTATAAGATCTTGTCTGCTGTAATATGTGAACGTCTGAAACCCCACGTCAACAGCTTGATAGGTCCTTATCAATGTGGTTTTAGACCAGAGAAGTCCACAATAGACCAAATTTTCACATTACGGCAGATCTTGGAAAAAACCCGAGAACGTAATATCGACATTCACCATCTTTTTATCGATTTCAAGGCCGCGTATGACAGTATTTACAGAGACGAGCTGTACAGAGCCATGTCTAGTTTCGGCATCCCTGCAAAACTCGTACGACTATGCAGGATGACTTTGGGGAATTCACGCTGCTCCGTCAAGGTCGGTAAAGAGCTCACCGAGACCTTTGATGTCGAAAAAGGCTTTAGGCAAGGCGACAAACTGTCATGCGATTTCTTCAGCATCATACTTGAGGGCAAAACGAAGTATATCCTGTCATCAAACAAGGACACAGAACATCGACGAATTGGACAAAACGTCACAATAGACAGACATAACTTCGAGGTAGTACAGAACTTCGTCTACCTAGGATACGCTGTAGACACGGACAACAACATCAGTGCGGAGATCAAACGGAGAATAACTCTTGCCAACCGTTGCTTCTTTGGGTTAAGAAGGCAATTGAGAAACAAAACCCTCTCTAGAAAAACCAAGGTGACCTCGTATAAGACCTTAATCATCCCAGTCCTGCTGTACGGCGCGGAAGCATGGACCTTATCGAAAGCGAATGAGGAAACCCTTTCGAAAGAAAAATTCTCCGAATGATCTTTGGTCCCGTATGCGAAGACAATGTGTGGAGAAGAAGATACAACAACGAGCTGTATGATTTGTACCGCGACATGGGCATAGCCAGAAGAGTACGCATCGCGAGGCTACGATGGTTGAGCCATGTAGAGCTCAAGGTTGGGAAGGACCCAAACGGTTCGACAGGTTTTCGAAGGCACATTGCAGGGAAATCGCGGAAGGGGAAGACCTCGTGTTAGGTGGCGCAATCAAGTGGATGAAGACCGCGTATTACCAGCTCAAAGGAATTTTTAGACACTGTATCTGTCGTTGATTAAGTCTACGAGATTCTTTTATT
Organism: Melanostoma scalare; assembly: GCA_949752695.1. Lineage (NCBI taxonomy): Eukaryota > Metazoa > Arthropoda > Insecta > Diptera > Syrphidae > Melanostoma > Melanostoma scalare. Next base: position 64,420,364 of record OX456985.1, read on the forward strand.
TTGGAATGCAAAAGAAGTAAAAATTGCCTTGCTGTTTGTAATTTCACGAAATGTGTGAGTTGACTCGAACTACTTACTATTGATGGAGCTGGTGCTGTTGCGGCTTTTATTTGAATAGCCCTGTTCACACTGTACAATTAGTTGGACAGACTTAGGCTTGAACGACCAATGCTTGATAGTGTGAAGTGTGAACTCTTGAGACGACCGCTTGTCCAACTTGTTTAATGGTTTTCAAATATTTTTGAAAACTTAGAAGTTGGACGGAGTGGAAAAGTACGTGACATAAAGTTGGACGACAAGCTTGATAAGTGTGAACGTAAAATATATCCGACCATCCAACTTCCATCAAATGAAGTCTGTCCAACTAATTGTACAGTGTGAACAGGGCTACTCGTGCTTTAATGGTCAGTGTAAGACCGCATTTTTGTTGGATCCGTCCTAAAAATCAAGGCTATGGAAGCCAAAATAGCATTGCTCCTCAAAATCCAATGACTAGATCATGGCCTGCAAATTTAGTATTTTATGCACAAAGATAATAACCATTTGGTTACATTGTGATGCTTCTTTATTTCCCAGCTGGAGTAAGACTCAGTGGGCCAGGGTCTTTCCCAAGGAAGCCAAAAGACTTGGGATGCGACGCCGACGGTCCAATTTCTGCGCCAAAAGGAGAACTCCGACACGGCAAATGTTTACTTAATCGAATTCTTTATTATACGGGTTTCAAAAAAAGGATTTTACAATGCTTATTGCTTACAATCGTTTTTGGGTTATTTTTTTACGTTATTGCAATCTTCAAATTTTAACAATAATTTCTTTTGTTTACGTTAATCGGATAAAAAAAAATAGAAACTGAATATGCGAGCCTGAAGGGCCAGGTTTTTCTCGTTTATTTTCGCCTTTCGTTGACTTTGTTGATGACGGCATCGGGGCGAGGTCGGTACTGAGCTACGCTGGTCGGAATTGGCCAAACCTTTTACTGTAGCCTCTGGCGTTCTGGTCGTCTGGTTACGGTGAGCTGTATTTATACTTGGGAATTTGGGATAAGCAATAATTAATTAAGTTTAATATACCTCACAAAATAGTGCCCACAGCCCACTGGGTCCATACGCACTACACTACAACCTCCGGGCCAATTAAACCGAATCCCAATATCCTGGAGCAGAGAAGGTGACTATAAAAGTCGACAGAGCGGAAGATTTGATTTTTAATGGACCTTAGAAATGAGTTGTGCCCACTGGGTTTATACTTCAAAACAAGGTCAATGTTCCAATTCAATAATGACTGGGCAAAAGTCGGCAGAAAAGAAACTATAGCTTAAATTGGAATGGTATTCCCATAGCCAATATCAGCTGGTAGTTTCTCTTCCTTTTCTGGAGGCAATTTCACATCTACTTATCATTTCTGCGGCAAGTAGTGATAGATTGATAGATAATTCGATTTATTATTTCAGAATAGTATATCTTTTCACATTAATTTTTAACAAAATCGTTTGAGTGTGGCCTAGCCGTCTGCCCGATTGACACCATTTTAAAATAAATTCATATGTAATGTATTATATATAATTATATTAGTTTGATAGGAAAACAAGTATAAGAATTTCTATAACTATAGTAGATTTTTTTTTTTTTTTTACTTTTTTGTATTTAAAAGGCTTCGTTTATTATTTGATTCCGATATGACATCGCAGTTTGTTAGTAATTGTATAATTCTGTGACATTAGTTTCGCAGTTGAGCATTGTGAGTACATCTTCTTCCGATTTATAGTTGCTGTTGAGAAAAACTCTTCTAATTTCGCTTAAAATTGAGCATTTACCGATAAAATTAATGACATCCTCCCGTTCTCTTAAGTTGCATAAGCTGCAGAAGATGGGTAGATCATCTCGATGAGGAATATAGTTCAATTCAATTAACTCTCCTCGCATTTTGAAAATTGCTGAAATTAGGTCTTGTTTGTTTTCGATTTTAAAGTAGTTCTGTTCGCATAGATTATAATTAAGACGGTTGTAAATAGATCTATGTACGGAGGATGAAGCTTCGTGCATACAATCCGCTCTGTATTGTTCATCCACCTTTAACACAAGATTTAACAGATCTTCTTTCAAATATTTTCCATTTTCTTCAAGAAATCTTAAGTTGATTTGGCAGTATCTCCCAAGTTCTTCCAACTTTGGATACCAGACGTTCTTTTTCCTTATTGCATCTAAAGCTAAAATTTTGGGTAGCCTTTCGTCTGGCATATCAAGCACCTTTAAAATGTATTCTACATGATATTTCAGGGATTTTGTGAATAGAGGTGAAAGTCCTGTCTCAATATTGGGGCTGTTTTTGGGTAGGCGAAAGCATTTTTTAATGAAGTATCTTTGTAATTTTTCAACCGTTTCATACTTTTCTCCTCCCCACACTTGTGAAGCATACAACAATATTGATTCTGCAACCGCAACAAAAACTTTGTATTTAACACTATGCGATATTGATTTATTTGAAAACATTTTTTCCATGTAGCGTTAATTGCACTTTTCGCTATGACGAGTTTATTTTTAAGGTGAGGTTCCATACTTAGACTGCTAGAAATAGTAGCTCCAAGATATTTATAAGTTTTTACGACTTCTATAGGCTCTCTATTGAAGTACCATTTTTCGTTCCTCGGAGTCGACCCGACCCTTTTCGAAAAACCATCACCTTAGATTTGGACAAGTTTACCCTTAAATTCCATAGTTGGCAATATGATTGCAGGCGGTTTATCATCAATTGCAATGTTTGGGGTGAGTAAGAAAACATTACCACATCGTCAGCAAATAAAAGCGCTTTGATATTCAAGCCTGAAATTTCGATTCCACCTGGAAGGAAGTCTACAAAGTCATTTATAAACAAATTAAAGAGGCTTGGGCTAAGACTGCATCCCTGCTTAACTCCCATTTGTGTCTCGAACCATTCCGAAGTTCCTGATCCGTTCCAAATAGCTGATTGATTTCCATTGTACATGCTTTCGAGCGCACTTTTCCAAATTTTTCTGTCATTCCAACGTTGTAGAGTTTGTAGAATAATGCTCTACGATCCACTGTATCGAAGGCTGCTTTGAAATCGACGAAAAAAGCGTACAATTTCTTCTTTTGGTCGATCAAGTTGCTGGCAATGCTTTGTAAGATGAAGATATTGTCCGTGGTCGAATAACCCCTCCTAAAACCTGCTTGAAATTCTCCGAGTAACTTTCTGTTTTGTATCCAACTCGTCAGCCGCTCATTTAAAATTGTGGTAAACACTTTATAAAATGCATTAAGAAAGGAGATTCCACGATAATTGCTTGGATCTGTTACATTACCCTTCTTATGTATAGGAAAAACAATGTATTTTTTGAACTGCACTGGAGATTCACCTGTGTTCAAAATAGTATTATAAACCGTTATAAGTTTGTCTATTAACATTTCCGTACCGTATTTTACGAATTCTGTTGGTATTCCATCCGCACCTGCAGCTTTCCCGTCTTTAAGTTTATTCAGAATGTTTCGCATTTCTTCACGACTTATAGGGCAATCCAAAATTTCATCCTGATATTTAGGCTTTGCGAAGTGAATAGAAGTTGTTTAAAGTAATCATGCAATAAATCCAAGTTTAATTTTGCGCTTATTTGTAGTTTTCTGCCATTTAGTAGGTTCACTCCTTTCCAAAATTACTTAGAATCTCTGCAATTAGTAAGCTTGAGAGCTTCTTTTTCCAAATAGCTAATTTTTTTGTATTTGCATATTCTTTTATACACACAGTTTGCTTCAATGTACATCTTTTGTAAGTCTTTACCGCTATATTTTCTAAAGGCTTTTAACCACCCAAAGGATTTTTTGCGAGCCTGCTCACACTCCGCATCATACCATTTTTCCTTTTGTCTAAAAACCTTAGTATCATTATGAGGAGGATATGATGCCTTAATTGCATTTTCAATTTCATCTAGGCCAAATTGACAATCTGTTGAAATGTTTGCTTCCAGATTGGATCTGTATTCTTCACTCTTGTTGTTGTGCCATTTCAGTCTTGGAGGAAAACTTAAATCAATCAACTGCTCTCCTCTACGATATCTGTTCCAAAGTCAACAGTTATTGGCATGTGGTCGGAATATGGAACACTCAGGACTTCGAAATCGGCTACCACTGTAATCCAGTTGCCTCTAACCATGCAGTAATCTATGACTGAAGATCCTTGTTGTCCTATGAAAGTAAACTCTCCTAATTCATCCGAGTCTGTAACGCCATTCAACAACCTAAATCCATAAGAATTACAAAGATCTAACAGCTTCACTCCTCTCGCATTTTTAGTGGTGTCTTTTGAAATTCTACTCCTTCCAGCAAATCTGTTCTCTCTTCCTTCTTCGGCACCTATTCTCGCATTTAAATCACCAATAACCATGACGTTATCGCAGTTATATTGCTCAATAAAATTATAAAGTGTGTTAAAATCTTGGTCCCAGTGGTTGCAATTTATGTATGAAGGTATTATAGTGTATTTTTTATGGTTTTATTTATGGCAAGTAGTGGATGTAAACTTAAACAAATGAAAAAAATGTAAACATAAACTTTTTTCTTATCTACTTCAAATGCAGCCCATGGACATTCGTCTCACAACCGTAGTTTGTGTAGTTTGTTTGGGGCGGCGATGGTCAAAAGTGTGACGTTTCGTCACAACATAAAAAATATACAATTTTAATTTTGCTATAAGTTTTGAATGTTTTATTATTTTCTTTATTATGTTTTTTATTGCATATGAAGTGCAAGTTCCTTGTGTTTTTTTTTAAGAGAAAACAAACAGTATTAATAGTAAACATCATTATTTTTGTTTTAATAAATTTAATTAATCATAAATAAGCTATGAGTACTAATTTTACAAGATTTTCTATACAAGTTTCTAGTCAAAAGAAAAAAAAAATCAATATTCATTATTTATGTTCTCAGGGCAGAGCGAATTGAACTTAAAAGTTGACTACTGTAGTGAATGGTGGCAGTTTTTCGTTCTATTTATTTAAATTTGTTTTTTATTTATTTTTCTTTTGATGGTTTCTTTTCAGTTTTTACAATTTTTTATTTTTGGGAGCCTCTTATTGAGCTTAAATGAAACACATTCAACTATAATCCGCTTTAATTTTTATGCTTTTTTTATTTTTGCTTAAGAACTAATTAAATGTCTTATTGATTTATAATTTTACAAACTTTTAAACTCAACAATTTTGTTTTATTCATTTTTGCTTAGCGTCAAGGACAACATACATAGTTACTAAAGTCCGTTCGTAAATCGAAAAAAAAAAAATATGAAACTTCTACCAAATTTGGCCAGTTTAAGGGTCGAATATCGAGAGTGAGACGTGATAGTTTTTTAAACAAAATACGTGAAAAGATTACCTAACTAATAACAAATAATGATAAATTTTTATTTAATATCAACTTATGTCGTATGTATAGAAAATTACTAATTATTTAAAGCCATATAGAGAGAGTATGTGTTGTTGTTTTAGTTGGTTTTTATTTTTAATAAGCATACAGTACATGTGTGTGTTTATATTTTGTTTGAATTACATTCATATTAAACTAATTAACTATTCAAAAGGAAGGCTAGATATTTTGTTTTCTTAAATTTACTAAGAATAAGTTTGAGTTGTTTTAGTGTTTTGTTTTTTAATTTCATTGATAAAACGACTATAACTTGTAAGTTTCTTATGATTAGTTAATTGTGAAAAGATATATTATTTGTACAGCAAGTCTATTAGTGTTGCTAGGAAAAAAAGGGAAAAAAAGAACACAAAAGACATGATAGTTATTTATGTGGCGAGTGTTTGGAAAATGCCTTATTTCTTGGCATGACTCTCAGCTCGAAATCTGATGGGAAATAAATACAAATACAAATACTGCCATATAAATTTGGCTATCACACTAATATGACAATGTTGCGCCATATTTAGTTAGCAAACTTGTCACATTTATATGACAGTGTAAGAATTTTTGAATTTTTGAAAAGCTTGTGTCTATCTATAGCCAAGGGGATAAATAAAAATAATTTCAAAGGTAATTGGTTTCAGATCATCTTATTGGTCAAAATCGTTCACCTTGAACACTTTTGACGAGGACGCAGTGAACAAACAAAAGTAAACGGATTATTATCGAAAGAAATTAACTTATAACTTGAAATTTTGTTTTTCCCTCAAGTTTATTAATAAAAAACAATTGATATCGTTGATCAAGAATGGATTATCGAAAGAAGCGCACATCCATCAATCAATACCTCATGTACATTGAGTTACTTGAGAAACATCAAATTTTTCGCTCTGGAACTGTCCCACGCGATGTTGAACCCAACTATATCAATAATAAATGGAAAGATTTAACCGTAAAATTAAACACCTGCCCCAATGGACCACATCTCTCGCCAGATGAGTGGAAAAAACGCCTAAATGATTGGAAAAATAGTACCCGATGTAAGTATCGTCGGAGCATATCCGGCTAATCTCAGAAACAGCTTATCCTATCTAGATGGAGTTTTCAGAAATATATTGTGGTAAGCTTCACTTAACATTTAGTTTTTATTTCATGTCAATCGGTTGATAAATAAAAAAGTTATGCCAATTCTTGCGGACGAAGTCGCTGGCACACCTAGTGCTTAATAAGTAGGAAACAATGCTTATGGGTACATTTTTTTTTTTTTTACAGAACAGAATTGTAAAAATTTTAATAAACAGTAAAAATAAATCGAACAGAGGATCAGATACGTACACACAAAGCAATTTTGTAACACTTGGACCTTTCAATAAAAGTTAGCTATACACATTCTTGAAGAATATTACTACGACCAGCCTAAATAAGGAGTCATTAGAACCCCTGGCGGCACGCGGGGGTGTTATTCAGTACGGCTTTGACAGCCTAGTGCTGAAAATATACAAAAAAGACGAGGACGCTGCAAAGCTTCCGAGGCAAGCGGCTGAATCCGAAGCCAAGGAGTCCACTTCGAGCGTCGAATCTTCCATCATGGAGACAGACGCGGCAAGTTGCTCTGATTCTTTGGAACAGCCGTCTTGCTCGAAACTAGTCGAAAAGACTACCAAAATAGTGTCTGATCAAGACGCAACTGTAAACAAATCGTCCGATAAGGACGACAACAACAAAGGTGGAGTCTTAGACTCCGACGATGAAATGCTTGGGGTTCTCCTTTCTGAGGATGAGTTGCTAGACTCCGCCTCAGATATGGAGGACCTTAAATGCTACAGTGTTGGAGATTAAGCTGGATGATTGTAGCAATGCTGCAGATACTCCAGATTAATCTTCAACACTCCATCAAATCCTCGGCCGGACTCCTTCTCCGACTAAGCAAGTCCGGCGATGATATAGTCCTGATCCAGGAACCATGGATTAATAAATCCGTGGTAAAAGAACTCAGGACGAAAGATTATTCTCTGCTGTATGTGACGGACAAAGGTGAACCAAGATCCTGCATACTGGCACTTAACGTATTTTTACTACCTAATTACAGCAATTGCGACACCACAACAGTAAAACTGCAGACCATCAGTGGGACTTACTGGCTCACGTCCGCCTATCTAGGCCATGACCAACCGGGGCCGCTACCAGGAGAGACGCTCGAGCGCGCAATAAAAAGCGCAACAAAACTCAAAGCGGATCTCATAATAGGAAGTGACGTTAACGCACATCACGCAGTATGGGAAGTACGGACGTAAATGAAAGGGGTGAGTTTCTTTTTAATTTTATACTAAGTACTAACCTTCTTATCTGGTAACGAACCAACCTTTGTCACAAAAAACAGACAAGGGGTTTTAGATGTTACCTTTGTATCTCAATCAATCTATAAAAAGATAAAAAATTGGGCTGTATCTAAGGATCACTCCTTCCCTGATCACAGATACATCCAATTTAGTCTAACAGATGACACACCAAAACCCATAGGCGGGGTAAAATTCATGGAAATCTTCAAACATTATTACAACTACAATGACAATAGCTTCCCTTCAAACCCCAAGGATCTTGACAGCAAAGTCGACGTTCTAACTAGTGCTCTTAACCATGCCTTGTGTAACTCCTGTCCTCTTACCATAGTAAGAGCGAAGAAGAAACCACACTGGTGGACCGAAGGGCTACAACCACTCAAGAAAAGTTGTGCGAAGCTTTTCAATCGAGCCAAATCTTCCAGAAATCCCATGGACTGGGATCTCTATAAGGAATCCCTTAGGATTTACAAAAAAGAGGTTACGAATAAGCAAAAGATCCTTTTGGAGAGAATTCTGCAATAAAATTGAAGACTCCTCAGAGGCATCTAGACTTAGGAAAATCCTATCAACGAGTCCAAACATGCCAAGTTCTATAAAAGATGAAAACGGCAACTGGACCAACTCATAAGAAGAAACACTAAACTTGCTACTGGATACTCATTTCCCTGGTAGCTCGTTGCCAATAACAGACGAGGAGCACTTGCCTCGACTCGCAAACCAATCAGGTAAAGGTCTTATCTCTAGAGATATACTGTTATGGGCAATAAACAGCTTTGACCCTTATAAATCACCAGGGCCTGACGGAATCATCCCTGCGGAGCTGCAGCAGGTTTCAGACATCATCATCTATAACTTAGAGATGATCATGGGAGGATGCATCAGCTACGCCTATATTCCCAAGGCCTGGAGAGAAGCTAGGGTCGTCTTCATACCTAAAGCCGGAAAAATCTCCCATGTAAATCCAAAAGATTTAAGACCTATTAGTCTATCATCCTTCCTCCTTAAATCACTGGAAAGAATGATTGACATACATTTAAGACAAGAAATTAAACCTAGTCTGATCTCAACGGCGCAACATGCCTATACAAAAGGTAAATCAGTGGAAACTGCACTCCACTCTCTGGTTTGCACCATTGAAAAATCCCTGCACTACAAAGAATACTCTCTCGTCGCATTCCTAGACATAGAGGGTGCATTTAACAATGTTAACAATTCAGCAATCACTAATGCTCTTGATGGGCTGCTCTGCTCATAGAGGAACACATCAAAAACATGATAACAACAATGCTCAGCAGCAGAATCATTAGTTCCGAAATGGGGAACTACAAAACAAGCAGAATGGCCAATAGAGGAACCCCGCAGGGAGGAGTTATCTCCCCTACTGTGGAACCTGGTCGTTAACAAATTGTTAATCGACCTAGAGGACGAAGGTTTCAAAACCATAGCCTATGCCGATGATGTAGCAATTGCCGTTTCAGGCAAGCACCCACAAACCCTAGCTGAGCTGCTACAAACAGCACTTAACAAGCTTAACAATTGGGCTGCAGATTGTGGTCTGAACATCAATCCACACAAAACGGAATTAGTTCTCTTTACGAGGAAATACAAAATTCCGGACTTCAGACCCCCAACTATTAAAGGGGTAACTCTCACGATGTCAAATCAGGCTAAATATCTAGGTCTCATTTTTGACAAAAAAACTGACCTGGAAAACCAATATTGAGGAAAGAGTAAATAAAGCCAACGTGGCACTCTTCTCCTGTAAAAAAGCCTTTGGCGGGAATGGGGTTTCTCCCCCCAAATCACCCATTGGCTGTTTACCTCGGTAATTAGACCGATACTCACATACGGGGTGATAGTCTGGTGGACAGCACTAGACAAGATGATCAACTACAACAAGCTGGCCAAAGTTCAAAAAACGGCTAGTCTGTGTATTAGTGGCGCACTGAGGACAACCCAATCGGACGTCCTCAATGTACTACTAGATCTCACACCCCTAGATATCTTCAGCAAACAAGTCGCAGCTAGCTCAGCTACTCGACTCAGAGCTACATCACAGTGGACCAATAATCAAATCGGCCACACTACCATTCTAGATAACTTTAGATTCTTACCGAATCGATCCGACTACACCACCCCCAAGTTGGTGTTTGACAATAATTTCCAAGTAACCATACCTTCAAGAGAAGCTTGGGAAAATGAAGCCATACACTTTTACACCGATGGTTCAAAAACCAGCGAAGGTGTGGGAAGTGGAATCTACTCAGAAAAACTGAACCTCAGTCTTTTCTCCCGCCTACCCGATCATTGTAGTGTGTTCCAAGCGGAAATTCTGGCGATTAAGGAGGTGTTGTCTTGGCTCAAAGAAAACGTCATATCCTCCACGGATATTCGAATCTTCTCAGACAGCCAAGCTGCCCTTAAATCTCTTGCCTCTTTCTCTACCAAATCCATCACGGTCCAAAATTGTCAGATGTCTCTGAGGGAGATGTCAAATCAGTTTAACATTCACCTTTCATGGGTGCCAGGGCACAGGGACATACCAGGCAACTGTATGGCAGACGAACTAGCCAAAAAGGGCACGACCACTTCCCTACGCTCAGAATGGAACAACATAGGTGTACCTATCGCTACATGTAAACTCCTACTTAGACAAGACGCTTCAAGAATAACAATCACTAGATGGACTGAGAGTAACAACTGCCTTGCAACCAAAAAAGTTTGGCCGTGTGTAGACTCAAAACGCTCGAAGAGTTTGTTAGCCCTGAACCGCATGTATCTAGGTTCTACCATAGGTGTTCTTACGGGACACTGTCTAATAGGGAGACACGCCAAAAGACTTGGTGTGTTTTCCAATGATTTCTGCAGAAGCTGCATGGACGAGGAGGAGGAAGAAACCGTTCAACACCTTCTTTGCTCATGCCCTGCACTACTTCATAGGAGGAAAACTCATCTCGGTGAATTCTTCTTCGATGATACTAGCGACTTAGCTTACATAAACCCTAAAAGTCTTTCGAAATACATTAAAATTTCCACGTGGTTCGACTAGCAGGTGATTAACCGGCTAGTCCCGTAATGGAAGATTAATAAGTGATCAACTCGTTAATCTTACATCGGGTTTCTGAGATCAGTAGGTGATTAACTTGCTGATATCTGTGGTATCACAATGGGTCCTTGCGGCCTAAGTGTGTCAGGCAATGTACATATTGGCTGACAGCCACTTCCACCTAACCTAACTGTATTTTTCGCAAAAAATTTTCGCATCATTCAAGTGATTGTCTCCTTTTTGCTCGAGTTTTGCTGACATGTGGAACAAAATCTTTGTTTTGTGTAGTGTTCAATTTGATATTGAAATGTAAGTGTTACGATGAGATAATTGAAGTAAATTAATAGTGTATTTAGAAATAGAGAGAATGTTAGAGAGTGAGTAAGAGAGTGAGAGTGGGAGTGAGATAGAGAGAGAGAGAGAGAGAGAGAGAGAGAGAGAGAGAGAGAGAGAGAGAGAGAGAGAGAGAGAGAGAGAGAGAGAGAGAGAGAGAGAGAGAGAGAGAGAGAGAGAGAGAGAGAGAGAGAGAGAGAGAGAGAGAGAGAGAGAATCGGTGACTTAATTCTCGAGATTTTTGCGGACAAACAAAATATCAACTTTACTTTATATACATCTATATATATAAATCAAAAGCTGATATTTTGTTTGTCCGCAAAAATTTCGAAAATTAAGTCACCGATTCACTTGGTTTTTTTTTTAAATTATTCGAAATGTTAATGTGACGGACATAGGCAACTTTTTTAAAATTTATCTTACAATTTTCATAGATAAAAATAGGAAAAACAACCCATTTCGGCCGATTAATGAATTTCAAAATCATTATTATTATTATTCATTTGCTTAGCTTTCAAATTTATTTTGAAGAAAATTTCAATAAATCAAATCATTTCTAATTGAAAATCGTTTGAAAATATTTCCGATTCTGTTGGATATATTGAGCCATAAGCCCGACTTAGGTAAGTCTATTGAAAATTACCATTTCGAAAAATTTCAGCGGAAACGGAAAAGACGCTATTTAAAAATTTGAAAGAAAACGGAATCCATCAAATCGAACGCAAAAGCCGAAGCTGAAAAAATATCTTTTGCCAATTAGCTTAAGAAGAAAGCAAACAGAATTCAACACTTCTCTGAACAGTCAGTCGGTACGAATATTTTTTTTTGGTTTTGTTAAACTCTTATGTATTACAAACGGGCGAAAGAGAGAGAGAGTGAGAATGAGTGAGAGTGAGTGAGAATGAGTGAGAGTGAGAGAGAAAGAAAGAGAGTGAGAGAGTGAGAGAGAAATGGAGATAGTGAGAGAGTGAGAGTAAGAGAGAAAGAGAGAGTGAGAGAGAGAGAGAGAGAGAGTGAGAGAGAGAGAGTGAGAGAGAAAGAGAGTGAGAGAGAAAGAGAGAGAGAGAGTGATAGAGAAAGAGAAACAAAATATCAACTTTGCTTTATATATAGATACAATGCCCAACACACGATCGCGAAATTACCAAACCATCTGCTCTATTTGTATATACAAGTAATGGTGAAAGAAAAACCAAAAATGTTGTTTACCAAAAAGGGTTACAATAAAAATTAATTAATCGAAAATTAACCATTTTTTTATATATTAAGTCGTTATTCTCTGGCGTAGCGGGCAGGGTTCAGCTAAAAATTAAATTTCTTATTTTTTTTTTAATTCGACGCGAAAAATTGTGAATATGTGTGTAAATGTCATGTTTAGTGCCCGTGCGAAGCCGGGACGGGCCGCTAGTATAGTACTATATACAATGCCCAACACACGATCGTGAAATTACCGAACCATCTGCTCTATTTGTATATACAAGTAATGGTGAAAGAAAAATCAAAAAGCGTTACAATAAAAATTAATTAATCGAAAATTAACCATTTTTTTATATTAAGTCGTTATTGCCTGGCGAAGCGGGCAGGGTTCAGCTAAGAGCTAAATTTCCTATTTTTTTTTTATTTCGACGCGAAAAATTGTGAATATGTGTGTAAATGTCATGTTTAGTGCCCGTGCGAGGCCGGGACGGACCGCTAGTTAATTAATATACTAATGTGGGTGGCCCTCAGATAACGAAGGGTTTCAGAGGCCTATGTGCAATGTGCTGAAGATTGCTGATTGCGGATGCATTGAAGGAGCTGTGACAAAAGTAAGATGTTCAGCTAGAGTAACTTAAACAATATAAGTCACAGTAGACGCAGACCAAGGAAGCGTTATTAGTCCTTTGCTATTTACCACAGCCCTTGAACAAATGACCTGTGAGACATGTGTATACAGAACATCCCAATAACGTGGAATGTCATTATTTGCAAATGCAATTGCATACAGTCAAAGGGCCTACATCATTTGTTGTCTTAGAAGCCTTCGATGGCGTAGTATGCCAAATGTATAAAGAAGAATGTTTCAAACAGGGTTTACTTTAAAATGATTGTCATTCGGACACAACACAAACAGAGGCATCCCTTACGTGTCATTCGTAATTTGCTTGTAATCATTTGAAAATATGCGCACCACCGACCACACGCAGGGAAACATAAAGAAATAAAGAAGGTGATATTGAGTCCATATCGTTATGGCATATATACTCTTATCATTTCCGGAATGAGTGACCAAGGGGTCAATTCTGTAGCTGTGAAAATGTGAGAGCTTCAGTAAATATCAAAGTTTCACTCCTAATACGATTCTCGTTTTAATTTGTAGCGCTCTTGTTGAAAAACCCGATACTACACTTTGGAGCTACACATTTCCTCTAAACGGCATTTAAGAACTACTCCCAATCAACCTTTTTATAAAAATGGAGGCAAAACTGTCAAGCCACCATCTCTTCCATCAAGAGCACCTAATCTCGAACCTAAATCCGAAAGGTTAAAAAATAATAAAAATAAAAAGGGTGGTGCAAAAGAGCGAGGAGCTCCTATTGTCATTCTCCGCAAACCAAATTGATCATACGAACCAGAGATTTTCTCACCTGCTGCAGCCCTTGGGCCTAGCGCATTTCTCACAACCATACCTTGTGAGGGTATGGAGGGGACCTATCGGTTCCGAACGGCTAATCGAGAAAACGCTTTTCATGGCCATGAATACTATCGGAGGACTTGCCAACTGCTCGCGAAAGGCGATATACCCGTGGAAAAACATTTTTGCCTCTGTTGGGATTCGAACCCCGAAGCTCTGGGTTAACAGGCGGGTACCACTGGCCGCGGGTACTGGTTGGCCTTCCCGGAGAAACGAATATTTTCAAAATCGCTCCTCCAATGCAATGCAATAAGACCATTTTACTGAGTAGGTAGTGTAGACATTATTGCTAACAAGGAAAATAGAACCAAAAAATGATTTAAATTATTGAGAGTGTTGCTTTTCAGCTCATGAACCTGCTCTCGAAGAACAGCGGTTAAAATACTACCAAGAAAATAATGCCTTTTGGGTATGGAGACACTCACCACTTCACTATCATGTCTTGAGACTACTCAATAATATCAATAACAAACATTTTTTGTGTTAATCTTACACTCTAGTGAGTTCTTGTCGGCCTTAAGAGTACCGGTTGTCAGGAAACTTCTTGTTTCTAGGACTGTGAACACCACGCAATGGGAACTCTTCACTCTGAAACAAAAGACATAGTCAAGTGCCATTTTGAGAATCGTAAACTAATTACCTGGATGTGATTTGGTCTTGATGGAGCCTCATTCTCATCATCTGTATAGCAACTATAGTCTCTAGACGACTCACTAAAATGAAACCAAACTCAAAATTTTGCAAGTTTTCGTCAAAATATCTAACTCACCTTGGATCGGCGTTGTCCAAACTTTCAGGCTCCAACAGTGGCTGTAGGTCCTCTCCTGTTTGGCTCAATAAATCCACTGAAGCTATCGATTTGTGCGTCATTGCAGACTCCCTCTCGACCTCGTGGCACTCACACTGACATTCTTCGGGTTTCACATAGTTGTAGTGGACAACAACTCCCACATTATTCTTATCGCCCATAGAGTCTTTTGGTAAGGTTGTGATCTTCTTGGGGGCTTTTCGCTTTTCGGGAATATTCTCGAAGTCCACCCATTGATCAGATTGCTTTCTATTGTTAGTCATTGGGAGTTGATTTGCACCTTCAGGATGACTGTCATCAACGCCCTGAGAAGTATTATTCTGTTTGCTATTCTCAACAACTGCAGGTCCACGAATAGCCTCCTCGGCAAATTCAAACCAACTTTTTCCACTGGACGTTGATGTGCGTCGCGGGGATTTTGATTTTTGTGTTTTCTCTTTGGTAGAATCCTTTCGAGGGAGGCTGATGCGCAGCTTTTCACCTCGCACCAAGGGATGACTGTCTAGATTGCCAACATCGGGGGTCACAATTCCGCAGTACTCCTCGAGATGTGAGGGATTGAGTGGGGTGGTCGATCGCGGACGATCAAGGGGACATGTTTTCAATTCCATATGAACACGTTCTTTCATCGGGATGAGAGCAACGCCATGAGCACGCTCTTCGGGCAGTGTTGTTGGAATATAGGGAAGCTCATCGTCGAATGAATCTTGTGAGACAAGGCCAGTGCTCTCATGGTCTTCAATGGCACTAACAATGTGACGTGACAAGTTGCGCTTGGTACGATTGGGATCTGCTTCGGAGTCTCGTTCGCTTTCGGAGGACTCCGGTTCATCGGTTGAAATACATGATTGTCTATCTGCGGGGAGGTGGTAGTGGTGCGTAAATGGTTCGGAACTAGCTGTCATTACTGGTGCTGATGAGGAGTTTTGTGGTTCAATAAGTGCTGCTGGTGCAGGTACAGGAGCGGGCTCCTGTTGGTGAGGTTGTATATCCTCTTCGAGGCATTCGTCGGACAGTCTGGGGTCTTCTTCTTTTGTAACTGCTGGGCTTGTTGACTTTCGTGAGACCACGTTTTCGTGGAACTTCTTTCGAACATCAAAGTTTTCTAGGTAACGAGAATGTCTGTGAGTAGCTACGTCATCGTCCTCAGACACCGAACGGGATGACTTTCGTTGAATGTCCTCTTTTGTAGATTCCTTTTTTCGCATCATCACTCCTACAACTGGAGGGACTTGTTTTTCGTCCTCCGACGTTGACCGGGACTTTGAAAGTGGAGATGGTGTGTCGTCAGCAGAGGAGAACTTTTTCAATCCCTCGGCCTTGCGGCTGGTGATGACTGGCTTATGAGTTAAAACAACATCATCCGGTCGACGTAGTATTGTGTCTTTACGCTGAAGAAGCTCCTGACCTGGGCTCTCAGAAATTGAAGCCTGTTCCGAAAGCTGACTTGAAAGACTTTCAGTTTTAGACAGGCTGAGCTGTGTGCTAAATATTTGCTCCTGACTTCCGGATCCTAGTCTTGTTGCAAAGAGAATTCTTCGTTTCTCCTTGCCCATGACTTCTTCCGAGTTTGGTACATGAGAAGGAATCGACTCAGTCTCTGAAGGAACACGATGCACCTCAGCTGCAATTCCATTTTCACGAATAGGACTTTCAGTTACGTTTTCCAGATTCGACTGGATGCTCACCTTGGCTGTGCAGTTGTGAGGCAAGGAACTATCTGATAAAATGGTGTCTTGGCTGTCTTGAGAGCTGTGCTGGTGAACTTCGAGACTCCAATTTCTATCTCTATCGTCATTATCCTGAGGAAGTGAATGAATCGCGTCCAGATTTTCAATACGTTGGACTTGTTCAACTTTCTTTTGCTGTGGAGAAGCTGAAGAGATTGGTGGAGCTGAAAGAATTGGTGGAGTTGACGGGATTGGTGGAGCTGGTTTGATTGGTGTTTGATCCAATTTGGGTGTTGTTGTTCTTGTTGGAGGTGTTGGTATTGGCGAAGTGGCTTGGAGCTTACTAGCCAATGAATTTGTTGAACTAGTGGATGCCAATGGTGGTACGCGATTGGGTGCTGATTGCGGTCTCTTCTCGATTTCTTGCAATAATTTGCGTGCGTCCTTTTCGTCCGGAGGTGTATGCAGAGGTATGTGTATGCCTTTTCCATCTTTTGGTTTGTCATAATATCTCAGTCTGCTGTTGGGTCGTGAGCCAGCGCTAGACATCATCTCCATGGCGTTATCAGTCCTGCTGGATGGGATGCTGCATCCGACATCTGGATCGATTGGCGAGGAGCTCTTCGATTTCCCTTCAGGACGCTTTGGCTTGAAAATAGCCAAAACTGATTTCTGTTTGTTGGGAGTAGGATTCTGTGATTGCGGTGTAGAGCGATCCCTGCTCTTGCTTCTCGAACGAACACGATCTTTTGGAGAATCAGGCGAATCTTTTTGCTTGAAGAGAGAACAGAAGGAGCTTTTGCGGGAAACCGATACGTTACCAGGCGATGGCGAACGACTGTTTATGATGTCCTTGGTCAGTGCTGAATGCCTCGATGGCTTAGGACTTGAGCTAGGTGTCAAGCGTTTCTCGTCGATGGTCGCATTCCGTCCCAGGCTAAGAGAAATGGGTTTTTTGTGTCCAGTTGTCTTCCCACCTGGGCCCGCAACTTCAACGACTCTCTCGTTCGGAGCGATGCCCTTGTCCTTATACATGTGATCTGGTTTGAGATTGATTCGAATGTAATCAGAACCACTTGCAGTTTTTCCCACCACCAGTTGTCCGGGACTTTTGTTGTGTGCCAACCGAGCGGCACGCGAAGTCATTGTTTTTGAAGTCGTTTGTCGGCTTGGTCGGCTTATGTCGGTCAGCTTTTGTTTGGAATCACCATTGACTATGCTTGTGGGAGGTTTCTTTCTTTGAGGGGAACTTTCAATTTTGATTCCTTCGGCAAAAACCGCTTGTGTGGGATCATGTTTTCTTGAAAGCAACACCTGTTCCAGTATTTCTGCTGTTTGAGGTTCAACTGCACTAACTATATTGCCATCGACAATATTTTCAAGAGGTTTCGGGCCACAAAAGGAAGTTTCTAGAAGCATTCGGTGTGGAGATGGTGAACGTGATACACCAGATATAGCTGACAATCGACTCACAGCTGAACCTTGGCTCCCCACACTCGAGACTCGACTTGTGCGTCCGGATATACACAGTAAAGCAGCAACTTCTGAGCTGGCTGAATCTTTGCGTTGGTGTTGTTGTAGGTAATTTTGATGTTCATCGAATCTGAAGACGATAGGCGACGCACGACGAGCTTGCTGCAAATAGGAAATTTGGAATGGATTTAATATCTGCATACCTTAGATGAAATAGTAAGCAGTAAATATTTAGAATTTCACCAATTTTAGACTGTCAAAAATCTGTTTTTAAGGTAAACCAGACTTGATTGTGAGGTTAACTAGGAGAAGCTTCGATATAACAAAGCTACCAGAGGAAGACGACGACGGCATATATGCTCCATTCGTTGATACCAAGTGCTTCTTACGGGAGAGAAGAGAACAAGCACAAAGCTAGAAAATGCTGAGATTTGAAACTCAGAAGCGAATTATGGACAAACCAATAGGTGGATATCGAAATTCCGAATGGTGGACTCGATTTTGATATCAAAAAGACTGAAAATACTGAAAGAAATGCACAACAAAATAGAAAACTAACATTAAATGGAACAAAAGATAGTTTTCTATCATCTGTTCACTTGCACAGAAAGGTAGTCGCGGTTCCCTTCTGATAAGTTTTTGGTATACATGGGTTTGTATCTTTGCTAAATGCTTAACACGTAGACGCAATAAAAAGAAGCTATTTGGATATATTTATTGAACGTCCCAATTTAGCTCTGCTCAAGTGGCAATATTATTGTGATGGCCTTTCCAGAACCTGAACCTTCCTTAACTGATTTACCAGACATCACAGTCGCAGAAGTTACTGGAGGAATTAAGAACTCCAAAAAAGGTAAAGGCCAGACAAGATGCCATATGACTTTTGGAAAAGCTGGGAGACATGGGGCTTAGATGGCTCACGATTCTCATTTCCAAGCTGAGAAGAGATGGTAGTCTGCTACCTTCTACCAATGTACAAAGGGAAGGCAGATACACGAAGTTGCGATAGCTACCGTTAGATAAAGTTGATGTTCAGCTGGTATTGAGTAGCCGACTGCGAAAATAATGAAGCTGGTTTGTCGTAGGCAAGTCAATTACTGATGCAATTCTAATAAAGTATATCATGACCATAAAGGAAAAACATAGTGAATCTTTAGAGGATTTGCGTGTTGTGCTGATTAAGAAAGCCTTGGATCGACAACCACGAGATCTGAGGCAACTTGCAACTCTTTTCGCGTTGGTAACCCTATCGTATCACTTCGCCTACTACATTGTGCTCCCGAGTTTTTATCGGTTTTCTTTCAATCTATTGATTGTGTTTTCTTTTAAAGTGGTATAAACAATATATGAACTGCGTACGCATCATAAAACATTAATAGTGTATAGGATTTTGTGCTAGTGTGATAGTTTGAATAGTTAATTCGCTGTCGATAAAAATCAAACACATTACAATAAAGTGTACCGCAATTTTTCTTTAAATCTGGTGCATTATTCGTTTTTGATTCGGCACAATTTTGCAATCCAATTCTACCAGATATTTGTGAGAACGATCTTAAGCTACACAAAAAGTGGTTATAATTATCTGTGGGATTTATATATCCAAAGTTATTTAACTTCAACTAAAATTTCCAGTATTTACTAGGCTGACAGTCCAAAGTTAAGGGCTGCCATCACGTCGTTTTCGGAAATCTTTTACTAAAACAATTTTTTTTTTTTTTTTTTGTGTAGCTCACGTTAAACGCCCATCTGCCCATTTTTAAAATTCGTGAAAATGAGTGATCTGAATTGTCTGATTTGCAAAAAAGATTCCAATGATATTACGGTGGCTTGTGCTATATGCTTGCAACAAGTCCATGCAAAATGTATTGGAATAAAAGGAAAGGATGCAGATAAACTATTCTCTGTTCCTGGTCTTAAATTTTATTGCAAATTGCATGAAAAAATTTCAATCGATACAATTTATTGGAAAATAGTGAAACTAAAAAAACTTTTTTATAGTGCTCACTCCATTTTTGGTGAACTTAAAGATGTTTTCGATTTTGACATCACGAATAGTGAAATTATGTCAAAAGCCTTCAATAATATTGAAACTGATGTTTTAACTCCTAGTATATTTTTACAAGAACCCTTAATACAACTAACCCCTTCTCCGAAACCTATCTTCCGAAATCAACATTGCCAACGACAACAACAACACCAACAGCAACAACAACAACAACAACAACAACAACAACAACAACAACAACAACAACAACAACAACAACATCAACAGCAACAGAAGCAGTCTCACCAGCAGCAACAGCAGCAACCTCAACAACAGCAACAAGAACAACAACAACATCCACATCATCAACAACAACAACAAGAACAACAACAACAACAACAACAACCACAACAACAACAACAACAACAACAACAACAACAACAACAACGACAGCAGCAGCAGCAGCCTCAACAGCAACAACTAAAACAACAAGAGGAACAACAACAACATCAACAGCATCAACACCAACAAAAACAACAACAACAACAACAACAACAACAGCCTCAACAACAGCAGCAGCCTCAACAGCAACAGCAGCCTCAACAGCAACAACAAAAACAACAAGAAAAACAACAAAAACAACAACAACAACAACAACAACAACAACAACAACAACAACAACAACAACAACAACAACAACAACAACAACAACAACAACAACAAAAGAAGGTCAAACAACAAATTCAACAACCTCAACTACCTTCATCCTTAGTTACAAGAGTACTACGTTCTGGAGCAAGCAGATGCCTGGATATTCAACAGCATGTAAGTGACTCTTCTTCTATAAGGCCCAGCTCTTCCAGTGAATTTAGTGCTATAGAGCCACTGGATACCCCAACAGCTTCCATCACGGATGAGGGGTGCTCCAACTCAATAGCAACTTTGTCCACTGTAACAAACTCTATATCAAACCAACCGAATATCGAAGAACTCACTGCTTTACCACCTGTGAGGAGTATATTTGTTTCTCGCCTTTCTCCATCAACGTCTGAAGATTTAGTACACAATTATATTCAAAAAAATTGTTCATCATTTTGTGTATCTAATCTTACCATACGAAAATTCATCATGACACCAGAAAAGGAATATTCTTCTTTCGAAATTAAAGTTGGAAGAAACCTCGAGCTCTACAATTTACTATATGCAATAAGTCTTTTTGGCCTTTGCATACGGTGGTACATGATTTTTTTCGCAGCAAGAAGCGACGACCCAACAACAGCTGAAAGGGCCTCGTTGATAAAAATCTATTATCATAATGCAAGTGGAATTCGAACTAAACTACCTGCCTTATATCATTCATCTACCCACGTAGACTACGACATTATTGTTATTGTGGAATCCTGGCTTTGGAGTGGAATCTTCGATTCTGAAATTGTGAACGGCGGTTCATATATTGTCTTCCGACGAGATCGATGTATTACTGCTGAAGATCACGGAGGTGGTCTACTATTGGCGGTTCGTTCATGCTTCCCATCCCACATAATATCGCTGCCAAACATCGACATCGAACAATTATGCGTGTCACTTCGTCTTGGAACAGGTATTTCCGTGTATATCATCACCAGCTACATACCACCTAGAAGTCCCATTGATATCTATGAAAAGCACCTTGCTAACATTGATTTTGTAAGTAATTTGAATGACTGTCCGCAGAAGGTTTTTGTAATCGGTGATTTTAATCTAGCTGATGTGAAATGGTCTTATTCTTCAAATGAAAATATGCTTATTCCCTGTAACTTAAAAAGTGCTATCGAAATAACTTTTGTTGACCATTTATTTGCTCTTAACTTATGTCAAATCAGTAGCGTTGTCAATAGTTTGAATAATATTCTTGATCTTGTTTTCATACCACATGATGAATTCAAGGGTTCTGTGTATGATACGCTTCCTTTTTCATTATTAAATGATTCTATCAATCATAAGGAACTTTATATTGAAATTCAATTGTACACTTATTTAAAAATTAATAGTAACAATTCATTAACATTTAACTTTTTAAAGGCAAATTTTATTGAACTTGATAATTATCTTGAAAGTATTGACTGGAAAACTGAATTTTTAAACTTAGATTTACAAAATATGTTTGATCGCTTTTCGCAAATTTTAAATAATGCTTTCAATCAATTAGTGCCACACAAAAAGAAAAAGAATATTTCCAAACCTCCATGGTATAATAACAGGCTGACACACCTTAAAAATTTAAAAAACAAATCTTTCGCTAAGTTTAAGAAATCAAATGATTTGGCTGACCAAATACAGTTTTGTAATCTTCGCAGGGAGTTCAATGTGTTAAGTAAATTCTCGCACAGAAATTATATTATGCAGGTTGAATTCAATTTAAAAAACGACCCAAAAAGTTTTTGGTCTTTTATAAACTCAAAACGAAAATCGCTCGGGATTCCGAATTCTATGTTTTTTAAAAATCAAGAGTCTGATGAAATTGAAAACACGGTTGAGCTATTTGCTCAATTTTTTGAATCGGTCTATTCTAACTCACATGAAAATCTAGTTCACCTTTCTGGCTATAATCCTAAAGTAAGTATAGGGTCCTTACAGTTAGATCTCAAAGATGTCTTAGAAGGATTGCATGATCTTAAGCCAAACGCTAAACCTGGCGTTGATGGTATTCCTGCGATAATTTTGAAAAGATGTTCCAGTTCTCTGGCTCTTCCATTACTAATCATTTTTAATTCTTCATTGTCATCTGGACTGTTCTTAGATGAATGGAAATCCTCTTTCTTGATTCCAATTTTTAAATCGGGTTCCAAAAACAATGTAGAGAATTACAAAGGAATTTGTAAACTATCTGCAATTCCTAAGTTTTTTGAAAGCCTTGTAAAAAAAAAACTTGATTTCCTAGTGAAGGAACATATAAGTGATGCCCAACATGGGTTCATCTCGGGAAGATCAACAATCACCAATTTAACATGTTTCTCTTCTTTCGTTGTTGACGCTATTGAAAATAAAGACCAAGTGGATGTTATTTATACCGATTTTAGCAAAGCGTTTGATTCGGTTTGTCACAAAATACTGCTTCAAAAATTGGAATCATTTGGTTTCCACTCAAGCCTCCTTCAATGGATCTGTTCCTTTCTCATAAAAAGGGTTCAAAAAGTCAAAATTGACGAGTTCACCTCAAGGCAGATAAATTGTACCTCTGGTGTTCCACAGGGTAGTCATCTAGGTCCTCTACTTTTTATCATATTTATTAATGACATTGTTAACTGTGTCAACTTCAGCAAATGCCTCATATACGCCGACGATCTGAAACTTTTTCTGAAAGTAACCTCTATTAGTGATTGCCAAAAACTCCAATTGGATCTTGATAATCTATCTCGCTGGTGTGTGTTAAACCGCTTAAATCTTAACGCCAAGAAATGTTTTGTGATTTCTCTCTCGAGAAAGATTCATATGCAAGAGTTTTCATATTATCTTGATTGCAACCCTCTTCAGAGAACTGAAAAATTTAAGGATTTAGGCGTACTTTTTGACTCCAAATTCACTTTTACACCACATATAGATGCTATTGTATCAAAAGCTAACTCAATGTTAGGATTCATCAAAAGAAATTCAACAGACTTTACTAACCCCTACACCCTTGTGTCTCTTTATACCTCACTTGTAAGACCCAACCTAGAGTATGCAGACATCATCTGGAACCCTCACCAACAATATCTTTCCGATCGGATTCAGAAAGTTCAGAATAGGTTTACGAAGTATGCATTTTACAAAATGCGATGGTACTTTCATCCAAATTCCACAGCTAGGCAGAGTCTTCTAGGTTTGCAGTCGCTCAAATCACGTAGAACTAGTCATGACATAGTTTTTGTGCGAGACATTTTATGTTATCATATAAAGTGTCCTTCCTTGTTGTCCTTAATTTGTATTTATGCTCCAGAGAGGCCGTTGAGGGATAGAAATCTTCTTTTTCAATCAAGGCACAGGACTAATTATGGCATGAGTGAACCAATTTCAAGATCAATTAGAGAATTTAATGAAATTTGTGGTCACATTGATTTAGCCTTCTCTAGAGATAAATTTCGAAATAAATTGTACTACTTATTTTTAAGAAATTGAAAGAATTGAAATTTTGTAATAATGTGTAATCTGTTGAGCTCATTGCTCGTAGGTGAAATAAATAAATAAATAAATAAATAAATAAATAAATAAATACTTGGAGTTCCAGAGGTCTGAGTATGGATGATTAAGGATTTGTTTGAAGGAGCAGTGATGAAGGTTAGATGCTCAGCTGGAGCCACCCAAGCATTCCAAATTACAGTAGCAGTAGACCGAGGAAGCGTCTGGTGCTCTGCTGGAAGATAAATTTCAGAACACCAAAGTACGTATACATTGTTAGTTATCATTGCTGACAATGGAGCCATTATAGTTGTGGATTCTACATCCCCACAAGAAGCGCTTAGGTTAGGTAACGTTAGATTTAGCTGTCAGGGAACGGAGTCTGACACACTTAGACCACAGAGTGTCCATTATGATACCACTGAGACTAGAAAGAGACGTAGTTACAATAACCAAGCAGAGCTTTGTATGAAAAGGGAGAGACTTTTAGGGTCTTTGCCAGCTAAATCGCTAATTCATCAAAAGAGTATTCAACTAGATGAGTTTTCCGTCTGTTAGCGAACGCAGGGCATGAACAAAGAAGGCGTTGGACTCGTCCACCTCATCTATGCAGCTTAAACAAAAGTCATTGGAGTAGATACCAAGACCTTTAGCGTGTCCACCCATTAGGTAGAGTCCTGTAAGGACACCTATGGCGGAACTAATAAGCAGACGATTAAGATTCAATAAGCTCTTTGAACATTTTGAGTCCACACATGGCCAAATTCGTTTAGTCATAAGACATGAGTTACTTTGCGTCCATTTGGTATGCTCATCTTCTCAGAAGCTTTAGCAAAAGCGATAAGTATACCTATGTATAAAGCGTCCTGCTTTTAATGTAGCGGTAGCTATGCTTATGTTGTTTTTTCAGATTGAAGAGGAGAAGTTCTTTTTTGGCGAGTTCGTCTGTCATGCAGTTGGCTGGAATATCTCGTGACCTGGCACCCATAAAGGTGAATGATGAACTGTTCTGACATCATCTTTAGAGACGTGCGACAGTTTTGGACCGTAGTAGATTTTGGAAAGACAGAGGAAAGAGTTTTGAGAGTAGCCTGACTGTTCGAGAAGATACAAATGTCCGTAGAAGATACAATGTTTTCTCTGAGCCAAGAGAGGACTTCTTTTAACGCCAGAATTTCAGCTTAGAACAAACTACAAAAGTGAGGTAGGCAAAAGAAAAGACTTAAATTCATTAATTTCGAGAAAATTTCACTTAAAAAACCATCACAGTCTTTCGATCCGTCTGTGTAGAAGTGTAAGGTTTCATTATCTAATTACGGTTTTCCTAAACTTCTCCTGAGAGGATGGTAAGTTGGAAATTGTTATCAAACACCAACTTGGGAATGATGTAATCTAATCGGCCCGGAATGAATCTTTAGTTGTTTAAAATGTTAGTCCACTGTGAATTAGCTTTTGGACGAGTAGCTGAGTTCGCTGCTGACAAAAAAATATCTATGGGGTGTTAGACTTTAAAGTATGTCTAGGGCATCTGAAGCAGTTGTCCTCAGCGCTACATACTGCTTAGATCGCGTCCCGCATACCCGCTGTGGAGTGAATGGGGCATAAGCTGCGAATTCCTATACAAAAAGCGAAGAGAGAGATAAATTTTCTACTAGCTCTTTCCATATGTTGGCCTGGAGAGTAAAAGAAAGTTGCCAAGAACTTCCACAGAACTCGTAAACATTTTGATTACTTTGTAGAAGAGTGTCCAAACAACGCTCAGCGGCGCGTTGTACTCGTAACGACTAACGACTATTCACGAGTGTGCCGCTGAGCAAATATTTTGGTGAAAATAAATGATAGTTTATTTTTATTCAATATAATTGATGTGTCTTTGTCAGACGCTATTTTAAGAAGAACATTTTCAACTGCCAATATTTGATCACTTGAAATATGTACTTGAAACATCCATCGCGTGTGTTGCATAGCATAACATAGTTTCAATTTTTAAAGCAAGAGGCCCAGTGAAATGTGTCATCCTAGGAAGTGTCTTCTTGATAAAAATAAGTTTCAATTGGTTAGTTTCTAAAAATATTATCACCAGTTCCACGTGGAGCCTTCTGATATAAGTGCCCTTTGTTGTCAGTACAGAGTAAAGAACTTGTGAAATTTGAAATGTGAAAGAGTGAAGATGCCGTCTACATGTTTCCAAAATATGAAGATACGGTACGGACTACGGACTTTTGTTTTTATCAAACTGAGCTGGAAATAGGGTTTTGAATTCTTCTCTACTGTATAGCTAAGAACTCACACTTGTTAAAAGGAGTATCATCGGGCTTTTATTCAATACAAAGTTGAACTAAATTTTGAAACAGTTCAAGAACCTTTGGAGAAGCAAGAAAAAAAAATTACACGATTATCGTTCAATCGTCGCGTCGACCGTATAGATTGCGGCGTCAAAAGATGGTTTCATATAATTAAAACTTTTAGTGTTCAGTGGAAAGTTATTTTACTATCGTCTTACAAATGTTTGCAAATTTTTCAGGGTCTTAAATACGTTTTTTTACTGCCTAAAATTCAGGCAATAGTCGTCTAAAACCTTACAGAATCCGGCCCCAGCTAAATGTTCACGTCCCGTCTTCGGATGTGGAACTGGAACGGTTGCGTATGATGAGCTCATTGAATTCTGACCTTGGCAACTTTGGTGTATGGCGTAATAAAACCGAGTAGAATTCAATGCTTCGTAAACTCAATACTGTCTCTTGTCGTTAAAGCTTAAAGTGCCCCCATTGCCATTATCTATGAATGTTACCCGCATCCAAGAAAACGAAAAGCTGTCAGTACTTGGTATGTGTATAAGCGATGACCTTCTATGGAATAAACCCTTTTTTTGAAGTCGTCAAAAATGCTGCAAAATGCTTAGGTTTCTTGAGACGATGCATGAAATTTTACATCCTTTTGATCTGGTTTCAGTTTATAAAGCCTACATCCGACCAAAACTGGAGTAAAACTCCTCAAATATCTCAAATATATTTGCGTCTTCTCGATAGGGTACAAAACAGAGCGTTGCGATTGATTGATGATTGTTCAATCGCAGAATGCTTATTAGTTTTACCTTGAGCCCATCTTCGGACGTACAGTAAAGTATAGAGACTCATATTTTAGTCGCACCAACCGAATGTGAAATGCTATACCAGACTCTGTTTTTCCCCCACATTACGACTTACAAAAGTGGTGGCAGATGGCTTTCTGAAATCGCTACCGTTCATGACAATACATTACTTTAGGTAAAAATTTGCCTCAATTTTGAACTTTTTATTTTTTCATGAGAAAGACAATCACCAACGAACCTATTTTGGGAAGGACAAATTTGAATTCAATCAAAATATTTCGATCAGCTGATTTCACAAACAGCCGATTGGACAAGCAAGAAAGTGAACGAGAAAATTGTTCGGGTAAATTCTTACTGGAGGGGAAATGAAAAAAATGAGCACGATTGGGTCTCACGAACTTGCGATTGTGTGCTTACTACAAAACCAAAATCTGAGGCTGAGTAAAAGGCTTTAGTATTTGCTCTTAATATATTTTGTGGTACAGGGTTGCCAACTTCACAATAATTATGAAAATTTAATTAAATCACGCAAAATATTGAAAAAAAAAATGGGCACGACTGGGTCGCACGAACTTGCGATTGTGTGCTAAGTACAATACCAAAATATTATGGCTGAATAAAAGGCTTTAGAATTAGCTCTAAATACATTTTGGTGATTTTAGGGTTGCCACCTACACACTAATTATGAAAATTGAATTAAATCATATAAAATATTTAAAAAAATTTAATTAAATATTCCAAAGGTTTCAAACGAAAATCTAAAAACGCCATTCTTTTGCAGTTGCTAATACATATAAACAGTGAGAGTTTAACCAAAATCGTTAGAGCGGTTTTTAAAAAAACCGGTTTTTTATTTTTAATTTTTTTTAAAAATGAGGTTTTAAAAATTTTTGTACACAAATTTTAAGATCTTGCTAAAAGAAGTATTGACAAAACATTTGAAATAAATCAAAGATACAGTTTAGAAAATATTCGAAAAGACAAATTTTTTTTAAAAAAATTATTGAAAATTCGAAAAAACTAGATTTTTTCAAATGTTGATATGCAGTCATTCTTAAACCACACACGACTTCTTAAATATAAAGTTTGGTCACAATCGTGTGAACCATTAGCGAGAAAGTCGGTTTTGAAAAAAACGGTATTATGGGGGATACCGTTCATAGACTTTTTCTTAAAAAAATTTTTATATCATAAGAAAAGCTATTCAAAAATAATACTTCACGTAAGATTTTATCAAAATCGTTAGAGCCGTTTCCGAGAAAAATAGGTATTATCATAAAGGTTGTATGGCAGGTACCGTTATTTCAAGACCTAGAGATCCAATTCCAAAAACCCCTCTGTAGGCTACCCCAGAGACTATAACTGCAAATTTTGAAGAAAATCGGTCAAGCGGTTCAGGCTGTAGATCCATATACACACAGACGGACATACAGACAGACAGACAGACAGACAGACAGACAGAATTGCAGGACCCACTTTTTTCGTATTCTCTACCATCGTAATGTCAGATTTTATTGCTATCTCAAAATTTTTTTTCTGCACGATTGCAAGACTTGCCTTATAGTACCTATAATCGCAAGTAAAAAATTTAGTTAATTATTCCAAAGGTTTCAAGCGAAAATCTAAAAACGCCATTCTCTTGCAGTTGGTAGATAATACATATAAACGCTAAAAATTTAATCAAAATCATTAGACCAGTTTAAAAAAAAAACCGTTTCCTAATTTTCACTTTTTTTGAAAACAAGTTTAAAATCATGCTAGAAGTTGTTTTGACAAGAAATTTGAAAAAATCAAGGAGACCGATTTAAAGTTATTTCAAAAAATCAAATTTTTTATTAAAAATCTATAAAAATTTCAAATATAAAAATTTTTCAAATGTTTGTCATGCAATCTTTCTTAAATAACTTGAAACTTCTAAAATATAAGATTTCGTCAACTTCGTGTGAGCCATTAACGAGAAAGTCGTTTTTTATAAAACGGTACTATGGGAGGTTTCCATTCCCTCACAAGGCATGGTTGTGAGAAATGCGCTAGGCCCAGGGGCTCCTTGCTCTGTTGCGCCACCCTATTTATTTATTATTACTATGGGAGGTACCGTTTTTAGACTTTTCACAAAATGTTTTTATACATCAGAAGAAAGACAACCTTCAACTATTCTTTCACTAAAAATTTTATCGAAATCGTTGGAGCAGTTTTTGTGAAAAGTAAGTATTATGAAATCGGTTGTATAGCAGAATTAAACACGCTGGAGATGACCTGGTCAGGAGCATACACCAACTCATCTGCAAAATATGGTCGGAGGAAGGTATGCCCGATGAGTGGAACCTCAGCACCATCTGCCCGATCCACAAAAAAGGAGACCGCCTACTCTGCGCCAACTATAGAGGCATAAGTCTTCTAAACATCGCCTATAAGATCCTTTCGAGCGTATTATGTGAACGTCTCAAGCCGTTTGCTGATGATTTGATAGGTCCTTATCAATGCGGCTTCAGACCTGGAAAATCTACCACCCACCAAATATTCACATTGCGCCAAATCCTGGAGAAAACCCAAGAGTACAACATCGACATCCACCACCTGTTCGTCGACTTTAAAGCAGCGTACGATAGTGTTAACAGAGTTGAAATGTATCGTGCTATGTCTAACTTTAGAATCCCTGCTAAACTGATACGCCTTATCAGGATGACGTTTGAGAACGCTAGCTGTTCCGTCAAAGTTGGTAGAGACTCTACTGAAACCTTCGAAACCACCAGAGGGCTTAGACAAGGCGACGCACTGTCATGCAGCTGTTTTAACATTGTGCTTGAAAATGTAATACGTAGCACCCATGCCAGTACATCGGGCACCATTTTCAATAAATCAACACAATTACTTGGGTTTGCAGACGACATAGACGTGATAAGAAGAACAAAGCGAGCAGTAACTGGTGCATTCACTACTATGGAGTCAGCAGCAAGCCAAATGGGGCTGAAAATAAACGAGGACAAGACGAAGTATATGCTCTCATCAACAAAATTCCAATCCCACCACCGACTTGGTCAAAATGTCACCATTGACAGGTATAATTTCGAGGTAGTCAGTGAATTTGTCTACCTGGGCACTGCTGTAAACTCAGCCAACAACATCAGCGCTGAAATCAAACGCAGACTAACTCTTGCTAATCGCTGTTTTTTTGGGTTAAATAAGCAATTGAGGAATAAAGCCCTATCGAGAAGAACCAAGGAGACACTATACAAAACACTCATCATCCCGGCCCTGCTATATGGTGCAGAAGCATGGACCCTCTCCCAATCGGATGAAAAGTCACTTGGAGTCTTCGAGAGAAAAGTTATGCGTACGATTTATGGTCCTGTTTGCGTTAATCGAGAAGACAACGTTTGGCGAAGAAGATACAACGACGAACTATACGAGCTGTACAGCGACATAAGCTTAGCCAGAAAAATTAGAGTCCAACGACTAAGATGGCTGGGCCATGTAGAGCGAATGGACATCAACGCTCCAGCGCGTAAAGTCTTCAACGGCAAACCAGAGGGAGTCAGAAGCCAAGGTAGACCTCATCTTCGATGGAGCGACCAGGTAGAAGGAGATCTCCGCCAACTTCGAGTGCAAAATTGGAGACGGCAGGCTAGAGATCGAGCCGGCTGGAGGGGCATATTGGACAAGGCCTAGGAGCACCACGCTCTAGTTGAGCCACCTAAAGTAAAGTAAAGTAAGTATAGCAGGTTATTTCAAGACCTAGAGACTCAATTCCAAAAACCCCTCTCGAGCCACTGCAAATTTTGAGGAAAATCGGTCTAGCGGTTCAGGCTGTAGATCCATATATGGACAACGGACAGACAGACATACATACAGACAGACAGACAGACAGACAGAATCATCATAATTTCGTGTTTAATTACTATCTCAAAATTTTTTTTCTGCACGATTACAAAACTTGTCTTATAGTACCAATAATCGGAAGTAAAAAACCAAAAGCTCAGCCACTTTTACGTCAAAAAAATTAAAGAAACACTTTTTGGGATCCCGCGGAATCCCGCGAATGAGTAAAGAAACAGACCTACTACTTTCTTCCGCCGTTTCGAATTACAAAGAGAATTTTTGCATGAAATTCATCGCATATGAACTCTTTGCTTTATGTCCGTGAAACCAAAGTCTATATGGAATCTATGACTAACTCATAAGCTTACATATTCTAGCCCAAAAAAAAACACCTAGTGTAAGCACTATGCCAAGTAGAGGGTGTTCTAGACGTGTGGTTTTCAGTCTGGTAAAACTTTTTTCAAAGTTGTTCTTTTTTATAGCGTTCACTTGAGTTATACTCAGTTTGGTTTGCCACTTTATCGTAGAATAGTTGAAGCCGCACGACTGTGTACGTTCGGTAAACTAAACACTTTCACTCGGTCTCAAAGGCATCCTATAAAACCTAAAGAACTATTCACCTGAGTACGACCGACGAATGACAAATAAATCAAAAAAGTGACTTTAAGCTCCTTGCAAACCTACTTTCTTCGCAATATCTAAAGACAATGACGAAAACATAGTTAATGTTCAAGTTCAGATGCATAAACCTGGTTTTACATTTTAATGTTACAGTTTGTAGCAACGAAAAGAAAATTCGCAAGGAACAATTTACATTTCAAATTTATTCACTTCAATTAACGGTAGTGCTGGTGGCGTAATCGTTAGCATGTCTGCCTGTTAAGCGGCAGGTTCATTGTTCAACATGGCCAACAGAAAACAAAAGCAAATGTTTTCTTATAGGTATCGCCTTTCACGAGAAACTGGCAAGTCCTTCGATACTAAATTCATTGCCATGAAAAGCGCTTTCTGGATTAGCAGTTTGGAATTGGCAGAAAATTGTAGGTCCCTTCCAATCCCTCAGAAGGCATGGTTGTGAGAAATACGGTAGGCCTATAGCAACTCCGAGTAAACTTGATCATAAACTATGTTTTCATAAATTTTTTTTTTTTTATAATTAACGCGCACATCAAGGGGTTATGACTACCCTTATAATGTTATAGAACACAGTGCGAGCATTTAGGAAAATAGGAGAGGATTTGAAAGGAGACATCGATGCACGTTGCTTTTAAAATTTTGTGAATCGTAATGCAGGGGAAATACAGAGCCAGGTAAAGCATTCCACATTCGGGTGGTGCGACTGAAATACGAATCTCTATACTTGATTGTACGTCCGAAGTTGGGCTCAAGATAAAACTTATGAGCATTCCTAGCGTGGCGGGTGTTGCGGCTAAATTGTTTCAGGGGTAGCAACTGGCTACTTCACTAGAGCACTGTTTGTAAAAAAGCGATAAAAGAGAGTGAGACAGGTGACGTTTCGACGATGTTCAAGAGAATCAATCGATTCTACGATTGAACTATCACCTATCAATTTCTAACGCTCTATTTTGTACCCTATCAAGTAGGTGCAAAGATGTTTGAGGAGCACCTGACCAGATATGGGAGTTATACTCCAGTTTTGGGCGGATGAAGGCCTTATAAAATGTTGCCAGATCAGAAGGGGTGAAGAACTTCCTGCATCGTCTAAAGAAACCCTGGCCAGATCAAAAGGGGGTCGCGTTTTTGGCGACTTCAAATATGTGGTCATTCCAACGAAGATCATCGTTTACACACATACCAAGTACTGACAGCTTTTCGGTTTCTTGGATGCAGGAACAATTCATGGATAATGACTATGGTGGAATGTTAAGCTTCAACGACAAGAGACAGCATTGAGTTTTCGAAGCATTGAATTCTACTCGGTTCATAAGACCCCATGCAACAATGCTGTCGAGGTCAGAATTCAATGAGCTTATCATACGCAACCGTTCCAGTTCTACATCCGAAGAGCAGGGACGTGAATTTGGAAACGAATATGAAAAGCTGAGGGTCGAGTCGTCAGCAAAACAGTTAAGCGGATTAGAAGTTTCAGACAAGAGATCATTGATGAAAATGAGGAAGAGAGTCGGAGACAAAACGGAGCCCTGGGGCACACCAGCATTTATGAAGTGGGTATCAGATTTGAAGCCATCCAACACAACTTGTATTGAACGGTCGGAAAGGTAATTTCTAATCTAACGAAGAAGAGACTGATCGATACCAAAAGCATTTTCGATAAAAGAGCCTGATGCCAAACTCTATCAAATGCTTTAGAAATATCAAGCGCAATAATCTTACTTTCTCCAAAACAATGTAAAGATTGGTTCCACTTTTCGGTGAGATAAGCCATCAAATCAGCAGTGGACCGTTTGCTACGAAAGCCGTACTGACGGTCATTAAGAAGCTTTCGTTCTTCAAGATATTTCATAAGTTGACGGTTTATCAACGTTTTCATGACCTGGAGAAAGAAGGGACGTTAGTGCAATTGAACGGTAATTGGAAGGGGAGTAAGATTCGCCTTTTTTGGGGACCGGCTGGACAAATGCAGTTTTCCATCTGCTCGGAAAAATCCCAGCAGAATAGGAAAGATGGAAAAGTTTACGCCGTGGTTTTGCCAGCGTAGAAGAACACCTCTTCAGAATAACGGCGGGGATACTATCTGGACCAGCGGATTTATGTATGTTGAGATCTTTAAGGACTCTCTCAACCGAGCGAGTTCGAAAAAATATCTGTTTCATCAAAGAATTTGCAGACTCGAGCTCAGGCGGAGCCAATATGCTATAAGAAAGTGTCGAGTTGGCAGCAAATTGAGCTGCCAGCAAACTGGCTATGTCGATGGAGCTGACATACGGAGAGTCATTGAAGATCGACCGATGACGTGGTCGAGTTCTTAATGTTCTTGACAAAAGACCAAAAGTTTTTACTTCCTTTTGGACACAATAGTATTTTTTGCCTTACTTTTTGGTCATGTAAAAACTTAGCCCTTTGTATTTGAGCATTACAGATATTTCTGGCCCGTTTGAACAAATTTCGGTTTTCTGCAGTAGGGTTGTCCTTAAATTTACGAAAACTACTTTCTCGATCCCTAATCGCCTCTTTACAGCTTGAATCATACCATGAATTCTCTTTGGGGATGATACTTTTTGTTCTGTGAGGAACAAAATTTCTCATGCCGTTGAGAATTACGTTAGATATCATATCAGCTGATGCATCAACGTTTCCGTCGAGAAAGCACAATGACCAATTAAAATTTCGAAAGAAATTATTCAGGCCGTCCCAATTGGCTTTCTCGAATTCTTTTGGGGACTTTATCTTTTTTTACCGTGACAGAAAACGAAAAATCTACCGATATGACACAATGGTCCGATTTGCCTAAAGGAGATGATACTCTAACCCTATATTTTTCGGGATGAGAAGTTAGAAATAGGTCAAGAGTGTTGGCCGCATGGCCTTCAATATCTGGAACCCGAGTAGGCTCATCAACAAGTTGAGTTAATTCCTTAAACTCGGCGAAGATCTCAACACATTTTCCTTCGGGTGTTGTCTGGCCAGAATGTCGAAGCCAACCAGAATTGTGTACATTGAAATCGCCCGCAATTGCGATTTCAGTGTCAGGATAAAGGGAAACAATCCTTACTATGGAGTCAGATAGCGCATCAAACTCGTTAGAGGTTGAATTGCTATCTAAATTGGGGCTTCTATAGATAAAACAATAATGAATGATATGCTTACGGACGGTGAATTTTAACCACATGAAATTAAAGTTGGTATTAGAACAGAGGCCGTATTGTGGTAGAAGTTGGTAAGCAATATCATTCCGAACATATACGGCGAAGCCATGGGAAGAAAAGAATAATGGCACTAAGCTATATCCAGGCAGGTTGAACTCTGAGGGATCAGAATCAACACCCACCTGTGTTTCTCTCAATGCCAAAACAGCTGGCCTGCATTTTTTCTGATATTCTAGGTTCGCAACGAGTTTTAAGCTGTTATGACTTATTCGTCGTACGGTAGTCGTGCTCATGTAAATTATTCGTAAGAGGTAAGAGCATTCTGTTGGTGTCTGCAGACTTTTGAAAGATAAGATGATTTCTTTATGGCAGCTCAAACTTTGTTTATTCGCTTGTCCAATAATACAAAATACATGTTTGCAGCACATAACCTTCCTACTCGACGGTTGTAAAACTGTATATTTTCTCATTTTGCCCTAAACCAATAATTTCATTATGATGACATGGTACTAAAGTGTAAAACATTTGAGCTTCTACGGTCGCGCTTCTGAACTTTTTCCCATTACAAAATCCTATGGGGGGTGACTTATGGAATTTGGAATAAAGTAGGTATCCTTCCCTCTTCGTTTGTTTTGTGTCACAATTTTTGACAGAGTGATGCGAAAAATGGTAGTGTTT
This sequence comes from Melanostoma scalare, assembly GCA_949752695.1. NCBI lineage: Eukaryota > Metazoa > Arthropoda > Insecta > Diptera > Syrphidae > Melanostoma > Melanostoma scalare. Next base: position 64,455,618 of record OX456985.1, read on the forward strand.
GGAATGATAAATGATGGCGTATGAAAAGACCACGGTAAGTTTAAATATTTTATTTGTTTCGCTGGAATAAGGAAGGCTTGTTGTGGTAAACAGACATCATTCTCATTCAAAGGCTTTGAACAAAGGCACAGAGGCTTGATTTCATTTTAAAAATGTAATGTAATTAAAATCTTAGATAAAATATAGGCACTAACAATGAAGAAAAAAAATTCGCATATTATAAGTGTGTAAGGATTAAGAGAATGGCTGTCCCTTTATTAATTACAAACGCGTATTCATTAGTCACTCACAATCAATAACCAATTTTGACACTTTCCACAGGCTGCATTCAGATTTCTTAACTCTGTCGTAGCTTCAAACCTCGAACTCACGATATGCAACTCACTGTACACTACAAAGCCCAGTTCAATTTGTTTTATTTCAAAAGACAGAATAACAGAATAAAATATTACTGCTGATATAAGTAACTCTGAAAGACGACTAACCTTGAATCGCTAGTGAACAACTAGATGGAGTGACGAGGGTGACAAAAGCTCCCAATAAAAAAAACCCCTCTTTAGACGGTCTTTGAAAGTAAACAAAATTTTGCGTATGCCCAGCTGGAGAGAGATTATTTTTTCCTTTTTAATTACTGCTCTTAAGTAACCGCTAGCTCGCAAATATTTGCTTAACAACAGCCCACTGTCAAAAAAAGGCATATGGTTATCTATCTATGTTTGGTCATTTGAAATGCTGAGTTCGTGCGATTAGCAAAAATGTGCTGTCACTTGTCGTCACACACCTCAACACTATCCACACAAAATTGTAAAATTAGCTTTGATAATGCACAACATGACCCAATTTCCTTTTTAAGGCCAATAGCCCCTTACCACCTGAACGATGGCCTTGGTCAAACAACAAAAAATTACACAAACAGTCTGATAGTTTGGCGCACTTCTTGGAAACGAAGAGGGCGGCTATTTTAGGGAATCTTCCTGCTGTGAATTTCAACCATTTACACCCAGCAGTGCTCTATTTAAAATTCTGATTTAAAACGAAAGTTGTATCAGATTTCAGTCACATTAATTCTGTTCACCTCACTTGTTTTCTTTGCACAATTTAGTATCCTTGGTTTAAGGAAATTATACGCCTGGTTAAAGCAGTCCCTAATTACTCATTTCCAACTTTAACTATGAACAACATTTTGTGGAAGAATGTAGAGCTATATCAATTCGAGATCGAAATACCTTTCGTGGCTAATGATGTAACACGGCGGGTTTTGTGGCAAACTTAAGTTTTGATTGATGTTTTTGCAAAAGCTTCTACCGTAAAAAGGACTGATTTTATTTTTAGACTCCTTCGAATGAGTGTATGGTTTTTCTCAGCGCGAATCGACTGCCGACGACTAAAGGACACTTCTTACTCATTCAAATCAAAAGCCCTTCATTCCTTCTGTCATATGGTTTTGCTTGAGAGTGATTCATTGTTTTTAAGGTGACACATAAACATGAGTATTATTTCCCTTTTTTGCACAAATACATAGGCACATACCCGCATTACATGTTGTGTAAAACAAAGAGCGCATACGAAATACTGGAATAAACTTTTTAATCAACGATATTTGCTTTCGTACGGGAATACACTGGGTAACACTATCACTTACTTAGTTAGCTCCACCATTCAAAATACTCGTAACCACCCACCTATGTCCGACAAAGTTCTATATTTTCAATTACAAATGGCAGCGAGTGGCATTCGGCATAAAGGCATTGGAAAGTGAATAGGAAACTTATGGAAATGCTATATACGTAAACTTTTCAAACTTCATCGACTGCAACCTGTCGCTTTTTTATCCCTGAAAATCTTATTATAAAAGGCGGCCTAGTTTCGTTTGTTGTCCTTTAATAATAATTTTTAATTAAATTGCAAACAAGAAAAGAACAGTCATAAAAAAGGACACTCAAGGAGAGTCTCTTATAAAGTGTTTTTCTATAGCAACAGCGTGGCAATAACAGTAAGGAAAAACATGCACACATTATACATATATACTTCTTCTCACTGTGGTCGAAGAGTTGGAACTTTGTTGAATGTTGAACAGGTCATAGCTCAACAGAGCAAGTTGTGGTAGTTTTCAATGAGCTCACAACAGTCGGTTGTAGGTAGGTACTATCTTCAATCCACAAGGGCGGTCAATTCATAAATTTAAAATAAAAAACCATTTGAATTGTGATTTTAAGTTGAGAGAGAGGGCAATTAAATTGAAAGGGTCAATTCTAGTTTTGCAAAAGAGTAGTTTGTAGGCCTTTTTCAGTAAAGTTTAGACCAAGAACATAGGCAATGCTTTTTGTGTGGAAATCTACTGACAAATTCAAGTTCATGGATTCAAATTGTTGGTGAAATCGTTCATAGTACCGAGTTTAATCGTTTGAAAGTTTTATTTTGAGAAGACACCAATGCAGCGTGGGTGAAAATCGATCGAATAAATTTATTTTTACAAATTGTGTAATAGCGAGTCTGTAAGATCTGGGGCATATTGTTTAGGTGCTTATTTAACTATCTTTCCCTCAGACGTTCAATAAAACATTCCAGTTTCAAAAGCTGTTTTGTTAGCTACAAATACATCCATTGTACTGATTTTTGTGGAGATCCGAAAATAGCCCTATTTCTCTTAATAGACCTCAGAAAGCGTCGACAAGCCTCCCGGTTTTGGATTGTTCCATGTCTGAGGCCAACCAAATGCATTTTTGCATTTGCTTGTACCAGGAGTGTTTTGGCCTGCCTTTTCTTTTTCGTCGCGAATTTGTTGAAACGTTGTACGATATTGCCTTTTGGACGGGGTTCTGCGGATCTCTCCTTTGAACATGACAATACCAACTGAGCCGGTCGTGCTGAATTTTGTCCAAGATGGTACTTTTGACATGAAGGCTTCCACGGATCTTAGTACTTCTAATTCGATCAAGCTTTTTTACTCCTGCTGTCATCCGAAGCATCTTCATTTCGGCTGCCGTCAATTTGCTCTCATACTTTTTGTACATTGTCCAACATTGTGAACCGTATGTCAGAGCTGGACGGACAACTGCTGTGTAGAGTCTTCCCTTCAGCTTAGGGGGCATTTTTCGATCACAGAAGATAGCGGAGTTTTCTCGCCACTTCATCCACCCTACGCTTAGTCGATGATTGATGTCGTCATCACAAGTTGCTTCACTATTGATCATAGATCCCAGATATTTAAACTTTTCACACTTGGGAAGCACATTTCCATTCAAATAAATGTCTGGAATAGGCTTGTCTGGATCAGAAAAAGGGCAGCACAGGTATTCAGTCTTTTTTGCGCTAATACGGTACCCATTTCCTTCTAGAACATCAATCCAAACGTCAAGTGCTCGTTGCAGGGATGTAGGATCCTCGCTTATGATGGCTCCATCGTCAGCAAAGAATAATTGTTGTACTTTACTGTTCGTTACTTTTCCTTCGAGCACAAAATCCAGAACAGCAATAAAGAGCAGTGGACTCAAGACACTTCCCTGATGTACACCTACTGTTATTTGGAATTCTTCGATGACTCCAGCTGGGCATCTCACTTTTGTAACTGCTCCCTCGTACATGTCCATAATTAATCGCACATAGTCTTCAGGAACTCCTCGGTGTCTGAGGGCCACCCATATCAGATCTCGTGGTTGTCGATCGAATGCTTTTTCGAAGTCAACCAACACAATATGCAAATCCTCTAAGGCATCTCGGTGTTTTTCCATAATGATCCTTATACTTTGGATTGCGTCTGTAGTTGACTTACCCGCGACAAACCCGCATTGGTCATCAGACAGCCTTATTATTTTCCGCAGTCGGCTATCCAAAACCCGCTCAACGATCTTCATAGTGTGGGACATCAACTTGATCGAACGATAGTTGTCACAGCTTCTGGTATCTCCCTTTCCCTTGTACATTGGAAGAAGAAAACTTTCCCTCCATTGATTAGGCAAACTGTCACCTCTTATAAGTTTGGAGATGAGAATCATGAGCCATCTCAACCCGATGTCTCCCATATTTTTCCAAAACTCATATGGTACTTCGTCTGGCCCAATCGCTTTGCCTTTTTTGGAGTTCTTAACTGCCTCCCTAACTTCTTCGACTGTGACGTCGGATACTTCCGTAAAGTTAGGTGCAGCTGTTGGAAAGTGGCGCCGAGGAAACTGTTCATTCAAAAGATCATCACAATACTGTCGCCACCTGTGAAGAATTTTGTCGTCATCCACAAGTAGCAGTCCTTGAGCATCATTTATGAACTTCGGCGAACGAATCTCCTGCGCATTTCTCCTTCTCTGAGCGGCTATTTTGAAAATGGTTGCTCCCTTATTCAAGTTGCTTTGTCTTAGCTCTTGGATTGCCTGATTTGCTTCAGCAGCTGGGGCAGAAATCTCTTCCAGCTCTCGATACAGGCCCTCCGTGCTTTTTGCTTGAAGTTGGGCGCACTTTTTCTTCGCTTCTTTTCTGCAGCTCTTGTATTCCATTTTGAAACGCGCTTTTTCATTTGTATTTCTTGAGGGGCACTTTAAAATTAATAAAGAAATTAAAGTTAACAACTAAAAAAAGTTTAAAATTTACGTTTAAGGTCTTAACAAATTCAGTTATTCTTAGTGGAATATGGAGAATATGAGGTGTATAAGGATAGATCAACGCTCTGTTTGTATGTATGTAACAATGCTGTCAAGCTCCGAATTCAATAAGCTTATCACACGCAACCGTTCCAGTTCCCCATCCGAAAAGCAGGGACCTGAATTTGAAACGAATATGTAAAGCTGAGGGTTGAGTCGTAAGCAAAGCAAGAGATCATTTATGAAGATAAGGAACATCGGTGGAGACAAAACGGAGCCATGAGGCACACCAGCATTTATAAGGTGAGTATCAGACTTGAAACCAGCCATCACAACGGTCCGAACTGTGTTTTCTAATTCAACGAAGAAGAGACTCGTCGATACCAAAAGCGCGCATTTTCGATAAGAGACTTCGATGCCTTAGAAATAATAAGCGCAATAACCTTTCTTTCTCCAAAAAAGTGTATAGATTAGCCCTTCTTTTTGGAGAGATATGATATCAAATCAACAGTAGACCTTTCGCAACGAATGCCGTATTGTCGGTCATTAAGAAGTTTTCGTTCTTCAAGATATTTCATGAGCTGTTGATCAACGTTTCCATGACCTTTGAAAATGGGACGTTTTTGAAATTGGATGGTAATTGGAAGGTCAGAAAGGTTCGCCTTTTTTTAGAGACGAGCTGGACAAATGCAGTTTTCCCACTGCTAGAGAAGTGCCCTGAAGAATATGAAGGATTGAAAAGCTTGTGTATTGTACTTGCCAGTGAAGAAGAACACCTCTTCAGAATAACAGCGAGGATACTACCTGGACCAGTGGATTTATGTACATATATTGAAAAAAAAATCACTTTCATTTTAGAATCTACATTCTGAAGCTCGGGAGGGGCTAATATACTGTGCGGAAGTGTCGAGTTAGCAGCAAACTGGGTTTCCAGCAAATTAACTTTGTCGATAGAGCTGACAAATGATGAGTCGTTGAAGACGAGTGATGTAACCGATGACGTGGTCAAGTTCTTAATGTTCTTAACAAAATAACACCACCTTTTTGCTTACTCTTCGATGATGCAATAACTTTGCCTTTTGTATAAGAGCATTACAATTATTTCTGGCCCGTTTGAGCAAATTTCGTTTTTCTACAGTAGGGTTGTCTTCAAATATTCGAAACTTCTATCTCTATCCCTAATCGCCTCTTTGGGCAAATTTGATTAAATTTTTAGCGTTCATATGTAAAAGCAATTGCAATACAATGACATGTCTACATTTTCGTAAAAAGCCTTTGGAATATTTTTTAAGATTTCATATGATTCTATTCAATTTTCATACTGATGTGCAGTAGGCAAGCCTGCATTGCAAATTATGTTATGAGTATAAAGAGAGCGAATTCTTTATCATTCTTGATATATTCAAAAGCTTTATAAGAGGCAATTTACTTATAAAATAAATCAATGGCAGATTATGTTTACAATCATTAATTTTTCGTTTCGATTGTTGATTATGGAGTTCCACAAGGATCTAAGCTCAAGCAAACATCCACAGGAGCCAAACGGCGGACAACCTCCTGTTGAAGCTTATGAGTGAGCTACAAGCGAACGTCATCATCATTAGTGAGCAATACGCCATTAAAAACAAGCAAACCTGGGTCTCTGACACTCTTGGAACCGCCGCCTTATGGATTCCAAGCCAAGGCATGACCATTGAAAACAAAGGATCAGAAAGAGGCTTCACATGGATAAAAAGATCAGGAATCACAATAATCAGCGTATACCTTAGCCCTAATGATCGGATGGATGATTTCCAATGAAAACTTGGGGACTTAGATGATTTCATATGTGAGATCGATGGAGAAATCATAGTTGCCGGAGACTTTAACGCACGAGAAAGAGATAGCCGAACTTCGTAGAAAATGTCTTCGCCTTAGACGAAAAGTGACCAGAGGCAGAAGAAGCCAAAACGAAAATAGTGAGAGTGACGTTGAAGAATTCAGGACAGCGCGCCACGAATTGAAGAAAGCCATCAAGCTGAGCAAGAAACGAAAATGGGAAGAGCTACGACAAGATATCAACAACGATCCCTGGGGACTAGGCTACAAGATTGTTATGAAAAAGATTGCAGTTCAAAAGTCCGCTGAAGATTTCAGTCCAGAAAGATTCAGTGAGAATCAAATTGTGGACACACTGTTCCCACCACATCCCATCAGGCAACCCGACACCCTTAGGCTGCAGCAACAAGAATTACCACCGTTTAACGAAGAAGAACTCAGAATTGCATCCAACGCAACGCGCTGAAAAACAAAAAGCCAGATGGCACACCGGTGGAAGCATTGAAACAAATCGCGCAATGCTGTCCCCAACTACTTTTAAAAAAGTCAGCTGTCTAGCTGAAGGAAAAAGTGTTGGAAAAAGCAACGGCTTGTACTTATCAGCAAAAATTAGGGAAACCCGGAATCTCCATCCATACAACCCTCTGTGCATGCTGGACATAGCAGGCAAGCTCCTAGAAAAGCTATTGCAACCACGACTTATTGCCGCGATTCAAAGAATGGGAGACTTGTCTGAAAGACAATATGGCTTTAGGAAAGTGCGCTTTAAAATAGGAGCAATAGAAGAAGTAGTAAAGTAGTCCGTCGAAATTGCTCAACAAGGGAGCCAAAACACCAAGAAAATCGTGCTGCTGGTAACACTTGATATCCGCAACGCTTTTAATTCAGCCCGATGCGATGGTCAAACATGATTGATGCTTTTGAAAGAAGATTCCAAGTTCCAGAGTATCTCTTACGGATTATAAAAGATTAACTCAAAGAACGAGAACTTATCTACCAGACCACTGAAGGAATGATATGAAAAGATATCACAGCTGGAGCAGCACAGGGATATATCATTGGACCAGACCTCTGGAACATCTCCTACGATGACATTCTCTGCATGGTAAGGCCCGAAGACTGCATTCTAGTTAGATACGCCGACGACGTTGCTGCGGTGATTACTGCAAGGGACACCGAAAGCACACAGAGGCACAGAGAAACTTGAACCAATTGACGTAAAGGACAAATTCCTGGGTGGAGGAGCATGGGCTGTCGCTGGCTACTGAGAAGACTGAAGTAGTAATTCTTACAAGAAAACGAATTCCCACGGTTATCGACTTCCACATCGAAACCGAACTTATAAAAAGCAAAAAAGTGGTAAAATATTTGGGAATAAAGCTTGGCACGACTTTGAGCTTTTGGGATCAGATACGAACGGCTGCTGAACGCGCATACAAGGTTACAAGCCACCTATCTAGGCTGATGGCAGACGTAGGCGGACCATCCGCAAGCAAACGGAGACTTCTTCTGGCAACAACACATTCAATTCTGCTGTACGGAAGCGAGATTTGGGCTGAAGCACTAAAACAGGAAAAGTACCGGAAACAACTAGCATCGGTACAGTACAGAAGCGCGGTGCCTTGCGAATAGCGAGCGCGTACCGCACAGTGTCCGAGCCAGCAGTTCTTGTAGTTGCAGGTGCCGCGTCGTACCAATTGACCTCCTCGCAACACAAAGAAAATACATACATGAAAAGAAAGCAGAAATCGGCGTGGAAGCTGCGAACGCGGAAGCGAAAACGATCACACAACAGAAGTGGCAAGAACGCTGGGTGTCGGAAAGCAGGGGGCGCTGGACTGCTAGGCTGATCGGAGGCATAGGCGAATGGAGTAACCGGAAACACGGTGAAGTGAACTACTACGTCACACAGTTCCTCACCGGACACGGGTATTTCAACGCATTCCTGCACAAAAGGCCTAAAGCCTTTTTCGACATCAAAGGTCTCGGTGAGTTCTTTTCCGACTTTGACGGAGCAGCGTGAATTCTTCAAAGTCATCCTGCATAGTCGTACGAGTTTTGCAGGGATGCCGAAACTAGACATGGCTCTGTACAGCTTGTCTCTGTAAATACTGTCATACGCCACCTTGAAATTGATAAAAAGATGGTGAATGTCGATATTACGTTCTCGGGTTTTTTCCAAGATCTGCCGTAATGTGAAAAATTTGGTCTATTGTGGACTTCTCTGGTCTAAAACCACATTTATAAGGACCTATCAAGTTGTTGACGTGGGGTTTCAGACGTTCACATACTACAGCAGACAAGATCTTATAAGCGACGTTAAGGAGGCTTATCCCTCTGTAATTGGCGCAATTGTGAGGGTCTCCCTTCTTTGGGATCGGGCATACGATACTGAGGTTCCATTCATCGGGCATGTTTTCTTCCGACCATATCATGCAGATCAGCTGGTGCATGCTCCTTTCCAACTGGTCTCCAGCTGCCTTGAAGAGTTCGGCATCAAGGCCATCTGCACCTGCAGTCTTATTTGATTTAAGTTTGCATATGACAAGCTTAACTTCCTCTAGGTCGGGAGGACGGCACTCTTGATCATCGTCCAGGCTGAATGGTGCAATCTGCCTGACAGCGGAATTTGTGTCCTCATCGCCGTTAAGAAGTCTGTAGAAATGATCTTTCCAGATTCTCGGTGGCGACTGTGACTCTATAACTATGTTTCCCTGTTGGTCTTTACAGGCTTGAGTTCGGGGCTTGCCACCCTGGCAGGATCTTTTTACTTTTTCGTAAAACTTCCGAATCTCGTTTCGATGTGACATATCAGCCTAAAAATCAATACAAATACCCCAACATCATGTGTGTTCTTTCATGGGTGTTCTTTCCAAACGACTTCATCAGGCTCATTTATGGTTAGCCAATAAGAAACTTTTGTCAGAAGTGACAGGGTGGTTTCTTTTCAAACAAATCAACACGAGCCACAACACATTTTGAACTCAGATGACCACAATAAGTTCGTTTTAGGTTGACCAATTCAACTTTCCAACTTCTTTCATCAGAAATGATTTTGTGATTTCGTTTGAAACGAACCAACGCGAGTAACGCACTAATTTTTTTTTTCTATCAAACTGCAAAAAAAAAATTGTATTACACGAACGAACACGTCTTACACAATCCTTTTGTACCTCTCCACTGACTCGTCTGAGCTCGTGTTGGTTCCATATATGTAGATACGTCCAGTATTTTTACCAAAGATTTGCCGGCAACAAAGCAAAATACTCGCGATAATTTCGTGTACCTATTTAAACATTTCTTTATTCAGAGAGTGATATTTTTATGGAACGAAAACTTTGCGAAAGATTTTGCTCCAATTTATTTACATGTCTCTCAATTTATTGAATGTTTTTCTTACTATTACAAATAGATATTTTTTTTTGTATTCTTTTCAACGCTAAAAATCACAGTGGTTTGAATAATGTTTATCACGGCAGAATATGACCATCAAAGTGCAAGATCATTTTCACAATTACCTACAATTAGCAGACAATAGACCAGCTGCGTAGATTTAAATACAAATAATTGTTTGAACTGTGAGTGGATAGACATGTAGGTACATGGCCAATGATATCTGTTGTGTTTTAAGAAGAACTCTGAAATCTTTACTTTAGTAGCAGGCAATTAATTTTTGACGGAGAAGGTAAACGCATTTAAACACCGACAATATTTGTGGCTTATTTGGGTCGCTACTCACATCACTTGAAAAGTGTCCTATGATCATGCAGTATGCTATGATTTTTTTCCAAACAAAAAATTTACATTCAATTACAAAATTTAGCCCCAGCTATAGTCCAGAAACAAATACCCAATTTATATTTATAACATTCACTCACCTGAAGTTGCTGCTGTATTTTTGCTTGTTCTTCCTTTTTTGCTTCGGGATCCATAAAGAACAACTCCTCAGTTGAGCTACGCAATTCCATAGCACCTTCTTCACGAAAACCTAGTCCAATTGTTTCCTGTAGTGTGCCAGTGCCAACCTTTTTATGTATTAGTTTCAATCATTTCACAACAATTACAACACCAAGAATTTAAATAAAATTACTTCTGACTGACAATAAGTTCTACGGAAGTGTGATAAATAGAAAAAAGTATTACGTTGAGTTGTTTTAAGGATCAAAGATTTTGATTTTAAACACGTAAAAAAGGTCAGTGTTTTCGATCGTAGTTCTGAGTTCATTTGGATTAGAAAAAAAGGGCACAGCAACTCGAGAATGTTGCAGAACTATTTGCATAATTTCTTTACCATTCCTTCTGAACTTTACATGCATTGCTCATCTTTGGAAAGAGTTCCAAAGTTACAACTTTAGATATTATGATTTTAATTTCAGTTTTCTCTCAAATTGACTTTGAAGTCACTGGTGAAAACTAAACTATGTAAAAAATTAACCTGCAAAGGTCAAATTTTTTTTTCAAGCTACAGTTAGCATAAGGCTTGTATATTTTCCACAATATTCAAGCCTTTTGATAGGTAAGATAAATGAAGGTCCTCCGAGCTCCGACTGTGGGTAGGTTTTATAGAACTTCTAAGTGCTACAAGAGGCGATCACGAAAATCTTTTTTGGAATGTCAAATGTCAGTCTTCATTGTTGAAAGATGTGCAATTTTTACAATTTGTCATAGGAAATCGTGATATTAGCGAAAACGAAACGGTGGATAAATTATCTACAGTGGACATCATCAGTTCCAGAGTTTGAAAAGCTTCTAGGCAGACATTTCAGCAGACATGTAGGGGACAGAGCTACATAGATTCCTATGCCAGTCAATTTTTTTTTTTTTTTTTTTGGCAGTATGACTGTCGAAGTTGAATAGATGATGAAGTGAAAAGCCCGTTTATTGGATGGAAACTCAAAAGCCTACGAAATATTCTGCTTGGCTATTTCCAGACATTCAGTTATTTGAATGGAAATGTGCTTCCTAGAAATGAAGCAACTTGTACTCCCGACTTGCTGGAATAATTTCCCGCCGAGAGATCAAATTTTTGTCCGTATATCAGCAATAATGCGCCAAATATTCTCTTCCAAGGCGTCATTCGTCTCGGGGTTTATCTGCGTAAACAAGAGACTTCACACAACCCTTCGAAAAATAGGACAGTTGTGGTTTAAACTCGAAACTATGTAAAAATTGGTGTCAACAGCGATTTTTTGCCGAGCATATACGCAGTGTGCAGTGGTCGGGAGGTTTCAATAATTCTTTGACAAGGAAATGGGAAACCAACCAGACCATGTATCAAGTGACAGCTGTCAAACTCAAACCAATTGTCAAATTGAAATCCACACGTACAAAAATAACCCTTTATTATTATTTATTTTATTCATCTTATTTTCTAGGCCCAGGAGAAGTTTGAACCATATGGCGAGACTCATATCCGCCAATTTTCGTTTATTCAAATAACAAATTGGTTTGTATTATGGTGACAGTGGCGTTATAGTCATCATCAACGTGTGTCTGGTACGTTGGAGATTCGAGGTTCGAATTCCAGAGGCATTGGCAAGTCCACCGAGATTAGATATTGCCACGAAATACATTTTTCAACTAATCCGTACAGATTCAGCATAAGAATCGTAAGTCCTGGAAATGCGTTAGGTTCCGAGTTTTTCATAGCTTTGTTACGCCACTCCTTTTTTTTTATTGATTTCATTTGATTATTATTTGTGTTGTGAAAAACTTATACTGATATTAAAACACGTTTAAATGTACCTATTGCATTCATGCTACGGAAATAGCATCATAAATTTTTTTATTACAAACTAAAAAAATTACTACCTACGTCAGCTAGTTTTCGACAGCTTAATCGCACTACATATTCAACTGTAGACGCATTTTTGTCGCAACTCAGCAACGGAGCATAAAACCAAAAGTTTGGATTTATTTCATCTGCATCAAATCAACAGTTGCCGATTTGTCTCAAATGTGAAAAAGTATTTAGTAACGATGCCATGAAGCCTATAAAAATAGAGGACCACTTATCACGGTCCTATGCAAGACGTATTTCCGCTAATAGCGAAGTCGGGGAAGCCTCTCACAATATGAGAGCAGCTTATTTTACCAGCCATTGCAGAGGTCCTCAACAATGTATTGCATAAGCCCGCTCAAGATATTATAAAAAGAATAGACGAGATGGGTCGCGAAGTGGAAAACATTTTATGCAATTTATTGCAGACCAAGAGATTCTCTCTCCAGTTAAACGAGTCTACATTACCCGGCAATGAAACTCTGTTGTTAGGATACGTTCGATATATCATAGATGAAAATATGTATGTGCCGAGAGCTGCTTTCTACCATTTATTTGGAAACTGATACCAGAGGAGAATTCATTTTTCTGGCACCGGAATGTTATTCCATGGAGAAACATTATTTCTGTTGCGACTGATTTAGCAGCATCTATGTTTGCTCGTTATCGTGGTTTTATAGCTCACTTAAAGCGGCAATTGCCTGATGTACTGATGATTCACTGCGTGATTCGCAGACAATATCAAGTAGCTAAAAATCTGAGTCCTAGATTGCACCAGTCTTTGCAATACGTAATAAATGCTGTCAACAAGATTCGAAGCAATTCATTGAACTCTCGGTTATTTGCTCAGCTTTGTGAGGATAACGACGAAGTCTTTACTAAGTTACTTTTGCACAATGAAGTTCGCTGGCTTTCAAGAGGAGATTGCTTAGCAAGATTTTCAGCTAATTCCTGAGTGGGTAGTAAATTCGTACAGTATAACAGCCATGGAAGAAGCTTCTTCTTCTTCATTTCCGGCGTTACGAGTAGTGATCTTGAAGCGATCACAACTCTCCCACTTTTCTGCTTCACACTAGTGATCCGCCTGTGGGGTACGAAGAAGCAAATGTGATAATGCAATAAGAGTTGATCACCATCCAAACTGACGAAGAGCTTAAGCTAAAGTTCAACGAAGGCTATCAGAAGTTCTGGTTGCAACGCAGCATTGAAACTCAGTATACTGCATTGTGTGTGGAACATTGCTGAAAAATATCTCATCGCTTTCCCATCATCATATTTAGTTGAAAAGGCTTCAGTGTGGTTGCAAACATTTTGACGAAAAAAAGAAACCGTTTGAAAGTCAACGAACGCGGAGACTTCAGGCTGCAACTTACCAATATTAAACCAGATCTAGCTAGATTGGTAGAAAATCAACAAATTCATCAATCACATTAATTTTTCAAATCATGAATTTATTATTTGTTCTCAACTAAGAGCACGATTTCTAAGAACCTTCATTAATAAATTATGAATTACACTTCATGTTTATTGAATTTCATACCTGCTATCATCGTAACGTAATATTTTATTGTTATCTCAAAAAATTTTCTTTCTGCACTATTGCAAAACTTGCTTACGTACGATTTTTAAAGTAATTTGGCCTTGGGGGTCTACGGTATAAATTCATTTTGGAAAAGGGGTCTGTTGCTCAAAATAGTTTGGGAAACCCTGCTCTAAACTATAACCTTGTAAGACACAGACCTATAAATTATATCCCCTTAATGCACGTCTAATCGTAAAAAAAATTATCCGTGCATTTAGTATACACTGCCAAGCCAACCACTAGGATGAGGCCACAAATTTTGCGATCGATTTTTCGTTTTTTATACATGGTGGAAGTTTTGTACCGGGAAAAGTTATGCGTATTTTCCCAAAACAAATTCATTAAATTTAAGGTTTAATTCGATACGACGCGACGGACCGTTGGAATTTCCCAAGATCAATTAATGAACTATTGAAAATAGGTATAAAAAGGTGCTCCACTAGGATGAGGCCATTGCGAATATTTCCGTGCAGGTGTTCGCATTTGCGAATTCAGAAAGAGCAAAAATAGATGCTTTCAAGGAAATAGGACTCTCAGCCCTTGAAATAGCAAGGACACTTAACAGGAGCAAGACAGTTGTAAACAATTATCTTGCTGATCCACAAAACTATGGCAAAAATCAAAAAGGACGCACGGGAAAAGCCACAACACCAAGAGAAAATGGGTTGATTCTACGACTTGTTGACTTGATTGGCGACTACCAGCGGCTATGATAGGGGCAAAAAGCGGAGTTTCAGCCAGCATAACAACGGTTCGAAGAATAACACAAAAATGTTATACTATTCAAAGGAGGAAAAGAAACCTCTTTTGAAGCCAGTACACAAGGAGCATCGTAAGTATTTTGAAAGACAGCATGTGGATTGGAGCAGTGAATGGAAACGCATTGTCTTTTCGGATGAAAAAAAATTTAGCTTGACGGTCCTGATGGTTACAACTTTTATTTCCATGATATTAGAAAGAATGAGCTTATTTTGGCAAGACATCGTAGCCGTACATCAGGTGTACCTAATGGTGTGGGGAGCTATTACCTACTATGGCACGAATAGTAGAATTGGAGTGGGAGTTTTTTTCCACAACAATAATCGAAAATAGCTACAAATGTTTGCTGGAACGGTCATTTCCAAAAATGAAAAACATTTTTGGACCTCTGACTTGGATTTTTCAGCAAGACAATGACCCAATCCATACTAGAAGGGTTGTCAGAAGCTGGATTCAATCAGAAGACGTGGAACTTTTGTCATGGCCGCCATATTCACCGGACTTAAACATTATTGAAAACGTTTGGTCATGGCTATCTCGTAAAGTTTATGAAGGTGGCAGACAATTTGAAGAAAAAAAATTTCAAATTTCATATGATTATTTAAAAAAAACTGTATGATTCTATTCCAAACCGTCAAATAGAGGTTATATTCAAAAATAGCGGACATACTCATGACTAATGTAAAAAAACGTTATTAATAAATATTATTAAACCATAAAATGTAAACATTTCACTCATTTTTTTGTTTTTTCTAAAATTTTGCATGTGGCCTCATCCTAGTGGAGCCGCTTCTTATACCTATTTTCAGTAGAATTAACCCTTTAATTTGATGAATTTGCAATGGGAAAATACGTGCCTATTAACTAGTAATAAACTTTTCCGGGTACAAAACTTCCACCAGTTATAAAAAGCGAAAATCGATTGCAAAATTTGTGGCATCATCCTAGTGGTTGGCAGTGTATAACACGCATAGTTATACGATAAAAGTTATGTTTCGTTTACCAATGCGTTATTGCAGTCTTTTAAATTGAAAATCTTATGACATTGCCAAAACTAGCGACAGTTATTAGTTTTATCATGGAAATGAAAATGAGAGGATTTGTCAAAAATGCGGTGTAAAACGAACATCACTTTCACCGTGGGTGTATCTGTATATGCAATCCTTTCACATCACAAGTTCCTCGAGATTTAAACTGTCATAAAAAGTGCTTTCTGACTTACTTTTTTGAAACCATCAGCAGAATAATACAGATCACTTTTAATCGCTTCAGGAAAGGCATGGCAAAGACTGAAAAAACCATTGGAGTTCGTATTTGATGGTTAGCATGTCTGTCTGTTATCCCAGAGGTTCGTGGTTCGAATCCCAAAAGAGACAAAAATGTTTGTCCAGGAGTATCGCCTTTCGCGAGGAATTGGCAAGTTCTCCGTTATTAAATTCATTGCCATCTTTCTCGATTAGTAGAAAATTGTAGATCCCTTCCATTCTCTCACAAGGCATGGGTGTGAAGAATGCGCAAGGCCCTTGGGCTCTTCGATCTGTTGCGCCACCCTATTAATCTATTTTTTATTTAATCCTTTTTATGCCATTTCTAACCTCTTTAAAGTCCTAAAATTGTTTTCTATAACTAACTCCCTCACCGTTCTTTTCCCGAATAGATTTGAATTATGTAGGTAAATACAAAAACATTTTAAACACAAATACAATAGTTGAGCTGGCTTTTGGAGTTTTGTAAGAGACGAGTTGGGGGCGATAGTGTTTTGAGAACGTTTTAAATAAGTTGCAATTTTTTCCGAATTCTTTTATATTAAGATGAACTATAATAATGTTTGATCTTAGATAATCAAAAACCCGTTAAATATTTAAAAAAAAATGCTTTGTATTTTCAATTACATGTGTATTTAAAAACTGCACATCTACACTTGTGAATGACGTTTTGATGCACGTGTGCACGTTAGGTTAGGTTAGGTTAAAATAGCTGTCAGGAATACAACTGACACACTTAAGGCCCCGGCCCATAGAACGCGGTGCGTGCGTGCGGCACCGCTTTCAACTGACAGCTCGATTAAATACACACGTTCTTATGAGAGGTGACCCATAAGCACCGCGAGCAACGCGCCGCACGCGCCGAGTAGCCAAACTTCTAATTTGCCGCGGCTCTCACGCGGTGACAGAACCAATTTGAAATTTTCTCTCTGATGACATGCGCAGTAAGAACCAATTTGAAATTTTCTCTTCTGTTAACATGAGTGGCCTTGTTGAGTTGAGACACCGCAACGGATTCTATGGGCCACCCCTATCAGTTGCGTGCGGCAAAACCCACCGCATCAGTTGCCGCGCCACTCCTACCGCGCGCAACGCGTTCTATGGGCCGGGGCCTTTAGACCAATATTAGGTTCATTTGCTCTATCCATTCCCTCTTGCTTTAGCATAAGTTTACATGTAGCGATTGGTACAACAATATACAACCTACTGGTTGAGATCGGTAGAACGGTTCCTTTTCATGCGAGTTCATCGGCTTTGCAGTTACCCACGATATCTCTGTGCCCTGGCACCCAAATAAGGTGAATATTGAACTGTTCAGCCATCTCCTTAAGAGATAGGCGACAGTTAAGGGTGGTTACTGAGTTCGTAGAAACAGCGCCGGGTGATTTGAGGGCTGCTTGACTGTCTGAGAAAATCCGGATATTCGCTGAGGATATCACGTTTTCTTTTAGCCATGATAGGGCCTCTTTGATCGCCAGAATTTCCGCTTGGAACACGCTACAATGGTTTGGAAGGTGGAATGTGAGACTTACGTTAAGTCAGTTTGAGTACACCCCACAGCCTACCCCTTCTTCGGTTTTTGAACCATCTGTATAGAAATGAATTGAATCATCTCTCAAAAATTCTTCGTCTTCCCAGGTCTTTCTCGGTGGGATTGAGACTTGGAACTTATTATCAAAAACCAATTTGTGGATGGTGTAGTCGGAGTGGCAAGGTATTGATCCGAATAAATTCTGGATTGTAGCGTGACCGACGTTATAAACGGTCCATTGGGAGATAGCTCTCAAACGAATGGCTAAACTGGTGGCCATTTTCTTGCTGAAGATATCTAGTGGTGTGAGGTTAAGGAGTATATTAAGGGCAGCTGAGGGTGTTGATCTCAGTGCTCCGCTTATACACAAACAGGCTGTTCGTTGGACCTTGCTTAGATTATCGCAGTAGGTCCTTTTATCAAGAGCGGTTCACCATACCACTACTCCGTATGTGAGTATTGGTCTGATGACCGCGGTGTAGAGCCAGTGGGTGAATTTGAGGGGAAAAACCCCATTTATTACCAATGGCTTTTTTACAGCAAAATATTGCTACGGTGGATTTCCCGATTCTTTCCTGTATACTGGCTTTCCAGTTCAGTTTTTTGTCCAGGATTAGACCTAGATATTTAGCTTCGTTGGAAAGTTGAAGTGAGATTCCATTTATTGATGTAGTTGTTAGTTGAGGAATTTTGTATTGCCTGGTGAAGAGAACGAGTTCAGTTTTCTTAGGGTTGACCCCTAGATCACACTTTCCCGCCCATTTTACTAATTTATTTAGAGCGGTCTGCATCAGATCCGTAAGGACGTGAGCATGTTTGCCAGATACGGCAATGGAGACGTCATCTGCATATGCAATCACTTTGAATCCCTCAGCTTCTAAGTCAACTAGAAGTTCATTGACGACTAGATTCCATAGAAGAGGGGATAGGACTCCGCCTTGCGGTGTTCCTCTACTGACAGATCTCTTTGCATAGAAGTTTCCTAGAGTAGAGTTGATTCTCCTGCTTTTTAGCATTAGATTTATCAACTCCACTATGGAACCATCTACTTTGAGCTTCGTCAGTGCCTTTGTAATTGCAGAGTTGCTGACGTTATTGAAGGCGCCCTCTATGTAGAGGAAGGCGGCCAGAGTGAATTCTTTGTGATGGAGGGAATATTCTATAGTACGAACCAAGGTGTGTAGTGCCGTTTCTACAGATTTTCCCTTACAGTAGGCGTGCTGTGCTGTAGATAACAATTTTGGATCTATAGCTATACGCAGGTGGATATCAATCAGGTGCACGTATTATGAATACAAATGTACCTACATGCATTTAATCGAACGGCTTAGTGAGAAAGCCCTTTCCGTGGCAATGTCGAGTGTTTACTCTCGGAGAACTTGAAAAATCCTCACCAAAATCTTAAACCCTGAAAAGTATTGCATATTTCTAGGATCTGAACCAAGAACTCCAACGTAAGAGTCAGGCATTGAATCACTAAACTTTTTAAAACTTTTTACATATTTCACAAATATTCTAACTTGAACATTGACAATCTTTAAAATTCATTTAAAAAACGAGGATATGGACGAGATTTGTTCGTCGAAGCCCTGAGTTTTTCTTTGGTCAAAACAAAGCCTTTTTTGAAAAATCTTAACTCTTCCTGATTGTTACATTGAGTTCTTTTTGAGAAATGTGTTTGTCCTCAACTGGCCCTAGCATTAGTTTTCTGTTATCTGCTGGGGCGAGATTAGTTTTGGGACAGGGCTGTAAAATTGCTGGTTTTTTTTTTCTTCAGAAAACAGGGATGTGTGATGATTACGTGGTTTATAGGTTTTTGAGAACTAAAATCGAAAACTATTTTCGAAAACTCATAGGGATTTTTCAGGATAAATAAAAAAAAGGGGTAGCGCAACTGAGCTTGGTGCCCTGGAGCCTAGCGCATTTCTCACAACCACCCAAGCAACACACAAGCTCTTTAAGAGTTGTACCGAAAAATCGCTCTGCACTTAACTTGGACTTAATTTATACTTGAGAATACTATTCCACTTATTTGCCTATTATTTAACTCTTTGTAAGTGGTTTTGCTTTCAGGTGTAACCAAAAACTCTTAAGGGTAGCTTAAATAATTCCTTGACAAGCGTTTATCATATGGACACTTTGCAGAACTTATTTAAAACCTTCTAAAGTGGCTTTTGCTTAGAGGTCGTTGAAAATCTGTCTTTCACTCATCAAAAAAAGCGGTAGTGCAAATGAGAAGATTCATATTTTTCGACGGTTTTCTCTTTCGCGCTACCATACTTTTAGCATTGTATATGGAATCTATGGTACTATCGAAACAAAAATGGTCCCTGAAAGCCATCTATGTATCCGCCGGCGTACTAACATTTCCCTATAATTTTAGAGCGCCGGCGGATACATACATAGATGGCTTTGAGCGACCGTTTTTGTTGTCGATAGTATATTCCATATACAATGTTTTCAGTGAAAGTCATACAAAAAAGTCAATGTGTGATGTGTGTGTATGGAATGACACATTGTAATGCGGCATATACACTTTTCAAATGCTTGACCAGCATGTGAGAGTGTATTAGTAAATTCTAATTGACTTTGGATATACACACTTCAAGCTTGAGTCTTCAATCATTGTTGGTGTTCTTGTTGTTTTCCCTATTAAACTTCGCGCTCTCTGACGACGAATGTTCGCTTTGCGGTGTGTCTTTACGAAATGTATGCTGGATCAAGCATTCAATCTCGCATATACACTCTTTAATGATTGAACGAAGATCAAAACGATTTGATTTTGCTTCCAGCATACAGACAATGCATACGTGAGTTATTTTCACTAATACACTCTTGCATGCTGTTCAAGCATTTGAACAGTGTATATGCCGCATAAAGTAATTAGTGGCACAGGGTGTATCTTTAAAAAAGAATTAATTTTGAAAAAAATACTTCAATTGTATGTTTGATTCTATAATTTAGTCTGAGAGTATTTAGTGTGCCTTTCAAATTAGATTTTCGAGAGAATTAATACTTTATTCGGAACTAAGATTAGTTAAAAAATAAATAACACAAATTGTCAAGTAAATAACAAACGTCAGATGAGTTAGAGCAAGGTTTATGTATTTAAAATGATGTGGTGTGCCTGAAACTAAATTTAGAGTTATTTTGAAGAAATAATGTACATAGTTAAAATCAACTATTTATGATTCATGAGCAATATTTGAGGTAATGACTGCACTCTGGATCATTTTAAGTTGATTTTAAATGGGTATAGACTTGCGCTTATGCCTTTGAAAATGGAAAATCAATATATTATTTAAAAATATCAACTTTGTATTTTGCAGTTTGGTGTCTATGAGTGTGTTTCACGAATTGGACAATAACAAGATATAAAATTAAGCATTTTTATAAAATTGCAATTCTTGTTTTATTCGCTTTTTAAATGCACTAATTTTTTTAATTGTTAAAAAAAACTGGTTTAATACTTATATGCTTAAGTATTTGTTTAGTAAGTCGCATCCAAAAAGGAAGAAACAATTATGGTACACACTAAAGAAATGATACACCCTGTA
Source organism: Melanostoma scalare (assembly GCA_949752695.1). NCBI lineage: Eukaryota > Metazoa > Arthropoda > Insecta > Diptera > Syrphidae > Melanostoma > Melanostoma scalare. The sequence goes on from OX456985.1 coordinate 64,476,480, forward strand.
GGACTATTTGTTGGGAAGACAAGAGAAAAAAAATGTTCGCCATGTTTATTTTTGATTAATTTCAAAACTACATTTTTAATATGCAATAAAATGCTATGTTTCAGAAAAAAAACAGGAATTTGTTTATAAATAAAACAATAGTTTTATTTGTACAACAACACTTTAGAACACATTTCGCATTATTTTTCGCATCATTGTCACCCGACTTTGATTTTTTTATTGCCATTTATTCTTAAAAACTCGTTTTTTTGTAGGCGCGTTTATTTTAAGGGAGGTAGAATGTGTGATTTTAAAGTAAATCTTTTCTTGCACATTCAACCGACGTTATAAACGCTGAATAAATGCATTTAATGTTTTCCTTATATTATAGGGAAAAATATCTACTTAGTTGTTGAAAATAAACTACACATTATATTTTCGTCTCTCATTTCAAGTTTATTCCATTTCACAAATACTGTATTCAATTCGTATCTGGGTAAAAGAGAAAGAAACTTATTATTCCATTGAACTGAAATACTTGGAACAATTGGAAAAGTGCTCTTAAGTTGTTCCTAAAAAGAGTGTATTAAGAACTCTTCAGTGCATGCAATTGGCTCCTCCCCTTTGGTCCCTTTTGGGTCTTATCGACGTCTTAACGATTGGTTAAGGCGTGAAAACTCTTATAAAATTGACACTTTAAGTACTAGATAAGAGGCAAATGTGTTGCTTGGGAATTGCCTTTGCGAGGGAATGGAGAAGACCTACAATTGTCTGCCGGTTCCGAACGGCTAATTGAGAAAGCGCTTTTTATGACAGTGACTTTACTATCGGTGGAGTTGCCAACTCCTCGTGAGAGGCGATACCCGTAGAAGAAAAATGTTGGCTTCTCTTGAGATTCGAACAACAAACCTACATGCTCACCATTCTCCAATGGTAAGTCAGGAAAAACGGGGTTTATTTACCCAGTTGAAATTTCAACCAATGAACCTAGAATAGATGAAAGTAAAACTTTTGTCTCTCTATCTCTCTTTTGTCAAACAGTTACTGTTTATCTCCAAAGAAGTGAAGAAATCAAGTAGCAGTCTTGTCCAGGAATCCTTTTCCTTAATAGGAGCTAGACTTTTCGAAAGCAAGCGTTACAGATTTCTCTACATTTTCAAAATTTAACCCCAGCATCTAAGAGCAACGTACAGCAACTGTCCTTGAACTACTTGGTGTATGCGAACTCAAAAAGAGATTATAAATCTCAAGCACTCAGTGAACTTATAAGCTCAGGAATGTTTTAGAGATGCAGACTCACGTTTTTGTCAATGGCTAATAAGAAATGGTTAAGAAAATATACAAAATGCTCCGGGTCACTTCCAGATGTCAATCTCAATGTCCCTGTTAACTTTTAGATGCTGAGAGCAATCCCATTCTCAACGTGTGTATATGCAACTTACATCTACACATGTATACTGTGCCTACACGAACATGAAAACACCATTAAGGAGCCCTAAGATATATACCGTACCCAGGGGCACACACTTTCGGTTATAATTGGAATTCGGTTTAACGAAAAACAAAAAAAAGAATACAACACCAAACACAATCCATTGTCTCTACAGTACTGGCTACAAGAAACACAACATCACCTGTTCGAAGACATTCTCTGGACTACTGTCACGACTATCCTCGTGATGTGATGAACTTGACGCCCGACTCAATTCGATTCTGGGAGTAGATGGTGTATGTAAAGTGGCACTTTTAATAGGCTCCATTAGTCCTCCAAGTGTTGTTATATTCGTCTTGATGGGAGCAGGTCTTTTCGCACTTGTATCATATTTCTGTTTAGAAGGAGTTGTTCTCTGTTCCGATGATTCGCCATGTTTTTCTGTATCTTCTGCTCCACAAACCTCATAACCACCACCAGCACCAGCAGAGTCCATCATCTAAAATAGGAACAAAGATAAACAAATGAAGTGAAACAAGCAAAAAAAAAATTAATTGAATAACTTAATTAAACTACACCATAGAAACTAGTCAAACAATTAAAATCCAAGTATCTGCTGTCACACACACAATATTATATTGTATTTCTCTTCCTTTTCTGTTCGTCTATGGCCACAGAGAGGATTTCCGTTAAAGTAACACAATCGCCAGTAAGTCATCTATTATCAAGGAAATCAAGTGTAGAGGCACAGAAGGGAAGGGGCAGGTTGCTAAAGAATCAGAACCAACAACCTTGAAGAATTAGTTTTGACAATCGGAAACTTCAGAGAGGAATAAAAGACATTTTTTTTTTTTTGAAAGAAAGGACAAGAAGCTCCGGGGACAAGGACAAAACTATTTTACTTTTACATTTTGTTCAAGTCGGGATTTCTAAAGTCTGTACTGGGATTTTCGTATATTTCAGGTTTAAATGAGTGTAATTGTTCTTTTAGTGCAATTAACACCCCTCTAGTTTACCAATGATTTTCTAGTTAAAGCAGCAGCAGATACACAAAAAAAAAAAAACAACCGATTGGCACACTTTTAATGAGCACAAGAAAATTGGTTTTTTCGCAGTTTTCCCTTACGGAAGGGGTCGTTTCTAGTCATTCAATTAAATGTATGAACTCAATTAACTAAAGATACGTATTTTTATTTGTAGTCGGATGAATTTATAACTCACTAAACACTTTTTTGCGAACGAATTTTAATAGGCTTACTCGTATATACCTAAGTGCACGTACCGCAGCACAGAAGAAAAGGACACAGTAGAATTAGAAAAGTGCTAGAGACCAAAATGAAGTTCGAAAAGGTTTTCGATTCGGCTATCAGTGTCATTCTGGTTCTTGTCAGTCGCAGTAGCTCAGAGAGTGGATAGTGCTTTCAGTGCAAGTCTCACAGCTGGGAGGCTTTACAGTTTACACCCTGATTTGTTGGACAGTGTAATGACGATTTAGGGGGTGGATGGATAGTAGCATTAGGATAAAGAGAACTTTCGTTTTGATAACGACTCTCCGTCTCCATGTCATAACAGACACCTCGTCTTTCAGATAGTGAGCATGCGCGTTATGTGTCTTAGCCACGTGACAAAAGGCGATAGAGAGCTTCAGAGAGCCAAAAATCAATCTTTTACTGGGCTGATTATAATTGTTGATTAAAAAGTTGATTAACATGACTTAAGAAGGATATTTAAGAAAATTCACTAGCCTTTGCTTGAGGAATTATGGTAATGATTTTTAAAAATGGCGAAATGCTTTAAGTAGAGAAATTGTGTGTTCTTTTACAAGTTTCAAAAGATTGAAACATACTCTGAGTCAATGAATTTCCTAGATGTGAGACTTTGAAATCCAGAGTTGGTTGACATATCGAATCTGTGCCGAAGGAAACTCTTTTGTTTATTGGGTAAAGTCGTTGACATGGCCTAATTCAGTTGGCATTCCATTTTCGAAAGTGTAGTGTAAGGCAGGGGAAAATAGTACATTCAACACAAAGTATTTTCAGCTTTGATTTGAACGCTACCGTTGATGGCACGGTTTGTTGTGGATTACCTACTTACAAGTTTACATGGGCCAAATAATCAAACACTGCCGATTTAGTCCATGATGATCTTTTTGAGCTTAAGTTGAAAAGCCTTTGCTATATGAAAAAAAAAAAATCGATGAGACTGTGAAAGTGCTCAACAGTTTCCGTTCGAACATTCAATTCACAATCGAAATTAAGAAATAAATTAGTGGATATATGTATTTCTCAATTTCGATTGTGAATTGAGATTTAAAAAAAAAAAATAGTGCGTGCAGTCCCCCCGCGCGGAAGAAGTGAAACTTCCTAATATGAAAATGAAAATAGGAAGAGGTAGAAATTTATTTTGAGTGAACTCGTATTGTTTCTTTAAAAGAAAAAGAAAAGAGATGGATCGGAGTAAATTTTCACGGGATAGCTACTTAACACCATTTCATAGAACAATTTTTTATTTTTTGGTGGAGATTAGAGGACGAAAACTAGGATTTTAAAGATCTATGTACATACATAGCACTTATGTATGGAATAGAATACCAGGAACCTTTCTGAAACCGTTGATTGGCCAGTGTCAGTGGTACCTGACTGACCGACCAATGAAGACCGCAGTCTTAACACCTAAGCCCAAGACGGAGAACATTTACATACATGTTTAGACATGATCAAACATGTTAAGACATGATCAAACATGTTTAGACATGATCAAACATGTTTAGACATGATCAAACATGTTTAGACATGATCAAACATGTTGAGACATGATCAAACATGTTTAGACATGATCACACATGTTTAGACATGATCGAACATTTTTGAGCCGAGCGTAAATGGAAATTGCTTATTGTACATGATTATGCCTCCACTAACTACTACATACTCATAACTACATATATTAAAATTGTAATAAAATCTTTCAGTAACCACTCACCAAAAGCTCTGATTTGTACATACATATGCACATATGTATATTGTCTTCGAAATAAAATTCCGCAATTTCAATGAAGCAATCGAAATTTATTTTGCAGGCCAGGCACGATTTTCACACACACGACACAAATTGAAAATTAAGAAAGAACAAAGAGTTAAGGTGGATTTACATGCATCTGCACCCATAATTTTTCATCTGCAGCCATAATTCTTTTCGCTTCTCTTTTAACTCTTGTGCTTTATAAATTATAATCTACATAAACTAAACTATACCAAATCCAGCATTAGTTCCCATAATGACGCGTCATATAACATACAACTATTATAGCAACAAATTTATAGCAGTGCCAAAAACTATGCAATCGATAATATGTTTAACACGGAAGTGTAATGCTGCATGTAACACGGAAGTGTAACGCTGCATGTTTGCAAGTCGCATAAGAAGTTTCACTTCAAGAAATGTGTGGCCAAAGCTTTGAAAAACTCCGGGCCTAGCAATTAAAGAACTTACAATTTTATCCTGATTTCGAACGGCTAAGTTAGAAAGCGCTTTTTATAGCAGTGTGTTATTTACTTTTCGAGAAATTTACATTCGGAACGAAAGACGATAGCCGGGAAAAAAAACAATTTTCTTTTGATATTTTTGGGACTTGAACAACGAATCTCCCACGTAATAGGCAGCAGGGTTGGGAAATAATGATTACAAAAAATTTCAATTACAATTACTCGTAATTGTAATTGAAAAATTTCAATTAACCATTACATGTAATTGTAATTGAAAAATTCAATTACCCATTACTTTTAATTGAAAAGTTTCAATTACTTGGAATTCAATTACTTATATGTAATTGAAAACCCAAGTAATTGAAAAAATGCTGTAATGATTACTTTTTTCAGTAATCATTACACAAAAATGTAATTGATCATCTATAATTTGCTCAATTACATTTTTAAAATTAAACAAAATTGAACGAAATTAAAGCATTGAACAGGTACTGTGTCAAATTCTTTCATTTTTAGTGAAGAGTAGCATTTGGAGAGTCTGAATTCAGAAATTATAACAACTAAAACTTCTGCGTTGTCCGCCGTTTTGAAAAGAAAAACATTTCTACTTTCAAAAGCCATTTTCTCGTTTACTAATTATCGTAGAGTATTGTGTTTTCTAATATTTTGTTGGGGAGGGTATTCTCTAAACCCTTCCAGTGGATCATTTTTGGCAACTCCTTACAATACAAAGTTATTGGTGAAAAACTGTCAGAAAGTTGGAGAATAAAGTGCGATTTCGCGATTATCTTGCTCAAAATGTAGATTAAAACAATAATAACCATTGACTATGAGTAAAAAAAATTATATATATGTACGTATTTTTAATTGAAAAGTATGTAATGCATTACAATTGAAGTAATCAATTACTAAAAAAGTAATTAGCGGTGTGTTTTCTTCAATTACTTGGAAAAAAGCATTACTTTTCCAATTACATGTAATGGGTAATTGAAATTTTTCAATTTTATTGTAATTGTAATTGTAATTGAACCTGTAATCCATTACACAAAGTAATCATTATTTCCCAACTCTGATAGGCAGGCATGTTAATCATCGCGGCTTGGGAGATATGTTAATTTGATGCTTGAGCGCGGACTTCGAATGCTGCACGGATAAGTGTTAAGGAAGATAGAGTTGTAAAGGGTTGTGCAGTCAACGGTTTCAGAAAATACTCGATAAGTGAAGAGAACGTGGAATATTTATCTTCGATCTTTTTGTTTTTTTTTTTTTTTTATTTATTGTTTTATTTATAGTGACATTTTGTATTTAGAAAAAAATAGTATTAAATACCACTAACATTTTACATAGTTCTATTTTTCTGTGAGTGTGGGGTGATTAATGCTTCAGTGAAAAATTACAAATTTTAGTTCTTAACAAATGCAAAATTTTAAATGAAAACAAAATTACATATTTGTGCAAATCTGATATATAGAAAAATTTATATACAATTGAAATTCTTTATAAAAAGTTCATTATCAAGAGATATAGGAAAGCAAAACCTCGATTTGAGTGTGGTCAAATCCAAAAAGCCAGTTCTTAACTTTTTTTAAAAATAAAGACAATGAGCGAACAGTACGAATAATTGCTGGAAAGGTATTAAAGAGCTTGCACGACACAATGGAGTAGAAGTTTCTGAGATGAGTAGTACGAAAAGGGGGGACGATTACTTGACATTCAAAGTTACTTCGCATAGTACGAATATTAGAAATTGGGCTTTGTAAATAGCCACCTCTCTTAAAAAATATTTTAGATGTTTTGTAATAATAAAGATGCCTGAGAGGTAAAACATTTAAGGACCTAAATAGAGCCATAGAAGGAGTTAACCGATTAGCACCGTAGATCTTTCTCATTGCACATTTCTGCAAAACAAGGAGAGGATTGATATTATTTTGGTATGCCCCACCCCAGCAGCTTATGCCATACTGGAGTTTTGAATGGAATATACCAAAATAAGCTGTTCTAAGTGTTGTGTTATTACAGAATTTTCTGAGATGATAAAGACTTCTAACTGAAGATCTAAAATATAGCTTCAAAGCTGATATATGATTAGACCAGCTCATAGTCTGGTCAAACACAATCCCAAGGTACTTGAAATCATTTACTGCTTCTATCTCTCAAAACAGTTTGGACTGCAGTTTGCCTCTAGGTCATAAAGTAATGAATTGAGACCAACATTACATGAACAATGAGATAGTTTGTATTTTAAACAATTTTGGTCATGGAAAACAATTTTCAAATCAGGAGCATCACGCATTCTTAAGCTAAAGTACATAACTTTAGTTTTGTTGCTCATGCAAAGTTTATGTTTGGCAAACCACATCCGCAATAAATGGACATCTTGATTCAAATCAGCTAAAAGATCCAATGCACTAGATGAATTATACGCTAGACCAAGATCATCTGCGAAAGCTGTTATTTTACCAGAGAATTGTAGTTCGAACAGAGAGTTGATGTAGATGAGAAAAAGAATGGGACCAAGGACCGAACCTTGTGGAACACCAATGTTTGAGATCCTAGATTCGCTGAAGCTTTCCTCAACTTTAACTTTTTGAGTTCTGTTCTTGAGGTAAGACTCAAACCATTTATAAGCGAAACCTCGAAAACCAGCCGATTGTAGATATGATCTACAGTATCGAATGCTTTGCTTATGTCTACAAACAAACCAGCGCAATACATTTTACTATCGAGACCCTTATTAATGAAAGAACAAAAATCTAAAAGAGCGTCTTCAGTAGATAGTCCTTCCCTAAAACCGAACTGTGATGAACTGAAGAATTTATTTTTTTTCAGGTATCGTAACATTCTATTTTTTATAGCTTTTTCAAAAATTTTAGATAACAAGGACAACAATGATATAGGTCTATAATTGTTAGCCTCCTTCTTATTACCTTTCTTAAATACAGGAATCACGATAGCACATTTCAATTTCTCGGGAAAAACGCCAGTACAAAAGCTTAAGTTGAACAAATGAGCTAGGATATCAGAAACATTAAGTGAAATCATTTTCAAAATGTAATTGGATATGCCATCTTCCCCACGTGCATCCGATTTGTTAAGAGAGTTTATTAAGCAGTAAACTTCAGACCCAGTGATAGGTTCAAAGTAAAAACTCCTTTCAGTTAAATATTCAATATATCCCATATCACCGTTACAATGATCGCAAAAAGAACTTGAATCTGATAATGGCCCAACCGATCCAAAAAAGTTACCAAAAATATTCGCAACCGTAACAGGATCATCGAAGTCGAATCCATTATTAGTCAGTATAGTTTGAGTGGGCCTATTTGAAGCATTAGGCTTTATTATACTATTTATTGCTTTCCATTAATTTTTAGGATTTCCTAATAGTCTAAGAGCTGGAAGCAAATTTTTGGAGTGGAGTGATAACCAAAAATAATGCACATGTATGTGTTGATAGACGCACCATTATATCAGATTCAACCGTCTGGCAGGTTTCTTTTTCAGCCGGGGGCGGGGGTGGGCGTTCGAAAATGGTAATTTTTCAGATTTTGAGGTCGAAGTGATAACCACATAAATGATACATCAAAAAATCAGAAAAATTCTCCTGATTACAAAAAACTCGGTCCCAAACGATTTGGTTTCAGCCTACTGCTTGCCAGACGCATTTTAACACTTTTCTAGTGCATTTTTCAGCTTTAAGCACTAATAACTTTTTTCCTATTACATCTAACCAAGAAAATGGTACGCCAAAAAGTAAGAAAATTTACCCTGATTTGAAAAAAGTGTGTCTTAGACGATTTGGTTTCAGTCTACTGCTTGCCAGACGCACTTTAACATTTTTTTAAACGGATTTTTCAACTTAAAGTACTAATAACTTTTTTCTTATCACATGTTACCAAGAAAATGGTACGCCAAAAAATCACAAAAGTTCCCCCGACTACAAAAAAGCGTGTCCAAAAGGATTTGGTTTCAGCCTTCTGCTTGCGCATTTCAACATTTTTCAAATGCATTTTTCAATTTAGCTGATAACTTTTTTCTTATCACATTTAACCAAGAAAGTGGTACGCCAAAACATCAGAAAAATTCCCCTAATTACAAAAAACTCGGTCTCAGAAGATTTGGTTTCAGCCTTCTGCGTGCCAGACGCATTTTAACATTTTCAAGTGCATTTTCAGATGAAAGCACTAATAACTTTTTTCCTATTGCATATAACCAAGAAAGTTGTACGCCAAAAAATAAGAAAAGTTACCCTGATTTCAAAAAAGTGTGTCCCAGACGATTTGGTCTCAGTCTACTGCTTGCAAGACGCTCTTTAACATTTTAGTAAAATGCATTTTTATAATTAAAGTTGATAACTTTTTTCCTATCACATATAACCAAGAAAGTGGAATGCCAAAACATCAGAAAAGTTTCGCTGATTACAAAGACGCATTTTAGCTTAAGCATATTTATCAAATTGAATGAAAATCAAAAATTTCATTTAAATGAAATACTACAGCAATTATTCATTCAATATGATAAACATGCTTAAGCTAAAATGCGTCTGGCAAGCAGAAGGCTAAACCAAATCGTCTTAGACCGACTTTTTTGTAATCAGCGAAACTTTTCCACTTTCTTGGTTATATGTGATAGGAAAAAAGTTATCAGTTCTTTAAGTATAAAAATGCATTTTACTAAAATGTTAAAGAGCGTCTGGCAAGCAGTAGACTGAGACCAAATCGTCTGGGACCGAGTTTTTTGTAATCAGGAGAATTTTTCTGATTTTTTGATGTATCATTTATGTGGTTATCACTTCGACCTCAAAATCTGAAAAATTACCATTTTCGAACGCCCACCCCCGCCCCCGGCTGAAAAAGAAACCTGCCAGACGGTTGAATCTGATATAATGGTGCGTCTATCTACACATACATGTGCATTATTTTTGGTTATCACTCCACTCCAAAAATTTGCTTCCAGCTCTTGGTCTATAAGAATGCCCATCAGTTTTACCTTGAGCCCAGCTTCGGGCGTACAGTCAAGTATAGATATTCTTATTTTAGTCGCACCACACGTATGTGGAATGCTTTACCTGGCTCTGTATTTCAACTACATTACGAATTACAAAGGTTCAAAAGCAAGGTGTATCGGTGTATCCTATTCAATCCTCTCCTATTTTCCTAAGCTCACACTGTGCTCTATAACATTATAAGGGTGGTCATAACCCATTGATGTGTGGCTTATTATAAAACAAACAAAAATTTGTCTATGGTACTCAGGTGCAATAAATTAAAAAAATTTAAATATTTATTCTTATCACATCAGTCAAAAAATTAAAAGAATTTTTCAAAACAAACCTTATTATTTGTTATTATTTATTATTTTAATTTTTTATTGTCAAAAAAAAAAAAACAATATCATTGTTTGAATTTAAATTTTAATTCATTACAGTTAAGAATAATGAAATTGTCAATTTTACTATATTCCAATTCCATCTGCCGGGCTGATTTGTGAATCTAAACCATCCAGGGCATACAGAAAAATTCATTTAAATCGGTCAAGCCGTTTAGGAGGAGTTCAATTACATGCACACGTACAGCAGAATTATATATATAAAGAAGATAAATATATTAAACAACAAATTACGAATATACAACTAACAAAAACTATTGCCCGCAAATACGTTTTATTTTCTTGTGATTCTTGTGCAATTCTAGTTGGGTTGCTTCTGGGTGCTCTGCGTCTTTTATCGGTCCAAACCTGGTTCAATAAGAAAAAATAAAGAAAACGTTTCAAAAGGAATTTAAGACTTGCCTTTCGCCAGCCACTGGTACTTCGATATGGAGGCCCTAGGTTGTTGAGCTCTATAGATAAGGAATTCCAAAATTCCTTGGCTGGCCCATTAGCTCTTCCCATTCCCATGGCCACAATATTCGCATTGGCTTCGACAGCCGAAATTAGCGCTTGAAACTGTCTTTTGTTTGTCAGTTTTCTGTAAATAAGTGTGAAGCAGTAACAATAAAAAAAAAAGTCTTACTTACCTCTCCATTTTTATTATAGTTAAGAATTAGTATTATTAGTATTGAGATACCTGTATTGGGGAAAAGAAAAAAATGCATTTATAAAAATTAATATGTTTATTTTAATGAAAACAAAACAAAAACATTGAACACTTAGTTACGCAAATTTTATAATTTTTGTTTGGAGACGCGTTTCAGAAATATTATTCCATCTTTCATTTAAATGAAATTTTTGATTTTCATTGAATTTGATAAACATGTTTAAGTTAAAATGCGTCTGGCATGGAGAAGGCTGAAACCAAATCGTCTGATACCAACTTTTTTGTAATCAGAATAAATTTTCTGATGTTTTGGCATACCACTTTCTTGGTTATATGTGATAGGAAAAAAGTTAGCATTACTTTTAGTTGAAAAATGCATGTTACTAAAATGTTAAAGAGCGTCTGGCAAGCAGTAGACTGAAACCAAATCGTCTAAGACACACTTTTTTGAAATTAGGGTAACTTTTTTTATGTTTTGGTGTACCACTTTCTTGGTTATATGTTATGGGGAAAAAGTTATTAGTGCTTTAAGCTGAAAATGCACTTAAAAATGTTAAAATGCGTCTGGCAAGCAGAAGGCTGAAACCAAATCGTTTGGGACCGACTTTTTTGTAATGAGGGGAATTTTTCTGATATTTAGCGTACCATTTTCTTGGTTACATGTGATAAGAAAAAAGTTACAAGCTAAATTGAAAAATGCATTTGAAAAATGTTGAATTTCGTCTGGCAAGCAGAAGGCTGAAACCAAATCCTTTTGGACACGCTTTTTTGTAGTCGGGGGAACTTTTGTGATGTTTTGGCGTACCATTTTCTTGGTTACATGTGATAAGAAAAAAGTTATCAATACTTTAAGTTGAAAAGTGCGTTTAAAAAAATGTTAAAGTGCGTCTGGCAAGCAGTAGGCTGAAACTAAATCATCTGAAATACACTTTTTTGAAATCAGGGTAAATTTTCTTATTTTTTGGCGTACCACTTTCTTGGTTATATGTAATAGGAAAAAAGTTATTAGTGTTTTGAGCTGAAAAATGCACTTGAAAAGTGTTAAAATGCGTCTGGCAAGCAGTAGGCTGAAACCAAATCGTCTGGGACCGAGTTTTTTGTAATCAGGGGAATTTTTCTGATTTTCGACCTCAAAATCTGAAAAATTACCATTTTCGAACGCCCACCCCCGCCCACGGCTGAAAAAGAAACCTGCCAGACGGTTGAATCTGATATAATGGTGCGTATATCTACACATACATGTGCAATATTTTTGGTTATCACTCCACTCCAAAAATTTGCTTCCAGCTCTTGGTCTATAAGGATCTACTAAGCAAAGAGTTATAATATCTATCACGACAAGCTCTGATTTCATTGTTAATATTTTTGCACATAGTTTTATAACGCATATTCAGAGCTCTGTTAGTTGGATGCTTATAACATTTTATACGTAATTTTTTTTTAATTTTTATTTTTTTAAGAACTGATTGGTTTATCCAAGGCTTAAGTTTCTTGTCGAATCTCTTAACCAACCAGTTAAAACTATTGGAACTTATAAAGGACTTTCAACGTATTCATGCTGAGAAGGTTGATGTGATCTTGGTAAGGAGGTATAACCAATGGATTATTTCAAGAAAAACCTCTCAGAGCAAATCGAGGAAAACGGCGCTGAATGTTTTCAATTTTAGAAATAATGTGAACTTGTTGGGAAAGGGGACCACACTTGGCAAGCTTATTTTAGGAGCGGGGGAACAAAGGTATGTACAGAGATCGGGTTACGTATGGGTCGGAGAACTCCGACTATCGCTAAATGAAGCCAAGTACTGAATTCGCTTTAAGCGATGAAATCGAATTCCTGGTCGCAAATCCTCATGAGATAAGAAATCGCCTCAACAGGTGAAATGGTTTGGTTGTGATGAAGACACCAACGGAGATGAGATTTGAAGAACTTACGAGAGAAGGCAATGGATTAACACTTGGGAATGTTTGATTTCAAATAGCTTTTAGAGCACCACATAGAAAAGTTCTCGAGATCTTGTTGAAAAAGAAAAGAATCGGTAGTTAACGAAATGGTACTGGTAAAACTTCGCATCATCTGTGTACAGCGAAATATGGGAATGATGAATGACCAATTCGAAGTCATTAATAGATAAAACGAAGAGAAGAGGACCTTAAAAAAGTATCGACTTTAACAAAAGATTTGTTGGCGAAAGATATCTTAAAAATGGAAATTTGGAAAGATATCAGATATAAATTAACCACTCGCTTAAGGGCTAAGATCTCCCAAAATAAACCTGAAATACATCCTCACCAAGAAGAGAAAGTCGATATCTAATTTTGTTTTGGCGGTCCTTTCCATTCCCTCTCAAGGTAGGATTGAGAGAAACGCGGCTTCCTGTTTTGTTACGCCACTCTATTTATTTATTAAGAGAGGTATAACTTTGACGGCTTTGACTTTAGCGGCGTACCCCACAGGCGGATCACTAGTGTGAAGCAGAAAAGTGGGAGAGTTGTGATCGCTTCAAGATCACTACTCGTAACGCCGGAAATGGAAAGAAGAAGAGGTATAACTTTGAGGTAGTGCAGGACTTCGTGTTCCTAGGATTCACTATAGACACGGAAAATAACATAATGCCGAGATCAAATGGACAATGACTCATACCAACCGCTCTATTTTTAGGTTAAAAAGGTAATAAAGAAGTAAGACCCTCTCTAAAAAAAAACTATGGACAGACCTTGATCATCCCAGTTTTGGATTAAAGGGCAGAAGTATGGACCTTATCGAAACAGATGAGGAAACCCTTGGTGGTTTTGAAAAATAATACTTTGGTTCAGTGTGACGACAATTATTAAAGAAGAAGATACAAAAACGCACTTAAGGCCCCGACCCATAGAACGCGTTGCGTGCGGTAGAAGCGGCGCGGCAACTGATGCGGTGGGTTTTGCCGCGCGCAACAGATGGGGGTGACCCATAGAATCCGTTGCGGTGTTTTGACAGATAAATTTAGTCAAAATGGGGGCGTTCAAGAATCGTATCCGGATAGCTTGTTGTTGTTGTTTACGTGTGGGAAATCGAAAAAAATAAGTTATAATCGTCTAGCAATGATATTTTGAATGTTTTTCTGTTTTCAAAAGTCGAATTTTAATATTTCACAGCTGTTGTCTGTTGTCGATCGTTCAAAAAGGTATCTAAGATACGGCTATCCGAGATAGGCTATCCGATAGGTTCTTGAACGCGCCCATTATCACTTTTTCCATATAAGAGAAAACTTCAAATTGGTTGTGACTGCGCATGTCTCTCTTCTGTCACCGCGTGAGAGCCACGGCAAAGTAGAAAGTTGGGCTACTCGGCGCGTTCGGCGCGTTACTCGCGGTGCTTATGGGTCACCTCTCATAAGAACGTGTGTATTTAATCGAGCTGTCAGTTGGAAGCGGTGCCGCACGCGCGCAACGCGTTCTATGGGCTGGGGCCTTAACTGTATGAGCTATATGGTTGGGACCTGAAGAGCGAATGAACATCAACGATCCGACTCACAACAGGTTTCGGAGAGCTCATTGAAGAAACATAATGAGCGGATTTGTCGTTAGAGGAAGAGTCAGGGATAAGGTTATCAGCCAAAATCCAGTCAATGAGCGTATAATGACCATCCGCATCAGGGCTAAATTCGCCAACATTAGCCTTATATGCGCCCACTGCCCCACAGAAGAGAAAGACGACAATTCCAAAGACTGTTTCTACGAGCTCCTCGAAGAAACATAATGAGCAGTGCCCTAGACACGACGTGAAAATCGTTCTTGGCGATTTTAACGCAAAACTAGGGAAGGAGGACATCTTTGGAAATACAATCGGTAAGCATAGCCTCCACGACAAAACCTCCGAAAACGGACTGATGCTAATCGATTTTGCTGCGGGGCTAAATCATGTTGTAAGTAGTACACGCTTCCCGCATCTCAAAATTTATAAAGGAACATGGCGATCCCCAGATCAATCAACCGTCAACCGAATTGATCATGTTGCGATCGACGCAAGGCACTCTTCCGTGTGTTAGATGTCCGAACTTTCCGAGGAGCCAAATTTGACTCGGACCACTACCTTGTTGTAGCCAAGATACGAATGAGGATATCTTGTTAACGACCAGCACGAACTAACGCTGTGAAGAGATATGACGTCGGAAAGCTACAATCGCAAGAGATTGCTTATGCCTTTTCCAATCGAGTGTCTCTTCAAATATCCTTAAATCTCAAGCCGTCAGCATTAAGCATTGAAGATCAGTGGCAGCAATGCCAAGAAGCCATCAGAACCGCTGCATTTGAGGTTCAGGGTTTCCCAAAACGAAACCCATGGTTCGATGAAGAATGCAGGCAGGCAAATGCAGCCAAACAAAAAGCACGTCAAATGCTGATGCAAAAACGAACGAGGGCTGCTTACGATCAGTATAACGAGATTAACAAGGAGAAAAGAAGAGAAGAAGATCACTTCTCCAGACTGCTTAACGGCGATGAGGACACAAATTCCGCTGTCAGGCAGATTGTATTGCACCATTCAACTTGGACGATGATCAGGAATACCGTCCTCCCGACCTAGAAGAAGTTAAGCTTGCCATATGCAAACTTAAATCAAATAAGACTGCAGGTGTAGATAGCCTTGATGCCGAACTTTTCAAGGCAGCTGGAGACCAGTTGGAAAGGAGCATGCACCAGCTGATCTGCATGATATGGTCGGAAGAAAGCATGCCCGATGAATGGAACCTCAGTATCGTATGCCCGATCCTAAAGAAGGGAGACCCTCACAATTGCGCCAATTACAGAGGGATAAGCGTCCTTGACGTCCGTCGCTTATAAGATCTTGTCTGCTGTAATATGTGAACGTCAACAACTTGATAGGTCCTTATCAATGTGGTTTTAAACCAGAGAAGTCCACAATAGACCAAATTTTTCACATTACGGCAGATCTTGGAAAAAACCCGAGATGATAATATTGATATTCACTATCTCTTTATCGATTTCAAGGTCGCGTATGACAGTATTTACAGAGACGAGCTGTACAGAGCCATGTCTAGTTTCGGCATCCCTGCAAAACTCGTACGACTATGCAGGATGACTTTGGAGAATTCACGCTGCTCCATCAAGGTCGGTAAAGAACTCACCGAGAGCTTTGATGTCAAAAAAGGCTTTAGGCAAGGCGACAAACTGTCATGCGATATCTTCAACATACAGACGATATTAACGTAATCGGTAGAAGGAAGCATTATACGATATCATGGCTTTGCGAGCATTGAAACAGAAGTGGCAAAAATCGGTTTTATAGTTAATGAGGGTAAAACGAAGTATATGTTGTCATCAAACAAGGACAGAGAACATCGACCGATTGGACAAAACGTCACAATAGACAGACATAACTTCGAGGAAGTACAGGACTTCATCTACCTAGATTCCGCTATAGACACGGAAAACAACATCAGTGCGCAGATCAAACGGAGAATAACTCTTGCCAACCGTTGCTTCTTTGGGTTAAGATGGCAATTGAGAAACAAAACCCTCTCTAGAAAAACCAAGGTGACCTTGTATAAGACCTTAATCATCCCAGTCCTGCTGTACGGCGTGGAAGCATGGACTTTATCGAAAGCGGATGAGAAAACTCTTGGTCGTTTCGAAAGAAAAATTCTCCGAATAATCTTTGGTCTTTGTCTTTGCGAAGACAATGTGTGGAAAAGAAGATACAACAACGAGCTGTATGAGCTGTACCGCGACATGGTTGAGGCTCAGGTTCACCCCGAACTGTAATGCCCACCTAAGTAAGTAAGTTCCTCGAGAAACCACTTTAAAAGCGACATAATTATCGCCTCTATAAAATCTGACGATAAACTGTGGAAACTGAAACGAGTTTCTAAAAAGAAACTAGTTCCGTTTTTCATCGTTTTTCGATCGATGTTATTGATGGGATAGTAACAGAACAGGAGTATTGCTCCTACTTAAGTGAACGTGCAGAAAATGTTGCTCTAATGTGATCTAGAGCAAGTCCTTAAACACAAAACATTATTGCTCGGTTGAAATTAAGCAACAAAAAGCTGGGACGGAATTACCGCACACGTAATCGGGTAATACGTGACTGAATCATTTGAGTTTAGCATTATTTCCCACGTTATCGAGCATCAGGTTCTGAACGAATTGCAATCAATAAATGGATAGCAGAGTGGTAATATGCCATTTAAGGCGAATTTTGAAACAAAAATGGCGCTCACTCATTCGCTCATCACTGCTGCAGTAATTCGACCCCTGCCTTTTTCGCTATGGGTCTATGGTTCGATCTAGAGCAGGTCATAAAACAACTTCTGGTCTGTCTTTAGCTTATCTGTCTTTTACTCACTGAACAAAACTTATTTGCCGCATAAGAAAAAAAATAAGAATAAAACTCGATTCGTCGTATGACGATGTTGCATATCTATCAACTTTGATTGTCACCACATACGAGTAAGCAAAGCAATTTTCTGACGTTTAACGTTTACTGCTTTGTAATGACAATACATGAAAATGGGCCTGATTTCATTGTTTTGTCTTATTTTACCCAAAGTTCAACAAGGTGACCATAAAAGCTATAGAAACGAAAACAAAAATAAAAATCCTAATTCATTTCAAGTAATTCATACCGACATGACGTTTTTAGTACTGCCATGGTTCACGCAAGAGCGACAGCACTGACGGCTTCAAAAATTGTTTATGAGACGCGGGATCATATCGTATTTTTATGTTCACTTCGCACGCTTTCAGTTCAATAGAAGCCGTCATATCAAGAAGTTCGACTTAAGCCTAAAGCAATCGCATTGTAGTGTCAACAACTCCAATTGTGTATTCATTCGATCAAAATTAAATGGTGTAACAAAATGAGAACTGAATATTAATTACTAAAGTACAATACAAATTTACAAACGTCACCTTACTTACTTTTGGTTTTGGTTGGCTTGTGCTTGACCTTTTGAAATTTGGTCGAAAGCTTCGCATTGTTGTCGGTTTATGTTAGAAAAATTTTAAGTGCATGCAGTTTTGAATGAGTAAGCGCAATTTGTGAAGATTTTTTTGCTTGACACGGACGGATATTGTGACATTTCAATAAAACAAAAAAAAAAGAATTTCTTTTGCCGATATGGAAACGGAAATTGCAGAGTTGCAAAAATGGTTGCAAGAGGAGCCGCAATTACCTCGTATTGGTGAGTTATGTATAACTTAAAAAAATATCCGAATAAATAATACACATACACATGTGTGTACATATTTACCTTATTATATAAAATTCACATGTTTGACTGCGGTTTCAAACCTGCAAACATGGACATTATCTTGTTCAGACTTCAATTTGAATTGCTTGTCTTGGTTCTGCTGCCCTCATTCATCTTCAATATTTCAAATGCAAAAGGTTTTCTATTTTCAAAAATTGTATAAGAGTGAGGTCGTTCAATAGATTAATTGTATGTATATTATACCTCCTTAAAACTTCCAGAATCCATTTCTTTCCATTTTGCTGAAAATCTTCCTTAGCAGAGATCGAACAGAAAAATGATTTGATTGACAATTAAATAATTTGAATTTTTTTTTTTGCAAAAGGAAAATGAAGGTTGCCATGTTGTATGCTAAAGCAACAAGTAGTATAACAAACAAGTACACTATTTGCTGGTGATTAGTAACTACCGGTCAAAAGGCACGTGTTCAAAGTATATTTCGCATCGTGTTAGGTAACAATCCGTCACAAAAAAGTAGGTTACAAAACCTAAACTTCGTACGTCAAGTTGATCGCGTGTTTAGTTGGAACATATTGCACAAAGCGTCTTCACAAACGCGATAGTGTGAATGGTAACTGTGGGGACTTATGAATGATTACTGAGTATTATTATCATGATCATTTTTGTAATTTGTTTCTGTTGTTTTGTAACTCATTTGAACATTACAAGAAATGATTCGATTCAATGACTTCAAAATCAACTTCAACTTTAAAAAAAAGTGCAGCTTAAGCGTTAACATCAAGTTACTGGTTGGAACTGTTGTGCTATAAAAGAGTAAATCCTTTCAGATATGCTTTACTATCTACTACGCAAGACTTGCGATACTAGAGGATCGATAAGCTTTCACGGGTCACAACTCATTCGGTACCCACATGATGAGAATTTCCACTAGTACATTCAACTTATGTAGAGGATGCCAAGATAAAGAGGCAGAGGAAGGATCATTCTCCTTGCTCTATGAGTGCCTTAGCTTGGCCCATACTACGATTAAAGCCCTCGGAAAATACTTCTATATAATGGATACCTGAAATCCGAGTGAAGTGTCGCCGCTTGCGGCTGAACCCGCATCCAACCTAACCTAACTGTCGTTGTTTAATCAAATTCAGGTATCACAAGAGTAGATGACTCTCTCTTTAAGATACCATTACTGAAAGCGATTAGCGAAAGAAGTAGTTTTTATGGCTTTACTTACACCTTTGACTTTCCTAAAGCTGTAATTCAGCAAATATTGACGAAGCAGTCACTAGTAGTGCTCTTAATTTTACCCGGGTAATTCCCATCATAACAACTACCCGGGTACCCGGGTACCTGGGTAGCGCGGGTATTACCCAAGTTGACGGGTACCCGGGCAACACGGGTAACGCGTCGGGTACCCGGTTACCCGACAAAGTAAGCTATAACTGACAGTGTTATGTTATGGGTCGCGGAGAGTGAAAATTCTCTAATGCACTTTGAAATATCTATCGGGTATCGACATCAAATGATTTAAATTATATCAGGTATGAGTTCTTTAAAAACATTAATCTAGGAAATTAATAAAAGGCGTTTTGAATTTTGATACATGAGCACCGCATACTCAAATCTTAATTGATATTTTTATTTTTATATTAAGATTCAATTGTTAAATTTTATTTCAGTTTTTCGAGCTAATCACAACAACACAACATGCAACGCAAAAACTTAAGCTACTTCACGGTTACCAATCCTATCATCAGATTCCTTTGTTTTTATGTGTTTTTACTCCTCATTCGTATTATTTTTACGCTATAAGCGGGTACCCGGTACTTTGCTACCCGGGTAATACCCGGTTCTTTGGTACCCGGGTAATACCCGGTTCTTTGGTACCCGGGTAATACCCGGTTCTTTGGTACCCGGGTAATACCCGATATTGCGGGTACCCGGGTAATACCCGATATTGCGGGTACCCGGGTACCCGGGTGGGTACCCGGGTATGCGGGTATTAAGAGCCCTAGTCACTAGTGTCTATTCTTAAAAAATTGCATGAAAATAACCATTTCCCCTAAGAATGAAAGTTATTGCCAGGCGTGGTTTAACAAAGAACTGAAGGTTCTGCGGAATAAGAGTTACAAGGCTTGAAAGACCTATTTAACCATTCTATCTTTGACTGATAACATAACCAAATGTTCACTAGTCCTTTGAAAACTTCAGAATGATTTCTCAAAATCAATACTCTAAGTAACTACGTGACACCTTTGAGTTTGTATACGTAGAGGAGCCATGCTAGCTTGCGTTAAGACGTCTATAGATGTCACCAAGTAAATAAATCAACATTTGAAATTTCAAAGCAACCGTTTCCTTGTGCATTTCTCCATACCCATGACGTTTTCCCTGTTTCCTTTTTCTGCTGCCTTTTTTTAAGTCAAATTTTTGTTGAGAGCATTCCACCAAAAATTTAAAATGTCGATATTATTTACTTTGTGACATCTACCGACGGACGTCTTAACGCAAGCTAGCACGGTTCCTCTATGTATATACAAACTCAATGGTGAAACAAAAAGCTTTTGGTCCTTCGTTTACTCTAAATGAAATTAGGCGACTATGCAGCCAATACAAGTTTGGAATATTCTTCAGTATTCTAAAAAAGTCTTTCATATGTTTTAAGGAAGTGTATATATACCCCACAGTTTTGTTCGCGTTAGATTGTGCAGCAACACATCGTATGATTGATGTTAGTTCTTGTAAAACGAAATCACTCAACCATTTTTGATGGAAAAGGTTCCCTATTGGTGATTGTAGTCGCTTGAGTTGAAAATCTCACGCTGCTGCCAGAGTTCGGATTAATTTCAAGATGTTTTTAGTTTCGCTATTGAAATGCGAAGTTAAAGTAATTTTATATTATAGGTAAACAATATCTTAAATATCACATGGCGCAAACTCTCAGTTTAATTTGATCAATAGGAAACCTTCTTGATCAGAAATGACGGATTTGAAAAAAATTGAGATATTTTTTCGGATGTCAGAAATGAAAAGGCAGGAAATCTTAATTTTTTACCCAGGTTTTGATGACACCAGTGAACATTTTCATTACAAGATGCAAAGATGGATAATTCTCGATAATTGTTTGGGTCTTCCACCTCAGCTTTTTTGAATATTTCGATCAATGGCATTTCTTTGAAAACTTTCTGCTACTTCTAACAATGAATGTGTAGTCAAGCGCATGAGTGAGTTCTTAAGAAAAAATTCAACATGGCGTACTCTAGAAACTCATACGGCACACGGACTTTGCCTGGAGCTTTGCTAAACCGTTTTGGTCTATTGCATCTCTAACCACTTGTACAGTAAAAACATGACCGACGTTGTTATTTTTTGGAGCTGCCAGCATCGACTGATTTGAGATTGTTTGCTTGTTGTTTATTTCAATTTTAATGTTTTTTTTTTTTTTGCATTTCAGAGACTAAGTAGTACTGAGCTTAGAACAAGTTCATATGTACACACTTATATACGCTCTTCATCATGAATGCAAGTGTTAGTAGTTAGTTAGTATAACACCAACACCAGCACATAGAGAACGTAAGGATAGTAAGAAAAAAAAAAACATAATAGAAAAAAATTACAAACATAAATTACAAAATTATCTTAAATAAAGTACACTATTAAAACAAACAAGACATACAAAATGTGATACAATTAACAAACATAAACTAAAAATAATTGAAACATACAAACTAAACTTAAGAAAGTGGAGCACTGGTTTTTAACAAATTTTTTAAACTAGATTTTAAGATTAAAAAGTCTACCCATACGAGTCAATGGCTCATTCATGCCATAATTCGTTCTATGGTAAGGGCAGTATATCAAAACTAAGTTGCGCAGGTGGTAAGATCCGCCTCGAAAGTTGAATTGAACACAAGAAAGTAACTCAGGTGCATCGATATGTCCGGTGATAAGTTGATGAAAAAACACCAGATCATTAATGGTACGCCTTTGAGAAAGAAGTTGCAGATGTAATAATTGGATTCTGTGCTCATATGGTGGTAAATCATAAGGGCTTACCCACGGAAGCCCTTTAAGAGCGAATCTTATGAATTTATGTTGTACTGATTCAATTCTTGAGTTGTGTATTTCATAAAAAGGGGACCACACTTGAGAAGCATACTCTAGATGAGGTCGTACTAAACAATTGTATAGAGCAAGGGTAACATACGGGTCTTGAAACTCTTTTGACCATCTTTTCATAAAACCAAGCATACTATTGGCCTTACTAACGATGTAGTTGACATGTTGAGTAAAGTCCATATTAAAACTGAAATTTACGCCAAGATCCTTAAAACATTTCACTTGACTCAAAATATTATTGGAAATAGAAAAACTTGGGTTGCTAGGCTCCTTCCTTTTAGAGAAAGTCATGCTTTGGCATTTGTTGGGGTTTAGGTTGAGCCCGTTTTTAAAACACCAAACAGCAAAATGATTAATATCGGATTGGAGATGAGAGCGATCAAGCGAACCAGTTATCTTTTTAAAAATTTTCATAGCATCAGCAAATATTAATATTTCACTGAAGGAAATGCAAGACACAACATCATTGATAGCTAAAATAAATAGAAGAGGTCCTAGATGACTTCCCTGAGGTACACCTGAGCCAGCATTAAAAGGGTTGGAAAGGATATTACGAAACTTTACTTGGTAAGATCTCATAGACAGATAAGAAAGTACCCAATCGGTGAACACAGGTGGGAAGCCCATAGCCTTTAGTTTGAACAGTATAATATTGTGTGAAAGTTGATCGAAAGCTTTAGAAAAATCCGTGTAGATGCAATCGAGCTCATTACCATTTTCTAGTGCTAATGAACATTTTTGAAGAAAGCATAGCAGGTTTGTGACAGTCGATCTATTTTTGACGAAACCGTGTTGCTGTGTGCAAATAACGTTTTTTACACTGAAAGCCAGCTGGTCACATACTCGTTTTTCAAATAGTTTAGGAATGCTAGAAAGTTTGGCAATGGGTCTATAGTTTTTTATATCACATTTGTCCCCTTTCTTAAAAACTGGAGTGATAAATGATCTTTTCCAAAGTAGAGGGAATTTACTAGATTTCAAAGAAAGTAAGAACAAATATTGTAACGGGTATGCTAAGCATGACCTACATTTTTTTAGTACAATGGGAGGAATGCCATCCGGCCCGGAAGAAAAATCGTCATTTAAGGTTTCAAGACTCCAAAAAAGTTTATAAATTTCAATAACAATGTTACTAAAACATACTTGATTACAGTTACGTAGATATCTGAAGAAATCAGCATCAATCTCAACAGTAGTATCACAAAATGAGCTGCGAAACTGGTCAGCAAATGCATTACAAATATCAGAGATGCTCTCATAAGAACAGTTCTCATACACAAAACTAGCTGGATAACCATCTGATTTCTTCTTTGAGTTAACAAACTGCCAGAAGGTTTATGGATCCTTTTTAAATCAGTATCCCATTCGGTCAATGTAATTTGAATAAAGATTTTTAGAAAGTGTCTTAAATTCTTAAAAAAGAAAAACGTAAAACTCATAGTCGGAAACGGAATGAGTTTTAATATAAGTGTTCCAAGCTTTATTTCTTTTATTTCTTAAGATTTTTAAGTCTTTAGTATACCAATGATGATGGTTGGATTCAGAATTTTTAAATTTTTTTTTGGGAATTGATTTTTCTATACATCTATAGAGAATCAAATAAAAGCTGCTAACAGCTTCGTCAATATTGGTAAAAACTGATATGTTTTCGATACCAGACATAATTAATTCACCACACAGCAAATCGAAATTAGCTTTGCGGTAGTCAAACACATAGGAACAATCATGAGAGTTACTATTAGTGTGGATTTCGCCACTCAAGTCAAGAAAAATATTCAGAGGTGGGTGGTAGTCATCTATGTTAGTTTCATCAAGGCTAGGATCGGTAATACCGAAACTAGATTCAATAACAACGGTACTAACAGAGTCTGAAGAGAAGACCAAATCGAGAATTCGATTTTTAGAGTTTTTGATACAGCTTACTTGCCGTAAGTCGGTTGATGTTTGTTTTGAACAAATGGTATTCCTTTTAAGAAACGAGCAATTTTGTAGAATTAGCGGCTGTGATTCACTGTCGCTAATTATACAAATTCTACAAATTGCTCATTTTAATAGTTTTACTGTCCTCTTGGTACATGCTTTTTATGAGGTTAAAGTTCGTTGGTCTAAGAAGCTTAAGAAATTCAAAATACTCATACATTTTTATTCCTGTTTTCTTCTGTAGACTGGGACTGGGAAATGAAGTTTCTATATTCACCTACGCTACGGTGTGTAATACAATCTCAATTGATTCGTTTGAGTAGAAAAAATACATCGTGTGACTCGTGTTGGTTCGTTCAAAACGAAATTATTCAGAAAAATGGTTCCTCTTGGTCAAACTTAAATGAGATCATTGCAGTCGTTTGAGTAGAAAATCAAATTGACCAATAAGAAACTTTTTTCTTTAGAAATGACCGAGTGATTTCGTTCTTAGCAAACCTATACGAGCCACACCTTGAGGCTTTCAACTCAAGCGACTGCAATGAGTTCGTTTGAGACCGACGAATAGCAAACTCAAGAACCTTTTTCATCGGAAATGACTGTGGTTTCGTTTTGAACGAACCAATACTACGAATCGTTCAAGAAGTCGTTAAACGAATGAACGTGTAACATCGTGTTGCATAGACACGTCCGGGATTAAAAATACCCACAACATTAGCATTATTCGTCCTATTCCCTTTGAAAAGGTTCTTCGTTCGTAATTGCTCCCTTTTATGTGTGTTTTTTTTTTCTTTTTCTTTCTTTCTTTCTTTCTTTCTTTCTTTCTTTCTTCATCTTAGGAAAACGTTTTCACCTGATTGAATTAGCTTTGAATTGCGCCTTTTATGGACAGCTTCAAATGATAGAAGTTGTTCCTAATTTCTTACTGAGGCTTTCGACACGGGTACATTATGAGATGGAGAATGTTTTTAGAAAGAAACAAAGTTGACAATGTTCTGGGCTTTGGTAATTACTAATTATATCGATGGTTCTTTTGTTTTCAAATTGACGGAGATTTAAGAAGACATTGTTTATCAGCGGATCGGTGGTTGTCGATGAGACCTGCGAGGAAAACCTTTTTGTCTTAAATCAGTGATTGTTCTTCAGTTGCAATGTTAGTGGTTTGGCCTAGCAAAAACCTTGGTATTCCAAAGCTTTAGGGTTTACCGTCCATATCCTACCTAATAGGGGATGATTGTTCTTCCAAGGTAGAGCCTAGGCCATTCTCTTACTTGATCTCAATTAGGACTTTAAGGATTCATAAACTCTACGCCCAATGGTTTTTCAACGATTCTGGTGGCAATGGCTTATTATAAGGATTTCACTCCACAGTAAGATTCAAAACGCTTTTTGGCGTTTATTGTCTTTTGTAAAGAACTTGAGTGGTACCCGTGGTGTGATGGATAGCATGTCCGCCTGTTAATCCAGAGGTTCGAGTTCGAATCCCACCAGAGGCAAAAATGTTTTTTCTACGGGTATCGCCTTTCGCGAGGAATTGGCAAGTCCTCCGTTAGTATTCATTGCCATGAAAAGCGCTTTCTCGATTAGCCGTTCGGAACCGGCAGAAAATTGTAGGTCCCCTCCATTCCCTCACAAGGGATGGTTGTGAGAAATGCGCTAGGCCCAGGGGCTCCTCGCTCTGTTGCGCCACCCTATTTATTAAAAGAACTTGAATGTTTTCTATGAGTAGGTACTGCAATGAAAAGTGCTTTCTCAATTGGTAGATGCTCTCTATTCCTCATCGTAGCGGCTGATTGAAGTGATGTGGTTAACTGAAGTGTAAAAAAATGCATAAGGACAGCTGGAAAGGCTTCTTGTGCACACACGTTAGCAAATAAGGTTTGTAGTTGCCGCTTTTCCACTCAGAATTAAAACACACTTTAGATTGGATTAATATCTGCGTAGGCCTAGATCGAATCGAAATAGGATTTCCCGACCGGATTCGGCTGTGAGAGATGGATGGGGTCGAAAGGGTCGAAAGTGCGGGTATACCTAGATTCGAGCAGTCAGTTAATCGAATATGTTGTAATTTAATTAAAGGCAGCCATAATAACCTGGCACCCACCTCAAAGCTTTAAATATTTTACTCTGCTTCGAAACCAACGTGACTCCGTCGCGTCACCGTCGCACAAATTTTTTCCAACCGAGCTTAAATGAACATCCTTCACCATTCTTTATGAAAGAGGATTGCTGTAAGACTCTTTTAAATGTGGTCTGAACTAAGTCACTTGAATATTATTTAATTTGAACGTTCTTTAAAAATTTAATTCATTTTGATCTGTTTTATCATTTTTCTTTTACAGATCCCCTTCTACTGCAACGTTTCCTTTACACCAATGCGGGTAACGTGAGTGAGGCGAAGCAGCTCATAGAGTTCAACTATAGTCTTCGTAACAAAAATTCGGGCATTTTCCTTAAACGAGATCCATGTGACGAAAATAGTAGAAAACTGCTTGAAATTGCGTTCGTTGTGAACTTTAAATGACTTCTCGATAAAAATTTATAAAAATATTTTGCCCTTTTTAGAGATTTGGTTCCCTTGCCTGGCCTGACACCTGATAATAGCAAGCTGCTCTTATACCGCCTAGCTGACTTCGATGCAGAGAAGGTAAGAAACAATAAAATAGTTTGACTGTATTTCTCCAATAATTCGATTTTTATTAAAGTTTCAATTCACCGAAGGCGTTAAAGTGTTTTTCATGTTGGCTGACAGTCGTTTTGTCATTGAAGACCCAGCCGGAAAAGACGATGGTGAAATTCCAATTTTCGACATGGCTGGTTTTAGCTTACGGCATCTAACCAAAGTTGTTTTCAATTCTCTGAGAGTTTACATGAAATTTGTACAAGAAGCACATCCAGTTCGACTGAAAGAAATTCATGTTCTGAACTGCCCCTCGTATCTGGATAAGGTCCTAATGGTGGTGAAACCTTTCATAAAAAGTGAAGTATACAAATTGGTGAGATCATCGTTGAAAAAGTTGCTGTCAGATTTATATATTAGAGTGTTTTTGTAGATAAAATTCCACCTACCCGACTCAACAACTCTGTTTGACCATATTCCCAAAGAGATGCTTCCCATGGAGTACGGTGGAGACGCCGGACCTATTGCGGATCTCAAAGCCCAGTGGATGGAAATATTAAAAGAAAAACGGTAAGGATGATCAAAACTATAGCTTTTGAAGTTCTTATTAGTTCGATTTTTCTTTCAGTGATTACCTGATGGACGAATCGAATTGGAAAATTGATGCTAACAGAGGACGTTCTAAGGCAACTTCAAGCAATTACATGGAAAATCTGAGAAATCTTGACATTGACTGACGTCCATGTAATTTTAAACATAAAATTAAAATACATTTAAGCTTTTGGCTAACAGTACTTTTTTGATTTTGCAAGTCACGTTTTTTCTTCAATAATCATTGGGTTCCTGTGCCCTCATTTTATTCAAAAATGAGCCCAACGATCAAAATAGTTTTTCTCCAAAACGAGTGATAAAAAAATGACTAAAATAAAATTTCTATCTCAAGATCTACATTGTTAAAAATTTACCAAAGCCCAAAAACACCGATCAGGAACTTGTTTACGAATTTCCCAGCAAAATTAACTCACTTGAAAGAAGACATCGTATTTCCAAATCTTGAGCGTTATCCTTCGTGTGAAACTGAGGGCCTAGTTGCAATTTTCGAAATTAGGCCTTTTTGAATTAAGCGAAATAACAATTTTAGAAAAGAATTTAGCTGCTCGTTTTTGACAGATGGGTTCCTGTACTTTTGCTTATTGTAATTGGAATGACACCCAAAAAACAAAATGTGAGATGCATTGAGCGTAAAGATACTAGAAGTTGGCGGCTTTTTGGACAATAAAGCCATAAATGTTTGTTCTTAAATTGCGAGTATGCGTTTGCTCGTGGAACGACGAACTCTGTCATGATTATGTGCTTGCCTTTGGGAGACGGAACGCAATTGTGAGAAGCTTCAAAATTGGTGCACGGATTTGCTCCAATTATGCCTTTCGGTGTACTTCATAATAAAGAATGTTTTTATTTTAGACGTGGGGCTTTCAAGACGACAATAAAATGCGTATAATTTGATGTTATGGCCAAGAATTCAGCTTTGTTATAAAGATAAGAACTTGCCATTTACGTTTTAACAAGTATTTGACGCAGCTAGCTCGAATAAATTACAGCCGAAGACCTAATTTTTGACCACATTTTGCAGCATTTCAAGCCGTATATGTGCAAAAACATGCCGAATATTCTCTTATTAGGTGTCAATCGTCTCGGGCTCTTCTTTGTAAACAAGCAACTCCATATAAGCCCACAAAAAATAGTCCAGCGGTGTTGAATCGCCCGGGCTTGGATGGTAAACGACGCGACGTGAGATAATGCGCTCACCAAAATTGTCCTTCAATAACTTGATTGTTTCATTGGCTGTATGGCATGTGGCGCCATCTTGTCACTAACTATGGCTCTAGAGTGTTCCTCATTGACTGTAACACTATGTCCAGTTTCATTTTTGATGAAATAATAATAATCTCGACAATGGCCTTAGGATAATCATGATTCTAAATGATACATCGCTGAATAAAATTTGCCATCTCGTTTTGGGCCCATTCACAGAACGAGACGCAGCAATAGCGGCTTCGGTGCGCATTGCACGGCGTCTCTGAGGATGAGAATATCAACTTAAGTAAACGTTGTGCGAAACCGATCCAATAATCACCGACTCGACTCGGCGCGATGCGTAGTGCGAACCGAACCTTACTCTTGTAATAAGTTTGCTTGATTCACAAAGTTGTTCCAGAGTAAGTTTATTTTTTATAAATCAAGTGACACCTCGTCGCCTTAAAATTGGGTTGCCGTATACGCCATTTTCAAGTTTTTGGGAAATTGGATTTAAAGGTTTGGCTACCAACTACATGAAAACCAACCGCTGGGATTTTTTGATTTTTTTACACAATATCTATATGGAAATCTTCTTTCAAAAAACGCAAGAAGATGGGATGAAATACTTTTAGTTTTTAAAATATTTACAATTTACTAAAAAAGTAGGTTTGACGTATACGCCACAAAATCAAAAAAAATTTGCAAACTCATACACGTACGTCAAAAAATGTGCATACGGCAATCTAATAATAGGTTTGTTCGTTGAAGCCCTAGGGTCGCCCTGGGGTCGCCACAAAGCGTTTTTTGAGAAACCCAAAGTCGACCTGAATGTCAAATTGAGTGTTTTTTGAGCCCTAGGGTTGACCTAGGTTTTCCATAAACTCGCCCTAGCTTTTTGCTGTGGCGAGTTGATGGCTGTCAAATGGCATGTATTTTTTTTTTAATGACATGGATGTGTGGTGATTTGGGGTTTAGCGTTTTTTGAGGACTGGGAAACACAGGTTTTTTTGACAATTCATAGGGTTGTCAAGAAAACCTGGGTCAACCCTGGGGAAAGTTCAACGAACGGACCTAATAATAAAAAACTGAACAAAATCTATTAGCTATAGAATATTCGAAATGAAAAGAAGTTGTTGAGAAGAAAGTAGATAAATAAAAATGTGGTGAAAAATCGTTTTTTAGCTCGGTGACTTGTGCAGAAAAGCATTAAGGGCTGTAGACATAATTTTATTTTTGTTTTGGGGGACAGTGTTTCCACTAGAGGATGTTCTGTCATGACTTGCTCTAGTAATTTTATCAGAGCACTATCTATATCATTACCAGAACGACCACTTTGCACTTCACTCAATAGAGCACAGTGTGTTATAATTGGTTTTTTGTCAGCGGAGCAAAGTTTTGACGTCAGTTTAAAAACACTTAGTTTTCGTTTGTAGTAAAAAGAAGAAGCGTTTCCTTTCGGAAGCGAAAAAACGCTTTGAAGATCAAAGCAAACTATTTAATTTTTTGGCTCCAAGTCATTTCGATTTTAGTCCCTTTCGACCATCATAATCTGTAATTTCTTTACTAGTAGGATTTTCTTTAGGTTCATTCGTCGTCTCCTGATACAAATAGTACATCTTTGAGATATTTAAGTTAGATTCCAAATATTTTCAATCGGACCTTGCCCTACAGTAATGAGACTCTACTGTGGGGAAGCTTTTTATGTGTTTACTAGCTGTGCCCGCGACTTCGTCCGCGTGGAATAGTGACTTTCAGCTGCATTTTTAACTTTTTAGGAAATAAAACTTCTAGCCTTAAAAATGGCGGTATTTCCAAAAAAAAACATTCAACCCCTATTTCAACACCTTGTAGCCATGTTAAAAATACTTTTGAGACCGTAGTTTTTGAATTCCCATTTCCGTTCCCGTGGGAATATAAGGATAGATATATAGCCTTTATTCTTCCGCATGTTCTAGGCCATATCTGTAGCTAATTTAATAAAATCTGTTTAGCAGTTTGAACGGGAGACATACGAAAAACATACCGACATAGCTACATTCGCATTTTCAATATTAGTAAAGACTTCCGTTCCCGTGGGAATATGGTGACCGTTTTCGCGGGAATATGTGGATAAGTTAAAGTTAATGTTACTCCGGGATTATGGAGCATTCCAACGGTGGAAGAATTTTTGAAATCGGTGCTGTAGTATAAAAGTTCCCGTATACGTTCCTGCTCCCGTGGGAATATAGGGAACCGTAGGAATATGTGGATGAATTAGTTTTAATGTTACTCGGGGATAGTGTAGCATTCTAACGGTGAAAGAATTTTTGAAATCGGTGCTGTAGTGTCAAAGTTCCCGTATACGTTCCTGCTCCCGTAGGAATATGGGGATGAATTAGTTTTTATGTTACTCGAGGATAGTGTAGCATTCTAACGGTGAAAGAATTTTTGAAATCGGTGCTGTAGTGTCAAAGTTCCCGTATACGTTCCTGCTCCCGTAGGAATATGGGGATGAATTAGTTTTTATGTTACTCGGGGATAGTGTAGCATTCTAAGGGTGAAAGAATTTTTGAAATCGGTAGTGTCAAAGTTCCCGTATACGTTCCTGCTCCCGTGGGAATATAGGGAACCGTAGGAATATGGGGATGAACTAGTTTTTATGTTACTCGGGGGTAATGAAGCATTCTAACAGTGGAAAAATTTTTGAAATCAGTGTTGTAGTTTCTAAGTTCCCGTATACGTTCCCGTTCCCGTGGGAATTTAGGGCTAAATTGTAGCCTATGTGTTATTCTGATGTATAAGCTATATTATTGGAAAGTTTAAGTAAAATCCATTCAGTAGTTTTTGCGTGAAAGAGGAACAAACATACATCCACACATACAAACTTTCACGTTTATAATATTAGTAGGATGAATTTCCTGTATTTTTTCGGGTGGGGTTAAAATAATAGTTTATTGCGAGAGTATTTAAGAAAAGTTTATTTTTATTATTTATTATACTTTTTTATTTATACTTTTCTACGTTCAGAGTTAAACCGTATGCACGTACGCCAAATTAAGAAAACATTTTTTTTTAATTTAGTGGCGTACGTGCATATCTAAGTCATTGTTTTGTATACACATAAGTCAAAACAATACTAAAAAAATATTTTTTCCTTTTACGGCGTACGTTGGAAGATAAAGAACGTACGTCAAAACAATTCTTGCAATAAAATTTTGGAAAATTGTATGGAAATTTTGACGTATATGCCAAAATTTGGCGTTTACGTCAAAATAATACCTGAATTTAATGATTTCGGTGCATATACGTCAAAATCATTCCGAATATCTCCGCAATGGAAAGAGATAGAGCAAAGAGGATGAAAAATTTGAAAAGAGCACCCTCGAAAACATAAGACTGCATATCAAACTCAAAAAACGAATTTTGGCGTTTACGGCAACCCAATTTTAGGGCGACGCCTGTTAAAGAGACCAACTTCGTAAAAGTATTTGCTAAATTGAAAACCACAGAGAGAACACCCTTTCTAATGTGAATTTGAGTTTGTTTGTTACGTTGTCACGCTAAAACTACTCCGAAACTACTGAACCAATTCAAATGAAATTAGGTTCAGATATTGTCTAGAACCCGAGATGAAACGGGAACAAGAATGTAAACGGAAACCTGGAAGCTGGAATCTACTTTAGTGAGTAACATAGTAACATTCACTCCCATATTCCAACGAGAACGAGAAAGAAAAAAATTTCAGTCAATCTTCGGGGTGTTCCTGGCTGCTTTTGTTTTATTAATTTTTTTTTTTCTTTTTTATATGTAATTGAGGTTATAACTCCAATTTACTGGGTAGGTCTGATAGATTCTGGCATCTGGCGTCTTTCAATGGTTCTACTCCGACATCTGGGGAGCGATTTTTTTCGTCAAAAATGAATGAAAGATTTTGCTTTAAACAAACCAACACGGTCCGTATGATAAGTTTTTTCACCTATAATTACTCAAAAAGGTCGTATTAAACGAACGAACACAAACAATACCATCCTTCTTAGCCCCTCAAATGACTTGGGTTAGCTCGTGCTGAATGCCTCTAAAGACATATCCGTGCCATGGCCAATGAAGAAGCTGGTGCCGGTGCTATAAAATCATTTTGGTTAGGAGGAGCGTTTACGTCTTTTGCGCCACAATTCCCCTCCCGAACTAAAGTGATTTTACAGTCGTAGCAGCGGCAGAAAAGCTGGTGCTGTAGACAGGACAGCTTCAAATGTATGAAAACGCGGTGTGGTTCTAGTCACGTCAGTGTGGGTACTCCTATATATCGCCATGTAAGAAAAAATTTTACAGCTGAATGCGTTGTTGCCGCAGCCCGCAGCTACAAAAGCTCTCTGGTTTGGAAGGGCCTTAAAGTTAAATATAAATTGTATTATTAGCCCTGTTCACACTATACAATTAGTTGGACAGACTTAGGTTTGAACGACCAATGCTTGATAGTGTGAACCCTTCATACGACTGCTTGTCCAACTTGTTGGATGGTTTTCAAATATTTTTGAAAACTAGAAGTTGGACGGAGTGGAAGGGTACGTGACACAAAGTTGGACGACAAGCTTGATAGTCTGAACGCAAACTACATGCTACATCCGACCATCCAACATCTGTCAAACGAAGTCTGTCCAACTAATTGTATAGTGTGTACGGGGCTATTGAGACTTCAAAACCCGGATAGCGGAGTTCACACTGTACAATCAGTTCGACAGACTTTGGTTTGAACGACCAATGATGGATAATATAAATTCTCAGACCACCACTTGTCCAACTTGATGGATGGTTTTCAAATATTTTTGAAAATTTTAAATTGGACGGAGCCGAGGAATATATGTCATAATGTTGGACGATAATCTGAACGCAAACTACATCCAACCGTTCAACATCCATCAAACGAAGTTTGTCCAGTGTGAACTCTGCTAATGGAAGCTAAAATGAGCTTTTAGTGAGATGTTGTTGTGTGTGTTTGATGATTTTCCATCTCATCCTATTGTAATGTAGATCCAATCGAAAGCGTTGCTTGTGAGTCAGTGTATGCGCACAAAAATATAATTGAGAGTATACCCGAAGGATGGTGGTACCCGTGGCGTAATGGTTAACATGTCCACCTGCTAACCCAGAGGTTCGAGGTTCGAATCCCAGCAGAGGCAAAAATGTTTTTCCACGGGTATCGCCTTTCGCGAGGAATTGGCAAGTCCTCCGTTAGTAAATTCATTGCCATGAAAAGCGCTTTCTCAATTAGACGTTCGGAACCGGCAGAAAATTGTAGGTCCCCTCCATTCCCTGACAAGGGATGGTTGTGAGAAATGCGCTCCTCGCTCTGTTGCGCCACCCTATTATTTATTTATACCCGAAGGAGACAGTGTGTAGACCAATAGGTTACCATTCACATATATAATAATTGGAGAGGAGCTAGCATACAAAATGCTCGAAACTGCTGTATTGTTTGTGTTCGTTCGTTTAATACGACCTTTTTGAGTAATTATAGGTGAAAAAACTCATCATACGGACCGTGTTGGGAGACATTTCAGGCGACGACGGACGGGATTCCGCTGACGGTAAATCATATGCGATGCAGCTGATCGTACCGCAATCGATAGTCAGTGAAGTTTTTCGGGAGATGCATAACGGACCTTCAGGAGGCCATTTGGGAGTCAACATGACACTGGAGAAAGTGCGACATCACTTCTAGGTACTGGTTGCATGCTAGAGATGACGTGGAGAAGTTGTGCCGAAATTGTACTGCAACCAAAGGACCTGGTAGAAATATTAAGGCAAAATGCATCTGTACAACCATCGATGACCTTTTGAAAGGATTGCAGTATTCCACATAGCGAAACACAAAATGGTGGTTTAATAAATTTTTTTGAGCGCCAAGAAGTGGAACAAAAGTAAAAACGATTTTTAAAAATCTTTTATTTCTTTAACGCTGTCCTTAAAGTGGTTTCTGATGAATAAAAACAATGGATTTAAATAAGATATCTCTGGTATTAAATCTTATAAACAAAAAGAAAAAATAAAAGATTGAAACAACTGGTGATTCGAAAGCATAAGTCTTATGGTCTAGACACAAATGATTTTCATGAATTGACAATTTTTTTTTTTTTGTTTAGTTTTATACATATAATACTTTGTTCTTACTACATGATCAGTTCCTTTTTTCTAAATATGTTTATTCCTATATAAGGTTTTCTTTCCATCTTTAAAAAATTAACTTAGTTGCCTATCTATTTTTCATTTTTTTTTCTAATTTTATATATAAATTCTCAATTACAATTCAAAAAAAAAAAAAAGTGAGATTTTCTCCATAATACATCAGTTTTTCGGGATAATGAAGAACCAATGGCTCTTATACTAATTCAACAACAGTTATAAACTATCTGATATATCAAACAGGATAAGAAACACATTTTATATAAAATATCTAAAGGTCTGAAGATGATGTTTTGAATTTTGAAACATCATCAGCAGGTCCATTTACATGGTGTTAGTCCTGGCTATAGTTTTCGATTGTGACTAACTGAAAAAACTTCGTCATAGTGACATGATGTGAGCCTTTCGTTGTGCTTCCAATCGGATTTCCAGCATGGCGTAGGGGGGTACACTCAAGACCAAAATGATGACGAGAATTAGAATCTTTGGATTCTCGCATAGAAATCCATGTGCTGCAAAAGTTACTGCTAGGCCAAAAAATCGGAGACCTTGGAGTGGAGCCATTACTTCGGTGACGTGGTTGGTGTGATTGAGAGTGACCAATGTCGCCAATAGAGTTTCCCACATGCCATTACAGGCACCCCAGCTTGCAGCGATAACGTAGAAAAGTGCACTATCATCGCTGGATGGCTTCCAACTAGACAGGACCAAGAGCAAACAGGCATGAAAAAAAAGTCCAGCAACTGAAAGTTAAAAGAAGGGTTAGTAAATTTTTGTTTATTCTTTGTATTTCAACAAACTTATGATAACAAGGCGCTTTGTATATCGCAACAGCATGCTTAGAGTGCAGGACACTATGCACTGCATTAAGCCCATGCCAATGAGAGCTCCAGCTACCATACTGATCCCGAGGGAGCACGATACAAACGCCTGAAAAATAAGCAAATACGGAAATGATGATTTTCTTTAATTTCAATGCATTTTATTTTATTCATTAAGACTTCATCACATAGGAGACTAGCGAATCAAAATCTCCAAAGTTGGCAATTCTTTTCGTTTATATTAAACAAAATCTCTCAACGTTATTTCTATTTTTGTTCTCACAAGTTGGTAGTCTTTTTTGTTTATGTCAACTATTTCAAGTATGTAGTTGTTTTGAAATGTTTTTAAACAAAATTTAATTAACTGTTTTTAAACATAGTAACTCTACTCCAGAAGTTATAATCACTAATGGAATTCTCTTTCTTCTTTCTTTGTACAAAGCTCCAAAAAAAAGTTACCTGTTTGACGTTCATTTATATTTTAAGAATTTTATAATTTATATGTATAGAGACATAGAGACTCATATTTTTACTCGTATATCATTTCAAAATTGTATATAAAAGTACATTAACGTGCATATTACGAATAAAATATTTTTTTCAACTCTTTCAAACCGCTATATCACGGAAATGGCAATACTTATGAAAAAAAAAACAGATATATGTTTTGTAGAGAATTGAATGATCTACAATTTTTGTCTTAACTATTTTTGTTGTAAGACTCACCGTTTAGCTGAAAAACCAATTTTTGGAAACTTTCATCATCAATAAAACTTTTAGCACAAGGGGGATTGATGGGGACTTTTCACAATTCATTTATAATAGTATACTGACTGAACATGCATACCAATTTTTTGCTCTATTTGAATTTTTGTAACCTTACTTCTATTTTAAGGACTAATTTGACTGGACTAATTCAGGCTTTATTCTGATATTTGTAGACGCGATGTATAAAATATTCCTTTTGTTAGCCGGTGTTCAACATATGGATTTGACCAATAACGTCGCAAATCAGGCAATCCAAGAGCTAAGACAAAGCAACTTGAATAAGGGAGCAACCATTTTCAAAATAGCCGCTCAGAGAAGGAGAAATGCGCAGGAGATTCGTTCGCCAAAGTTCATAAATGATGCTCAAGGACTGCTACTTGTGGATGACGACAAAATTCTTCACAGGTGGCGACAGTATTGCGATGATCTTTTGAATGAACAGTTTCCTCGGCGCCACTTTCCAACAGCTGCACCTAACTTTACGGAAGTATCCGACGTCACAGTCGAAGAAGTTGGGGAGGCAGTTAAGAACTCTAAAAAAGGCAAAGCGATTGGGCCAGACGAGGTACCATATGAGTTTTGGAAAAATATGGGAGACATCGGGTTGAGATGGCTCACGATTCTCATCTCCAAACTTATAAGAGGTGACAGTTTGCCTAATCAATGGAGGGAAAGTTTTCTTCTTCCAATGTACAAGGGAAAGGGAGATACCAGAAGCTGTGACAACTATCGTTCGATCAAGTTGATGTCCCACACTATGAAGATCGTTGAGCGGGTCTTGGATAGCCGACTGCGGAAAATAATAAGGCTTTCTGATGACCAATGCGGGTTTGTCGCGGGTAAGTCAACTACAGACGCAATCCAAAGTATAAGGATCATTATGGAAAAACACCGAGATGCCTTAGAGGATTTGCATATTGTGTTGGTTGACTTCGAAAAAGCATTCGATCGACAACCACGAGATCTGATATGGGTGGCCCTCAGACACCGAGGAGTTCCTGAAGCCTATGTGCGAATGATTATGGACATGTACGAGGGAGCAGTTACAAAAGTGAGATGCCCAGCTGGAGTCACCGAAGAATTCCAAATAACAGTAGGTGTACATCAGGGAAGTGTCTTGAGTCCACTGCTCTTTATTGCTGTTCTGGATTATTTGCTCGAAGGAAAAGTAACGGACAATAAAGTAAAACAATTATTCTTTGCTGACGATGGAGCCATCATAAGCGAGGATCCTACATCCCTGCAACGAGCACTTGACGTTTGGATTGATGTTCTGGAAGGAAATGGGTACCGTATTAGCGCTAAAAAGACTGAATACCTGTGCTGCCCTTTTTCTGATCCAGACAAGCCTATTCCACACATTTATTTGAATGGAAATGTGCTTCCCAAGTGTGAAAAGTTTAAATATCTGGGATCTATGATCAATAGTGAAGCAACTTGTGATGACGACATCAATCATCGAGTAAGCGTAGGGTGGATGAAGTGGCGAGAAAACTCCGCTATCTTCTGTGATCGAAAAATGCCCCCTAAGCTGAAGGGAAGACTCTACACAGCAGTTGTCCGTCCAGCTCTGACATACGGTTCACAATGTTGGACAATGTACAAAAAGTATGAGAGCAAATTGACGGCAGCCGAAATGAAGATGCTTCGGATGACAGCAGGAGTAACAAAGCTTGATCGAATTAGAAGTACTAAGATCCGTGGAAGCCTTCATGTCAAAAGTACCATCTTGGACAAAATTCAGCACGACCGGCTCAGTTGGTATTGTCATGTTCAAAGGAGAGATCCGCAGAACCCCGTCCAAAAGGCAATATCGTACAACGTTTCAACAAATTCGCGACGAAAAAGAAAAGGCAGGCCAAAACACTCCTGGTACAAGCAAATGCAAAAACAGCAGCATTTGGTTGGCCTCAGACATGGAACAATCCAAAACCGGGAGGCTTGCCGACGCTTTCTGAGGTCAACGCGGCGTACCCCACAGGCGGATCACTAGTGTGAAGCAGAAAAGTGGGAGAGTTGTGATCGCTTCAAGATCACTACTCGTAACGCCGGAAATGGAAAGAAGAAGAACGTCGTACCTTTTATATATTTTTACGAGCTGCAAGCTATACGCGAACTTTGGATTGTTTTCTACGAAAAAAAACCGTTGCGTCACCGCGTGTCAAAATGTGTAGAGAAGATAGAGAAAGATGTTATGGTTCCGTGCAGGGCTACCTCTGAAATTTTTTTGAAATAGTCAAAAAAAGAGTCCTGGCTGAAAAATAGAGTCCCATCCAAAAAAGTAAAGATATATAAACATAAAGTCAGTAGTACGGGCCACACAGTCACAGAGGCAGAGCAACCTGATTGCTGACTCTGTATGCTCAATACAAATGTAGATTGTTTGTAGTTTGTAGATACCTCATTTCTCATATACATATGTCATATCTTTTACAAGCAAAGAATACATATGCTCTTACCACATTGACATTGATTTTAATGACTGAATTCAGAATAGGATGTTAACAAAAGCAGAAAAGTATTCGACGAAAATGTTGTACTGAAAAAACTATTTCTGTTCTTAAAAAGTCCTGAATTTGTAAAAGGAGTCCGATTTCGATGATTTGGTGGCGTCCTGGAGTCCAGGTAGGGCCTAAAACTCTTAAATTCTACTACCTTATACTTGAATGACCTTGAGCTGTTCTTTTAAGCAACACTAACGAAAGAGAAAATGCATTCCATTTCATTGCAATTTGCAATGTGCGCAATTTTGGTGAAGATATTGCTATACGAAAATTATCGCGTTTTGTTAGTCGTAATCTCAAAGGATTCACAGTTTTCTCACTTTATCTGCTTCACACTTGTGCTCAAACTGTGGGGTACGCCGTAAATGAACTGAAACATATGGAAAATGAATAACACATTGTAAAATAATATTGATATTAAGAAAATCAATTAATTTAGAATGGTCTTTGGAATAAAGAAACAATTTTCGGAAAAAACAAACTGCTGCTTTATAAGCAGAGAAAATAGATATTTCGTCAAAATGGAAATGGAAGGAGAACATATAGAAATTTGTCCAATATACATAAACTGTTCCAACTGGAACATTGAATACAACGATCTTATCGATTGCCTATTTTGTTCAGGTTTCAATAATATGCTTCTCGTTGGTGACTTTAACGCTAGAGTTGGAAAAGAACAAATAACCCCTATAATGAAAGTAGAATTTCAGTTTTATTGCAACGTCATATTATTACAAGGATGAAATCATTGATGCTAAAAGAAAACAATTCATTGAGGCATGTGAGACTTTTAGTTTGTGTCTTTTAAACGGTAGAACAAGCAAGTTTTCTGACAAGCTAAATCAAACACATAGCAAAAACGATGACTACTAACGAAAAACCAGTTAGAAAACAGCCTTGGTTTGATGAAGAATGTTCCAAAGCTAGAAAAAAATCGCTTGGAACCCTGAGACATTGAGACAAATTTACAGCGAAGCGAATCGTAATTACAAAACAATCTGCGAGTCTAAGAAGACCATGTACTTCAATGGAATAGCGAGGGAAATAGGTGAGATTTCCAGCAGCAAAGAGTTTTGGGCAGCTGCGAAGAAACTGAATGGAAACGCATACAAAGTAGGCGCACGTGTTGAAGTTGACGCACTTAAAAATCAGCACCGCTAGTAAATGATGAAATCTTGGACACACCATTCAGCATCGAAGAGCTCTTTGATGTCTTAAGAAAAGCTAAACAAAATAAGGCACCAGGGGATGATCGAATCGAATACCCTATGAGTTCTATAAAAACGCTACCGCTAATTTCCTCGAAAAAGTTGTTAGATCACTCAATTATATCTTTGAGAAAGCAAAAGTGCCGGAAGAATTCCAGAAATCAATAATCTTCCCAATATTCAAGAAAGGTGAACCCAACGATGCAGCGAACTACAGAGGTATATCATTTATGAATACAATTACGAAAATTTTCAATGGATTGTTGAACTCACGTCTAACAAAATGGATAAAAGAGAATGGAAAATTAAGCCAATTCCAGGCAGGATTTAGAGAAGGATATTATACTGTGGACCAAATTTTCAACTTAACAAGTATAGCGCAAAGTTACATTAATCAAGGGAAAAAATTGTATGCGTTTTTTATTGATTTTCGTGCGGCAT
Source organism: Melanostoma scalare (assembly GCA_949752695.1). Taxonomy (NCBI): domain Eukaryota; kingdom Metazoa; phylum Arthropoda; class Insecta; order Diptera; family Syrphidae; genus Melanostoma; species Melanostoma scalare. Next base: position 64,516,984 of record OX456985.1, read on the forward strand.
TCGACACAATCAACAGAAACTGTCTTTTCTACAAACTTTCTCAAATAGGAGTATCAACGAAGTTCCTAAATATCCTTGCTAACCTCTACAGCCATAATAAATCAGCGATTTGGAATGGGAATGACCTCTCGGAATGGTTTCGAATAGAAATTGGTTTGAGACAAGGATGTTTGCTAAGCCCTCTGATATTCTCACAATTTCTAGACGACATCACGGAGTGCCTGCCAACTGGAATCATAGTAGAAGGTATTAGGATCAAGACCTTACTTTTCGCGGACGATCTGGCTATTTTTGCAGAATCGCAAAGCTCTCTACAGCTAATGATAAACAAATTAGAAAATTACTGCAAGTAAATAGTTCCTTTTTGCAACACATGTGCGAGGTTGCACCGCTATCTAAGCACCATTCGTCCCGCTGCAGCATCGTACCATCTACAGATGAAAAAAGACCAAACGAAGATAACTGTTTTTGCTTATTATTTTTACAGTTGGCAGCATAATGACCACGTTTACCACAAGCATAACATTTACCCTTCATAGCGTGATTTGATTTGCTAGTATGACCTTTTTCCCGTTGTTTTGCAGCAAGAATGGATTCACTTACCGAACCGTTTGCATGATCCTTATTGCCTCTTCTTTGATCCTCTTCTGTAAGTTTGACTTTCAAACTACCATAAGAAGGCAAATTATCGCGACTTTCGATCGCAACTACGAAATTTTCGTAGGAATCCGGCAAACTACAAAGTAAAATGATCACTAATAGTTCTTCGGGGATAGATACCTGAATTTCGCGTAGTTTCTCCACTATAACTGAGAATTCATTTATGTGACTGGTCATCAATTGGCCGTCTAACATTTTTGCGTGCAACAACTGTTTGAACAGATTTACCATGCGAGCCGGCCCTTTTGGCATGTAGATTTCACAGAATTTGTCCCATGCCTCCTTTGATGTTTTACTGTGTTTTACATGGATTAACTCCGATGCCTTAACACTAAGTAAAATCGTTGCAAGAGCCTTCGCATCAGCAGCCATCCATTTAGATTTCTCCTCTGCGTTCGATTCATCCGGTAGCTCATATGAACCTTCAACATACGACCAAAGTTCAGCATGCACGAGCACACTTTTCATATGGATCACCCAGCTTCCGTAATTTTCCCCATTAAGTTTGTCTATTTGATACATAGACTGCGACTGCAGTATACAAAAAAAAAAACCTTGACTTACAAGATCAAAACTAACTTGGAATTTTGGAAGTATATATAAAAAAAAAACTATTTCTTATGTGTTTCGTAGCCTGGGCCCATAACCTGTTGTAAAAGAAAAACGATCTACAGGCTAATTTAGTTGTTTATTCTTTAATGACTGCAAACAGACTGATCATGATGATGATACATTGTATGAGTACAGAGAAAATGTAAGAAAGAAGAATTGCAACAGTTGCTTTGATATACAGTTCAAGTACAGTAGTGTATAATAGTATTACAACAAATTGTCTGAAAATTAATATAGCAAAATCGAAAGTGCTTGTATTTAAAAAAGGAACAGGTCGATTAGCAAGATCTGAAAAGTGGAAATATGGCGGAGAAGATCTCGAAATTGTCAAATCATACAAGTATCTAGGAGTTACAATTAATCATGACCTTTCTTTAAAAGTACATTTTAAAAATAAACTCACTGAATCGAAAAAAAAAGAAACTTGGAAAAATCTTATTTCAAATTCCAGAGTCGGACTGGAGCCAAAAATAAAGGTCTTCGAAGCCGTTATGCGTTCGATAATGTGTTACGGTGCACAAGTCTGGGGAGGCAAACACTACGAAGATGTAGTTCTTCTTTTGAAAAAACTCTTGCGGCTGCCAACAACCACCCCTTATTACATGCTTACAATCGAAAGTAGCATTTCACCTCTCTTTTTTTATACACTTAAACTGAACATGAACTATGTAACCAAATTTCCATCCTCATTCAACAATCAGCTATGACCATTGTAGTGAACATATAATCAGAGTAATCAAATCATCAGCCCCGTTTGCTCACACAAGCAGTAATCATTCATTTACTCCTCGTAACATATGGTTCGATAATGAATGTAAAAGACATCGCAAATTATCCTTTGTATACCTAAAACTTTTTAGGACAACAAATGACTGCTTTTTTAAACATTTATATTTGAAAATAAACAAGGAATATAAACAACTTTGTGCAAAAAAAAAATTGATTACCTTAATAATCTCGCAAGAAGCCTAGTACACTGCAATGACTCTAAAACATTTTGGAGCAAGGTTCGCGATCTGGGTGGTCGTAATCGGAACTCGGTGAGCTCACTCGGAGCTGAAACTTTAGCAGCCCACTTCAAAACTCTTTTGTCGGCCGATTTGAATCATCAAAGCTTTTCCTACGCTTTACCCAACTTTATTGTCGAAGAACTGGATAACCCTATATGCATGTACGAGCTGGAGACAACATTGCATAAAATGAAAAACAACAAGGCACCAGGGATAGATGGCATACCTATTGAGTTTTTTAAAAATAGTACAGAACAACTGAAGAATTACATTCTGCAATATTTTAACAATTTGTTCAGAGATTCTATCGTACCTAATTTATTCAACAAGGCAATTATCTTTGCCATTTTTAAGAAAGGTGACGCAAATTTACCTGAAAACTACCGAGGAATATCGATTCTTAACTCTATGAGAAAGATCTTAACGTCAATTCTGTACGCCAGGCTCACCAAATGGATAGACGACAATAATCGCCTGAGTATGTTCCAAGCTGGTTTCCGTGCAGGCTTTTCTACAATGGATCATATCTTTGCACTAACAAGTATTGCTAGAAAATGTTTGGAAAAAAAGAAGAAGTTGTATACATGTTTTATAGACTTTAAAGCAGCATTTGACAAGGTAAATAGGCAGGCTCTGATATATGAGCTCTCAACGGTAGGCATATCCCGGAAATTTCTGTTGATGTACTGCAATTTTCTAGTTTCGTCCAGTGCTATTGTTTGGGATGGATCAGAGTTCTCCGACAGTTTCGAAACGACAGCAGGTGTTCCTCAAGGCTGTATTTTAAGCCCATTGCTATTCGCATTATTCATTGACGATGTATGTGATGTACTTCCAGGAGGAATTTCTATCGCCGACATCCAAGTGAAAGTCCTCCTTTACGCTGACGACTTAGTTTTACTGGCAGACAACCCCTTCACCCTACAGCTGCAGATAAACAGACTGAACACGTTTTGTGAGAAATGGGGCTTGCAGATAAATACAAACAAAACTAAGGTGTTGATTTTTGAAGGACGTCGATCAAGAAGGTTACCGGAAGAACGATGGTGTCTTAATAATTCACCTATTCAAGTTGTAGAAGAATTTAAGTATCTCGGGGTTTTACTTACTTATAACCTTAATTTTTCAAAACATGTAAAGCTGAAAAGTAATGAAGCAAAACTTGCTTTAAGTGTTATGTGGCCCAACTTCTTTGCCAACCAAAATATTGATCTGGCGTCAAAATATCGTGTTTTCAACGCAACTGTCAACACTTGTATGTGTTATGGAGTCCAGGTCTTTGGCTATTTATGTCTAGAGCAGTTTAAATCATTTCAACGGCATTTCTTCAAACGCCTATTAAAATTGCCCAATTCAACACCTAATTACGCTATTTATGTAGAGTCAGGTGTAACGCCTGTATATACTCAAAATCTTAAGGCCAATTCGGATTACATTATAAGAGTGATGAAAAGAAGTGAAAGAAGTCTTCATAAGTCCATCATGACAAGACTTCTTCAAACTAATGCTTCGCCATTTAAAGAATGGAATCAGATAGCCCTTTCCCACGATACAAATCTATCACTTGCGTCAACTGGTGTTGATAACTGGTGTGAAACGTTTGGGGACCTGATAGCTAAAGCAGATGAAAAAATTTACGTACAACATTTAACCAGAGCAACCTCAACAACATCAAGAAACATCTATAGGAATCTCAACCATCTATTGCCATCAGAAGCCAGCTACTTTAACAACAAACTTTCCAGCGAAGCTATAAGCTACATTTTCCGAGCGCGTGTTGAACTGTTTAAATTAAACTATATGCCTCATCGAAATGACTTGCCCCAAATATGTAATTTATGTAACAGGAGAGAAAACGAAGACATGTACCACTTTATTGCAATCTGCCCCATTTTACAAGAAATCCGACGGCTATACTTCGAACAAAGCACTCTCTCTAGAAATGAACCTTACGAAGTTTTGAATGGATCACTAGGATGGTATAACCTTTTCAAGTACTGCAAACATGCCACAAATTACCGAAACAGCTTCTCAACTTAACACTCAATGTTCCACCAGTTAATACAGTTAATACAGATAAAATTTACTTTTTGTGTTTCAAATCACTCTAAAATTGATACAAACAATTGTGCTATTTTGTGTTTCAAATCACTTTAAAATTGATTGATTAAAGTTCTTTTCCTGTTTGGCTTCACCCTTAAACCTTTATACTATTATAATTTATACGAAGAAATCATGGATTCAATTGAAATTCCTCCCTTATTAAAACCTTAAACCTTATGTTGATATATAAACTTACAACATAAAAGTATTTAATTTATTGATTTTGTAACTTTTTCAAATTTTTATTTTTTTTTTATTTTACAAAAAATGAAATGTCATTCCTGGCAAACGGCAGTAAAGCCATGTCGTTATTCTTAAGTATCAAATTATGTATTGTCAAGCATTTTTTAGAAAATAAAGAATTTATCTATCTATCTATCTATCTATGTAACCAAAGTCTTAAACGATGACATACGATGACATACTGACCAAGGTCGTAGTCATGAAGGCATTGAGAACGAAAACATTGTTTTATAAGGACTGGGAAAACGTCGCATAGAAATATAATATCCCGGTAAATTTAAGGGAAAATAATATCCCAGATTGGAGAAACCTAACGCGAAAATTCGTCCTCGATGTGGAAAAGGCAATAAAAAAAGAATGCGTAACCCAAGCTGAAAATACAACAACACGTTTCTTGTATCGTCAACTTAGACCACCAACAGATTAACTACCTAAACACCCACCTCAATACTGCACAAATATCTATGGTAATTTGAGTGAGAGGAGAACTACTCAAGCTTAACTACATACCCCATCGCAAGGATGGTCCATCAGTTTGCAGCCTATATAACACTAGGGAAAATGAAGATGTGATGCATTTTCTTGGTTCCTGTCCCATTCTTAAAGAGATAAGACGCTCCCACTATGGAGTCAATAAAATTAGCATTGAAGATACCAAACAAAGTTTTTTCCAATTTTCACTATCGTTCAGTGATAGTGAAAATTGGACAAAACTTGTTTCTTATTGCCATACCGCTCTCAGCTATAGAACAAGAATTATAAACGAAAGTTTCTAAATTGTTGATATTTGTAATTAAAATCACTATTTGATTTATTGAATTTTTTGAATACAAAATATTGTTTAAATTGTTGTCATTTCTCAGCAGACGGCTAAGCCATGCTTAAATGTACTTATACATCAAAAATTTATTTTTATAAAATCTTAAAATGATTCAATAAAGTACCAATTAATAAAAAAAAAAAAATTTATTAATTTATAAGATATTGCAATCAGGCTATCAACTGGTTGACGGTTTGAAGCATTCTCGAAAGTTACAAATCCAAAAACAGCGAAAAATCTTTAACTTTTTTTCCGGTTTAATTTAGCTTGTGGACGAAATGGCACTACCTGTAGATATAACTTCTGTTGATGAATAAAATTCTATTATTTTTCAAGCACATCTTCAAAAATTATGAATCCTTATTAAAAGGCTGCACTGTTGACAAAGGTGTGATGATTCAAACCCTTCCACTCTTCCGAATGCTCAACATCTGCTGCTTGTTGCGGCGATTGTTGTCGTTGTAGACAAGACAACTTGACCTCGCCAGAGCAATATGAATTTATGTGGTTAATTACATAAACCTTGTACTTGAATCTTTTAGATTAGAATGTCGTCGAAAAGACTTCTATAACGAAGGGAGTGAGAAAACTTGCTGGATATTGTGATGAAGACTAAAGTCAGGAAAAATCACAAAAGGCTATTCCAGCTATTTCAGAGGCCCCGAAAGGAAGGAGCAATAAGCTAATTGCTACCGCCAACATTACGAAATCCATAACCGAGTGGATACTCAAAAATGTGAATTCAGTGTTGAAAAATACACACATGGTACTGATCAGTGGTTGAAAATGGGTTTGGTTTTGTACACCTTTTGTAAACCACATTAGAAAAACATTGAAAATTCTTTCGCGAAGTGATGGCAAAATTGTCAAACCTTTCGTTTATATTTGTTTTGGGATGAAATTCTCAAGAACCATGGATTTTCAGCCGGAGTTTATATGAAATTCTATGAATGTATTGTGAAAAAAAGAGTTGTTATCATCTTCTGTCAAGGCACGAGACTAAAAATAAAAGAGGCCGCTGTATTTCTGAAATTTGAAAAATTTCAAAATATCAAAAAACACTTCTTTAAAGAATTGGGGATGAATACATCTGCATTCAAAGAATTTCAGTGAGAAATCAAAATGTTGTTAGTAACACACGCTTCTTTCATCTTAAGATTTATAAAGGTGCATGGTGATCCCCAGGCCAATCAACCGTTGGATATATTGAACACAGTGCGATCGACGCAATACACTCTTGTGTGGATGTGCGAACATTCCAATGGGAAAACTTTGGCTGCGACCACTACCTTGTTGTAGGCACAAATTACAATATCCTGTCTGCCACCCATCAAGAGATAGTCACTGTTTTATTTCCAATCGAGTTTTCCTCCAAATATCCTTGAATCCTATGCGGCGCGCATTAAGCATTGAAGACCAGTAGCAGGAATTCTAACAAACAGTAATTACGGTAGCGTTTGATGATCTTGGTTTTATTTCATTAAACTTATATCCAAAAAATTGTTCAAAAAAATTATCTCTAGGTTTCATTTGGCCCGCAAAACAAAATCAGGGTGCGATGAAGAATGCAGGCAGGCAAGTGCAGGCAGGCAAATGCAGCCAAACAAAAAGCAAGATTCGTGAAAATGAGAACCAGTGCTGCCTTTGACTAGTACAACGATTAACGAAGTTTACATAAAAAAAAGGGAAGTACACCGAATTCTCAAAAAGAAAAAAAAAAGTAGCATGAAAAACGCTCGTTTGAGGAAATTGAAAGATGCCATGACAGGAATGAGATTCGAATGTCTTAACAAAAAATCATGAAAGATCATGCCAAGGCGGCAAATCTCGAACTCAAGCCCATAAGGACTATCAATAAAACATAGTGATAGAATTGCAGTCGCTTCTGAGGATCTGCAAAAGATTCTGCGGCTTAATTTAACGGAGATGAAGATACCATTTCCGCTGTCAGGCATCACGCCGTTCTCCCGACCTAGAAGAAGTTAAGCTTGCCTTATGCAAATCAAATCGGTCGAGCTTTTCAAGGCAGATGGAAATCGGTTCGGAGCATGAAGCCCCTGATCTGCATTACGTGGTCATAAGAGAGCATGCCCGATGAATGGAACCTCAGTATCGTATTCCCGATCCTAGAAAAGGGAGGCCCTCACAACTGCACTAAAATCGACCAAATTGTCACATAACGGCTGATCATGGAAAAAAGAACCCGTGAGTAGAATATCCAAATATACCATCTTTTCATCGAGCCGAGCTGTATGAAGCCATGTTTATTTTTGGTATCCCTAAAAGACTCTTACGACTATGCATCAGACAGGATGACTTTAAGGAATTCATCAAGTTCGGTAGGGAACTCACTGAGACAGCAATGGCTGGGACATATAGAACGGATCAATGGGACATAAACGCTCCGGATCGGCGGGTTTTCGACAGCACATTACAGAAAATTCGCCGAAAGATTTAGCTAATTTCACTTTTCAGGGAATGAGTGAGTAGAGTCACTGCTGAAATGCTAAATGAGTAATCTGACAACCAATTGCACTAACTCACTCACTGGATTCCTTTAGCTAAATCGATTTTAAATGGAAAGTGATTCATTTCACTCACTACCGGGAAAGCGAAATTAGCTAAATCTCGGCACTGGAGCCCGGAATCGAAATTGTTGGCGAAAGATGTTGGTTAAATCTCTGGTTCACCTGAACTGTAATGCTCAAGTAAGTAAGTAAGTAAGTAAGTAGAAAATCAACGAAAAAAAGACCAATATACGAAAAATTCCCAAATAAGGTTATCGTAGATAGCTTTTCCGAATGGTTCTTGTGCGAGCTAAAAGCTTTTCGGACAGAAAAAAATATACATAAATCTCAAACGCATGTGGTATTTTTAAACATATTCCATGATTGAACTCAAAATCTAGCTAATAAAGCCACTTACGTTTATAATCGCTCAAAAACTACTTTTTTGTTATAAGATCGTCAGAAAGAGATGTCTATGACTTACCCTTGTAAAATCTCCCAGCATGTAAGCCTGTTCGGTTCCAATGAAATATGCCATGGGCCCTGCGAAGAGCAGTGTGTCAGTCATTCCCTTAACTCGCTCCCGCCGAAATGTACAGTCAGATTTTCCCGCCAGATATGTAAATACACAGGCGCCAATTGAAAGCACCAAATAAATCAGAATCAGAGTAATGCCACCTAAACGTCCCTTTTCACTCACAAAATGCGAGTAAAACTTTGTCCCATTAGAGTCTTCGTCATCTGATAAACTCCACACTGGGCACATATCAGCTCCACATATTCTGTCTCCGTGTTCATTGTGGTTGTACATTTCATCGAACAAAAAGTAATAATTGTTGTTAACAGTCAAAGCTGCTGGCGTTGGAAGTGCTTCCGTACTGTTCAACTGAGCCACAGATTGTGTTGTTGTTACTATCAATTCTGAACTTGGAACAAAGTTCAGATTGAAACAATCCCAGTCACTTGAACTGCACGCCAACACTAGCGACGCCAAAATAGCTCCAACAATAATTCCAATATCCTGCGCTACCTGAAACCACCTGGCAAGTCGTCTCACCTTCTGTTCTCGATTACAAAACACCTTGTGTTCATCAATAGAATCCACAGCAGCAGTTAAGGCACAATCATGTTGAGAGCAACTAAGTCTGCTGGCGTAATGTACCACTAAGGTCATTTTTCCTATCCATGCCGGACCCAAGGTAGCTCCAAGAATCATGTAAGCTGGAAGCAGTGTGAGTATCGATGGATACAAATGACTCATAAGGAAGAGGCATATCCCTATGTAGTTTGAGGCGATGACGATGGTGTATCCAGCTCTTTTTATTAGTTTCGGTGTGAAAAAACACATTCCAGTTGATATAAGAAACGAAATACTCAGCAAAATTGACCCTACATTGGGGCCGACGTGTACCCATTGTTCTCGATGATGCCATACTGAATTGGAGCCTTGAAGAGCAATCAACGGCATTAAAATTGCACAAATCAATCCATGAGCCAGTGAGAGAAATGTGAAGTCTTTCCACACTTTCGACTGGACATGAGCGGGAATTTTGTGGCGACAACTGCGACTATTCAGGGTAAGAAGTCTTCGAATCGAGGTGGCTCCAATGGAACTGTTGATAGATTCACGACGTCTGCTTGCTGCAAGGGCGGCTTGAACTTGATACGGCGTAATAGGGTTGATTCTATGCGAACGACTCGAGATCGGTGAATAAGCAGCAAGACGCTAAAAAGAGGATATGCAATAAAAAGACTCTATTTTAATATCAAGCAGACTTACTTCGATCATGGAATCATCCCAAACGTTGTTTGACCCACCAGAGCTTCGAGTTCGTAGGACTTTCCTCGCTGTAAGTGAATGTCGATGATGATGGTGCTTGGCAATTTGACCGGGAGTACACAAACCATTAACTCCATTTACAAAGTAAGGGTTCAACAGAGAGTTCTATAAGAAATTTAAACTTTATTAAGAGAAATTAAAAATTTTCGATTTGCATACCTGGTGAATCGGCAATTTCTCTCGATCTCGATCGCGGCTTAATTCAATCTGCTCTCTTGCTCTTTGCTCAATCAGAGCTATTTCTCGTTCCCTTTCGAGCTTGCGTTCTATTCGCTCTAGCTCATGAATATTTGGTAGACTTCCCATCCTCACCACCAAAGCTGATTTCGTATTTTTTGTTGAGAACATCAAAGTCAAGTGACTTAACTTACTGCCATGACTTATAAGTAATCTGACTTAGCAGGACTTCTTCACAGTTCTGCTCATAGAATTTTGAAGGACTGAATTTTGCGTATATGAGAATTTTCTGTTCGAAAACCTTAAATAATCGTCGCCAACATGGTAAAGTTTGCTTTTGGAAAGCGTTGACTAACGTTAGTGTCTTCCGACAGCCTAGAAAAAAGTATGGTGTATGAGTGTCAACTTTTGGATTTCCTCAAAAAAGATAGGCTAATTTGGTTCAACATTTTTTGTTATTTAAAAAGATTTAAGCGAAATATAAAGCCGTCTATTCTACGTGTAGCAGGCTCTTAGGCGGGTTGGTTAAAATTCGTTTGAAAATAACGACGTTACACTAAGATCAAATCTATTGCATACTCTATGGATGTAATTTAAATCACTGGCAACGGAATTTGTTTTAAACGTTTTTAAGCTAGTCACACGATAAAGTGCATAAGATAAGTTTATAAGAAATCTTAATTTGCCTGATTAAAGTCTGATTAAGTGAAGTGCGTTTGAGGGTTGATTGAGGTCTGGAGGGTTATTCCGTATTTTGAGAAACCCTTCACGTCTGAATGATATTCATGAGAAACAAGCTCTGCCTATACTATGCCGACTGACATGCGCCAATTCTATACCAATTGGGCATAGTATAGTCACACCTTTAAACGCGAATGGTTTGACGACATTGTTTTGACGATAGTCAAGTTATTAAGTCTTCAAAACTCGATCGAATAAACGACAGTTGTTTTTTATACGAAGTGCGATTTATCGTCGAAGCATTATTGCCTGGTGGAGCCGATAAATCCACTATTCCAACTCCGTGGCAAAGTGTTAGAATCGCTTTCATGCCTCAGATGCAACATGCTTACGAACGCAAAAAGTCTTGAGAGACAGCACTTCAAAATTATGTTAGCAGGATTGAATGCGAGCTCCGCTTTACAAGAAAGGTTTTGCATTTTCATATAGAAATAGAAGATGCAATACAAATTTTGATTGTTGATTGTATGTGCAATGATACCAGGGAACAAGGTGTGAGTGAATCGAAAGACTTGTGGATTAAAGCAATGCTCTTAGCTTTACAAGATGCAGAAAATTGACTGGTCTGACCCAACTTACACTTACACGGCGTCAATATTAACCATTCTTGGAGTAATCCTATATAACAAGCTTCTTTGGTCTAAACATGTCGAGTAAAATACGGCTAAAACATTATCTGTCTTCTGGAAATATAAGGAAGCCTTTTGAAAGACATGGGATTGCCACTGAAAAGGGTCCTTTGGATTTATACAGCTATGATAAGACGTAAATAAGTAAATAAGTAATTGCCTCGTTCGATAAATTTCAAAAACAATAGGTCTTGGTTATACTGGGGCCTTCCCCAGCACTGCGGGTGCTACTCTTGACGCACTGCTAAATCTTCCTCCCCTTAATACCTACGAAACTAGGAGGAACTTGCAAGCAGCATATTTTTTGACTCATGTCTAATGGATATGCCGTCCGACACAATGATCTCGAGGCTGAAATTGCGCCAAAAAAACACAGTCTATATTTATTTCGTCCCCATATTCCTAAGGGAACGAGAACGAGAATACAAAAACCCCTGGACCGCTTTCAAATTTGTGTCGCTATTACTATACGATGTTATGCCCAGATAGTTTTAATTTTATTTTACGGTCATATTCTGACGGGAACGTGATGGGAACAAGAAAATGACCGGGAATTTGGAAAATATTGGACTATTTCCAAAACGTTAGAGTGCTTCGTTGTCCCTGAGTAACAAAGACTATATTTCATCCCAATTTCTCTGCGGGGACGGAATGGGAAGTGGAAGATAACCAGGAACTTAGAAAATACTAGATAGATTCCAAAACCGTTAGAGCGGTTCATTGCCCCTGAGTAACATATAGACCATACTTCATCGCCATTTTTCCACTGTGATGGAAACTTCGATACTACTTTACTTAATTTACTCAATTCGATCATCGTAGGGCCTGAGTTACGCGCCGGACGGGTCAGCTAGTAAAATATATTTTTTATCCGATTAGTGCTTAAAATTGATTTCGGGTATATGAACCCCACGGCTATCTCGAATCGTAACTCGTAAGCGGGAAGTCCAATTTTCGACTATTTTTCCAAGTAACTGCGGTCGTATATCGACAATTGTCTTAACACAAAGTAGAGCCCAGAGAGTTAACTGCGGCAAGGTAGTGCTATTTTGTAAACAAGCTAAATTGAACCGGAAACCGTCGCGTCACGTAGGCTGGGAACCCTCATCGCCATTTTTTTTTTGTCGGTTGGTTTGAAATCAATTTAAAAAACACGTTCGTTTCGCTATTTTTGGGCTTGCAACACTTGAGATTGAGAATGATGAGAGCTTAATTCAAAACTGGTGCAATAAACATCTATTGCCAATGAATTGAAAATTACATTAAAATAAATGGAAATGAAACTCAATTGCAGCCAGATATAGCCGTTAATTCTTTTTTCTGAGCAAGTGCGGGACTTGTCTTATAGAGCCAATAACCGTCAATAAATAAAAACAACGCTTAAGTTAAGAATATCCTTCAACATCGTTTTTTAAAGCTAAGGTGCATCCTTCAAGTCTCAAGTTGTTTCAGCAAATAGTTTCTAAATCTAAGTAAAATATATGCAAGTAAATTTATGCTTTTGAGGGGTTATTTTTTCAAATTTCTATAAGGTACTTAATCCTTACCTTAAAAAAAAGAGAGTCGCTTTCCGCTGTCCTTCTGTATGCTTAAGGATCTTCGAAACTACTCAACGGATTTTGATGCGGTTTTATTTAATAGATATCTAGTGTTCCAAGATAATGGTAGATGGTACACGTGTATACTTTATCCTAATGTTCTTACGAATGCTGCTAATTCCGGGAACGGGAACGGGAACTTAGAAAACAACTGAACCGATTTCAAAAATTCCTTCACCGTAACAATGCGTGAATTCTACATTATTAGAAGAACCACAGACTATATTCAATTTTGTTCGAATATCTTAAATCCACACATTTCATCGCCATGCTCTAACGGTAATTGGAACGACGAACTTAAGATTTTGAGACAACCTTCCACTTATCGCAATGCACAAACTGCCGACAAATTATTGGTTTTATTTGTAATTATTGGCAGATACTATAAGGCAAGCTTTACAATTACAATAAGGAATACGAAAAAAGTGGATTCTTTAATTCTGTCCGTCTGTCCGTAATCTACACCCTGAGCCGCTTGACAAAACTCCTACAAAATTTGCAGTTAGCGTGTTTAGCGCCTACACAGGCAAAAATTTTCGTTTTTAAAATTTTTATTAATTTTTTAAAAAAAAAACTTTTGATTTGATTTTTTTACATTTTTTGTCTTTTGTTGAGCAGCCTGAGCCTACACAGGAAAAAATTTCGTTTTTGAAATTTTTATTTATTAAAAAAAAAAAAACTTTGATTTGATTTTTTTTTTTACATTTTTTGTCAATAAATCTTCTGGCAAGATCTTCGCACTCGGTTTTGAGAAACTTGTTTTTTTTAAGAGAAAAAGAAAAAAAGAGAAGCAAAAGAACTGGTATAGCTATTTTGATTCAATTTTAAGCTTTTATATGTTTTAAAGAAACAACGTTTTTATATTTTCGATAAGAACCTTTGCAACATTTACTTTTTGAAAAACACTGTAATCCTCCACTGGATCCCAGCACACAAAGGCTATGATGGTAACGAGAAGGCAAACATCTTAGCTAAAGACGGCGCATCTAAACCATTCGTCGGACCTGAAACCTTCTGCGGTGTAAATAAAAGCCACCTTTAAAAAGACTGCCAAGAACGTCCTGCGGAAAGAATCAAATAAAGCTTGGTGTAACTCATCTGGCCAAACCTATTCAAAACTCTTTTTGCCAGAATATATTAAAAAAAACATCAAAATTCCTACTGAACCTCAATAGGAAAACCCTAATAGTTTGTACAGCACTACTAACCGGCCACTGTTCTTTAAAGATACATCTTCCCCGACTGAGGCTAATAGCGGACACCATCTGTAGTCCTAAGTCCATGCCTTGGAAAAGAAGAAACATCTCTGCACATTATTACGGAATGTCCAGCACTTTTCCGCCATAGAAAGCAAATCCTTGACCCTAGATAAACTCAAACTCATTCACCCACAGAAGATTGCTAACTTCTGGTTCAATTCAGGAGCAGGAGAACTGCCCTGAAACCTCACATGGGCTGGCACAATATGTTTCATTCAGACATCGCAGTGCCCAGAGCTGAGCAAGCTCTACCCGTCCCCTAAATCTAATCTAATCTAATCTAACATTTACTTTAACTTTTTTTCAAAATTTTAGTGAAGTTGACAAATATAAATTATGAAGAGTGAATACTAAAACATTGTACTCAACCTTAAGATTCTTATATTGTACCTTAGGGGAATAAAGAACAAGAGGGAAAACCACAAACACCACGGCATCTGCCCTCGAACTGACTTCACAAACACCACTTTATTTTCTGATTCCGAAACTGGTTTCGGAATCCCAAAATAAAGTGGTGTTAGTAAATTCACTAATACGTGTATCACAGATGTATCTGTTGTTACAAAAGCAACAATGTAAACAAATGGAAGTTGCGGGGCTAGAGAGGTAATGGTTTTCCCTCTTGTTCTTTCCACTAAGTATTGTACTGAGCACACTATAGCAAGTTAGTGCGCTTTGGATTAAGTAAGGTGGGTCAGCCAGTTTGTGATAAAACTTCAAATTAACAACCACACAAAATTCTTTATAAAATGCTTCAAGCTGAGTTACCATTTTGAAGTTATCTGAGTTCTAAAAAAAAATAAGAAAATAATAAGACTGACCTACAATATTCTAAAGCACGGGTCACACACGGCTGGTTGCCAGCGGCGAGTCGAGTAATCGCTACTGCGGGCCGCTGATCATCTATATGTGACCACGAAATTCACAAAACTCGCTGTCAGCCGGCGAGTAATTAGCAGCGGCTGGCAAAGTTGAACATGTTTAAGTTTTGGCTGCTAGCAGTGGCTGGCAGAATAAAAAAAATACTGATACACATTCTATTTAGTAAATTGTTCATTCGATATTTGTGTCAAATATAATAAATTGGTTTAAAAATTTAAAATTAATTTCAAAACCAAATTTTTGTATGGTTTTCTGCAGTTGTTTGCTGAGAGAAACTGGCGAGTAGCAGCCGATAGTGTGACCGGGCTGCCAGCCGCTGCCTGCTTCTGCAACTGCCAGCCGCTTCTTACCAGCTAAGCAGCCGTGTGTGACCCGTGCTTAAACTGTTTCGTTATTTTAGTTCTTAGTATTATTTTTTCCTTTCAGTTGATTTAGTTTTGATGCTTTGCCTGTTTAAGATTAAGGAAAAGCAACTCTCAGTTTTTTACATTATAGAGAAAATTCAGCTTCTTTAAGAAATTTTAACTTTAATTTAAGTTTAAAAATTAATATTTCAGCTACTATTGGTTGCATTTTCTTGAAAAAAAAAAATAATTTAAAATCCACACGACTTTGTAGGTAATCAATTATTCCATTGTCTTTAAATTTATTTCTTTGTTACAATAAACGATATGATAAGTTTTCGTTATAATGCACCCGTGCGCAAATTTCAACGTAAATGATGATTCTGATCCCACTGTTTTAAGATAATAACAAAGCCCTCAGATATTAAGCCAACACTTTCGTTAAAACACCCAAAGACCTTGTAGGTGTGCATAGCGTTAGTTTCATCGAAACTAACGCAACACTTAATGAGAGTTCTAACTTTTCATCTTCAACACTGCTGCATCGCCGCCTCATAAGTTATTTTCACAAACAAGGACCTCAGCATAGTAGGTACTTCAAACTCGACAACATTCCCATCCTACATACACCATATCTCTTCTCAATCTTCCGTTTGTATCAACGCATTGCCATAAATGCCTTTCATTGAAATATATGCATTGTTTGAGTGTCTGAAAGTGAATGGAAGTGCCCTACAAAACCCAACTGACTACTTCCGCACATCCCCAATGAAAAATTTAGGTCAAAGTTCTTCAAAGTTATTATATTTTCTGAAAGACAAACTATTATAAACCACAACTAAGAGAATGCAATTATGGAAAAAAAAGAACACAACCACACCCAATTATTATTTCGATTCAGAGGCGTCTAAAGACTAAGTGTGTAGGTGACACAATACTGTAATTTGTGTCCTTTTAAATTCTTTCATACGCAACCAATAGCAACTAGCTGACTTTAAACTGTGCTTTTCTGTGACAACACTTTTTTATATTCTAAGGATACAAATCACACCTTCTTCACCGCATCCTTACCTTCTCACTGTTCTTTGGCGTGGGGGTGTTTTGTTTTGACGTTGTTTTTCCTTCTTTTTTTTGTCATAAAAGATTATTGAAAACACTTTACAAGAACAACGAGAAAAAAACGAGAACGTGTGTGGGCAAGAGAAATGCTTATGGCGTTTTTCGATTATCAAAACACAAATTCACTTAGGAGATATTGAACTTTAGGTATTGGGAGCAACTAAATGGCAATATGTTCAGCACACCATCTTAGACTTTGTCTAGAACACAAAACTTCTCATTAAATCATTTAATTGATACTAATTCGATACTTTTCTTGAGCACACGTCTTAACACAAAACAAATTTTAATAGTCCTACGAGGTTGATTAACCTAGTTAAGGGTTATAGTATGTACACACCCAGTTTTTGCTTAGGCGTTCGAACTGGCTGCAAAATAAAACTGTCCTTGCTGTCAATAATATACAAATGGTCAGCAGCATCAACAAAGAGATCAAAATGAATGATTTATTTTACTAAAATACCAACTACCATACCTCTACTTTTTGAAGAAAGACATCACAGTCATATAATTTGCAAAAACTTTCACTATCTTACTCAAGAATTTCTACTGATTAAAATTGAAAAGAAAAAACAGTCCAGGCTAAGCAACAAAAGTCACTTTTGCACGAAATTAAAATGGAACAAAAGTATATACGTTGAGCAATGTCAGGATTCAGGACAAAATCGAGAGTGTGCGCAGTTTCGATCAAGTGACTTTTCTATATGAATGTATAAATGTATATCCTTTTTGCATTTATAAAATTCTCTGTGAGTAAATTGTGGTAGTACTGTTCAACTTTGTCAAGAATTGATGAATTATTGTTAGGGTAACACAGAATACATTGGTTAGCTCCAAAAATTTTAAAAGGGGTTTACAATGGAAGTGAAAGTTTTTTTTTAAGAGTTCTCTGGATACTCGATTTCTTCCTCTTTTGTTGTTTGTTTGCTTTGGTTGGGTAAGGCATTCCACATTCGGGTCGTGCGGCTTTGTAAAGTGAATCCAAATCAGAAACCGTTAAAAGTTCCCTTTTTTGTTATCAGCAAACACACCAAGGAGTTATGAATACCCTTACTATTTTTAGAACACATTGCGAGCGTTTAGGAAAATAGGAGAGGACTTAAAATGAGACACCGATTTATGTTGTTTTTGAGCTTTTGTGAATTCTAATGCAGGAGAAAACGGAGTCGAGTAAAGCATTCCACATTCGGATGCGACTAAAATGTGAGCCTCTATACTTGATTGATGAGCGAGGCGGATGTTGCGGCTAAATTGCTTCTGGGGAGGAATGCAGCTGGCTATTTCACTAGACCACTTTTTATAAAAAAAGGCGATAAAACAGATATAGACAGGTGACATTTTGGCGATGTTCAAGAGAATCAATGATTCTACGACTGAACTATTAGTCTAAACGCTTTGTTTTGTACCCTATCGAGTGGGCGCAAAGATGTTTAAGGAGCACCTGACCAGATATGGGAGTTATAGTTTTTGGGCGGATTATAGCCAGATCAGAAGAGGTGAAAACTTCCCAGCATCGCCTTCAGAAACCTAAGCATTTAGCAGTATTTTTGAGTACTTCAAAAATGTGATCATTCCAACCAAGGCCATCGTTCACACACATACCAAGTAGGTACTGACAGCTTTTTGGTTTCCTGGATGCAGGTACCTTTCATGCATATTGACAATGGGATGATGTTCAGTTTCAACGACAAAATATGGAGCATTTTGTTGTATGTAACAACGCTGTCAAGGTCCTCATTAAGAACCGGAGCTTATATCATCAATACTTGAGAACAAAGAAAATTGCATCAAAATGGAATTATGCATATTTGGAAAATCCTACTTAAATCAAGCCTGGCAACTTTGGTTCGATAGTGGCAATACATATAGGTATACACACGGGTCTTCCAACTGGAAGGAAGGCGGGAAGGGCTCGAAAATACAGTATCAGCCGAATAGCCACCCTGGCTGCGCTTGCAAGACCATGCGCTTTTCATGAAAATTGCCATTACCAATTTGCACATTTGCGTCTGTCGCTTTATGACCTGAATAGCTTGACGAATTCCGATTTGAGGACTCAAATCTTAAAAAAAATATTCAAATTTGATAATTCAGCTTCTAAATCTTTGATCTGGAATTTCATTGAAAACCCAACATTTGGGGTAAAGCCCATTTTCACCCATCAGAATTTCAGAAAAGATAATTTTCTATGAAATTCCCGATCATTTTAATCCATTTCAAGGACCAAACTAATAAAGAGACCACGTTCTTAATGAAGAGTAGGCTCACGTTATCTGAACCTCAAAAGCCTGAAAGCCCCAAAAATATTTCTCATGTGTTAAATAGCGACAAGTTGAGTCCAAACATTTAAATGGTTTGAACTGGCAACCAAATTTACCGTGCGATCGACGCAAGAAACTGTTGCAGTGCTATGGACTTCCGAGCAGAATCGAGTTACGTAGTAGGGCCTTAGTTGGAAAGGTGCATGCGCCAACAAATCAGTATGATATGTCCGACCCTAAAAAATGGGAGACCCTCAAAATTGCCCCAACCAAAGGGGAATAACCCTCCCTAATGTCGCTTATAAGACCATTGTCTGCTGTAATTTGTCAACGGTCCTTAACAGTCCGATTTAAAACCAGAAAAGTCCACAATTGACCAAATGTTCACATTACGGCAAATCATGGAAAAATTCGGAGATACAATATCGATATGCACAATCTTTATATCGATTTCAAATACATAGAACCATGTTTAGCTTTTTTTTGTCATTTTTACAAAACTCGCACGACTTTGCAGGAGGAAAGAAGAATTCCCGTCCCCCCATAAGGATATCATCGAGGCCTCCGATGTCGAAAAAGGCTTTCGCCAAGGCGACAAACTGTCATTAAAATTCTTCCACATCATTCTTGAAAAGATTGTGTGAAATTCAAAATTGAACACCAGAAACATAATCTCTAATCTCAAGTTCGAACAGATTAGTCCGGCCAAATTTGCTTCAAAAATAGGGGTAAGGTTACATTAATTTAAAAAAAAAAAAAGGGTGGCGCAACAGAGCGAGTAGCCCTTGGGCCTAGCGCATTTCTCACAACCATGCCTTGTGAGGAAATGGAGGAGAAACATTAATTTGCACCTAGCTAAAAATTGGCATGAATGTTGGGAACCCTATTTCTTACAATTTGCTAACTATCCACATGTGGAAAAAAATTTATTCAAGGTCAAATGTTGTAAACATCGGTATTTGAGTTTTCCAGCTAAACGGTAAGTTTTATCATAAAAATAGAAAGACAAAAATTATTCATCATGCAATTATCTATACAGGGTGTCCCGTAATTCGTTTTACATACTTTGGGATATGATTCTTGGTCATATTCTAAGAAAAAAATTGTTGTACAGTAAAGTCCGTTTCTCAAGTTTGACATCACTTTTTGACAATTTAAAAAAAGGCTAACTTTGGTGTACCCTGACCTGTGTTAAATTCGATATCTCTGTCAATACTGATGATAGAGACCTAATCTTAGACTCAATTTTTTGTAGAAATAACAACCTTTAAGACTGCATTTAAATTAGGCTTCCATAGGTTTAGGGTTGCCAGATTTTCAATTTTAAGTGGTGTTCAAATTTTCTTCCCAAAACAAAGTTTTGACTTTGAGGTCATTTTTTTGGAGAAAAAGCCTTATAAACATAGAGTTTCTTTATTTTTTACAGATGAACAAAACAATAATAAAGAAAAAACTCACCATAAAGTTTGCTCAAAAACCCATACATTTTATGATACTTGGAAAAATACAAAATGGGAAAAATTTAAAAAAAAATAAAAAAAGTTTTTGCTTTGAGGTTTGCTTGAATAAAACAATAATATGATCACTTTTAGTAGTTTTTTTTATGTATTTAATACAAATACAATTATAACAAGTGCTCAAAGCCCCATCCTTCGTTTTGAATCCATGCCAGAGCCCGTTTTTGGATTTCATTGTGGGTGTTTGCTGTCGATAACTCTTGTCTTACTTGTAGTCTTGTAATCTTTGAAACTGTATTTAAATTTGACTCCTATAGGCTAAGGGTTGCCAGATTTTCAGTTAGTATAAAGTTCCTGGTATCCTTTGTTGTGCTTTTCTTCAATTTCCATTTAAAAACTCATATAAGAAAAAAAATGTCTGCTCTCGTAAATGAAAGCATTTCAAAAAACTCTCTGATCAAACTGCAATCGTGACTTAATTTGACAAACTAATGAACAAATTTGTTTTCTTATTCTTTTATACGACTTATTTACCTATTGAACATTCATACCCCAAATTTAAAGCAAACATCCACAATTAAATCCAAAAACGGGCTCTGGCATTGATTCAAAACGAAGGAGGGCGCTTTGAGCACTTGTTATAATTGTATTTGTATTAAATACATAAAAAAAACTACTAAAAGTGATCATATTATTGTTTTATTCAAACAAACCTCAAAGCAAAAACTTTTTTTTATTTTTTTTTAAATTTTTCCCATTTCGTATTTTTCTTAGTATCATAAAATGTATGGGTTTTTGAGTTAACTTAATGCTGAGTTTTTTCTTTATTATTGTTTTGTTCATCTGTAAAAAATAAAGAAACTCTATATTTATCAGGCCTTTTCTCCAAAAAAATGACCTCAGTCAAAACTTTGTTTTGGGAAGAAAATTTGAACACCACTTAAAATTGAAAATCTGGCAACCCTAAACCTATGGAAGCCTAATTTAAATACAGTCTTAAAGGTTGTTATTTCTACAAAAAATTGAGTTTAAGATTAGGTCTCTATCATCAGTATTGACAGAGATATCGAATTTAACACAGGTCAGGGTACACCAAAGTTAGCCTTTTTTTAAATTGTCAAAAAGTGATGTCAAACTTGAGAAACGAACTTTACTGTAGAACAATTTTTTTCTTAGAATATGACCAAGAATCACATCCCAAAGTATGTAAAACGAATTACGGGACACCCTGTATATAAAAATTGTAAACTTTTCTTGTCTCTAGCAATAACACATAGTTATTGCTTTTATTTCCAAATAAAATTTGTGCAGTTTTGTGTTTGTTATAGAAATGTCTCAATTTTGCTTTATTTGAAATAAACATTTGTCCGAAAGCGAAACATTTACTGTTGATCGTGGCCTTAAGACGTTAATTGATGCAAGTATTAAAAGAGGTGATGAATTTTCGGAATACCTGAAAGCCTAGACTTATGTGACAGTTCATGTCCAGTGTCGAACAAATTATTCAGTAGAGGTAGGTTAGGTTAGGTTGAATGGGGGGTGCAGCCACAAGTGGCAACACCTCACTCGGATCTCAAGGATCCATTGTGCTCCCCGGGAAAACAGAGGATGAGGAAATGGGAGGATTGGAAAGGTAAATGGTTATTGTGGTAGGGAACTCCCTCTGAACCATTTGGAGCCCTGAGTAAATTTCAGGACGTTGCTCAGTGGGAGACTTGAGATGTCGCCCAGTTCGTCGAAAAAGTATTCTCCGAGGGTTTTTTTCCGAGTGTGGGCCAAGCTAGGACACTCACAGAGTAAGTGGAATGATCCCTCCTCTGCCTCCTCATCTTGGCATCCTCTACATAAGTAGGATGTGCTAATGCCCATTCTCATCATGTGGGTACCCAACGAGTTGTGTCCCGTGAGAATGCCAATCAACAGAGAGAGCCGAGGTCTGCTTAGCTGGAGTAGAAATTCTGTTTTTTTCTTGGAAATATCTGGCCAAAGGTTTCTAGAGACTCGGCATGTTTCTAAAGATGACCACCTGTCATTGGCGGTTTTAGAAAATTGTGTTTGATTCTGTTTTTTTCTGGCTCAAGTGGCCTTAGAACTGAGGTATTCGTTTTGCTGGATTCGAGTGCTGACCCGATTTTAGCCAGCTTATCCGCCATTTCATTACCAATTATGTCACGATGTCCTGGAACCCAGGTTAAACTAACTGTGTTTGTTTCGCTGAGCAGTCTTAGGTTACTGCGACAGCTGTCTACTAGTCTGGATTTTGTGATAATGGATGAGATAGCTTTAATGGCCGCTTGACTGTCTATAAAGAAGTCAATATTTTTGTTGATCAGGTTTTGCGTAGCTAAGTGCTTCGCGGCTTCGCACACTGCAAGTACTTCTGCCTGAAAGAAACTGCAGAAGTCGGGAAGCTTTATTGATCTATTCATGGTGGGGTAGTCTGAGAAGATACCTGACTCTACAGCTTCGTCCGTTTTGGAACCATCTGTGAAGACGGAAATGTGATTTCCTTTTATAACACTGTTTTCCTCCCAGCTTTCTCTTGTCTGAAAGGCTGTTAGGGCCACTGGATTGAAGTCAATATGCGGGGGGTATAGTCTGTTTGAATGTCTATGTCTGTATGGTTCATGATGGTTCTATGGCCTGATATGCCTGTTTTCCAATTGTTGCATTGTTTGAGTCGCAGTGCGCTTTTGGCCGCCATCTCCTTAGTAAAAAGATCTAGGGGGGCTAGCGACAGGAAGCTTTCCAGAGCTGCAGTTGGTGTTGTTCTTAGGCACTAGTTGAGCCAATGCATGCAAGCCTTTGGATTTTGGTCATGGTCTTAAGGTTTGAAGCCTTCTCTAATGATGGCCACCAGACTAGACAGGCATATGTGAGGATTGGTCTTATTATGGATGTATACATCCAGTGAATGGTTTTGGGACCAGGTCCCCATTTTTTCCCAAAAATTCTACTACAAGTGTAGAAAGCGATTTGAGCTTTCCTTTCTCTTTCTTTTAAATTTTCTTTCCAGTTAAGTTTACGATCAAGGACAATTCCGAGATATTTTGCCGTACCAGATAAGTTTATTGGTATACCATTAATGGAGGGAGGAAGTATATCTGGAATGTTACGTTTTCTCGTAAACAGAACAAGTTCTGTTTTAGTAGGGTTGACGTTTAGCCCACAGTTTTTTGCCCAGCTGGTGAGCTTGTTTAGAGCTGTCTGGAGAAGTTCACAAAGGGTGGTTGTGAATTTTCCCGAAGTCATGATGACGATGTCATCGGCATAGGCTACTGCTTTTATTCCGCTCCTGTCAAGTTTAACCAGGATTTGGTTAACTACTAGGAGCCAGAGTAGCGGGGATAGCACTCCTCCTTGAGGTGTACCTCTACAAGTTTTGACTTTTAGGGTACTTGCACCCATTACTGCTTTTACTATTCTCGTTTGGAGCATGGAGTCGATCCAGTTTGATAGCGTTGGCTCGATATTTATGGAACTTAATGCCATGCGAATAGCACTGTATTCAACGTTGTTGAAGGCCCCTTCTATATCGAGGAATGCAGCCAACGTATATTCTTTATATTGGATTGACTGTTCAATAGTACCGACTACTTCATGAAGTGCGGTCTCCACTGATTTGCCCTTTATATATGCATGTTGGGCTGTGGAGATCACATTGTTATTCAGTTTTGTTCGGATATGCGTTTCTATAAGTCTTTCTAGGGTCTTAAGTAGAAAGGAGGATAGGCTTATTGGTCTGAAATCTTTGGGTTCAGTGTGTGAGGGCTTACCGGCTTTGGGAATAAATATGACTTTAACTTCCCTCCAACTAGTTGGAATAAAGGTGAGCTTTAGACAACCTCTGAAAATTTCCACTAGAATCGGCACAATCAAGTCTTTAGGGCTTTGGAGCATCATTGGAATGATACCGTCCGGACCTGCAGATTTGTATGCTGAGAATGAGTCAATGGCCCACATTACCTTCCTATTATCTACTAATAAATTTCCTATGTTGGATATAACGTTAGCGTTAGATATAACGTTAGCGTTAGGGCTTCCGCGTTCTGGGGATGTCATTTGAGAACACCCTGGAAAGTGGGTGTTCATGAGTGACTCTAGGGTTTCTGAGCATGAGTCAGTCCATGTGTTATCAGGTCTTCTAAGAAAACTAGGGGTATTTTGGACCCTGGACATGACCTTTCTTAGCCTTGCTGCGTCATTTGTGCACTCAATATCTGAGCAGAAGTTGCGCCAGGCTGCTCTTTTTGCATAGGTAGTTCTATTTTTGTATTCATTTTTACTGATCTTGTATAGGTCCCAGTCAGCCGAAAGGTTGCTAAATTTTGCTCTATTGAAGAGCCTCCTAGAGTTCCTTCTAAGGATCGATAGTTCGTTTGTCCACCATATGGGGTTGGATCTACCTTTCCCTTTGGATAACGGGCATGAGCTTTCGTAGGCATTGATTATGTCTGACGTTAGCTTGTTTACCTGTGTCTCTATGGCTGAGCAGTTAAGCAAAGGCTGATTGTTGTTTTGGCTGAGAGTTAGGGCCAGTTTTTGGTTATAGAGACCGCAGTCAGTTTTCCTAGGGTTTCTATAAGGGATAAAGTTTTCAGATTTGTGTTCTATTTCGAATGTTATCATTCTGTGGTCAGAGAAGGTTACGTTGTTGGAGACCCTCCAATTACTGGTTACTAGCGTACCAGAGTTGGTGGAAAGTGTAACGTCTAACACTTCTTTTCTTACCTTTGTTATAAATGTTGGTTCTCTACCTCTATTCATAATTATCAGGTTGTTCTCAATAATATATTCAAAAAGTGACTCACCTCTTTCGTTTGTGTCTGTACTACCCCACTGTATGTGATGGGCATTAGCATCACAGCCCATGAGGAGGTCCCAGCCATTTCTTTTAGTTGTGGCGACCAATTCTGCAACAGCTGCCGGCGGGGGGTTGGAGGTTGCATCGCCCGGCATGTAAACGGAGGCCAGGATTAGGGGTGGCGCCCCTTCTTCTTCAGTAGAGGTAAAAGAACAGTTTTGAAATTGTTTGAGAGACAAGATTTAGATGATTATGCTTACGTTTTCAAAGAAAGTACCTCTACTCCACAAGCTGTAATCACCAACGGAATTCGCTTTCTTTTTTCCTTTTATGGAGCTCCAAAAAAAATTACGTGCTTGGATAAGTTTCGATACTTATCTTTTGCTAAAAACACGCATAAGAAGAAACAAGTACAATAAGCTTGTCTTCCTCCAACCTCTGCTTCTGCTGAGCAACATCTATTTCGGGTATATTATCAAGTTCAAATATGGTTCGGTAATAAACTAAACCCAGAAGACTGGGGTTGGAAGATAATTGACAATGTATTGGAACCAGTTAAGACTTTACTCCCTCCTGCACCGGAAAAACTCCACAACTCAATTTTTTGCAATTGCGAAAAGGGGTGAAATGCTAAATGCGTCTGTAGGAAAGTTGGGTTGTTTTGTTCATTAGCTGGTAGATATAAGTTGTCGAGGCCAATCGTGCTACAAAGTTCAATCGCCAGTAACCTATATGCGAGGAGACTTCTGATGCATCGCTCTTTGACCAATTTATTTGCACCCAGCAGGAAGAAGAAGAAGAAAAAGAAGAACAAGAACAAGACAGTATGGATTATGTTCCATTAGAAGAGTTTCAATCAGACGAATAGTTTTCTCAAATTACTCATTACTTACACCGCTCTTATTCATTGCAATAGTACCATTTTCAATTTAATACAATAGCTTTTACCTCAACAGAACCACAATAGATGGTGGAATAGGCCTACCAGGGAAACCACGTAAAAAAAACGCGCCATGCACACTACCTCACGGGTGGCGCGGAAACGTGTGCATATTAGGAGTAACACAACTTTTTCAACTTTTTGCATAGCTATATCTCCGAAATGGTGATTCTTAGGGGAAAAAAAGTTTATAATTTTTATAGATAATTGCATGATGAATAATTTGTGCTGGAAAATTCAAAAAACCGATGTTTGCAAATTGTAAGTAATAGGGTTCCCAACATTCATGCCAATTTTTAGCTAGGTGCGAATTAATGTAGCCTTGAATGTCTACGGAAACGATATTGACGAAATTGGACGAAGAAACAAAAGAGAACATCTACGTATTGGACAAAACGTAAGAATAGACAGACGTAACTCCGAAGTAGTACATGACTTCGTCTACCTAGATTCCGCTATAGACACGGAAAACAACATCAGTGCGGAGATCAAACGTAGAATAGCTTCTTGCCAACCGTTAATTTTTTGGGCTAAGATGGCAATTGAGAAAGAAAACCCTCTCTAGAAAAACCAAGGTAACCCTTTATAGGACCTTAATCATCACAGTCCTGCTAACTAAAGCGGATGGGGAAACCGCTTCGAAAGAAAATTAAAATATTTACACACTACTTGCTTATCAATAATTCAAATTATGTAGTTTAAGCTGAAGACATGTAGAATAACGAGTTTAACAGCTGCGAATGTACTCAAGATAAAGCTTTAAGGCCCCGGCCCATAGAACGCGGTGCGTGCGTGCGGCACCGCTTTCAACTGACAGCTCGATTAAATACACACGTTCTTATGAGAGGTGACCCATAAGCACCGCGAGCAACGCGCCGCACGCGCCGAGTAGCCGAACTTCTATTTTGCCGCGGCTCTCACGCGGTGACAGAAGAGAGACATGCGCAGTCACAACCAAGTTGAAGTTTTCTCTTATATGGAAAGAATGACAATGGGCGCGTTCAAGAACCTATCGGATAGCCTATCTTGGATAGCCGTGTCTAGATACCTTTTTGAACGATCGACAACAGACAACAGCTGTGAAATATTAAAATTCGACTTTTGAAAACAGAAAAACATTCAAAATATCATTGCTAGACGATTATAACTTATTTTTTCGATTTCCCACACGTAAACAACAACAACAAGCTATCCGGATGCGATTCTTGAACGCCCCCATTTTGAATAAATTTATCTGCCAAAACACCGCAACGGATTCTATGGGTCACCCCTATCAGTTGCACGCGGCAAAACCAACCGCATCAGTTGCCGCGCCGCTTCTACCGCACGCACCGCGTTCTATGGGCCGGGGCCTTTAGAGTACGACTACTCATACATTTTGCATTTGCAACAGAAGTTTGAAAGTAAATTGCGTGGGTACTTTGAAAAAAAGTTGTTTTTGATTCTAAGTGCGTCTAATTTGACATATCTGCGAATTTTCAAAATAGATTTAGTATTTAGAACTTTATTTGGAAATTTTTTACTCAATTAAGTGCTCGGTACAATTTTTCCAACTAAAAATCAGCTATGTCCACTAGGGTGGTCCTTAGGAAAAAAAAAATTGGGGACGCCCCCCAGATTGGTTCTAAATTAGGAAAAAAAAATTCCCTAATTTTTTCAAATTTTTATTCCCAACCCTTACTGACCCTATTTCATTAAGAAGTTTTTGTTTTTCGATCATCTGTTCAAAAACGGCTGCTGTTATAAGAAAATTGTTTATCGAGTTTTTGTTAAAAACAAATGAAATGATTATGATCCTTCAGATTTTTATGACCATTTACTTATTAGCACTTCAACTTTTAAAGAACTAGGACATAGAAAAAGCATTCGACACTGTCTGGCATGATGGGCTTATATATAAGCTTATCTATTTTAATTTTCCTATTTATCTCATCAAACTAGTCTCTAGCTTCCTGAGAAACAGAAAATACATATTAGAAGTAAAACTCTTACTTCAACGTTTACTACAGAAAGAAATTTTATTCACTAAAAAATATATTGCAGACATGTCATAGAAATACAGAAAACGAAGGTGCTTTGATTTGATCAAAATAAAATAATTTACAACAAGTGAATATGAGCAAAGTGTTTTTGGTCTACATCAGAATTATTTTATCTAACACTTCCCCTCAAATCAATACTAATTTATTGCAAAAGAAAGACCTAACATTTTTGAAAATTTTAAATGTTTTGTTCTTCCTAAATTCTTCGTTAAGATGTCTGCTGTCATGTCTTCAGTGTTCTTGTTCTCAATTTCAATTACTCCATCTTCAAAAAGACCTCTTACGAAATGGTATGAAATATCTATATGTTTCGTCCTCGGGTGATGAATAGGATTTTTCACAAGATGTTGAGCTCCCAAATTATCGTTAAACATCGTCGTTGGATCTTGAATAAGTTCATTAAAATTAAGTTCGGTGATTAAACTTCTCAGATATAGAGCTTCCCTACTGCATTGTGAAATAGCTATGTATTCTGCTTCAGTGCTGCTCAATGCTATTGAAGTTTGTTTTTTCGACTGCCAAGTTATAGCTCCTCCAGCAAGAATAAAAGTAAATCCGGTGTATGACTTTCTGTCATCTGAATTTGCCCAATCCGCGTCTACATACGCAATCAGATTTTCTTTAGATTCCTTATAATGTAGTTTTGATATTATAGTTGTTGAAAGATAGCGAATCAAATGTTTCAGGGCACTAAAATGGTCTCTATTTGGGTTTTAATTAAATTGGGCTAATTTATTAACCGAATGGGTTATGTCAGGTCTGGTAGCGGTGGACAAGTACATCAATGTTCCAATTAATGACTGATAAAGTGTTTGGTCAATTGTTTCGGTATTTACTTCCGAATTTTTGTTCAGTTTCATTCCAAGATCTAATGGTGTATAGCATTTCCGGGTTGTTTCCATGTTTAAATCCTTCAAAAGTTCTCTAATGTATTTTTCTTGAGATATGCTTATTGATCCTCTGTCCCCTTCTCTTTCCAGTTCAATTCCAAGATAATATTTCAACGGTCCTTTGTCAACTGTGTCAAACTTTGAATCAATTTGTTCTTTGATGGATTCCATAGATTCACTCGAGCTGCATGCTAAAATTATGTCATCTACATACACGCCAATGATATTGATTTCATCTTTTTCATTTTTTACATAAACGCAACTGTCAGCAACACATCTTTTGAATCCAATCCCGAGAAGTACTTCATTCAGTCGTTTATTCCATTCTCTTCCAGACTGTTTAAGTCCATAGATGGACTTCTTGAGTTTACAGACTTTGCTGGAGTTTTTAACATCTTCGAAACCTTCTGGCTGTTTCATGTAAACCTCCTCCTCCAAAACACCATGAAGGTATGCGGTGGTAACATCCACGTGATGGAGCAAAAGCTTATACTCAACAGCAAGAGCAATAATTAAACGAATGGTTGAATGTCTGATAACAGGTGCAAAAGTCTCAAAATATTCTACTTGGTACTTTTGTGCACATCCTTTAGCGACTAGTCTACATTTATATTTCTCGATAGATCCATTTGGGTGCTTCTTGACGTTGAAGATCCATCTGTTGCCTATCGCCTTGCAGTTCTTAGGTAAATCGACCAAATCCCAAGTTCCATTCGAAACTAATGCGTCGATTTCTCTCTTCATCGCAGATTTCCATTCTTCCACATTTTGACTTTTGTATGCTTCGGCGATGGTTGTCGGAGTTTCTTCATTAATTGAATTTACAGCTTCGAGAACGTTATACTGCTTTCTTGGGTGTCCTGGTTTTCCAGTTCTTATCAGTTTTGGACGACCTGGCCCAATTTTAGAAAATGATGCATGGTTTTCTGATTCTTGCGGGATCTCTGGGCTGTTATCCTGGTTTGGTTCCGGTTCATTACTAAGCTGAGGTGCGTCATCACGAGACCTCTCTTCAAAATCGAAAATAGTAAGGGTATCTTGAGAGTCACAGTTGGTTGCAGTATCGCCGTTCTCATAAAAAATTACATTCCTATCCTTGACTACTTTTCTTGTCCTTGGATCAAACAGCCTATATGCCTTGGACTCTTCAGAATAACCTACCATAATGAGTTCCTCTCCCTTTGGTTGAAATTTCGATTTGCCTGGCTTCTTGTTCAAAATTATAGCCCTTGTACCGAAAATTCTCAAATGGGAAACGTTAGGTCTTCTTCCATGCCAGCTTTCATAAGGTGTCACATCTCGGAGACTTTTTGTAGCTGACCTGTTCCGTAGATATGCTGCTGTGTTGATTGCTTCGCCCCAAATATATTCTGGAAGGTTCGAGGTCATAATTAAACATCTCGCCATTTCCACAAGTGTTCGATTCGCCCTCTCGGCGACACCATTTTGCTGTGGTGAATACTGTACTGTCAGTTGTCTCTGAATGCCATGAGCTTCTAAAAATGAAGAAAATTTGTTACTCAAATACTCACAACCATTGTCACTTCGCAAAGCCTTGATTTTCTTTGAGGTTTGACACTCCACCATCTGTTTGAACTTCTTGAAAATTTCAAAGATTTCGTCTCGAGTCCTCATAAAATATACAAAAATCATCCTGCTCTTGTCGTCAATGAACGTGACAAAGTATCTGGCTCCACCAGAAGAAGTTACTTGCATGGGTCCGCAAATGTCGCTGTGGATAACCTCTAAAACATCAGAACTTCTCGTTGTTGAATGTTTAGGAAACGGCTTAGTTGTTATCTTCCCCTTAGCACAGATAACACAATCTAGGTCATTTATGGGGTTGATTTTGTCGATTCCCACCACCATGCTGTGAGAATACATTTCCTTCAAGCTTGAAATGTTGAGATGACCAAACCGAGAATGCCATTTCTCTAACGAAGGCTGAGTTGATTTCATCGCCGCAACAACAGCTTTTGGTTTTACTACGTAAACATTTCCGACCTGAGTAGCTTTCACAACAATTTCGCCTTTAGAGTTCTTGATGAAAGAGTTTGCACCAACAAACTCAATGGTGTGATTTCTTGCAGCAATCTTTGCCACCGATAAAAAATTTCCCTGCAGTTGAGGAACATAAATTACATTGAGCAATTCAACACAACCTGTCTCTAATTCCAGAAGCACAGTCCCTATGCCACTTGCCATAAGAAATTTGTCGTCGGCAAAATAAATTTTCTGTGAAAATTCTTGATTCAATTTAGAGAACATATCTTTTTCTGAACACATGTGCGACGTTGCACCGCTGTCAAGACACCATTCACCAAGATTGACAATTCTGGACTCCTTCACATTAAAAAGACCAAACGAAGACGCTGATTTTTGCTGGTATCGTCCATCCTGCTTCTCCGGACATTTTGAAGAAAAATGACCTATTTTTCCGCACGAAAAACATTTCACACTTTTCTTGCCTTTCGATGATTTGAAGTTACGCTTATTATGAGCCAGTAAGACATGCCTGTCACCGCTTTCCGATTCTTTTTGTAGTTTTCTTGAATCTTCTTGAAGAAGTTTTGTCATAAGCACTGAAAGTGATGGCATCTCGTCTCTACTTTCCATAGCAACAACAAAACTTTCGTAGTGGTCTGGCAAACTACAAAGCAATATGATTGATAAAATTTCCTCCGGAAAAAAAAAATTTCATTTAATCGAAGCCACGCCTCTCTTGAAGTCTTGCAGTTTTTCACATGAATCAGTTCGGTCGATTTCATGCTAAGAAAAATCAAAGAAAGCGCCTTTTCATCCACATTGGACCATTTTACAGCTTCAGCTTCGTCATCAGGCTTCAACTTTTCCCCAGAAACATACGGCCATAATTCTTGAAAAATCAAAATGCTCCTCATATGAATTTTCCAGCTTGTGTAATTGTTTCCATCAAGCTTTTCAATGCTCAACATCGACGCAGCCATACTAAACGAAAAATATTTTAATTTTACTTGAAAAGAAAAAATATTTCAATTTCAATTTTCAATTTTCCAATTCAGGAAGCCTGGGCCCGTAACCTATTAGAAGTAAAACTCTTACTTCAACGTTTACTACAGAAAGAAATTTTATTCACTAAAAAATATATTGCAGACATGTCATAGAAATACAGAAAACGAAGGTTCTTTGATTTGATCAAAATAAAATAATTTACAACAAGTGAATATGAGCAAAGTGTTTTTGGTCTACATCAGAATTATTTTATCTAACAATACAGTGTTTACATAGGAAACACACGATCATTACCACATGATATTATGTCTGGTGTTCCTCAGGGATCTGTGCTGGACCCAATTTTATTCAATGTTTACATGTCTGATATCCCAAATATAAATCCTAACGCTCATATCGCAATGTTTGCGGATGACACCGCCATTTTTGCATCAAGCATTAACCCAGAACATGCTCTTAACTCAATACAGGACTCAATAAATATAATTCAAAACTTTTTTCGAAAATGGAAAATCAAGACCAAAGCTACAAAATCAACGGCAACATGGTTCACTCGCCGTAGAAAGCAGAATTTTTTCCCTCAGACAATGCTTCAACTAAACTCTGAAAGTATAGAATGGTGTCAAAACTTTAAATACTTAGGTATCACTTTTGATAAAAGATTAACGTTCGAAAAACATATTTCAAAAACAATAAATAAAGTAGATATTGTACTCAAAATACTGTACCCTTTTATTAATCGCAAATCAAGGCTTAGTATGCATAACAAAATAGTAATATTTAAAACAATTTTTCAACCAATCCTTACTTATGGTGCACCAGTCTGGAAAGACTGTGCTGAGACCCATCTAAAAAAATTACGAGTAAAACAAAATAAAATTTTGAAGTTAATGCTTAACCTTCCGTGGCATTTTTCAACAGCAAGGCTTCACGATAAAGCAAATGTTCAACCTATAAAATCCCTTTTAAACAAACTTGGAGGAAACTTTATTACAAAATGTTCGTATTCGGACAATGACTTAATTCTAAGTCTAATAAACTAGCTTTTTCTATTATTCTCGAGATTTGGGTTTATGTGCAATTTTTAGTTATTTAAGTGTCATATAAGGGTTTTTCCTAGTAGCTTTTCCCTTGAATTCGAAATTGTATTTGGCATTATATCTATAAATTTATTAAAGTTGTAAAGAATTATTTTTCTGTAACTCTTAAGAAACCAAAACTAATCATAAGAATTGTAAAGAAATATTATACTACTAATAAAATGAAATGAAATGAAATGAATGAAATGATAAATAAAAAAAATCTAGTTTAATGTTAGGTCATTAAAATTGCCGTAGATATCTTTGAAAAAATAATTCATGTCAAAATGTTGGTTATACTTTTGGCGGATTGAGCGAAATAAGAAATCAGCCTTTTTGTTTATCTATATATATAAAAGAAAGTCGTGTTAGTTACACTTTCCATAACTCAAGAACGGCTGAACCGATTTGTCTGAAAATTGGTGGGGAAGGAGCTTAGGACCAGGAGCCGGACATAGAAAACTTTTTATCCCAATATTCTTATGGGAACGACATTCATGCAATGCGTTAGTTTTCGTTATATACAAAACACTGTTCTTTAAAAAAAAAAAAACAAAAAAATTGACTTATTGTGAGAAATAAATTTAATTTTTGTATGATATCAATATTAAATAAATATGATACTATCTATTAAAAAAAGCCATTGCCTATTTAATAAAGTGAAGTGAACTTTAAAAGGTTATAAACCAAAAACGCATCAGAGTTGTAATATTAAAAGGCGCATCTCGAGCAAGTAAGTACCTAATTTTGTCTATGAAAGAATGGTTGAAAATTTGAGTTTTGAAATAAATAAATTTTTAGGTGAATTGAGGTGAAGTGAAGTTTGACTAAAAATGCCGCCAGCACCAAATCGTGACATGAATGACGCATTTAATCGAGAATTGGAACGGGAACGTGAGTATGATCACCTGGAATTAGATTTAGTAGTTCAAACGAATGTACCCCTGTTGAATTCCCAACTAAAAGAAGTTTATGATGTTTTAATGCAGGCAATCGATGATGAAAATAGCGGTTTATATTTGCTAGATGCCCCTGGTGGAACTGGAAAGACATTCTTCATGTCAGTAGTTTTAGCCACTGTTCGTGCGAGATCCAACATAGCGGCTGCAGTTGCTTCTTCTGGAATAGCAGCCACATTGTTAGAAGGATGCCGTACGGCTCATTCAGCACTAAAATTGCCGTTAAATCTTCAAACTATTGAAGAACCAACGTGTAATATTGCAAAACACTCAGCAATGGCCAAAGTCTTATCGGCATCAAAAATCATCATCTGGGACGAATGTACAATGGCACATAAACGTGCATTAGAAGCACTTAACCGAACATTGAAAGATTTAAGAAATGACTCGAGATGTTATGCAGGAGCAATGATTTTACTGTCTATCGATTTCCGCGAAACACTGCCAGTAATTCCAAGATCAACGGCTGCCGACGAAATAAACGCTTGCCTCAAATCGTCAAATCTATGGCGCTATGTGAAGAAACTGCAGCTGACAACAAACATGAGAACATGATTAATGATTCATCTGCTGAAGATTTCTCTGAGCAATTGCTGAGTATCGGTAATCGGTCAAGTACCTGTCGATGAATCGAGCGGATTGATATCATTTCCAAATAATTTCTGTAGTTTTGTCTTATCAAAAGACGAACTTATCAACAATGTATTTCCAAACATTATTTCAAACTACAAAAATAATGAATGGTTGAGTGAGCGAGCAATTTTAGCGGCTAAGAATAAAGATATAGATGACCTGAACTACATAATTCTAAATAAGATTATTGGAACAAAATGCATTCGTTAAAATCTATTGACTGCGTGACAAATGAAGATGAAGCCACCAACTATCCAATTGAATTTTTAAACTTCTTGGATGTGCCTGGCCTACCACCGCACGATTTGCGCCTAAAGGTTGGCTCCGTAGTAATCATGCTTCGAAACTTAAACCAACCAATGTAAAGGCCCCGACCCATAGAACGCGTTGCGCACGGTAGGAGCGGCGCGGCAACTGATGCGGTGGGTTTTGCCGCACGCAACTGATAGGGGTGACCCATAGAATCCGTTGCGGTGTCTCAACTCAACAAGGCCACTCATGTTAACAGAAGAGAAAATTTCAAATGGTTCTTACTGCGCATGTCATCAGAGAGAAAATTTCAAATTGGTTGATTGGTTCTGTCACCGCGTGAGAGCCGCGGCAAAATAGAAGTTTGGCTACTCGGCGCGTGCAGCGCGTTGCTCGCGGTGCTTATGGGTCACCTCTCATAAGAACGTGTGTATTTAATCGAGCTGTCAGTTGAAAGCGGTGCCGCACGCACGCACCGCGTTCTATGGGCCGGGGCCTTAATTTACGCGACGATCCTAAAACGAAAATTTAAAGGTGGGGATGTTCTCATTCAGAGGATCCCGATGATCCCAACCGATATGCCGTTTGAATTTAAAAGACTTCAATTTCCTATCCGTCTTGCATTTGTCATGACCATCAACAAATCACAAGGCCAATCCTTAAAAGTTTGTGGTTTGAATCTAGAATATCCATGTTTTTCCCATGGTCAATTATATGTGGCATGTTCACGGGTCGGAAGACCATCTGCGGTGTTTGTTTTTGCGCCTTATAATAAAACAAAAAATGTCGTGTATCACAAGGTACTCAAGTGAAGGGCAACCTATGTACAAAAATACAGAAACAATAATGAATGATTAATGTAGGTACTTAATATTTTTTTGTATTTTTCTAATAAAAAAAAAAATAAATAAATTCAAAAATCTGCTTATTTATTGCCTTTAAGGCGGAACAGAGATTTCAAAAAAAAATTCAGAATTAGGAGTGCTACATTATCCTCTTCCATCAGTAACTTTATTTAACTATAACTATATTTCATTTCTATAATCTCATGGGAACAGAAACGGGAACGAGAAGGGGAACATTAAAGTTACTTGACCGATTTGAAAAATTCTTTCAACTCAAGGATCTTATATTATCTCTCAGTGACATGGACTTATATTTCATTCACATATTTTCACGAGAACGGAAGATTTCAACAGGAACGGTGTCGCAAATGGAAACTTAGAAACAGATTTCAAAAATTCTTTCGGCGTTGGGATGCCTCACAATCCCACAGTAAAAAAGACTGTATTTCATCCCCATATTCCCACGGAAGCAAAGAACAAGAACGGGAACCTAAAAACTACAGACCCGAGCAACGCCGGGCGGGTCAGCTAGTTAACAATATAGTATAGTAATAGGGAATTTTTTTTTTTCATTTTTTAGAATCGATTTAGGGGGCGTCGCACTCAATTTTCGCAAAAAAAATAAGGACCACCCTAATGTCCACCCATTGTTTTTGAAAAATTTTAGTCAACTTCCATGAAACTCGGAAAGAGCATACTTCTTGTCCTTGAACTAATTCAAATTTTTTAGAGTTTACTTCACTCCACACATGTCATGGTAGGTACCAAGTACACAAATTATGCGGCCGAGGCGAAGTACTGAACGTTATTACTGCGATAAACTAGTTGGCCGTTATCCCATTAATTTGCAAAACGACATCCGTGGCAATGTCCCATGGCAAGACCACCAACTATATTCTTTCAAATAAATTATTTTTTCATTTTCAATTCAAAATATTGCATTCAACTTGGCAAATAATGAATAGCCTCTGTTATGTTAAATGACCAACCCACAACAGTTGTTACAAAATTTTGCATTCCAATGGAACTTATTTCATACACTGGATACATGTGTAGGTATGTAGATGCACTTAAATCTCTTATCGCATACTCACTGTACTGTGTACTTAACCAAACATTGCTTTGTTTTGACTTCTTTAACCAATTTGTGTTAGACTATACATGAGTTGAGTACACAAGTTTGGCAATATGCAATTCCATAGCACACTTCTTATTCACTTATACCTTTGCAATAGTACAATAAAAATTCTGTGGATTGTTCAGTTAAAATAGACTCAACCTTCATTTTGATTTTATAGAGTGAACCTCATGAAATGCATTAATTTGATGTTGAACATTAATGACAAATAAAAACCACTGGTAGGTACTGATAAAAATTGTACAGTGAGCTAGCCATAATCTAAAAGTTCATAAAACGACCACAGAACTTGAAGGCATACATTTGAATAAATTAATGGAATTCAGGAATGCTTAGCGGTTATAACTACTTAGAATTCTGTGTGACTTGGCCCACATTATACATACAAGCAGTGCACTACTGTGGAGGGTGGAGGCAAAGCTAAGATAATTTCCTCTTTACTTTATGTCACTTTCCATTGGACGAAAAGAACAGTGAGCGTCCAGAAGCATTCCCAAACTGTTCCATTAGTGCAAAAAGATCGCTTCTCATGGTTCTGAGGAGTGACAGCCGCTTCTCGATTTGAACTGAGAATCGACTCAAGAAGCACTAACACATGTTACTCAAATGTCAAAAAGAAAATTTTCTTCAAGGAATATTTTTTAAGAGCCATAGGTGTTTCACTCACACAAAGGAAATTACGTTAAACTGAATAGAAACAATTTTGGGTGTTCCATTGGTTTTTAAAATGAGTGCTTCCCCGAGTGAAACCAATGGAAAGCGACATTAGATAATTTCTATTTCATTTATGAGATTCGTAAATGAATAAATAAATGAATAAGGGGCGAAACGGAGCGGGACCTAGCGGTATTTCTCTCAAACATAGCTTGTGAGGGAAAGGAAGGGACCTACAAGTTTTGCCGATTCCGAACGGCTAATCAATCATGGCATGAAATTATTATCGAAAGGCAATACCAGTGGAAAGACATTTGTTTTTCTTGATTTTCCTCTGATTCGAACCTTTATTCTCCCACGTAACAGGCAGACACGTTTACCATTACGCCTCGATAACACTTATAGGTAGATACCTATTTTTACAGAGAATGGGTAAGTTTTATAAAATCTTTTAATCAAAGCTGCTGCAGATAGGTGGAGTGAAAAGAATATGAAGTAATTGACCACTTTTGGTTTGATGGCGTACGCAAGTTTGGATCAACCTTTGCAAACGTCAAACCTTAAAAGTTTTGTAAGAACTACAATTCAAACCAACTGGCACGTGTCTTATTAGCCGAATATTCTGCTATCGTTAATCCAAAAATAATCTGAGGGGCATATTCAAAAAAGACAAAAAGTAACGAATTTCCTGTTCAACACGTTGGGCATTCCTTTGATCGTTAGTTTGTTAAAATTTTTTAAATGAATCATTTGTGACGCTTTAAAGAAGGAAACAAATACATCAATGAATTAGTCCACACACACCACAATCGTCAGTCGTCACCGTTACCGATCTTATTTTGTGTTTCACCACCCAACGCAACGCAACAACCAGGTGTTGTTTTAATTTTGGAATGTTTTTTTATTTCCGGATAAGTTCAGTGCAGTTCACAAAAGTTATTTAAGTTTTGTCTCTTTACCGTTCAAATCGAAGATAAAGCGATATGGCCAACCGAGTAAATTTAAATTGCCTGACCCATAGCTGTGTGTATTTCTGCTTTTATGATTCGATATAAAAATGTATACGAAGTTAAAACACAATAACAACATAATAACCACCTGGAAAACCCGCTCAAACGAGATCCATTGAGCCGCTGCGTTGCGCTGTTGTCCAATGAACTTGACATTGATGGAACACATATCACTGACAATGAATTTTTATTTTATCTATGCTCATTTAGGTAGCAATTTGGAGATTAAGGCTTATTTACATAAATTGTGCTATTATGATATTTAGATTTATTTATCTAGGGGGGTTGGTGAATAGGAGTGAGGAACGCGAAGTATGAAAAATGGTAATCAAGTTATGTTCGATTGTGTATTGGGTAGGCAGGTGGTTTAGATTTAGTTTGGCAGAAATTATTATGTACCTAAATATAAATATGCAAAATCATACAAAGTAATAAGAATGCTCTGCTGAGATTGTAGGGAATCTTGGAGTACAGTGACCATCGGTTAATTACACTAACAAACAGCACATTCCTTAGAGAAAAAATTCGTTAAGTTTTTTTTTAAAGCAGGAAAATGTTCATTATTAGTTCAGTTTCTTATAAAATTTCGTAAGAAACAAACTAAAAATTAAATTCTCTCAACAAAAATTTAAAATAAACGTACCTTAATATGGTGGATTTACATACATCTGATAGTACACATAAAAATAAATAAATAGGGTGGCGCAACAGAGCGAGGAGCCCTTGGGCCTAGCGCATTTCTCACAACCATCCCTTGTGAGGGAATGGAGGGGACCTACAATTTTCTGCCGGTTCCGAACGGCTAATTGAGAAAGCGCTTTTCATGGCAATGAATATTAACGGAGGACTTGCCAATTCCTCGCGAAAGGCGATACCCGTAGAAAAAACATTTTTGCCTCTGGTGGGATTCGAACTCGAACCTCTGGATTAACAGGCGGACATGCTATCCATCACACCACGGGTACCACAGATGATAGTACAGATGGAAAATGGAAATACACACAAGATGTAGAATTCATACTTGTTTGATAGAGGAGGAAGAAACCAAGTACAGACGTGTCTGCACTTCCTAAGGGTGGTTAAAATTTAATGTTACTGTCATTTCTTTCTCTAAAAATAATATTGGTATGGTTCAATTATGTATATGGAACAAAATATCAGCCAAATCCCATCCGATGGTCCAAATTTTTAATGACGCTGAGGTATAATTGAGGTTATATGCCGTTAATGTGCCGAATTATTTCATATTTAGCTCTTAAATTACTGCTGGCTTATCGACGTACTCTTTTTCTTTTAAATAACCCCAAACAAAAAAGTTCAACTTTGTCAAATCACGTTATCTTGGCGGCCAATTGGCACGTGCAAGTGACACCGTCCTGTTGAAAGCACATATTGTCCACATCCATATCTTCGTATCCTATTCGGGCCATAAAAAGTTTCTTATTATCTCACAATAGCGAACACCATTCACAGTAACTGCCTGACCGGCCTCATTTTTGGAGAAAATACGGACCCATGATGCCGCCAGCCCATAAGCCACACCACAAAGTCACTCTTTGTGGGTGCATTGGTTTTTCGACAGTCACTTTTGACTTATCATTCGCCCAAATGCGGCGATTCTGCTCATTTACGAATCCACTGAGGTGGAAATATGCCTCATCACTGAAGATGATTTTCTTCGAAAATTGATTATCCACTGCTGCCATTTCTTGCCACAACTCTAGGGTTTAATTCTTGAGTCAATTGCACCTTGTAAGCGTGTAAATGCAAGTCTTTATGCATAATGTTCATCAACGACGATCGTTAGTGATGGAATTGATGGGCCCGACCATAAGTTGAGGTTTACGGCTTTTCAGCCACACTATCGTGAAGAGCAACAATATTTTCTGCAGTACGATCTAGACGAGCAAGCACTGGTCATAGGTGCTTTTGGAAGCATTGCAACAGAAGCGGCAAAATGGGTTTGATGATTAATGAGGGTAAAACTAAGTATACATATATATTGTCATCAAACAAGGACACCTGACATCGACGAATTGGATAAAACGTCACGCATCGCGAGGCTACGATGGTTGGGCCATGTAGAGCGGATGGACCCAAACGCTCCGGCTCGACAGGTTTTCGAAAGCACATTGCAGGTAAACTGCGGAAGGGAAAGACCTCGTCTCAGGTGGCGCAATCAAGTGGAAGAAAACCTCAACCGACTTAGAGTGGAAAACTGGAGAGAGCTCGCCCTTAATCGAAATTGTTGGCGTAAGATGTTGGTTGAGGCTCAGGTTCACCCCGAACTGTAATGCCCACCTAAGTAAGTAAGCCAGTATATCTATTGAAAGTTATTAAAATAGGAAAAATAGTGAGATATATTGTTAAAATAGGAAAATAAAAAAAAATGTTTTGAGACAAAAACATTTTATTTTCGAATCCATAGCTCACAACAAGCTTTAACTGATTATAGCATCTTCGAAAAACGATATCGAGCTTCAATTTTTAAATTTTTTTGTGCTTTATCATCTACCTATATCCGTTCCACACTTCTGTTGTTTCTTGGATCTCTCTTTTTCTAAGTCTTATCTACTTTTCGACGGTACGAGCATCGTGTACTCAAAGGGATCACAGCTTTACCATTTAACTACTTTACAGTAGTGATCTGCTCATAGGGTAAGACGAGTTGACTTCAGAATGAGTCGGCAGACTTCCTGATTTTGAATTCTTCTATGTCTGGAGGCCAACCAAATGATCATTCCTTGCATTTGTCTGTACAAAGTGTTTGGTCCCCTTTCTTTTCTCTTCTTCGCGGTTGTGTCTGAAAATTGAATGATAATGTCTTTTTGAAGGAATTATCTGGATGTCTCCTTTCCAAGAGAGCCGGCCGTGCTCCATTTTTTCAAAGATGGTATTTTTAACTTGAAGACTTCCATTGATCTTTGTAGTTTCTTTTTATACGATCAAGCTTTGTTACTCTCGCTATCATACGTAGCATCTTCATCTCAGTTATCGTCAGTTTACTCTCATACTTTTTGTACATTGGCCAACATTCTGAAACTTGTGTGAGAGCTGGACCGCGGTGAAGAGTCATCCCTTCGGCTCAATGAGAGTTTATCTTTCACAGAAAGTGGTAGATTTTTCGCGCCACTTCATCTACCCAGTTAATTTACTTTTTATCGTAGAATTTAAATACATAAATGTCTCAAATAGGCTGTAAATGTCTGGATCAGAAAGTGGGCAAAACAAGTACTCAATTTTTACTAATACGGTATCCAGTACCTCCTACAACTTTTATACAAACATTAAGTGGATCATATAGGATTCTCACTTATGATCGTCAGCAAATAAATAAATAAATATATAAATAAGGTCGGGCAACAAAGTGAGGAGCCCTGTGCCTAGCGCATTTCTCACAACCATGCCTTGTGACCCCAGTAGCAGACAGACTGTATAAGGCTGTTTCAAGAGAAAAGCCACACACTACAATGGCCTTGAAATATGCTGACGGCAGCTTCACAGAAAATGAGAAGTAGAGATCTCTTTTTCTGCTTAGCTCTCACTTCCCTGGAAGCATATTAACAACAGGATATGAAAGACCTACACCTGTGCACAGTACTCATAAGCAAGACTGGAAGACAGCAAC
Organism: Melanostoma scalare; assembly: GCA_949752695.1. Lineage (NCBI taxonomy): Eukaryota > Metazoa > Arthropoda > Insecta > Diptera > Syrphidae > Melanostoma > Melanostoma scalare. The sequence continues at coordinate 64,559,108 of OX456985.1, forward strand.
GATAGTTTACTCGAAAAAAAGGCTAGAATGTGCATTAAGTACCTTTCAACCCTTCAAATCTCCAGGTTTAGATGGGATCTTTCCAGCATTATCACAAATGGGAACAAAAGTGATCATACTACGCTTGCTAAAAATCATCAAAAGCAGCCTGGCCCAGTCAATGGACACGAGCTAGAATCATCTTTATACCAAAAACGGCTGAGAAAGACACAACTCTTCCTAAATCTTTCAGGCCAATAAGCCTTACATCCTTTGTGAACTGAAACTGAAAACTATAGAGAAGGTCATTGACAATTTCTGAAGATCACAAATTTTAGTAAGTATGCATTTACATTGGTACATCTACGAAAACTGCCTTATACCATCTCTCAACCACCACCCAAAAAGTAATCGGCTCTTTTTCGAATATTGAGGGTGCCTTTGATAATACCTCGCATGAGGCAGTTAACAAAGCACTTCAGAGGAAGGACACTCGGATTATAATAGTAAAGTGGGTTAGTGCAATGCTTAGTACAAGAACGCCAAAAACACACTATAGCCAAGGAGGGGTCTTATCACCCCTACTTTGGATCCTAGTAGTAGATGAACTATGAAAAACTAACCACATAAGTCATAAGGTGCATGGGCTATGCTGATGACATCACATTATTAGTTTGTAGGAAATTCGAAGAAACCCTATGCGATAAAATACAGAGGGGTTCGTAATCACGAAAAAATGGTGTACGTCTGTAGGACTGAATATCAACCCCACAAAAACTACAATATTACCATTCACTAGAAGAAGACTCTTACCACGCATGAAAGACATAACATTGGACGAAGTAACCATCGAACCCACAAAAGAGGTTAAGTATCTAGACGTGATTCTAGATAGTAAGCTCTTGTGGAAAAAGCAAGTAGGGATAGCAATTGAAAAGGCTAAGAAAACCAGGAAAATCATGGGGTTGTAAACCAAGCATTATTCGGTGGATATACCTAATGATGCATGGTAAGACCTACCCTTACCTATGAAGCGGTTGTCTGGAATAAGAGAACCGACCTATGATCCCTATGCACCTGGTACCAAGAAGCATCACATCACAAATGCAACGTTGGCTAGATTTGCCAAAGAGACTGAATGTGTCCTGAAATCTAGCGAAAAGATAATAATATCGAATGTGTTATCACTCATTGACCTCCCTCGGGATAGCAAAAGCAAGGAATTCAAATTCGATAAGCTCTTCAACGATGAGCTAAAAGTAGCAAAAAGTCGTGGCAAAGTGAGGAAGACACCTTCTCAATCAAGATCCATGCAATAAAATGGTTTAGAGATGGCTAAAAAAAAAATGGGCACGACTGGGTCGCACGAACTTGCGATTGTGTTCTAAATACGATATCAAAATCTAAAGGCTGAGTTAAAGGCTTTGGTATTCGCTCTTCATAATATATTTTGTGGTACAGGGTTGCCAACTACACATTAATTATGGAAATTGAATTAAATCACGCAAAATAATGAAAAAATTAAATTAAATATTCCAAAGGTTTCAAGCAAAAATCTAAAAACGCCATTCTTTCGCAATCGCTAATACAAATTAATGATGAAAATTTAATCAAAATCGTTGGAGCGGTTTTTCCAAAAAAACGGTTTTTTATTTTTCACTTTTTTTTTAAAACCGTTTTTTAAAAGTCGAGTATGCAAAGTTTTAGATCTTAATAGGAGTTATTTTGACAAAAAATTTGAAAAAAATCAAAGTTATAGTTTCGAAATTACTTTCAAAAATCAAAATTTTTTAAAAAAATTTATAAAAATTTCCAAAACTAATTTTTTTTAAATATTGATATGCAGTCTTTCTTTAACAGTATACGACTTTTTAAATCCAAAATTTCGTCAAGATCGTGTAAGCCATTAACGAGAAAGTCGGTTTTGAAAAAAACGGTACTATGGGAGGTACCGTTTTTAACCTTTTTCCAAATTTTTTTTTTACATCAGAAGAAAGACAATCTAAAATTAATCCATCAAACAAAATTTTATCGAAATCGTTGGAGCCGTTTTCGAGAAAAATAAGTATTATCATATCGGTTGTATGGTAGGTACCGTTATTTCAAGACCTAGAGACTCAATTCCAAAAACCCCTCTGTAGGATGCTCCACAGACCCTAACTGCAAATTTTGAAGAAAATCGGTCTATTAGTTCAGGCTGTAGATCCATATACAGACAGACAGACAGACACACAGACAGACAGACAGACAGACAGACAGACAGACAGACAGAATTGCAGGACCCACTTTTTTCGTATTCTCTATCATCGTAATGTCATATTTAATTGTTATCTCAAAATTTTTTTTCTGCACGATTGCAAGACTTGCCTTATAGTACCTATAATCGCAAGTAAAAATGGGCACGACTGGGTCGCACGAACTTGCGATTGTGTTCTAAATACGATATCAAAATATAAAGGCTGAGTTAAAGGTTTTGGTATTAGCTCTTCATAATATATTTTGTGGTACAGGGCTGCCAACTACACATTAATTATGGAAATTGAATTAAATCACGCAAAATAATGAAAAAATTAAATTAAATATTCCAAAGGTTTCAAGCAAAAATCTAAAAACGCCATTCTTTTGCAATCGCTAATACACATGAATGATGAAAATTTAATCAGAATCGTTGGAGCAGTTTTCCCAAAAAACGGTTTTTTATTTTTCACTTTTTTTTTAAAACTGTTTTTTAAAAGTCGAGTATGCAAAGTTCTAGATCTTAACAGGAGTTATTTTGACAAAAAATTTAAAAAAAATCAAAGTTATAGTTTCGAAGTTACTTTCAAAAATCAAAATTTTTTAAAAAAATCTATAAAAATTTCCAAAACTAAATTTTTTTAAATATTGATATGCAGTCTTTCTTTAACAGCTTACGACTTCTTAAATCCAAAATTTCGTCAAGATCGTGTCAGCCATTAACGAGAAAGTCGGTTTTAAAAAAAACGGTACTATGGGAGGTACCGTTTTTAGGCCTTTTCCAAAAATTTTTTTTGCATCATAAGAAAAACAATCCTAAATTAGTCCTTCACACAAAATTTTATCGAAATCGTTGGAGCCGTTTTCGAGAAAAATAAGTATTATCATATCGGTTGTATGGCAGGTACCGTTATTTCAAGACCTAGAGACCCAATTCCAAAAACCCCTCTGTAGGATGCCAAACAAACCCTAACTGCAAATTTTGAAGAAAATCGGTCAAGCGGTTCAGGCTGTAGATCCATATACAGACAGACACACAGACACACAGACACACAGACAGACAGACAGACAGACACACAGACAGACAGACAGAATTGCAGGACCCACTTTTTTCGTATTCTCTATCATCGTAATGTTATGTTTAATTGTTATCTCAAAATTTTTTTTCTGCACGATTGCAAGACTTGCCTTATAGTACCTATAATCGCAAGTAAAAAGCGGAAAGAACTGGAGCAAGAATTCTTGGGCCAAGAGCAAAAATTTCAGTACCAATGGGAAGGACGTCAACCATATTCCCAGCAGAAGTCTATGCAATGCGCAAATATGCGTTTGTTTTTTTTCGAAAAACGCGTTAAAAAGACATTTTTCAAAGTACCTAATGAAGATTAATTTGATAGACACCCTGTAAAGTTTTTTCTTGGTAAAACTTTTTGAACGTGAATTTTTCATACTAAATATATACGTTCACACCAGATTAGAAATTTGCAAGTGCCTGCTAAGCTGAAAAATTCTTTTTACATATACCGACACTTGAAGCTTCTTAAAAAGAGATACCGCCTATTTTCTATCAAGTTTTATAGCATTTTCAAGGTTACATCAATCAAAACCGTCTTCCATTCATGTTATTTTTTATTTTTTTTTTTTTTCTGTTTTTGCTTCTGAAATATTTCTTAGCTTGATGACATCGTTTTTATAGACACTCCATGCAAAAGATCAAAATAGATTTGACTCTAACTAAATAAAAGAACAATCGAAAAGTATACGTAATCACATAGAATATCAAAAATAAATTCTTCCTACATCTTAACTTATGGACTGGTGTTGTAAATTAAAAAAAAAACTATAGTATACATTCATCAACAACTGCGTATTATTCACTCAATTTAAGAATATATCCAATAATTTATATCTAATGTGTTGTGAGTAAGAGACAACATTAATATGTGGCTTGGAGTTGGATGGCGTTTATTATACAAATTATATATTCAAACATTTCGTCTTACGCCTTAGTTGGAAACTTAAGTTAGTTTACCAGTTTGTTCGCTAAAACAAAAATCATCTCATTTTTGGTATTTCAAATCCATGGAATTGTTTAATAATTATTTACTTCCCCGGTGTGCTTCCCCATCGAAATGTGGTGTCGCTGTGTATAACTTGGTTTGATTTGATAGACTTTCACAGTTATTTGACTCTTTAAGTGCTATCACATGCAAATATCGAGAAGAGTGTGTTATGGGGGCGAGTGTAGAAATTATACCATCTTCGAATTGGTTTATGGTCAGGGCAGTCTTAGTAAAGTTTCAGTACTGAAAGAGTTCAAGCATTGTATAAGCAAATAAAAATAAAAATAAATAGGGTGGCGCAACAGAGCGAGGAGATCCTGGGGCTAGCGCATTTCTCACAACCATGCCTTGTGAGGGAATGGAGGGGACCTACAATTTTCTGCCGGTTCCGAACGGCAAATTGAGAAAGCGCTTTTCATGGCAATGAATTTACTAACGGAAGACTTGCCAATTCCTCGCGAAAGGCGATACCCGTGGAAAAACATTTTTCCCTCTGCTGGGATTCGAACCTCGAACCTCTGGGTTAGCAGGTTGACATGCTAACCATCACGCCACGGATATCACAATAAAACAAATATATTGATTATAAATCCCATGTATTCAGGTTTACATATGTCAATTCTTTTTGCATTTAAGCATACAAAATACAAATACTTATACATATGTATATATATATATGTATATCCACCCGGTGCTCGGCGGTGTAGCTCAGGTCTTTAATCATCTAATGGACAATAAATCATAACTGCACAAACTTTGACAATATGTTTCCATTAAGCATATGCAAAAAAAAAAAAACAAATGCAATAGAAGAATTCCATATACAATACACAGAGCAAATAAACTAAAACAGGACAAATTACTAAACGATAAATTAACAATTAAAGCAAACCCAATATATGACACTTCAGTAAAACTCCAATTTAAGTAGCAAAAGATAAAAGACAATGCATCACCCACAACAGCATCTTAAGACAACAAAACAACTAACGCCAAACGTCAAAATTATAGTTCAGCCCAATGCGATGATTGAACTTGTTTCCGAAACGCGTTACGAAAATGAAATTAAAATAGTGTATATTTAAATTATTAAGTAAATATTGTGAAACAAATAAAATTGTTCTATTTTTTAAAGAAAGAAGATTTTTTGAATTTAATCATATAACACAACATGGAGACGAACACATACAATTTTTTATTTAACCTAGCCATTTATTATCGAACTTTCGTAGACAGTGAGAACTTTTGCTCCGCGATGTTGCTGCATTGCTCAAAATATATAAGACATAAATTTTGCGTTTGTTATTTGCGTAGTGTGCGTATTTTCCGCCATTTGCGTAGTTTGAGTATATTGAGTACTTTGCGACCAAATAAGAAGTTGAAAGCGGAGTGCGAGAGCGTTGCCGCTTATTTTCAATTCTGTTCTAATAACAGGGGAGCCCAAGAGTGAGTTTTGCGAGTTACTCGAGCGCGTCAAAAGATCATATGGGGAGACACCTTGCACCCTGTAATGTACTCCTACTATATATGGACCCTTAATGTTGAGGGGGACATTGAGGGCAACCCGTCAGATTAGTAAAAAAAATCAGTCCTCAGAAAAACTCAAGCGCGGCAGATTAAGAGAAGGTAAGTTAATTACCGGAAAAGTATGTATATTTCAATAGTCTTACAATTTGAGCGTGACATAAGTAAGCAGACGAGTCAAAGGTGTAAAAAAAAATCGACATTTTGAAATACTCGAGCGCGATAAACTATTTTTTTAAGGTTATCCTATCAGGATTACGGAAAACATAATTATAATTTGACAGTTTTCTTAGGGCGATTTAGGTCAAGTCGTCAATAAAAGGTATAATATATGATGGTTAATATTTTATTTATTTATTTATTTATTTAACTATAACTACAGATACACAATTGTTCACAGTTATTTTGCATAAGAATAATTAAAAGATTATAATTAATGCCTAAGGCGATTATAAAGTAATAATTCCTTTTTGAATTTATAAGAACTGAGATTAAAGTCCACAAAAAAAATGTATAAGTATTAAATTGTTTACATAATTGAGAAAAAGGTTCATTATTCAAATAATTTAATCTTGATTCATTAGTTCGCAAAATCTTAAAAGTTCGACTTTGCCGAAGTGGCACATTTATTTTTAGTAACGAAAGCAGATGAGGTGAACTTATTTCACCCTTCAAAAGTTTGAACATAAAGGTGGCGTTAAGTGATGACCTCCTGTCCTCAAGGGTAAAAAGACCAATCAGCATAAGTCTCGAGCGATATGGAGGAAGATGAAGACGATTATCCCAGTTAAGATGACGCAGAGCAAATATCCGTACTGTTTTTGAACGGATTCAATTCGAGCAATGTGACAAGCATAATACGGGCACCACACTTGACATCCATATTCCAAGACCGAACGAACCAGCCCAATGAATAAGCTTTTTGTGACATATGGGTCACTGAACTCTTTAGACCAACGTTTAATCATTCCCAGACGAATCCAAGCTTTTGCAGTTATGGAATCGATATGCATTCTGAAGTCAAGTTTCGGATCAAATATAACTCCCAAATCAACAAAATAATTTACTCTTTCCAGCTTCGAGTCACTTATAAAGTAATCATTTTTGAAAGTATTCTTTATTCTAGCAAATGTCATTACTTTGCATTTCTTAGAGTTCAGTGTGAGACTGTTGTTATTGCACCATTGAAGTAAATGATCGATATCAGATTGCAGTTGAATGTGATCAGCATTATTTTTGTATGAAAACGAGATTTTCGCATCGTCAGCGCGTAGTTTTTCCACGTTGAGGCGTCTAAAATATTGGATTAGGAATTCTACAGGCGAAGATAAGCTGAATGGGCTTGCTCTTATGAGCATTAACATGCATATTGACATTAAGGTGGAAGAATTTATCGAATGATTCGCGCAAAGCAGAGAAGAATTGATCTATAATTTCGAAAAAGCCTAATCAATACAATTGAACAACGACTTTTACTTACGTACAAATATTTACATGTAACCCAAATTGATTTTAGCTTTGTCTTCAAGCCTCCAATATTTTGATAAAACATTGAGAAATAACTCATTGAGTTTCTCGAGCATTTGATCTTTTTTTGGCTGTAGTACGTCGTTTCCGAAAAGGATGAACTATAGAGTTTAGTGGCCAGAATTTCTCCTCAACTAACAATTTGTAAACATCATTGTTACGTTTCACATCAATAATGAAAGAAGAGTAATGACGATCAGCATTCAGTTTCATTTTACGAATGCTAAGACAAGATGGGTTGGAAATTTGAAATGAAAATTGGTAAAGGTCTCTCCATAGCAACGAGATCGAAATCATCAGCGCTTATTTCATTCACCACTGTCGAAGCTGAGGGTACGCGTTCATTGTTGTCAGATAAGCAAACTGCCTGGTCAGAAATCCTCTCATCCGTAATGGAAGCTATTGAAGAATCCGGTGGACCGCCAGTTGGCTCACTAACAGAATGAATTTGCAGTCTTCTTTGAGGTTTCTTTGCTAAGGCCACTACCACCTTAGCGTTTTCAGTTTGACTTCTTTGGCATGAGCGAAGAAGTCTAGAAGAAGATTCATCAAGCTCTTGAAGCTGAGGATTTTGTGATGCCAAAAGTTGGGTTTGTTTTTGGTGAGCTACCTCCATTCTAGTTTGAGAACGATCTGGTTCATTTTCCCTTGAATGCGGTGTGGGTGTCAGCAAAATCAGCGGTGTCTGACTTGCAGGACCAGTTGATAGGCCTTCAATTGCATTAAAGCCTTCGCCTATTGTCTCAGAAGAAAGTACATCAAAATCAAATGCTTTATGAATGTCCGAAAAAATTGCAGAAACATTGTTGAACAGTTTTTGGAGTTTAAGAATTTTCCAATGTATTCTATCAACCGAGATTTTATCATGTTTGGTGCAATAGTAACGTAATCCAGCAATTGAAACAAATTTATCGACATCCTTACCTTTCATACCTATGCATTTAGCATGCACTTGTTGCAGGCATACGGCACAAGAAACTGTCACTTCATTGGAAGTTTTCTTACAAACGAGACAGATTAAGGAATCCATGTCACAATTTTTTAAAAATATGAGAATATAAAAAGGCGTTTTAAGTGAGCTACAAAAAAAAAAAAAGTTGGCAACCGTGCAAAAAAGCGTTCCAACCGTCGAATTAAGTGATTTTTCAACAGTATCCCTCCATATAATTGTCAGATTATCATCCTGGAGGACGGAGAAATCAAGTTGATCCCTCTTCATAAAAATCTGACGCGCTCGAGTATTCCAAGGTCACGTTTTTTTACATTTTTAAAAATTTGCCATGACTTTCCAGGTTCAAATCATCAATCAATCACGTTTAAATCGTCAGATTATTGAAATATACACTTTTTTGAGTACAGTTTACATTAGTTTTAAAAATCTGACACGCTCGAATAAATTTTTTATATTTTTTTTTCTCTCTCTATACGCCCACCTCCCCCGAGTTAATAGTCAAATTGATATTTGTCAGTTATCAGAAAGACAAAGCGAGTATACTCTATGAATGACGCGCTCGAGTAGTTCAATGTGACTGTTTTTTTACATTTTTAAAAATTCTTGAACCAAAATGAAAGCTGTCAGCTTTCTTTTGTAAGCAAATGTGAACTTCCAAGTCATTGATTTCATACAGAGGTACGGTACTCAAAGTCCGAAGTTTACATTGGTCAATATCTTGCTTCAACAAACCATTGTAACATTAGGCCTGTTTCTTTACTTTGTACACGGAAATTCATAATTCGTCATATGTTGAGGAGTGGGGGTAAAATTCTCTAAGAAACTCTCTGAAAGAGCTTTATTGTCTGGAAAGTAAAGAAACGTCTTGAACAAAACATTCACAGCAACGCTTGAAAAACGTCGGTTTGACATTTGTTAACCAAAACAAATACAACACCTGATGCACGATTTCTGTCTACAGAAGTTTTGGTGGCGAAAATTTGCAGGGTAGGGACAGTTTTTACTCTCTCGTGTGCACTCTCTTCTGTGCACAACTACGAAAAATCGCTGTGCTGGAATAGGATTATACTAATATTCAATGAAGAGGCCTATTCTGCTTCGAAAACGAAGGAAAACATTGCTTTTTAGGGAAACACCCCTTCAACTGACCTCCCTTACCACTTTGCCTAGAAAAAATCAAACAAATCAACTAATATAAACATCCCCAAAATTTTATTGGACAGTCGTAGCTTTCTTCAGAGAGAAGAACCAGTCAACCAGAGAGTCAACTGAGGAAAGGTAGTGCCATTTTGTTCACAAGCTAAATTAGACCTCGTCACCATTTTTTATTTTGTCAGTTGGTTTAAAATAAATTTGAAACAGTTAACGTGTTTTCGCTATTTTTTGGTTTGTCACAATTAAGAATGTTGAAAGCTTCATTTGCAACTAGCAATAGACATTATTTGTCATGAAAGTGAAACAACAATAAGAAAAGTGAAAATAATGAAGTTTAATTGCAGGCGAATATAGCTGTTAATTCAAAAAAGACGCCATCTTTGATTTCACCCTCAAAAATAATTATTTATCCTACTAATATTATAAACGTGAAAGTTTGTATGTGTGGATGTATGTTTGTTACTCTTTCACGCAAAAACTACTGAATGGATTTTACTTAAACTTTCCAATAATATAGCTTATACATCAGAATAACACACAGACTACAATTTATCCCTAAATTCCCACGGAAACGGGAACGTATACGGGAACTTAGAAACTACAACACCGATTTCAAAAATCTTTCCACTGTTAGAACGCTTCATTATCCCCGAGTAACATAAAAACTAATTCATCCCCATATTCTTACGGTTCCCAACATTCCCACGGTAGCAGGAACGTTTACGGGAACTTTGACACTACAGCACCGATTTCAAAAATTCTTTCACCGTTAGAATGCTGCACTATCCCCGAGTAACATAAAAACTAATTCATCCCCATATTCCTACGGTTCCCTATATTCCCACGGGAGCAGGAACGTATACGGGAACTTTGACACTACAGCACCGATTTCAAAAATTCTTCCACCGTTAGAATGCTACACTATTCCTGTGTAACATTAACTTTAATTCATCCACATATTCCTACGGGAACGGGAGTCCTTACTAATATAATAAGTGTGAAAGGAGCTCTGTCTGTCCGTCGTTCTATGTTACCATCTCCCGCCCAAACTAATAAACCGATTTAAATGAAATTTTAAACAAAGATTGTTCAGAACCTGAGGAAAGACATAGACTATATATTTTTTCCCTATATTCCCACGAGAGCAGGAACGTATACGGGAACTTTTACACTACAGCACCGATTTCAAAAATTCTTCCACCGTTGGAATGCTCCATAATCCCGGAGTAACATTAACTTTAACTTATCCACATATTCCCACGAAAACGGTCACCATATTCCCACGGGAACGGAAGTCTTTACTAATATTGAAAATGCGAATGTAGCTATGTCGGTATGTTTTTCGTATGTCTCCCGTTCAAACTGCTAAACAGATTTTATTAAATTAGCTACAGAGATGGTCTAGAACATGCGGAAGGATAAAGGCTATATATCTATCCTCATATTCTCACGGGAACGGAAATGGGAATTCAAAAACTACGGTCTCAAAAGTATTTTTAACAAGGCTACAAGGTGTTGAAATAGGGGTTGAATGTTTTTTTTGGAAATACCGCCATTTTTAAGGCTAGAAGTTTTATTTCCTAAAAAGTTAAAAATGCTGCTGAAAGTCACTATTCCACGCGGACGAAGTCGCGGGCACAGCTAGTATTATTATAATTCGAAGGTGTATCAGGCAAAGGAGATACGAGTTTATCTACTCTGTGGCATTGTCATTGTAAATATATATATGATGTATATAGTTAACTCGATTTTCATTTTGAATGGTGGCACACCACTCGCCTCCTACCACAGCTCGTGACCTGTCTCCAAAGCATTGTAAAATGGGAAATCGAATTTACTATTTATTGTATATATACAATAATTAGAGAGCAAGAGCACTGCTTGTTTCCAGATTCTATTGCTGATGTCAAATTTAAGCTGGATTCCCAACTCGATGGTGGCATACACTTGATGTTTTAAACATATTCTTTTTTTTATCGGGTGTCCAGAAAATTTGATTTATTTTCTGTTTTTCGCATTGAATTTCTTTTCTTCGGGTTAATAATTGGGCTCCAAACCAAACGATTTTTTTAAACAAAACAAATAAATAAACAAAATATTATGCCATAACTTCAAAGTAGCTAAGAACCGGAAAGCTTGTGTGTAGTAGTCATAATCTTTGAGTAGAAATGTGGTTTATAATAAAAAAAAAAAATTAACTCATTCATCTTTTTGGTAAGATAGCAAGCAATACATGTTGGTTAGGGCCAGAAGTTCCTACATTTTGTCGAGTCTCGAGTGCCTCATCACTTTTGCAAAGTTCTAATAAAACGAAGCTTGTTTCCGATCACATATTCACATTTTTTGGTTAGGTAGCTGATTTAAATATATTCTATGTAAAAAGTATCAATCAAACTACCTACTACTAGCTATAGATCTCCTGTAAATAAAGGCGGCTGTTGACTTAAATAAAATGGCAAATTTAAACTTTGAACTGGCTTTATTTTAATATTTGTTTTTTTTTGGTATTTTAAAATTGGTTTGACTATAGTCGTTCTCGATGGCTGGTCAATTTACAAAGAACTTCTCTTCTCGAAAAACGGAAATAGCCAACCAAACTCAACATGGCTGCCAAAAACTTCATCACAGCTGCCAACAGCCAAAAACCCAAAGTTTCCTATGGTGCCATCTACAACCTCAAAGCGATGACATCTCCTATGACATTATGAGATGCCATTTATCCTTTTGCAGTTGTTTTAATAAACAAATTGAAAATTATAGTCGAAGAAAACGGATGTCGAAGGCTAAATTCTTTCTAACCCATCGAAACTCCTTATACTGCTTATAAGACTAATTACTAATTATAAAACATCAAATTACGGCTTGACATATAAAAAAAAATCCTACAATGCTCGATAACACAGATGTTCAACCCCTTGTCCCATTCAATTTAATAAGCTTTGATTTGATATGTTTAGTGTCACTTCTGAAAAAATCACTAACATAATTCTATTTAATTTAATAGTCTCGCAAGAATAATTGTTTCAGATTTTCATTTGATATAATTATATCTCTGATAATAAATGATTAATGTTTTGACACTTCAAAGCGTTCAAGACTGAATTAATATGTTTCATTAGAAAGTATTCATTCGAATCACAATTGCCGGCCCTCATTAAGAACCTTAAATACAACACGAATGACCTCCGTTTATCTTTTAAGAACAATTTAACAATTCAAATTGAGATTCAATTAGTTTGGGTGAAAGTAACAAAGCCTCCATGCATGCTTACTCTGGTTGTACCTGTAAAGGTCGAATGCATTCGATCAACTACCAAACATTCACCACTACCGCCCATTTCGTGACTCGATCACCTTAATGACGTCAAAATAATAAATATGGATCACAAAAATCGTGCTCGCACGGTATTTCCCCACGAGTCTCCCTCCAAATTAACCAACAAACAAGAGCAAACAGGTATGACTAACCAACATCCCAAGCTTGAAACTTGTTTTAATTTTTGGTTTTTTCCAATGGACCCATAAGAACTCTTTCCTTTCCCACCAACTTCTTATAAATATTTCCAAAACTTTAGGCTCTTGTCAATTAAAATTGGTGAACCCCCAAAACAAAACAAAAATTCAAACCAACCAAGCCAACGTTGGAAGATCAAAGAACAAGCACCACAATATTCGCGTATATTGTATACATAAACAAAACTTACAACTCAACCAAGTCCGGCTCAAACCCGCAGCGATAAGATTATTATGTTCGCGGTTGCAAGTATTTTGTGGTAGATGTGTTGGTGGTGGCTAAATAAAATTTGCTAAGCAAAACTGAAAGTATCTTAAAAGAAAAGAAATTAGGTATACTGGCAGCGCGCTTTAGATATCTAGGATCAGTTCTTATTGAATGCCGCAGTTGAACGGATCGGTGGCTCAGCTTAGTTCGTGATACTTGAAGACATTAGTTGCAAGAAGCTGAGGATAAGTTCCTTATTTTTTTTTTTAGTGCATTCGTTGTTTTGAGAAAATATATCAATTTAAGTGAAAGAAGTGAACAAATATAAAAAAGAGGTTAGTGTTCTTTTTTTTAAAATATTAATTTATAATTATTGTAAGCCGAACATATCCTTTTCTTATAGTAAGGACTCAAGTGGTTTAAAAAAAGTTGACTTCAGTGTTTTCTGAATTGTTTTTAATATATTTGTTTTTAACTGTGACTCTTTTAAAATACATAATCCCACAAAAAGTGCATAACGTGTCCTTGCCTCTTAACAGTGTCTAAGCTTCGATGGAAACTTTAGTGAATTATTAATTTTTGAGGCCGACATCATCGCAGGCAAATGCCACAAAAAGACTATCACTAACACGAGAAAGTGTTTTTTTTTTTTGTCGAATTCTATTAAAAATTTCCAAAAAAAAGGGGTTAACCGCAAATAAACAATCCTTCCCTCCGCAAATGACAACGAATTTGAATTTTTGATTTAAATTGGCCTGAATCGGGTTTTATTATTCAAATTCTTTTTACCAAAATATTCAAAATTAAAAACGCTTGTGTTTACGTATGTGGGTAATTTCGGCAATAGATACTTTGACGATGGGATTTTGTTGCTTTTATTACACTGGTTTGGGCTTTACGTCACCAAAAGCGAAGTTATGACCCCGTATATTTAACACGGGCTTGAATAAATCCTTGGAATTTGAAACTTTTTGAAACAATTTTTTCATTATTTAACCATACCAATCTATCTGAGGGGAGAACAAAACTTAGAAATGGCGTCTTACCAATTTAATACGGATAACGATGCAGCATGTGCCGAATATGGTTAAATTACGTTATAGCGTTTGACGCTGTGAGAGCCATACTTAAAAACATATGGTTAACAGTTTGAATGAAAACCTTTTAAAATTATTTCATCAACAGGCAGCTGTTGTGAAATGAGTTCAAAGTAACTAAGATTGTTGATTCGCTATGGAATGGAACTATCCCGAACAAGGGTTCCATTTTTGTTCCAATATTACTAAAATGGCGGCCTTGAGCTTTGTAGGCCAAGTACTAGTGTCGTTACTCATTCAACAAAAAATTGCGTTCTCTTTGCCATTCTATTCTGAGGTACAAATTTGTAGATTAGGTAAAGTTTAAAAGGCTGTTAGCTCGGCTAACGCACTTAGGCCCGTTGGGCCCATTTTGATACAAATTTGTAGGACTTTTTATAAAAAATATTCAAAACACTGCTTCGCATATAAAATTGAACATCACCTTTAAAGGGAAATTGAAACAAATAGTTTCGACCATAAATTTACTAAAAACTACTTTACCTACGTTTGAATTCGAGAAGACTAGCGTCCGTCTTTCTTAACGAAACTTAAGCCTGGCGTAACTTTTTTTCTTAAGTTGGAAAAAGATTTAGCGTTTTTATAAACAAGTTCATTTGACAAAGTACTAGGTTCGTTCGTTGAAGCCCTGTGGTCGCCACAAAGCGTTTTTTGAACAACCTAAACTCGCTCTGAATGTCAAAGTGAATGTTTTATGACCCTTGGGGTTGACCTGGGTTTGCCCTCAACTCGCCCTACGTTTTTGCTGGGACGAGTTGAAGGCTAAATGTAAAAAAATGAAATGTATTTTTATTCAAATGACAGGGATGTGTGGTGATTTTGTAGCTTAGAGTTTTTCGAGGACTGGAAATGGAAAACCTAGGTTTCTTTTTGACAACTCATAAGGTTATCAAGGAATCCGGGGCCAACCCTGGGTAAAGTTCAACGAACTAACGTGAATTTTATCTGAAAATTAAAACTTGCTCCTAGTTTTGTGGGAAGCTTGAATTTTCTCCTCAGTATTCAACTAAATTGTTGCGATCAATATTTTTAAAGCTTGCAACAAAAAGAGTACATAAATACTTTTTGCCTAGACATTTGCGGTCTAGCAAATTTTTTTCATTGTTTATACTTACTCCCCCTTTAGGCAACAATGCTGAATGACTTATGCTGAACCTTTCAGAAAGAAATTTAATGATTGATTGCCAAGAAGCACGGAACAACTTCATAAAAGTCTAACAATTCACTAAACGTCTTAAAGTTGCAATAAGCTATTGCGTGCCGAAACTGTTTCATGAAGAATATACTGTTGGGTGTTCTATTTAATCAGAAGTCACGACCAATCATAAAAACATAAGTTTCTCCCTGCAATTGTAAAATGTCAGCTTGTACATTGTCTATCGCAAATCTTCTTTTATATTGAATTCTTAGAGCACTTCATTCATTATCGTCAATCAAGTTCTACACAAAACTTATTCTTGCTAAAACTATTGAAGCTTTATTGAGATTAATTACGCACAGTGAAATGGAAACAGATGTTCACTTAAGAAAAATGGAATGGAGAATTAAAATTCATTTCAATACAAAGTTATAAAGTAAAATTCAGCAGCCCTGAGGGAACTGCGTGGTTTTAGAAACACATCAGGAGCCGAATTAGCGCACACGTAATCGAGTAATACGTGACTGAACTAAGTGTTTTTGGCATTACATCTCGCGTTATCGAGCACTCTAGGACCTCAATTTGACATTTTTTCATCAGTATTTGAATGAATTGAAGTCGATAAATGGGCAGTAGACTGATGATGTGTAATAAAGAGCGAATGTTGAAAAAGTTGAACTCACTCACTGATGCGGTATTTCGACCACATTTTTTATGCAAATGTTTAACAACACTTGTTGATTAAAAGGTTGTTTTGTTCGCTTGTTCGTTTAAGAAGCACTGGGTTTGCCATGTGGTCGCGTTTTTTGAAAAACTGCAACTCGCCCTGCATATATGCCCTCAACTCCCTCTTATCTTAAATAGCACTAGGTTTTTGTTGGGGCGAGTTCAAGTATTCCCTAACTGTACTCTTTTTTTTTTCAAACAACAGAATAGAACAAAAGAGTCAACAAGGTAGTGCCATTTTATCCACAAGATACAGGATACATTTTATCCACAAGACAGGAAACCCTCGACCGGGAACCCACGTCGCCATTTTTCTTGTCGGTTAGTTTGGAATCAATCTAAAAAAGTGGACGTGTGTTTGTTTTCGCTAGTTTTGGGTCTGTAACAGTCAAAATGTTGAAAGCTTCATTTAAAACGGTCCCAAATAACATTATTCCTCATCAAAGTGAAAACTACAATAAGAAAATAATGAAAATCAAATGCAATCGGATATAGCCGTTAATTCAAACAAATAAGGCACTATCTTTTATTTCACCACGAAAATAATTTGAGGGTGTTTCAGGTGAAGGTGGTACGAGTTGACCCTCTGCATTATCTACTCGCTGCACTAGACCTGTCCTAGCAATCAGACTTCAGATCACGAATGCCAAGTAAAAAGGACTAAAAACAACTTCGTAATGAACGTTTTGCATCAGATGTTTAGAATTTATCAATAACTAGCTGAGCCGCCCGGCTTTGCTCGGGTCTGTACTTTTAAGGTTCCACTTCTCGTTTTTCCTCTTCCGCGGGAATTTGGGGAAGAAATATAATCTGTCTTACTGTGGGACTAAGTGGTATCCTAATGCTGAATGAATTTTTGAAATCTGTCCAGTAGCTTCTAAGTTTCCGTTCCCAACCCCGTTCCTGTGGGAATCTTCCGTTCCCATGGAAATATGTGAATGAAATGTAAGTCTATGTCACTGAGGGATAATGTAACATCCTAGAGTTGAAAGAATTTTTGAAATCGGTCAAGTAACTTTATGGTTCCCGTCCTCGTTCCCGTTTCTGTTCCTGTGGGATTATAAGGATGAGATATAGTTTAAGTTACTGATGAAGGGCGATAATGTAGCACCCCTAGTGCTGAAATATTTTTTGAAATCTGTGGAGTAGTTTCTAATTTTCCGTTCCCAACCCCGTTCCTGTGGGAATATGGGGATCAAACCTTGACAGGAACCATCTCATAAAAATCCGTTGGGTGGTTTGGGGGTTTTGGGTTTGGGTTTTGGGTTTTGTGGAGTTTACCCCGGACATACATACATACATACATCCTACTTTATACATATATATAGATTTAACAACTGTATCAAATTTCGTACCAAAACACTCACTACGAGGGCGCATATTATGCTCCCTTTTTGGCATTCAGAGTCCAAAATTGTTACGACGGACGGGCCTTGTAAAAGGGGTGAATTGAGCCCTCCACGGTGTCAAAAACTCACCAAAAATTCATCGCTTAGGGTTTCACCAGTGGCGGATCCAGGATTTGGGCATGGGGGGTCCATTACTCAAAATTTTATTTATATATACGAGGTTTAGCAGATTCAATCAGAAATTATTTACATGATGTTGGCGTCGATTGCTCATATATGTATGGCCAAGGATTCGACGGAGCTCCGGCAAAGAGTGTCCAATTCATTGGTGCACAGGCACATCTGAGATCGTATTTTCCCCTGGCAATTTATGTACATTGCGCTGCACATAGCTTTAGTTTGGCAGTCAATGCAGCATGCGAAGTATCAGGAATCAAAAATGCGTTAGGAACTATCGGAACGATTGAAGACGTTCTACACCAAGAAATTTCAAAAATGACAATCAAAGTGAGAAAAAAAATAAAAGTTGAAGTTTGTTTGTCCTACCAAGTGGACTCAGTCTCATGAAGCAGTTGGAACGTACGTTGAATTCCAACCGGCTGCCATTGAATCTTTGGAAGAAGATGGAGATACTTCGCAAAATGCATTACATCTTTTGATATCGATTTCGACGGTTGAATTCCAAATCGCCATTATGGAATCAGTTAATTCGATTGTTTTGCCTTTGAGTCGGGAATTGCAATCTAAAAACCAAGATTTGGGTGAGGCTACTAAGCTGGCAGATGACGCTTTGAATGAATTTACGTACAAACGCGAAAACGCAGATTCTACTTTCCACGTTATTTATGAGCATGTTGCTAGAATTTGTTCTGAATACGAAATCACAATGAAATTGCCACGCCGGCCGCAGCCGCCGCCGTTGCAATCAACAATAAAATCGTTGCAACGTTCAAGCACAAAGTATTGAAGACTACTACTGAGTTTCTTTCTACATTCCGTTTCTTGATACGTTCATTTCTCAACTCAAAAGTCAGATCTCGGAAAACAAATCCATTTTCCAAAGTTTCAAGCAACTGTTTTTTAAACAAGAATTTAACGAAAAGAAATGCGCTTTTACGAAGATATATCGGATTGTTCGAAAGAAAATTTTCTGTCAGAAATCAAGATGTGGAGACAACGAATCCACCGCCAGCACATCCAATGTGCTTCATGCTTTACTGGTTAGTATCTTTCGATCAAAAATTTACATGTAAAAAGGTTTATATGTGACGCGATGTGTGAGAAAAGGCACCTTTTAGGCAAAAGTGAAAGCTTACACGGCACGCTCTGAAAGGCGCTGATGTACCATTCAAACCCATCTAAAAACTCGTTTCTCTGAATTTATATTTTGTGAAATAATAGCGATGTTACAATTTCTGATTGCACTTCATGAATATTCAATAAAAGAACTTGTGTAATCAATCAAGATCCAGCAACCGATTTTTTGCCTAGTAAGTCCCTTTTATCGGATCGATTGACATATGCAAACATCAATCTGACGATATTTTTCAGGTCATCAATAGCAAGTCGTTCAAGAATGTCGATTGTATTTTTATAATTTGAACATTAGGAACAGATAAATGTTACAAATAACATCTTTTATTTTCCCGATTGGGGGGGGTCCGGACCCGAAACCCCCCCCGTGGATCCGCCTTTGGGTTTCACACATAACAGACAAGAAAACAATATTGAGGCTCAAAACTTTCTCGCTTGTATAGTTCAAACACATTAGTGTATTGTCTAGAGAACCTAACTAGAGAACAGCTTGACTCAACGCATGCTTAGCAACTTTGTGAACACCAACGTGTTTTTTAATTATCCTTGGACCTTAATGCACTTGCATATTAAAAAATCTCAAACAGGTGGCAAAAAGAACGCCTATTACATTTATCGCATTAGCTGTGCATAACAATTAATATTCAGACCTAATGGCCTCTTATTATGATTCAAACGAGTTAATGACTATGCATTTTTAAACACACGGAATTCCGGCCATAAACTGGTTGTTAATACGTTTTTTCTTGAATTTCACAAGTCGAGCACAAGACTTGTCATGTAAAACATACTTGCACATATAATATCCTGTTGACATCCTACTCCATTACTTAAAAGACCGTCATAGACCACCTGGCGTTTATCTGCTGCGGATACATCAAAGACTATATTAAACTCATTGCAGAGGTTAGCAACACTTTCTAGTTATCAAATTAGCCTTCTAAAGAGGTCCTCATGTTCGCATCGCAATAAAACTGTCCAAAGATTGATTCGTATCGTTTGCTTTTTAACTCTAATTTTATTTCAAAATTTATTTCGTCAATCTTGTCGTGCTGCAATTACCTCCGAAATATGAATCACTCATTGTCAACAAACTTTTCTTCGTACAGATCTACCCTGATTTCTGAAAACAAAAACGATATGCATAGATCAACGTGCTTCGCAGTAAAAGACTTGGATACGAGTCTTTAATGATGCTGTTGTAGAGCAGAGTCGGTATAACTTTAGGACTTAAATAGCATACTTATGATGATTATTGACCGCTTTTTGGACAAACCGCTTAACCTATAAAAAAAATATCCACACGGCTAATTAGTACAAAATATTTTCCAAATGTAAATGGTTTGATTCTCCAAACAATTATTAGAATCCTCAAATTATCAAGATATTTGAAATACTTTAACTACTTTGAGACGTGATCAGAAACCATTGTCCAATTCTACTTGATCATGCGATCATGCATACTTGAGACATGAGAGTAGGTACTTCCAAATCACTAACAAGAATTTATTCGTTTGTCTGAAGCATCGATATTCCTCGCAACAACACGCGATGATATCTACATTTATTTTTATTTGCAATAAAAATCACATGCCTAAGAATCCATTCTATAATAAAAATAAAACTACAAAAAAAATCTCACTCTTCAACCGTGACCTTATGCTGCTCTCGTGAGACATTAGAAACTTCATGCACGTTACACGTAACATTGATTCCTCACTTAAATGGCCATATGCGGCGGCGCGGTGGCGATTAAATTTGTAATTACAGTGTCTGTAAGCTGAGGGAAAAAAAATCAACTACACACCGCTGAATTCTTGTTATTGTGTCTAACTAAGATTGGCTAGTTACTTAGCACAACTCCAAAAGGGTATATCGTAGTTTATAAGTGCAGCGCGGTGCTATTATGGCATGGTGATAATTTTGCATTCTTGTAACTTTGCATTGCAATCAACAATTAGTTAAATATGTACAAGTACAGACTATGAGAACAATGACTCAGCTTTTAACTTTTTTTTTACACGAAATGCAGAAAGGTATTCAGGCTTTTAGCGTACTTTTACGCTTTAACTACTTGTCAATCAGGCATAAATTGAATTGTTGAAGTAATTGTCTTGAAGAAGTTGGAGAAAACAGGTTAACGTTTATTTTGAAGAAAGGCTGACCACGGCTAACACACAACAGGGAAAATTGTTTTAATAGTATCTGATGGCACTAATCTATACAGGAGCCAGCCTTTGTGCAGGGTGTTCTCAAAAAGCTTTTTTATTGGCCTCATTGGTAATTAATGTTTTTTTTAAACAGCGCATACCTTCTTCAATGAGTTCATTATTTCGCATGTTAGTTCGTACTTTAGTTAGTTGAAAAGTTATATTCGAACCTTTGTTCGTGCGCAATATCCTACGTGAGTTCTTACGTTTAGCTCCAACATTACCAATTTATACATCAACCTGGGGGCCTACCATGTAACTCGATTCTACAATAAAAACGTTAGAATGCCCTTTATAATATAATAACTTTCGAATGATTCGAAAGTAGAATCGAGTTACATAGTAGGGCCCCTGGACTTTGTGTAGGGTGTTCCCAAAAAGTAGCTCATACCTTCTTTAGTAAGTTCATTAGTTTAGTTTAGTTTATTTTGCCAAAGTGAGACAACATTAAGTAGGTATAAAAAGAGATTTAACAAAGATTGCAATACATAAAAAAAATAAATTAAAATACATTTTTTGTACTAAGTATTATATAAAACCAATTTTTTGATCGATAAAACGGATTTGCTATATAAATTGGACATTGTTTATAGAAATTGTTTATGTAGTTAATTATTTATGACGTTTGATTTAATACAAAAATACAAAAAAGAAAGTCAAGAAGAGTCTTCGAACATCATTCTATTTAGAATTTTTTTCCGGAAGTTTTCCCTATTTATATTTACATTGAACAAGTCAAAATATTTGTTAAATGTTTTTGAACATCTGTTGAAACATTCACGAGAAGCATAATTAGTCTTTGAGTTGCTCTCCTTTAAAAATTTGGTATGTCGTAAAATACGAACGTTAGGATTTATAGATATTTTGGAACACAAAAATGGTGAGTTAATATTTCCATTTAAAAGATCGAACGCAAATAAAGCTTCGGACAACTCTCTACGGTTTTCGAGTGCTATTTCGTACTTCAGCTCAAACGTTTGAACCTTTGTTCGTACGTAATATCCTACGTGAGTTCTTACGTTTGGCTCCAATGTTACCAATCTATACAGGAGCCTGGACTTCGTATTCTATTGTGCTTTAGCATGTTGGTGGAGTTTTCCCTGTCTTGTGTAGCTTAAATCGATCGACTCGTCCCAGATTATGAAGACCTTAGAAAATTAAAAATTTTGAATCTTTGTTTTTCGTTTATTGAGTGCGAAAATTAAATTGGTCTTTTCCATCCTCCGGCTAGTATTCCTTCACACACAACCCATTGACTAACTTTAAACGCATAGTAGGTACATGCTTCTGATGATGTGGTACCCGTGATGTGATGGTTAGCATGTCCGCCTGTAGAGCCTCCAGAGGTTCTAGGTTCGAATCCCAACAGAGGCAAAAATGTTTTTCCATGGGTATCGTCTTTCGTAAGGAATTGGCAAGTCAGAAAATTTTAGGTCCCTTCCATTCCCTCAAAAGGCATGGTTGTGAGAAATGCGCTAGGCTGTGGGGCTCCTCGCTCTGTTGCGCCACCTTACTTATATTTATTTACATACATGCCTAAACAAATCTGACTGAGTGGAAAGCTTTCGTTCACGAACTGTGAATCTCATTCACGTGCAAAATGTACGGGAACTTTTGCAATCATGAAATGCTTTGACTGTTTGATTACAAAAAAAGAAAAAAGTAAGTTTGCGCAGTAGTCAAAGAGTTGGCAGAAACGAAGTTTTCTATATTCTCCACTGTGAAAAACTCCAAACATAAAGGAAAAACGTTGATTCCAAACCATATGACAAAAAAAAATGGTGACCAAGGCTCCCGGTCGATGGTTTCCGGTCTAATTCAGCTTGTGGACAAAATGGTACTACCTTGCCGCAGTTGACTCTATGGTTTTACTCTGTGGCAGTAGCAGTGAGATTTGGTTTCGTTTATGATAATTTCTAACTCTAAAAGTAAAAAACAAAACACATTCACAACTGTTTATCGGTGAGAAACGCCAAGAGTTACCCTTCACCGCTGTCAGATGTTAATTTCATGAGGAAGTAAGATTGTTTTGAAAAGTGTGTTTGTACTAACGCTATGTCTCCATTTGCTTTAAATTTATAGCAGAAAGCAGGAATATGACAGGCACAAGAGAGCAGAGCAGCTGTCAAATTTTGTGTTATGGGCATTTTGTAGCATACTTTTGTATACCAAACACAACAACGAAGTAACAAAATGGTGGAAAAACATATGCAGATGACAGTTCCATCTGCTTTAATAACTGCGATATATACCCTGCGATAGAAGTATGCTATCTATCGCAGGCTATGAAGATAAAGCTGCTATAATGGTCTCCACTTTCGATATTCAATGTCTGCTGTAATAGCTGCGATAGATTTAAAGCATGGAGACCAGGGGCAAGGGCGCAGCCAGCATGTGAACGATTTATTTTTCTAATGTGGACTAATCTCTAAACTTTATTCATAATGCACCCAATGTAGAGAAAACAGAGACCTCTATGCCACAGATTAGAATCAAAAAGTCAACGGCCACATGGTCGCGCCATTTTGTCCACAAGAAAAATTAGACCGTGAACCCTCGTCGCCATTTTTTAGTCGGTTGGTTTGAAATCGTTTTAAAAAACTGAACGTGTTTCCCCCATGTTTGAATTTGTAACAGTTGAGAATGTTGGAAGCTTCATTTTCAACTGCCGCAATAAACATTATTTGCCAATGAAGTGAAAACAACAATAAGAAAAGTTAAAATAATGACATGCAATTGCAGCAGAATACAGCCGTTAATTCAAAAAAGACGCCATCTTTGATTTCACAACAAAAGTAATTTGATGGTGTTTTTAGGGGAAAGGTTATCTAAATATCTAAGGTCTATACTAAACACAACAAAGTCTACTCATATGCTTTATGAATCGACAATTTTAATGTTGAAAGAGCACATTTCTGAAAAGATTAAACATGGCTTTAACACCCTGTGATAAACTTATGTAAAGGAAGAACTTAATCTTATGAAATTATCATTAAGAGTGTTAACATATTGCAGCAATATAATTTCCCTTAAATTGACATGTATTGGTCAGTAGATACATTAAATAGCAAAGATTCGAAATAAAGAACCCGTCAGTTGGCATAAACCAATTATTATCTCAAAAGTTAATTCAAAATAAAAATAATTTCAGAGTCTTGAAGCTAAAATTGGTTACTTCCGAGATCTTAATCACTCATAAAGTCAATACAATCAATTTGTTGAATCAAATAGTGTACATATGTGTACATATACATATTTTTGTTATGAGATGTAATTTAGTTTGTTTGAGAACGAGAAGTCTTAAGGTCAATCAGAATTTGTTTTGAGTTATTAATAGTCTATTTATTCAAATCGACATCTGTCTAGCTTTATATGAATTAATTTATTGTTATGAAATACTCACACCTGGTTGGCTACAAATGCAAACTCTAAGTACATAATTTCTCAATTAAATAAAACCAAACCGATATCTGGATTGTTTGCTTTTCAAGTGCTCTATAAAAGTACACCTGTCAGGTTGATTTTATATACAATTCGTGGGTGTGGCTTGATAAATTATTCAATGGATAGAAACAATTGCGCTCTGAGGTCTTTAACTATTTATTTATACAATCCAAACCTTGGCCACCTTGAATAATGGCATAATAAAATTGCAACCGGAATAACTTTTTTTCAAATTGAACGGAATGTACTGTGAAGATCACTGGATTAAAAGGAAACTGTTCCGTCGCGTCGGTAGGCAGTAGTCAGTTTCATTTTTAGTTGTTTATTGGGTTATGTTCACGGAAACATCCAACAGACAGGATTTTAGATAACACGTGGAAAATAGTGTTGAAATTGAAATGAATTCAATTGAATTATCGTGTCTAATGAAATATTCATCGTGCAGTTTCTGGGCAAACTGGTATCATTTTATTACTCTGCTTTGATTTAATGAGCTAATGTTCAGCACTAGGAGAGCTCCGAGTTAGACATACTAAACTTCAACCCTCTATGGAGTTCTTTTCTCGTTTTACTTCTATTGGAACGTTTTAAAATTATGACACTAAAACTCTTACAATGAGACATCTAACAACAATGCGACACCCCAAGACAGCCAAAAAGCGACAGGATGAAGTAAGCTGGGATTTTGAAAATCACTGGAAGAATTTCAAAAATTCTTTTACCATGAGAATGCTACATTTTCTTTAATTAACACACTATACACTTCATTTCTATATGGAAATTCAAAGAATCCAAAAACTGCTGGACCGATTTCAAAAGTTCTTTCATCTAAATTATTCTTGAATAACATTGGCCACTTTGAAAAAGATGAGTACCTACTGAAATTTGAATTTAAATATCACTCCAGAACGCGGAATTTCTGGATAATAATATTTACCCTGTTTCATCTGCTATATGTCTTAGTCACTCTTAGCAACGTAAATGTGTTAGGCCTCGAAGCTCACTTGCACAGCGCTATTCCTTTTGTTTTATTTGCTTACATGACTAGTAAAATAGTCTCCATTTTAACTCAGGTAGATTTTTAGCTCTTTCCTGAAGCATTTTCATTTTCATAACCAACCACAAGATGGAAACACCCTGCTGGTAATGACTTTGTACTGCAACTCGGCGAGATTCTGAAATAAAAACTCAACAAACGCTGTGAACAAAAAATCTTAAAAACAAAAAAAAAACTGTTAACTGTTTTGGCCATAACAAGTGGCCAGTCTTTTACAAGTTGACGATTAAGTTCTATGCTGAGTCGTGGGAAGCATGATTTGGCATTCGGAATCCTTTCGTTTGTTGTGTGTCGCTTTTTTTTTTTGTTATTATGTATTTTGAAATTCAAAGGGAAGATTGCTGCTATCGGAAAACGAGAACAGAATAACGAGTCATGACATTGATTAACCGCATTGCAGCTCCTTGATTAAATCTCTTGCCTCTGGTCATTGCTTTTAAATTGAACAGAGGAACCATAACTTAGCCCATTTTGAGACAACAGAAACTTAATATGTATGTAAAACAACGTGAGTGCGGCTACTGAAAGTACATTTCGCAATTTATTCACTATAGTCATTCCATTGTTTGTCGCAGAGTGTTGATGTTGAATTTATAATGTTTTTTTTTTGGCAAATTGAGGTGGTGGGTTATAAAATTAGCAAGAGACTGCTTATCTTTAATATTTGTAGACAGCAGAGTGAGGTTAAGGGTTCACTTAAAGGTCCACTTAAAGGTTTTTCTGAAACAATCTCAATTTGCGCTATTGTAAATTTTCTCATGTATGTGAACTTTTCTTCATAAGAACTGTGTTTTTTTTTAAAGGAACGAAAACGGCGAGCTTCAGTTTTTGCAAAACAATTTCATCTTGCTAGCTCCTCACCTCAACAATGCATTGGTTTTTCTCAACAAACCCGACATTTTATGATTAAAAAGCGTAATAGTTCATCTAACAAATGGAGAACCTGGTTCAATCAAGAACAATAGCAGCACAAATTCGTTATTCCATTTAAATACGATTGACAACTTATAGAGTTGTAAAGCAAACCTGAAGTCAACTCAAGGTAAAGTTCGCCAAACGAACATATTTTTATATGAGACTCATCCTATAAGCCCTCAATGTACTACTAGATCTCACACCCCTTGATATCTTCAGTAAATAAGTCGCAGCTAGCTCAGCTACTCGACTCAGAGCTACATCACAGTGGACCAATAATCAAATCGGTGTCACAATACCATTCTAAATAACTTTTAATTGACTGAATCGATCCGATTACACCACACCCAAACTGATGTTTGATAACAATTTCCAAATCACCATCCCTTCGAGATCTGTATGGGAGGATCATACAATCCTGGAAAATGAAGCAATACACTTCCACACCGACGATTCAAAAACCAGCGAAGGTGTAGAAAGTGGAATCTATTCAGAAAAACTGAATTTCAGCTTTTTCCTTCACTGCATGGATGAAGAAGAGGTAGAAACCGTTCAAGACCTTCTTTGTTCATGCTCTGCACTACTTTATAGGAGAAAAACTACTACTCTCGATGAATTCTACTTCAACGATACTAGCGACTTAGCTTACATAGACCCTCAACGTCTTTCAAAATACATTAAGTTCCACGTTGTTTAATGGATTAATGGGTGAACAACTCGTTAATCTCATATCGGGTTTTTAGGATTAGTAGGTGTTTGGTATCATAATGGACCCTCGTGGTCTAAGTGTGTCAGGTAATGCATGTGCGTACATACACATTAGTTGACAGCCACTTCCACTTAACCTAAACATCCAATAAGCAATCTTCTTAAAATTCTACAAATAAATGGACTCCTTTTAAACTCTGATAGATTCAAAGTGATCTTCATTCCATTTCGTTCTTGTATAAAAACAAGGTTCGGTTAGGTTGGATGGAATAATAATGAAATCACTTGGATCACAAAGGATCAGCGAACCATTGTGCTCCTCGTGACAAAGAAAGATTAGGGTGAAAGGAAGTAAGAAGGAGGGGAGATGATTGGTGGTGACTGAATTATTAGGGTTTAGGAGCCTCACTGGACTATTTTTAAGCTTATAGAAGAATTCTAGGAAATGGTGGAAATTTTGAGATGTCGACCAGTTTGTCGAAGAAGTGCTGTTCTCCTAGTGTGTGCCAAGCTTAGACACTCACAGTGAAAATGGAATCACTGCCTCTTCGTAGTGACATAGGCTACCAGGGGTCGAATCACCGTATCAGTGATCGAGTGAGTGAATTCCATTTTTCTTTCAAAATTTTCTCAATATAACACAACATCAGCCTGCTGTTCATTTGTCGAAATTATTTCGTTCAAATACTAATAAAAGAATGTCAAATTGTGATACTTAAGTGCTTGAGAAGTAATAGAAAAACACATAATTCAGTCCCGTATTACTCGATCACGAGTGTGGCAATTCGACCCCAGTGTTACAGCGACCAAAATTGTTTAAGAGTCTGTTGGAATGAAGTAAATGGTCCTTTTGAAAATAAAGATGTCCTTTTAAAAACATTTAAAAATATATATATTCAAATTAGACCGATTCTTCACTGAATGAAGTACCTATCTGGCAATTGAAACATTTCAAAATGAATGCATTCAGCAATGTAAATTATTGGGCACAGTCAATAGGTTTGTTCGTTGAAGCCCTAGGGTTGCCCTGGGGTTGCCCTGGGGTCGCCACAATGTCGCCCTGAATGTCAAATTATGTGTTTTTTGAGCCCTAGGTTTGACCTAGGTTTTCCGTAAACTCGCCCTAGCTTTTTGCTGTGACGAGTTGAGGGCTGTCAAATGGCATGTGTTTTTATTCGAATGACATGGATGTGTGGTGATTCTGTGGCTGAGCGTTTTTTGAGGACTGGAAAGCCCAGGTTTTTTTGACAACTCATAGGGTTGTCAAGAAAACCTAAGTCAACCCTGGGGAAAGTTCAACGAACAGACCTAAAGAAGTTAAGTTGAGAAATAAATTTATATCATTAAATACTTAAAATCCGTATGCTTAAGACTGCTGTTTTGGTTGACCGAATTCAGTACACAAAATAGCCTCTATCCAGTACAACCACCCCTAGTTTTCCTATTGGTTTTATTACTTGAAAACATCTCGTTTATGAAAACAGGAGGTTTAAGAGAAATGTGTAGGAAAACTTGTTAGGTTTTGGGAATTTTCGCGAAAGTAAGTTTTAAGAGTTTTGTACACATCTAAACTCAATGGCTTTAAAAATAGATCCCTTTTTTTAAACAATGTTTCCCCGAATACCATAAAAAGGTCGTTCTATAGAAATCGACTGGATTCAAACTACAGATTCTTCTAAACAATAGTTTTTTGTGAATACTTTTTACTGTGAACTCCGTGTTAGTTGGTGTCGTAGTCAAATATGTAGACGGCAATTTCGAGTATTAACGTAGTCTTGTGTTCAAAAATGTGTCTCCTGGTCACTAGCAAGAGTTCACTTAAGCTGCGAAGCCCACCCTTTGGCACCCGTTGCTTAAAGTGAGTTGAATCTTATAAAGGCTCAAGCCTGCGTCCGGAAAAAACTTCACTAAGTTGGCATCTGCGCCATCAGGCCAAGCTTTATGATCTCCTGCTCATTCTCACGGCCACGTTCTGCAGTTACATGGCGTTCTTTTGTCGTACGGGCATTGGCTGCTTGTTTTCTGCACCAAGTGATCTCAAATTGGCCTCTAAACCTGGCGAAAGCGACTTTGCAAGTCATCGTGTCTGCCTTAAAATAGGCGCTAAATGCCCACCGTTCCCAAAATTCAACCCCTCATTTCAATAACTTAGCATGATATATGCACTGGATTTTATAATGCTACAAATGAAGTAATAAAGTCTAGGAACCTAGGAGCCCCTCGATTCTTTTTCGCATTTACATACAAAAGCTTTTTTTATCACAATCGTCTGTCTTTAAAATCGCGTGCGACACCAAGAACAACAATGTTTTGAAATCCAAATTGATTTAAATTTCAATGGCAATGGCAACTGCTCGTCCTCAATTCTCTAATCATAAATTTTTCAAAACACGCAGCTTACTTGCTTCTATCGCCATTATTGTTCGACATCTTGGCCAACATGACCAAAGTGATGTTTACATTTTAATCACCACACCTTGTCTATAAAATTGCATCTTAAAAAAAAGCTAAGCTTCGCATTAAATTATGAACACACTGATAAATCAATAAGACGCGTGTACAGGTTTTTTGTTTTACTCAATTAGTAATGAATTTGAAGACTGTGCTCATATCGATGTACAGTGAGAACCCAGGTTGGTAGTGGATCTTGAGTTTTTTCAAGAGGCAAGAGCAAGATGTTTTCATATACTTTATTCTAAGTGAAGTTGCTGTATTCGACAGTCTAACTCCATGTAACATTTACATACATTAAAAAAGTTACTTTTGCAAAAACGACTTTTTTCAATAAAATAGTAAATAGCCCTGATGCACCAGATGAACCCCACCGAGTGGACTGTGTCGGTGTTCTTTTTTTTATAAATTAATTCAAATTCAATGTCATTGAAACGCCTACATAATGCAAAACTCGTTTTTAGCCATTTATTATGTAACGAGCATTGTCTTTATTCGCAAAGTCTCCAATCTACTGCAAATTAACATTGAAACACACCTGCACCTGTGTTATGTTTTGAATCAGCCACATCTGCGCTGTAGATGCACTTATATGGGGGTAAAATACCTACTTTGTGAGAGAAGCTCAAGATGCCACTGAATTGATGGCGAGTTTTTCATGATTAAGATCATAATCAAGATGACAACGACGCGCTGATGGCATTCGACGGCTTATGTAAATGTCTGAGGTCTCTAGACGAACTATACAATGTGAATAAAATATTTTTTAGCTTAATCAAGATAGATTTTTTCAGTGCATACCTGCTCATCTTTTCCGCGAAAATAAATTCGAACAGGAAATAAAGAAAGCAAAAGTAGGAAATTGTAATGGAAAGATTAATGAGGTTAATGTGAAGAACTAGAGAAAGCAATTAAGTAGATAAACACGTAAGATCATCTTTTCTTATTTTTACTTGGGATTACGGGGCTAATTTTCTAACAGACTTGCATCATAGTGAGCATGTAATGCATTCCTAAAAAAAATGGAAGACATGGTATACCAATGATAGGAAAAGACGAAGAAAATAGATCAGGCAGTTATTTGATGTCCGCCTTCACTTTATATTAAGAAATGGAGTCCATTTCAAAAGCTTTTCAACGGTACCCATATTAAGTCCTACATTCTCGTACACAGCTGAACCGATTTTTACGAAATTTAACCTTGTTTTGTTTGGTTTAGATTTTTATTTTATTTGATTTCGTATTTCTAAACAGAAGTTTCTAACTTTATTATTTTTTATTGTTTCTTGCAGTCATGATTCCGCTGTTCAAAAAATTTAGTTTCCTTTACGATAGCTACGTTCTAGCTATACTCACAATCGGGTATATCCTTGGAGAACTGGGACATTACCTTATTGGAGTGACATCAAAACAGACTGCAATAGAATTAGATTACGGTGATTTTGCATGTCAGCAAAACAATACAGACTTTGAACGAACATCCCTGCCACAGCAGTGCAACAAAGTTACCAACAGCACAGAGTAAGTTTTTTTCGCTACTTTTTTTTCTATTCTTTTTACTAAAACATCATATCCTTTTTTGCGCAGATGTACTGATTTGAATGTCAATGGTGAAGTATATTGCGAATGGAACTACAATGGTCTCGGATGGGACTATCAACTTCTAGCAGGACCAAGTTTCATAGCCATATTCACAATCGCTGGAGTCTTTATGGGTATCGCTGCTGATAAATTTAACAGAGTAAAGATGTTGACTGTATGCACGCTTGTGTTCGCTGTGGCTATCATACTGCAGGGAACCGTCAAGGAGTACTGGCATTTGATTTTACTGAGGATGATAATGGCAGCTGGTGAGTCTGGTTGTAATCCCTTGGCAACAGGCATCATGACAGACATCTTCCCCGAGAGCAAACGTGCTCTTGTAATGGCCATCTTCAATTGGGGTATCTATGGAGGATACGGTATTGCGTTCCCTGTTGGACGATACATTACAAAATTAAACTTCTGGAATTTGGGCTGGAGAGTGTGTTATTTGGGTGCTGGAGTTTTGGCAGTGATTGTAGCTGTACTTACTGGAACAACACTTAAAGAACCCGAGCGCAAGTCGATCTCTGAAGGTGACAACCAAAAGGATGCAAAGAAGATTTCTATTTGGAATGTAATACTTGATCCAAGAATGGTTTTACTCATGTTGGCGGCATCTATTCGTCATTGTGGTGGTATGACATTTGCTTACAATGCTGATCTGTACTACAACAACTATTTCCCCGACGTGGATCTCGGCTGGTGGCTGTTTGCTGTCACAATTGGTATTGGAAGTATTGGTGTCGTTGTTGGTGGAATTGTATCTGACAAAATCGTAGCTAAGATGGGTCTTCGTTCGCGGGCATTTGTTCTGGCCATGAGTCAATTGATTGCTACCCTTCCAGCCTTCGGATCTGTATACTTTGAACCAGTCTGGGCAATGATCACACTCGGTATGAGCTACTTCTTTGCTGAAATGTGGTTCGGTATTGTCTTTGCCATTGTAGTAGAGCTGGTTCCACTTAAACTTCGTTCAACAACCATTGGAATCTTCCTCTTCGTTATGAACAACATTGGAGGAAACTTACCAATTTTGGTTGACCCTGTTGCTAAGTCTATTGGATACCGTGGATCCTTGATGATTTTCTATGCTGGCTTCTACGCAGTTAGTTCGGTTATGTTCTTTATGTTGTGTTTCTTACTCGATGGTAAGACCACCACCGAAGAGAAACCAGAAAACAGAACAAATATTGACATGGGACATGACAACAACGTTTTTGCTGGTGATGAGTTGGCATCAAGCAGAAGGCCTGCCGTTTTGCCACATTTGACATTATCTGTAAATGGTTTTGATAAGCCAACAGTAAGAGACACTAGTAGGATGTGAGACACGGAGTCTTTGGGTACATCTTTATAATCATCACTATTCACCTCATCAACATGGCCATAGAAAGTATCAACCAACAAGGTTTGACTGCCTACATTGTACGTATTTCCTCATTTTTAATTGGTTATTCATTTAGAGAGAAAAGAAAGGGAATTTCTATTTCAAACTCTTTAAATAACCGTTAAGTTTTTTGTTACATTTGTAAACTAAAATAACTACCGATGTGATTATAGATCCACTTAAGAGTCAAGTCCAAAGCTTGAGCTGAAGATTGTGGATGGTATTTTATGTCATTGATTGTTTATTTAAAAATAAAACTAAATTAAAACAATTTGTAAATATATATTATATATCGTAGGTTTTAATTAAATAAAATTATGTATAAGTTATTAAGAAAAAAAGTCTTCTTTATTTAAAAAAAATCTTTTTATTGCAAATCAATTCTTAAGACTATTTTCGTCAATGTCAGTGGCAAAAACTAATTAATCACCAGAAGCCGAAGGGCTTTATTACGATGAATGAATGGACAGTGCATCGTTATGCATTGAAATGATCTAAAACCTTTACTTTACACTCGTTAGTAAAAGGAATGCGACGCGTTGGGAGATCTACAAAACCGAAATCAGACCACTCATATAAACTGAACAGGAGGTGAGGAATTTGTAAATAGCTCCAGATACGAATTTAAATCCATTAAACTCATAGTAACAGACTGCTCAGTTACCTTCTTTCCGCTTCAAAACTTTATACGCCGATTGGGATAACTTCTAAAGACAATTTATACTAATGTCCCTTTTCATTGGTTTCACTCATTTTAAAAACCAATGGAACACCCAAAGTTGTTTCTATTCAGTTTAACGTAATTTCCTTTGTGTGAGTGAATGACCTATGGCTTTTAAAAAATATCCCTTGTAGAAAGTTTTCTTTTCGACATTTGAGTAACATGTGTTAGTGCTGCTGAGTCGATTCTCACCTCAAATCGAGAAGCGGCTGTCACTCCTCAGAATCATGAGAAGCGATCTTTTTGCACCAATGGAACTGTTTGAGAATGCTTCTGGAAGCTCCTGGACGGTTCTTTTCGTCCAATGGAAAGTGACATAACTATCAGCGGACAAAAATTAAATAGAACGTCTTGCCAGAGGCCCTTTACGTTGTCAACAGCCCCGGATCCAGGGGGGGGGGGCAAGCCGGGGCCCATGCCCCGGGAGGCAAGTTTAGGGGGCGGCAAAGACAAGTTCAAAATTCGCTCCCGCTCGCCCACAGGAATCACAGAGCGCTGCAGCACTCGTGTGTTGGACAGCGAGTCATAGCTCCCTAAAACACACATCACACAAAAGGTGTGT
The DNA here is from genome assembly GCA_949752695.1 of Melanostoma scalare. NCBI lineage: Eukaryota > Metazoa > Arthropoda > Insecta > Diptera > Syrphidae > Melanostoma > Melanostoma scalare. Next base: position 64,592,927 of record OX456985.1, read on the forward strand.
ATCTTTACTCACCGTGGGATCCCGCGGGATCCCGAAACGTGTATCTTTACTTTTTTTTTACGTAAAAGTGGCACAGCTTTTGCTTTTTTGGCACTTCCCCTCCAGTAAGAATTTACCCGAACAATTTGCTCGTGCACTTTCCTGCTTGTCAAATCGGCTGTTTGTGAAATCAGCTGATCGAAGCATTTCGATTGAATTCAAATTTATATTTGAAATTAAATGAAAAATGGAAAGCATAATCTCTCTTTTTGTAGGTTTGAAAATTCAAAATAATGTTAAGTATGCAATGTAACATTGCTATGAGCTCATTTTAAGACGTTTCTGAAAAAAAATATTGTTTGTATATTTTTTAGAATCTCTGCTGAGAGTACATGATATATGTCATTCAGCAAGAAACATCCCAAAGGCGTATCTTTACTTTTCATTTTCGGATGGAGATTACAAAAACAACATTAAAAAGCTCGAGCCCAAACTTTTTCCCGGGCTTTTTCCCAAACTTTACCCAGAAAGTAAAGAAGCAGACCTAAAAATAGCATCAAAACCTTTTCACACTATTCATTACCGGACCCAGCGTATATCGTACAGGTAACGGGGGTTGCAAGCAAAAAAAATAAGCTACTTTTCGGTTTCAAAACAGTACTGTGGTTGCGATCGAAGGGAAGCATACCGTCAAATAGAAGTCAAAAGTCAAAATGACAGATCGCATTTTATTATCATTACTAGGTGTGCCAGCGACTTCGTCCGCAAGAATTGACATAACTTTTTTATTTATCAACCGATTGACATGAAATAAAAACTTAATGTTATGTGAAACTTACCACAATATATTACTGAGAATCCCATCTAGATAGGATAAGCCGTTTCTGAGATTAGCGTGCACAAACAAACAAATTGTTACGTTTTTATTATATTGTAACGTGCGCTTAGTTCGCAAAATAAAACTTCACTTTTCAATTTATTTCTACCACTTTATTTAGTATCTATACCCTATACTTTATTCGAACTCAACTTGACTATTGGACTATCACTGGTTAACAACATTTCACTCTTAACTTTATCACTCTATAATCAAAACTGACTGCTCGTTGCGTCAGCGGTCCTATTTATATAGAACAACACTCATCTAGAGCGTTCCAGTTTCTTCTCCATGGTTTCCACATTTGCTGTCAAAAATCTCTACACTCACACACACTGGCTTACAAGCAATGCCTGTCATTTTATACCATTCCATTATAGTGTTGCCAGATGTGTTTTCGTTTAAACGTTTTCGATTAGGAAATTGGTATAAATGTTGGGTGTTCATTACAATATGTATAGATAATTTTTTGTACTTTCTTGTCGATCATCACACTGATTGTGCTATTGTCATATCAATAAATCTATCACAGTTCATCGATCGCTTTTCAACGTTAGTTTTTTTTTTAAACTACCTATCCGTGTCCGTCCGCGATTAAGTCCTGTTCTAGTTACACCCAAAAAGTCATTATCATTTCTCCGCTTGTATATTGTGGTGTTAGTGAAATTGTAGTCTGATCGTATAGTATAACTACTTTGCGTTGAGTTGAAAATTTTATTATTCCATGCAATGATCTTGTTTTCCGGTCGATTCACTTTAAAAATATGTTTTAGATTGAAATGTTTCATCAGTGAAATTGAATATTTTCGTTCACAGTTTGTAATTATGAGCGCGCTAAGAAAAAAGCTATCGGGAGCGGAATATAGGAAAAATGCTAAATATAAGAAGATGCAAGCAAAACAATGTGCAGGGGGGTGATCCGCCAGTATCTGCTGCATCTTCCGAAGTTGATATTGAAATAGAGGATGTTTCTCGCATGTTCTCGGGTAAGATCAAAAGGATCAAGATTTTTCACAGTCTGATTTCATGTTGATGATTTAGATATTGGACAATGTAGTGGCCAATCTTATGATAATGGCTAATGGGTCCAATATGGTTGGCACCGGCATCCATAAAGGAGTACGAGACAGGATTGCAGAAATAAATGAACTGGCCGAGTTCGTACCGTGCTTGGCTCACTCCCAAAATCTGGTATAGGTCTTCATTCTGCCTCATCATGCCAGGAAGCTATTAATCCCTTTGGACTGGTTCAAAAGGTTTATTGCTTTTTTGTTGGCTCCACTATTAAGTGGGATATTATGAAAAAATACGTTAAGACAAATTTAAAATGAAGTAGTAGTAAATAATTTGCACAAAATCCAATGGAGTATTGGTTAAATGAGGTTGAAGTTGGTGGAAAAAGTGGTGTTGACCCTATTTTGCAAAACAAACGAATTTCGAAACATAAAAAACATTTCGATGAGATATGTGAATACGAATTACAAACGCTCCAACCTGTTCAACTATTTTCTAAAGAAATAATGATGGTATTTGATCGAATCATATCAGAAATTAAAAACGGAACTCGTTTTTAAAGAGCAAGCTCCGCTTTTATTTGGTGACAGAAAAAAAAGCTAACGGTTTCTCTTTCTTGCAACAGATCTATGCGCATGATTTGCAGATGCCCACTACATCCGCAAGCTGTGAGAGAGGTTTTAGCAAACTAAAACTAATTAAAAATTATTTGCGATCTTCTATGGGCCAGGAACGCTTATCCAGTCTTGCAATCTTAGCGATAGACAATCGAATTGCACACGAATTAAATTATGACAAGATTATAGATTAATTTGCTTAACAAACAACTCGAAGAGTAAAATTGAAATTTCAATTGACAATTGCAATTATTAATTTGATTTTTGTGGTAATTATAAATTATTTTATTTTAAGTTCTATCCTGTGCTGTGTATAAAATGTACATATATCCTACACGTCCGTTAATATATCAGATTAGCACAGAAAAAACAGCGGTGGAAGTATTATTTCTGGAAAACTTATGGCCAGTTGTCTATCCATTAGTGGATATCTGATGAAATTATAAACATGATAAAGGTAAAAATAAACATAGGTTGGTAGGGTAGGGGCGGCATTTTTCAGTATTTGCTCCGCATAAAAAAATTTAAGATCCGGGGCTGATTGCCGGGAGACTGACACTGCTTTAGCAGTCTTTAACTCGACATGTTTAGACCAAAGAAGCTTGTTATCTAGGATTACTCCAAGATGTTTGACTTTGTTTGTAATGGTGTGTTAGTTCAGACCAGTCCATTTTCTGAAGAGAAAAACCTCAGTTTTTAGAGGATTGACGGAGAAACCCTTCCTGGCACACCAAATGTCAATTAGATTTAGCGCAGCCTGTGCCCTGGGACAGACAGCTTGGAGGCCAACGCCATGTTCTCTGGCGACATTCCACATACCATCAAAGCTAGCACTAGCACTGTCAAAAGCATCTTGTATGTCGAAGAAAATGCGCATACACTGAAAGTCTGCTGCATAGGAGTGCAGTAGCAGCGTTAGAGTGCTGGAGGTTGATTTGTAAACAACTTTCGGAGGTTTTTTCTCTTCCGGTCAGTGTCCGTGGACCAGACTGACTAGCAGATTCAGTCTCATTTCCCAACTTTCCGTTTTGACCGTGATGGTTTATCCCGTCCGATCGGTGTCCTTGGACCGAATTTGCAAGCCTTGCGACTCATGGTTTCGGGTTCATTCACCTGTGTTTCGGTTGGACCACTCAAAAATTTTAGCAGAGCCTCGCTGAAAAGGGCAACGTCCTGAAGTGGAGGGTAAGGCCTCTTCCGATCAGTTCCTTTTCGCCTCCGCTGCCAAAGGCTCGCAGTTAGACTCCGTTCCTGTGACCACCCTAGTGCACTGAAGATTCACTGCTAACCTTCTTTCCTTTCTCGGCTGGCACTTGGAAAGCGATCTAACAGAGGACACCACCACTGGATCAAGATCAGCCTGTTCAGCCTCATTACATCCTGCGGTAGTACCACTTTGATCAACAGCTGAACTATAATACACACCTGAAAAGGCGGGATTTTATACGCAAGATGTGGCCTCCAGAATTCGTGCCCCTCCCGTAATCCCGGTGAACCACAAAATACTAATATCTAAACTAAAACAATTTTTTAATTTTTCACATTCGGCAGCTGAACTCATATTTTCATACCTCTCTGAAAGGCGACAAGCTGTAGTTGTGGGCAATCGAGTTTCAAGTTTTGTAAACCTTTTCACAGGAGTCCCCCAAGGATCGATTATTGGCCCATTACTATTTTCGATGTACATTAATTATTTGCCCTCTCAAGTCGTGCATAGTTCTAGAGACTTATATGCTGACGATGTACAGATTCGATTAAGTTGCAAGTTAGGACTAATTGAAAATGGTGCTGAATTACTTAACATCGATCTTTGTAAAATCATGTCTTGGTCGGAAAAAAACTGTTTAAAACTGAACCCATCCAAATCTAAATGTCTAATTATTTATAAACATGAACTCGATTTTAGTTATTTCCCTTCTATACGCATCGGTTCTACAAATATTGAATACGTAAATTGAGTAAAAAACTTGGGGATCTGGTTCAATTCCACATTAAGCTGGGATTACCACATCCAAAGTATTATTGGTAAAATATACGGTTGCCTTAGGAGTTTGTCGTATTCGAAACAATTTACTCCACAGAACATAAGATTTCGGCTAGTAAAAACTCTGATTGTTCCGATAATCACATACGGTGCTCAAATTTTCTGTTGCTTAAGCTCTGAAAAGAAAAGAAGTTTAAACGTTGCTTTTAACAACTGCATACGTTACGTTTACCATCTCAAACGTTTTGACCATGTTTCTCGATATAAGGAAAATTTACTAGGATGTACTCTGAACGCATACTTGAATTACATTGCCTTAAAATCTCTTAATAATGTAGTGACTAAAAAAGACCCGCTTTACTTATATAACAAGTTGATTTTCTCTAATTCAAATAGAACGTTTACTTTTATGCAACCAACATATACATGTTTAGCCATTAAACGCCAATTCTTTGTGTATACTGTCAGACTATGGAATTCTCTACCATTAGACATTAGAAAACTACGAGGTACTTTAAATTTTGATACAATACTTTTTAGGTATTTGGCTCACAATCCTGATTACTATTAATTTAATTATAGTTAAATAATTGAATTCATTTCCATTTATGAAAATTAGATTACTGCAAGATTATATTAGTTTGTTTATAGTTAAAATAGCTTTTTAATTATTATACATTAACTTTTGCTTTTAAAGGACTTAAGTCTATTGTAAAAGATACTGAAATAAAAATAAATAAATAAATAAATAATCGAGAAGACTACGGGTGGATTATCGCTTTGACTAATGCCACCTGGAGAGTTAAAATCTTTTTGGTTATTCTCTATACTTTTTGTTTTGATCACTTCTTCGTTTAATTTCCCCATCCTTCGAACACCTTTTGGCATCGAGCTAGGTTCAAATAAACTACTTAGGCCACTCTTGTATTTAAAAATTTCACGCAGAATCTTTTTTTTTACTTTTCCCACCATCTTGTGACTAGCTATTGGAATGTGATTTCTTTTCTAGGACTAGATATTTGAAATTGAATATTTTTTTATCCTAAACCTTACAGGAATAAAAAACAAGAGGGAAAACCATAAGCTGAATATTATGCTACATAGCATAATGCTATGTCCGCACCTGAAGATAACCTGGGTTTAGTTCCAGGATGGTTTGAGTTAACCAAGTAGTGTCCGCATATGCAGAAAAGTTTTGAGTTTATCTTTTTGTCTTAACCCTGCAGCTACACGATCAAGATATGGTAAGCCATCAGCCTACATATACACTATGTCAAATTCCTGTTCGTGTTTCGGCTGTGACGTAGGCGACTTACAATTTGCCAGGCAAATGGCTTTCAATCGACATGTCATTATATATTTTCAAAATGGCATCCACAAGAAATTTGAAATTCAAAGTTTTTTTCCAGGCACTCTTTTCTTTTTTTGAGGGTATTTGACGAAGCTGTCAATTTCATGGCTACTGAAACTGCTTCTCGGGTGGCTTTCAATAGGTTTGTTCGTTGAAGCCCTGGGGTTGCACTAGGGTCGCCACAAAGCGTTTTTTGAGAAACCTAAATTCGCCCTGAATGTCAAATTGTGTGTTTTTTGAGCCATAGGTTTGCCATAGGTTTTCCCCAAACTCGCCCTACCTTTTTGCTGTGGCGATTTGAGGGCTGTCAAATGGCATGCGTTTTTATTTAAATGACAGGGATGTGTGGCGATTTGTGGTTTAGCGTTTTTTGAGGACTGGAAAACCCAGGTTTTTTTGACAACTCATGGGGTTGTCAAGAAAACCTGGGTCAACCCTGGGGAAAGTTCAACGAACAGACCTAATATTCCATACCAGCTGGGTTTCAATTTCGAAAAATTTGATTGTATATGTAAGAAAATTTAAATGTATTGTAAATGGCTTACCATATCTTGATCGTGTAGCCCCCGGGTAAGTTAAAAAGAGACAGACATACAAGTGTGAGCAGAACGTCAACGACGTATGAGAGAATTCATTCTCTCTCCACTCACTTCCACTCTCTTAAATGTCAAATTCAATGGAATATTGGAAATAGTGCATTCAGCGCCTTTGGTTTCGAGTAGGTTATCTCGAAACCCAGTGACTAAAAAGGTTTCATTTTGTATGGCAAACCACTTGGTTATCATGTTGGTTTGGGATTGTTTTGAGTTAAACAAGTTTAACTCTCAGGTGCGGACATAGCATAATGCTATGTCCGCACCTGAGAGTTAAACTTGTTTAACTCAAAACAATCCCAAACCAACATGATAACCAAGTGGTTTGCCATACAAAATGATAGCATAATGCTATGTCCGCACCTGAGAGTTAAACTTGTTTAACTCAAAACAATCCCAAACCAACATGATAACCAAGTGGTTTGCCATACAAAATGAAACCTTTTTAGTCACTGGGTTTCGAGATAACCTACTCGAAACCAAAGGCGCTGAATGCACTATTTCCAATATTCCATTGAATTTGACATTTAAGAGAGTGGAAGTGAGTGGAGAGAGAATGAATTCTCTCATACGTCGTTGACGTTCTGCTCACACTTGTATGTCTGTCTCTTTTTAACTTAAGACAAAAAGATAAACTCAAAACTTTTCTGCATATGCGGACACTACTTGGTTAACTCAAACCATACTGGAACGAAACCCAGGTTAACTTCAGGTGCGGACATAGCATAAAGCTGTGTCAGTGAAACCCAGTTTCGAAATCCGAAAATAAAGTGGTGTTTGTGAAGTTAGTTTGAGCTTTGAGGACAGATGCCGTGATGTGTGTGTGGTTTTCCCTCTTGTTCTTTATTCCTCTAAGTCTTAAACCATACCTTTTCATATGGGAGCCTCTTTTAGTTAAACCAATGTAAGAAAAAACTTATCTTCTTATTTTTGTTTTCCTTTTCTTTTCTCTAAGTCTTATTTGATGTCTTTATTATGTACTCGATTTCCTTCTTAATTGAGGAATATTTTTTAAAATATTCTGTACATTCTTATTCAATCAAAGGCTGCTTGATAATTGCTGTCATTATTTTTGTCCCTTAGTGCCTACATATATATTTATAAAATAATTCTTTTAATAATTCTGCATTTTTCATTTATCAAAAACAGTTTTAACAGCTTCTACATCAGTTTGTCTTTTTCTTTTTCATTTCCGGTACACAGAAAACATAGCCCAATAATTATTGATGTCGTTCCCACAAGCGATAACATAGAAATTGACTCATTGAAGATAAGTAATCCGAAAAGAAACTTTTAGAAAAACCAAATTTTCAATTCATAAACAAACAATTAATAGAGAAACTTACCGAAAAAATATAATTTGATGCAGCAGACATAACAGTTGCGGTTAAAGTCTGTTCAGTTGACTGCAGTGCTCTCAAAAAATGTCTCCAGTTTAAAATGTTGCAAACAATCATAAGAACCAGAAAAAGTGCTTGGATGAATATGAAAGACTTTGAATTGGTAATTTTATTAATTGCGATAATATCAAAAACTAAATTATTACCTGTTCAATAAATACATTTTGTAATAGAGGAAACTGCAACAGAACACCGTATTCTCCACCAGAAAATTTACCAAACAGACTTCCACAGGCGGCAAAGAAGCCTGCAAGTACCAAGTTCTTCATTTTGTTAATTTTATATTTAAGTTTGCCATATATTTTTATTGTTTTGTAAACTATTCAATACAGTTTATTATTCAACAAAAATAGTAAGGAAAATGTAAATTTCGATTTTGACGTATTCCATTCCAGCTGTTCATCTTCTTGAACAGTAAACAAAAATTAGGTCTGTTCGTTTAGCTGGAAAATTTTCTGAATTTGTTCTCAAGAATGGTTCTTATGGATTTTGTGGTTTCATTTTATAAATATTAAAAATTTTATTTTTATGATGTTGTTTTTCTTATTACTTATTTAGTTTAACAAATTTTTTTTGCCGTTTAAATTCCATTATTATAAACTCCATTTTTTAAGTAAATTATAAACAATAGATCATAAAGGAATAAAAAACAAGAGGGCAAGCATCACACAGGAAACTGCATCCGTCCACAAACTGACTTTACAAACACCACTTTATTTTCGAATTTCAAAACCAGTGTGAAATACGAAAATAAAGTGGTGTTAGTAAATTCACTGACACAACTTTATATTCAGCTGAATATGTTTATCACAGATAGATCTCGTGTTACAAAAGCAACAACGTAAAGAAATGGAAGTTGCGGGGCAAGAGAAATAATGGTTTTCCCTCTTGTTCTTTATTCCTCTAAGCAATAGATGCTTTTTTTGCACGCGGCCATACGCTTGTTCAAATTCTTGAGTGCTAAAAATAATCAGCCCTATCATCGTAACAGATCGGAGAAACATACGATCGTAACATTTATTTTGTTTATGGTATCCATTTCGTAAAGGAAACACTGACGCATGTAGTTGAAATAAGTTTTTTTTTTTTTGTTTACGTACAAGGTACAATACAACCCTTCCGCGACTACTTCTACCAAGAAATCGGCATGCATCGCATGAATTCCGAAAGCGTTCACACCATTTTCTCATTTAATCGCCATGCATCGCATGAATACTAGACGCGTTGGGGTGAGTTTGACATTCTCATCGCATTGTTTCGTTCTTTTCGGAGATATGTCCGATTAAGCAATCGGAAACGTTACCATAATACAAATATCTTACAATTCGTACAAATCGGAATGAATTCCGTTCCGATCTGTTACGATAATAGGGCTGAATAACAAAATAAGCGGATAGCTCGGATAAACATCCCCACTTATTTCTTGAGCGGATATAAGCTGCGATTGTTTCCAATGTTGGTGTAGATGAATTTTCGGAAGTTTCACTAATTTTTAGATAATTCTCCTAAACTTATATCCGCGTGCAAAAAAAAAAACATGGCTAGAAAATATAAGGAAATCAGTCGTTTAATCTCACGAATTTTCAACAATGCGTATTGAGCTGATTTTGGTAACCAGCCCTTCAGCTGCCCACCTGTTTGCCAACAAACTGTTGGCAAACAGGTGGGCAGTATAATCATCCATATTAGGCTCAAATTTCTAAGGAGATTATTTCCTGAAGCTTCCCTTCATTCACAAAAATGTGAATTTCGTTATGAATAAAAGTATCGTTCGTGACCCAGTCTGCTACGTTAATTAAAACTTTATTTAGCAATTAGCATGTGCTGCAAAAAAAAAAAAATTATTATACATAGCCTGATTTGAAATGAAAAGAAAACTATTTTCGGCATCACAGTATGTCAGCGGTTTTGCTGACCGGCTGAATAGATTGGTTCACACTAAATTCACTTTTGTAGCAACTCAGCAAATCTCTGTCAACTCAGCAACGCAGATTAGTACTGAACACTTAAACAAGCCGACTCCGATCCAGATTTAAGTTAAGTTAAGCTACTAACTTTATTTGCCTAACTCAGTCACCATATTTGTTGCAAATTAAGCAAGTATAATTTGGAAGCTGTCGCGACCACAAATGTATGAAAACACTGGGTTTCTTTTTTTGTCGGTCGCTTCAATGTGGGCATTCTCATATGTCAATTTATAACCTCATTGTGACAACTTTAAGGTTCTCCCAAAACGCAAGCGTTTTTGCAGTTGCAGCAGCTGCAGAAACATTCCTGTCATCATTTCTGCCGTCGCGACAATACAATTTGTGTGAAATTGCTGCGTTTTTTGTAGCATTGGTGTGGGTATTCTCATTTTGTTACTATAGGGCTGTTTTTTTGGGAGGCTGTCCGGTACCTTGTATGGTAAGTCCAAAAAAACGGTTCGCGTTTTTATGTTTGATGGTTGGTATCCGTGACGAGTTGTCAAACAAAAAAAACAATCTAATAATCCATTCGTCTGCTCCTTTGTCCAACTTGTTCGCTGCTTTCTGCAAATAAGTAATGCATTAGAACATAATTAATATAAAAATATCTTTTCTTACCTCTTTCTTTCTTGAGCCATGTTTGTTGTTTGTTTACAAATATACTTTTTTTCAATCAACTGGGAAATGTCAAAAATAGCCGTGTTCACAAAGGTATGCAAGTATTTTCTTGTGGTTTTTTTTCTCTGTTTACACGCTTGGGTTCAGTTCACTTGAGAGTGAATGGGAACAAGTGCGAAAAACTTTTAAATGTCGGTAATTCGCTAAAATACATTACTTAGAAGTTTAAAAGTTCAATACTTATATTTTAAAAGTGTCTTAAGAAATAAGACACCAGCGGATACTTATCTGTATAAGAATCAACTTCCGCTTCATGGTATATATGTAACGAATAACGAAATCGAGTTTACTATTCCTTAATGGTTATTAATTGTAGATTAAATAAGTCTGGAACAGATGGCGCTTTTGTTGTTATTAATCATAGATTGCATAAATCTAGAACAGATGGCGCCTTAAGCGAATTTCTTTACAGAGAACTGTAAAACATTGTCCCTTGCGTGGTTGTATCTGCTAGTAATCAATAAATAAATCTATTTTAAGATAAGACGTAGTAAATACTATTGGAAAAAATGTCAACATTCACCGAAAAATGTGTTAAGGAACTATGCAAAAAAGAACAAAAAAATAGTTTAACAGAGTTTTTTTCGTTTCTTTTACGATATATTATTATATACCTATGAACCTGCAAATTAAATAATCAAAATCAATAAATTTCTACAATTCAAAAATCGTTACCATAATTCTTTTCTATTCTATTCTATTCTTGTACAAAATTCATTTCCATTCACTTGTGAACACGTCCTTTTTCTGTTGTTCGAGCCTCTAGTCGCACCAACATTTAAAAATGAAAAACTCATTCGAACTCGAAATCTATCCCTTGTAAGTTTTACTCATCCTTTTATCCCTTGTATCTTTTGTTGTTGTTGCTTTACATGTATTTACCATACAAGGTACCGGACATCTTCCCAAAAAAACAGGCCTTATATTACCTCATTTTGACAACTGCAATTGCCGCTTTTGTTACTGCAAAGTAAATTAGGGATGGATATAGATTAAAAAACAGAACAGAAAAAACAGATATCCCTTTTCGAAGTTGCTATACTCAGGATATAACTTTTTGAAAGCTATGGTTTTCAAATGAAACCTTTATTTACTTATTTCATCTCAGTTTCATTACTTTCTTATTTCAATACCGTTTCCAAGATAAACTGAAACCCAAACAACTAAAATTGGGTAGATGAAGTTCCTATACAGGAGATGAACAACATGCTCATCTCTTACTATAATTATAGAAGTAGTTTTCTTTCAAATTAAGGAATTGCAAATCTCTTCAATTAGGGCTTTCCTTCTCTATCAGACAATTTAGTTTTATATCTTCTTCACTTTAGAAAACTGATGCATGTAAATTGATGTAAGTCTACCATTATTCAGGATAAAAATAAGTACGTAATTTTGTCTTATGTGGAAACATCGTTCATTGAGCGCGCGATTTTTACGCACACAAACAAATTTGATTCAGCAATCTACACAACAAGCAGCCTCTATGCCGCCAGCCATCTCTGGCAAACAAGAAAAAATGTCAAAAAAAAGCATTCCATTTTTGCTCGTGAGATTGATGGTTCCTCGTTTACAATTAAAATAATGTGAAAAACAACCATAATTGAGCTCTAGTTATTTATTTAGATTAAATTAATATTATGTTAGGTGCATTGTTTAGTGTGAAGTCATTGAAATAAGCAATTCCATTGCAACAAGAAAGACTTTCTATTTCTATTGAAAAGACTATTCACTGTGTAAAGTTACCTACGCAAAAAAGTGAATTTGAAATATATAAACTAGTGTTGGTTTCCCCAGTGTGTTCTGAGAGTTCGGGGATAAGAAAAAAACATAATAAAACAAAGATGGCTCGTGCTCCAGGTTTCCTGATTTAATTTTGCCAACGAATAACTTTTAATTTTTGGTTGTTAGTTGTGCATGCAAATATTTCCTGTCCTTTGTGAGTAAGTTTTGCGCAATAGTTCTCTTGCTCTATAACATTGGCAAGGCATTTTAATTTTTACTTTGGAATCCCCCGTCGATTTTCAAGATCCTGTCTGAATGGAGGTTGTGGTTTGTGGACTATTATACCTACACACGAATAAGCTTCTCTTGTTGCCGAGTATCGCTAAGTAGTAAAAAAAAAAAACTTTGAGAAAAATTTTTTCGGTTAAATTGTAATCGGATAGGGTGTCAGCTAATAAAAATATCTCAGGTGAAACGAAACAGCTTTAAAGTGATAATAGGCTATGTCGAGTAACTGTAGTTTGCACGTACATAGCCAACTTATCGACCACCCTTGGCGATCGATCAATAAACATAACTACATTGAAATGAACCTTAAGTTGTGAACGATATATATTCTTCAAGAACGTCATCAAATCAGTTCCAATCTAAAAAAAGGTTCGGTCTTTCGAGAATTTGGGGTGAAGCAAATACAAAATGGTGGCTGTAAAATTGGATATAATGAGGAATTAAGGCAGATCTTTTTAACTTCACTGGAGAAGGGTGATGCTCATTAAATAATAATTAATCAAAATCAAACAAAACATGTGTACATATTTGGAGTGTACTTATAAAGATATTTTTACAAATGAAATGTGCGAATTAATGAGAAGATAATAACTTGGGAATAATAAAATGGCTTCCCGCACCATCCCATTTCGGGGCGCAATTTTGTCGAAAGTGATGTCAACCGTGGTGCCATCTACAGTTGAAAAAAATTTCTCAATGCAATATGAGAACGGCAATTACGTTGTTGGTTTAGATGTATACCTATGTACCCAGTCTTATGACGAAAGTAGACATGCAATCAATGATTTGAGCATTTAGTTTTATTTTCTTCGTTTAATAGAAAAAAAAGAAGGGAAAATCTGAGTTTGTCCTTCTAGAAAAGTAAAGAACGGTTTCGTGTTTTGGAATAATTTAATGCCTAATTAAAGGCAAAAAGTAAAAAAGTGTGTTCCAGTCATGTACAAGTGCATCAAGTAAATATTACATAATTAATTGCATCTCAATTGAAATAAATTGCTGCAGCAGTGCCTACGAGGTGTGTCTAATTCTTACTTCCTAAAATAAATCTGGAAGCACTCAGGTACCTACATTTTTTCGTTGGACTGGAAGGGCCTGAGTAGACATCTGCGGTAGTCCTATCGTTGTTGACGGTTTAGTTACGTGTAAAACATTTTAAGAGCGTGTTGGATATCGTTATCATTACGGTGCAATCATTTATTCAAGCAGATGTACATTTCCACGTCATTACTTTCTACATTCGTGTTGTACGACTTCATCAAAATGAAAAGTTAATGCCAAGCTATGATTTTTTTACTGGCGATTTTTATTCGAATCTAATAAAAATCAACACAGTTCAGAGACGAGTACCTATATATGTAATTAAAATCAACATTTGTGTTGTACGGCTTCATTTGGGACTGTGTTCAGAGAGTAGCAACTTATAATAAAGTGCGGCATTCGTGTTGTATTTGATCACAATGAGCTCCAAGAAGGAACATCGCGACTGGTTCGCGAGCAGCTCGCGATCCGTTTGCCGTTTGGCGAAAAATTTCGATTTTGTGATGGTCGTTGGGTTCGATGTTCGTCATGTTGATGTAGGGCCATGCTCGCGAGCAAACCTGTTTTTTTACTATGAAGCAAACCCCATTTTTGCTGTGAACGTCGTCGTGTGCATATCGTGGATTCAGTAAAATGGCAACAGTGAACCACGATTTTATAGAAGAATTCACATGTTTACGCAGTGGAGAATCAACACGAAATGATTGTTCAGCTAATGTGTTCACCGTGTTCGTCATTTAGGGCTAGCTTTTGTGGTTAATGTGGCGTGGTACCCGTGGCGTGATGGTTAGAATGTCCACCTACTAACCAAGAGGTTCGAGGTTCGAATCCCAGCAGCGTCAAAAATGTTTTTTCACGGGTATCGCCTTTCGCGAGGAATTGGCAAGTCCTCCGTTAGTAAATTCATTGCCATGAAAAGCGCTTTCTCAATTCGCCGTTCGGAACCGGCAGAAAATTGAAGGTCCCCTCCATTTCCTCACAAGGCATGGTTGTGAGAAATGCGCTAGGCCCAGGGACTCCTTGCTCTGTTGCGCACCCTATTTATTTATTTTATTTAGTGGTTAATGTGGCTGCCTGTTACGTAGGAGTAGGAAGTTCGAGGTTCGAACCCCGGAAACATCAAGCAAATAATCACCCCTATTACCGATGTCGAAAACGACATCGAAAAAAACTTCACGACACAATCTGTTTTCCATAAGTCGTTTTCGATCTTGTACACTCGTTTTGATGTCGTGTGCAGTCGTCTGTAAACGTCAAATGTCGTTGAAGGCAGTTATTCTTCATTCCATTCGTCGAAAAAATACGACGACGACGAAAAAAAAACGTTGATATGTCTCCTTCGAAAATTCGATCACGACATAGAAATGAAAGGCCACAAAACAGCAAGTAACCTTGTTAAAATGAATTTATTTTAAAAATTTTTATAACTTATACCTAATAACATTTGTTTGACTTGTATTTGAATTTGACAAACCAAAACCCTTTGAGACGCTCGTCGAGTTGATAGGGAGGAACGTAAAGTTAGCTAGATGTTTTTTGAAGGGAATTTAAAAAAACTATGTAAAACAGGAACGGGCTGCGATAGCGGAGCAGCTTAAAAGCAAGGGTCCTCGAGTAAGATACAGGGACGGTTGGCAAAAGGATTGAATCACTTTTGTCAAAATAAATATGTATACAATTTTATAAATGTTTGCTTTTATCAGGTTTGGGCTGACATGAAGCATAATGTAAAAAAACACAATTCGAAAGAATTGAATGCGACTGGAGGAGGTCCAAACACACTAAAAATTTTATCTCCACTGGAAGAAGCTGTTGCAAATTTATTACATATAGAAAAAGTGGTAAGCCCGAGCGGAAACGCCGTTGGTATATCGCAGTCCATTTTGCTTCCTAACCCCTTGCCAAATGCCACATCAGTTCCTTCATCATCGCAAACGCAGACTGCATACAAATCGAGGTGAAGTTATGGAGAGGGAAGGGCAACATCAATACATCCGATGACACCAGGAAATCCCAACTTATTAAAAAGCAAAGCTTTGCTTCTGATTTTTCGGCAGGTTTCATTCGGAATCGAATCCATGGGGCAAATATGTTTTTCTATGACGTTGATAATTTCTTTGAAAAATTTGCTAACTGTTGGTTGAGCTAGTCCCAAAATAAAGTCATTCCCGGCGCGGCGCCGCCGCGGCCGTGTTGGTAGCTTCCCTCACCTAAAATTCTTAAGGTGACTGCAAGTCTCAATATGATTGGAATTGATGATGAACGATGCCGAATCCTTTTTTATCACTTATTTCACCCAACAAATACTCAAACGCTTCTTTTGTCAATCTAAAGAACTGCTTAAATCTGTTAAAACGTACAAAAATTCTATTTAAAAGCAACTATTGGGATAAAAGTGTGAACTCACTTTGAATCAGGCAAGTCGAATGGATATGAATTGTGCCGTATCTGTTTTCTTTTTATAATCGAATTTTCTTTCCGGATTCTTTCTTCTACACCTTCTTCACTTCCACTACTTGTGCTGTAATACATTTCTATACTTATAATCCTAATATCCTATTTATTTAGGTGCTAATAAATGTACAACCGCAATCCAGCTCTAAACACTGATTTTTTAATCAAACTTTCTTCCAATATCTTTTGATTTTGACAGATGTTTATTAGTTTTTAGTCGTTTCAAAATCTATTACGTATTTTTCGTGTCGAAGAAGTTATGGAATGCCATTTAAAAAACGACACGACAGAGAAAACGAGACGAGACGAGATCGGTAATAGGGGTGAATGTTTTTCCACGGGTATCATCTTTCTTGATAAGCCGTTTGCGGTTCTGAAAACCTAAGTGCGCAACCGCTATTGACAGACTTGTAAATGAAGATTTAGACGAAATGCCGACAAACTCCCTCATTGATAATTATTTCGATTTGGTCTCTTTTTGACTGCGATGAGTTTTTATTTTTGAGAAAATTCTGTGGCCGTGCGAAGGAACGCGGCTTTATCTTCAAGCTGTCGAGTTTAAGTAAAATGTTTTAGAACTTGAAATGTTCTGTAATATGAGTTCCACCAGCCAGTCACATTAGTCCAGTAAACGAAGGCCTAACGTGATGCTGTGCAAGAGGCGTAATGGCTAGCTTGTCTGCCCGGTGTGTTAAAAGTTCGAGGTTCGAACATAGGTATAGATGTTATAGGAAAAAATATTTTCCCCTGGATATCTTTAACGAGGAATTGGTAATTTCTGCGATAGTAGTTTCATCCCATGGTCCTTTCCCTTTCAGTTCTTCATTACTTCATTAGGTATGGTTGAGAGACATGCGCTAGAATTGGAGACTCGCTTTGTTGCCCCACATATTTATTTTATTTTTAAACGAAGACGGAAAAATTGTTTATATCCAAGGCTTTGAACGCTGGAATTTCAAAATTTGAATTTATTTTTTACCAAGAACTGCTGCGATGATTTTTTATGAATACCTTCTTTCAAGTACACTGCAACACACCAAATTAAATGGGTTTGGCTAAAGCTTGCATCGAAGCAAATGCAAAAAGATGCTAATATTAGTACGAAAGAAAATGTTTACTTGTTAATAGTCGCAACTGGGTCGTTCCATTGTGGCGAGTGGGACATTTATATTAATTTTTTGCCTACACTTTGCTTCATTTCAGTCAAACATTTTCACATACTTGAATAGTCATTCCATATTGTACCATCGAAAAAGGTATGAATATATCATTATTATTATGACAAATTGATGGTATAAAAAGTGTGACGGGTGGGACATCAAATTACCTCTCCTTTGCGAGTTGACTTACGCCATTCGCAATAGGCAAGAAACTATGAAACTTTTGTTAAAGAACCTAATTTTATATGGTTCCTGATATTGTACAGATTAAGAATTAGTATAATTTGTTGAAATTATTATCATTTTATGTAAATTTACTTTGCATTTTATTTAAGCAGTTTTAATTTTGATCAGGTTTTTGTGTTTTTATACTCAGCTTAATATTTTTGTTTTTCTTTTATTCTAATCAAATGTTTTCTCATAGTTAGTTCTATCAAATAAACTTTAGTCAATATTAATTCATTTAATATAAAAATAATAGGTTATGGGCCTAGTCGCGAATATTGCTTAATTGTTTTATTTTGAATCGAATTTTCATTAATAATAAGAATTGCTAAGAATTAATCGTGAAAACGTCGGCGGAAAGCTCAATTGGAAAATTAAATAATGATGCAGTTTTACTAATTTGGGTATGCTCTTTCCGGATCTGAAATCTATTTTGGTCTATCTGTTATAGTTTTTCAGATAATGTACACCCATTTTGTTCTAAGAGCCAAATTTTTCATGCTAAGTTTATTCCAAATTGATCTAAGAGATATAATTGTTGTATGAAAGAGAATAATTTTGCATACACATTCAGAAAGTCAATTTGTTCTAAGCGCCAAAGAATTCTTTATTGATTATTGTACTTAGAACAATGCATGAAGAAAAGAGTAACATAGATTTATTGCAAGAGCAATACTAAAGCATACTTGTATGGTGGCTTGTTCCATGTCCATTTTTGGGTTATTTGCTTTCCAGATTATTTAAAAATAGTGGGAAGGATTTATAGGGATTTTATTATTAGTTTAAGAAAAAACAATGGCTAGAGAACAAAAAAAAATTACATCAGAGAGAAATGAGCTAAAAAAATGTGACTACAATTCAATTTAAAGACAAAATATCGTCCCCTGTAAAATTTTGTTTTTGTGACTTTCCGCTAACGAAATATGGCTTTAGCAAAACATATAAGACCTCTGGCTGGTGAATCAGATTGGCTTATTTGGAGAAGGAAAATTCGAGACTTGTTGGACTATTATGAAGGAGCTTTACATGCTATTGATGGGATTTTAAAGAAGCCAGAACCTTTAGAAGAGACTCCCAAGCCTGAAGAAATTAATCAACACAGAGAAGTAAACAATTTATACAGAAAAGCAAACGGCTATGCGAAATCAATGATAACAAGTTCGTTTATCGATGCAGTATACCAGAAGATAATGAATAAAGAAACTGTACATGATACATGGAATGCTTTAAGACAACAATTTGAAGCAACCTCTAAAGACCAATTGTTCAAGATATGCACGGATCTTTTAACATTTAATTGGAATGTTACTCAAGATGTTTCAACACATATTGCGAAATTGCGAAGTTTGTGGATCGAACTTAACAATGGTCTGAAAGCTAAAAATGAAAGGGCATTACCAGAACTAGCTAACTATAACTAGTAAGGAAAGTCTTGCATATTTCACCAAGTACATTTGAAACTTTCAAATCAAGCTGGATGTTACTTGCGAAAGATGAAGATAAAATATTTGACGAACTAGCTATGCAACTTTGCATGTACGAAGGAAATTTCAAAAATTAAGAAGATAACGATAATTCAAGTCAAGAGGCACTAGTTGTAAAATCCCACAAAAGAAAAGCAAGTTGCACGACCAAAATCAAGTGAAACCTGGAACGAAAAAGAGGACATTTACAATTTTTGTAAGAAGAAAGGATATTAAGTTCGAGACTGCAGAAAATGGATTGCTGAAGGTAAACCAACAAGGCAATGTTTCAAGCAGTAGCCAAGAGAATTCAATGAACAAAAACGTATCTTTAGTGTCTATCTGCAATGAAATGCAACCGAAGTAAATTCAATTGACTGGTGGATTGATAATGGAGCAACAAGAAATGTTACCAGCTGTACTGACTGGTTTGTGGATTTTAAGGAGTTTGAATGTCCATGCAGGACTCAAGCAGCAGGAAAAGAAACATTGAGCGCTATTGGTATAGAAACAATAATAGTGGAATCAACTTACAATAGAAAGCAAGTGACACTTAATGATGTTCCTACAATTTCGAGAAACCTTTTTTCTGTTTTGGCTGCTCAGGACAGAAACCGAAATAGTATTTACAAGTCCTCAGCAACAAAGTTCTGGTTAAGAATAAAAAACAAAACGGTTATATGCGGAAGTCGACAAATAAACGGATCGCAATACAAGGCAGCAATAAGACCAATCGTTTCGAAAGTGAATTCTCGCATGGAATTCAATGTAGTTGTTGGAGATGAAACAACGCTGCAGCTTTATCATGAACCATGGGGTCCCCAAGATAAAGCACATGTTAAGCAGATGCTGGAAAAAGAGTTGGACGTAAAAGTTAAAATGAACAACAACTTGTGTGAACCGTGTATCTATGGCAAAGCCCAAAGATTCCCGTTCGGAACAAGAAGAAAAGCGATAACGCCAGGAGAGTTGATGTCAACGGACGTTTGCGGTCCATTTAGCAACTCTTTTAAGAACAAAAAGTATCTTGTTGTATTCAAGGATAGCTTCTCTAAGTTTCGTTACGGGTTTGCAATAGAACACAAATCAGATGTCATGAATGTATTGAAGGAAGTTATTGCACAAGCGAAGATATGCTGTCAATCAATCAAAGAGCTACTGAGTTTACAATGGTGGTGAATTTGATAACGCAGAAGTTAAACAGATTCTTTAAACAAATGGTATCACACAGAGACTTACAGCGCTTTATACACCTGAACAGAATGGCGGTAGTGAACGTGAAAACCGAACTCTTGTAGAGATGGCAAGAACTTTGAAGTATTCAAGCACCAAAGTTAATTATCCGGAACAATTTGGGCGGAGCTTGTAATACTTAATAGAACTGGACAGTCTTCAGTAGATGGTGTAAGTCCGTACGAATTGTGGATTGGTAAAAAACTAAGAATCAAGCATTTGAAAATAATTGGATCAACTTGCTTCACTCATATTCCAATCCAGAAGAGGAAGAAAATGGATAGAAAAGCAATTAAAGGCTACCTCGTTGGAAATGATGAGTGATGAGCGGTACAGAATATTCATCCAAGAAGAAAATAAAGTTATCGTTTCAAGAAACGTTAAGTTTCAGAAAAGTTCAATTGCATGTGAAAAACCTGTTAAACTACCTCTTCGCGACATTGAATCCACAAGAACAGAACAAAAGAATTCAGAAGGTACCATGCATTTGGACGAGTACGAAGCAGAGGAAGATATGAACTCTGAAAATGAAGAAGCCGGAATTCCGCTACAAGAACGAAAAGAATTAAGAGATCGGTCAACATTAAACAAACCTCAGCGTCTTGAAGATTTTGTAATGGCAGATTTTGAGAACTCTTCCTTGAATCCTGGATCTTTTCAAGAGGCAATAAATAGTAAAGAAAAAACAGAGTGGCTTTTCATGGAAAAAAAGTTGTTTCATTGAAAGAAAACAAAACTTATCGATTGACATCTTTACCAAGAGGAGCGAAAGCGATTCCTTGCAATTGGGTTTATTGCTTGAAAAAGAATCCAGATGGCAGTATTGATAAATATAAAGCAAGACTTGTGGCCAAAGGATTCAGTCAACGTGAAGGTATTGATTATAGCCAAACTTTTAGTCCAGTAGCAAAATTAGGAACAATCAGATCAGTGCTAGGTATTGCTGCAAGCGAGCAAATGCATCTGATAGAATTGATGTTTCTACTGCATTTTTTATGGTGATTTGTAAGAAATTATCTATGTGCAGCAGCTTGAAGGATATGACGATGGTACAGATAAAGTGTGTCAGCTGAAGAAAAGTTTGTATGGACTTAAGCAATCATCTAGATGTTGGAACAAGCGTTTCGGAAGTTTCATTTCCAAACTAGGATTTAGAGCTAGTGATGCTGCTCCTTGTTTATGTATGAGAGAAAGAAATTTAAAGAAAGTCGTACTTGTTCTGTATGTGGATGATTGATTAGTAGGATCCACTGACCGTTACGAGTTAGATGAATTTATAGCGGAGCTGAGAAATGAGTTCAAGATTGTTTGAAAAGAAGCGTCGTTCTTTTTGGGAATAGAAACGAAAATATTGGAAATAGAAATCAAAATATGTCAACAAGCTCATGCAAGAAAAATTCTAGTACGTTTTCAATTTGTAGAATGCAAACCAATCTCAACTCCTATGGTAAGGAATGGTGAAACTCCAAGACAAAGAAAAGAAGAAATCCAGAGTCATAACTTCCCATATAAAAGCAATTATGTATTTGAGATCTAGAAGACTAGACCTGGCTTACAGCATAGGATTTCTGTCAAGATCTTTGGAGAATCCAAATATATATTTCGGTATATTGCTGGTACTGTAAACATAGGAATCGAGTATCGGAAAAATATCAAAAGAGGTATTTTAGAATGTTTTAGTGATGCAGATTTCGGTGGATGTAAAAGCACTGGGCGATCCACTTCTGGTATAGTCATCACTTATGCAGGTGGAGCTATTTCTTGGTTAAGTCAAAGACAAGCGATGGTTGCAACTTCGACAACTGAAGCTGAGATTGTAGCAATGATGCAGCTAAGGAAATAATTTGGACGAATGTTGGTTTTTAAGTGCTCAAGAGTTTAAAGGTTTATCTGCATAAACACGGTCTTTCGCGTAGCCCCACAAAAAAGTCCAGCGGTGTCAAATCGCATGATCTTTGTGGCCAGTTGATATCGCCACCACGAAAAATTACGCGGCTAAGAAATGTCTCTTGCAATGAATAAAGGTTTTAACAATTTTTATGCGTTGTGCGATAGTTAAGCGATCCATTTTTTGTAAATGTCAGACTTTCAACTGAAAAACAAATAATTGGTTTAACAACTTAGTTTAACAAATATCGAATTCCAGCCCTATATTTTTGAAACCGCAGAATTGATAACAATTTAGTTTTTGGTTGCAACGTTGACTAGGGTCTTTAAAAGTCCTTACAAGAGATTGGTTTATTGAAAACTAGGCTTATTCTACAGTCGCCGTTATACTGCTTCAAAAAGTTTTGAATTGAACTTCGTGTTTTTCGAAGCTAAAATTTGCCCTGATGTTGCCTTTAAGTAGAATCCTGTTTTATCTGGGGCTGCGGAATCAAGAGTGAGTTTTGAAAATTCACGCTGAGATTGCGGTGTATTATAGACAAGAGGACAAGTATTTAATTTTCTTTTATTTATTTTTTTTATTGTCTACGACGCCAAAAAGCTGTCATTTATATCCTTTTTTTTATCATTTGTATCTTTTTGTCAATCAAGTTAAATGCCAATTCTTTGCCATTTTAATCGGGAAGTTTAAGTATTAAGCTTTGAAATAAAGTTGCCCAATGTTATATTGGATTTTCACAGCGTAATTATGTACATACATCTTCTTGACTTTGCACATGAGTGATTTCTTGACGCACAGAGATTGCCTACAATATGTGATATGTCGGATGTCGGTGTGTAAATGTTGATTTAAATTTGAGTGAGCATTTGGTGGATAAAAAATTATAACGATTTATTTCTTATTATTGTTTTTGGTGAGGTTGCAATTCAAATTTCTTTAAACTTTTTAACACCCTTTTTGCTTATTTCGCTGTTTTTTGCATCGTTGTGATTAGGCTTTTTATTCTTATTTTTTATGTTCACGTTAACGTTTTCTTGTCTTTTTATTTATTAATTTTGTTTTTTTTTTTTGTTATTTAATTTTAATTATAACTTTCAGTTCAACGAATTGTCAACAGCAGTGGAAACCATCACATTCGAAGCAACAATGACAGACTTGGATTACGACAGCAAGTTTGCTGAGATGCAAAAATACGTTCCATTCTTGGAACGTGTTATTGAAAAGCTAAAAAACAATGATCAAGATAATCCACGCAAGGCGCAGTTAGAAAAAATGCAAACGCTTCATGGTTTACTTAACAACAAACAAAAAAAGTGAGTCAACAAACTTTTACTATAACTAATTCCGGGTGTAAATTGGGTTAAAGGCAGGGTTTCAAACGTTTAAATGCATTGGTACAAGTTCTCTGTTCGTCTGTAATGACATTGGAAATGCATAAGATATTGAAACTTTTTCTAAGCATAAAATTACCACACAATCTTAAGGTTAAGATCTTTTTGAAAATGGTTCACTGAAAGTTGAAGATCAAAGTGAACGCCAAATCAGTTTTATAAAGCTTCAAAACAACCCAAACCTTTTTGATTTCAGGCTTAAAATCGAAACCCTTTTAAAGTGTGAATCGGTTCTAAAGAAGCTTCACGCAAAAATTGAAAAGGTAAGTCCATTCCAAATAGAAACTTTACAGAAAGCTAATTTTGTTTGCTTGCAGTCTGATGATCTGGGCCCGCCAAAGACGCTAAAGATACCTTCCATCACCACGACTACAACAAACCCATTTTCCGCCGCATCCAAAACAACACATTCAACATCAAATACTACAAACAAATTTGTGCCAAACCG
Organism: Melanostoma scalare; assembly: GCA_949752695.1. NCBI lineage: Eukaryota > Metazoa > Arthropoda > Insecta > Diptera > Syrphidae > Melanostoma > Melanostoma scalare. The sequence goes on from OX456985.1 coordinate 64,616,697, forward strand.
TAACTTAATTGAAATTCACACATGCCCAGCAAGTCCGACTCAGCTAGGTGAGGAGGACTTTCATCCCCCAGTTGAAATTCCAACCGAACGTCGTACTTCACCACTGAGGTTACCCCAAAGTCAACATTGGGAGCCTAACAATCAAAACAAATTCTTAGACGAATCCAAAAAAACCTATGCCATACCAACTATAACGAGATTTTCAAACCCTTCAAGTTTTCATCAAAACAGCAATACATATCCTCAACAGCAGCATCCTATTGTACAAACTTCTCGATGGTCAGATTATAGAGATGAAAGAACTGAAATGATGACGCCTGTAATTCAATCTCCGATTGCATCGCAAAATAGGTCATGGTTGATAGCTCCCACAAGTGCGCCGTCGAACATGTATCGACCACAACCACCCCTACCAGCTAGAACTGAGCCAACATCGAAGTTTAGTTCAGAAGAAGAAGAAAATTGGGACGAACCTGAAACGGAACCATTGCCCAAAGCAGCACCAGTGGTACAAATTCCACCGTCAACACAGATCAGTGGGAGAGAACCACACAACAGTGGCAGAGAACCAAACAACAGTGGCAGAGAACCACACAACAGTGGCAGAGATACACATAGCAGTTCCAGAGATTCACACAACAGTGGTAGAGAATCACACAGCAGTGTTAGAGAACCGCATAGCAGTGGTAGAGAATCACGTAGCAGTGGTCGGGAACAGCGTAACCGTAGTGGAGAATCTCGCAGCTATGGTAGAGCATCACATAGTAATAGCAGAGAGCCACGCACCAGTAGCAGAGAACCACGTACCAGTGGCAGAGAACCACTCACTAGTAGCAGAGAACCACGCATCAGTAGTAGAGAACCACGCACCAGTAGCAGAGAATCACACACCCCTGGCAGAGAACTACATACCTCTGGCAGAGAATCACATACCTCTGGCAGAGAATCCAACACCTCTGGCAGAGAATCAAACACCTCTGGCAGAGAATCACATACCTCTGGCCGAGAATCACACACCTCTGCTAGAGAATCACACACCTCTGGCAAAGAATCAAACAACAGCTATCCCCATCGTCATCATGAAAAGAATTTCAATCACGATCGTGATTTACCACCACATCTTCCTCCACCCTTTCCACCTTTACCCGACATAACTCTCAACAAAGACGCTATGCAAAAGAAACTCTACCACGATACCATTTACAAGTATAAAAAAACAGATCCCGGTATGTTAACTCCTTACATGAATCCTCCGCCACCGGAGACCCCATCGCCAATTAACTCTTCCAGTAATATATTTAATCGTCTTGGTGAGAAAGTAGACAACAGCTTTGAGAACTTTCGCATCGAAGTGAAGAATGACATGATGAAAGCGCCAAAAACACCATCTATTCATCCACCACTTCCTCCTCTGATTCCAATTAAACCAATTGATGAAGTTCTGAAAAGTCCGCCGCTAAGTGCGGACGATATAGATGATTTGTTAAACGAATCTCTTGAGGCAGCTTTGGGAAAACAAACTAAGCCAACATCAAACGAATCTGAAACAGAAAAAACTACTTCCTCCTTAGATGTTGTAAGAAAAAAACTAGCTATGATCTCAAAACCGCATTCGCCTCAATTGGACTCACCGACAAGAACCGTGATAGATGAGCCTTTTTATCGGAGAGGTCACACTCCCACTAAAAATTCTACAGCTCAAATAGATCATAACAAAAGCGGACCACTGAGTCCGCAAGAAGAAGACTTCAGACCTATAATGAGAAATGGTACAGATTTAATTCCAACAGCACCTTCAAATCCAATGGATAACGTTATCGAGAGGTTGGCCTTGAAATACAATCCACGTAGAAGACAAAGTTCAATTCCCAATCAGACAAACGAAACTTCTAACTTTAGAATGCAGAGCGATGTATCAAACATAAATCAGCAATTCAACAAGGAACCTACCATGGATCCCAACGCTGATCGTTTGGCTTTAAAATACAATCCACATCCCCGCAGGGAAGGAACGACTACACCAATTCGCACACATGATCCACGGGTTGGTAAGATAATGGGGCCAAATTCACCGCATATAACCTCACCAGTAGCTGTGTCACCCGTGCCCAATATTTTGCCTTCTCTAAATCAGTTCGACCCTCGATTAAGAAGTACTCGTCTTCCTAGTGTAGATCTTATTCCGTCATCTCAATTTTGTACCTCCAATCCATTTTCCTCGCCAATTCCAAGCCTTATGGATATGAAAGTCAAGAATCCACTACCAGTTACCTGCACCCCACCTTCAAAAAAGCCATTTGGATCTCCACCAGCTCCAAGAATTGATCCCCGAATGCAAAGACAGTCTGCAATCTATGCTGAAAAGTTCAATCCAGAACGAAATGACCAAACAGAAAGAATGAAATATCTTGAGTCAAAACGAAAGAAACCCCCAGAGCCTAAAACCTACGGGGAATACAGACAGTCAAAGTCTCGGCAGCAACCTACAGAAGAACTACCCAAAGTTGATCAAGTCAATTTAACTCCACCTCACATTTCCACTCAGCCAGTAGTGCCCTCAACGCTTGACAAAATGTATAGAAATGCTGATTATGGTAAGGAAATGGGCGGCAGCATTCAGGGCTTCAAGATACCTAAGAAGGTGAAGCCAGAAGAGGTAAAAGTAGATCAAAAGAAGGATGATAAAGATGTATGTGATAAAGATAATCTTAAAACAGATTCTACAAAAGACACGCCAAAACAATTAAACGAAACAACAAATAAAACGGAAGAAGATAAACCTGAAGTACTTGTCAAACCAACTGAATCAACTGAGGAACCTTTAAAAGAAATTGACATGTTTGACCGTGAAACTGTCAAAAAACCAAATAAGAAAGTAGATAAAAAAGAAAAAGACAAACAAACTGAAAACAAAAAAACTATTAAGGAAAATAAAGAGAACCCAAAGGAAATATCGAAGGAGGTCCCACCTCCCGAAAATAAATCCAAAGAACCTGTCAAGCCTGTAGAGGTAGAAATAGAGCTGAAAGCCAAAGTGGATACTGTACAACAGCCTGAACCCTTAGAAGAATCAGTTTCTGAACAGATTGTTGTGAAAGACGATCTTGAAATTTCACCTGGACCGAGGGTGACTCGCAGACGGAGATGCAAAAGTGTTATAACAGATGAAACACCCTCCCTCGAAATTAAGAAAAGTGCAAAAATTAAGGACCTACCTACCCCCGAACCTAAGGAAATATCTTCTCCCAAACCTAAAAAGAATGAAAAAACAAAACCAGAAACCAAAAAAGTAGAAGTAAAGCCGACAGTTAAGATAGAGCAGGAGGATGAAAAGATGGATGAAGAAGAAATCGAGGAATTGAAACCCCGCCGAATCGCAACTCGGCGCAGTACAATTTTGAAAGAAACTCCAAAGCAAATTGAAATCCGAGAAAGTGAGTCTCCTGTGCCGTCGATTTCACAGGAACGTTGTCGATCTGCCTCGGATATTTTCTCTCCCACAACAGATAACTCGGTAGTTTCAACACAAAACATTATATCAGGAAAGCGCAGGACAAGGGCTTCTATCAATTTCAACGAGAAAGCCACAAAGAAACCTGCCACACCGAAGGCAGCTACCCCAGTTGCAAGTCCTTGCACACCACCGAAATTACGTGGAAAACCGGGTCCGAAACCAGGAGCAAAGAAAGGTACACCAAAGTCATCACAAAACCTAAAGTCAACCGATGAAAAGCAAGCCCCTGACGATGGCCAGATATGTGCAGTGAGTAGCACAACCTCTCAAGGCGGTGAAGCGGAAGTACCAAACACCGAAAATTTCATAGCAACTGATAAATCGCTGTCTCCAGAGGAGCCTAGTAGTTCTGGCTTGAAGCCACAAACACCAAGCGTCGATATTGATGAGAACCAGAAGAAGCAGGAATGGCTAGAGGGATTCCTAAAAAGCATTGTGGACCCAACCACAAACAAAGATCGTATAATGGATATGTTGAAGTCCGTGTTAGATGATAAAAAGCTACAGCAAGTTAAGGTAACTATTTTTTGCACAAACCTTAAACTATAGACTTTCAAACTAGTTTTTTCTTATTTAGGAAATTATGTATAGCTCTGAGGAAGAAGAAAACAAGGAAAGCTCTACCAAAGCGAAGGGACTGCCAGAAACCATTAGTAAACCTCGAGCAACGCGAACCAAAAAGAATGAATTGGATCGTCTGAACGAAGACATTAGAGATATGTTTATTTGTCAGGGCGTAGTAACCGCCACTGGTCGAAGAATGTGCACTCTTGCCAAAGAGACAACCAAGGAAAAAACTCCTCAACCCAAGGAGCCACCAAAGGAAAAAAAACCAAAAGTTGCGACTGTTTCACCACCTGTTGCAAAGCGTAAGATGCGTAAAGCAAAGGTTATTATAAGTCCACTCAATATGAGGGCACTTAGAAGTCGCAAAGTAGGTCGCCCTCGAAAAATGCCAGTCCTTGAACCTAATACTCCTATAAAACTTCCAAATGAAAGTGATGATAATAGTGAAGAAGATGATAGTATGCAAAGCGAAGAAGTAGAAGAAGAAGAGATATCTAAAGAAGAAGCTCCGAAGCCATTGAAAAAGAAACCAGGCCCTAAGTCGAAATGCGTGACACCGTTATCACTCCTTAGTTCGTCAGATGATGAAGATGACATTCAGTTGGCTCATTTAAAAGATAAAATTCTAAATGCAGATGCAAAAAGAGCTGAAGTGATGAAAATTGAAACTAAGAAAGTTGAAACGAAGAAAACTGAAAACAAAAAAACTGAAAACAAAAAAGCTGAAAACAAAAAAGCAGAAAACAAAAGTGAAACGACAAAAGCCGTCCTCAAAGAAGCACACAAAGAGGATGAACTGAAAGAAGGAGAACCAATGGAAGTTGCAATTGAAGACAAGCCCCAATCAGAAGTGGACAATCAAAACGACAGCAATGCAAACGAAAGCGAGGTTCAGAAAAAAGAAGAACACAAATCGGAATTGAAGAAAGACGACGATAGTGTTCCTAAAAATACTAATCCAGAATGGCACGCCATGTCGAACTATGCTCAATGCTGTGTCATATGTAAAGAAAAGGCACGTTTTATTGCGCCACATTATTGTACGGCTCATAACGACTCAGAAGTCTACACATCAAGACTTCCGCAAACTGTATTCGAAGAGATAAAACTCAACATAGGAAATCAAGCACTCTACGCAGTACCTAAGAAGAACCTAACATGCTATCACTACCGCTGTCCATTCTGTAATTTTCAAGCCACATGTGCCATTCGCGGATGGATGGAACATTTTACAATACATACAGGAGAGTATAATTACAAATGTTCGAAGTGTTTTAAGAGTATGAACAGTAGTACCCACATTCAAGAACATATGAAAAAGTATTGCCCAGATGCAAAGAAAATCATCAGAGAACCGATCATTAGAGGTCATGGAATTTCAGGTTACGCTTGTGATTTATGCAATTTTATTCAGATGCTGCGTGTGGGCATTGTACGTCATAGGAAACTTCATCATGGTCTTGATGATGCGGCATCTAATGAAGGTATCATTGAAGTGAAATTGCTTCAAACAGCAGGCGTATGTAAAATGGAAGAGGATGCCAAAGAAAAAAGTTCTTGTCTGCCTCCTCCTCTCAATATAGATGTATCACCTGTAGTTGCTGAGATCCCACAACAAACTCAAAGCACACCTTTGAAATCTACCGTACCTATCAACACTAACATGGAGGTGTTCCTTTCTCGTGAATTGGCATCTCCAACATCTGACATTCTTACAGAGCGTTTGAAATCAATTGACCATGAGGATGAAATGGCTTCAGATACTAACGTGAACACGGTTTCACCATTCAAAGATGCCCCAGCTGCCACTAGGATGACTATTGCTGAGAAATTGAGTCAGAGGTTCAAAAATATTGAAAAACAGAATTTACTAGAGGACACGAGAGCAGCAGATGTTGAGAAAGAAAAAGAAAGGGAAACGGAAAAGGAAAAGGAAAAAGAAAAGGAAAAGGAAAAGGAAAAGGAAAAGGAAAAGGAAAAAGAAAAGGAAAAAGAAAAGGAAAAGGAAAAAGAAAAGGAAATAGAAAAAGAAAAGGAAAAAGAAATTGGAAACGAAAAAGAAACCGAACCAATGCAACCGGAAGAAAGCATCCCACAGACCCTTCCTTCCATGGAAGTTGTTGAAACTCCAGTAGAGGTAGCAGTAGAACCGGAGGTAGATCCTTTGGCTATAGGCGATGATGAGCAGGAATCCTTTAACGAATCCGGACAACTTATAATTGATGAACAGGATATCATATCTGCCGATGAAGATGATTCGGAAAGTGGAAATGATCGAGATATTGAAGGCAATAGTGAGAAGGAAATAGAAAATGAAAATGATGAAGAAGATGATAATGAAAATTGGGAAGACATTGAGATCACTGAGACAAAAGGAGGTCTGCAAAAAGACAAAAACAAAAACAAATCTATTTTCCAGACTTTGAGTCGTTTGTATGCGTCTATAGCCCCGAAGAAAACTTCAAAGAAAACCAAAGAAAAGGAAAAAGAAAAGAAGAAATCAGACCCTCCACCGCCAGCCATAAGGCAAGTGTCACCGACTATGCACTCTCCCAGTGTTCCTGCGACGCTAACGGCTACATTTTCTACGACAGCGCAAGAACCCATATTACCACCGCGAATTCCACACTTGTCAGACTTTTTGCCAGATTCACAGAGTGATTCTCTAGATATGCTTTTGTCAACAACGAATTCTAATATTCCTGCGACAGAAAATTCTTCTTCATTACCCTCATCATCTGCATCAGTCCCCCATTTCGCAAATGACTTTGTAGACATGGTTTTGTCTACGAATTATGACTGGCTGGAAGGGGATGGTACCAGTTTCCCTCATTTAGATTTAAACGACTTGGATTCTCCAAACTTTCTTCTGACAGAAGAACAAACAAATATTCAAGATGCCATTGCATTGGCCACTGATATGGATACACCTAGATTTGACGTGCTTGGTCATGTTCTTCCGTCAACATCGAAACCACATCAACAGCAAGGTACGTCATCATCAAATGTCAACACTGTGGGAAATTTTGGTTTTTCTTTATCGGGTAGATCTCTTAAGTATTATTGTATGGTGAAGGCTTGCACATTTTTGTTCTCTGACCATCCGGATGGTCTCCAAAATCATTTCCTTTTAGAACATCCAAGTCTCAAGTGGGATGGGTATTGTCAAACTTGCAAAGCACAGGTGAGTTCTTTCGGAGGACGTGAAATGCAGCACATGTTGGATGTTCATTCAAAATTGGCAGAGCCACCTTCCGAGAAGCCGAGAATTAAATTCCGAAGACTCACAGGAGACATTTTATCTACCGAAAAACCACAACCACAATTAGAACCTCTACCAATGGCAAGTCCGATGCCGTCACCACAAATAAACAGTTTGAGTTTGGCAACAATGTTGCAGAGTGGGCCTAAGGCTATGATCCCGCCACAAGCACCACCGGCTTTCGAGACAGATATACCATTGTACAAAAATGTAAGCAAAGAATTCACCATCACAAACGTGTCGGAAGGTGTGACCGATAACGATCTAATGAATTTAGTACTTAATCAATCCGAATCCACTCCAGGAGGAATGCAGATCAGTCAGGTAGTGTTTGTTTTTTTTTTTACACTTTTCTGTTATATATTGATGGTTTTATGTATTTTTGCAGGTGATAAGTCTGAATGCTGGAGGAAAGTCTTTGTCTCCCTCACCTTTTACACAGATTCCAGACTTGCTTCCATTCCAACCGTCTCGTAGCTCACCGTCACTTGGCGAGTTTCAGTCTACATTTCCAGCGAGTGAAAGTCAATCGCAAAGAAACTCTCCTCTACCTCTGCAAAGAAACTCTCCCATACCTTCACAAATCAGACATGCAATCAAGCTTAATCTCATCAGACCGATGTCGCAGAGGAACTCCCCGGTGCCGAGCAATCCTATTCCCAAGCAGAATGCATTTGTTTGTTGTGCGTTGCATTGTTCGTTCTCCACAGATAATCGATCAGCAATGAACGAACATCTTAAATTACATCTCCAAGGCAATCCGGACCGAAACACGTTAAAATGTCATATTTGTCATTTTACTGCACCAAGTGTTCCTGAATATTTCCAGCACTTGGCACAAGTGCACTCGAAATCTGAAGCGATCGCTCCAACATGTCCATCGGCCAAAGACCTTACTCAAAAAATCCAGAACATTTTGAGAGCCAGTTCGAATTCAGGTAACACAAATGAAGAGCAAGAAAAGGAGGGATCAGAACAACAAACAGAGAAGTCGAACCAAGAGACAGAACCCATGGATTTTGCAAAACGTTTAAGACAAGCCGCCGAAGAATCTGTTGCCGAAACAGGTTTGCCAGACTCAGAGGCCTGGAAATGCATTTTGTACCCTGAATGTGTTGCTGTGGTAACAGAGATAGATTTTCAAACTCACTTGACAACACACATGCATCATAATCCGTCATCTTTTCCGAGTTTGTCACCAGGTAGTTCCCTGCATTGCCCTCATTGCACAGTGAATTATTATCGACCAGCCATTCTGAAAGCACACATTAAAACTCATGCACGTCATCAGTATTTTTGTTATTTATGCAGTTGCACTACATTTGCTAACTTCAATCAAGCTCAGAAGCATTTCAATGATGCGCATTCTCGTTCCTCAATCTTACATACACAGCCTCTGATTGCAAATGATGACGAATGCAAGTTGTTTATAGTGAGCGAGACAAAACTGAATATCTTTGAACTGAATCAGTTCGGTGAGAAGCTGATAGCCGATTGGGAACGCAAGAAGGCTTTGAACAAAACGCATTTTAAACCAAACGAACAGTACTTACTGCCATTGCAGCCAATCTTTAATAACCAGGTTTTCTGTTCCGTTTGCAACTACAAGACTAAAGTCAGAACTAATATGTTTAGACATTTGCAGCTGCACAAACAGGAAGTAGATGTTGGAAGTGTAGATCCCGTCAATCCTGTTCCATGTCTCGAGAAAAACGTTAAACACTTTGATAAGATGCTTAATCTTGCATGCAGTTCTAATGCAGCGGGAGCAACAAAACCCAAAGAGAGTGTAAAAATTCCAGTGTATGTTCCCGATATGAAAAGATTTGTGTGCGGACATCCAGGATGCAAGTACCTCACCATAACCGATCAAATGTTGCGTTCTCATTTGAATGCTTTGCACGGCAGTGAAAAGGGCTACCAGTGTCCGCACTGCCAAGAAGATATATGCAAAAAGAACATGTGCGCCGAGAGAATCGTTCAACATCTTAAGTTCCACGGATCCAAGATTTACCAGTGCGGTGAATGTGAATATTTGCATTACACCAAGCACGTAGTCGAACGGCATGTACATGAGAAGCACTCATCGGTTCCATTTGTTAGTCTGATAACTTTAGATCGAAATGATGTTGAAGTCAATAAAACTACGCAACTTGTTGCGGGAAGAAATGTTACTCCAGGATCTTCAACTACCGGTGAGGGGGACACATCTGAATCCTCACCAGCTCTAAGCACATCTACCAGCAGCAAATTCAAGTGGGAGTGTGCTTTGTGCAAACATCAAACAGTTACCTGGAATCAAATGATTTCGCATGCAAACGCTATGCATGGTGCGAAGCATCAGTATAACTGTGTACATTGTACGTTTGGATCAGCTCATTTAGCCCACATCATGGACCATATTGACAGCAAGCACCCATCTAAAACGAGAGAGGCAAAGTACGTCTTTTATAAGATAAATGAGACAACACAAGACAAGGCAGCCGATACCCGGCCATTGTGGACACGTGATGATCCGAAACGAGTTCGAAGTATTCGTGGTATACTTATGGAAAACGAGGAAGATGCTGAAAGAACAAAGCAGAGTTTAAGCAAAGCAGGCGTTGATTTGGATGATGAAGACGAAGACGTTGAAATAGTTCAAGTAATTGAGTCAGAATCTTCAATGAAGCACGGTGGCTTAGGCTGTTTCCATTGCAAATTTACTTGCACAGAAATGAACGCCCTTTCTGCGCATTGGAAAACAAAACATTGGCTGACGGGAAACAACGAGCTTGTGCAACGGATTCCATTCTTTTTCCGGATACACACTATTTTGAAATGTCCTCTGTGTGCCTTTGTAGGTGACCATGTTTCTATACGAACTCATTTAGGCAATAATCACAATGAGCACGCTTTCTGTGCCGCTGATCCCATTCTGCCAAATACCTGTGGTCATTGCCCTTACATTTTCTCCCCAAATAGGCTTGAAGTTCTAACAAGGCATTATGTCCGGGAACATAAACCTACTGATGTAAAGAATCTTTCCTCGAGCCTCCTGAGGAGTTTGTTAGCGCTGGGAGAATGCCAAGTCTACATGCAGTGCTATTTCTGTGCAGAAATTTGTGCCGACAAATCGACGATCATCGAGCACCAAAGAGAATTTCACAAAAATTCTAACTTTCGTTACAAGCAGATCAAAGATGAGGTAATCTATCGGTGTGGTATGTGCCAATATTCATCGACGAATGAACTGGCAACTCTGCGACATATGATTGATCATTTTGATGGTTTCAACACGTGTCACTTTTGTGGAAGCGCCCAGACAAGCTTCAACACTTACATGCAACACTGCTATTCGACGCATTCCAAAGAACTTACGGGTTTCAAAGACATATACAGTTTTAAAAAAATCACAGCATTTCTGGGACAAATGCTGTTAATCTTTCCAAATGGCCTCATTGTAACAAAGAAAAATTTAATGCACACGCAGTATGGAAGTACAGAAAAAATTAGTGCAATGTATAATGAGATTTGTAAGAAGGCATTGGAACCACCTATCCCACCCCTCTGTATGGGCCGCTTATTGGCGAAGAAGTCTATTGAAGCTTCAAATCGGCCATTACTCCCACCACCTCCAATTCCAGTGACAGCCAAGAGAATTGCTAAGCGAAGAAGCACCGTGGCTTCAAATACCGGAGACAGTGGTCTAACTGACTTTTTGATTCCATCAGGGCCCCAGAAGATCAAGAAAAGAAAAATGTCAATATGTGAGGACCGGCCGGCACCTCTTTTCAGTACAATAATTTCAAGACCAAGCGCAGAAGAAATTCCTCCTACCACTTATACCTGTGTCCCTCCAAAACAAACGGATTCTGTTGGATTCTCGTTCTATGGCAAACAAATAGACCCAGTTGATTTATCGAAGATCTACACACAAATTGCGATTGGTGACAAATATGCGCCGGTTTCAGTGAAAAAGTTTGCGCTTCTCTTCAAAATGAACGCCAAAGTGGTGGTTGAAAAAATGAATTTCGAAAGCCATCGACCACAGAAGAGAATTGGAGTTTTCAACAAACCGTGTCCGGCAAGTAAAAAGAAAAGACTAGTGTGAAAGTAAATTTGATTTATTCAAACCATTAGCAACAGAAGTAGATGCAGCAACTAAAGTCAATATGTTCCCAAATCCAATACCACTATACCCAAGTCATATCGGCTAACGGCTTTGGTACATTGTGCAGCCAACTGTAAATATATACTAAAATTTTTAAATACCCAATTCTCGACATAGCAGAACCAACCGCTTTAAATAAAATAAAAAGTAAAACTCAACTTTAATACGTTGTCGCTGTTACTAGTTTAATTGGTTTGAAAATTTTGTTGATATGTGATAAATGTGAAGTGATGAAGCGAATTTCTTTTACTGTGTACAAAGATTTCGATGAATTAAATTAAAAAAGTGAGCAAAAACTGTGAAAAGACAAAAGTGGTCTGGCAGCTTATCAAATTGTAAAACTGAAAAAAAACCAACGGTCGGCTGTTTTAATACTAGATATCTATCCAGAGCTCCTTAAGTTAGGAACCAAAAACAAACTAAACAAGTTATTGTGGAATCACTCAAACAAAATCATTTTTAAATAATATTGCCTATGGCTCGATCATGAATATGTATATTTCAAAACAATGTATTCTGTAAATACATTATTACTATTAACTTATTAAATGTCAATATAAAAACTGTTAACATGATTTAATTTCTAAGCAATCATCTTGTCTTATGAAGTATTCATTCGTATACCTATTCGTTGAAGCTTATGTTATTCTTTTTATTATTATTTTTATTTTTATTTTTTTAAATCAGTTATTTCTACCATAGTTCCAATTAGGATTTCTTTATCAATAAATGATTTTTATATATAAAAGTATTTTTATGGTTCAAGATTAATGCATTGTGATCGAATTGAGCCTTAATCCCTTGAAAAATTTGGATTAACACATTCAGATAGCTACACTTTTCATCTCTTGGAATAACTGGATGAGCAGTTCGAAATAATGTTAAGGCATAAAGTGAAAAAGAACCCCAATTACCACCACCGTGTGTCTTAGATCTGTACTAACATAGAATCTTAAAGCCATTTCAATAACCACTTGCAAAGTATGAGGGAATTTTGGAGGAAACACTGGCAAAATCAATGGCAAAGACTAGGAAATCTGAGGCCGAATTACGGCACACGTTATAGATTAACTTGTGATGGAATTATGTGAATTTGGTATTACCGCTCACGTTATCGAGTAATCTAGTGTGCACATTTTTCTTGTATTTATACGAAGGTAGATTACTTTATCCCAGTCAAAGAAATTTGTTGACAATAAAAAATTCCCAAATCAATACACATAAGTGACAAACCGAATCCAAAAAAAGTATCGCGAAACGATCAGACGTCTGTAAAAGAGATTCGAAATATATTAGCGAATATTCGATGTTACTAGTACTTACTTACTTAGGTGGGCATTCCGATTCGGGGTGAACCTGAGCCTCAACCAGTATCTTTCGCCAACAATTTCGATTTTCTTCTTCTACTTGATTGCCACCTAGCACCTAAGAGACGAGGTCTTCCCCTTCCACAATTTCCCTTTAATGTGCTTTCGAAAACCCGTCGAGCCGGAGCGTTGCACCCCTATTACAGATGACAACCCAACTGAAAATTGGGTTGTGTGCCCGTGTTATATATATGAGAAGACAACCCAATTTCAGTTGAGTTGTCATCCATAATAGGGGTATTGATGTTTTTCCGCTCTACATGACCCAGCTATTGTAGCCGCGCGCTGCGTACTGTTCTAACTATGCCCATGTCTTAGAACAGTACAGCCCGTATAGCTCGTTGTTGTATCTTTTTCTCCACACATTGTCTTGGCGTACGGGACCAGAGATCATTCAGAGAATTTTCTTTCGAAACGATCAAGGGTTTCCTACTCCGCTTTCGATAAGATCCATGCTTCCGCGCCATAACGCTGGGCTGGGATGATCAAGGCCTTATAAAGCGTTACCTTCGTTTCCCTAGAGATGGTTTCGTTTCTCAATTGCCTTAACCCAAAAAAGCAACAGTAATTTAATTTTGATCTCCGCACTGATGTTGTTTTCCCGTGTTCATAGCGGTAGACGAACACGAAGTCTTGTACTACTTGTAGTTATGTGTGTCTATTGTGAAGTTTTGTCCAGTTTGTTGATGTTCGGTGTCCTTGTTGATGACAATATATACTTCGTTTTACCCTCATTAACCATCAAACCCATTTTTACCGCTTCTATTTTAATGCTCGTAAAAACACCTATGACATCACGCTTCCTTTTTCCCATTACGACAAAAGGTTTGTTCGTTGAAGCCCTGGGGTTGCCCTAGGGTCCCCACAAAGCGTTTTTTGAGAAACCTAAATTCGCCCTGAATGTCAAATTGAGTGTTTTTTGAGCCACAGGGGCCCTACTATGTAACTCGATTCTACTTTCGAATCATTCGAAAGTTATTATATTGTAAAGGGCGTTCGAACGTTTTTATTGTAGAATCGAGTTACATGGTAGGCCCCCAGGTTTGCCATAGGTTTTCCCCAAACTCTTCCTACCGCCCTAGCTTTTTGCTGTGGCGATTTGAGGGCTGTCAAATGGCATGTGTTTTTATTTTTAATGACAGGGATGTGTGGTGATTTGTGGTTTAGCGTTTTTTGAGGACTGGAAACCCAAGGTTTTTTTGACAACTTATAGGGTTGTCAAGAAAACCTGGGTCAACCCTGGGGAAAGTTCAACGAACAGACCTAATATCGCTTTCGTAGGCGAGTAATTGTACAGGCTTTTAAAAGATTGTTCCTCTAGTGTTGACGTTTGAGTTTTGTACAAGGTTCGTTCATTGAACTTTTCCCAGGGTTGACCCAGGTTTTCTTGACAAACCTATGGGTTGTCAATAAAAACCTTGGTTTTTTCAGTCCTCAACAGACAATAAGCCACAAAATCACCACACATCCATGTCATATGAATAAGAATACAAGCCATTTGAAAGCCCTCAACTCGCCCCAGCAAAAACCTATGTTGAGTTGGGGTCAACCCCAGGGCTCGAAAAACACTCAGTTTGCAATTCAGGGTGACTTTAGGTTTCTCAAAAAACGATTTATGGCGACCCAAAGGCTTCAACGAACAAACCTAATATTTTCACTATCAGAACAGCTTATTTCAAGCTTGTGATATATCTATAATATCTTTTCAAATATGATGTTAAGAAAATCGAATGACAGTTTGTCGCCTTGCCTAAAGCCTTTTTCGACATCAAAGGTCTCGGTAAGCTCTTTACCGACCGTGACGGAGCAGCGTGAATTCTCCAAAGTCATCCTGCATAGTCGTACGAGTTTTGCAGGGATGCCGAAACTAGACATGGCTATGTACAGCTCGTCTCTGTAAATACTGTCATACGAGGCCTTGAAATCGATAAAGAGATGGTGAATATCGAATGTTCTCTGGTTTTTTCCAAGATCTGCCGTAATTTGAAAATTTGGTCTATTGTGGACTTCTCTGGTCTAAAACCACATTTATAAGGACCTATCAAGTTGTTGACGTGGGGTTTCAGACGTTCACATACAGCAGACCAGATCTTATAAGCGACGTTAAGGAGGCTTATCCCTCTATAATTGGCGCAATTGTGAGGGTCTCCCTTCTTTAGGATCGGGCATACGATACTGAGGTTCCATTCATCGGGCATGCTTTCTTCCGACCATATCATGCAGATCAGTTGGTGCATGCTCCTTTCCAACTGGTCTCCAGCTGCCTTGAAAAGTTCGGCATCAAGGCCATCTGCAACTGCTGTCTTATTTGATTTAAGTTTGCATATGGTAAGCTTAACTTCTTCTTGGTCGGGAGGACGGCATTCTTGATCATCGTTCAAGATAAATGGGGCAATCTGCCTGACCTCATCGCCGTTAAGCAGTCTGCAGAAATGATCTTTCCAGATCCTCAGTAGCGACTGTGACTCTACAATTATGTTTCCCTGCTGGTCTTTACAGGCTTGAGTTCGGGGTTTGCCACCCTGACAAGATCTTTTTACCTTTTCGTAAAACTTCCGAATCTCGTTCCTGTCATGGCACCTCTCTATTTCCTCAAACGAGCGCTTCTCATGTTGCTTCTTTTTCTTTTTGAGAAGTCGGTGTTCTTCCCTTCTTTTCTCCTTGTAGATCGCGTTATACTGATCGTAAGCAGCCCTTGTTCGTTTCTGCATCAGCATTTTGTCTTGCTTTTTGTTTGGCGGCATTTGCCTGCCTACATTCTTCATCGAACCATGGGTTTCGTTTTGGTGGCCGAGTGAAACCCAGAACCTCAGAGGCAGCGGTTCTGGTGGCTTCTTGGCATTGCTGCCACTGGTCTTCAATGCTTAATGCTGGCGGCATGGGATTCAAGGATAATTGAAGGGACACTCGATTGGAAAAGGCATTGGCAATCTCTTGCGATTGTAGCTTTCCGACGTCATATCTCTTCACAGCGTTAGTTCCTGCAGGTCATGAACAAGGTAGTGGTCCGAGTCAAAGTTGGCCCCTCGGAAAGTTCGGACATCTAACACACTGGAAGAGTGCCTTGCGTCGATCGCAACATGGTCAATTTGGTTGACGGTTAATTGATCTGGAAATCGCCATGTACCTTTATGAATTTTGAGATGCGGGAAACGTGTACTACTTACAACAAGATTCAGCCCCGCAGCAAAATCGATTAGCCTCAGTCCGTTTTCGGAGGTTTTGTCGTGGAGGCTATTCTTACCGATTGTATTTCCAAAGATGTCCTCCTTCCCTAGTTTTGCGTTAAAATCGCCAAGAACGATTTTCACGTCGTGTCTAGGACACTGCTCATATGTTTCTTCGAGGAGCTCGTAGGAACAGTCTTCGGAATTTTCGTCTTTCTCTTCTGTAGCGGTGTGGGCGCATATTAGGCTAATGTTGGCGAATTTAGACCTGATGCTGATGGTCATTATACCCTCATTAACTGGATTTTGGCTGATAACTTTATCCCTGAGTCTTCCTCTAACGACAAATCCGCACCCAAATAAGCGCTGTTTCTGTTGTGTGTATCAGTCGCTATAGTATATATCACAGTTTTTCATCTTCTTTATGCCCGGTCCACTCCATCGCACTTCTTGGATGGCGGTTATGTCTGCTTTGCAGCAGCCCAGGGCGTCCGCTAATTCTCTAGCCGCACGTAGTCCGTTAAGCGATCTTACGTTCTACGTGCAGATCCGGGGGTCATTGTCCTTTTTTCTTTTCCTTGGGTCGTCAACTTTGAACTCATTGTCGTTATCCGAGGCTGTTGGTTGTTTCGGAACCAGATTTTTTTTCCGTGGTTGGGTAGTTAACCTCACGCACAATCACTGTTGATTCTGTCATTCGGATTCATCCAAGGTTTCAACAAGTTGTGTTTATTCAATTTTGGGAAACACAGTTTCAATTGGCTTACCTTACTTCTTTACCCATGAATTCAATAAATCGACCAGGACGAACATTGTCAGTGAGCACAGAGTAGTATACTCTTTATTCTGTCCCAGTGAGTATGTAAAAATGAAAAAAAGAAACTGTATTGTATCTAAATGACTTGCCATTGCCATGTATTTCTCCAGAGGAACATTTTTTTTTCTGGCAACAGCAACAAGCAACAGCTGACAATGAAAGTATGTAGGTATCTGTCAAACTACAGAATATTCCATTTAAACCACCTCTTGACTAGGAATGAAAAGAATGCATTCCAAATATTCCAGAACGAATAAAGAAACAAGGAAAATATTTTATCCGGAATATTCCATTGAATAAAGAAACGCAAAAAGGGTATTCCGAATATTCTGAATATACGGAATGAATAAAGAAACACACTCATGGAGTGTGTTTCTTTATTTTTTCCGGATAAGGAATAGAAAAGACAGAAAAGAAAAAATATCTATCCAGAATATCCAGAATAGAATAAATAAAGAAACAGAATTGAACAGAAACTCGAAGCTGACAATGAAAGTGTGTAGGTATCTGTCAAACTACAGAATATTCCATTTAAACCACCTCTTGACTAGGAATGAAAAGAATGCATTCCAAATATTTCAGAATGAATAAAGAAACAAGGAAATAGTTTATCCGGAATATTCCATTGAATAAAGGAACGCAAAAAGGGTATTCCGAATATTCCGAATATACGGAATGAATAAAGAAACACACTCATGATGAAACCAAGAAGCGTTTTGCTGCGGTGACGGAACGCGCCTAAAAACTACAAGAAACCGTACAAATTCCCATAACCTTTGTAGCAGAGATAAGAAATTAATTAGATGGCAAACCTTTACTTCTCTTGCCCCGCAACAGAGATAAGAAATTAATTAGATGGCAAACTTCACACACACATTGGGCGCGTCCATCACAAGTTAGATTTTCTGATTAACTAACTTTTCTCGGCCTCTGATTGGCCAGACGTTAAGTTTTTCAGTTGACAACTCGTCAGCTGTTAGTTTTTACCGATTCAGTTTTTCAGTCAGGAAAAGAAGGCTGAAAATCTAGATTCAGCCTTCTTTTCAAATTCAAATTTATACTTGCCAAGTGATGGTGATTTTGTTTTGCGTGATTTTTATTGAAAAATACATTTAATTAGTTCTAACTCCATTACTGATTGTTTTTTACGCTTATGAAGTGCTTATCGCAGTAAAGTCAACAAGTTAATGAACTTTTTTTACATTATGCTAATCAAAACCGTCGCACCTGACATATATGTATCTTGTTAGATAGCCGTTCAACGCAAAACTGAATAATGGCCCCGGCCCATAGAACGCGTTGCGCGCGTGCGGCACCGCTTCCAACTGACAGCTCGATTAAATACACACGATCTTATGAGAGGTGACCCATAAGCACCGCGCGCAACGCGCCGAACGCGCCGAGTAGCCCAACTTTCTACTTTGCCGCGGCTCTCACGCGGTGACAGAAGAGAGACATGCGCAGTCACAACCAATTTGAAGTTTTCTCTTATATGGAAAAAGTGACAACGGGCGCGTTCAAGAACCTATCGGATAGCCTATCTCGGATAGCCGTATCTTAGATACCTTTTTGAACGATCGACAACAGACAACAGCTGTGAAATATTAAAATTCGACTTTTGAAAACAGAAAAACATTCAAAATATCATTGCTAGACGATTATAACTTATTTTTTTCGATTTCCCACACGTAAACAACAACAACAAGCTATCCGGATACGATTCTTGAACGCCCCCATTTTGACTAAATTTATCTGTCAAAACACCGCAACGGATTCTATGGGTCACCCCTATCAGTTGCGCGCGGCAAAACCCACCGCATCAGTTGCCGCGCCGCTCCTACCGCGCGCAACGCATTCTATGGGCCGGGGCCTTAAGTTTTTCAGTTAATCTGAAAATTTGAATTGTGATGAACGCGCCCATTGAAACTGGGAACCAGAGATAAGAACTTAGATGGCAAACCTTTAGACTACTATTATACGGTGAAATTTGTTGCACGAAACTACTTCGAATTCTGCTTTGTTCTGTCATCCCGTGTCGCAAGTGTAATTACACGATGAAATCTAGTTTCATGAAACTAGTTTCACATTTCTCTTTATTTTTCATTCGGTGTTTTTATTTTTGGGGGAAAATAGTTATCTACTAGTGTCTGGTTGCTTCAAAACCTCTTTTATTGGCAATTGAAAAACAAAAAAGTCATTATTATTAGTGTTTTTACTTATTATTGAACCAAATGAAACAGAATAAACAAAAACACGAATAAAGACAAAGGGGGCGTTCGAGAATCGTATCCGAATAGCTTGTTGTTGTTGTTTACGTGTTAAACTTTTAACAGAGTCACACACCCATTTCAACTAAAAAGCTATCTAAAGGTAAAAAATTTATTTTTATTTCTTTTCATGTTGATTTTTTGTTTAGGTGTGCATTTATTTCAGCATAAGAGTCTTTTAAAGCGGATGGGAAATTGAAAAAAATAAGTTATAATCGTCTAGCAATAATATTTTAAATGTTTTTCTATTTTCAAAAGTCGAATTTTAATATTTCACAGCTGTTGTCTGCAGCAATCTGGAAAAAGATATCTGGGTCGTTCAAAAAGGCTATCCGAGATAGGCTATCCGATAGGTTCTCGAACCCACCCAAAGAGAAACGTCAAAGCTGTTTCACGAAACCATAACCCATGCGACACACGGTAGCACATTGTCCATCTCTGTTTTTCGAACTTTCGTTCTCTTTTGCTCTTATGGTGTTCGAACAGTTTCGTGCAACAAATTGCACCGTATAATAGCAGTCTTACTTCTCTTGCCCCGCAACAACCATTTGTTTACATTGTTGTTTTTGTAATCACATCCTCTGTCTGTGAATACGTGGAAGCTGTACTTAAAGTGGTAGTAGTGAAATTTGCTGTACTCAAAGTTGTAGTAGTGAGATTTTGTTTAAAGTAAAGGTGGAGTGGAAGCTGTACTCAAAGTAGTAGAGGTGATTTTCGGAATCAGCTTGTAGGCAGTTTCAATGTGTGTGTGAAGTTTGCCATCTTAATTTTCTGCTTCGTAGTTCTTTTTATACCATCTACTAGAACTAAACAAACTTTGACATTTCTCTTCAATCGGCATTTCGCTCTTCAGCACATTTTTTGTATTGTAGGTGTTTGTTTTGGTTTAAAGAACAAGAATATTTCAAATCGAATATCGTACTGAATATTAAAAAGGAATTGGAAAACTCCTATTGTGCTCCCTCATGGATTCCCAAATCTTTGTCGTCGAAACTATTGAATATTGTAGAATATGCAGAAGCTCGAAAGCAACCTTTGATATATCCACCGAGAAACTTGATGGCGAAGATGTTCTATTACATGAAGCCCTTGAGTTTGTGTCTTGCCTCAAAGTAAGTACATACCTACTTGAAAATGTGAATGGTTCCGAAAATAATTTCACTTTTTGTTAGATCGATTTTGACGATGGTATGAGCCAACAAATGTGTGCAGAATGTTGCAAAAGATTGTTGGAGTCATTTCTGTTTAAAAACCAAGCCTTAGAAGCATACAGAGTTTTTTGCGAGCAGCTATCTAATACACGAATTCAAAAAGAAGAAGGTCCTGTTCTTGAAATTGGTGATTCTACAGTGGTGATCGAGGAGTGTTCCTTTGATGATATTTCAAAAGATCCGGAAAAAAACGAAAATGAACTTGATGTTGACCTGAGTACAGATGCGGTATCTTTTCTTCTAAAGCACCAAAACAACCAAATCGAAGAGAATGTTGAAACCCAAAATATTGTTCTCGAACCTAAAGAAGAAATAGAATTTGATATCGTTATTGAAGAGGAACAATTTCTTGAATACTCCAACAGTTCAGTTCAAGAATATCAACTGCGAGACACCGGAAATACCGAATCCGAAACAGACACAGAAACCGAGTCTCACCAACCTAAGGTGGAAACCACTCCAACCAAACTAAAAAAACGCAAACACAAGTGCAATATTTGTGAGAAGCGCTTTTTCCAAAAATCAAATTTAATCGATCATTTAAGAATGCACTCTAAGGAAAAAAACTTCGTGTGTGAATTCTGCGAAAAATCATTTGTTCAAATGGCAAACTACCGAACGCATGTGAGAATTCACACTAAAGAACGGCCCTATCATTGCCCTATCTGTCCAAAATCGTACACTCAAGGATCTCAACTTAGAGCTCATTTATGCTCACATACCTGTGAGAAAAATTACATCTGCCCCGTTTGTGACAAGGCCTTCACAACTTCCACTGATTTGGGGAAACATAAACGAATTCACGATAAAAGCTTGCAGTTCAAATGTGAAATTTGTGACAAAATGTTTGCTCAAAGAGGTAACTTGAGAAATCATCAACGAAATATACATTTGAAAAAATACAACAGTAAGTGAATTAGAAAACAATAACACTGGTTGGTTTTTCTTGTAATGCACGCTTCTTTTCTGGGTCTCAAACTTTTGATATTAGAAACTCCACAGCGGCAAACCTTAGGTTTTTATATGGGTTAAGTTATATGCGTGTTGCAAGGGCCATTGTAAAATTGATTTCGTCGCAAAAGTACTTCCTACCTCTTGGTCTCAACTGCAGTGGCAGCGCTAGACCATAATGAAGCATGTGTGAAATATTTTGCTTGGCCCTTCAGAAGATGATTTTAGATTCCATTATTATATCTTCCGTTGTTCTTAACTAATTGTATACAACAAATAACAAAATATCATCTAAAACTTGTATTTTACTGGTGCAAGTATTTACATAAAAAATTAAAGAAATAAATCGAACCTCAATTTGTCTACTGTAATCGATTCAAAAGATATCCCCTTTCTGGATCCATTATACTGCTCAATGGAGCTATTTCAAACGCGGAGATACGTGACTTCTTGAATAACACGAAGAACAATAAAGCGCCAGGACAGGACAGAGTACCTTATGAATTCATCACAAATGCACCATTCAGCTATAGACATATTACAAAAAGCTTTCTTCTGGAAAGGTAGAACCTAACTTCAAAAAATGACTGATAATTCCCATCCACTAAAAAGGAGACTGTAATTTGGTGGCAAACTACAGAGAAATATCTTTTATGAATTGTGTAGGAAAAACATCTGCCGGTGTTCTGTTGGCAAGACTTTAGAGATGGGAAAAGGAATATGGAATTTTAAACGAATATCAAGCCGGTTTTAGAGAAGGATATATTACTGCAGATAATCTTTTCAATTTATTCAACATAATAAATCTAAAAATGCATGAAAAAAAGAAAGTTTACTCCTTCTTCATTGACTTTAAGGCTGCGTTTGATCTCATTGATAAAAAAGTCTGGAATATCAGAGAAAATTTTAGAAGTAGTCAAAAACCTTTATGAAGACACTGCGTCAGCTGTTTGGGATGGAGAGAAACTTTTGGAAACCATCAATGGGTGTAGAGCAAGGATGTCTTCTCAGCACGTTTTTCTTTGCATCAACGATTAGTAAATTGGTGTCGGGATTGACGTGAATGGAACTCTGATACGCCTACTTATGTACGCAGACGATATTGTGCTCATGGCTGGTAATGCAACTGTTCTCCTGGGAATGATAGACAAGATTGCTGAGTACTGCAGACGCTGGAACCTGACAATCAACCTCGAAAAATCAAAAATTGTTGTATTTAGAAAAAGAGGAGGGTGGTTAAGTGCACAGGAACAATGGAAGCTTAACAACGAACAAATAGAACAAAATATAACGTAACGTAACAAAAAATAAATATCTTGGTGTATGGCTGACCCCTAGTTTGAGTTTGACCGAACCTTTTTAAGCAGAGGACAAAGCTGCCCAGGCAAGGTTTGAATTTGACATGGTCAAATTTCATAGCCAACAAGTATGTACGAGTAAGACTCTGCTCAAAGATAGAACTCTTCAAAGCGGTCACCAGAGCCGTCGTAGCATATGGAGCACAGGTCTGGGGACACACAAAATATGAAGAAGTGGAGAAGTTACAAAGGTATTTTTTTTTTAAGTTCTCGGCCTACCAAGAGTAACTCCAAACTACGCGCTAACGCTGGAATGCCGAATGAAGCCCATTCTCGAATTTATGATGCGGTGTCACATGAACTATATAGGAAAAGTTTTAAATTGCTATGAAGAAAACAGACTACGAAAAATATTGGCTAGGAGAGTTAAGGAAAAACAAATTTATTGGTTCGAAGCTTGGCAAAACTCTCCTGACCGATTTGGGTTCACTAACCAAGAAGAACTTGTAGGAAACAGGAACCTTTTTCATATATTTGTTACGGAAGATCGCCAAGAGGCACTTCAAAGAGCGAATCTGACGAGATCACATGGGCTGTACCATCAGCTTAACTACGAAGTTGGCAGGAGCTATGTCGGTGATGGTCTAAAAGCCTCAGTAACGAGATGGAAATTCAAGGTAAGGCAAGGACAGGACTCATAAGACTAAATGAAACATCAAGAACAGCACAAGAAAATACGAACTGTTCACTTTCACTCTGCAACATGAATGAAACAGAATCATATATGCATTTTATGGGAATTTGTCCAATTCTTAGAGGGATACGCAGAAACTGCTTCGGAACCACAACACTCGATGAGAACACCATAGTCAGTCTATTGGATGGAGAAAGGGATTGGTGTCATCTTATAAAATATCTGGAAACACCCCTCAAATATCGACAGAATTTGATCGACGAGCCAAAAAGAAAGCATCATAGATGCTCTCGTAGGGAATATTTTGTTACGAAGTTTGTCATTATTGATAAAATTACTAACAAGTTCTAAACAGCTGTTGCCGAACATTCATTACTATTTCATTACATCTTCTCGGATAGCCAAACAGCCCTCAGATCACTCAATCGTCCGTTGTTACTGTCGTTTTCCATTGTCCAAAAGAAACGCCTGTTTGAGCGTTCGGAGGCAAGCCGTTTTATTTGTGTGTATTGCTTCTCATAATTCTGAGAACTGACAGCCACTTCACGATTTGATGTGAGAATCTACTTCTATGGGTGGTGCCCTTGGCGTAGTGGTTAGCATGTTTGCTTCTTACGCGGGAAGTTAGTTTTTCGAATCACAACAGAAACCAAAAATGTTTTTCCACATGTATCACTTTTTGTGAGGAATTGGCAAGTCATCCGATAGTAAATTCATTGCCATGAAAAGCACTTTCTCCCTTCTACTCCCTCACAAGGCATGGTTGTGAGAAATGCGCTAAGCCCCAGGGCTTTCCGCTCTGTTGTGCCACCCACAGGCAGACGTTGTTAATATAACGCCACGGTCACCATCAGACCAAAGCACTCCTGGATAAACTTAACGATATCATCATTTGGTTGGCCTCAGACATGGGTCAATCCAATCACGGAAGGCTTGCCGACTATTCTTGAGGTAAACGCTGCGTCGTACCCCACGAGCGGATCACCAGTGTTAAGTAGTTGAGTGAGAGATCTATGATCCTTTCGAGATCAAGATGATCTCAACACCCAAAAGAAAGAAGAAGAACAACAATACACAGGATCCAAATTGAGTTGAGTTGTCATCTCTAAAAGCAAAAGGTTCTGCTTTAACGCTAAACGAAAAAGTGCGCAGAGTTGCAACCCAATTAAGTCATTCCCAATTCTGCATTCTAGAAGTCGATGAAAAAGCTTCGTAACTTTATATGTAAATGTGTGTCTATTTTAAACTTAAAAATTGCAAAGTCCTTAATATCATAAATTTTAACTAACTTTTGTCTCTATGTATATCTAAAGTGCTGCTAACTGAAGATACATTGGTACCATCCTCGAGAGAAATCGTAACCATTTGCAGAGTATCTGCTTCGTCCTCAGCTTCGGTCTGTTCCTTTGTTAAAGATACAATTTCATAGGTGCTATCTTCCGTCAATTCTGATATTTCAAACATCACCGGTGAGAGTATTTGCCGCGTCACTTCTAAGCTTTCTATACGAGTTGTTTCCAGACTATAGAAACCATTTTCGTCGATACGATAAGTGAACCGCTTATGTCCCGAAGGTAAATGAAAATTATGCTTCGCTATTAAATGCTTCGATAGCAGACAACCATGTTTGAACAACTTTTCACAACAATGACAGAGGTAGATGAACGGACTGTTGGCATGAACTTCAAGGTAATGCTGAAAAAAACAAAAAAAAAATTATCGTATACTTCGATATGAATTAGATGTTTTGCATTTAGCTTACCCGTCGAAGTGCAGTAAGGGTTTTGACGGCATAGCTGCACCCAGATTCTGCACAGTGCTGCACTAACTTAACATGCATATGGCGCTTGTGTTTGGCCATATCCGACCTAGTTACACATGAATACTTACACTCAGGACATTTTATCGGTCGGTCTTTAATATGACGATATCGAATGTGTGTTGCAAGAGTATTGGAAGAGTTACAAGTCATATCACACATGGAGCACTTGAAACAGTTTACATGAACAACTACATGCTTTCGCAAAAGCTTCTCAGTGGGATAAAACTTGTAACACTGGCCACATTGATATTTTTGTGCTAGAAAAAATCAAAAAATTAAAAACCCAAAAGGCAAAGGGTTAAAAACCAACTTACTGTTGTTGCTCTCTTGTCTTCTGCAATGATCGAATAAAGTTGTTTTCGTGCGGAATAGTTCACCACATTTATAACAACCGTATAGCTTCTGGTTTGAGTGCATTCGAGTATGTTCGACTAGTCTGTACTTGTTTGTAAAAGTTTTCTTACAATACTGCCAGTTGCATTTTGCTTTAGGCTGGGTATTTTCGTATGTCTTCAACATATCATAGTCAAAGGTCGAGTGCAAGAATATATGCTCTTGAAACTCAACTATTGACATAAAACTTCGTTTACAATGCAACCATAGACAATCGAAGTCCTGTTTCAGTTCTGGTAATGCATTTTTTGTAGATTCGCTGTGAGCACAAACAGGAATCTTGGCTTTCCGACACTCCTCTCGGCCAATATTTAGCAAAGATGTATGATAACCGTGGTAAAAAGCATGTCGCTTGAATTCGGCTAAGCAAGTGCATGAGAATTCACAAGCATCCCATTGGCAGCGGTATGGACCTGTGTGAAAAAAATGCAATGTTACTTTTTCTTTCAAGTACAAGTACTAAGACGTGGCTCTTACCCTTGCCAATTTTTTTTAAGTGTTCTTGTATGTGACCATCTAAAGCCAAGACAGAGTCGAATTTTTCTGTGCAACTTTTCCAAGAGCAACATACCTTTGCAGGGAATTCAGCTTAGTTAATAAAAAAAAGGATAGCGTTGGTTATCTTTTCTAAATTGTTTACCTTTACAGTGATCTCAACCCTTTTGGCCTTGGGAACTTTTTGATAAGGTCCGCGTATAATACGCGTTTTAATATTACCAACTGGTTTCATCAACTTTGCCATAATATTAATTAATGCATTTGTAAAAGAGGTTATATTTCCAAGGAATCATAAATAAAATAAGTTTCTTTTAAGTGCCGTTCTCAACAGATCAGAAACAGAAATCAGAAAGCAACGAAAACGATAGAATGGTACAAAAACGGTGGGGAGAGGAGACAGCAAAATTGACGTTTCTTGAAAAGGTTTGTTTGATTAAAGAATAGCAGTCGTATTTATAAAATTTGCTTAGAACATCCTTGGACAACTGTCCATCTTGACGGCAGAGATAAGAAAATTAATTAGATGGCAAACCTTTACTTCTCTTGCCCCGCAACAACCATTTGTTTACATTGTTGTTTTTGTAATCACATCCTCTGTCTGTGAATAAGTGGAAGCTGTACTCAAAGTAGTAGTAGTGAGATTTGCTGTACTCAAAGTGGTAGTAGTGAGATTTTGTGTAAAGTAAAGGTGAAGTGGAAGCTGTACTCAAAGTAGTAGAGGTGATTTTCGGTAAATCAGCTTGTAGGCAGTTTCAATGTGTGTGTGAAGTTTGCCATCTAATTAATTTCCTATCTCTGCTTGACGGTGTCTAAAAAGCTGGACAAGCCTCAGCCAATTTCGTATTTATAAATGCATTCCAAAAGTTGTCTAAATAACCCCTCAAACTGTAATTTTAACGAAAAACTAAATGGTGGTGTTAATGATGTATCCGTACAGTACCATTTTTTGTGTTTTGATATACGAGTACAACAACTAAAAGGCTCTGAAAGACTGTGGCGTAGGATTTGAACTAGACCAGAAAACAGCTCATTTCACTTTGTGTTACACCTTTTCCAAGTTTCATAAAATGATGAAATTTGTGCAATTTGTAAATGAAATTGTTGAAAGTAGTATTTTTGCACCTCAAACTACTTTATTTTTTCGATCTTAACACTCTCAACAGTATTTTATAACATATTCAACAAAATTGTTTTTATTTGTTGTATCAAATGTCACTTTAGCCACAGTTTAGACAACCAATTTCGGTGTCTAAAGTTAGACATTTCTTAGACAGCGATGAAAGTGTTTATGAATACGATTTGGAGTTTGACGCTGTTCTAAGAGCTGTCCGAAGTTTTTAGAATGGGATCATAAATACGACTGACAGATCAGAAAAAACAGAGAGTTGACTTGAAACCCGCCTTTCCCTCAAATAAAAAAAGACGCGCTGTCTGGAAAGCGTTTTTTCGGATATCATGTTATATATATAACAGCCTTGTAAAAAAAACACGCCTAATGTAAGCAAATGGAAGTTGCGCGGCAAGAGAAGTAATTTGTTTCCCTCTTGTTCTTTACTCCTCTGTGAACCAAACTCTCACTATTTCTCTTAAAATTCGCCAAAATTTGAACCACACGAACGGTGTTTTTATTTAGACCATCTAACAACCATAAACAACCTTTAACTGACATTTTCTTTCACACATCAATCGCAATTCAGCAACCCTTCTTCTTTTTTATGTACCTTCGCGTTTGTTTTGATTTTAACAAATAAATACTTTTTCGTTTTTTGTATTGGGTCTTCTAAAAAAATGATCTGAGAAAAACTTGAAAACATGTTTCATTGAAAGTGAATCTCCTTTGGAGAGTAAATATTTTAAATTTCAATGAAAATCGCTATAAGAGGCCAGAAACTCATCTTGTTTTTCCTTATGGATTCCCAATTCTTCATCATCGAAACAATTGAATGTTGTAGAATATGCAGAAGTTCCAAGACAACCTTTGATATATCCACAGAAAAACTAGTTGGCGAAGACGTTCTACTACATGAAGCCCTTGAGTTCGTGTTATGCCTCAAAGTGAGCATATTTTTTTTAGAAAATGTAAAAGGTTTTATAGATAATCTAATTTATTTGAGGTCGACGTTGAAGATGGCATGAGCCATCTCATTTGTGCAAGATGTTGTCAAAGATTGTTAGAGTCATTTCTGTTTAAAAACCAAGCCTTAGAAGCCTACAGAGTTTTTTGTGATCAAGTATCTGATACACGAATCCAGAAAGGAGACTCCACAGTGGTGATCAAAGAAGATAAGGAGACTAGTAAAGAAAGTGAGAGCCCAGTTGATGTTGATTTGAGTCCCAATGCAGCTTCTTTTCTACTTGGTCATCAAAAAAGCAACATCGGCAATGTTGTGCTTAAACCTAAAGAAGAGAAAGATCTTGATATTACTATTGATGAAATGCAGGATCTATTCTTAGAAAGTTCCAACAGTCCAGTCCAAGAACTTCATCAGCTTAACGTCGAAAGTAAAAATGCGCTGAAGGAAGAGCTGGGAGAAGAAACAGAGACAGAAACTCAGACCAGCCAATTTAAAGTTAAAACTATAAAAGCCAAGTCGAAAAAAACCGAACTTACGCTACAAGACAAGTCGAAAAAACCCAAACGCGCTCTTGCACGCAAGCCGAGAAAACGCAAACACAAGTGCAATATTTGTGAGAAACTTTTTATCGAAAAAGCCAACTTAATCGATCATTTAAGAATGCACTCTAACGAAAGAAATTTTACCTGTCAATTTTGCGACAAATCATTTGTTCAAAAGTGTAACTACCGAACGCATCTAAGAGTTCACACTAAAGAACGGCCTTATCATTGTCATCTCTGCCCAAAAACGTACACTCAAGGATCTCAACTTAAAGCTCACTTACGCTCCCATACGTGTGAGAAAAATTACATCTGCCCAGTTTGTGACAAGGGTTTCACAACTTCCGGTGACTTGGGAAGACATAAACCAATTCACGATGTAAGTTTGCAGTTTAAGTGTGAAGTTTGTGAAAAAACGTTTACTCAAAGAACTAACTTGAGACATCACCAACGAAATGTACATTTAAAAAAATACCTCAGTAAATGATTAAGAAAACATTTGTATGTTTTTCTTTTGTCTCACGGTTTAAAATTAACTACAAAAATGACTGCAACAGTTTTCCCAAAGAAACGAATCTGATATCGGAAGCCCAAGCCGTCGAACTTCCCTAGCTTCTTTTATTTGTCTCAGTTTTATAGTTCACCATGTTTTGCGGAGTACAGCCTGATAAATCTGTTGTTGTGTTTGCAAAAGTTTTTACTGCCTCTAAGTTGAAACTCGAGGGAATTTTAATGTTTACACTCTTGGCATCGAGCGGTTCACTAAAACACTGCACACAAAAGTAAACGAAAATCAACCTTATGTCGCCAAGTGATATTTAGATTGCAACTTCGACTGGGAGGACTTACGTTTTATGCCAATTCCGATTCGCCAATTCGCAAAAGTTGATACCAGTGAAAAACATTTCTTTCTTTGATGTTTCTGGGATTCGAACGTTGAATCTCCTACGTAGCGTAGGAAATCGACAAACAACTAAGTACTCAATAGGAAGAGAAAGCCCTCAATTCTTTGGAAACAGGCACAATCATTTTGACAAAATATACAAAAAACTGCAACCACAATTACAAACAAAGTTTTTTTTTAATAATAAAGAAACACGATTAAGAAAAATTTACATCTTCATCTGTATACTGTTCTTTTGGTATTGCTCCCGTTGCGTTATCACATTCCATTCCTTCGACGTCGCGGCATACAGCAGATTGCAATTCTCGTTTCACCTCGGGTGCTATTTTTGGATGCGCATGTGTCCTAGTGGAAGAAAATAAATGTTAGCACTGAAACACCAGTTAAACGAAATAGTTTGAGCTCACTTCAGCAAATTCAGTAGAGCTTCCTTCTGGTCAGAGGATATGTCGTTCTTGTATCGCTGGGCAAATGTTAGAAGACTTTGATGCCACAGAACAGGCATCACTCGTTTGTCTGTTTCGAATCTTAGGAAATGGAAGACAGCAGCATCGACAACTCGGTATGGCAGGGCGTATCTCTTTTCGAGGAATATTCGAATGAAAATCGAATTGGCGCCTGTGTATCCCATTTCGCAGATTTTCAACAAACAGGCTGCAGAATGGAGTACAGGAATTCTGTTCTTAGCAACGACACTTCCAAAAATAATGGCTTCACGAAGGGTACAATCACCGGATTCAAGCAGAGGCAGTATGATTCCCTTCATAAAAGCAGCGGGTTTGAAAAGCGCTCTCTTTAAGGCGTTGTACAGATGTACATTGAGCTTCTTATATTCACTAAGATCATCCCGGACTCTTGGTAGAAGGACCAAGTTATAAAACCTCTGCGCCATGGCTTGTGACAATATGGAACAGAATACCCTTTAAAAAGACAAAAGAAACTTTGAATTATTGAAGCCGATTCTATGAAAATAAGATCCTCACCTTGTTCCTTGAAACATTGCAGCTGCACTCCAGTTGTGCGGTTCAGTTATAAACAGAATCTGTTCCCAGTTCCGGAGCTTTGGAATTATTTTGAAGGCTTTGGGGACCTTTCCGCTTTTATAGCGTTTCATAACATCCCTGACACCTTCATACATTTCAAGAACTCTATCAGAATATACATAAAAGTTCTTTTTCATGTTTCACAACAGTTTGGAGACAAATTTCACACTCACCTTTTGTCGACGTCTTCAATTTTTAGCGATCCTTGATCGCTGAGCTTTGACTGTAGTTCTCCTTGCTTCTCGGCAATTTTCTGTTTAATAATCTCTGACAAATTCAACGTGCGCTTTGTTCCAGTACTGCTTTGGAAGCGTTCAAATGCCTCTGTGTCATCATCATCGATTTTCAGATCATCCATAAAGTCATCGCCAGTAATGGCATTGTTTCTTTCATCTTCTTCGTCCTCGCCGGCTTCATGAAGATTCGTGCCCAGACTGAATTTTGGTGGTTTGCTTTTGGCACCAAGGGTATCTGGGAAGTTTTCTTCGTTTAGGTCAAGTTGCTGTTGCTTTGCAGCTTGAAGAATCTTTTTACTTGTTCTGCTATCGACAACCTGAGAAATATGTTATTTATGCTTGACGTTTAATTATAATAAAGTAGATAATTTTTCTTACGGAACTTTCTTCAGCACGAAGGTATAATTTATCCCTATTTTTCTTTACAACTTTTCCTTGAGTCATTTGTTTGTCTAGGGGAATATTAGACTTTGAATTTACTTTGTTGCTTTTTTTTGGCTTTCCCATTTTAATGCGATTTTAAGAAAAATGACGAACTAAAATTGTTTTGAAGCAGAGATTATACAGCAAAGCACAACATAACACCACACGTGTTTTTGCTTGAAGAATTTGCTATCTGTCAAATATTTTCCAAATAGTGAAACCAAAAGAGTAAAAGAGAAACTTGTATAGTATATTTTCACAAACGCAAGTAAGAGAAAGAAATAATTTAGTTATTTGGGATGTGTTCTAAAAGTTTCGACAGTTCTAGTCCAGTTACCTTCAAACTTCAACTTCAAGTTGCTTTTTGACCATTCAGCTGTGACGTATGAAGAGACAAAAAAGCGTTAATTCAAAAAGAAGATCCGTGCAATATTTTTAATTCAAAAGTGGTTAGTCATGAGAAGCGATCTTTTGGCACTATGGAGCGGTTTGAGAATGCTCCTGGATGCCCCTGGACTGGTTCCTTTCGTCTAATGGAAAGCGAGATTTAAGACCGGCACTCATTATCCGACCACAACGCAGCGCCTAAGCGTTTTGAAACTTTTGAAATGATCCTACTTGTTCGAGGGGGAAAAAACACAATTACTTAAACTTTTACTTATTTTAGTCTTTGTAGTCCCACTTCGGATCTCTACAGTTTCTTCAAACTTAAAAACTTCTATACTTATGAATTTAATTTATTGAAAAATACAAATTCTAACGTTTTTGTTTTTTATTAACGAAGGGAAAAACAATATTTTTTCTCAATAAGAACAAAAGGTGGCCCGTTTCTGATGTGTTGCTGTATGGGTGACCAAGAAACATTGCAACAATTCAAAAAGCAATCGTTGAGAGGAGTTTTGGAAACCAGTTCATAAGCAAAAACTTTCCTATTTACTCAGTACTATTGCTTCTTTGACTTTGTAAAAAGAAACGATTGGGGAAGGGGTCATCTTCAATGACCAGAATAGAGATAAGTGAAGATAAGAAATAAGAACAAATAGGTTTTACAACATATGCACCTTGAAGCCATTTTCGGGTACTTGATCGTACAATTGGCTGCAACACCAAAATAAAAGGTTATGGGCTATTTAATTGACGTAATTTAACAACATCGAGAAAGCGCTTTTCATGGCAATAAATATTAACGGAGGACTGCCAATTCCTCGCGAAAGGCGATACCCGTGGAAAAAACATTTTTGCCTCAGTTGGGATTCGAACTCGAACCTCTGGATCAACAGGCGGACATGCTATCCATCACACCACAGGTACCACTTCTTCCATTCCCTCACAAGGCATGGTTGTGAGAAACGTGCTAGGCCCAGGGGCTCCTCGCTCTGTTGCGCCACCCTATTTAAATTTAAGTTTTTTTGGTAAGTAGCTTGCAAGAACAAAAAATTTGAATAAGTAAATTCATTTGCACAGAATTAAATCACACAAAACTGTCTCTTGTGACGTATGTGCGCAGTAAAATGAAAAAATGAAACTGCAGCTGTCGTAATTTTGTCTTCTTTTATTCATGGTGCAGCCCGCTCCCTGACTACACAATTACCACGTTTCCAATTAGGATCGGGTAATCGAATTGGATTATGATTCAGTCTTCAGTGCCCCTGTTCTGTAACTATCGCTTCGATAAAAGCCGACGATAAACGATTGAAAATGGAACGAAGTTTTATGACTTTAGTAGGACTTGTTTCCGGTTTTAATGCTTCGCAATCGATGTTGTTGATGCGATAGCTACAGAAAAGGGGCACAGATTTCGATAGAATGCATTTCTCAAAACAATACCTTGTGAGGGCGAATGGAGTGGACCTACAACTTTCTGCTGGCTCCGAATGGCTAATCGAGACAGCACTTTACTAAGGGAGATTTAGACAACTCCTCGCGAAAGCGAAAGGCGAAACCCGTGGAAAGACAATTTTACATCTGTTGGGATACAAACCACAAACTTTTGGGTTAACAGGCAGACATGGTAACCATCACGCCGTGCCACGGCTACCAGTTACTTGGGGTACTACCACATATATTAGTGTTTCTCAAAGCTAATACTCTGTTATTACATTAACATTTTAATTCTAGCTAATTGAGTTAATTAAGTAATTAAGTTTTGGGTAATCAAGTCTAACAGTCAAATTTTTTAATAAAAAAATCAAATCAATGAATGTATCCTTCTCTGGTCAATTGTAACTGATCAGCTACGGGTCGACCTCAATAAGTCGGATCTTGACAAGCTACGCTGATGATCTGGTCATTTCTATTCCAGGCAAAAAAGAAGCACAGAAAGTTTATTAAATTTTCCTCCGCTACACCAAGGTGTAAAGAAGACCGCCACACTAAGCGGACTAACTGCCTGAACAGAATGGCATAGCTGTAGTACGTCGCGCTGTCAAATCAAAAATCAGAATGCAGCTGAGGAGGAGTTTCGATTGTGATCGCATAGCGTCAAGACGTGCGTGTACAGTGCGCTAGTGACCTGCATTAAATTGTTCTCAGCGAATAAGTTTTAGTTTTCAATTATGAACGGAGAGTTTCCGCCGCCCAAGAAGGGTGTACCACCCGACAAAGAAAAATATAAAAATATAATGATTTTGCCTTCGCAAATGCTTAATGCGGAGGATAAAATAGACATTTTAAATAGTATAGAATATGACCATTGGTGGAACCGAAACGACGCCAACACCAATACAACGAATGTTCAACTCGGAAACACTATGGAATTAGATCAAACTAATTCTACTAGCAGTGAAACAGAGACAACGAGAGAAACAAATGCTCAGCAACCCACCACCAGCTGCAGCGCAATCATTGGAAACGCTCACCACTACAATGTATCAAACGTAGAGGCATCCTCCTCTAACAACACAATGCAAACAGAAAATGTGTTAAAGAGAATGTTAGAAAGTGATAAAGAAACATATACAAACATTCTTGTCAGGAAAAGAAGACAAGCAGCAACCAACAAAGATGTAAAAAAAGTGGCTATGACTCCGACTAGCAACAGCAACCGTTTCGCAATCCTCGCAGAAGAAGATGGAGAGATGACGAATTTAAGAAACAACAACCCGGACAACAGTAGACGGATAGATACAAGCAGCAACAATATTAAAGGCAACAACAACTATGGTAGCAACAGCAACAATGCGAACAGCAGCAACAATGTTGACGACAACTCCAGCAGGAATTTCAGCTCTAACTCAAAAGAAAATTGGTGTCCGCCTATTTTTTGTAAAGGTATTTCCTCAAAAACCATTTTAGAATTATTCAAATCACTAAATTGGAATCCAGATAATGTAAAGTTTGACTCAAGAGGTTTTGGTAGACTAAAGGTATTTGTAAAGGAAGTAGATTTACACAGTCGCCTTCTAGAGGAATTCAAATTGAATAAAGTAGACTCTTTTTCTTTTACTCCCAAGGAGAAAAAAAAATTTCATATAATCCTCAAAGGAATACCAGGCAATTTCTCTCCTAGTCTAGTTAACACTGAAATTCTTAAGTTGGACCCATCGCTAAGGGTATTGGTAAAAAATTTTGAGACCAAGTGGTCTAAAGAAAATAAGATACCTTTGGACTTATTTTTATGTGTTCTGGATGATAGGGAAAGTGTTGTTCAAATTAAATCCATTAAATTCTTAATGAGGCACAGAATTCACTGGGACACTGTGAAGAGCTCGGGCACGAAACAATGTTTTAGGTGCCAACGTTTTGGGCACATGTCAGCGTTTTGCTCCTATGCCATTAGATGTGTAAAATGTCTCAAGGAACACCAGCCCGGTAGTTGTGAACTGTGACCGAAAAGCGAAACCTCTATTGCGGCATTCGTGAACTGCGGCAATGAGGGTCACCCCGCGAGTTATAAGGGTTGCCCAAAGCGCAAAGAACTGCTTAAAACAAAAGAATTAGATAGATCAACAAAAAACAGTAATAGGGATAACATGAAAAACTCAGTTTTTAGACAAGTCAGCAATATACCTCAATTCGGCATCTCCTTTGCTGATGTACTTAGGGGCTCCAGCAACCCTGCACCAGCTCCCCCTTTAAAACCGGTCAGTGGTAATATTATGTCCGATTTCATGAATGAATCCAAAAAATTGTTTGGAATACCCTTCCATTTGTTATTTGCCAAGGTTAGAGATTTTTGGCCCTCGTACATTAAATTAGATGAATTCCAAAAACCAGAAGCCTACTTGGGCTTCATCGCCTCAATATCTAACACACCATGAACTTAAGTCTCATAACTGCTAACGTCAATTCTTTCTTATCACGAGATAAACAAATAGAAGTCGAAATTCTTCTTAAAGAAATTCGACCTTTTGCAATTCTTTTACAAGAGACTTGTCTCAAAAAACAAAACAGAATTCGTTTCAACGACGAATTTGACTTAATTAGCAATAATGATGACCGAGGTACAGGCATCTTGTTGAGCACCTCCTACAAATCCTACCAAAAAACATTCCATAATAACTCTATTTCAGCCACTATTGCTTTAATACCTTTAGATTTTGACAATTTATCTTCAACACTTGCTCTTGTCTCGATTTACATCCCCTGCAATATTGGTTCCAGACTCCGTCCTGCTCTCGATGATCTTCTGAACAACTTACGTGGTTATGAATATATTATAATAGGAGGTGATTTTAACGCCCGTAACCCTTTATGGGGAGATTCCACAACAAACATAAATGGGACCCACTTAGCACAATGGTACAACGACGATCAGTTTCTTGACTTTGATATTGTTGCCGCAGAAGGCCCTACACGACCTAGCTCAGGGTCACATATAGATTTTTACATAATTTCTACAAACTTGCGGGCGCCTGATCACTCAAGCCCAAATATCGCATGCCTAACACTTGACCCAATATCTGATCATTTTTCCGTTTTTCTAAACATCCAACTTCAAAATGTCTCACCCTTCCCATTTTCAACACCAAAATTTCGCTGTTTCCAAAACACAAATTGGTCACGTTTCAATCAATCCTTAAATTCAAATTTGGACAATTTATTTATCCCAACTAATAGAAACCTTTCAAATGAAGAAATCGATTTCTTCATTTCCGCCTTAACAGAGACCCTATCTAGCTGTATAAACTCCCACAACCTTGAAAAGTCCATACATCTGCACCATCGAAAAATTTCAACTGAAACCCTTAAACTTTTTAAAACCAGGAAGGACTGGAAAACAAAATTGAAAAGACTTTACCATCGTTTTGGAGACAGAACGAACAGCGAATACTGTGAATTATCCTCACGAATAACTTGTTTGAGCAAGATAATAAAGGACTGCGTCAGAATCGAGCTAAATAGGCAATTTCGTGATAAACTAAACAGCTTAAAACCGTCTCCCAAGATTTTTAAAACAATAGACCAAATTACAAATAGGAAAAACAGAAATAACACTAACCAAGAGATTGTTCTCGATGGAAGAAACCTAACCACCCCAGGTGAAAAAATTGATGCATTGAAATCATTTTACACTAATCTTTTTTCACAAAAAAGCCCTCAATGCGACATTGAGCACCTGATCTCAGTGAATACCTCCAACAGCGCCTTCCTATCGTGGAACCAAAACCTTCAAATTTTTAATTTCTCTCCAGTTAACAGCTCAATCTCCCCCCAAAATGAGAATTTCGTAACCCCAAATTTAACCGAGTCTATCATCTCCTCTCTCAATAATAAAAAATCAGCCGGACCAGATAACATCCCCAACTTTGTAATTCGTAAAGTTAAAAAAACACTTTCAAAACACCTAACTCCTTTACTCAACAACTGCATAAATAACAGTTATTTCCCTATAGCATGGAAAGAAGCCAAACTAATCCCTATAAAAAAAAACAATAGATCCAATAGCTTAGACAATTTCCGGCCTATATCTCTCTTATCAAACCTTGGCAAAATCCTAGAAAAAATTGTATTATTAAAATTAGAAAGTTCATGTGAAGACACAGTATTTAGCCAGAATCAGCAATTCGGTTTCAAAAAAGGGCATTCCACCGAACAAGCGCTTCTATACTTTCAAAATAAAATATTAAACAATCTAAGAGCGAGACAGTGCACAGTGGCCCTGGCTTTAGATCTCAGTAAGGCTTTCGATTCAGTTTGGCATGCGGGACTTTTATATAAAATCGAACAACTTAACCTTCCTCCGCATTTCATAAAGATGATCCACAGTTTCCTTTCCGACCGCAGTCTTTCAGTACATTTCGAGAATGAAATCTCTACAACAATCCCAATTTTAGCGGGTGTACCACAAGGATCCATTTTAGGACCGTTTCTGTTTAATATTTACATGTCTGACTTCCCAAGCTCCAGAGCCATACTGTATGCTGATGACACGATACTCTTTAGTAACCATGAGAGGCCCCACGAAGCCTTAAATGATGTCAAAAACCACTTAGCCGAAGCCACAGCGTATTATAGAAAATGGGGTATTGACCTAAATTACAATAAGTGTGAGTTGATTTGTTTTCGTAACGCCTCAGGCAAAGGACATCACCTGGCAGTACGCGAAAGCAAATACCTTCAACTAAAGATTAATGAAACTACAATTCCGCTTAAGAATTCGATTAAATACTTGGGTGTGAATATGCACGAAAGACTCAAAATGAACCCCAACGTAAGATCAGCGCTAAATAAAAGCAAAGCGGCTGCTGCAATTCTCAAAACATTACTAAACTCGACAGAGGTTGATAAAAAGACCAAACTACTCATATATAAAACTCTGATTAGACCCCTTATCACCTACGGTTTTTTGATTTGGTTCCAAATAACACCTAATGTAGCAATGGAATTACAGAGATTTGAGAGAAGTATAATTAGAAAATGCATTTCCAAAAGTAGAAGACGATCGGGCAAATGGATCAGTAACAAAACCCTATATGAAGAATCGAAAATAGTGCCTCTCTTGGATTATCTTACAATAATGGCAAAAAAAAGAATTTCATCGCTACATAACCATGTTAATCCGATTCTTCGTGATTTATTTACCGAGAACATCACTTTCTCTATCTATGACAGATATTACATGTCTCCGATAAGTATCCTTAGCGAGAATTCCAACCCTGCTTTTGAAGTCACCATAGATGATAGTTCTTTCCTCTCACTATTCTACAAAAAGTGCGAGCCCAACAGTTATAGGGGCTAGTAAATATACTTCCTAATTCTTTTAGCACAATCAACCTCAAAATTACCTGACTTACCTAATAACGAAAAAAAAAAAAAAAAAATCGTAAAATAATCTATGATAAAATATCAGCAATTGCACCTACTGTGTTCCTAGAAACTAGTTACTAGTGCATTTTACCCAAGTGCCTATCTTAAAACATGCTGTGAACTAATATTAAGAAACTATTATCTAAGCAAATTACAATAAGAGTATTTATTTACAAAGTTAACCTATGTTATATAATAACATCTAAAATAGTCCTAAAACACAAAAAAAAAAAAAAACAGGTTTACATGTAAATACAAAAGCTGCATAAGTTATTAACTTTATTAACTTTCTTACAAATACAATATTCACATAATAATTCTATGTTCTGTCAGGCACAACCTTCTGCTGTACCTGACATTTGTTTTCTCCCCCCCCCCCCTCCTCTTCACACCACCCCTTTTACTTTAGAATAAGTTCCAACCCAAATACAAACTGATGGTCTTTTTGAGTGGACACATTTAATTTAAGTTCAGTACCAGATACTTTAAATTATTCATAAATAGATTATGCAGTAAGCCTAGCACAAAAATAAAAAACAAAATATGTATAGCTTGGCCAATCCTAAGTCAGCAAATTTCATAGTAGAAAATAAGAAAGGAAAAAAAATGTTAATGTAAAAAAAATGTATAATAAGAAAAATCTCAATAAAGTTTACTTACTTACTTTATGCAGCTGAGGAATGCAGAAAAGCTTGTCCACAATGGTTTAGCGCAAGATGTCAATTTTGCTGAGCCATTTTGCTTTGTTTTGTTTTTTTCTGTGTGAAACGTCAAAATATAGCACTGCAGCGTGCTCAAAAGTTGAAGTTGAGTCAACTTGTACTACAGCTACAGCTACAGCTACTACTACGCATTTTATACACTCTTATGGCATTTGCCTACTTTCGACTTTGACAGCGCGGCGTACTACAGCTACAGCTACACCATTCTGTTCAGGCAGTAAAGCTTCATTTCACAAAGAACTTAAGTGAAGAAAACTTACAGGAGCATATGAGCTTTCTGCAGGTGCTACCAATGTCCCAATATTGTAATCGCCTGCAGCTCACTATACGGACTTTATGATTAAAAACGCATAATGTTACACCACCTTTTTGAAGTAACCTTTCCTAACCACTCAGCATGAAAGAACCATGAAATTCTTACATATAACTTCCAATACAGGTGGTACACTGAAGGTTCAAAAACTAATAACAGGAATTTTCGGTCCCAGCTTCAAATCATCTGGTAGCACAATAATTATCTTTCAAGCAGAAGTAATATTCAGCTATAGAATTCTGTGTTATTGAATGCATTAGAAAAGATCTCCGAAGATCACGCATCCTAATTTGCTCTAACAGTCAGGCAGCCCTGTAAGCATTGTCCTCAACCAAAAATGAATCAAAATTAGTTTGGAACTGCCTGGCATGTCTAACTCAATTAGCCACCCACAATAAAATAACTCTTTCCTGATGACTGGACATGAAAGTGTACAGGGTAACGAAAAGGCTGACCCGCTGACCGCCTAGCTAGAATTGGCGCTCATACACAATTTAAAGGCCCTGAACACTACTGGTACTGCGGTCTCCCAATCAGTGGCATTAAACGCAAACTGGTTAGTTCGGAGGGGCAGAGCATGATCCACACCTGAAACAACTCTAATAGCCACCGCCAGTCACAACTATTCACCGACTTATCTTAAAGACGTATGAAAGAAATTCTTGAAATGAGCAAACAGGAAGCAAAGTTACTTACGGACTTCTACACTGGTCACTGCTCTCTCAGATATCGTCTTAAAAACATGGGTACCAGCCAGGATGACACCAGCGTTGCCGAAGTGGCACAATTGTGCCATTTTGGCACCCTTCAGTCTTGATTGGCACCTTGGCACCTTTAGCTCTCATTTTGGCACCTTAAGAGCTTAATACATTTTAATGAAGAAAACTTAATAAAGTCATTCAAAAATGACTGAAAGGATTGTTTTTTTTTCAAGTAGTGAAATACACATATCGTGTGTGTGTGTACTAATTCATGCCCAAATAAACGTAATGGTACTTTTTGAAAAAGTAGGGTAAACGAACTAGTATCCCATTATGTAACCATAAATGCTATCGCGGACACTTATTTACATTTTTCAATAATATAGCGTTCAAGTAAATTGCAAAGAAATCATTGTTGAAATTAATAAAACAACAATTCAGAAAAGTTCAATTTTCGTTAGTATCCGGACACCAAAATTTAGTATCCGGACGCTTTAGTTTTAGTATCCGGACACAATCATTTTAAGAAGCAAGCTCTGCCCGGATACAGAAAATACATGATAATCGCACATAGTTAGTATCCGGACAGCATGCAACGCGACCGCACCTTCAAACCTTAAACAATAAAATGAGGCGTAGTTCTTAAAATACGCATTTCGAGTACCTGAAACCTTGCATGCATGTATAAAACACATTGAAGGACCCATTTGTGTTGACGTTTGTGGATTTTTTTGTGTGATTTATCTATTAATCGCAAAAAAAGGTCAATGTGTCCGGATACTAACACTGTCCGGATACTAGTGCGTTTACCCTACTTGTTTTTTGTGTTTTTGAATATCTCTCTACCTTTGAAGGG
This sequence comes from Melanostoma scalare, assembly GCA_949752695.1. Taxonomy (NCBI): domain Eukaryota; kingdom Metazoa; phylum Arthropoda; class Insecta; order Diptera; family Syrphidae; genus Melanostoma; species Melanostoma scalare. The sequence goes on from OX456985.1 coordinate 64,657,741, forward strand.
CTGGTGGCACCCAGGTGGCACCTTTGGTTACTGAAAATGGCACCTTAAAAAATTTTACTCCGGCAACGCTGATGACACCTGCCGTCTCTGTTAAGAAGACCCAGAAACAGCTGAACTTATTTTATGTGAATGCTCTGCCATTGCCAGATTCAGGCAAAAAAAATATTCAATAAAGGATTCACTATTCCCCTTGATATTAGAAACACTCTCTTTTCGTTCTTACATGACCTCAACTTCGAATGGATAACTTTTCAGCAAAAAAGATCTTTCAATCTTATCCAATTAAAAAAAAAGTAGAAAAGAAATATTTCTACTTCAAAATAATCTTTAACCTACTGAAAATTAAGCAAATAATGGGCATTCAATTGCTATTTTTTTTTGCAATGCTGTTTTAACAGCCCACGCACGTATTTTGTGTCACTGTCAAACATCTTCATGTCGTTTTCCATTGGGCGAAAAAATACCGTTCTGGAGCGTGCAGGATCATTCTGAAACCGACCCATTAGTGCAAAAAGATCTCGTCCAATGTATCTGAGGAGTGACAGGAATCTTTCGTTGAAGCCCTGGAATCACCCTTTGCTCGGCACAAAGCGTTTTTTGAAAGAACTATGCTCGCCCTGAATGTCAAACTGAGTGTTTTTTATGTGTGGTAGTTTTGAGGTTTTGTGTTTTTTGAAGACTGGAAAACCAAGGCTTTTGTTGACAACTCATAGGGCTGTCAATGAAACATGGGTTAACCCTGTGTAAAGTTCAACGAACGACTCTTTTATAAGCTGTAAGTGTTTCATTCACAAAACTTAATTGGTCAAAACTGAACAAAAGCAGTTTAAGGTGTTCAATTGGTTTTTAAAATGAGTGCTCCCCGAAATGTTAGAAAGAGTATGCCAAAATTGGACTAAGCGCAAGAACCATTTGAGATGTAGCCGCGCCTAACATTTGCGTGAAATAATCTTCAAACATTAAATTATATCGACAGTACTATCCTTGTTAGGGCCTTCCTTTTTGAGAATAAAAAGGAAAGCCCTGACAATTGCGCCAATTATAGAGGAATAAGCCTCGTTAACGTCGCGTACAAAATCTTTTCACCTTTAGTATGTGAACTTCTGAAATCCCACGTCAAAAATTCAATAGGTTTGTTCGTTGAAGCCCTAGGGTCGCCCTGGGGTCGCCACAAAGCGTTTTTTGAGAATCCTAACGTCACTCTGAATGTCAAACTGAGTATTTTTTTAACCCTAGGGTTGACCTAGGTTTTAACTCAACTCGCTCTAGGTTTTTGCTGTGGCGATTTGAGGGCTGTCAACTGTCACGTATTTTTATTCAAATGACAGAGATGTGTGGTGATTTTGTGGCTTAGCGTTTTTTGAGGACTGGAAAACCCAGGTTTTTTTTGACAACTCATAGGGTTGTCAGGGGAGTATAATATCGATAAACACCATTTTTTCTTATATCGATTTCAGGGCTGCGTATGAAATTATTTGAAGAGACGAGCTGTACTGAGCTATTTCTAGTTTCGGTATCCCTGCAAAACTCGTACGACTATGCAGGATGATAAGATAGCCGAAGAACATAACTCATTGAGGCCATTGATGCCGAAAAGCTTTTGCTTGCTTTACTTTACTTAGCTGGGCATTGTATAGTTCGGGGTGAACCTGGACTTCAATGAACATCTTTCTATAACGACATCGTTTTCGGGCGAGCTCTCTCCAATTTTGCACTCTAAGTCCGTTGAGGTCTTCTTCCACTTGATTGCGCCAATACTAAGACTAGATCTTCCCCTTCCGCAATCAATTCAATTCATTTTTATTAAGACTTATGAAACATAGGTTGCTTATGTATATAAGTATATAACTAAAGTGATTATGTAGTCGGCTTAAAAGTATGCCAGACAAAGCAATTGTTTATAAAATATTTTTGTAATATTTAAACTATTATTAGTAACAATAATGTAAAGCAAATTTTGGGTTACGTTTGCTCCCGACGTACTTCTACTTCCCCTTCCACAATTTTCCTCCAATGTGCTTTCAAAAACCCGTCGAGCCGGAGCGTTTGGGTCTATTTGCTCTTCATGGCCCAACCATCGTAGCCCCGCGATGCGTACTCTTCTGACTATGCCCATATCGCGGTACAGCTCATCCTCATACAGCTTTTGACATAATGATAAACTGTCAATCAATTTCCTTGACATCTTACTTGGAAAAATTGTACAAAAATCAAACACCAACACCAGAGGAATAATCTTTCAAAAGTCTCTGGCGAAAGATCCTGGTTGAGGCCCAAGTTCACCCCAAATTGTGATGATCACCTGAATAAGTGGTTGCTAACGATGCCAATAAAGGTTTCATGCATTTTCCTGAACTTTATATGTTTTTTTGTTTTTAAATTTCCGATTGCTCTTAAAAATTTACTCGTTATTTGGAGATGCGTCTTCTTCCTGTCAGAAACCCATTTAAGAGTAGGTCTGTTCGTTGAACTTTCCCCAGGGTTGACCCAGGTTTTCTTGACAACCCCATGAGTTGTCAAAAAAACCTGGGTTTTCCAGTCCTCAAAAAACGCTAAACCACAAATCACCGCACATTCCTGTCATTTAAATAAAAACACATGCCATTTGACAGCCCTCAAATCGCCACAGCAAAAAGCTAGGGCGAGTTTGGGGAAAACCTATGGCAAACCTATGGCTCAAAAAACACTCAATTTGACATTCAGGGTGAATTTAGTTTTCTCAAAAAACGCTTTGTGGCGACCCTAGGGCAACCCCAGGGCTTCAACGAACAAACCTAGTGGATGTTAGTAATAGTGAAATCCAGGTAGAAAATTATTGTATACTGAGGTGTGATTCGGATAATACAAGAACAGGCGGTGTTGTGATGTATGTATGTAAAGAATAATATACAGACAATTAACATAAGTACAGCAGTGAAGGATAATAATATTTGGTGGTTGAAATGTGATTTGTGTTACCTTAATTATAAATGTGTGCTGGTTGCTCTTTATAAATCGCCTAGAGTATCGGATCGGGTTTTCTGTTATAACTTCTCTGAAGTAATAGACGAAATTAGTGAAATGAACGAAGATATAGTAGTAATGGGTGATTTTAATATTGATTGGCTAAGAACAGAAGATACTTATAGGAATGAGATTCACAAGAAAATAAACGATAACTCCTGCTACCAATTGGTAAGTGAACCTACTAGAATCACTAAAACATCTGAAACGCTTATAGATTACGTAGTCTCTAATAATAAATATCTCGAAACTAAAGTAGTGAAAGAACTTAAGATAAGCGATCATGAGACAATTACGGTTAAACTAACTATGAAAAAAAGTGTAAGAAATGTATCGCAGAAAATTAAAACACTGAAGTACAACAGAAACAGTTTTAATCGTGAATTGTTGTGTAGCCAAATACCATCAATTGAAAGCATTGTGGATACAAAGATTGCATCAAATGTGTTTGTAAAAGAATTAAATTCTGTGGTTGAAAAATTTACTAAAGAAATCAATGTAAAAACTGGTGAAAATAAGTGGTTTAGTAATTACCTACAGTGTTTAAGAAAAAATAAAATCATTAAACGAGCGAGGGCAATTCTTACCAAATCTAATGAGGATTGGAGGATATATACGATTGCAAGAAATCGTTATAAGAAAGAAATTATACGCTGTAAACGTAAATTTATAGAAGAAAAAGTTGATAATGCATCGAACCCAAAAGAAATGTGGCGTAGTTTAAAAAAATTTGTATTGAAAAAGGAAGACTCAAGGATAACGTGTGTTGAATTTGATAATGACGTTATAAAGGATAAGAATGATATTGCCAATAAATTTAATGATTTTTTCGTAAATAGTGTGATCGAAATAAGCAACTCAATTCCTTGTGTGCCGTATGTTAATCTTATCGCGAATTTGGGTTATTCGTTCAAATTTAACACTGTTTCGTTAGATCAAATCCGAAATGTACTTTTGCAGTTAAAAAATAAGAGAGATAGTGCGGGTATGTGTCCCAAAATGTATTTGGAAAATTTTGAAATATTAGGACCAGCTTTAAGGTCGATAATAAATAGATCCTTTCAAGAGGGTGTATTCCCCGACTCTTGGAAAGAATCAGTAGTTAGCCCGATAGAAAAAGTTTCAAATACAAAAAAATGTGAGGAGTTTCGACCAGTGAATAGTATGCCTGTTTATGAAAAATTGTTAGAGAAAATAGCTTTTGAACAAATTGAAAAATTCTTTGAAAACAATAACATTTTAATAGAATCCCAATCGGGTTTTCGGAAAGACCATTCATGTGAGAGTGCGTGCAATTTGATTGTTACAAACTGGAAAGAAAGTGTTTCTAAACGAAAGTATGTGTATAGTGTTTTTCTTGATTTGAAACGAGCGTTTGAAACAATAGATCGATCAATTCTGTTGGAAAAATTAGAAAAATATGGTCTTAAAAGCCGTGAACTGAGTTGGTTTAAAACGTACCTCGAAAAAAGAACACAGAAAGTTAAGGTCAATGGACATTTTTCAAAATCAAAGTATGTTGACCTAGGAGTTCCTCAAGGATCAGTTTTGGGAACTCTTATGTTTGTAATTTATATTAATGATATTGTGTGTGTTTTGAAGCACTGTGAAATTGCCCTGTTTGCTGATGATGCCTTGATTTTTTACGCTGGAGAAGACCTTGAAGAATGCCACAGTAAAGTACAAGAAGATCTGAACAATATCTATGTTTGGTTATGTCAAAATAAACTTAAATTAAATACAATGAAAACAAAAAGTATGATAATAACAAATAAAACTAATCTAAATTTTCATTCAAACCTGATAATTGAAAATCAGATAATAGAAAGAGTTTATGAAATAAAATACCTTGGTATTATGATAGATAGTAAAATTTCATTTGAAAGTCACATTGAATATACTTGTAAAAAAATTTCCAAAAAGATAGGTTTTTTAAAAAGGATCAGAAGAGATGTTACGATGTTAACTGCAATTAATATTTATAATGTTATTGTGAAACCTCACTTTGAATACTGTTCAACTGTTTTGTTTTTATGTAATGAAGGTTCAATTGCTAGACTTCAAAGATTGCAAAATAAAGCAATGAGAAACATTTTGAAATGTAATAGATACTCATCAATTAGTTTTATGTTAGAATCGCTGAAATGGTTAACTGTTAAACAAAGAATCGTCATGAATATGTTAATGTTTGTCTTCAAAATTAAAAATAACTTGATGCCAGTATATTTAACAAGATATGTAAATTATGTCCATGAAACTCAACCTTATTCTCTCAGAAATATGAACGATTTCAGATTACCAAGTTTTGTAACAGCGAGAGCTCAAAACTCACTTATTTATAAGGGTTTTAAGATTTTCAACCAATTGCCAAACCACGTAAAATGTGAAACGAATGTGATAGCAATTAAAAGAAAAATAATAGAATTTGTAAGACTGAAATATTGATTAAGTACATAAACATTTTGTTCATTGTTTTATTTATGTATTTAATTTATTTAATTTGTTAATTTGTTAACTAAAGCCTAAATTGTGCTAATAAAGAAATCTATCTATCTATCTCTTTCTTGCGTTCTTCTTGCAAATTGATTTGATATCTGAACACTAGCGCTCTTAACATAATTTCGATTTGTTTTTGTGTTCAGTGGTAAAGTGCATAGTTGAGCTGTGTTACTGAAAAAATGCACCCAATTCAAGTTTTTCATAATGACTGAGTGAGAAAGCGCTTTTCATGGCGGTATTGCTTTCAGAGGACCTTCCAGTCTCCTGTCTAAAATCAACTGGATACTTACCATACAACTAACAGGATAACCCCATCAAAATAAAACAACACAATTTAAGTCTTTTTCACTATAAATAAAATTAATTACGTTTATTGCTGCTTGCAAAATCTAAAATGGAACTTTTATTTTGTTTTTATAAGTTTAAGGAAATAGGTAGACAACCGCTTGAGTTCAAAAATGTTTAATATGTATTTTTTTGTTGTTCAAATATTTGGTTTAAAAAATGCAAATTCTTTTTTCGTTTGTTATACATACATCATAATGGTACCATGTAAATATTTATCTAATATACTAATATTTATAAGTATTGTTTATTTTCTCACTCAAACATTATTCTTAGTTTTAATACATTCTGTTTTGGATTTGTTTGTTTGTTTAATATTCAAAGAAGCCTATTCTTCATTTGCGCTCGAAATCTTAAATTCTATTGTATACAATTTATTTAATAATGAAAGAAAAAGTATGTCAGAAAACTCAGCTATGCTGCAATTTTTTTCCAAACGATGCTTTCTTATTTATATACGAGCAACAATTTGTTCAACTTTAACTTAAGTCAATTCCATCTGAATAAAATTATTTATAATAAAATTGAATTTTCTAACGTAAATATATAAAACAATGTCAGTTATGACGTAGCTCAACTAAGTTTATTTATCAGTTACATCTTGCACCACAATTTGGAAATTGGAAACTGCTATTAGTTTCTTGATACAAATAGCGTAATCTTGTTAATCAGAATCTGGAGAATTGTAGTTAGATCTGTAGGATCTCAATTAAAAATAACAATGCGAAAAAACTACAAATTGATGAAGAATACGCGAACATTAAATGTTTGTATACAATTCTTAGCTGAATAACTAAAATGAATAAAGTAGTAAATAAGCTCAAAAAATAAATACTTTAAAACATTTTCTGCATCATGGATTTGAAAGCACAATGCTTTAGAAAATGTTTTTGGATATCTTTTTCTAATGCTCTGTAAATTCGTACCTCTAAGCAGTGAAATATTTTTTCATTCACCAGGACTTTAGTAGGTCTATGCTTTGGGAGACTCAAATCCAAAAAAAACTTCAATGTTAACAAAATGCTCTTTATCAACGTGCAAGAAATGGAATAAGAGCCTGTTTACTAGCGTGACGAAAGAGAGGGATGAAAAAAAATGCCGAGCTTCGTTGGCATCCTTATTTCTGGATATGAGTTTAATTCTTCTTATAAAATAAAATAGAAAGGATGATTTTGAGAAGGATTCACAAAAAAAATTCAACATTATCTATTTTCTGTGTGTATTCAAGAGAGTCGTTACTTTTTGCACGCATGTAAAGGTATGTTTAGAGACCCGAAGCAGGGTTCGAACCTCAGTCATTTGATTTCGGAGCAAATTTAAAAAAAGTGGAGCAAATACAAAATTTTCGGAATAGATTAAAAAAAAAAATATTTGTTTGGTCCATCTAACGGTTTCTTTTTAAATTATAGAATACTTTGACACTAACAGCTGGTTCCAGTTAGAAATTGTGATAGAAAGTCAGTATCACACCTCCGAGGAACGAACTAACTCGATCTGCTCTTGATCAAAGTTGGGAAATGTTGAGAAATTGATTAAAAAGTTTTGAAAAAAGTTTTGGCCGAATTTAAGCAGCTAAACTCAAGCAAACTTTTGCTAAACAGTAATGCTAGTGGACAACTGTCAAAGTTTCCCTCGTATGTGGTTGGCGGAAAGTGTAAGACCCTGTCTACGAACACTTTTCTAAGCTTCGGGTACGTTGGGCATTACAGACATTAAACAATTTTTTTTTAATGAGACTGATGGCATGGACTTGGCATGAAATGCCACACAGCCTATGCCACAATCGATCTTTTGCGCTCTAACCCGGGGGCTACACGATCAAGATATGGTAAGCCATTTACAATACATTTAAATTTTCTTACATATACAATCAAATTTTTCGAAATTGAAACCCAGCTGGTATGGAATATTGAAAGCCACCCGAGAAGCAGTTTCAGTAGCCATGAAATTGACAGCTTCGTCAAATACCCTCTAAAAGAGAAAAGAGAGCCTGGAAAAAAACTTTGAATTTCAAATTTCTTGTGGGTGCCATTTTGAAAATATATAATGACATGTCGATTGAAAGCCATTCGCCTGGCAAATTGTAAGTCGCCTACGTCACAGCCGAAACACGAACAGGAATTTGACATAGTGTATATGTAGGCTGATGGCTTACCATATCTTGATCGTGTAGCTGCAGGGTTAATGTCAATACAAATGTCAATTGGCCGCCATGGATCTGTATTCTTTTGTGGGGACTGTGGAAGACCGATGCTATGTAAAAAATTTGGAAACCATTCAAACACGTGTCAAATTTCACGAGGGAATGGCAGGTCACGAGAATAACCACATCTCATTTACACGTTTGAATTCGACATGAAATTAAAGGCCCTTGAAATGCGCTAGATCCCGAGCCTCCCCTAAGATTTTATCGTGCACCCTATTGCTTATTTCACTTGCTTATTTATAATTTTAGTTCCAAGCAGTCCAATCCACAGTTGTCTTTGATTCACATAAATAAATAAAATATTGACGCAACAGAGCGAGGAGAATGCCTAGCGCATTTCTCACAACCATATGCCTTGCGAGGACCTACAATTTTCTGCCCGTTCCGAATAGCTAATCGAGAAAGCGCTTTTCATGGCAATGAATTTACTAACGGAGGACTTGCAAGTTCGTCGCGAAAGGCAATACCGGTGGAAAAACATTTTGGCCTCTGTTGGGATTTGAACCACAAACCTCTGGGCTAACAGGCGGACTTGCTAACCATCACGCCACGGGTACGATCCGGTACCCGGTTAATTTAGGTAGCCAAAATTCTTTAAGTAGAAAAAGTGGAGTAATTCAAAAAAAAATTAGAGTGCAGACGATATTGACGTAATGGGAAGAAGGAAGCGTGATGTCATAGGTGTTTTTGCGAGAATTGAAACAGAAGCGGCAGAAATGAGTGCGATTATCAATGAGGGCAAAACAAAGTATATGTTGTCATCAAACAAGGACACAGAACATCGACGAATTGGATCCGCTATAGACACGGAAGACCATATCAGTGCGGAGATCAAACGGCGTGTTACTCTTGCCAACCGCTGCTTCTTTGGGTTAAGAAGGAAGTTGTTAAATAAAACCCTCTCTAGAAAAACCATGGTAACCCTTTATAAGACGTTGATTATTGCAGTCCTATTTTACGGAGCGAAAGCATGGACTTTATCGATAGCGGATGAGAAAATCCTTGGTTGTATCGAAAAAAAACTGCAACTGGTCTCTTTCCCAATATATGAAGACAATGTGTGGAGAACACGACACACCAACAAACTGTACGGCTGTACCGTAACATGGGCACAGCTATAAGAGTACGCATGGCGAGACTATACCATAGTTGCGACATGTAGAGCGGATGGAAATCAACGCTCCGGCTCAAAATGATGTCGAAAGTTCAACCAAATTTTCGAAAGCAGGGAAGAGAAAGACCTCGTCTTAGGTGGCGCAATAAAGTGGAAGAAGGCATCAACCATCAACATAGAGTGCGAAACTAGAGAGAGCTCACCCGAAATCGAAATTGTTGGCGAAGCGAATGACTTGGTTTAATCCCAGGTTCACCCCGGACTGTATTGCCCACCTAAGCAATTAAGTAAGCATCTGGCTCAAAGGCAGACATGGATAAACCCATTTTCTTTTGTGAAAAACTTTTAAATGCTAATTTTCTAAGAGATTACGGTAGTATCGTCATAGTTATTTTACTTTTCCAAACGGGTACTTCCATTTGTATTGAATCTGAAATCCGTAGTTCTACCGATGGAAATATTTAAAATAAGTAGTTTTTATGAAAAAAAGCTGCAAAAATTTCTCTTGGCCATAAATTTTACAAACTTAAAATTATTCTTCAGCACTTTTCTTCCTAACGGAACCATTTGCCAGATATTCCTGAAAAGTTGCTAAGATCAATTTTCGGCTTCTTGTTAGTTGGGCTCATAATGATGCCGTTTTTTTTCTGAATATCGTAAGGAGGCTGTATACCAAAATCCAGCTAACTCCTATTTTTTCTGAAGCTGGATGTTTTTGATGTCAGGATTATAAAACATGAGACGTCTGTATCAACAAATGCAAAAACTTCCATTAATCTTTATCCTTTCTTTATAATACACACAATTCATAAGATAAAAACTTTTCAAGATTTAATTGATAAACGTTCAAAAGAAAACTTCATTTTGAGCTCAGTTAAATTATGATTAGCCCAAGATTTTGCTTCACTTAGAGTATTTCATTATGAGACTATCTATTGAAACTCAAAAAATTTGGCATACTCTTAGATACCTTTACAATTCACTTAATTTTTTTGTTGTAAAATTTTTTTACGTTTACGTTTACTTTTACGGAGTGATATCTCAACACAATCAGCCCTATCAGGAGTTTCGCCCGAAAGTCATTCCACCCGAAAAAAATAAATTTTTACTTTTCTCTTATTTTGAGTGAACATATTCGAAAAATTCCCCTTATCATGTGCATTCTATTCGGGCGGAATGTCACTCAATTGACAGCTTAAATGTTCACTTGTGTTTCGGAGGCGAATAGGATGAAAATAAACATTAAAATGCGAGTATGTCGATGCAATTGTTATTTTTAATAGCGCCGTGTCTCCAATTAAAATTGATTTTGAGTGGAAGAAGTTAGGAAATGAATTCTATATTTTGTGTTTGTTGTTGTTTACAAAGCATTCATTATCAGGTTTGGACCAACCAAAAGCGTTCCGTCCGACAGAAGGCTTCCCGAAACAGGATTTATGAGAAAAAAAACAGGACTTGGACCCAAAAAAACTTTCACCCTCTGAGGAAGTTATTTTTCAGCAGTTTTGAATGCAGTATGGAGTCCAAAGTGTCATTGCCTCCTCTCTTGGAGAAAAACCAAATATGAGCAAATAGATCCTCCATTCAGAAGGGTTATATGAATGTGGAGACGAAGAATCACTTTTTGAAGAAGACGAGGAGATGGCCACTGTTTCAGATCTACCACCTGTTCCCCCTTAAATAGTCGACGGCAATGGCTCTCGTATCAATGAAACACCTAAGGATAGGAACAAAAAGAGGACAGTCAAATCAAACGCCCAACAAGTTCTAATAGATGAACTGGAAGTCCGAAAAACACTTCGTTCGAATATTGAAGCTCATTGTATGGAGCTGCTGAAATTTAAAAATTGGTTACAATTAGGAGTAGGTAAATGATATTGAAAATGCAATTTCATTCTCGCAGTGGTTCAGGTAACTCCAAAGGATTGGAGTGATCTCTTATCTGTCTCAGAAAAGTGCAACGTAGTGTTACTTCTTGTTCTCCTTCCTCTTCCTCACGCAATAAGACATGCGCGGCAATGCTTAGTATTTTTATATCTGAGTGCTTTTAGCTTACTTTATTTATTAGCTACACACTTCGATATTACTTTTCGCTCTTAATTTCACATCTAAAAACACAAACTTCTTTATTCTTCTTTCAATTTAATCTTCGCTGGTTGTCAGCAACTGTCTAACCTATTTTCGAACTGTCAGATCTATATTCGAAGTGAAAATGAATTCGGGCGAAACTCCTGATAGGGCTGAAGAAGTTTGTAAAAAAACTGAGGTAAACTAGCAATCAGCAATTCAGAAGTTGTGAAATCTCAATGACGTTGACTGAGCCATAACTCGTCATTTAAGAATTTCAAAGCCTATGAGGCTTTTGTGAAATTGAGCATCAGATTTTCAAATAACCTTTAAAGCCTACAAAAATGCAAAACATCTAATCAATCAAAAAACCTATGTATGTTATTTCACAAATAAGAATATTCAAATATTCGTTGAGAAAAATTAAAAATTTTGGAAATAAGTATATGTTTGTTATTCAGGTATTCGTTTTTCAAATATTTTTTTTTCAAGCTTGCGTGGACAAGTAATTCTACTACGGAGCGTGCTTAAAAGTCTGATTTTTTTTTTTAAATGTTCTTACAATCATTTTAAAAGTTTATGTTGCTTTTTTGTTGTTGTTGCTGTTTTTTTTGTAGCAGTGGATGATGCTTTATCTATACATATAATAAAAACGTAGCAGTTTGTTTGTTTGTGCACGCTAATCTCAGAAACGGCTTATCCTATCTAGATGGGGTTTTCAGAAATATATTGTGGTAAGCTTCACTTAACATTTAGTTTTTATTTCATGTCAATCGGTTGATAAATAAAAAAGTTATGCCAATTCTTGCGGACGAAGTCGCTGGCACACCTAGTATTTAAATATATCTATTTGATTATGATATATTAATAAAATATTAAGTTTTCTTTTATATTTTACTTTTTAAATTCCTATTAAATATGTATGTTTAGCAAACTTAAACATTTATAGTTAAATAATTTGTCTACATGTGGAATTCCTTATGTGTTTTCTATTTTTTAATTTTTGTTTCAAAAATGTCAATATAAAATAAATCGTAATAATTCATATGTATGTGTCCTTCATACTCCTTGTTTTCTTCGTGTTTTTATTTTTGTTGTTGTTCTATATATGTAAATATATCCTAATTAGTATTCTTTTTGCTTTTGTTTCGTTTTGTATATTAAGAATTAGTTTAATTTTATTATTATTATTTATATCTTTTGTGTATAAAACAACCTATTGGAGATAAAATTGTGGTTTTCATATTTTGAATTCATATTGAACCTTAAAGCTGTCATCGGAGAGGAAATATACCTATTAAAGAGGCGAATAGCACAACCCAGATAAAAGAAACATCCTTAGTTCCACATGAATGTTGCATGGCTGCTGGTTCTTCCCCTGGAAATAGATTTTATGTTTTAGTTAATATTTGTATTTATAAAAGGTTATGATCTCGTTAAAAGCTATCATAAATCGTAATTAAAACGTAAATGACTGTTATTTCCTGGAAATATATCGTTGAGAATTGGTGGATGTTAAGTTTAAGGCTTATAAGTTAATACAATTTTTTTTTACTTAACATTTTTTTACATAAAAAAGCTACAATTTTCGGTGATTCCAAACGGCTAAGTGAGCAACCGCCTTTCATGTCAGTGTAGTTGCTCTCGGAGAACTTGCCAGTTAATCGTGTGATTGACGTGAATTTTAAAAGTATCTCATCACTACTACAAATTTGTAGGGCTTCAAATTAATAATAAGCACATTTTTTTTACTCTCCACGCATACCCATGTCAAGTGCATTGAAAAAAGTCAAAATAAATACACCAATACGCAACTTTAAAACATGACAACAGAACTTAATAACTATCTTGTGAGAACATACATTGGCATAGATACTTACCATTTAGAACATGTACAGCAACAGTAACAGCGATAACGTTACTCAGCATACACGTATAGTTTCCAGTATCGTGTTTATTTGCGTTAGCTATATAAAGACGACTCAGCACTCGACCGGGCAAGATATCAGTTTTAACACTGAAAATATAAATTAAGTTTTGTTTTTTCATTACAAAACAAGAAACTAAATGATTTTTAAATAAAAAAATAGTATACAATAAGAAAAACCGTTTTCATCCAAATATTTTGGATGATTATTTCCTAAAAAGATTCGTCTTGCATGGTTCTATAAACGTATTTCAATAAGAGGTTTCATTTTGAACAATTCATGGTTTAAAAAGCAGTCCTGATTCATGTTAAGGTGATGCACCTTCTCGGAAAGCAATTGAAGCGCTTGGAAGATGAAGGTGCTAAGTGACTATTTCCAGAATTTGAGTAAAATGCGTTCAAAGTCTATTATTTGCATGTACTTTGTATGCATCTAGCACTTTAAGCTTTCGTTAAATAAGTAACCTTTCTAGAGAAGGTAAAGAAAAAATGGGCACGACTGGGTCGCACGAACTTGCGATTGTGTGCTAAGTACAATACCAAAATAGTATGGCTGAATAAAAGGCTTTAGAATTAGCTCTAAATACATTTTGGTGATTTTAGGGTTGCCACCTACACACTAATTATGAAAATTGAATTAAATCATATAAAATATTTAAAAAAATTTAATTAAATATTCCAAAGGTTTCAAACGAAAATCTAAAAACGCCATTCTTTTGCAGTTGCTAATACTTATAAACAGTGAGAGTTTAACCAAAATCGTTAGAGCGGTTTTTAAAAAAACCGGTTTTTTATTTTTAATTTTTTTTAGAAATGAGGTTTCAAAAATTTTTGTACACAAATTTTAAGATCTTGCTAAAAGAAGTATTGACAAAACATTTGAAATAAATCAAAGATACGGCTTAGAAAATATTCGAAAAGACAAATTTTTTTTTAAAAAATTATTGAAAATTCGAAAAAACTAGATTTTTTCAAATGTTGATATGCAGTCTTTCTTAAACCACATACGACTTCTTAAATATAAAATTTGGTCACAATCGTGTGAACCATTAACGAGAAAGTCGGTTTTGAAAAAAACGGTACTATGGGGTGTACCGTTAATAGACTTTTTCTTAAAAAAATGTTTATATCATAAGAAAAACTATTCAAAAATAATACTTCACGTAAGATTTTATCAAAATCGTTAGAGCCGTTTCCGAGAAAAATAGGTATTATCATAAAGGTTGTATGGCAGGTACCGTTATTTCAAGACCTAGAGATCCAATTCCAAAAACCCCTCTGTAGGCTACCCCAGAGACTATAACTGCAAATTTTGAAGAAAATCGGTCAAGCGGTTCAGGCTGTAGATCCATATACACACAGACGGACATACAGACAGACAGACAGACAGACAGACAGACAGACAGACAGACAGACAGAATTGCAGGACCCACTTTTTTCGTATTCTCTACCATCGTAATGTCAGATTTTATTGTTATCTCAAAATTTTTTTTCTGCACGATTGCAAGACTTGCCTTATAGTACCTATAATCGCAAGTAAAAAGGAAAAGACAAACATTTAAGTTTTAATATAGAAACTTCATCTCAAAGAAAAAACAAAAATTTTAGAAAATGTTACTTAGCACCTTCATCTTCCAAGTGCTTCAATTGTAAAACTCGTGGAAAAATTTGTTGGAATGGAACGGAGCTGGAGCACTTTGCTCTTCTTCTTCTTCTTCTTCTTCTACGTCTTTTTCTTCTTCTTTGTCTCAAAACGCTTCTTTGTTGATTGGTGGGTTTTTGCATTGGGTTAAATGGATCCGGAATTTCATCGAAAAGTCCTCTTGGAAGGTGAGGCGTATTTCCCTCTCTCCATCCTCAACGTGCGATTGTTTGGTGAGGTTTTTGGACTCAAGGAGTCATTGGACCTTACACTTAAACATGACGGTGGAGCAACCTTTACGATTAGTAAACTACCCCGTTGTCATCCGTTATCACCAGGAGCAGAATGGGCCCTTGAAACCCGAGGTGTTGTCACTTGCGGCTGCTCACCCCCATCCATCCCAACCGGCGGCCGTGGCGTTCTGCGTAACATGACTAACATAAAACGATACCACCAAAAGTATGTAATATATCACCATTAGACTTTCTTCTTTGGCCCTAAGTGAAAAATGAGGTCTATGCTTGCGATGGTGTGCTTAAGAAGCCTTAAGTTATAGAACTTAAGAAGCTAGTATATTATTGTTATAAAAATTTATTAAAATCACATAAAATATTTCAAAAAACTAAAATCAATATTCCAAAGAGTTTTTAGCGAAAACATAAAAACGCCATCTTCTCGCAGTTGACGAAATTATGTAGATTTGATACGAGTATTACCCCTCACGTTATCGAGCAATCGACACATGAATTTCACACTGATTTCTCATGAAATGCAATCATAAGAGATTTTGAATACATTTTTCTTGTATTTATTACGAAAGTAGATTACTTTGTCCCAAACTTCTTGGTAAGAAAGTGTCCAAGTGAATACACAAAAACCGAATCCAAAAAAGAAGTTCTCATCCATTCAAACCAATTACTTTCGCTGTCCATGTACTCGTGCATAAGAAGACAATCACAACCGCCTGGGTTTCAATTTTTAAATTTTTTTTTAACAAAATCACTGGAAAGAAAATAGCTATTTTCAATGATGGCTTTCATAAAATAATAATTTTCCATGATCTTGCTACATTACGTAAAAACAAAAATCAACAACGAAAGAAAAGCGAAAATATTTTATTTTTTTCACCTTTAACTGCGAATAACTTCTGAAGGAAGGCACTTTGTGAAAAAGTGTGGGAAGAGCTTTTTTTAGAACATTCAATTTCTTTTTGTTGTAATACCAAACCAAGGTAAGCCACCTACAGAAGTGACGTCTTACAGACCAATATCGCTTATACCAATAAGGGCAAAAGTCTTTGAAAAATTGCTACTGAAAAGACTAAGCAAAGTCATAGAAGAAAGAAATCTAATTCCAAATCATCAGTTTGGATTTAGAAATAAACATTCCACGATAGACCAAGCTCATAGAATAACGGATGCAGTTGAAAAAGCATTAGAAGAAAAACAAGTATGTTCGGCTATATTTTTAGATGGTGCTCAAGCATTCGACAAGGTATGGCATGAGGGGCTAGAGTACAAACAGCAAAGGGACCTACCAGTGGCGAGGGGTGAATAATTCCAAAAGGTAACTCGAAGGAAACTTAGTCACCAACAAAAAAAAGTTTACTTAAAATTTTTTTTGTGCAATGTTTGTCTTCGCATCAAGCCAAAAAGTCAGGTATTTTAAACCAACTTTGCTATTAGGTAGAGCATCATAACTTTTTTTTTCATAAAACTAAGCTAGTTAAAACTATTTGTTTCCTTTGAGTGAAAATCAGTTAAGCAACAGTTAACAGATATTAAGGCCATAATCAAACCACTGAAACTTACTATCGGAAAACTTTTCAGACTTTTTGCACTTTTCAATTTTTAAAGCCTAAATTTGTAATATTTAAAAAAAACACGAAAAGCACTAAATCAATTTAAATAAGTATTGCACTGCGTTCTGCTGGTAAACTTTGTTTTTCAAATAAAATACGGCTCATTGGGAACTAAATTCATTTAGGCCAGTTGTGTCACTTTAGAAAAATTCCAATTATAGTTTGCATTTTCTCCCAAAAATATGCTTTATGCTATGAGATCTAATATCCTCGCATATTTGTTATCAAAGTGGCAACCTTTGAGCTTGGACACATGAGTCTAGTGCAGAAACACATACAAATTCATGAAATAAGTCGGAGACCAGCGTGTTATTTTCTTGTTCTTCAAGCAGAGACCTATAGTACAGGCAATAGAGACCAAATAAGGGGGGTTACCTTACAAAAGGTCCGGTAGTTCTAAATTTTCTATATGTTCTCTAGGATGGTTGTTAAGTGTTTAAAATGAAAAATGCACAATTCCCCCCCCTCCGCGCCCGCCGCCATTTTGAAAAAACCGAAAAAAATCGGCACTTTTTTTAGATTTTCACTTATATCTTTGTTTCGGTGCATTTTAGCTACAAGACAGTTCTATTCAATGTTGTAGAAAATGAAATTCCCTATAATATACGTGTTAAATTTTGTTTATAGGGCAGATAGTTCACGAGATATGATATTTTAAAAAAGATTAAAAATACGCATTTTACAGAAATTTTTTCAAACTTCTAACTTTAGAACGCTGTACTTCAATTTTGACCTATTTGAGAAAAACAAGTATAAGAATAAAAATTGTAGGGAATTTAATTACCTACAAAATGGATGTATACTTGTTTTAACCAACCTTACGGAGGGGGCAGTAAGCATTAAAATGAAAACAACGGCATATTGTTTATTTGATTTTTTTTGCTATTGTGACTCCATATTTTAATAATAATAAAAAAAAAACTAATATATTCTATTTTTTGCAGGAGAATGACTGGTACCTGGACGAGTTACTGTAATATTGTTTGTTGACATTAACAATGGCCTCACAAGCAGAGATGTCAGAAAATATATGCTTCATCTACAATGAAGATTTGGAAGGAGCCCCGACCCGTACAGTAAAACATAAAGGAATTGAGACTTTGCATAAAGCAGCTGAAAAGAGGGCAAGAAGAGACCATCTACATATCTTAGCGGGGAAAGATAAAATAACAGTTCATAGCACATGCCAAAAAAAATATTGCAACGAGGCTATGATAGCCGCCCATATACGCCGTGTAAGTAGCGGGATAGATGACTCGGTCCATCAGCCACCAACGAGCACTGGAAGGCCTGCGCTCAGGTCAGCTGTGAAATGTTTTCACTTCAAGGGTCATTGCTGCCTTTGTGGGGAAGAAATAACTGCTGATTTCTTGGAAAAAGAAAAGAAGACTCCTCTTGCAAAACGAAACACTGTCCATATGGTTGAGATGCACTCTGTAAGGGACACGTTTTTGAATGCTGCACAGAAACGTGGGGACGAATGGGGACTGAACATTGTTGAACGGATTTCTCCTGACTTGGACCTCGTTGCAGCTGAGGCACAATACCATCATTTTTGTCAGAGGAAGTTATTTCACATGCCTTCAGAGTTCAAGAAAGGCTATCGGCCGTCTCCCACAGTGGAGACAGCGATGGAAGATATTTATTCATTCCTTGAGAATACTGAAGAATGTCAATTTTCACTCGATGAATTAAAGAGTCGAATCAAGGGTGAATATCAAATCGATTCAAGAACAGTTAAATCCCGCCTACTGCAGAAGTTTGGAGAAGATATCCTTATTGTCGACTCTTCTAACAAAACGACCATCTGTTTCAAAAATACAGGGTATAAAATACTTACTGACAACTGGTACAATACAATGAAATCCAGTAATCGCGAAGAAGAGAGACTGAGAGTAGTGAAAGCAGCAGCAGATATCATTTTAGAAGACATCCGATCTCAGGTGTACAATACCACTGAATACCCGCCCACTGACAATTTTTTGAATGATGTTGAAACTGTAATTCCACAAACTTTGCTCACTCTCTTGACAACCGTTATAATGAAGAACAAGAAAGGATCTATGGAGTGAAATAGTACCTTTCTGATGATCATTGCGCTATAACATGTAAGAAACCCAAATAGGATTGGTATAAACTACAAATTCAAGCCACCACTGGAAAATAATAAGTGATTTTTTAAAAATACACTATGGAGTAACAATTGCTAAAACAAAACAAAAAACGCAATATGCCGTTGTTTTCATTTTAATGCTTACTGCCCCCTCCGTAAGGTTGGTTAAAACAAGTATACATCCATTTTGTAGGTAATTAAATTCCCTACAATTTTTATTCTTATACTTGTTTTCTCAAATAGGTCAAAATTGAAGTACAGCGTTCTAAAGTTAGAAGTTTGAAAAAATTTCTGTAAAATGCGTATTTTTAATCTTTTTTAAAATATCATATCTCGTGAACTATCTGCCCTATAAACAAAATTTAACACGTATATTAAAGGGAATTTTATTCTCTACAACATTGAATAGAACTGTCTTGTAGCTAAAATGCACCGAAACAAAGATATAAGTGAAAATCTAAAAAAAGTGCCGATTTTTTTCGGTTTTTTCAAAATGGCGGCGGGCGCGGAGGGGGGGGGGAATTGTGCATTTTTCATTTTAAACACTTAACAACCATCCTAGACAACATATAAAAAATTTAGAACTACCGGACCTTTTGTAAGGTATCAGCTCTTTATTCACTGGGTTACTACCTCAACCTGCAAATCTGCGATATACATTTTTGTTTATAAGCATGTGTCCATGGGAAGAAATACGAAGGAAAGCGTTTTTTTCTTTTATAAAACCAATATCATGCAAACACCGAAGTGTGCAGTAGCAATGCTGCAAATGAGAAGAGGGCTACTGCGCCGGCGCTATATTCACGTGCTCAGAGCACAAAGAGATAACAAACAACAGATTTACCAAAAAATATGACGCTAGAACCTAGAACACCGGGTTATTTTCTCCCATAAGAAAGCATGTATTGAACAGAGAGGTGCCTCTCTCTGTTCAATGCATGCTTTCTTATGGAAGAAAATAAGACGATGTTCTACCGTCATATTTTTTGGTAAAAGAAAAAAGAGGAGAGAACACAAATTTGTTCTATCCAGCAACAAGTTTTATAAGACGTAATATTTGGGGTTACCTTGTATGTTGCTAAAGTTTTGTGTTTGTTTATGGAGTGAATTGAAGAGCCAACTTGTGTGTAGAATAAAACGGAAAGCAGAGTGGTAGTTGTTAAAAAAATGTTGGCAGCGAGTTCATGTGTATGATTAAGTTTGATTCATGTTGCCAGAAGTCTAAGATGTTTCGGATGTGAATTTCAAAAGGTAAGTCAGAAATAATCGACTTATATGGACGCTTCGCCACTGGGACCTACCCAGGCAGTACTACGAAATACTAAAATCTTATATCTCAAACCGGCTCTTCAGAGTACGGTATGATCAAGAATATTCAAAGCTAAGTAAAATACAAGCCGGTGCTCCACAAGGAAGCGTCCTAGGACCTACCCTGTATTTGCTATATACAAGGGATATTCCAGTGGATAACAACACCATTACGGCTACTTTTGCAGATGATACTGCAATTTTGGCATCCAGTAGGTAAGTGTGTCGTCAAAGCTGCTGAGAAATTGCAAAATGCCGTCGACACCGTTGGACCAAAAACTGGCGTATCAAGCTCAATGAATCTAAATCTGCACATATAAACTTTACAAATAAAAAGTTAAGCTACGTTCAAATATTCATCAACAGTCAAGCTATACCTTACGCCAACACGGCCAAACACCTTGGGATGAATTTGGATGCAAAGCTAAAATGGATAGAGCATATCAAAAAGAAAAGGGAAGAGCTCAACTTGAAGTATAGAAAAATGTACTGGTTACTCGGTAGAAATTCTGACTTATCTGTCGAAAATAAAATAATGCTTTATAAACAAGTACTTAGACCTGTTTGGACCTATGGCTGTGTGAAGGCTGTACGAAGAAAACAAATACTGAAATCATCCAAAAGTTCCAAAACAAAGTCCATCGTGGAATAGTAAATGCGCCATGGTATATAAGAAATAGCGATTTACATCGTGACCTACAAATAGAAACAGGTTACAGATGTTGTAAGAAAACATGCTGTATCACACAATCATCGACTGCATAGTCATATCAACTCTGACATGGAGTCCGTATTAAATACGAGAGGCAATGTTCGGAGATTAAGAAGAACCAAGCCACACGAGCTAATGGTCTAAAAGTCATGGGAAGCATTAAAGGTTTAAGCTTCCCCTAAAGCGATTATATTATTGAAAAAGAGAAATCTGTTGTCGATCTTTCACAGATTGGTTCTGATCACGAGGAGTTTTTAGTGAGGTAAGAATCCCACACTACTTGGTGTTGAATACTGCCAAGTGTCTTTTGAAGATTTCCTCCTGACAAAAAAAAAAAAAATTTCTTTTAAGAAACAAGTTTGCAATTTTTCACATATTGATTTGTACGTGAGTTATGAAATTCCAAAATAAAAGAACTAAATCAAAAAAAAACATACCACTTTTTAAAGCTTGATTACTTGGAAACGGTTAGTCTGACAAAAAGACCTTTTTTAAATGAAATTTCACTGTCTACAAAAATATTTTTCGTAAAATTAGTTTGGCTCAAAACGATTGAACAGTTTTGACGTTCAAGTAAAGTAAGGTCTAGGAAATATAAAACACGATTGGATTAGCTTTACCAAACAATATTTTCAATTCCCTAAATCAACTCGATCACTGATGCCAATCGCTTATTCGATTACGTGAGCTGTAATTCAGAACCTGTGTTTTTAAAAACCATTTTTTTGTTTTTCACTTATTTTGAAATATGTATTAAGTTAGCTAGCTCAAAGATCTTCCCAGAAAAGTCTTTGATAAAAAATAAAAATAAAAAACCAAAAAAACCGTTTTGAAAATATTCAAAAAAATTTACTTTTTTAAAAGATTAAAAAAATTTTTTCAAATGTTGATACGAAATCCTTACAATCTTTCTTAAATAATTTAGGGCTACTAAAATATAAAATTTATTATAAGTAAGTTAGTAAGCAACGAGATAGTCGGTGCTATAGAAGGTTGTTGCTAGACTGTTTCCATAAATTTTTTAACATCATCATCAAATTTAATCGAAATCGTTATAATCGTTTTCGAGAAGGTACCGTTATTTAAAAGCCTAGAAACCTAATTTCGAAAACCCCTCTGTAAGTATGGCAAGCTGATTTACAAATTTTAACTGCAACTTTTGAAGAAAATCGGACATGTGGCTTAGGCCGTAGTTCCATACCCGGACAGACAGACAGACAGATTGTCCATCATCGAAATGCCATGCTGTATTGTTATTTAATTTTTTTTTTCTGCTCGATAGCAAAACTTGCCTTAGAGTACCTATAATCGCTAGTAAAACTTTTAGACCTGATTGAAGCTTTGGGTAAGTACTTTTTAAAAATATTGAACCTGGGTCAAGCAGGCTCTTTAATATCAACTTTATCAATGGAGATACAAAACTCACCTGATTCCTCCTCGACTTGTGTCATAGTTTAACATTCGATTTCCGTGCTTCCAGGTAATGTATGATGACGGTTGTGGAATCTTAGTGATATCACATTGCAGTTCAATAGTGCTGCCAGTTTTGTAGTACTTTTCCGGGGTCGAGGATCCCCGTTCGTCAACAATTTGTACATGCGGTACTATAATTCAAAAGACAATTAAATATTTCCCTTCTTGTAAAAATAGTCTCCAATGTTTTACCAATCACTGTTAAATAAACCAACAACACTAAGGGTGGATGTGATGAGACTTGGCATTCATAGGGTCCATCATCTCTTTCGTTAGCGTATTGAATGAGAAGTTTCCAATTGTTAGGCTCTTCAAATTCGAAAGAGTACCTAGAGTCGCTGCTGTAAGTATGCCGTCCAAATGTGATCAGGTTAAGGTCGTCTCCCTTTCTTCGCATCCAAGAGACCTCAGGAAATGAAAAAGAAAAACTTTCTTAGTTTATGAACGGATATAATTGAAAAAGGCGTTCTCACAGTTTTTCCTTGTAAATCATTTACTCGGCAATGAAGGTGCACGTTTGAGCCCAGTTGCGCACTTATATTAATTGTTGTGTATGGTTCCGCAAAAAATGGAAACGGTTCGTGTGTTGTTGCTTCGATCACATGGAATTCATCATCGTCTGGAGTGTCTGTAAACGGTGATGAAAATTCTTGCCAAAAGTTCTTCGGGAATAGATCAAATGGGTCGCCAGCCTTTGGGCGTTTTACTGAAAAGAATTTGAATAAAAATGAAATGAATAATAATCGGCCTTGTTGGATAATGAGACATGAATATAAGTTTTTTTCAATTCACATAAATCAATATGTAAAAGCAGTCAAGTCTCTTTCCTGAGTTTTATGCTCCAGGTATTCGCATAAAACTTATTGAGTTAGTGTGATAATTGCCGTTAGTAGGTTAGAACAGTTCATTTTCTAATTTAAATTTATTCACTTTCAATAGTTTCTCTAATAATGTTTAAAATTAAGCATTCACTGGAGGGTGCACTCTGCTTTATGAAAATAGATCCTGACGATTGATTCTCAAAGGGATATCGATTCTTCAAATAATAACGCACGATTGTCATCGAAATGTGAAAGTGATTTAACTGGTTGATTGTTGATACTGTTTGGTTGTTCTTGACTGATTTACTTAAAAATTTTTCTTGGAACACATAATATCTGGCTGATGTTTCGAGCAATGAGCTTGACACAAATGTTCATTAAATATTCTACGATAGAAGCCATCATACGCAAAGTACCTACATTCAAAAAGTTGAAAGAGTTGCGACTCTTTTGAGACTACATAATACAACAGTGCGATTCGCAATTCACAATTTTAACTTTGACTTTCAATAAAATTTGAACGAACTTCCAAAGAAGAAAGGAAAAATGCACAGTAATCACGGTTTTTTGTTATTTATCGTTCAAAGAACAACTATTCCTGATGGAAGGTAGGAACATTTTTCAAACGTCGAAATTTTAGTGCCGATCCAGTGAAGATTTGGGGAGTTTTTTCTTCAGCGGGATGTCTCGAAATGCAATTTATATAATCGAAAATGAAAAGCAGAGACTATATTCAAGTGCTCCGAAGCAGTTTGATTCCTTCTCTGGCAGGTAACCATGCAAAATCTTAGATTTTTTTAGAAAGACAATGCCCAAATTCGCATAATTCGAGAAACAATCTATCGACCCGCACGTTCTTCCAATGTTATTCCCATAGGGCTATAGAGAATCTTTGGGGAATACTAGTCAGGAGAATCGGTGCCGAGAGAAAGACCTCCCATTCTGAACGAGAGCTTAGACAAGCTGCGCGAAGAGAATGGCCTAAATTTAATGCATCAATCGTAGACAGTTTGTTTTAAGTTTTTAAAGTCAATTGCATGCTTTACTAAGCATGCAATTGACTTTATTTGACTTGCATATTTGGGCAAACGTCAACGAAAATGTTTCTTTTCAAACAAGTTTTAGATTTCTCTTTTCGAAATAATAAGGCATTTTGAAAAATGTTTTTTACATGAAATGAAAGATATTTTTATCATCTTTCATATGATTTCTAAATAACTATCCTTCGTGCTATACTTTTTGAGATACAGTGAAACCCGCTTAAGAGAAAAGGCGAATTGTCACAGTTTTTCTTTCACTTAAGCGGGTTTTTCACTTAACCGAACCCCGGTTAAGTGAAAAAAAATTTTACTTAAGCGGAGTCCTGATAACTGGAAAAAAATTGCACTTAAGCGGATTTAAAGTTCCATTAAGCGGAGGTTTGATGCTTCATATACACAATAAACAATTTGATGTATTTATCTTTGGAGTTGCCTGGAAAAAATTTTGATTAAACATCAAAAAAAATAGTTTATTGAATAACAAAAACAACGTAAATATGTACATATGTACATTGGAATTCATAGGTATGTAGTAGTACATAAATATTTTACGTAAATGAAATTAAACCACATTTGAGTTTTTGTAGGTTAATTCGAAGGCACATTGGGCAAAACAAAAAGTGTCCACTCCCAAGTTTGGCTTCTGATTTCAAATATGTACATATTCATTTTTTGAAAATAATTAGGTACGTTTTATGAAGACAAAAATAACCTTACTTTTTTCAAAAAGTCATCAATTTTCGTTTGTGACAAAGTCTGAAAATGGCAATTCATCATTTTATATTCAATTTCATCTAAGATTAGATCTAGTTCATTATCCCCATCAAAAAACTGCTTAAGAACATTGAGAGATTCAAAAGCTTCTTTATTTTTGCTTTCTGGATTCCCAAAATTTCCACATCTAAATCATTGTCAGATACAGATCTGCTAGCATCAAACTTTTCGAATTGTAGTGCTGCTTCATTAATTAACAGGAATTGTGCTTTTCTAAACCTTCTCGGATCTACCTATGTACATATTTAGAAGAAAAATTATTAGCAAAAGAAAAACAAAGTGTGTTTAATCTTAGTCTCCACACCAATACAAAAAATAATTTTGTCTGTTCCAATCGAATTGAAAATGTAAAGGACAGTGATACGGTCCTTTGGTAGCTTCATTCCTGAAGATCTATTTCACATTTATTTCGCGTCCGTAGATCCTTAAACATTATCCCGGATTCATCAGCATTATGCACGTCATCTGGGTTGTAGCTTTGACGAATGTTCGGCCAAAAATTTTCCAGCAGCAACTGTGTCAGCAGAATTACTTTCACCACAAATCTTCTTGAAATGAATATTTTCAGGTTTTTTCCACCGATCTAACCATCCATTTGTTGGCTCAAATTGTTCTGTTCGATAAAAATTTTTTTCACTTAAGAGAGTTTTTTCAATGAAAAATATGAAATTTAACTGAAAATATGTTTCAGGTATCCGGGTTTTTCACTTAAGCGAGTTTCACTTAAGCGGAGTGTTTAATAGGTAATTGGTTTACAAATACTCGGGGATGAAAAAATTCTTTCAGATAAGCGGGTTTTTCTCTTAAGCGGGTTTCTCTTAAGCGGGTTTTACTGTATAAGTAATTATTTGCTAAAATGTCGGATTTTGCGCATTTCCGGCGCTCAATCTCAAGTTCAATTATCTCAAAATCGCCAAGGCCAAATTCAAAGGAGATAGATTAGCCTGAAGAAGATAGATTAGGCTCGAAGAAACATATGAGCAGTGCCCTAGACACGACGTGAAAATCGTTCTTGGCGATTTTAACGCAAAACTAGGGAAGGAGGACATCTTTGGAAATACAATCGGAAAGCATAGCCTCCATGACAAAACCTCCGAAAACGGACTGAGGCTGATCGATTTTGCTGCGGGGCTAAATCTTGTTGCTAGTAGTACGCGCTTCCTGCATCTCAAAATTCATAAAGGTACATGGCGATCCCCAGATCAATTAACCGTCAACCAAATTGACCATGTTGCGATCGACGCAAGGCACTCTTCCAGTGTGTTAGATGTCCGAACTTTCCGAGGGGCCAACTTTGACTCGGACCACTACCTTGTTGTAGCCAAGGTACGAATGAGGATATCTTGTTCACAACCAGCACGAACCTACGCTGTGAAGAGATATGACGTCGGAAAGATACAATCGCAAGAGATTGCCAATGCCTTTTCCAATCGAGTGTCCCTTCAATTATCCTTGAATCCCATGCCGCCAGCATTAAGCATTGAAGACCAGTGGCAGCAATGCCAAGAAGCCATCAGAACCGCTGCCTCTGAGGTTCTGGGTTTCACTCGGCCATGGCACCAAAACGAAACCCATGGTTCGATGAAGAATGCAGGCAGGCAAATGCAGCCAAACAAAAAGCACGACAAATGCTGATGCAACAACGAACAAGGGCTGCTTACGATCAGTATAACGAGATCTACAAGGAGAAAAGAAGGGAAGAACACCGACTTCTCAAAAAGAACAAGAAGCAGCATGAGAAGCGCTCTCTTGAGGAAATAGAGAGGTGCCATGACAGGAACGAGATTCGGAAGTTTTACGAAAAGGTAAAAAGATCCTGCCAGGGTGGCAAGCCCCGCGAACTCAAGCCTGTAAAGACCAGCAGGGAAACATAGTTATAGAGTCACAGTCGCTACTGAGGATCTGGAAAGATCATTTCTGCAGACTGCTTAATGGCGATGAAGACACAAATTCCGCTGTCAGGCAGATTGCCCCATTCAGCTTGGACGATGATCAAGAATGCCGTCCTCACGACCTAGAAGAGGTTAAGCTTGCCATTGGCAAACTTAAATCAAATAAGACTGCAGGTGCAGATGGCCTTGATGCAGAACTTTTCAAGGCAGCTGGAGATCAGTTGGAAAGGAGCATGCACCAGCTGATCTGCATGATATGGTCGGAAGAAAGCATGCCCGATGAATGGAACCTCAGTATCGTATACCCGATCCTAAAGAAGGGAGACCCTCACAATTGCGCCAATTACAGAGGGATAAGCCTCCTTAACGTCGCTTATAAGATCTTGTCTGCTGTAATATTTGAACGTCTGAAACCCCACGTCAACAACTTGATAGGTCCTTATCAATGTGGTTTTAGACCAGAGAAGTCCACAATAGACCAAATTTTCACATTACGGCAGATCTTGGAAAAAACCCGAGAACATAATATCGATATTCACCACCTCTTTATCGATTTCAAGGCCGCGTATGACAGTATTTACAGAGACGAGCTGTACAGAGCCATGTCTAGTTTCGGCATCCCTGCAAAACTTGTACGATTATGCAGGATGACTTTGGAGAATTCACGCTGCTCCGTCAAGGTCGGAAAGGAACTCACCGAGACCTTTGATGTCGAAAAAGGTTTTAGGCAAGGCGACAAGCTGTCATGCGATTTCTTCAACATCATACTTGAACAGATTGTAAGAAACTCAAACGTCAACACCAGAGGAACAATCTTTCAAAAGTCTGTACAATTACTCGCCTATGCAGACGATATTGACGTAATGGGAAGAAAAAAGCGTGATGTCATAGGTGCTTTTGCGAGTATTGAAACAGAAGCTGCAAAAATGGGTTTGATGGTTAATGAGGGCAAAACGAAGTATATGGTGTCATCAAACAGGGACACACAACTTAGACGAATTGGACAAATCGTCACCATAGACAGACATAACTTCGAGGTAGTACAGGACTTCGTCTACCTAGTATCCGCTGTAGACACGGACAACAACTTCAGTGCGGAGATCAAACGGAGAATAACTCTTGCCAACCGTTGCTTCTTTGGGTTAAGAAGGCAATTGAGAAACAAAACCCTCTCCAGAAAAACCAAGGTAACCTTGTATAAGACCTTAATCATCCCAGTCCTGCTGTACGGCGCGGAAGCATGGACCTTATCGAAAGCGGATGAGGAAACTCTTGGTCGTTTCGAAAGAAAAATTCTCCGAATGATCTTTGGTCCCGTATGCGAAGACAATGTGTGGAGAAGAAGATACAACATCGAGCTGTATGAGCTGTACCGCGACATGGGCATAGCCAGAAGAGTACGCATCGCAAGGCTACGATGGTTGGGCCATGTAGAGCGTATGAACCCAAACGCTCCGGCTCGTCGGGTGTTCGAAAGCACATTGCAGGGAAATCGCTGAAGGGGAAGACCTCGTCTTAGGTGGCGCAATCAAGTGGATGAAGACCTCAACCGACTTGGAGTGCGAAACTGGAGAGAGCTCGCCCGAAATCGAAGTCGTTATAGAAGGATGTTGGTTGAGGCCCAGGTTCACCCCAAACTGTAATGCCCACCTTAGTAAGTAAGTAAGATTAGGCTGAACGTAAGCTTTCATTTGGTACTATGTACGCTCAGGCTCCACAGAAAATGAACCGCATCTCTTTTATTATTTAAATTCGTGCTCTGTTAAAAATATGCATTGCTTGTTACGACCATATTATCGACTCGTATGCGTACAGTGCATTTTAAATCATATAAAATTCAACTTCTGCAGGTATTGCAATTTAATGACCTACCACAACGTCTAATTTTCGGTGAATGGGCCTTAAAACAGAATCATGAAAACTCGCTACTTTATCGAAAAATTGTGTTCGGCGGCTGGATTCTGGATCAACGACAAAAGCCAATTTATCGATTTTTATACAAAATTTGAATATTTGATGCTGATTTGAGTGTTTTATTGGATTACAAAAAATTACGTTTAAAAATTACCCTTAAATTGTCGTATAGTTGTTGATGACATGGAATTTTTCTCACCGGCGAAAATATCTACAAGTGATGGTTGAGTAACCCAGAAAATTATACAATAGAAAAAAACTAAGAAAAATCAGTCTAAAATGCGATTGAATCAAATCGGAATAAAAGAAATAAACAACAAAAGCATTATGATTTTCGATAAAAAAAAGTTGCGCATACGCCACAGTGAACTATATTCTTTAGAATGAGTGGGAACGGTTGTATTTTTTTTGTGACACTAACGCAAAGCTTATCAACGTCAATATATATTATTATTTATCAGCATTTCAACTCCCTATTAAGGAAAATGGGAACTTGAACTAATGCAAGTCACAAGCATAAACGCTCAATTAGCTTTAAAAAATTGCCTTAGCTAAATTTCTGAAAGTAAATGAATTTTCGAGCACATTTTGTTCGCATTCGCTCTGAAATGCTGCCCACTTTTGTAGATTCTGCTACACAACACTATACTCTGCTCAGAAAATTTGGCAATATCAGCCTTATGGGAGATCTTTGAAAAGACCAGTGAAGTGCACACAGTTTGCTTATGAGAATCATTCCACAACCGACATACTCGTATGTAGGTTCCATGCATAAAGTTGATTATGTACCG
Organism: Melanostoma scalare; assembly: GCA_949752695.1. Classification (NCBI taxonomy): domain Eukaryota; kingdom Metazoa; phylum Arthropoda; class Insecta; order Diptera; family Syrphidae; genus Melanostoma; species Melanostoma scalare. The sequence continues at coordinate 64,687,243 of OX456985.1, forward strand.
ATTAGCTCTTCTGCTTCAAGTTCAAACCTAATTTAATTGAAAAATGCATACCGCGTTGAAATTATCAATTAAAGACAACCCACTGTCATAGCTTTTATTTGAAAAGTACTCATAGATATCCTAGGAGTGCGAGTGAGAGGTAAACATCCATATCTTAACTGTATTGCACATTTTGGTTGAACAGAGAACAGAAGTGCTCAAATAAAGAGTTCAAAGTGCAAACAACTGAGCATACATTTGATTCATCATTACTTCACTGGTACAATGTCATCTGTCAGATATGAAATATCGAAAATTCAAAAAGATATTTTTCGGAATAGCCTGATAGCCGGAAATGCCGTCCAGTCGGAGCCGACAAAAAATTGTTGGCTCCTTCCTTTCCTTCGAGAATAAATTATTTACTGCCATAAAAACCGCTTTTCTTGCTTATCCGTTTGGATTCGGAGAAAAATTTATGGTCCCTATACGCATTAAGCATCGAGCTTTCGTGAGATTTTTTGCGCCATCTCGGCTTACAAAGCTATGCCATATCCCGACCGTTTTCTTTACTTGAAATTAAAGGCAAGTTTTGCAGTCGTGAAGAGAAAAAATTTTGAGATAACAATTAAACACGAAATTGTTGACATTACATTGATAGAGAATACGAAAAAACTGATTTCTGCAACTCAGCCTGTCAGTCTGTATATGAATCTACAGCTTGAAACGCCTGACCAATTTTCTACAAAATTCGTAGTTACGGTCAGCCTACAGTGAGCTCTCTGGAATTCGGTCTCTAGGTCTTGAAAAAACGTTATCTGTCATACAACCTTTATGATAATACCTATTTTTCTCGAAATTACTTTATAACGATATCCTTCACATTTTTTGTCAGAGGTTTATTTTAGGGTTTTTCTTCTGATGCAAGTTTACTTTTCAAAAATGCCTGAAAACAATACCAACATAAAATAAATGACTAGGAAAATAAGCAGGGTGCCGCAACAGAGCGAGGAACCCTAGAGCCTAGCGCATTTCTCACAACCATGCCTTTTGAAGGAATGGAGGGGAACTACAGTTGGCTGCCGGTACCGTATAGCTAATCGAGAAAGCGCTTTTCATTGCAATGTATTCAGAAACAGTGGACTTGCCAATTCTTTGCGAAAGGCGGACTACGAACCTCTAAATCGACAGGAGACTTGCTAACCGCCACGCCACAAGTATTAATAGTACGCTTTTTTTTTTTTTTTTTCTAAAATCGACTTTTTCGTGAAAAGCTAGCTCGAAATTTTTTATTTTTAAGGTCATATACTGTTTGAATAAAGATTGCGTACCAACATTTGAAAAATCTTATTTCTTATAATTTTTATTACTATTTAAAAAAAATTTCAAAACGGGATACGAAAATCTTGTATCAACGTTAAAATTTTGATATTGTAATCGCAAATTAGTGCGACCCAGTCGTGCTAGTTTTCTTTAAACTTTAACGTTTAGGATTTTATAATTAAGTTCACTTATAACGAGTGTTTTTCAATAAGAGCGCTACAAAAGTTTCCTGTGAAAGTACGTTTGATGCCATTATGTATGGAACTCGATTTCTTTTGCATGGCCACCACGGGCACGCTTGCAGAAGTCCAGACGCTGAACCCAATTTTCGACGGTTTTCAGGCATAAATCAGCCGATGCTGCTGCAATTTCACGTTCGATATTCGTACGAAGCTCATCAATCGCAGCCAACAAGCGGCATATACCATAGACTTGACGTAGCCCCACGGCGCGGCGTCAAATCCCCACGGCGTGGCGTCATTTCGTGAGATAACACGTTCTCCAAACTTGGTTTCCAATGAATTGATTGTGACATTCGCTGTGTGGATTGTGGCGCCGCGCCGTCCTGTTGCAACCACATGTCCTCCAAGTCCATATTATTCAATTGGGGCCAAAAATATCATTGAACGGTAGCGATCCCCATTCATCTTGATCATCATGGAAGAAGTTCGGCCGCCGTCGGCCCATAAACCACACCAAACCGTAATTTTTTCGGGATGCAATGATGACTCGTGACGACGTGTGGATTGCTGCCTGACCAATATCGCATATTTTGTTTATTGACGAAGCCATTCAGCCAGAAATGAGCCTCATCGCTGAAGATGATTTTTTGATGAAAATCCGAATCATTTTCAAGTTGTTGCTCAGCTAAATTTACGAACATACGACGCTTCTGGTTGGTCAAGTGACTTCAGTTCTTATGTCAATTTAATCTTGTAAGGGCGTAGGCCAAGATCTTTTCGCAAAATTCGCCACAACGAACTCACAGAGATGTCCAACGCTTGAGAACGACATGTGAGAGACACGACTCATTTGGGCTTTCTGCAACTGAAGCCTCAGCGGCAGCAATATTCTCGACACTACGGGCACTTCTTTGTCTCACTAGCACGGGAACATTTTGTACTGTGCCCGTGGATTCAAATTTTTCCACTAGACGCTCAATTGTTGATCTGCAAGGACGATTATGACGACAATAAATTTCGGTAGTAAATTTTAATAATTTCGACTCGTTGTTGGCTCGTATATCTTTCCATCATGAATTGGCAAACCTTACTGAAGAGAAATGTCAAAAAAAAACGGCTAGAAATATGGCGTCGTTTGCTGATCCTGTCGCTCTACTTTACTTTGGGTTTCCAGGCAATTGAGTTTAGAGAACTTAAGGTATTTCGCGAGACAGCAACAAATCAAGTAGCAAATATAAGTTTTAAATTTTCAAGCAGCTGGGTTAGCACAGCATGTCAGTTAAAGGCCCCGACCCATAGAATCAGTTGCGTCCGTTCGATGCCGGATTCACCTGACAGCTGTGAGTTTTGCCGGACACAACGGATTGGGGTGACCCATAGAATCCGTTGCGGTGTCTCAACTCAACAAGACCACTCATGTTAGCAGAAGAGAAAATTTCAAATTGGTTCTTACTGCGCATGTCATCAGAGAGAAAATTTAAATTGGTTCTTACTGCGCATGTCTCTCTTCTGCCGGACGCAAAAAGTTAAAAGTTGGGCTACTTTTTGCGTTGCGTCCGTTGCATCCGATGCTTATGGGTCACCTCTCATAAGATCGTGTGTATTTAATCGAGCTGTCAGGTGAATCCGAGAGCGAACGGACGCAACGGATTCTATGGGTTGAGGCCGTAAGGCGCAGTAAGAACCAATTTGAAATTTTCTCTTCTGCTAACATGAGTGGTCTTGTTGAGTTGAGACACCGCAACGGATTCTATGGGTCACCCCAATCCGTTGTGTCCGGCAAAACTCACAGCTGTCAGGTGAATCCGGCAGCGAACGGACGCAACTGATTCTATGGGTCGGGGCCTTTACGGTGAATTTTGAGTCTCGAATCACCAAAGCATCCATAGCTTTTTCATGATTGTCGCCACTCTTTTCATTTTGTTCACCTTAAATGTGAACAAAATGAGGTAGAAAATCCGCTTGCCTCAATAAATCTGCCAATATAATTTCTTTTTTCTAAAGAACAAAGCCCTATCATTATGACTATGAATACATTCCATCATAATACAGATTATCTGTTTGATTACCAACACTTCATGGCTTTGGAAAACAATTATTTGAGTGGGGTGGTTTTGTTCTACTGTCAACAGGAATTCACTTCCACATTGCTTGAAAAAAGCTTTAAATTTGTGTTAAGCCATTCAATGTAAATGAAAGCCTCTTTCAAGTTCTTTAAAATTAAATTTTGGAGTTTTGGAATTTTTTTACAATGTTTTACTTATGTTTTCTTGGGTTCGTTACTTCTTGTATCCAAAAGGACAACTACCATTTCAATCAAAACAACTGATATTGAGTCGTGCATCGTATTTGTCTGCCAAAATACCACAAACGCATAATTTGAAATATGCTCTTTGACTTAATTAATAAATAGTGCGTGTGGTTTACTGTTGTCGACTTTGTTTTGATAATATGTTTCCCAAGTAATTCCACACAGCTACATTAGTGTAATGCCGAAGACGAAACAGGTATGTTTCTGAAAGGCATTCAATGTTCGTTTAACCTTTTTAATTGATTCATACAAGCCTTAGAAAATACTACTTCTGACATAACCGAAATAATGAAAATTATTTTGCAATGTTCTTAAGTCTGTTGAATTCAATGTCAAGAAAATGTTCCATAGAACCTTTCAAACGTTATGTTCCAAAGCAAATTAAGCTCTATAACAGTAAGCAAATCTTAAGAACTGTAATTATTTTACTATTACGTTTCCATCAACTCATTTATTTACAATACCTTTAGCAGAAATAATTCTCAATCAATGAAAAGCTTATTTCCCTGCACTAAGCAGGTTCAAAGGAAGGCATACACTAAAACTATTCGAGTAAATAGAATCTACTTTGATTTACAAAAAAGAGGCGGTTAATTAGATCTTCCGGTACATCAGGTTCTACTCAATTGTGTCGACATGTAAGAGAATACTACATTTTGAAGTTGTATACAGTATGTTTTGAATAAAATGCGACCAAATCTTAGGACGAATAGGTCGGGTAAAAACAAGAAGTATAAGAGCGAGAGGTGGAAGGGGAGAGGTGAAAAACTAATGGTAGCTTTTCCAGAAACACTCTTTTTTGATCAGAGAGCAAAGTGAAATCAACAGAAAACCCACAAAAATTTACTGTATGTCAGATTTTCCAGTAGGGACTTGAAAACATATTTTTTAATAAAAAGAAGCGAACCATTTGAGATATTTCAAATACTGTATTATTAGTGGAGGACCGTTAGACATAAAAAAGGCAAAACCTAGGAATTCTGGGCCAGTCCACGGATTTTCATGAAATTTTCGGAAATATGTTTTGAATGGCGTATAGAAAAAAGTTAAAAGAAAAAATTTCACCACTCTCAATTTTTTAATTATTTTTATAATTAATTATTAACTTTTAGAATTTTATTTTATTTATGTAGGGTGTTTTAGATACGGTTTTCCAAAGGCTCAGGACGAATAGGTTTGGTCAAGACAAAAAAAAAGTTGTATGAGAGGGGGGTCTATATCCCTCCGTGTAGGCGCGAGGGGCAATTTTATATGAAATTTACTCCATTTTTTAAGAAATTATTAAAAATCAACTAAGCCATTTACTTTCTCATTTTTTAATGTTTTTGAAAGCTATTGTTTTGTTCTTTAATAAAAATTTTAATTTGAGTTTACTTAATGAAAAGTTTTTGAGATATCAAGCCTCAAAGTCAAAATTTTGAAAAAAGAAAATACTTTTTTCTTAATAAATTTTTTTTTATATAATTTTGCCCCATTAAGGGCCATTTTTTCTTTCAATATTCAATGCTTTTATTAGTTCTTACTCAAAAGCCAAAAACCGAACACTAAAATTTTTCTTGGTTTAAGAGAAATTAAAAAAAAATGAAAGGTACTTTTTTCCAGAAAACAAAATGTCGTTAATTTCCCGCTAATTGAACTTTATTCCCGGAAGTGAAATATGAAATGTGTTTTAAAAAGCATATAAAAAAAAGTTAAAAAAAAAAAATTTCATGTGATCTTAATTTTAATAAAAATTGTAAATAATTAATAAAATTTTAGAGTTATCTTTTAATTATATTAGTTTTAAGTTAAATTTTAAAACTAAGACCTATTACAAACTTGAACTTTGGTCTCAAAGGACAGCACATGTACTGATTTGTGCCCCAAATGCTGTTTCCGGTCAAACGTGTTGATGAAACCGAAAAAATGTGGTTTTTTCCCAAATTTTCAATTTTCAACCAATCAAAGAGACTTAAATCAGTTAAATAAACGGCTCGAAGCTTTTTTTTAGGTGGGGAGCATGCTGATGTAGTGTTCTTTCTTTTAAATAAGAATTGATGCATCTCTTACTGATATATGTTTGTTTGCATACTGAATGCACGTAGAAAAATACGCGAGTATTTATTTGGCAAAAAACCATATTTTTTCGGATTCATGAACAAATTTGACCGGGAACAGCATTTGGGGCACAAATCAGTACATGTGCTGTCCTTTGAGACCAAAGTTCAAGTTTGTAATAGGTCTTAGTTTTAAAATTTAACTTAAAACTAATATAATTAAAAGATAACTCTAAAATTTTAATAATTATTTATAATTTATATTAAAATTAAGATCACATGAAATTTTATTTTTAACTTCTTTTTATATGCTATTTAAGACACATTTCATATTTCACTTCCAGGAAGAAAGTTCAATTAGTGGGAAATTAACGACATTTTGTTTTCTGGGAAAAAGTACCTTTCGTTTTTTTTTAATTTCTCTTAAACCAAGAAAAATTTTTAGTGTTCGGTTTTTTGCTTTGAATAAAAATTAATAAAAGCATTGAATATGAAAAGAAAAAATGGCGCTTAATGGGGCAAAATTATGTAAAAACAAATTAATTAGGAAAAAAATATTTTCTTTTTTCCAAATTTTGACTTTGAGGCTTGATTTCTCAGAAACTTTTCATTAAGTAAACTCAAATTAAAATTTTTATTAAAGAACAAAGCAATAGCTTTTAAAAAACACTGAAGTATGTGAAAGTAAGTGGTTTAGTTAATTTTTAATAATTTTTTAAAAAATGGAGTAAATTTCATATAAAATTGCCCCTCGCGCCTACACGGAGGGATATAGACCCCCCTTCTCATACAACTTTTTTTTTGTCTCGACCAAACCTATCCTTCCTTACTCTTTGGAAAGCCGTATCTTAAACACCCTAAATAAATAAAATAAAATTCCAAAAGTTAATAATTAATTTTAAAAGTAATTAAAAAATTGAGAGCGGTGAAATTTTTTCTTTTAACTTTTTTCTATACGCCATTCAAAACACATTTCCGAAAATTTCATGAAAATCCATGGACTGGCCCTGGATTCCTAGGTAAAAAGCTTACGGTCTTCCACTATATCAGCTTGAAGTAAAATCAAAACATTTACGAATGGATCTGAGCTTCGCTCATTTGCCCACAACTAGCACCTTTGCAGCGGTCGATTCGTTCGATCCAATTTTCGATGACTCGGCCACACATTTCGGCCGCACATGAAAGGGCCACTATTTCGCCTTCAATGTTGGTTTTGAGGTCTTCCAACTTCGTTGGGTTATTGGCATCAACCAAAGAAAACAGTCCAGAGGCGTTGAATCGCACGAACGCGTCGGCCAATCGACTGGTCCATTTCTTGAGATAACACAACTACCTACTCTCCAATAACCGATGAAGACTTTTGATACTTTGTTAGTGGTAAACCCAAGCCCTGCATTACTACCTAGAAATGTTATGGAATGATAGTTTTCGCTCAAGCTTCCAGATTAACTTAAACTACGAACTTGCTCTGCAAGGTCACCCAATATACTTACAGAGATGCTGACAGAGGCTGCGCCAGAATGCGCGAAAAGGATGCTAAAGAACGACAATTGTAAGCAGCAATAGATTGATGGCAACTGTCAAAAAGCTAGAAAAGAAAAAAGTCCTTCGAGTTCTTAAAATTATCAAGAGCAAATAAGGCCTTCAGGTAGCTCTGTTTGGAGAAAAAGAGAAACTAGATGAACAAAATATAAACATAAAATATTGGAGAAAAATTTTATTGCTGCATCGCTCCCAGCACCAGATCTGTGGGAATATTTGCTCAACGCACCACAATTTTCACTGCACTTACGCAGCCCCATATTCCGAGGACGAGATGCTAGATGCGTCAGTCATGATTTACGAGGTGGAAAATATAATTGCAAAAGCCTAAAAGCCCTTGGTGATGACTGCACCCCTGTGGAGTTTTATAAAAATTGTATACTGGAATTCTTTAGCGAATTGAAGGAGAAGTATAACAAAATACATAGCAAAGGTGTGTCACCACCCGAAAATTATAGAGGCATTTCATAGTACATTCATTTCAATAGGATTACCCAGTGGATTGAAGATAAGAAAGTTTTAAATGAATTGATCAAGTATTCTGATTGCGAAACATCGCTGAAATAGGAGATAGGGAAGTGCTAGGTTTGTGATTGTCGATAAAATATAAAAGTGGAACGTTAAGTTCACTGGCGAGCGTTGTGGTTCCCCAGTGAACGCATTCCTAGAAAGAGTTGAGAAAATCCCTCAGGCAATTCGTTGCACTTTTTATTCGCGTTAAACTAATGTAAACGAAACTACTGAACGCGATTGGATTTTCGGAATCCTATTCATTAAACAAAATAAACGAAATCCAAAAGAATATCCACAACCGATATGCCTGAAGGTAAAAAAACGAAATGTCAAACGCGCTGATAAGCGAAAGTGCGACTCTCAGTAGGTACAGGTTGCCGACACCACGGACTTGCCCAGCTGGTGGTGGGTTAAGAATCACAATTGATCGAACACTTTTTAGGTGTTCGACTAGGTACTTAAAACTAAAAAAAAATAAAATTAAAAAAAAAAATATAACAAGGATATGGTAGGTGTAGTAACTTTAGTTGCAAGTAAATGCACAGGTTGTCCTTACTTTTAAAAAAGGGGCACAGGAAATTTTCAGTGAAATGTTCAAATCAACTAAAATAACTGAAAAGTAAAAAAACCAAGAAAACAACAATGAGAATTCAAACTTTTCTTTAGGGTTAGGGAAACCTTATGAGGCCTTGGACGAAAACCCAAAATCTTTTCAAACAAAGAAAAAAACATATAGGGTGTCACGTAATTCGTGTTACATACTTTGGGATGTGATTTTTGGTCATATTTTAAGCGAAAATCGTACTGTAGGGGGTACATTCAACTCTATTTAGGTGTGTTGAATTGTATAATTTATTATTCCATTATTTATGGCCCCCACTGTACTTATTGTATTTTCTCTCTCTATACATGAAACTGTATTTTTCAATACATGAACACGAACATATGTATATACATTTTCTTTTACGTTGCTTTAATAAATTCAGTTCAGTTGACTCTTAGCACTCGTACAAAGCTGTTTCTTTAATATTCTACAGGTTATGGGCCCAGCACGCTAAAATCATTCGATATCTACCTAACGCAAATAACTGTTTTTTTTTATCGTCACCGGTTCATAATTTTTTTTATTCATCTTAAGTTCTTTAATATTCTACAGCTCATAATTTACGAAGAAAATTTCAGCCGTCAATATGGACAGTGAATTGGTAAAAATTGAGAAGCTGCAACGTCTAGAACAATGGCCATTGTGGAAATTTCAGTTTTCAAAGTTCTAATGCGAGCTGGTAGAATCTGGGATGTGGTCACAGGAGTTTCAGAGCAGCCTTCAGGAGAAGCAGAACTATCTGTATGGACAGGAAAAGATCATAAGGCACAAAAGATGATAGTGACAACTATTGGAAAGGAGCCGATGCTTCATATAATGAATTATGAGACATCCGCGGAAATGTGGTCAAAACTGGAAAGCGTGTATGAACAAAAGTCAGAAACAAGCATACATTTACTGCAGCAGCAGTTTTTTAACTACGCTAAGGATGCTGACGATTCGATAGCAGTTCATATTTCTAAGTTACAGAAACTGTCGCAGCAACTAAAAGATTTGGGTGAGGAGATTTCCGAAAATATGTTGATTACCAAAATTCTTATGACCTTGCCAGAATCTTTTGGCCATTTTTTTACATCATGGGAGTCTACGTCAAAAGATGAACGTAATTTAAAGAATTTAACAGTGAGGTTGTGCATGGAAGAGTATGTTGGAGTGTCAGGTGCTTTCTTTGCCAAGAAAGCAGTTAATCGAAATTTTGCTGGTAATAGAAAACGAGGAAAATGTTTTTTTTGCAAAAAGGAAGGGCATTGGAACAAGTGTACTAAGAGGAAACAAGTAAGACATCACGATGACAGAACAGGGGTTGCTTTTGTAGGTCCTACCAAGGTTTTCAATGCAGCAGAAAGAGACAGCTGGTTTCTAGATTCCGGTGCAAGTGAGCACATGTGTTTTAGAATGGAATGGTTCAACGACTATCAGAGCTTTCAGAAGCCTAAGTCAGTCAGGGTTGGAAATGGAGACATTATCAAGGCTATGGGTAAAGGCAACATAGATGTCGAGGCATTTGACGGTAAATTGTGGGCAATGAAACAAATAACCAATGTTCTCTATGTTCCAGACATTAAACTTAACCTTTTTTCTACAAACTCAGCTTTAGACAAAGGGTTTCATATGGTTGCTGATACAAATAAGTGTGACTTGCTTTTGAAGAATCAGGTTGTTGCAACTGCACGTCGAGAGCCAAACAAGCTTTTTAAGTTAGTTTTTCGTGTAAACTCTCATTCAATATGCACTCAAGCAAACGTGGTGCACTCTTTGCACACATGGCATCAACGAATGTGTCATCAAAATTCAGGTCATGTAAAAAAGGTGTTAAATGATTTAGGAATAAAGTATTTAGACGAGGATGAATTTTTCTGTGAAGCATGTGTTCTTGGAAAACATCACAGAATGCCATTTACTACAAGTTCAAATAGAGCCACAGCGATAGGAGAGTTGGTACACACAGATCTTTGTGGACCGATGCACGAAACGTCTTATGGTGGAGCGATGTATATGCTGTTGTTTCGCGACGATTACTCCAATTAATCGAAGGGTCTACTGTATTAAGTCAAAGACGGATGTTGCTGATTGCATTCTTCAATTTTTAGATCAAGTGCGTGTAGATACTGGCCTCCAAGTAAAGACTTTGCGATCCGATAACGGACTAGAATATACCAACAAAGAAGTGCAAAATATCTTAAGGTTGCGTGGTATTCGTCATCAACGGAGTGTTCCATATGCGCCGGAGCATAATGGAAGGGCCGAGCGTGACATGCGCACAATAATTGAATCAGCTAGGTCAATGCTTTGTACGCGATCAATAAGTTACAAGTTTTGGGGCGAAGCTGTTGTCAATACTGTCTATACACTTAATCGCACTGCACGATGCCCTGAAAAAGGTAAGACCCCTTTTGAACTATGGTTTAAAAGAACTCCTGATATAACGCATTTGAAAATCTTTGGTGTCAGTGCCTATGTTCACATACCTAAGGAAAATAGAAGAAAGCTTCAAGCAAAGGCAGCAAAAGGTATTTTTGTCGGCTATGAGGAGGACTTAAAGGGTTTTCGAATATGCCTTCCTACAAGCAAGAAAGTTGAAGTGTCACGAGACGTAATTTTTAAGGAATCTGCGGCCAATGAGTTGTTGCTCAAACTGCAAGAGTGTGAACATCCTAGCTCTCAAGAGGTTGAAAAAATGGGAATCGAAGAAAATAAAGATTCAGATACAGGTTTATCAATTAAAAATGAAGTTAAAAATGAAGTACTTGCCCAAGAAAACACTGAGCAAGATAATAAAGCTTGTGATCTTGATGGAGATCATAGAGTTCGTCAGCTAAGGTCAAGGACTGTTGACTATTTTGCTTATTTAGCATGTAACGATGAGCCCCGTTCTTTTGAAGAAGCTAAAAAATTAAACTATTGGACGCAGTGGAAGTGTGCAATGGATGACGAGATATCTTCGCTGAGCAAAAACTATACGTGGGATCTGGTGAAATTGCCACAACATAAAAAGGTAATATCAAACAAGTGGGTCTACAAAGTGAAGCGGACAGCTGAAGGTAATGTTGAGAGGTTCAAGGCACGTTTGGTAGTCAGAGGTTTTACTCAGCAATACGGGGTTGATTACGAAGAGACTTTTAGCCCTGTTGTTAAGTTTACGTCCATTCGTATGATAATTGCTCTCTGTGCAGCGGAGGATTTGAAGCTGATGCAGTTTGACGTAAAAACTGCTTTTCTGTATGGGGAGTTAATTGAAGATATTTACATGTGCCAGCCGAACGGATACGAAGACGGCAGTGAAAACGTCTGCAAGCTAAATAAAAGTCTTTATGGCTTGAAACAATCATCCAGGTGTTGGAATAAACGTTTTACAGTTTTTTTTAAAACTTTTTCGTTCCAAGTAAGCGAAGCAGACTGTTGTGTGTTCGTGGGAAAGCTGAATAATAGGAAGCTTATTCTAGCACTGTACATCGATGATGGACTTGTTGCTGCAGAGGATGAAAAAGACCTTGATACTCTCATTCATCATCTTCAACAGGAATTCGATGTAAAGTTTAAAACGGCTAGCTACTACATCGGACTTGAAATAAAAGCACTCACAGATGGAAGCATGCAACTTAAGCAAACATCTTACGCAAAAAGTGTTCTTGAAAAATTTGGTTTCAGTCAATCGAAGTCAGTGACAACGCCTGCTGAAAGTTCAAAAATATGTTCTGATTTGGTAGACAATAATACATCGAGATTCCCATATAGAGAGGTAGTAGGGTGTTTGATGTATTTATCGGTAGGAACAAGGCCAGATATTGCATACGCAGTTGGTTTTGTGAGCCGATATTTGGATGACCCGAAAAGTGTTCACATAGTTGCTGTAAAGAGGATTTTCAAATATATTCGAGGAACACTTGATTATGGTTTGAAATATGAAAGAGTTAATCCATGTGTTTTGTGTTTTACAGACGCTGATTTTGCTGGTGATAATGATACAAGGGTATCAACAAGCGGGTGTATTTTGATGATGTGCAATGTTGCGATCTCCTGGTGCTCACAACGGCAAAAATGTATTGCACTCTCGACGACAGAATCTGAATACGTTGCAGCCTCGGAAGGAGTAAAAGAACTTGTTTGGGTACAACGATTGTTCAAGGAGCTGGTCTTTGGAGAAACAATGCAACCATCGCTCAGTATGGATAACCAAAGTGCTGTCAAGCTTATCAAGAATCCGGAATTCCACAAGAGAACAAAGCACATTGATGTGAAATACCATTTCATAAGACAGAAGTTTGAAGATGGCTTTTTCACACTACAGTACGTGCCGAGTCAAGAGCAACTTGCAAATGTGTTAACTAAACCCTTACTTAGAAGTAGATTCGAGATTTTAAGACAAAAGATGGGCATTTGTAGATAATTTGAATTTTGAACTGAGAATTTCCAAATAGAATAATAAAAGTGGAAGTGTTGAATTGTATAATTTATTATTCCATTATTTATGGCCCCCACTGTACTTATTGTATTTTCTCTCTCTATACATGAAACTGTATTTTTCATTACATGAACACGAACATATGTATATACATTTTCTTTTACGTTGCTTTAATAAATTCAGTTCAGTTGACTCTTAGCACTCGTACAAATCTGTTTCTTTAATATTCTACAAGGTGGAAGGGGCAATTCAATAAAAATTTACGAAATTAAAAAAAAGCATTAAAAATCAGCTAATACTACATTCTTTAGCGATCTCAAAGCTAACGCCATGTTCTTTGATAAACATTTTACCTCAAGTTGATTTAGTGAATGGTTTTTGAGTAATCAAGTCTAAAAGTCAAATTCCAGAAAGAAAAATCTAAATTTTCTTCTTTAAATAAAATTTTTACAAACTCTTGGTCCCTTATTAATTTTTATTGAAACACAGGAACGAAAAAATCTTTCTTAGTTTTTGAGAAATTTAAACAAAGACCAAATAATATACTTTCCTTCAGAAAACAATACTTAGTTGGCACCTCCCGACCAAATGGAGGGAGATGGATCCCTCTTCCCATGCGATTTTTTTCTTAAAATATGACCAAGAATCACACCTTAAAGTTTGTTACACGAATTAAGTGACACCCTGTTTAGTAGGTGGTAAAAATGGCGAAGCCCCCGACACAGTATTGAAACTAGGTAATGCACAAGAACATACCGTTTCTTTTTGGCTTCTTCCGAAAGAAGACCAAAGCGTTAACAATTGAAGGCGCGTGAGTTCCGCTGTCTCGGATAAAAGAACGCGAACAAAAGAACGCCAAAATTAAAAATTATTCAACATTCACATAATGACTGGAACTAAAACCATTATTCTAGCATTCTCAACAGTTCAGAAATCTCCTCTGCAGCTCGACAAAATTGCACTATTCTACAACTTCTGTGCCATATAAAATTATACAATTTTCGCACAATTTATTCCGTTTATGTCCTCAGATTCTCCCACTTTTCCGCTTTTTTACTCTTACGCTCTGTTGTTATTCGGCCAGTTTTCCCCTTCAATGTACTGTCGACGGTCTAGCAGTGGTAAAATATGGTGACGGGATTCAAGCAGCTTTTCGCTAACTAGCTAGAAGTGCATCTGTTGTCGTATCTAGGCCACGCTCATAGCTTCCAAAAAAGTAACTGAGTACCACGTCCTGATATCATACAACTAAATGAACGACTTCAGACACCTTTTCGTCACTTTTACACTCAGAAGATCGAGAAAATGAAAATCTTGCGCAACAATCTAGCGCTATCTAAAGATGATGATAACGACATTAAAAAAAAGGATGCATCATTACACGTCTTGACTTTGCAAACTATGCGGTGTTCATTTCGCAGACTTGGGAAGGAAAAGAGTAGTACAACAAGAGTCATTCCTACCTTGCGTTCTGGTCTTTCATAATTATGTTGGGCTCCGGCCAAAAGCTAGGGTGGGTGCTAATCTGTGGCACCAATTTTCTCGTGCGTGTTATTTACACGGCTTCATGTAGTTAGTGTATATACTTATGTGAGTTTGTAGAGCCTACTACCTCGACATACCGATGATTACCGCTCAGCCCATTCGCTGTTTCGATGAAAGGAACCTGGTGTTGATATTTGCTCAGAGCTATGTAACAACTGGACACAAAGGTTTTGAAACAAAGAGGTGGGTAGTGTTTGGAAAGGAACAGAGAAATTTGTATCAAAACTAACCATACCTAAGGATGAATTTAGAGGCGGTGATTTTTATCGTAGACAGAATTATATTATATTTGGATCATAAATAACTTAGACGACATAATCGATATAATCAGAAGCAGAAAACCAAAATGGCTAATCAACGGCACAATTAAACTAACTCCAAAGACGTGTGCCTTTTGTTTTTATCGCATCTAGAACAGAAGAAACAAGCTCCTACAAGAACAAACTTAAGCTAAACCTCTTTCTCAGAGAATTTGTACGTTTAAGTAGTTTTTCTAGGAATCCAAATATCTTCTCCATCCAATTTCCCTCACATCCTCCAACACACAATATTTGCCGGTTCAAATTTCTGGAGGTAGAGATATACGAGTATGTACCTGTTGTTTTATTCACTAGCAAGGCCTTCAAAATATTCTTTGAAAATCCATGCAAAGTAACTTAAGAAGATATTGTTGGAATTCTCAAGAAATTTAATACGGGAAGATAGCGAGTCAAATTTACCCTTGTGCATGTAACTTAAACAGCCCCAGTGAAAATCTATTTTCGAATGAACAAAAAAAATCTCCAAGGGAAGGTTGAGTCTTTGCATCCTGATGTTTAAGTCGTTTCAATACTCAAACACGTCAAAAGCGAGATTATTTAGTTTTTCAGGCTGTAAATATTTTTTTTCAATGAGAAAAACTTCAATTTTAATGCAAAGTTAGACATATTTTTAAAAAAGTAGTAGATGGAAGCTTCCCTTGGAGTACCGCACATGCTACCAGACATGCCACATAATTACAACGCCAGGAAATCCAATTATGTTCTGTTCCCATGCCAGAAACATAATGCTTTTCTATATCTTCAGCATTTCAACTATTTCCAACTCATTATTTACAGTAGCAACAATAATAATAATTCACTGAAAAACACTTTTCCCACATTGCAAAATATCAAAATATTTTACCTCAGTTTTACTCGTATTAATACCAAATCAAATGGCAGTTATTTCGCAAAGGAAAAATAACGTGTGATGAAAAAGGTAATTTTAGCCATAAAGGGAAAAACCCAATAAAGGTGAAAATCTCTTTAAATGCAGTTAAATTCTTTCCCATACCACCAATAGTCATCAATCATTTCTGAGAAAGCCGATAAGCTGCTAAAAAATGTGTACATTCCTGTTTGTGTTTATGTTGCATGAGTTTTTCTAAATAGAAAACTGGCTTCGCTTAGCATCGATATCAATCGATGTCGATAGAATTCGCCTTGAATTGCCCTTAAAGATAAATTCATCTGCGGATTTTGCTTATAGCTGAATAGTGACTTGCAACCCAGTTTACAATTCGCGAACTTCTGTCCAGATTTTGTTTACTCTCTTTGCTACTTCAAGTTAGGAATCAATGTTGTAGAGAGTCTGTTAATTTTAAACTTAAGTATCCTTACCCTAAGTGCCTTGCCAATTTTCTTTTCGAAAAGGGATTAAGAATAGTAATGACGGAATTTTTCAGGACCTTAACCAAAGACGAACATGTATTGATTTGAGAAAATTGTCTGAAAACAACGCTCCTTTATATTTTTCATTAAGTTCCACATTCTAATAAGGCTTAGAAGGAGTTCGAAAATGTTATGACCCTCTTCTTCCGGTGAATAAATCAATCTCGATTTTTTATTTGAAGATTAAAACATAAAACTAATGAAGATTTAAATGAATTGCATGCTTAAAAAGAACTAAGTTTGCAAGACTAAAAAGTAGAACACTTTTCTGGGAAAGAACCGAAAAGAAATGTGAACTGAGAAACGATGGTGTTAAAAATATCACAACATCTATATCTGCGCTCAAAAAAGCAGGGATTTGAAAATTTGTTAGAATTAAACAACACCTTTTGCAAGCCTCCGTTCAGCACTATAACCAAATTTATTGCTGCATGGGAACGTTATAATGCGTCTCAAGGGAAACCTTTCCACTGTTAAGTCATTTCCAGATCGTTAGCAGTGCTAGTATTTATAAAATTAAGTTTCATTTTCGCAACCATCATTTTCAATATTGAAGTGTGTTTTTTAGAGCAAATAAAAAACATACTATTTAATGTAATGATCAAGAATTTAGCTTTATTTTAAATATAAGGATTTGTTTCAGGTTTTAAAGATGATTTCGTGCAAGCGGCTCCCACGCCTGGCTCGAATAAATTCCAGCCGAGAATCACAATTTTTTGCCACTTTTTGTAGCTTATCAAGGGGCTATGAATACCTACTTAGGAAATAGGAGAGGATTTAATAAGAGACAACGATGCATATTGCTTTAGAATTTTTGTGAATCGTAATGCAGGGGATAAACAGAGTCTGGCAAAGCATTCCACATTCGGGTTGTTCGACTAAAATATGAATTTGTTCGTACGAAGTTGGGCTCAAGGTAAAACTGATGAGCATTCCTAGTGAGGCGCGTGCTGCGGCTAAATTGTTTCAGAGAAGGAATGCTATTTCTTGATTTTTTGAATTCAATGATTCTACTTGATTTTTATTACCCCATGTAAGCTATCAAGGTCAGAATTCAATGAGTTAACCATACGCAACCGTTCCAGTTCCACATCCGAAGAGCAAGGTCGTGAATTTCGTAACGAATATGAATACAATTGAGAGGATTAGAAGTTTCAGACAAAAGATCAGATATGATGAAAGAAAGAGAGTCGGAGACAATACGGAGCCCTGGGGCATACCAGCATTTATAAGGTGAGTATCAGACTTGAAACTATCCAACACAACTTGTATTGAACGGTCCGAAAGGTAATTTCTAATCCAATTTTGAAGAGACTCATCGGCATAATGAGCACTCACTTTCGATAAGAGGGCTTGATGCCAAACTCTATCAAATGCCTTAGAAATATCAAACGCAATAATCTTACTTTCTCCAAAACAATGCAAAGATTGGTTCCACTTTTCAGTGAGATATGTCATCAAATCACCAGTGGACCTTTTGCTAAGAACGCCGCCGCCGCCGTACTGTCGGTCATTAAGAAGCTTTCGTTCTCATCGTTTCCATGACTTCTTTGTAAAGAAGTTTTCCATCTGCTCGGGAATAGGATAGATAGAAAAGCTTACGCAGTGACTTTGTAGCGTAGAGTAAGACCTCTTCAGAATAAGGGCGGGTATACTTCGTATATATATCTTTGAGGACTCTCGCAACGGAGAGAGTACAATTTACTGGGATGCCAGTAAATTGGATTTGTCGATGGAGCTGACACGAAATTCATTCAAGACAAGCGTTGGGCGGATGACGTGGTGGAGCTCTCAATGTTCTTCACAAAGGACCAACAACTTTTGCTTCCTTTTAGATGCAACAGTATTTTTCGCCTTACTTTTTGGTCATGTAAAAATTTGGTCGTTTTTGTGTGAGCATTACAAATATTTCGTCTTTCCACTGAAGAGTCGATTTTGTACTTACGAAAACAATCTTCTCTATCCCATATCACCTCTTTACAGCTTAAATCAAACCACGAGTTTTTTTGGGGATTATAATTTTTTTCGGTGAGGAACAACAACATTTTTCATGTCGGTCGTTGAGAATTACGTTACAATCTGTGTTTTTTTTTATAATTTACGCGCACTTCAGGGGGTTGTGACTATCCTTATAGTGTTATAGAACACAGTACTGGTGTTAGGAAGTAAGGAAAGGATAAAAAAGGAGTAGCCGACGCACATTATTTTTGAATTTCTGTATTGCGTGAGCAAAATTAAGTTGGATAAAGCATTCCACATCCGGGTCGTGCGACTAAAATATGAATCTCTATACTTGACGGTACGTCCGAAGCTGGGCTCAAGGTAAAACTGATGAGCATTTCAAGCGAGGTGGGTGTTGCGGACAAATTGTTACAGGGGAGGAATGCAACTATTTCACTAGAGCACTGTTTGTAAAAGAAGCGATAAAAAGAGATAGATAGATAGATAGATAGATAATGTTTATTTCTTATAAATTTTTACAATTGCTTAACATGATTCATTATAGTTATATAAAAAAATAAGAAATTATTGGGACATTCTGTATTTTTTATACTAAGTATTAAAAATAGTGTTGAATGCCACTTAAATGGCTTAAAAGATATAAAAATAAGCTTTGGGTGGGGTGACATTATTAAGACAATTTCCATTCAAAAGTAAAGAAAGTAAAGAATTAAATTTACATTTCAAATATTTCAAAAAAATTCAAAAATACAAATTTGCATAAAATATAATATATAATTTCATCCAAAATTTAACAAAGATTATATAAAGCAAGAGCGATTTACCTACAGGATCTTAAAAAATACAATCATTACGATTACAATTGATATCAAGCCAGAATATCAGAAAGAAGAGATTCAACATTGCTATATTCCAAATCAAAAAGCCAGTTTTTTACAAGTTTTAAATACATTCCAGGTGTTGTAATAGATCTAATCGACATAGGAAGCTTATTAAATAAACGAGCTGCTGAAACTGAATAAAAATTAGGAAATGCGGTCGTACGAAAGTTTGGAACAGATACCATATGAGAAAAATTCCCACGTAAATTATAATGAGAATTAAGGCGATGATTGCGATTGCCAGACATAAAAAAGAAAGTTTTCAACACCTTAAAGCAGTATAAATGTCGAACAGGATGAATTTTAAGGGAACAGAACAATGTTAAACTCGGGTGTCTTTTAGATTCTCGGCATATTTTGCGTACAACATATTTCTGCAAAATTAACAGTGGTTGAATTTTGTTAAGATAAATACCACCTCAACAAACTATTCCATATTGTAGCTTTGAATGTATAATTCCGTAATAAATTGTTTTTAAAAGTTTTGTCGAGCAAATATTGCGTAAGTAGAAGAAATACCTTAAAGAAGAGTGAATATATTTTATCAGCGCTTCAGTGTGGTTCGAAAAACTCATTTTAAAATCAATCGTTAGACCTAAATATTTAAATTCTTTCACATTCTCAATAGGAAAACAATTGTTACTACAACTTAAGCTGTCAATAAATGAGTGAGAAGACGTACAATAGCAGTTAGTAGGTTTGTATTTATGGCACTCAGGTGCGTGATAAAAAAGATTCGCTTCAAAATTATGCAGGGCTGACAAGCTGAAAAACATAGCTTTAGTTTTAGAGCTTATAACCAAGCTGTGTTCAGAAAACCAGTTTCTTAGTAAATTTAGATCCCAGTTCATAACAGATACGAAATCCAAGGGACTGTTCAAACCATAAGCAAATCCTATATCATCCGCAAAAGCAGTTGGTTTTCCTTTGAAATTAAGTGCAAGTAGTGAATTAATGTAAACTAGGAACAAAATAGGTCCCAAAACAGAGCCTTGAGGCACACCCAAATTAAAGAACTTAATTTCACTTTCAATTTCATCAAACTTAACTCTTTGAGATCTATTTTTTAGGTATGACCCAAACCAATCTAATATAAAACCTCGAAATCCAGCTTTTTCTAATTTTCGAATCAAAATTCTATGATTGACCATGTCAAATGCTTTGGTAATATCAATAAATAAACCAGCAGAACATTTTTTACTATCAAGGTTAGACATTATTTTAGCGCAGAACTGCAGCAGCGCATCTTCAGTGGATCTACCTTTCTGGAATCCAAATTGATTTAAGTTAAAGAATTTGGTTCTGTTTAAAAAACTTACTACCCTGTCTTTTATTAGTTTTTCAAATATTTTACTAATAGCTGGAAGAAGAGATATTGGCCTATAGTTACTTACTTCAAGAGAAGAACCTTTCTTAAACAGTGGCACAATGTCTGCACATTTAAGAGCTTCTGGGAAAACACCATCAAAAATACATCGATTAAAAATATCAGCCAAAACATTCACCAGGAAACAAGCAAGTTTTTTTAAAAGGACATTGGAAATCTCATCAGCACCACACGAGTTAGAATTGTTTAACGAACCAATAACTTTTAATACCTCCAGAGGTGTTATGGGCTTATATACAAAACTGTTTTCTTGTGTAGGTTCAGCAGAATTTGAAATGGATGAACAGGATGGACAGGCTGGCAGTACTGAACAAGGTTGTAGACTATTGGATATGTTTGAAAAATAGCAACTAAATGCCTCAGCAATGCCAGGTTTATCAGAGACCTCCACGTTATCAAAACGTAAAATTAGAGGCTTTTTTGAAACGCGAGACTTACCAAGCATGTTGTTAACTAAATGCCATTCATTTTTTAAATTTCCCTTAACGGAATTAAATTGGTTACCGTAGTAGGTTTCTCGACGGTTTCTGAGGTCAACGCGGCGTACCCCACAGGCGGATCACTAGTGTGAAGCAGAAAAGTGGGAGAGTTGTGATCGCTTCAAGATCACTACTCGTAACGCCGGAAATGAAAAGAAGAAGTAGGTTTCTCGACAAATCGGAATCTCTTTTCTAATTTCTTCGAACATTTTTTTATATTTACGTTTCAAACACAAATTATAAGGGTGTTTTCTGCATTTTACTCTTAGCATGTTTTTTTTCCTTATTTTAATCAAGAGATGCATTGAAAACCAAGGCTTTAACCGTTTCATAAATTTTTTAGAGGGCAAAACTGAAGAACAATTAAGAATGTGATTTTTAAGGCAGTCAATAAAAATATCGTAGGCATTTGAAGCATCGGAGTGAGGCAGGTTACATTTCGATGATGTTCAAGAGAACCAATCGATTCTACGATTGATCTATCACCTATCAATCTCAACGATTTGTTTTGTACCCTATCAAGTAGGCGCAAATATGTTTGAGGAGCACTTTACCAGATATGGAGGTTATACTCTAGTTTTGGGCGAATGTAGGCCATATAAATTGTAGCCAGATCAGAGGGGGTGAAATATTTTCTGCATCGTTTTAGGAAACCTAAGCATTTATCAGCATTTTTGGCGACTTCAAATATGTGGTAATCCCAACGAAGATTGTCGTTTACACACATACCGAGAACTGACAGCTTTTCGGTTTCTTGGATGCAGGTACCATTCACGGATAATGCGGTAGTGGGAGAATTTTTGATTTGAACGACAAGAGACAACGTTGAGTTTTTGAAGCATTGAATTCTACTCGGTCTCTTTTACCCCATGTAACAATGCTGTCAAGGTCACAATTCAATGAGCTTATCATATGGAACCGCTCCATTTCCACGTCCGCAGAGCAGGGACGTGAATTTAAAAACGAATATAAGAAGCTTAGGGTTGAGTTGTAAGCAAATCAGTTAAGAGGATAAGAAGTTTCGGACAGGAGATCATTTATGAAAATAAGGAAGAGAAGTGGTGCAATCGATCCTTTCCCAAATCGAGTCTTGGCGACTTCAATAGACCGCCTCGGTGTTGCAAATAGACTCTTGGATTTTTTTTTTGTGGAGAACAGTGAAGGACTGATGTAACTTGCATCTCAGAGACTTAAGTGGCACTGAACTTAAAGCAAGCTCATTTTTACACACTTATCTACGCTCTTCATCATTAATGCAAGTGTTAGTGGTTAGTAAATAACGCCAACACAAGCACAAAGGGAACGTATACGAGGAAAAATAAAAAAAAAAATATTACAACATTTACAAAGTAAAACATAGATTATATTAAAATTAACATTAATAGAACAAACTAAACTAATGAAACAATACTAAACAAAACAAGGTTTATAAATAAAAAATTTAATTAAACTACTGTAATAAAAAAACTACTAAACATGAATCATGCTGATGGTAAACTGGTTCTTAATATTAATTTTAAACTATTTTTACTGATGTTGAAATCGGCAATAAAAGAATTGGAGTTTAATAACCTACTCATGCGAGCTAATGGCTCATGCATGCCATAGTTAGTTCGGTGGTGGGAGCGATGTATAAACTCTAAATTACGTAGTTGGTGAGTTCCTCCGCGATAGTTGAATCCTACGTGGGAGAGCAAGTCGGGAGCATCAATTATACCGGTTATTAATTGATGAAAAAACACTAAATCATTGTTGATTCTTCTCTGTGAGAGGGTTTGAAGATTTAATAAGCGAATACGATTTTCATAGGGAGGGAGATTGAAAGGATCTTCCCAAGGAAGACCTTTGAGAGCGAAGCGTATGAATCTGTGCTGTATTGCTTCGATTCGAGACTTATGAATATCATAAAATGGTGACCACACCTGAGAAGCATACTCTAGATGCGGACGAACATAACAGTTGTATAAAGAGAGGGTAACATAAGGGTCATTAAATTCCTTAGCCCATCGCTTAATAAAGCCAAGCATTGAATTTGCTTTGTTAATAATGAGGTTGATGTGTTCATTAAATTCGAGGTTGGTACTAAAAAGAACACCGAGATCCCGGAATCTAGAAACTTGAGATAGGGATTGTTGCTATATTGAATATTCTCCAATGCTAGGAGATCTTTTACGGGAAAAGGTCATACTTTGGCACTTGGAAGTATTTAAAATTAGTCCGTTCATTGAACACCATACAACAAAACTATCAATATCTTTTTGTAAGAAGTCGCGATCTGAAGTATTTTCGATGATTTTAAAAATTTTCATATCATCAGCAAAGATTAAAATGTCGCTATAGGAGATGCAAGAAATTACATCATTTATTGCAATAATGAAAAGCAAGGAAAAGCAGATGACTACCTTGAGGCACGCCAGACATAGCATTGAAAGGTTTTGACAAAACGTTACGAAATTTGACTTCATAAGACCTATTTTTTAAGTAGGAACTTATCCAAGCAATAAATACTGGGGGAAATCCAAAGGCTTTTAGTTTATAAAGTATGACGTTATGAGACAGTTGGTCAAACGCCTTAGAGAAGTCAGTGTAAATGCAATCAAGCTCGTTCCCACATTCAAGAGCATTGGAACACTTATGATGAAAGGATAGAAGGTTGGTAGCCGTCGATCTTCTTTGCATAAATCCGTGCTGCTGGTGGCAGACAACATTCCTTGAAAAAAAGGATACGCTTTCGCAGACTACTTGTTCAAATACCTTAGGTATGCATGAGAGCTTTGAAATAGGTCTGTAGTTTTTTATATCGGTTTTTACACCCTTTTTGAAAACAGGTGTGATAAAAGATTTTTTCCAAAGAGTGGGGAATATTCCAGATTTTAATGAAAGCTTGAAAAGATGTTCGAGTGGATAGCATAAACGTGAGGAACACTTCTTTAAAACAATTGGCGGAATCATGTCCGGACCAGAAGAAACGACATCATTGAGAGAAGAGAGGTAGTAAGTAATTCTGTCTCTTTGAATAGGGATATTATTAAAATTCACTTGCGAGCAGTGAGTTAAATATTCAAAATATTTTTCATCAATTTCTAGATTTGTATTACAAAAAGAGCCATTAAAATGGTCCGCAAAGGCATTGCAAATGTCGGGAGTATTTTTTAAAGAAATGGCATTATAAATAAAGTTGGCTGGATAGCCGTCTGATTTTTTTTTAGAATTTACAAAGGACCAAAAGCTTTTTGGATCGTTTTTCAGGGAACAGCCCATTTGGGTGACGACGTAGCTAGAGTACAGATTCTGAGAAAGCATTTTGAAGTCTTCAAAAAAACTTATAAATATTTGGTGGTCAGTTGGAGAAAGAGTAATTAAATAGGTCTTCCAAGCCTTGTTTCTTTTATTCCTCAGAGCCTTTAGTTCCTTGGTAAACCACGGTTGACAAAAAATAGCATTTCTGAGCGTCTTTTGGGGAATGGTTTTTTTCATGCAATTTTTTAAAATGGAGTAAAAGTAAGCGACTGCTTCGTCAATATTTGTAAGGGTTGATATATTTTCAATACCAGCCCTGCTTAATTCATTCGAAAGCAAATCGAAATTCGCCTTTCGAAAGTCAAAAGTATATAAACAGTCATTTGAATTATTAATAACGTGAGATGCGTTGCTTAGTTCAACAAAAATATCTAAGGGGGGATGAAGATCATCAATTCTAGTAATGCCTGAATTAGATTGAAGAACAACCGTGTTAATAGCTTCGGAAGAGAAAACAAGGTCTAACATACGATTTTGGAAATTTCTAATACAGCTTACTTGCTGTAAGTCAGTAGATATAACATTATCTAAACAAGAAAGCTCACGCTGCGGTGAAGTTAGAGAGGGTTTTTGGAATGATCCATCGTCAGAGGGTAACCATTGGACATATGGTAAATTAAAGTCACCTAGTAACAGAATTTGGCTTTCTAGGTCCGACAATTCAAAAATATGATCCAAAATTAGCGACAGTTCAGCATAAGCAGAGGCTGAACTTTTTGGAACAATGTAAACGTTAACGATAAAAATATTTTTAGACAGTGTACAGACTTTCACACAAACAACATCAATAGACAGTTCAAACGGAAAGAGTATACGAGACGACATATATGTGTTCCTGACCGAAATCAAAACACCACCACCGACCTCATCTGGCCTGTCTATGTGCCGATCTTTACGGTAGACCGAGAACTCAGGGCTCAAGATTTCGGAATTCATGAAACTTGGACTTAGCCAAGTTTCAGTCAAAGCAAACACGTCATGTTTGAAAACGTGGGAGTTAACATATAAATCAGCAGTTTTACTGCGAAGACCTCTTACGTTTTGATAAAAGAGGGAAAATCTAATTAGTTTTTTGGAGCAGTATTGGTAACCAATTTGTTCTTAACTCTCCTGTTGATGGAAAATTCTTTAACAAGAGCACCACCAGGCCAAGAGTTACTGTCACAAATAGATTCGAAAGACGAGGGCGGGAAAAGCAATTTGAACGAAGACACAAAGCTATCAGTTTTGCTTATCTTACTGCATTTAATAAAATTTTCATCAGGAATCAATTTCTTAGAAACGAGATAATGCAAAACATCGTTTGCATTAAGATCTGGCCTAAGTCGAGACACAAAAATTAATTTCGGTTTTGGAACCGTCTCTATTGGTGTGAAAGATGCACCAGACTCAGGTTCAGAACTGGGATTAGTTGATAATGATCTATTTTCGAGATTAACTACTTCAACCACTAGTTCTATCGGGACAGACGGACTTTTAAGTTTTAACTTTGACGGAGTTGCTTCTCAATGTCTTTCGCTTTGAAGGAGAGCTCAAGTTTTTGCTAGCTACTGTACCTGACTGATGTAGTGCTTACAATCCAGAAGCGATTCTTATTTAAATACTAAAGTCCAATATCTTTCAAGCAATCCATGAGTTACATTTCGAAACCATCAACAAGGTCTTAGAAAGCAGAAAGGGAGCCACTTGAACGACTCGATATTATGTTTCATAAAAAATGGGGACACTAGATTCATAATAAAGGATGTTTAGTTAAACGTGTGGTTTTCAAACTGACAAAACATTTTCGGAAGTTGTTTTTTTGACAGCTGTAACTTGATTTATGCCCAGTTTTGTTTCATGTAGAAGAATTAAAGTCGTACTACATTACTGGGCACTGCGTACGTTTGGTAAATTGGCAAAACCAAATCGCTGTTGAAAAAGGTCAAGTTGAAAATTAAAATAAAAAGTTGTAAGAAATTGACTTGTTTAACAAAAAAAGTAAAAATGACAACTAATCTAAAATTTCTTCTATTTAAGATTCATTGAGCGAATGCTCCAAAATCATTGTTTTGAGTTTTGACCCTGTGAGTTACTTCCGAGATCGCGCGATTAATCACCACTGGACTAATTTTTGTAGGGTTATGTGCAGTCGTTTGTCTGCGAAGATAGGCCTGAGACGATCAACGCTTCGGAGGAGATTTTTCAGTGCGTTGTTGCTGACACACTGCCTCAAATGCTGCAAAAAGTAGTCGACCCAGCCGCGGCAGACACTTCAGCGAAATCATTATAATAAAGCTAAATTCTTTGCGGTAACATTAAATTACATGCATATTATTCTTGCTCGAAAATAACGCGTAGAAAAAAAAAACACACTTTAAACGGAAAAAATTAAATTTTTCTTTTTACTACCTTCTTAAAGAAATCTTATGTTTGATTTGATGTTTCCATAAAACATACTCCCTTGTTACACCACTTACTCACAACTCCTATTCCTATACTATGTACTATGCTCTATGCTTGCGGCTCTGAATTCTCTTCGGATTGTTCATATATTTATGTGTAAATCAGGCTTTGTTTCATTTGAACATCTTTTCAGTCCTCAGGGGTATTTGAACAAGACATACAGAGTAACACTTTCTGTTTGGCAGAGACATCAAAGTGGTTTGATAATTGAATTGAAGCTGTCTACAATTTAGTGATTGTGTGCGGTACCATTTGCAACTCATTATCAAAAATAAATTATGATGCCAATCAAGTTCATCAAAATTTTATCAATGCCTAAAAGTACATATTTTGTTGAACTAATTGAAACTAACCAAGTCAATTGGAATCGGCATAAAATTTTAGGTCCCTGAAATGCATTGCACCCCGAGGTTTCCATATCATAGCTGCTCCACCCAGTTTATCAATTTTAATAGAAGCTAACTGAAAACGCAATGAGTAAGGTTTCAGTTACCAATTGACACAAATTGCTCTGAATTATCGGATGATTTTCGAATTGACTTGTAGGGCATAAATAATAATTACTATAACTGTGGTAGTGTGAACGGGCCCAGTTTGACAACATAAAACTTGGTAAAGTTGGCACACGTGACTTAATTCGAAACCCATAGTACTACAAGAACATGGCAGTTCAGGAATAAGGCATTCACTCTTACCAGCTTGCGCCAAACCGGTGTTGCAGGGGGAAGAAGAAGAGACACCGCGTCAAATATTGTCTTTTTGCGTAAAAAAGAAAAAAAATGGGTACGACTGGGTCGCACGAACTTGCGATTGTGTGCTAAACACGATATCAAATTCTAGAGGCTGAGTAAAAGATATACTTTAGTATTCGTTTTTCAGAATATATATAGTTGCCAACTACATATAAATTATGAAAATTGATTTGAAGAACACAAAATATTGAAAAAATTTAATTAAATATTCCAAAGGCTTTGAGCCAAAATCTAAAAACGCCATTGCTAAAGTTTGCTGTCATTGCAGTTGCTAAGACTTTTTTTAAAATCATACAAATTTCAAAAATTTATATTTTCTTAAACAACTTAAGTTCTTCTTAAATATGGAAGTTCGTTAAAATCGTGTAAGCCTTCAATAAAATTATGGCTAAATCGTCCTACCATATCAATTAAAAAAACAAATTTTGTTGCATTAAATAATTTACTTTTTTTTGAGTCTTGGGAAGATATATATTACGAAAATTACCCTTCTAAATGCTATATTAATTTTATTTCTAGGTTAAATTGTTACGATAATCAGTGCTCTGTTTTAGTAACGAAAAATAAGAAGAAAATAAAATATCTTAAGCCATGGATGAGCTCTGCTTTACTTAGTAAAATCAAACTTAAGAATAAATTGTATAAGAAAAAAATGAAAAACCCTAATAACTTGGATATTTCCTTTTCTTATAAAAAGCTATGTAAAGAAGTAGCCAAAGATGTTTTAAAATGTAAAAATGATTTCTATTGAGGGAAATTTCGCGAGTTGAAAGGGGATTCTAAAAAAGAATGGAAGCTAGTTAGAGAAATCTTAAATAACACCTCTCAAACTGACCCCATAAGCGGCTTAATGATTAATAACAGCATAGTTTCCCAACCTAAAGATCTAGCTAATTCCTTTAATGATTATTTCGTCTCTATAGGCTCTCAAATTGTTGCAGACAGTTGTTCTAATGCTTCGAATTGCGAATGTTTGTCTCGTGAACTATTTTATATAAACAGTTTTTTCTTTGAACCCGTCACATCATTTGAGATTTACCAATTGATAATGTCTTTAAAAAAATCTTCTTCAGAAACAACCAATTGCTTCTCCAGTTATTTTGTTAAGAAGATAGCTTTCAATATTTCCGATGTCTTATCTCATATCTTTAATAAAAGCGTTCTTTCTGGTATGTTTCCAGATGACTTAAAGCTAGGTGAAGTGATTCCATTGTTTAAAAATGGTGACAAAAAAGCGCTTAATAATTACAGACCAATTTCTTTGCTATCAACCTTTTCAAAAATTTTCGAAAAAGCTATAAGGATTAGAATGATTAAATTCCTTGATAATATTAACTTCTTTAATGAAAGTCAATTTGGTTTTCGAAGAGGTTTTTCGACTGAAGGCGCTATCGTTAGATAGATAGATAGATATATTTTATTGTTTGAAAGAAATTAACAGAGTATACAATAATTTTTAAGTCATTACACAGCGCAGAGATATGATAACAAATTTATCTTACTACTGAAAAATAATATTAGGTTTTTGAATAGCATTTATTTTAATATTTATTAATTTGAAGGAAAAATTTACAAAAAGCCTCCATTTGAATTGTGTTTCTTAAAATTATATCACAGTTTGACCCTTATTTCTATTATTTTTATTTTCATTATTATTTCTTCATTAACAGTTAATATGTTAATAAATTATAAGAACAAAAATAAATTCATAAATAAATAAATAAATAAATAAATAAATAAATAAATAAATAAATAAATAAATAAATAAATAAATAAATAAATAAATAAACAAATAAATAAATAAATAAATAAATAACAAGCAATAATAAGAAAACAAAAGAACGATTACGTTCGTAGATATGTGAATTATTAAATAAATAAATAAGTTAACGATATTATATATAAATAAATAAAAAAAAAACAACAAGAGCAGCAAAAAAAAAAAAAAAGAAGAACACAAACGGACAAATACGAACGTAGATATGTAAATTATTAAATAAATAAATAAATAAGTTAACAATATTATATAAGGTTTTTAATTAGATTGCTTAATACATTTTTTTCAAAAAAGTTTTTATTGAGAACTTCAATCTTCTCATTGATTTTCAAAACGTTTGCTTTTGTGTGCAACTCCTGGGTAGAAAAATGCCAAGGGAATTTAAGGATCATTTTAAGGATTTTGTTTTGTAATATTTGTGTTGCCGCATTAGGCAACTATCGAAAAAATTAACAGCGCTTTTACACTTAATTCAATTTATTGTTTTCTAATTCAAAGGATTTTATAAAATACAAAGGTAATATGTAAAGGTATGATGCGCGCTTTAATTTTGTGTTTCTTCGTATAGATACTTTGCTTAGGACGTCTTCGTTGTGTGGCTGCCAAATGAAAAAGGAAAGAAAATCCATCATGGCCGGAAGGTTGAAGATTTTGCATTTTAATTGCCGGAGTGCTCGTACGGAGGCGTTGTATTTTAATTGCCGGAGTGTTCGTGCGGGGGCGTTGGAACGTTTAGAGGAACGTCAGGGTTGTAACACTCCCCCCCGGTAATGTCCTTGGGCTTACAAATCTGCGGATCCCTGACGTCCAGGACAGCTAACTTTACGACAGGTCGGTCGTATACGCCAGTTGAAGTTTGAATGGATGCACTTCGCACTTGTCCATCCTTCGCCGTCATCGTACGCACTACTCGTCCCTTTGGCCACGAGCTCCTCGGGTTGTTGGGGTCCACGATGAGCACGATGTCGCCTACCTCAACAGGTTTGACTGGAGTGAACCACTTGGTGCGACGTGTGATGGTTGGAAGGTACTCGTGTACCCATCGCCTCCAAAAGTGCTGGGCGTATTGTTGTGATGTCAACCAGTTGCTTCTCATAACCATCCTGTCAGAACAGAAGACTGCTGCCGGCTTGGCCCCATTGGACGACCCTAGGAGGAAATGGTTAGGAGTTAGCGCTTCGTGATTGTTGGAGTCGACCGGGATGTAGGTAAGGGGTCTCGAATTGATGATGCTTTCTACTTCCATTAGTAGGTTTCTGAGCAGCTCGTCGGAGATGTTGCTTGGTGGCTTCATTTGTCGGAGAACCGACTTGATGGAACGCACTAACCTCTCCCAGCTGCCACCCATATGTGGTGATCCAGGTGGTATAAACTTCCATTGGGTTTCGGGAGTAGTGAACGCTTCTATCATTCTGTTTTCTTCGAGGCTCCTGAGCGCTTCTCTCAGTTCTCGGTCCGCTCCTTTAAAATTCGTGCCATTGTCACTGTAGATTTCTTTCGGTGTTCCACGCCTGGCGATAAAGTTGCGTATGGCCATGATACATGAGTCAGCTGACAGTGAGTAGGCGATTTCAATGTGAATGGCTCTAGTTGTTAGGCACGTAACCAGAACGCCCCATCTCTTTTGTTGTCTTCGTAAGGTTGTGACGGTCACGGGTCCGAAATAGTCAATCCCGATAAACGAGAATGGTCGGGTGAACGCCGCTAGTCGTGCTGGTGGGAGTTGCGCCATGATTGGTGGCTTAGGCTTTGCGTTGGTGTTTTTGCAGTCTTGACAGGTTTTTCGTACGGCTCCAAGGGCAGCTCTCATGTGTTCGATGTGAAATTTCTGTCTGAGCTCGTTTATTGCAGTCTCGTGGTTATTATGTTTGTAGCGACGATGATAATCCATGATGATTAGATTGGTAACAGGGTGCCCTCTAGGTAAGATGATTTGCCGTTTAAGTTTTTCGCATGCAAGGTCCGCGCAAAGAATTCTGCTGTTGGTACGGAGGACTCCGTTTATATCTAGCATCGGACAAAGGTTGAAAATAGAGCTGGTTCTCTCAACGGGATTGTTATTGGAGAGATCGACGATTTCGTCTTCATACGCGCTGAGTTGTGCTTCCCGAAACAATTTATTTTCAGCTGACTGAAGTTCACTGCTGGTAAGGGGTAATTCTCTTAGTGGTTGTCCTTTAGGTTTAGCTTGGAGGTTATGGCAGAAGCGCAGAACGAAGGCGGTGCTTCTTAGTAGAGTTTTCCACCTAGAGAAGTTTTCCGGGTGGAAAATTGTTGTTGTTTCCTGCTGGTGGATACCGATATGTTGGGTTTTGAGTTCCTCGACCGTCGATTGTTCCTTGGTCGCTGCCATTGGCCATTGGTCTTCAGGGAGTTTCAAGAACTCTGGGCCGCTGAACCATCGGTTCTGGAAGTTGAAGTCTGGGGTGCGTTGCCATTTCGTAGCTTCATCTGCAACGTTTAGTTTCGTTGGGATCCAGTTCCATTCACTTAGTTCGGTGAGTTCCAGGATTTCGGTCACACGAAACGCGACGAACTGCCGGTACCTCTGATGGTCTGATGCAAGCCAGCTGAGGACTACCTTTGAGTCTGACCAGAATGTTTGGCTTTGGAAAACGATGGAGTGAGAGCTGATGATATGTTTGGCGAAACGAGCACCGAGTAGAGCTGCTTGTAGCTCTAGTCTAGGTATGGTAAGTATCTTCAACGGAGCCACCTTAGTTTTTGCTCCTAGTAACGCACACGCCACGGAGTTGTTCCAGGCGAATCTCGCGTACGCTACTGCTGCGTAGCCATTTTCGCTGGCGTCGACGAAAATGTGTAGCTGAATGTCGGTCTCTGGGTGCACTCCTTCAGGAATGTAACATCTTGGGATCTTCAATGCCTCAACTTCAGGAAGCAGGTTAGTCCATTTTATCCACCTTTCGAACTCGGCGTCTTTGATTTCGTCGTCCCAGTCAACAGCAGACCTCCAAATTTGTTGAAGGAGTATCTTCACA
The DNA here is from genome assembly GCA_949752695.1 of Melanostoma scalare. Lineage (NCBI taxonomy): Eukaryota > Metazoa > Arthropoda > Insecta > Diptera > Syrphidae > Melanostoma > Melanostoma scalare. The sequence continues at coordinate 64,719,350 of OX456985.1, forward strand.
TACATGAGATAGTTGGCCAATAGTCCCAGAGGATCAAACATCGTCATCAGTACCCTTAGTACCTCCCGTTTGGTTGGGCGGCGCTGGTCAGATAGGAGGGCTTTGTGCTTGGAGTTGGTCGTCAGCTTGAATATGAAGCAGTCGGACGAGGTGCACCACCACATTCCTAAAACCTTCTCGGTTACTGGCTCCGATTCCATGTTTAGGTTCACCTGGTTACTAGCGTTGGAATGTAGTGCTTTGATCACTGCGAGGGAATTGGAAACCCAGTTCCTGATGTGGAAACCACCTTGCTTGTGGATATATTGAACGTCTCTAGCCAACTTGATTGCCGCTTCGATAGTACTCACACTGTCCATTAGGTCATCGACGTAGTGGTTCTCGTGGATGGACTGTACTGCTCTGGGGAAGGTCTCAGCGAAATCGTCAGCGTTTTTGTTTTTAACGAAGTGCGCACAGCAGGGTGAACACGTTGCGCCAAACGTCATTACTTGCATGATGTAGGTGTCAGGTTCCTTGGTATCGTCGTTGCTCCAGAGAAAGCGTTGGAAATGCTGGTCTTCCTTCTTCATCTTAACTTGGTGGAACATTTCTTGGATATCTCCACAGATGCCAATTGCTCTCTCTCTAAACTTGGAGAGGACAGCCGGTAATGAAGTGAGCTGGTCCGGGCCTTTTAGAAGAACGGAGTTTAGCGATACTCCCTTCACTTTCGCTGCAGCATCCCAGACTAGGCGAAGTTTGCCCGGTTTGTTCGGGTTCTGGACGACGAATATGGGTAGGTACCAGCAGCTTTTTTCTCGCTCTTTAGATTCGGAGCTGGATAGCTTTCTGGCATAGCCCTTGGCTACGTATTCCTGGATTTTAGAGTCGACGGCTGCAGCTAAATGTGGTTCTCGATTGAGTCGTTTGCGGAAGCAAAGGAAGCGTCTCATCGCCATAGGTAAACTGTCGGGCAATTGGACTTCGTCGTACTTCCAGAGCAGACTGGTTTCAAAGCACGTCGTTAGCCTTCCGGTGAAGTTGTTCAGCAGACTAAGAGCTCGCTCGTCCTCAGCTGACATCTTGACCTTTTTATTGGAGGCTCCGACTTCCTCTCCTCGGATGAACTCTTTCACGATACGCTGGAGGTCGTCATCGTTTCGTTGCCGTTCACATTCGCATGCGTCGAGGCTGTGAACAGTAACCGTTCCTCGTGATGATGGAGGCAAACAGTTCCCGTGCACGACCCATCCAAGCCTGGTTTTGGTGGCGACTGGTTGATCAGGAAAACCCTCTTTGCACTTAAGGGGAATCCCAAGGTTGATGTTGTTTAGGCCAATGAGAAGGCGTGGCTGGGCATTAGAGTACGGTGCAATCGGTAGCCCTCGTAGGTGATTGAACTTCAATGCCAGCTTCTCGGGATCTAACGACTGTGTTGGGAGTCGTAGGCCCTTGACAGTATGGACGTCTCTTAACGGTTGCAACGGTAGGAAAGATTCGTTGCCATAATCGGAACCTGAAATTCGTAAAGAGATAATTTCGGAATCATTTTCATACCTTCTTGTATCCCCAGTCCACTTGAGGCAAAGGGGTTGGTGGACACCCTTCATGTTAAGCTGCTTCGCAATCTCTTCGTCCATTAGGGTTAGTGACGACCCGTCATCGAGAAATGCAAACGTACGCAGTTTGCAATTGTTGCCGTACAGGGTGACTGGAACAATGCGAAACAGTACGGACTCAGCCTTGGAAGTGTGTGTGTTGGAGTTGTACTGTGGCAAGTGTACCTTTTGTTGGTAGTCCTGGTCTTCATTGCTGTAGTTGTTGTTTGTTTTTACTTCTTTGGGCTGCCGTTCATCCTTCTGGTCATTATGGAGTAGACGATGGTGCTTGAACGGGCAGTTGTTTTTCCCGCATGCTTCTGTTGATTTGCATTTAGAGCTGCTATGTTGCTCCAAACATAGGCGACACAGTTGGTGCTCCCTCACTGCTGTCCACTTGGCTGCACGACTTGCTTGTGCAAACTTCTGACAGGTGGCCACAGAGAGACATCGACCACGGCAGAAGACACAATCGCGTTTAGACAGCGGTGCTAGTACAGGCCTTGTTTCAGGAGCATGAAGGTGAACAAAGCCCTTGCCTCTGTTATTCTGCCTGGTAGTTCTTCCTTCTGATGGTTGTAGTTGGGTACTTTGACTGAGTACGCCATTGGTTGCTTCGGCTATATAGTAGAGCCAGTTGCTGAACTCAGACAGTGTGCACACGGTCAAAGTTTGTTTGTGCAGTGCCCAATTAAATCGAACATTAGGTGGTAACTTGTCTACCAGTTCCTGGAGCAGCGTTGGGTTGTTCAAGTGGCTCGTCATCCCGGAGGTTTCCATTGTAGCGCAGAGATTCTGAACCGCTACTGCGAAGTTGACGAGTGAACACAGCTTTTCTGCCTTCGGCGGAGGCGTTGCATTTATCTTCTGCAGGAGGGTATTTATGATGAACTCGGGCCTTCCGAAAAGCATCTTGAGTGTATTGATGACCCTCTTTACGCAATCAGGCTGGATGAGAAGATTTCTAACGGCATCTAGCGCACTGCCCCTTAAAGCTTTCTGAAGACGTATGAGATTCTCTTCATCTGAGAAACCACACAGCTCAGTGGATCTGTAGAAGTTGGATATGAATAGTGGCCAGGTCTCAGGGCTGCCATCAAAGGTCTGCAAATCACGTGAGATTAGGTGGCGTGCAGCTATCTGGCTCCGTGAAAGGCTGTTGGGCTGAATCGGGCTAACGTTGCTTCCCGTATTATGCAGTTCCATGGAGTTTTGTGGTTGCAAGTACGGTGTCGATGGCGGTGATGATCGTAGTAGCGGTGGCTGTTGTTGCAGAAGCGGTTGCTGTTGTTGCTGCAGCGGTTGCTGTTGTTGCAGTGGCGGTTGCGGTTGTTGCCGTAGCGGTTGCTGTTGTTGCAATAGCGGTTGCGTTAGCGGTTGCGTTATCGGTTGCTGTTGTTGCAGTAGCGGTTGCCTTTGCGGTGGCGGCTGCAGTAGCGGTTGCTGTTGCTGCATTAGCGGTAGCCTTTGTGGTGACTGGTGCATTTGCGGTTGCTGATGCATTAGCGGTTGCTGTTTCTGCATTTGCCGTTGCTGTAGCGATGGCGATCGCACCCTTGTGCTCTCGGTCGCACCATATTCCTCGTCCTCCTCAGACGAGACCTCTGCTAGCTTGCTTAAAATTTCGTATTTTCTGTTCAAGAAGTCGCGGTCACGATCCTCCTGCATTCTTCTTTCTTCCTCCAGACGCTGGAGTTCGAGTTGATGTTGTTTCCTCGATGATTCTTTTGATGATCTGGATGAGGTAGTAGTGAGCGACGGTCTACGATGTATAGCGGTGACGGCATTTTCGTTTGATGGCGGCTGCTCTCTATCGGCTGGTAATGCAATGCGGTTTGAGGAAGAACATGATTTGCACACCCAGTCTCGTTCGCTGATGGACTCGTTGACGCCGGCGCAGGTATAATGGTACCAACACCTACAGGCATCGCATTGCACCATATCGGATGCTGAGTCAGGCTCTGGGCATGCTTGGCAATTGTGTTCGTCCTCGTTGACCAGGGAGTCGGATGGTGGCATTTTTCTTTCGAAATGCCGCTGGCTGTTGTAATAATTATTGTTACTTACCACTCTAAGGCAGGACCAAATTGCCTAATACAAGTTCGCACAATGGGCAGTCGAATAGATACGTAGTGTTGCCGCAATCAGGCAGCTGACGCCTTTCGATTATTATCTGAATAATGTTCAGAATTTTACCACAGGCAGTTAATGGCAATTAAGCTTCTTGTTTCTGGAACAAATTCTCACTTTGCCACAATGAGGTTGGCGTGATGGCTTCGCAGTGAATAAATTTGTAGATTGCAAATTGGCACAGAAGCAGTTAATGGCAATTAAACTTCTTTTGTCTAAAACAGATTCTCGATTTGCCACAATGGTTAGCGTAATGCTTCGCAGTGAAATTTGTAGATTGCAAATTGGCTCCACAAATTTACAAAATGGCCACACACAGAAGTATTTCGTCGCGAATTTATTCGAGAACAAAATTAAAGAATGTTGCCGCATTAGGCAACTATCGAAAAAATTAACAGCGCTTTTACACTTAATTCAATTTATTGTTTTCTAATTCAAAGGATTTTATAAAATACAAAGGTAATATGTAAAGGTATGATGCGCGCTTTAATTTTGTGTTTCTTCGTATAGATACTTTGCTTAGGACGTCTTCGTTGTGTGGCTGCCAAATGAAAAAGGAAAGAAAATCCATCATGGCCGGAAGGTTGAAGATTTTGCATTTTAATTGCCGGAGTGCTCGTACGGAGGCGTTGTATTTTAATTGCCGGAGTGTTCGTGCGGGGGCGTTGGAACGTTTAGAGGAACGTCAGGGTTGTAACAATTTGCAATTTTTTTATATGCGTTTTAGCACAGTCGCCCCAGACAGGGGATCCATATACTAATATTGCTTGAAAAACGACTTTAAAAATTATTAATTTATTATGTTTACTAAGTACATAATGACTTCCGGTTTATAAGCGGGTATAATATTTTGATACCCATGTTTATTTTGTTTGAAATATTTTGTGTGTGTTCTTTGAAGGTCAACTTCTTATCTAAGTAGACACCTAAGTACTTGACAGAGTCAACCCATGGGATATCGCAATTATCTACATTCAAATTGTGACTGGGCAAGAAACAATCCTTTCTTTTTCTGGTGAAAAAGATAGCTTGACTCTTCCCAGCATTTATTTTGATTTTCCAGTGCTTATAATACTCGAAAATAAGAGCTAGAGCGTTTTGAATATTATGAATAATATTTGCTGGATGTTCATCGTATGAGTATATCGCGATGTCATCAGCGTACAAACCAACATCACAACTTTGCAAGGCTGGGAAATCAGAGGTAAGAATATTGAAAAGGATAGGAGATAACACTGATCCTTGCGGAACGCCAGCTGGAATAATTTTCGAATCAGAATTGATTCCATTTAGTGACACTATAAATCTTCTATTACTCAAATAACTTTGAATAATTTTAATAAGATAGGTTGGACATTCATTTAAAATAAGCTTGTGTATGAGTGCATTGTGCCACACCGTGTCAAAAGCTTTTTCTACATCAAGTAGCACTAGTCCCGTAGACTTTTTTTCTTTAAATTTTTCTTTCACATGTCTACAGATTCTAAGAACCTGGTGTGACGTGTTGTGGTTTTTCCTGAAACCGAACTGCTGTGTTGGTATAATATTCTTTTCATTCAAAAATGTTTCCAATTTACTTCGGATTAATTTTTCAAAGATTTTGCTTGTACAACTAAGTAGGCTTATTGGCCTATAACTCAAAGGATCAGTTCGTGGTTTCCCCGGTTTCAAAATGGGAATGACTTTTGCAATCTTCCATTTAAGTGGAAAATATTGCATTTTGAAACAGGCATTTACTAGGCTAGTTAAGTAGACAAGTCCACTCCTTGGAAGTTCTTTAAGAAATTGATTTTTTATGCCATCGAATCCTGGGGATTTTTTAGTAATCAGATCATAGATCAAGAATTCAATATCTTCTACAGTGATTAATTCGTCTGTGGAGACGCTTGCTGGAGTGCTGTTTAGTTCGCTAATAGATGCATCTACGAGGTCTGTTAAAACTGTATTATAGTTGAGATTCATGGTAGTGACATGATTCCTTGCAAAAGTATTTAGGAGTGCATTTGCTTTGGCTTCATTAGAAGTAAAAACTGTTCCTGATGACTCAAGGGACGGTATTTGAGTATTTTTTTTTTTAATTATTTTATGAATGTTCCAAAACGGCTTAGAACTTGAATGTAAGGAACAAAGCTTTTTATTCCACTCAGTATTTTTAAATCTTGAAATTGATTCTGTTATTATTTTGTTAAGACTATTCATTTCTTGGAAATCGTCTTGCTGTCGGTATCTTTGCCAATTTCGCCTAAACATATTTCTCGTTTTAATAACATTCAGAATTGTACGAGGCAGAATAACTGCTCGTTTGTTAACTGATTTTTTAGGAACTGACTCATTGATACAATCTAAAATGTTCTTTTCTAAATAATCAACATAGACATCAATATCTTCAGGACATGAAACGTTTTCGAGTCTATTTATAGTTTGACGAATTTTTGAATTAAAAAGAGACCGATATAAGTGCCAATTTGCGTTTTTGAAGTCAAGATATTGCAGATTTAATAAATTTGGACTCAGCGTAGTATCGCAGCAGACAGGGAGATGATCTGAACTAAGAGCATTTGCAGTAGTAGGGGTCGTAAAATACTGTGGAATATTTGAAAGATAAAAATCTATAGTAGACGGTGAAGATCTTCTACTGGCAGGGATATAGGTTGGACCATTCGGATACATAAGTGTGATGGGATACCTCATGGTAAAATCTAACAAATCGTTGCCGAATGAGTTTGCCCTGAGACAACCCCATTGCCGGTGTCTGCTATTAAAGTCCCCGCCTATTATAAAATGGTCATTACTTATTAGTTTTTTAAGGTCGTTTTTAAAGTGGCGCCTTTTGATACTCGTATTATTGGATCTCCCGCCGGGGAAATAGATTGAATAAATTTTGAGCTTGTTGGAGTTTTGTAACACCAATTCGATCCCAATTGCTTCAATAACATTAGTATTTATTTTTGGTAGTAAGATGTGTTTAATTTCTTTCTTGAGAAAGAAATTAAACACAACATTTTGTGAAAGTATCTACAAAAATTTAAACAATGGGAATCATACAGCAGCTTTCTTTATAGATATTATAAAAGCATTCGACACCATTCATCATGAAATTTTTTTGGGCAAGCTCTTTAAATGCGGTTTTCGTGGTGGTATTTACAGCTGGTTCAGCTCTTATCTAAGTGGCAGATCGCAAAGAGTTAAACTAAATAATCATCTGAGTGATTGGAAGTCCGTGTCTATGGGAGTTCCTCAAAGATCTGTACATGGTCCGATACTTTTTCTTATCTTTATTAACTCTCTGTTTTCACAAAGTTTTCATAGCAAAGGTATTGCATTCGCTGACGATATGGCATGCTCGTTTGAAAATAATTCAATTTTAAATCTTTCGGCTGATTCATGATTTAGAAATTTTAAGGCACTGGTTCCAAACTCATAAATTGGTTTTAAGTTCCAAAACGAAAATTATGTTTTTTAATCCTAAAGAAAATAATGTTACTTACGATAATCTTGTTTTCCGTTCTGCACAGTGTAGTAAATACAAATACAGTTATGATATATATGTAGGTCAAACTATAACTGCTCCAAAACTTTTTTTGAAACGGGTACTTGCTTCAAAAACTGCTTCCACATTGAAAATGTTAAGACTTTTAAATACCTTGGGGTGTTGCTAGATTCTAAACTTAATTGGTCTGCCCACACGTTAGCCCTTAAAAAATATTTAATGGCTGCCAATAGGCAATTATACTTTTTGTGGCCATTATGCTCACAACATCTTCTTAAAAGTATCTATTATGGACTAGTCCATTCAAAGCTAGCATATGGAATTGTGTCTTGGGGTGGTACCCATAATAATAAATTAAACCCTATTTTAATAACTAAAAAACATGCCCTTCGTCTTGTATGTAACAAAAATAGAAGAAGTGGAAGTTTTGAACTTTTTTGTAAACTAAATATTTTACCCTTAAAGCACCTTTATTACTATAAAGTTCTAAAATTGTTTTTTAATCGATCTAATCAATAGGTTTTCCATGAATTATAATTTAAGAGTTAATGTCCAAATTTCGCCGTCATACCAGCTCACAGTCTTCAGATATTCTTATACTTTTTCACATCTATTGGACCTATATTATTTAGTGCTTTACCATACTCACTAAGAGAAATTAGAATTGAGTCCATTTTTCTCAAAAAGTTAAGCTCTGGCTTTTAAATCAGAACTATGATTTAATTAACAATCTCCTAAATGTTATCCGTTGAACTTCTCAGATTGGATGAATCTATGGATAAATACACTTTTATATATCTTGTGATATGGGTTCTTTGTCATTTACCAAACATCACCTTTTAAACTTACCAACAATTTTCTTTTTTAATTGCTTTTATTATAATTATTATTTTATTTTTATTTCTTCTTCATTTTTATGTAACTTTAAATTATTATTATTTAATTATTTATTATTTATTTATTAATTATCTTTAACTTTATCACCTTCCGCTGCTTTCGACACTAGTTACTTGTGAACTATTGATTGTGGGGGATAATAAAATCAAATAAATTCAAATTCAAATTAAAAAAAAAAACAGTCGGTTTTAAAAAAACGTAACTATGGAGGTACTATTTTTAGACTGTTTCCAAAAAATTATTTTACATCATAAAGAAAGACAATTTAAAATACTCCTTCACTTAAAATTTCATTAACGAGAAACTCGGTTTTGAAAAAAAGTACGGGCGAAACCCCCGTACTAGAATTTTTTTAAAATGACATGACAGTAGTGACATGGGCATCAGTCAAGATGACACCACACTAACTTTTTTCTTTTCCAAAAAGAATTCACTAGTCCTAGGTTCTTACACGACCTCACAACTTCGAATGAACAACTTTACACTTTACGTGTTCAAACCTAAGGGAACAGCACAAAAGATCTTTCAGGTCGACGTGCAAGTAAAGGTGCTCTACCTTCGCTCTATCTAGTTAAAAAAATTTACAGTAGCTCAGTTATATTTATACAACCGTTAAAAAAGAAGCAAGAATTTATTAAATTTTTGTGATTGAGAAAAGAAACACTTTTTTCTTATGTCTCTTAGGACCCGGTCTAAGTGCCTGCCTTATGAACAAGTTGTAGTATTGAGCTTAATGCACATAAAACAAAATTAGTCTTCTAGCGTTCATATATTTTGAGTTTTTTTTATTTAAAAAAATCATTCATTCATTTATTCTTTTGATACAGCTACGTAATTCTATAATATGAGCAGTTTGATAATTACGAGACTTCAAGTAGGAAATGCTTCAGCTAATCCCCCCTACCCTACAAGAGAGCGTATATATGTAAATAAGGTCACTCTAGTAATCACCCTTAGACTACCAATCGTGCCCGCACAAAAGAAATTAAATCTTTTATTTTTGATTTTATTTGAATATATTTACATAGCTCTAAGGTCCCATGGCTTCTTTTTCTTTTTCATACTCAATTATTTTATATTTTGCAGTTGAGTTGACTTTCAAGACCATTTTGTACAAAGGACACAATTCTCTGAATGATCGACCTGCTGCTTTTACCTGACCAACTTCGCCGCTATTTTTGATTTTTAATTTCAATTTCATCAGAAATATTATGTCATTCGATTGGCTGGCATTGGAGAGTAGAAGAAATTCAATATTTCAATTTGTTTTGTTGTGGTTGAAGTTGTAATTGCAAATAGCCTCAAGTTAGTAAGTAAATCTACATTCCCTGTGGCTACACGAGCATGTTCTGGGAAGTATATAAGTAGCTTACATTTACTACCTATCAAGTATCTGGTTACATTTCTCATGTGGCGTGGGCGACACAAAATTCAAAGGAAAGAGATCCCAAGTTGTTTTTGTTTCTATGAAATTCAAAAAACATGTTTTCCCTGGATACATGAACAAGGTATACAAAAAAAAAAACTCTTATGCAACATTTCGAAAAAAATTCTGGCTCGCAAATAAAAAAATTACTATCAAAACGGTTCTGAAGGTTTGCAGGTGAGTTGCAAACCTATTCAATACGCCCTCTGGACATAACATTAAAATCAACTTCAATCGTCATTACCTTTTATATTCGAATCCTTTCTATTTTGCTTACAATAATATTTATTAACAAACAAAGAGCCTGTTTAAATTCCTTAAAATAACATAATTTCGCATTTGCATAATCAATATTTGTCAAATCAATCTGTACTACTATGTATGTACGTGTGTAATACAAAGCTACATTAATTCCATTTCATTTATATTGAATTCACAAAACAAGAAAAACGAATAAGCTTCAACCTCAATTCCGATTGACAATGAAATTAGAACGAGTACAATTCAGGAGCGAATTGTTTGTTCTAAGGGCCTCAAATAAAATTGTTTTGGTATCATATTTTTTTCCTACTAAAGCTAGGGTTGCCAGTTTTTTGAAACTTTTCGAGACAATTTACTGAAATTCCCGGGACAAATTAAATTGAAAAGAAGAACATTTTTTGTAAAGGTTTTTTAATTAATACACAAAATCGCATTTCTTTAACCACATTGTTTTCATATTTTTGACAGCACTCAATTTGGCAACGTGACATCATTATAAAGTAGTATAGTAAGCCCGATTTTCGTTTTGACTGGTGGCGCACCACACGGCTCCAGTCTCAGCTCCTTTGTTCCATTGTATATATAAAAAACGATTGATGTGCCTTCGTACCCTAGGTCTAAAGCACTCGTCGCCCTAATATTGTGTTGCCGTATACGCCATTTTTAAGTTTTTGGGAAATTGAATTTAAAGGTTTGGCAGCCAACTACTCGAAAACCAACCTCTGGGATTTTTTGATTTTTTTACACAATATCTATAAGGAAATTTTCTTTCAAAAAACGCAAAAAGATGTGATGAAATATTTTTAGTTTTTAAAATATTTAAAAAATGTGCATACGGCATTCTAATAATAATAAAAAAACGGAACAAAATCTATTAGCTATCTTAAGTCAGAAAAACATAACGTGCTTTTCAATATTTGAAATGAAAAGAAGTTATTGAGAAGAAAGTAGATAAATAAAAATGTGGTGAAAAATCGTTTTTAAGCTCGGTGACTTGTGCAGAAAAGTATTAAGGGCTGTATACATGATTTTAATTTTGTTTTGGGGGACACAAGAATCACTCCATTAATGTTAGTGTTTCCACTAGAGGATGTTCTGTCATGACTTGCTCTAGTATTTTCATCAGAGCACTGGCTATATCATTACCAGAACGACCACTTTGCACTTCACTCAATAGAGCACAGTCTGTTATATTTGGTTTTTAGTCAGCGGAGCAAAGTGGTGCCGTCAGTTTGAAAACACTTAGTTTTCGTTTGTTAGTAAAAAGAAGAAGCGTTTCCCTTCGGAAACGAAAAAACGCTTTGAAGATCATAGCAAATTATTAAATTTTTTGACTCCAAGTTATTTCGATCTTAGTCCCTTTCGACCTTCATAAATAGTTTTTCATTTTTACGATCATCAGACTCTGTAGTTTCTTTACTAGTAGGATTTTCTTTAGCGCGAATTTTTATTTTTACACCACACATCCATATTAACTTGAGAAAATTTTTTCCGCTTCGCTTTTAGCTTCATTTTTCTATCCGTGAGTAAAAAGCAAAGCGAACAAAATTTGCCTACGTGTAATACGTGCTTGCGGTTGAACATAAGAAAAACGCGAGCATTGACCGCATTAAACACATAGTAGGTATGATTCATAGTTCCATAGATACACTGTCAGACAAAATAAAGTGCAAATGCACTTGACTCATTTTAAAAATGCAGAGAATAAACAATGAGGAAGATTAATCACTCTATTTAATGTTACTGCGTTATATTTTGTCATTGCTTATCAAACCTTTATAAATACTCCGTTATTTTTGCTCTCTTTTAAACATGAACTGCATTAATTTTCAAGCAAATGACATTGAGCTCGGACAAAATAAAGTGCAATTTTTTAATACATGTGCAAAGTATAGCTAATAATAGCCAACATGATCAGAAGGCGAGGTTATCTTATGCCCGTTTGCAAAAATTTTGTTTCAAGTTGAATTTTATTTTCATAAGCTTTGACATGGAACAACTCTCACCCGAATTGAAAGAAGTTTTAGTTTCGGACCGTTGACGTGGGTTGACCTTCCGTAAATTAAGTGAAAAATATAGTCTGTCAATTTCTGGAACCAAGAAGGTTTATTTGAGCTTTATTAAACGGTGATCTGCTGCCAGTTTTAGAAGTCAAAGTGGAAGAAAGAGGAAAACAACACCGCAGAATCACAATAGAGGCCAGAAAAAACCGTTATCCACAGCTAGAAACATTGAAGAAGACCTACAATTAGACGTAAGACCAAGGACAGTCCAAAGGTGTCTTAATGAAAGTGGGCTACGAAACTATTTGGCAAAGAGAAAACTTTTGCTATGCCAAATAATTATAAAAAAAAGACTTGCTTTCGCAAAAAAGTATTTAACAAGGCCACAATCGTTTTGGGAAAGCATAATTAGGCTTCATGAGTCTAAATTTGAGTTAACAAATTCCAAATCAAGGAAAAGAGTTTGTAGCAAACCCAAGGAAAGACTAGACCAAAGATGCATTAAAAAAATCGTCAAACATGGTGGTGGGTCTATTATGGTTTGGAGATGTTTTCCCTTTGGTGGCGTTGGGAATATTGTCAAAATTGACACCACAATGACGGGTTCTCATTACGTCAACATTATTAGAGAAAACTTAGCTTCTTCGGCATCAAAAATATCGCTGGACAACTACATTTTCCAGCAAGATAATGATCCGAAGCATACTTGCAAAGTGGCAAAGCAGGTTTTCTCAAAACAACGTGGAAGTATTGGAATGGCCACCTCAATCCCAAGATCTCAATCCGATAGAGCATCTTTGGCCCATATTAGATGACAGAATTCCGTTAGATGGTCGGCGAAACATACCATCTTTTTGGGAAATCCTCCAATTTGAATGTGAGAGGATTCCATCTGAAATTTTGAGAAATCTTGTTCGCAGCATACCAAAACGACTTGCTGCTGTTATTCAAAATAAAGGAGCAGTCACCAGTTACTGATTTCCTATGAAAATATATGTTTTTTGCTGATATTTTGAATTTGCACTTTATTTTGTCTTCTCTTTTTTCATGATTTGTTGCAACACATATTTTTTGTTATTTCAATTTTGTTTATGAATGCTGATATGTTTGTAAAAGAACTTAAATAAATTAAATAAAATGACTTTTTGAAGTACAGTTCATGAAAACAATACAAAATAAAGTGAGTTAGTATCTTAATTCCGGTTTGCACTTTATTTTGTCTGACAGTGTATTTATTATGCACGTGCGTTCCTCTTTGGTATGTCATAATCCACAATCAGAGCGTGGACTTATGTCTAGTGGAGTTACGTCCCTGTGCAAGTTTATTCACATTGAAAATAAGTTTAAGTTAGACTTCTTTCCATTACGAAATGGTATTTGAGTTCGTAGAAAAAGGAACTAAGGCTCACGGCTATTACTGCCATTTCATCATGGAAATAACCCCCGTGGGCCTTACTTCCAAAACAAAGAGGAAATAAGACCCGCGGAACCGGGACATCTGGCAACGCTTTTTTTCTCTTTCAATCTTTTTCGTTATGTTTGTAGAGTGTTTTCTATTTATTCTAACAAGATAAGTCGACACTAAGAACTTAAAACGATTAATTTATTTCAGTCAGGGCTGTGCTATTTGTCTCGTGTGATGAGGAAAGACGACGACCAACAGCCAGTTCCGATTCCGAACGGGTACTCTCGGATAGGCACGAAAAAGTGTGGGTGTGGAATTCAAATAAGAAAGAAGTGAGATTACTGAAAAGACAAGGTGACTACGAAGGCACGAACAAAGATGAACTGAAGATTATAAAAAATACTTGTATTCTACTTCATTCTCTCGCAGACTGAATCCAATTTATGAATATTTTTGCTTTTAAGGTGTCGCTTTTTCGTTTCATCTAATTTTTAGATCTTACGTTGTTGCTTAAGGTTTATAATATGCAGGCGCAAACACTTGTGTACCCGTGGCATGATGGTTAGCATATCTGCCTTTGAACCGAGAGGTTCGTGGTTCGAATCCCAACAGAGGCAAAAATGTTTTTTTTCCGCGGGTATTGCCGCTCGCGAGGAATTGGCAAGGACTCGGTTAGCAGATTCATGAGAAGCGCTTTCTCGATTAGCCATTCAGAACCGGTAGAAAATTATTGTTCCGCTTGATTCCCTTACAAAGGCAATGGTTGTGAGAAGTGCACTAGGCACCGGGGTTCCTCGATCTTTTACGCCACCCTATTTATTTATTTATTTATTTAATTTTTTATTTATATATTTATTTATTTATTTATTTTAACACGTGTGTAAAACATAACATTGGTTGGCACAATAAAGCTATGAAAAACTAGAGGCCTAACGCATTTCAAGGACCTACAAATGTATGCTGAGCAGTGTGTAATTACTCTCAGAGAACTGGCCAATCACCCTCCCCACAAAAAGCGATATCGGCGAAAAATCTTTTTTCTGATGGTTCTGCGATTCAAACCCGAACCTTCCACGTAACAGCCACACATGCTGACCATTGAACTCTGGACACCACAAAAGACACGGTCTTGTACCCACTTGTAGCATCGGTACAGAGGCGCGGTGCTTTACCAATAGCGAGCACGCACCGCAACAGTGTCTGAGCCAGCAGTTCTTGTAGTTGTAGGTGTCCTACCATCTGACCTCTTCGCAACGCAAAGAAGATACATACATGAAAAGAAAGCAGAAATTGGCGTGGAAGTGGCAAAAACGGAAGCGACACCGATCACACAGCAGAAGTTGCAAGAACGCTGGGAGTGTAAGGCAGAGGCCACTGGACGGCTAGGCTGATCAGAGACCTAGGCAAATGGAGTAACCGGAAACACCGTGAAGTGAACTACTACGCCACACAGATCCTCATCGGAAACTAGTATTTGAACGCTTTCCTTTCTTCCCAATACGGAGATTCGCTGACAGACGACACGCTTATCATACAATGTTCGAGTGCAGTAGATGGGAATCTCTTCGTCAGGAAATAAACAGAATTATGGGAGAGCTCAGCCCAAATAATGTCATCCAGTAAATGCTGAGAGACGGGGAAGGGGATAGTAGGAAACAAATTGGTATGTATCTGACGCAGATTCTGAAAATAAGGAAACAAGAAAAGGTAGTTAAGGAACTAGAACCCGCCACTTGGACACGAATCATCCCGAAAAAGAAGTCGCAAGTGATCCCGAGGGGGAGATCATAGAGAAACTTTTGGAGTTTTAGCCGGTATTCCATGTTCAGTACGCCTTGGAGAGACCGGCACACGCGGAAGTATGGATGATTCCGTACGGTTCGTAAAACATTTCTCCAAAAGTAAATAATAACAATAAAAAAAAAACAAAAAGCACAAGTATTAAATACAGACTACTTGCTATGTTTTTTATAAATCAAATGTCGTGGAAGTTTGAGAGAGAAACTTAAAGCGAGGTTTACCGGTATGTAAGTAACCCAATTCCACTACACAGGGTGCATACATATGCACAATGCTTAGTAGACTAAAGTGGGAACGCTACGAATTATAGCAGCAAAAAGAGACCGAGAGTATAAAACAAAGCGTAATGTATTCTTTCTCATTCTCTTGATGATTTAGTCTTATACATTTATGGTTGTGAATCTTTATCGTGACGCATTTTCGTTTTTGTAATGTTCCCTGGTTCCCAAACTACCAACTCGCCAAGCATTCACTGCTGTAGGCTCAAACCTCTTCGCACTAACTGCAAAGTTGAAGTATGGTAGTGGAAACACTTAGAACTATCCAGGAATTGTTGTCGGCTCAATGCCTTATATTAACTAAAACCCGGGAGTATGTTCAGATCGAGTCCACGATCACTATTCAACTTTATTTCCAAATTCATACCCTATTTATACAAAGCTACTATGCTCTAATTCTGGTTATCGAACAATCGACCACACTTCGATATCCGATTAAAACGCTTCATCAACACATTCTTTTGGGTGAGCGCCAATGACCTATATCATAAACAAATGCTCATATCCAAAGACTATTGCTGTGACATATACAGCGCGCATGCAGTCAAAGCAATATGATCCCTTATTACTTCTGCCGGCTGGCAGTGGCCTGCCGTTGGGAATCATATTGTTCTGAGTACAATGCACTCTATGGATACACATGCAAGTCAAGTGTAATGCATTTAACTGGAAGGTGAGAGGATCGGATATCGAGGTACAGCCGAGGGTTGACAACCTGTTAATGATAATAATAGAGCAATGAATTAAGAGGTCGTTGGCTGTGACTCCTTCACATCGTTTCATTGGGTGTCATATCACTACGAAAGAAGTTTCAGTTCAAAAAGTATTGGATAACGCTGGGATTCGAACCCAGTAACAGTCTGTCTCTCTTACCTCGGGTGCCACACTTAATTTTACAGAAACGTTAACTTTTCAATTTTTTGATTTTGTCGGTCTAAGTTGCTCTTTGTGACATCGGGAAGAAAGCAAAATTTACTTTGATTTTTTTCCTTTCAAATCAGATTTAAAAGTAGCTGCTGGTATAAGGTGTGATTGATTTCGTATATAGGGCTACTTACCAAACGACTCAAAAGTGTTTGTTTGGTAAGGAAACACTAAGCAGCTTATTCAGCATACTTAAGTACATGAAAGAAAAACCAATGTTAAGGACAACGTGTTGACTTGTTCAAATTGTATAAGGTACTTGTGGATATTTGTACGAGCTTTAGGCAGTAAAAGAATAATTTTGAACTGAAAGAACAATTTGCAATAAAAACTTTAAATCACTTTTTACTTACGGCTTTAGAAATTTTTAAATGAAAAGGAAATTGCTGCGCTGGATGAAGAAAGTGGGCCATAAGTGGCGAATGGACAATGTTCTTTGTACCTTCGATAGGGGCCAAATTATTGAATGATTTCATCCAGCACAAGCGTTGTACAGCTTTTTTGTGATGCGGATATTGGCGAGGTGTCAGTGGCACAGCTGCGTTACAAATAAAACAATGTTATTGACTTTCATGGCTCAGTGATTAAAAGAAGAGTCCTTCCTTAGGTTAGGTCAAATCGAACCAATGCGTTTTACTGTCTTGTATCAAAAAAGTATAAGACAGACAGAAGATGTACATATCTGAGTTTTTTTTACAATTCAAAAACAAAGCAAGTGGTTAATATAAATAGAAAAAACTTGGCAGGAGAAATAAGTCTACGGAAAGTGGGTACATAGTTCTCAACAAAGGTGGGAAATAAATTAAAAAATCAATCAACCGCTGCGATAAAATTTCCTATAATAACAAAGTTCGTCCTCAGCTCACTAAAATTTCGCTTTTAACATGGCTTGGTAGTATATAACTGGCTGATTTTCCATCAATTCTCTCTTCGTGCCGAAGGCTCTTATATATGGAGTTTTTTTTTAACGTTCATGAACGGGGACTCCCCATGAATCTCTCTGACAGTCGAAATAGCAAACAAAGGAAAAATACTGTAATGCAAACCCAACAATTAATACCAATTTCCTAATCGGAAAGTTCAACCGAAAACACAAGCGGCAACACTAGTGTAAGTGTAGAAATATACCAGGAGGAGAAATGTTTGACAGCCAAAAATACTGGGGTGTGGAGACCATGTGGAAATTACTGGGAAGTTCTAGATGGAATGTCATTCGATATAAATAGGCCGCCGAGTCAACCAGATGTCAGTTTTGATTATAGAGTGATAATGTTAAGAGTTAATGTGATTATTGGTAGAGTTGAAATCGAATAAAGTACATAGATACTGAATAAAAGTGGTAGAATTAAATTGAAAGGTAAAGTTTTATTTTTGCGAACTAAGCGCACGTTACAATACTATAAATTATATTTGTTTTATATATTTAAATTATTAAACATGGGTAGAGAATGTAACTGCTCTTAAATATACTAACAAGTTTATTACTTCTAACTACTTTGTTAAATAAAACTATAAGTTAAATCATATTTACAAATTATGCTAAGTTTGAGCAAAAACTAATAAGCCCATCCCCTGCTGCTGGTCGCTGACACAAAAATTGAAAAAATAAGTGAACGAATTTCCTACGGGATGTGGAAGTCGACTGTCAGCTAAAAAAAAAGAAAAGCCAACACTCAACCAAATTATCACATTATGGGAGGTCTTGGAGTACTCGGGAGTGCAATATCGATAGACACCATCTTTTTATCAATTTCAAGGCCGCGTATTAACAGAGACGAGCTGCACAGAGCCATGGTTAGTTTCGGCATCCTTGCAAAACTCTCACGAGTATGCAGGATGACTTTGGAGAATTCACGCTGCTCCGTCAAGGTCAGCAAAGAGCTCACCGAGACCTTTGATCTCGAAAAAGGCTTTAGGCAAGGCGACAAAATGTCATGCTATTGAAAAGTTGTACAAAACTCAAACGTAAGCACCAGAGGAACAATCTTTCAATAGTCTGTACAATTACTCGCCTACGCAGACGATATTGGCGTAATGGAAAGAAAAAAGCGTGATGTCATAGGTCCGTTAGCGAGCATTGAAATAGAAGCGGCAAAAATGCGTTTGATAGTCAATGAAGACAAAGTGAAGTATATGCTGCCATCTAACAAGGACACAGAACATCGACAAATTGGAAAAAACGTCACAATAGACAGACATAACTTCGAGGAAGTACAGCACTTTGTCTACCTAGGATCAGCTATAGACACGGAAAATAACATCAGCGTGGATATCAAACGGAGAATAACTCTTGCTAACCGTTGCTTCTTTGGGTTAAGAAGGCAATTGAGAAACAAAACCCTCTCTAGAAAAAACAAGGGAACCCTGTTTAATACCAATCCTGCTTTACGGTGCTGAAGCATGGACCTTATCGAAAGCAGATGAGGAAACCCTTGGTCGTTTCAAAAGAAAAATTCTCCGAATGATCTTTGGTCCCGTATGCAAAGACAATGTGTGGAGAAGAAGATACAACAACGAGCTGTATGAGCTGTACCGCGACATGGCCATAGCCAGAAGAGTACGCATAGCAAGGCTACGATGGTTGGGCCATGTAGAGCGGATGGATCCAAATGCTCCGGCTCGGAAAGCACATTGCAGGGAAATTGTGAAAGGGGAAGACTTTGTCTTAGGTAGCGCAATCAAGTGGAAGAAGACCTCTGCTGACTTAGAGTGCAAAATTGGAGAGAGCTCGCCAAAAATCAATTTTTTCTTTGACACCGATGCACGTTGCTTTTGAATTTTTGTGAATCGAAATGTAGGTTAAAAACAGGGTCAGATAGAGCATTCCAAATCCGGGAGATGCGACTAAAATAACAATCTCTATATTTGTATATGCCCGAAGCAGGGCTCAAGGCAAAACTGATGAGCATTCCTAGCTGCTGCTGCTAAATTGTTTCAGCTCAGGAATGCAGCTGGCTATTTCACCAGAGCACAATTTGTGAAAAAAGTTATTAAAGAGAGAGAGGCAGGTATCATTTCGACGATGTTCAAGAGAATCAATCGATTCTACGATTGAACTATCACCTATCAATCTTAACGCTCTATTTTGTACCCTATGAAGTAGGTGCAAAGATGTTTGAGCAGCACCTGACCAGATATGGGAGCTATACTCCAGTTTTGGGCGGATGAAGGCCTTATAAATTGTAGCCAGATCAGAAGGGGTGAAGAACTTCCTGCATCGTCTCAAGAAGCCTAAAAATTTAGCAGCGTTTTTCACGAATTCAAATATGTGGTCATTAAACGAAGATCATCGTTTACACACACACTAAGTACTTAATGTTTAGTTTGATCGACAAGAGACAACGTTGAGTTTTCGAAGCATTGAATTCTACTAGGTTCTTATGACCCCATGTAACAATGCTATCAAGGTCAGAATTCAATGAGCTTATCATACGCAACCGTTCCAGTTCCACATCTGAAGAGTAGGGTAGTGAATTTGGAAACGAATATGAAAAGCTGAGAGTCGAATCGTCAACAAAACAGTAAAGCGGATTAGAAGTTTCAGACAAGAGATCATTTATGATAACGAAGAAGAGAGTCGGTTGAGGCTCAGGTTCAGCCCGAGTTGTAATGCCCATTTAAGTAAGTAAGTAAGCTACAGCTAGTATTTTGAGAACCTCCAACAGAAAAACAAAATCTCTGTATAAAATTTCATTTAAATCGGTTCAGTAGCTTGGACTGGAGATGATAACAAAAAAACAAACAGGCAGAGTTACTTTCATAATTGTAATATTAGTTAGGATTGTTACTGACTTGATAATGCCAAACTATAAGAAATTAATGTCTGTTTTTAATTACTAACTTAGGTGGGCATTACAGTTCGGGGTGAACCTGGGCCTCAACCAACATCCTTCTATAACGACTTCGATTTCGGACGAGCTCTCTCCAGTTTCGCACTCCAAGTCGGTTGAGGTCTTCATCCACTTGATTGCGCCACCTAAGACGAGGTCTTCCCCTTCCGCGATTTCCCTGCAATGTGCTTTCGAACACCCGACGAGCCGGAGCGTTTGGGTCCATCCGCTCTACATGGCCCAACCGTCGTAGCCTCGCGATGCGTACTCTTCTGGCTATGCCCATGTCACGGTACAGCTCATACAGCTCGTTGTTGTATCTTCTTCTCCACACATTGTTTTCGCATACGGGACCAAAGATCATTAGGAGAATTTTTCTTTCGAATGACCAAGGGTTTCCTCATCCGCTTTCGATAAGGTCCATGCTTCCGCGCTGTACAGCAGGACTGGGATGATTAAGGTCTTATACAAGGTTACCTTGGTTTTTCTGAAGAGGGTTTTGTTTCTCAATTGAATTCTTAACCCAAAGAAGCAACGGTTGGCAACAGTTAATCTCCGTTTGATCTCCGCACTGATGTTGTTGTCCGTGTCTACAGCGGATCCTAGGTAGACGAAGTCCTGTACTTCCTCGAAGTTATGTCTGTCTATTGTGACGATTTGTCCAATTCGTCGATGTTCTGTGTCCTTGTTTGATGACAACATATACGACTAATTGTACAGACTTTTGAAAGATTGTTCCTCTGGTGTTGACGTTTGAGTTTCTTACAATCTGTTCAAGTATGATGTTGAAGAAATCGCATGACATTTTGTCGCCTTGCCTAAAGCCTTTTTCGAGATCAAAGGTCTCGGTGAGTTCTTTACCGACCTTGACGGAGCAGCGTGAATTCTCCAAAGTCATCCTGCATAGTCGTACGAGCTTTGCAGGGATTCCGAAACTAGACATGGCTCTGTACAGCTCGTCTCTGTAAATACTGTCATACGCGGCCTTGAAATCGATAAAGAGATGGTGAATATCGATATTATGTTCTCGGGTTTTTTCCAAGATCTGCCGTAATGTGAAAATTTGGTCTATTGTGGACTTCTCTGGTCTAAAGCCACATTGATAAGGACCTATCAAGTTGTTGACGAGGGGTTTCAGACGTTCACATATTACAGCAGACAAGATCTTATAAGCGACGTTAAGGAGGCTTATCCCTCTGTAATTGGCGCAATTGTGAGGGTCTCCCTTCTTTAGGATCGGGCATACGATACTGAGGTTCCATTCATCGGGCATGCTTTCTTCCGACCATATCATGCAGATCAGCTGGTGCATGCTCCTTTCCAATTGATCTCCAGCTGCCTTGAAGAGTTCGGCATCAAGGCCATCTGCACCTGCAGTCTTATTTGATTTAAGTTTGCATCGGCAAGCTAAACTTCTTCTAGGTAGGGAGGATGGCATTCTTGATCATCGTCCAAGCTGAATGGGGCAATCTGCCTGACAGCGGAATTTGTGTCGTCATCGCCGTTAAGCAGTCTGCAGAAATGATCTTTCCAGATCCTCAGTAGCGACTGTGACTCTATAACTATGTTTCCCTGCTGGTCTTTATAGGCTTGAGTTCGGGGTTTGCCACCCTGGCAGGATCTTTTTACCTTTTGGTAAAACTTTCGAATCTCGATCCTGGCATGGCACCTCTCTATTTCCTCAAACGAGCGCTTCTCATGCTGCTTCTTTTTCTTTTTGAAAATTCGGTGTTCTTCCCTTCTTTTCTCCTTGTAGATCTCGTTATACTGATCGTAAGCAGCCCTTGTTCGTTTTTGAATCAGCATTTGTCGTGCTTTTTGTTTGGCTGCATTTGCCTGCCTGCATTCTTCATCGAACCATATGGGTTTCGTTTTGGGGGCCGAGTGAAACCCAGAACCTCAGAGGCAGCGGCTCTGATGGCTTCTTGGCATTGCTGCCACTGGTCTTCAATGCTTAATGCTGGTGGCATGGGATTCAAGGATAATTGAAGGGACACTCGATTGGAAAAGTCATTGGCAATTTCTTGCGATTGTAGCTTTCCGACGTCATATCTCTTCACAGCGTTAGTTCGTGCTGGTCGTGAACAAGATATCCTCATTCGTACCTTGGCTACAACAAGTGGTGGTCCGAGTCAAAGTTGGCCCCTCGGAAAGTTCGGACATCTAGCACACTGGAAGAGTGCCTTGCGTCGATCGCAACATGGTCAATTTGGTTGACGGTTAATTGATCTGGAGATCGCCATGTACCTTTATGAATTTTGAGATGCGGGAAGCGTGTACTACTTACAACAAGATTCAGCCCCGCAGCAAAATCGATTAGCCTCAGTCCGTTTTCGGAGGTTTTGTCGTGGAGGCTATGGTTACCGATTTTGTTTCCAAAGATGTGTCTAGGGCACTGCTCATACGTTTCTTCGAGGAGCTCGTAGAAACAGTCTTTGGAATCGTCATCTTTCTCTTCTGTGGGGGCGTGGGCGCATATAAGGCTAATGTTGGCGAATTTAGCTTAAAATACTAATACAAAAATTAACAAGAGCACTGACTGATCAACTTGGTGTTCTAATTATGACTGATGAAATCATTCCTCTACTCCGCTGTTGTGCGTTCTCGTTTTTCTTGGGGGTTGGTTTGTTTAAGATAGTGAATATTGAATAATGATAATAATTAGTCATTCCTTTAACTGGTCGAACCTAATGTGCCGGATCCTTTTTTTCTTATTGTTAGTTTAGGATATCGTAAAACTGTTTTTCGGTTTTACGATCGGTTTTATGATAGGTCTGTATCCCTTAGATTGCGTTGCCTGGATGCTATTTATGGAATGTGGGAACTAGAATGATAACTTACATAAAGTTAGCTAGCTCCGAAGCGGAACTGAAATTCCATCCAGACGCAAACATTTTTCTCGAAATTCTTTTGACCAATGCTTGACTTATTATGTTCTTGCAAAACAATTTGAGTTCCCAGCCGGAAATAATATGAAACACCACAATCCACCTCTCTCGTTCCTTTCGAAGGTAAAACTCTGTTCATAGAGGTATACTTTTTGACTGCAATTGCAATGGTATTTAATTATGAATTTCCTTTCATCATTCTAGTGCTTATTTTTTCTATTCACTTTCATCAGATGGGGCTGCCTGCATTACACACAAATTGATTTATCTGTCAACTGCATGCGTTAGAAGAGAAAAAATTATAATCTCTTCGAGGAATTACTCGTTGGTATTTCCTTTGTTTTCATATCATAAAATGACACCCATAGAAAAACCATACCCTGCCTGGGTTGGGACTTGGGAGCCAAAATTGATTTTCCCTTAAAAAAATAATCCATGAGAGAAAAAAAAAAACGTAATTTCATTACTGCTCGTGTTACCGGATTAAGATACAAAAAATTTTAACTCCTTAGACGTGATAGCACAGCCCAAGAAGAATAATTTATATTCAGTTTAGATTTCTGCATCATCTGCCCCTGTATCTGCAGAAAGCCGATGGAAATATCAATCATTCATCTTGACTTATATTCATTGAAAGCTTCTGAATCTGAATCTGAATCACGAAACAAAAAAAAAAAAACTTTCTTTTGGGCAATAAGATAACCAACGTATACCTCTATTACTCGTAAAAGAAGCCAAAAGAACAACAAAAAAATAATAATCATTTATGTGGTTATTGCTTTTTTGGTGTGGAATTTCATGCCGAATGATTTGTGGGCGAGCTTGTTTGCGATGTGTATACATTTTTTTTGTTCGACGCTAATGCCTATAGGGGATTGTTCGATAACATATTGAACTAAACAAAATAATCACCAAGGACTAAGAGGCTTTTCGACAAAAAGTTTGGCTTAGTTCGTGAGGCAAACAATTTCGAACTATAACTTTCCATAGGATGGACGACTTTTCTCCAAAAAGGTCGTGCTGACTGCCCAAATACTCGTATGGAATGAGAAATTTTCAATGGGATGCTCTTGGTCACTCTTAGCTTAGACACATAATTCTTCCTGTAGGCAACATCTTTTGACCATAACGGAGTAATGATTCTCATCAAAACTGATAACAACAAATGGTGGTAGGTAGGTATACAATGAAACGATTTAGAGGAATACATCAAAACTGCTAACAGCCTAGTCAGACAGTAAAAAGCTGTTGTCATTTGGAAACATTTGGACGATGACTGCTTTGGTGTGTCAATTTAAATTCAGCTTAAAGAATAATAGTTGTTGTTTGTTATAAAAAAATCTGGGAGAACTTTTATTGGAGCATTCATCATTGAGACAAGTTCTTTATTGGATTTAATGGTTTACTTACATGGTGTTGTCGTAGATCGAGCTATCGGAATCGCGGGGTAGAATATAGCCATTATACATAGAAGTCTCAGCGCCATGTTTCTGTAAAGATAAAGAGAAGTTTTGTAAACCAATAAATGGGACTTTTGTTTATCTTTTTGCGGGTTGTGAAATTTACGGAATTTATAAAACATGTCAAACAATGTTAAGAGAAGGATATTTACTATATTTCACATTGTAACAGAGAAAGAGAGAAAATGCTGTGCTGGATGAGCATGTCCTGTGTTAGAGCTTGACTGTTTGAGGATTTTGATTGAGATAATCTATTTTGGTGGTGAAGTAATGAATTTCACTGTTCGGTGGGATGAAAGGAAAGAATTCGTGTCCCAATGAGCCAGATGCCAGATACCTTCCCTTGGTTAAGTGAAATAAATTGTAACTTTCCTATTTTCTTTCTTTTTGGAAGAAATCGATTTACGGGTAAAAAAAGGAAAAAGAAGTCCAAAGAAAGGAGGACTCTTTGGCTTTAGATTAGTTTTCGAATGGACAAAAAAGAATTAGATGTCTTTTGTTTTCTCTTCTGTGTGGAAAAGAAAAGCCAAAAATGAAGAAAGCTTTTAGATAAGGTCATGTCAATGAATCTGGAGATCGACGTGAATGTAAGGAAAGTATGTGAATTAAAATAAATTAAATAGGGTTTTGCACAACAGAGCGGGGAGCTCCGGGCCCAACGCATTTCTCTCAATCATTCCTTGCTATAGGGATTGGGAAGGACTTATAATTTTTTCCAATATTTTATCAACAAATTAAGTAATTGAGACAGTAGAATGTTGGGAAAGAACTGTTAAGACCTTACCACTGGTGGGGGCACAGTAAAAGCTTAAAATCAATAAATTAAATCAAAACACAAATCAACTTTTCTGTTCGCAGCTTCAATCGTAGTGACTATTGTTTATTGATGAATTGTTCTTTTACAAATAAAATTTGCTGACACACGCAGTGATTCTCATACCCTACGTGAGAATGATCCCAATTACCCTAAGAACTTGTTTGGTGACATGAAGCAAACAATAGCCTCTACTGTGAGCATAAAGTCTGTACAACTCGTAAAGAATCTTACTGTGCTAGAATGTTGGAGTCGATCGTTTTTAACTGTTTTTGAGGATACTCAAAGAACAATAATTTTTTTAAAAGACATTTGGCAATGAATAAATCGACTGAGATCACATCTGAAGCATTCGAAAGGGTTTGCCAATGTTTGAAATATCTTTGTCGGTCAAATAAGTACGAACTTATAGAGAAAAGGTGAAAGTTCTCGAGCTTTCCTACTGGTCAACCCAATCCTGATATTTTTTTATACGTATTTCTTAAAACGAAGAGAAATAAGCAGGACACATTTTAATTGAAAAGGTTTGTTACTAGTGATTCTTACAAGCTGCCCTGGTGGCAGAACATTCCAAAGGCCTAAGACACTGACAAAAACATTGCCACTTAGAAATGTATTAGTATAAGTATAAAATAAGATGGGAAGAACACCGTATTCCTAAAACTAAAAAGGCAGCATCAGAAGTACTCGTTAGGGGGAGAAATGCCATGATATGAGCTTCGGAAGCTTTACGAAAAAGGTAAAAAGATCATTTCTCCCAAGTATGCAAGCCCCTAACTCTGGCTTTAAAGAGCAGATGCGAGATATGGTAACAATATCACATTCGCCGTCGTAAGCATCTGAAAAGATCATTTCTACAGACTGATTCTAGACCATGAAGACACTAACTCCGCTGTCTGGCAGAATACCCCAATCAGCTAGGACGATGATCAAGAATACCGTCCACCAGGCCGAGCAGAAGTCAGGCTTGTCAAACTTAAATGAAATAAGACTGCAGGTGTAAATGGCTTTGATGGCGAACTATTCAAAGCAGCTGGAGATCAGTTAGAAACCACCAGCTGATATGTATGATATGGTCGGAACAAATTATTCCCGAAGAATGGAACTTCAGTATCGTATACAAGATCCAAAAAAGAGGAGACCCTCACAAATGCGCCAATTAAGGAAGGATAAGCCTTCACGTCGCACCGCGTACAAAATATTGTCTGCCGTAATATGTGAACGTCTGAATTCTGAAACCCAACGTCAGCTATTTGATAGGTCCTTATCAATATGGTTTATACCAGAAAACTCCACAATAGACCAAATTTTCACATAACGGCTGAGTCGATCAACGTTGTTGATTCCGTTGACGTTGTTGATTCCGTTGGTGAACCAAAATCTAGTTGCTGGCTGGGCAAAGCACCGCTAGTAACTTGTTTGGGTTTTCTAATAAGATCTACACTTGTTGATTCGACTTAGATAGCGTCTGCGTTTGATATTTTGTTTTATGTGTTTTTGTGAGTTGTAATGTTGGGTTGATTTCGGGTCGATTCTAGCAACATTAGAAGGTTGCGATAGAATTTCTTTGCTGTGTACGCTCACACTGCAAAATGCAGGCCATCTGTTTTGGCACTGAGTGAAACACAGGTGGGTATTGATTCTGACCCTTCAGAACTCAAATTGCCTGGATAGCTTAGTATCTTAGTGTCTCTCCTCACATGGCCTCGGCGAATATGTCCTCAATGATATTGCTTGCCAACTCCAACCACAACAAGGCCTCTGTTCCAATACGAACTTTAATTTCATGTGGTTAAAATTCACCGTCCATAAACAAATCATTCACTATTGTTTTATTTACAGAAGCCCCAATTTAGAGAGCAATTCAACCTCTAACGAGTTCGATGCGCTATCTGACTCCATAGTAAGGATTGTTTCCCTTTATCCTGACACTGAAATCGCAATTGCGGGCGATTTCAATGTACACAATTCTGGTTGGCTTCGACATTCTGGCCAGACAACACCCGAAGGAAAGTATGTTGAGATTTTTGCTTAGTTGAACCATTTGACTCAACTTATTGATGAGCCCACTCTGGTTGCAGATATTGAAAGCCAAGCGGCCAACACTCTTGACCAAGTTCTCCTTCTCATTCCGAAAAATACAGGGTTATGGTATCATATCCTCTAGGCAAATCGGACCACTGTGTCATATCGGTCGATTTTTCGTTATCCGTCACGCTAAAAAAAGATAAAGTTCCTAAAAGAACTGTGTGGCAATACGAGAAAGCCAATTGGGACGGACTGAATAATTTCTTTCGAAATTTTAATTAGTCATTGTGCTTTCTCGACGGAAACGTTGATGCATCAGCTGATATGATATCTAACGTAATTCTCAACGGAATGAGAAATTTTGTTCCTCACAGAACAAAAAGTATCATCCCCAAAGAGAATTCGTGGTTTGATTCAAGCTGTAAAGAGGCGATTAGGGATCGAGAAAGTAGTTTTCGAAAATTTAAAAACAACCCTACTGTAGAAAACCGAAATTTGTTCAAACGGGCCAGAAATTTCTGTAATGCTCAAATACAAAGGGCTAAGTTTTTTACATGACCAAAAAGTAAGGTAAAACATACTATTGTGTTTGAAGTAAAAACTTTTGGTCCTTTGTCAAGAACATTAAGAACTCGACCACGTCATCGGTCCCAACGCTCGTCTTCAATGACTCTCCGTATGCCATCTCCATCGACAAAGCAAATTTGCTGGCAGCTCAATTTGCTGCCAACTCGACACTTCCTCATAGCATATTGGCTCCACCTGAGCTCGAGTCTGCAAATTCTTTGATGAAGCAGATATTTTTTCGAACTCGCTCGGTTGCGAGAGTCCTTAAAGATCTCAACATACATAAATCCGCTGGTCCAGATGGTATCCCCGCCGTTATTCTGAAGAGGTGTTCTTCTACGCTGGCAAAACCACTGCGTAAACTTTTCCATCTTTCCTATTCTGCTGGGATTTTTCCGAGCAGATGGAAAACTGCATTTGTCCAGCCAGTCCCTAAAAAAGGCGAATCTTCCTCCCCTTCCAATTACCGTCCAATTGCACTAACGTCCCTTCTTTCCAAGGTCATGGAAACGTTGATAAACCGTCAACTTATGAAATATCTTGAAGAACGAAAGCTTCTTAATGACCGTCAGTACGGCTTTCGTAGCAAACGGTCCACTGGTGATTTGATGGCTTATCTTACCGAAAAGTGGAACCAATCTTTACATTGTTTTGGAGAAAGTAAGATTATTGCGCTTGATATTTCTAAAGCATTTGATAGAGTTTGGTACCAGGCTCTTTTATCGAAAATGCGTGCTTTTGGTATCGATGAATCTCTTCTTCTTTGGATTAGAAACTAACTTTCCGACCGTTCAATACAAGTTGTATTGGATGGCTTCAAGTCTGATACCCACTTCATAAATGCTGGTGTGCCCCAAGGCTCCGTTTTGTCTCCGTTTCTCTTCTTAATTTTCATAAATGATCTCCTGTCTGAAACTTCTAATCCTCTCAACTGTTTTGCTGACGACTCGACCTTCTCTTCGGATGTGGAACTGGAACGGTTGCGTATGATAAGCTCATTGAATTCTGACCTTGATAGCATTGCTACATGAGGTCTTAAAAACCGAGTAGAATTCAATGCTTCGAAAACTGAATGCTGTCTCTTGTCGTTGAAGCTTAACATTCCACCATTGTCATTATCCATGAATGGTTCCTGCATCCAAGAAACCGAAAAGCTGTCAATACTTGGTATGTGTGTAAACGATGATCTTCGTTGGAATGACCACATATTTGAAGTCGCCAAAAACGCTGCTAAATGCTTAGGTTTCTTAAGACGATGCAGGAAGTTCTTCACCAATTCTGATCCGGCTACAATTTATAAAGCCTAAATTCACCTAAACTGGAGTATAACTCCCATATCTGGTCAGGTGCTTCTCAAACATCTCTGCGCCTACTTGATAGGGTACAAAATAGAGCGTTAAAATTGATAGGTGATAGTTCAATCGTAGAATCGATTGATTCTCTTGAACGTCGTCGAAACGTCACCTGTCTCTCTCTTTTTTATCGCTTTTTTCACGAACAGTGCTCTAGTGAAGTAGCCAGTTGCATTCCTCCCCTGAAACAATTTAGCCGCAACACCCGCCTCGCTCATCAGTTTAACCTTGAGCCCAACTTCGGACGTACATCAAGTATAGAGATTCGTATTTCAGTCGCACCACCCGAATGTGGAATAATTTACCTGTCTCTGTATTTCCCCTGCATTACGATTCACAAAAGTTCAAAAGCATCTTGCATCGGTGTCTCCTTTCAAATCCTCTCTTATTTTCCTAAATGCTCGCACTGTGTTTTTATAACATTATAAGGGTAGTCATAACTCCTTGATGTGCGTGTTAATTATATATAAAAAAAAACAGTTAAGGTTAAAGAAAGACGACGAACGTAAAAAATAAAGAACAACATAAAAAATGATAGATAATACTTTTCATTAAATAACTTTAAATTTCAAAATTAAATTATATGAATATTTAAGTTTACTTAAGGTTTTACGGTGGAAAACTAATTACTTGTTATAATGTGTTTATATTAAAAAAAAAAAAGTAAAATATTTCCGGTAATTGTTATAAATTTTGGAAAAATATAATACGAAATGTTAGCTTATTTTTTCTTGTTTCGAAATCGAAATGTTAATCGAAATGGGAATTATTTTGGAGAGACTTGGAACTATTTATCAAATTATCAAATCAACGATCCAAAAGCGAAAAAAACCATGAAAACTGAATTGCTTTTCATACCAAATTACTAATTTTCTATTCTTCAAGTCGGATTTTATAGAAGAAATGAGCAAATTTAAATAGCGAAAAAGAACTTCAGCTAAAAAGTGTTAAAAAATTGGATTTTTAATGCAATTCATACAAAAAATGGTAAACTTGATCCTAGCTCCAACCAAAAATCAAAAATTAGCCCTGGTTGAAGTTTTCAAGTGTTTCTGCATAACGTTGGCGTTGTAATGCTCGAATGACGCGATTGAGGTCGTGTTACACAACCCATCAGTTGCTACACCGGCACCGTGGGTGCATCTAGACACTTCCTATTTTTACAGAATATAAATAGTAAAAACGTAGTTTTCTGCGTTAGAACTAATTGGGATTAAATAAAAAAGAGACAAAAAAAACGGTCGTTTTCTGTTAAAAAATTTAGATTCTTTTAAAATATTCACCCTGCATCTCCACATGACTAAGATCCAATCAGGCATTTTGTTTGCAATCTTAAACCGAATATCCAATGCTTTCTTCTTGGAGTACCTCACCCATTTTCCTCGCAATTTTTCAACGACAGCTCCAAATTTTATAAGCTTGTGTAAAAATAGTAATAAACTTTCATACGTGATTAAACTGCACTCAATCCATTAACAATTTATTCGTATAATCAAGGATTCATCACGGATAGAGGATTTCCTTCTTTTCAAAGAAAATCATCGAAAAACGAAAGAGACTTGTGGAGGCGAGTACTTTTAACCTTCAACTCACTAAAAACCCAGCCAAATTTATTAGGGTGAGGGAAGCAGAAACAACAAGTAATTTTTCTTTAATGTTTATTAATAGAAGCGTATGGTAAGAATAAATTTTAGTAATAAATAAATGAATACTTTTTCTTAGCTGCTTAATGCTTTGCCTGAGCGATTATAAAGAACGTTAAAGTAAAGGACAAATAAATGATGGAAGTAGGAAAACAGTTGGGAGTCGGTAGGGAAGTGGTAAATACATTAATGAGTGGTAAACTCATTAATGGAGCTAAGAAAAATGGTTTGATGATTTTTCGTTATTGCGCTAAATCGCTTGGGACTCATTTCGTTTAGTGTTTGGCGGATATGTTGTTCTTGAACTGCTAGAAATCAGACAATAACACTCTTGTTGGAGGTTTTAACTCCAGCATAGAATGATTTTTTTTAAAGCTTAGCCTCCAGTACCAGATTTTTTTTGAGGCAAAAGACATGATTCAATTGTTCGAAAATTTGATTTAAGGTGTCCTCAATGGCATCTCTCAAAGCGACAGTGCAATCATGAGGTGAAATTTTCCACAGGTGAATGAAGCTAAGGAAGGAATTGAGTGGAGATTGTTTAATGTAGATAATAAAGAACAGAAGTTAAGTAAGATTATGTTAAGATGACTGCTGGGAAAACGATAGACGCACTTAGACCAATAAAAGGTTCATTGTGACACCACAAAGAAATTTGAGGAATTGTCTCTTGTTTAAATCATTTTGAGATTTCTATAAATTGATGAAGACTATGAATGGCTTTGTTTCTAAGCTCACTTGGATAATCCAAAAAGTGTTCTGCCCAATGTCTTTAATAACTTTGCGAGAGGTCAGGGCATGTACAGTACATAGAAGATGTGGAACGGTGTAAAAACCAAAGGGCTAAGTATAGATCCCTGTGGGACATGTTATAAAATGTATATTCTGGCATAAACAGTTTTGACCTATTTCAGAGAGTGACGTTAATGTCTCCATGGCTAGCTTGGATCTTATGACAAGTGGATTCAGTCCCACAAAATCAAGATTATTTTTTTTATCGTGTTGGATTAACTAATTACTCTCGAACATTGATCAATGGCAAAGACTTCAACTTGGAAAATAGACAATTGACTAAGACCAAGACTTACTGAAAAGTTTGTTATAGGAGAGTTGCTGAAAATGCTGGAGCCTGTGCCAGTCTTCATTTTTGAGGAGTCAGTTTACAAGACCATGTGTTGATTTTTCTGCGACTAGAACGTTGAAACTACATAACACCAGACGTGCTAACCAAATTACGCCAGGGGCACCGCACTGGCACTGTGTCTTGCCCATGGTAAGGATAATGAAATATTTGGGTAACCCAATATGAAAGATTTTTTAAAAAAGCTCCAACAAAAGTTTTTTAAGCAATTGTTTAGATTATCCAAAACAACTGTTTTTGTTCCACAACTCAGTGCTACCCCTAACTGCATTTTGAAAGAAAGTAACTCTTGTTTGTCAAGAAAAGAACATGATTCCCCTCTTCAGGTGATTGTCGGGAATTGTCGCTGATTGGAAAGAGTTATCTTATTTCGAAGCTAAAGGTGTGAGGCAGCAACCCACGATGGTGGAATGACGATGCCTCAGCGTAGAAGGTCATGCTTCATCGTTGTTGATTGTGTCAACGTACATTAGGGTCTTTACATCGATGTATCTCGAGTCCGGTCGTCTGTATTCTTTTGCCATCCTTCTAACTAAGTTTTTTTGATAGTTTGCCAGGTTTTCCAATACATGTCTTCCAAATTGAACCATGTACCTCTCTAAAAAGTTGATTCTAGCCTCTTCATCGACTTTTGACGGTTTTCCTGTGCATTGGATTATAGACAAATCCTGTGCAGTTACGCAGAACATTCTTCTCGAATACATCCAGATTTTGTGCACTCCATGATGACAGATCTTATTAGCTGCTTGTACAGCAGTAATATCGTTTTTTGGTTAAGTCTACTTCTTTCACGCATCAGCGGTTGGACGCGATGGAAAGCATAGTAAGCTTTTCTAAAAACTTCAGTGGCATGCGGGTTGAACTGAACTGGACTGCTAGATACTTGTTCTGCTTCTTTAGCCTGAGCTGTGTTCCGCCTGGAAGGTTGATGCAGATGTTGTGGCAGTTTGTGGCTGATCGCAAACGTTTTCGTCCATTTGTGGGTCGTGGTACGCAAATTATTTCGGACT
This sequence comes from Melanostoma scalare, assembly GCA_949752695.1. Classification (NCBI taxonomy): domain Eukaryota; kingdom Metazoa; phylum Arthropoda; class Insecta; order Diptera; family Syrphidae; genus Melanostoma; species Melanostoma scalare. Next base: position 64,752,277 of record OX456985.1, read on the forward strand.
CTGCTGAGTTAATTTTGATTCCCCATCGTTGCTAGTACTGGAGCTTCCCTATGTGGTCTTCAACCCTACGAGCTGCAATAACGGGTGGTAATAATTACGAACTCGGTAGGAGTAAGACGAACTTATCTACGATTGTGTCAAAAAAGTGTGTCCTTGAGAGTAACTGTCGAAAAATGCGAATTTTAAGAGTAAAAGTCAACTCTCTGCTAGCTACTCTCAAGGATGTGTCCACTTGAGAGTTTGCTCTCGAGAATGGCCTAAGAGCTTATAGCAGTGTTTTTCTCTAAAGTAGACAAGCACCCAAATAGTCCCAATAAGCTTATTTAAAACTATTTGAGCATGGCTTTCAACAACACAAAAAATATATTAAAACTTAAAACATCCACTGGGTCGAAAAACTACTTCTCGGCGTTCGGTGCGACCAAACTCCCAATGTTATAAATAAAATAAATTTCCCTTCTTCCGAAAAAGTTAGTCTGGTCATTGAATGAATGTTATGCACATTAATAAGGAGAAGCGTAGCAAACGTGTCTTGATGAAAGTCGTTCGATAGTAATATGACGTAGTCAACCGTCTCTATTGGTCATTCAACAACTCAAAAATTTGGTTCGTCGTTCCAGCCTTATTAGTGATTTCACTCTCACGTCTAAGATCTTGAAAGAAATCTCCGGCAGCCACGCCAATTAACCTAAAAATTGCACAAGCCATGGCACTGCAGGGTACATCACATCCACCTTATGCGTCTGCTCGCTTATTTTCGGCGATTGTTCGCTCATTTGAGACTGAATAACATGCAGAGCACCTCATGCATCAACTCTGACTCCCCAGCAGCAGCCTTTGACACAGATGGCTGTGCGGCAGCCTTCTGTGGATTCTGTGCTGATTTACCGGCCCGGACGTAATTTGGGCGTACGAGACTTTGGGTATGACGCCCTTTGATATCGGTCTGGCTGATTACCTTCACTCTTTCAATGCAATCAGCTTGTTTCAGTTACTCTTTTTGATGGTTTTTTTTTCATGGTTTGGTATCGACGACAATCCAAAATTTGGCAGGGTGCCCGTCTCCATAGCACAAAAGACATTTCAGCAGTGTCTTGTCTTTGACCGTTGCACCTCCCACTTCACGCACCTCGATCGCATTTGGCTGAATGCGGTGTGATCGAACCATTGACAACAGAGACATTGAAGAATCTTCCCGTGCCTGTAAGGTTACTCCGATTTTACCATGTGGTAGTCCAAGACGTAAATCTTCTTTAGACTTCTCAGACGACTACTGGGTGACAGGGTGACTAGGAAAATTGGCAATAGCTGCTTCTTCCGTCTAACCTTGACCGAGGTGAACGACTTGACCGCGATAAACTCGAGATAGTCGCCCACCTCCCTGTGGAGTTCCACTAAAATCCACTCTGGTTCAGAGCTAGGTTCTACCCTTTTTGAAAGTCCGATTTCGGCTTCTCCCCTTTGGGAGTGACACTAAAATCTTCAATGGTTGTTTTTTTTACTAGCCTACGTGCTAAGTAACGCTTTTCTATCTATACCTAGCCATTTAATTGTGAAATTGTCACCAATAGCAGGCTTACATTGTTTTATCGTCGCCTTCAACTCCAGATTCAGGGTGTTAATAGGGAGCATTCTATTTTTCTGTTGGCTGCTTCAGCTGCTTTTCTGCTGTGCTCTGGCTGCTTCTTTTGCCCTTCCTCCTTGTTGGGGATCGTTGTCGCGGGTTTTGTTCTCACGGCGCCGGCGTGGCTGCTGCACAGTTTTACTTATTACTACAGCTCTTTTAGCTGCTGTCCCAAACTGCAGCGTGGGCGCTTAGTGCTGCTTCTACTGGAGGCTGCATTTCAAGTATGGCTGTTGTACGCTGCTCATTTGGTGAGTAAGCTATTTGAGGAGACTGTTTTTCTTCATCCTCACTCTTCCTGCGGGCTTGTTGACGTTCCCTAATCGCTTCGATTTATTTTTTTTAAGCTCTTTATTGTCTTGGTAAGAGACTATAGTTTTTGGCTAGTTCTTCTTCTTTGTCGTCTACCAGAGCGGCGAATGAGTTACCGCTCCTAGTGTAGTTACCTTTTCCTCCTTCCGATTCGTACTCATACGTTTCGTTCAGCGGTACATCAATTTCAGAAAACATGACTTCATCTTCGTCATCGCCTGTTTTCATTTTTCTTTTTTACTACAAAAGCTTCAGCTGAGCAACAATACTGTGCACATCCAATGGAAGGCGTTGCGAACAAAATTATAATTGAGGAGTATATCCGAAGGAGACAGTGTGTAGACTGTAGACCAATATGTTAATTGGAAAAGAATACAAACTGTCGAAACTGCTGGAATGTTTTCGTATTTCGTAAATAAATAAAATAAATGAATAGGGTGGCGCACCAGGGCGAGGAGCCCTAGATTCTAGCGTATTTCTCACAACCATGCCTTGTGAGGGAATGGAGGGGACCTACAATTTTCTACCGGTTCCGAGAGGCTAATCGAGAAAGCGCTTTTCATGGCAATGGATCTACTAACGGAGGACTTGCCAATTCCTCGCGAAAGGCGATACCCGTGGATAATAATTTTTGCCTCTTTTGGAATTCGAACCACGAACCTATGGGTTAACAGGCCGACATGCTAACCATCAAACCTCGGGTACCATATATTGTAGTCTTTCCTATATAAAAAGGCTGCTGGCGCAAGTAGAGTAAGTTTTTATTGTAAAGCTATGGTGTAAAGATTGAATAAGTGTGGTTAGTTGATGAACGACTGATGACGTTATGAATCGTCATCATCATCCTCATCCTCGTGCCGAAAAAGTTTGTCTCTTCATTAAACGACCGTTTAATCTCTCTGGTACTATATTCTATGCTTTTCATATTAACAAGTTCGGTTTTACAGTAGTCACGGCGCTCACACTGAACCAATTCTTATAAATGAGGTGTCAAATGAAATAAAATTTCCTATTGACTAAACAAATTCTACTTCCAGTTAGATAATTGCTAATAATTTCCTCAGAAACGCAAGGGTAGACCAATAATAAAAAAATTAATACTATTTTAGTGTAGTTAAAGAGGCTGCGAACTACATTTTGTAGCTTCAGAACTCTGTTGCGATAAGACTCCAAAATTTATGTGTAACTTAGTTCCGAATACTGTTCAGCAATAAAAAGTTCAACACTTGCTCGTTTGCTTAGCAAATAAAACGCAGTTCCACCCCTCGTCTCCTCCACTTATAAAGTCTCTAGTCCATTGAGTTCAAAATCAATAAGTATTCACCAACAAATCAAAGCTCTTGAATTTTCGTTAATACCCACGGGGCAAAACATGATCTCCCTTCTCGGTCTTTTAGTTTTACAGTTATTTTTAAACGCGCGAAAGATAAATTAAGATTCCCCTTCAAATAACTACTTTCAAAGAGGTATTTGAAAACCAATCCTCCTATCTCGTTTGATTAATATCTCCCACTCAAAACTGCCAACCCCTTCTAGTAAATTAAAGCTATCCTCTGATGGGAGACGTGCTAAAATTCCGCAAAGCGGAACCGTCAAATTTCCTCTCTTTATTAAACATTTGCATAAGGAAACAAAAGAGCTAAACTAATATTTATACATTGAGCACGTTTTAACATCCTTTGAAAACAAGACCAATATCATATAAAACTTAAGTAGCACAGCCTTGCAAAGCTTAATGCTCTTTTGATAACAAACAAACTCCGAAAGGATGATGAAGAAAATCATCAAAAAAAAAAAACGTTGGTTTGAGTGGTAATGGTAGGTCATAAATTTTATTGATTGATTATATCGAGTCACTTGAGGTCGCCACTATAACAGCAAACAGCTTTCTCTCCACTGGATATGTATACGTTCGTGTACGTTATGTACCTGGTTATGTGCCTTATTCCTTTGGTAATTCATTGACACAGACTATAATAATAAAACCTTATCAAATATGATTTCTCTATAAATGTTCCAGCACGTACTCGACAAATTGTGAAACTATATGGCAGTGTTTATGAACGACAAGTGTACTTGTATTTTTATATGAAGTTGCTGCTAAAATAGCAACGCGTGTGTATACCAACTCCTCAACGTATGGCGGTATTTCCTCTCAAAGTAAAACCTTGTGAAATTTATTAAGTTGGACTTATGTTTAACGTTCTTGAGTTGGCAAATTTTTTGCTTCCAACATATTATTTGATGTAACGATAAAATGCTGGTGCTTTAAATTCCATAACTCTCGAGAGTGAATTTATATGAGAAACATTTACCAATTTATGTTAAGTTAAGTAGCGAGGGTAGTTTTTAAAACGGCTTCATAGTTCGATGAAAGTTCTTCGTGTAGTAGCTATAAAAATTCCAATAAAACAGATTCGTTTGATAAAACGGAAAGACTTTGTGTCTCTAATACCGCCAGCCATTATGAGCTAGGTACCTCTACTCGTATATAAATGTTTTCCTGTATGGTTTTGGAAAATGGAAGGTAAAGTCATCAATATTGTGACTTAATGTGGATATGTATGGGATAGAATTTTTGGGTTGGTTCTCTCGATTACCCTACTAACAAGTCTTACGAGATTTGCTTGAATTATACATTGAAATAAATTGACCATTAAATGGATGACATTAAATTTAATGACTCTCTTTAGAGACTGAATTTGTTCTTGTTGATTCTCACTCTTGTGAGTGTGGGAGTGATTTCGGTTTATTATTTATCAATAGATATATGTTTCACATTGCCAAAGTTATTGTCTGGCATCAATTTTCACCACTGGACAATTAGAGCAAATTAATTAATACAATTAGCTCAGAATGCTTTCGGTTGTGTCTCAATTTGCTTGGATATATTTGGGGAATGCAGACACTTTCGGGAATAATTGGTCAATATACTTCGATTGAATTACTGCGTCTTTTGTGCTGGGGATACAACATTTCAAAATTGAGTTAATCAGGATATTTCATTGCAGAGTTTGAAGTGGAGCAAAATCATTAGTAGATTAGGTAAATTTGTGAATTGAAACTCGTCAAAAATGAATTAAATAAGTTTTGAATATTTTTGAGCACACAAATTTAGCTAAAAGATCAATAATTTTAGATCTTTAGAAATTTTCAAAAAAGTAGACAAATGTGATTTTTACATGGACGAGTTTAAATTCACTATAGATTTTGCCAAAATAAGTCGATATTATACTTTCAACTGCTGCTAACTCAACACTTCCTGATAGCATATTGGCTCAACCTGAGCTCGAGTCTGCAAATTCTGCGATGAAGCAGATATTTTTTCGAACTCACTCGGTTGCGAGAGTCCTCAAAGATCTCAACATACATAAATCCCCTGGTCTAGATGGTATCTTCGCCGTTATTCTGAAGAGGTGTTCTTCTACGCTGGCAAAACCTCTGCGTAAACTTTTCCATCTTTCCTATTCTGCTGGGATTTTCCCGAGCAGATGGAAAACTGTTTTTGTCAAGCCAGTCCCTAAAAAAGGCGAATCTTCCTCTCCTTACAATTTCCGTCCAATTGCACTTACGTCCCTTCTTTTCAAGGCCATTGAAACGTTGATAAACCGTCAACTTATGAAACATCTTGAAGAACGAAAGCTTCTTAATGACCGTCAGTACGGCTTTCGTAGCAAACGGTCCACTGGTGATTTGATGGCTTATCTCACCGAAAAGTGGAACCAATCTTTACATTGTTTTGGAGAAAGTAAGATTATTGCGCTTGATATTTCTAAAGCATTTGATAGAGTTTGGCATCAGGCTCTTTTATCGAAAATGCGTGCTTTGGGTATCGATGAGTCTCTTCTTCGTTGGATTAGAAATTACCTTTACGACCGTTCAATACAAGTTGTATTGGATGGCTTGAAGTCTGATACCCACTTCATAAATGCTGGTGTGCCCCAGGGCTCCGTTTCGTCTCCGACTCTCTTCCTCATTTCCATTAATTATCTCTTGTCCGAAACTTCTAATCCGCTTAACTGTTTTGCTGACGACTTGACCCTCAGCTTTTCATATTCGTTTCCAAATTCACGTCCCTGCTCTTCGGACGCGGAACTGGAACGGTTGCGAATGATAAGCTCATTGAATTCTGACCTTAACAGCTCTGTTTCATGGGGTCTTATGAACCGAGTAGAATTCAATGCTACGAAAGCTCAATGCTGTCTCTTGTCGTTGAAGCTTAACATTCCTCCATTGCCATTATCCATAAATGGTACCTGCATCCAAGAAACTGAAAAGCTGTCAGTACTTGGTATGTGTGTAAACGATGATCTTCGTTGGAATGACCACATATTTGAAGTCGCCAAAAACGCTGCTAAATGCTTAGGTTTCTTGAGACGATGCAGGAAGTTCTTCAACCCTTCTGATCTGGCTACAATTTATAAGGCCTTCATCCGCCCAAAACTGGAGTATAGCTCTCATATCTGGTCAGGTGCTCCATAAACATACAAAATAGAGCGATAAAATTGATAGGTGATAGTTCAATCGTAGAACCGATTGATTCTCTTGAACATCGTCGAAACGTCCCCTGTCTCTCTCTTTCTTATCGTTTTTTTCACAAACAGTGCTCTAGTGAAGTAGCCAGTTGCATTCCTTCCCTGAAACAATTTAGCCGTAATACCCGCCTCGCTAGGAATGCTCATCAGTTTTACCTTGAGCCCAACTTCGGACGTACAGTCAAGTATAGAGATTCGTATTTCAGTCGCACCAACCGAATGTGGAATGCTTTACTTGGCTCTGTATTTCCCCTGCATAACGATTCACAAAAGTTCAAAAGCAACTTGCATCGGTGTCTCCTTTCAAATCCTCTCTTATTTTCCTAAATGCTCGCACTGTGTTTTTATAACATTATAAGGGTAGTCATAACTCCTTGATGTGCGTGTTAATTAAAAAAAAAAAAAAATAATAATTTAGGTGGGTGCAAAACCCCCATTTATTAGGCTTAATACAAGCTATTAACTTACAAACTAAGAAACAGGGAGGCAGGGAGTACTCATATTGAAGTCAAAACAAGAAGAGTATAAGAATTGACATTACCCAGCATTCGGGAGATGGGTTCATTGGAGCCGTAAGAGGTTCGATGAGTGGGAAGATAGAAGAGACGGGGATTCCGAGTGTTACGAGGGTTAGTATTTAGAAAAATGGATTCGTTAAGGGCTGGACAGTCAATGGTACCTGTAAGGATTCGGTGAATGAAGAGAATGTCAAATATTTTTCTTCGATCTTTCAGCGTATTGAGGTTGAGGAGTTTGATTCGGTCTTGATAATTAGGTAATATCAAAGGATTACTCCAATTAAGACCTCGAAGAGCAAATCGGAGGAAACGGCGTTGTATGCTCTCAATTCTCGCAATGTGCACTTGTTTGAAAGGCGACTAGACTTGACAAGCGTACTCAAGAAGCGGATGAACAAATGTAAAGGGATCGGGTTACGTAGGGGTCTGCAAATTCTATGGACCTTTGTTTAACGAAGCCAAGTGCTGAATTAGCCTTAAGGATTATATCGTCGATATGCTTGAGGAAATTAAGCTCACGGTCGCAAATAATCCCAAGGTCACGAATCACCTGATAAGGGGAAACGATTTGACTGTTTAGAAGATAGAGACGGGGAGGAGATTTGATGCGTTTACGTGAGAACGTTATTGATTGGCACTTGGAAATATTTAGCTCCAGGCAGTTTTTGGAGCACCATATTGAAAAATTGTCGAGATCCTGTTGGAGGAGGGAAAAGTCTTCAGAAGAAGAAATGACTTGGTAAAACTTAGTATCGTCCGCATAGTGAGAGATGGAGGAGTGTTTGATGATCATTGAAATGTCGTTAATACTGAGAATGAAGAGGAGAGGGCCTAAATGGCTACCTTGATGTAGCTAAAAAACGGCTGGATAAGGCGGATCTGAACCGAACGCTGTAAAAACGGCTTTCTAAATAAGAAGAAATCCATCTCAACAGAATGGGTTCAAATCCCAGGGGGGGAAGTTTAAAAAGTACAAAATGTTCCCGTGCCAGTGAGACAAAGAAGTGCCCGTAGTGTCGAGAATATTGCTGCTGCTGAGGCTTCAGTTGCAGAAAGCCCAAATGAGTCCTGTCTCTCACACGTCGTTCTCAAGCGTTGGGCATCTCTGTGACTTTGTTGTGGCGAATTTTGCGAAAAGATCTTTTATTTAAAATTAAATTAAATTGGCGCAAGAACTGAAGCCACTTGACCACCAGAAGCGTCGTACATATGTTCGTGAATTGGGCTGAGCAACAACTTGAAAATGATTCGGATTTTCATCGAAAAATCATCTCCAGCGATGATGCTCATTTCCGGGTAAATGGCTTCGTCAATAAACAAAATATGCGGTATTGGTCAGGCAGCAATCCACACGTACTCCATGAGTCATCATAACAGTAGCCTGTCTGCTTCATAATCAAAAAGCATTTGAAACCGTTTGGATAGATGCTCTGATTTTCAAGTTGAAATCATTTCAATTGCCTAGACATCTTATCATAATCATACACAGCTTCTTGATCAACCGTAAGTTTTACGTACGAGTGGGAAATACCAAGTCCTTATTCAAAAACATCTCCGCAGGGGTTGCCCAAGGCTCACGTCTTGGACCTGACCTCTTCAATCTATTCACCCTCGACGAACTAGCAAACACGCCAATGACAAAAACCCTACTATATGCGTCCATAAGCCCAGAAATAGTTCTCCATAGAGTGGAGGAACATATCCCTAGGCTCTGGGAGTACTACCTACAATGGGGCATTGAAATCAATCCCACTAAAACAGAGTTAATTTGCCTTAGGAATCCCTCGTGTAAAGCATAGCCACAAGATGCAAACTCCTGTCCCGGACACACCCTGATAACACAATTATCACTCTAAAGCAACTCGTTTTTTGTGGTTTATGAGCCGGCGCCGGCGGCGTCATTGGGCCGTACTTCTTCCGTTCAATGACAACCGAATATTTTTGGCCCCGATTGGATGATATGAACTTGGAGGACATGTGGTTCCAACAGGACGGCGCCACAAGCCACACAGCAAATGTCACAATCAATTTATTGGAAACCAAGTTCAGAGAACGTGTTATCCCTCGAAATGGTCCGGTCGCTTGGCCGCCTTGGTCGTACGTTTTGACGCGGTTAGACTATTTCCTGTGAAGCTAAGTCAAGTCTATATGGTCTATGCCAACAAGCCAGCGACGATTGATGAACTTCGTACGAATATCGAACGTGAAATTGCAGCAGTATCGGGCGATTTATGCTTGAAAACCGTGGAAAATTGGGTTCAGCGTCTGGACTTCTGCAAGCGTGCCCGTGGTGGCCATGGAAAAAAAATCGAGTTCCATACATAATGGCATCGCACTTTCTTTTACAGGAATAAAGAATTTCATTGATATCCAAAACTGTTTTTGTTTTATTTAATTTTTTTTAATTTATTTTATTTTGTAGCGCTCTTATTGAAAAACTCGATATAAGTAAGTACTATGTATAAGGCAATTCTTGCGATCGCGCAGATTAAAGATTTTAATAAAACAATAAAACATGACATTGTTACACTTTTTCCCGACACAACAACTCAAAACCGAATCCACGACTTTGATTATAATAAACTAATAAGTTGATTAATTGGCACGTGTGATTAATTTATTACACATACCTCCAAATTTTACTACTTGAAATTTTCCGCAGGTTTTTTTGGCTTCTCTTATATATTTCGATACCCTAAATTTAAATCTACCACCCGTTTTCACCAAACAGTTTTAGTTTCTAGTATACAGCTTTTTTTTATTTTGTTTAGGTAAGCCACATATTTACATGTTCAACATTTTTTTTTTTTTTTTTTTTTTTTTATTTCGCCATAAATTTTATACAAAGGATGTGACCGCACGTTTTACATATAGAGATTCGATAGTCAATATCTTTCTACTATGACATTATTTTAGAAAGGTAAATTAATTAAATGAAGTATAACATTGCTGATTGAAGGAAAAATACGATTAAAACCTTCATTAGAACACAAAAAAAAAAAAAAAAAAGTATATATGCGTATACATGCATGCATAACATGTGTTGTATACGCATATATGTACATATAAATGTAAATATGTGTAAATGTTTAAATGTATTAGGTGAACTTGGATATCAAAATAGATAATTAAGTAAATAAACAATTCAATAGGAAACATTTCCAATCTTTTTTTATAAATAGATAATTGAATAAATAACAGGAGTAACAACAACAAAATAAATAGGTAAGTGCATGCAAAATAATAAATTAATAAATAAATAATAAAAACTTATAAATGAACACATCGAAATATAATTAAATCTAAATATATAAATAAATAAATAAATAAATAAATAAATAAATAAATAAATAAATAAATAAATAAATAAATAAATAAATAAATAAATAAATAAATAAATAAATAAATAAATAAATAAATATATAAATAAATAGATTAATAAACAAATATATTAATAAATAAATAAATAAATAAGTAAATAAATCAATCAATAAATAAATAAATAAATAAATAAATAAATAAATTAATAATGAAGTAAACGACAATTATACAAACAGAGAACATTAATAAACAGTAATAAAGCAAACGAAACATTGCTTAAAGTATCACAGATATAATTCAGAGACCAGCGGATTCTCTGAAACCTCGCAGGTATTTTTGAAATTATTTGTAAGCTTACTAATTCTATCAGAAATCAATTCAACATTCGTTACTGTGTGCAAATCTTGGGTAGAGTAATGCCATGGCAAATCAAGCATCATTTTTAAAACTTTGTTCTGTGAAATTTGCAGTTTTTTTATGTGACATTTCGCAGCTTGGCCCCAAACCGGGCAGCCATACAATAATATAGATTGGAAAATAACTTTGAATATAACAATCTTGTTTTCAGTTGAGAGTAGTGATTTTCTATTTATAAAAGGGTAGAGCATTTTAATGGATAGACTTATTTTATGCAAAACATTTTTTACGTGGTGATTGAAAGTAAGCTTAGAGTCTAGATGAACACCAAGATATTTAACGGATTCTTTCCATGGTATAATAGTTCCACTTATATTAATAGAGTCGCTTGGAAGATAGCAATGCTTTCTTTTTCGAGAGAAAAAGATGGCTTGCAGTTTATCCTCATTGACTTTTATTTTCCATTTATTGTAGTACCTCTGTAAGATCTCCATCGCATTTTTCAGATTCCTCTCGATATCGAGAGCAAACGAATGTGATGAATAAATTGCTGTGTCATCAGCAAAAATTGCTGATTCACAGTTAGGTAGTGTAGGAAAATCAGACGTGTAAATGTTGTACAATGATGGCGCAAGGACTGATCCTTGGGGAACACCAAAATTGAAAAAATTAACTTTCGAAACACCAGAATTTACATGAACTTGGAAACATCTATTTAACAAAAAGCTTTGGACAATCTTACACAAAAAATTTGGAAATTTAAATTTGATTAATTTGTAAACTAGACCTTCATGCCAAACTGAATCAAATGCTTTCTCTATGTCGAGCAAAAGCATTCCTGTTGATTTATTTTGCAAGCGTTTTTCAATCACATGATTACAAATTCTTTTTATTTGGTGGGATGTGCTGTGAAAGCGCCTAAACCCAAATTGTTGATTAGGAAAAACATTTTTATCCTCGACAACTTTCAGAATCAGTTCTTTAATAATTTTTTCATATATTTTATCGTGTTCAACATTTGAACACGACGATTTATTATTATCCTGTGTATGTTTATCGCGCACATGTACAACACGAGATAACCTTTAATGACAAACAACCTTTTCCATGAGATGGGATGAAGAATTCTTATGAATTGTAATAAATTTGCTTCTAATCCTATCGCTTAGTCCACGAAATTGGAGAAGCTTACATCGAACATCGCCACAGTTTTTGAAAAAATCTAATTCCTTGAACACAATTGGCAAATATGTGTAGATTTTGAATTGGTAAATTTTCTCAACAAAGTGGATTCATCCATATTTATGTCTTATTTGCTCTTTGGGATGGTAGGGACAGAAACCACCATTGGACTCGGAAAAAGTGGCCAATTATAGAAAATTTAGTCCCTGGAAAGCAAAATAGTACAAATGTCAATAGGGATCGCATTACTCGGCCACCATTACACATAAAACATTGCATTACGATGCAATTTGTTAAGGCACTCGATACAAATGGTAGCTGTTTTGAGTATATTGCACAGAAGCTTCCTGGTCTCAGTACAGAGAAATTAAAAGCTAGTAAACGATGAACTTCTCTTCTTCCTCTTTCCATTTCTGGCGTTACGAGTAGTGATCTCGAAGCGATCACAACTCTCCCACTTTTCTGCTTCACACTAGTGATCCGCCTGTGGGGTACGCCGCGTTGACCTCAGAAAGCGTTGGCAAGCCTCCCGGTTTTGAATTGTTCCATGTCTGAGGCCAACCAAATGCTGCTGTTTTTGCATTTGCTTGTACCAGGAGTGTTTTGGCCTGCCTTTTCTTTTTCGTCGCGAATTTGTTGAAACCTTTGTTCTCCTTTGAACATGACAATACCAACTGAGCCGGTCGTTCTGAATTTTGTCCAAGATGGTACTTTTGACATGAAGGCTTCCACAGATCTTAGTATCTACTTCTAATTCGATCAAGCTTTGTTACTCCTGCTGTCTTCCGAAGCATCTTCATTTCGGCTGCCGTCAATTTGCTCTCATACTTTTTGTACATTGTCCAACATTGTGAACCGTATGTCAGAGCTGGACGGACAACTGCTGTGTAGAGTCTTCCCTTCAGCTTAGGGGGCATTTTTCGATCAAAGAAGATAGCGGAGTTTTCTCGCAACTTCATCCACCCTACGCTTACTCGATGATTGATGTCGTCATCACAAGTTGCTTCATTATTGATCATAGATCCCAGATATTTAAACTTTTCACACTTGGGAAGCACATTTCCATTCAAATAAATGTCTGGAATAGGCTTGTCTGGATCAGATAAAGGGCAGCACAGGTATTCAGTCTTTTTAGCGCTAATACGGTACCCATTTCCTTCCAGAACATCAATCCAAACGTCAAGTGCTCGTTGCAGGGATGTAGGATCCTCGCTTATGATGGCTCCATCGTCTGCAAAGAATAATTATCCGTTACTTTTCCTTCGAGCAAATAATCCAGAACAGCAATAAAGAGCAGTGGACCCAAGACACTTACCTACGGTTATTTGGAATTCTTCGGTGACTCCAGCTGGGCATCTCACTTTTGTAACTGCTCCTCGTACATGTCCATAATTATTCGCACATAGGCTTCAGGAACTCCTCGGTGTCTGAGGGCCACACATATCAGATCTCGTGGTTGTCGATCGAATGCTTTTTCGAAGTCAACCAACACAATATGCAAATCCTCTAAGGCATCTCGGTGTTTTTCCATAATGATCCTTATACTTTGGATTGCGTCTGTAGTTGACTTACCCGCGACAAACCCACATTGGTCATCAGACAGCCTTATTATTTTCCGCAGTCGGCTATCCAAAACCCGCTCAACGATCTTCATAGTCTGGGACATCAACTTGATCGAACGATAGTTGTCACAGCTTCTGGTATCTCCCTTTCCCTTGTACATTGGACCTTTTACCTTTCCCTCCATTGATTAGGCAAACTGTCACCTCTTATAAAATTGGAGATGAGAATCGTGAGCCATCTCAACCCGATGTCTCTCATATTTTTCCAAAACTCATATGGTACTTCGTCTGGCCCAATCGCTTTGCCTTTTTTGGAGTTCTTAACTGCCTCCCTAACTTCTTCGACTGTGACGTCGGATACTTCCGTAAAGTTAGGTGCAGCTGTTGGAAAGTGGCGCCGAGGAAACTGTTCATTCAAAAGATCATCACAATACTGTCGCCACCTGTGAAGAATTTTGTCGTCATCCACAAGTAGCAGTCCTTGAGCATCATTTATGAACTTCGGCGAACGAATCTCCTGCGCATTTCTCCTTCTCTGAGCGGCTATTTTGAAAATGGTTGCTCCCTTATTCAAGTTGCTTTGTCTTAGCTCTTGGATTGCCTGATTTGCTTCAGCAGCTGGGGAAGAAATCTCTTCCAGCTCTCGATACAGGCCCTCCGTGCTTTTTGCTTGAAGTTGGGCGCACTTTTTCTTCGCTTCTTTTCTGCAGCTCTTGTATTCCATTTTGAAACGCGCTTTTTCATTTGTATTTCTTGAGGGGCACTTCGACCAAGCTTGGAAAGCCGCTTTCTTCTTTCTAATCACTGCTTTAGCTTCATCATCCCACCACCAGGTTTCTTTAGCTTGTTGGTGGTGTCCTTTTGAGACTCCTAACAGTGATTTGGCTTTCTCTAAGCAGGTTCGTTGTAGGCGATCCCACATATTTTGTGCCGTGATTGCATTTGAAACTGCGTCGATGGTATTACACAGCTGACTTTGCATATACGAAATGAATTGTTGTCCTTTGGTTTTCTCCAGATTGTACCACTTGATTCTCCTAGGAGCCTTTGTTTGTTTGACTTCCTTTACCGCATCCGTAAAAAATTCTGTTAAAAGAAGACGGTGTTGTTGAGCGGCAGCTTCTCCTAGTATCACTTTGCAGTCTTTCACCCGAGATTTCTGTAATTGGTTACCAAATGGTAATCAATCTGGGTTTCATTTCCTCCACTGCTGTAAGTGATAAGGTGTCGGTCTTGTTTGATGAACATGGTATTTAGTACGATTAGACCGTATGACTTGCACATATTTAGAATATCTTCACCAGGAGTGTTCCTGGTGCCGAATCCCAAACTCCATGGCAGTCTTCATAATCCTCGTTTGTCTTCCCGACATGTCCATTCAAATCTCCTCCAACAAACAAATACTCTTCTTTTGGGATGTTCTTAAGTAGGTTATGAAAATCAAGCCAGAATGCATCTTTTTCCTCCTGCTCACACCCTATTTGGGGAGCATATGCACTGATTATATTCTAGACCTTTCCTTCCATCACCAATTTAAGAGACATCAAACGGTCACTGGACTTCAAAATGGTCAACACGCTGTTACATAAACTTTGGTCAAGGATGATACCGACTCCGTTCCTACCTTGTTCTGTTCCATAGTAGAACATCTTGTAAGCCTTGGACTTTGCATCTAAGAAACGGCCTTTGTTTGCTGTGTTTCGCCATTTTGTTTCCTGAACACACTAGATGTCCACTCGCCTCCTTCTCATCATCTCTTCGAGTTCGAGACTTCTACCAGTCATACTTCCAACGTTCCTACTCGCGACTCTAAATTTTCGTCCAACTCGTCGCATTACTTTGCCAGCCCCCGGAATCCGTATAGCTCTGACCCGAACATTGCTGCTCGGTCCAGGATCAGCTCCATGCATAGCAATGGAACTGCCTGTCGGGGTAGTGCTTCTTATGTTTGCAAGTACTTCCATAATGCTCAAAATTTTTCAAAAATTTTCCTTTCATCCTTTTCGATACATGCATGCTCCATTTAATGAGTTTGATTTCCCTTTTACTACACCGGTAATCTCCAGTCGTGTAAGCCCCGGGATCTGCATGCATACTTGGGGAGAGTTTTTAGGTGGTATGTGTGTCGCTAGACTCACTTTGATGTTAGTCGTCTAGATATGATTGTTCCTTTAGTCGCCTTTTACGACAAGCGGGGAGGCGCTGCAGTGCTATTCTAATCCGACACTGCACGGGGCAAGCTAGTAAACGATGAACACTTTTTTAAAAACCACAAGTGAAACCGAGTTCAATGCATGGAAAGCATTTGAATCTGTTGTGAAGAACTTTCTTGGAAATACCAAAGCTCCAAACTATCGAAACTTAGGTTAACATAAGAGTATGTCATCTTGCCTCAAACACCTTGTTTGCAACATGAGCGTCAAGCTTCACTATTTTAATTCTTTTCTAGACCATATTCCTGAAAACCTTGGTCACTTTAGTGATGAACAAGGAGAAAAGTTGAACCAAAAAATTTGTATACTATGGACGAAAAGTGTAAAGGTCTCATTCAAGAACATCGCCAAAAAGATCACTTTTAGCCGCTTTTGAAGAATAAATTTATGCTTGAATTTAAATTGTTCATGTTTTTTATTCAGAAAGGACATAACATGTTATCACAAAAACTAAAGCTGATAGAAAAACGGTTTCCATTTTCAGAATCAGGGGGCCAAATATCAAAAAAAAAAAAAAAAAAACTGTAGGAATATGATATTTATAAGAGAAGAAATCACCGATGTGCTGCTGCGATGTTTATCGAAAATGACAGCTGGGTGGGTTTGACTAGGGATGAATGCAACACGCAGCAAAAACATATCCTGCCAAAGGCCAGCTGCTTACCAAGGGGTGGTTCGTAATTTTATTAGTAAGTATAAAAAATATGAAAAAAGGATTTAACGAAATAAATAAAATCAATCAAAATAAACCGCTGTGTGTTTCACAAATTCAAGGGCGCCAGTAAATTTTTGTTTGGAAATTTCCAAACCAACTTTAACACTCAAAGTGGTCTTCAAAAAATATAAAAAAATACAATTAAATGCAAATATGTTTTGTTCGGGAAACATTTGTGGATATAGGTAGAACGCCTGACAAATTTTCATAGACAAAGGGTGGTATACAAAATATGGTAAATCTGGCAGTAGGCCAGTTACAAATTTAAATGAAGTAAAGGTAATGATCGAAGATATGTTTTTAACCAGGTTAAACAACAAATAATGGGTATAATGCACCCGCGAGGAAACAACTTTTTGAGAATTTTCCCGATCAAGAAAAAGGACGAAGAATGGTCGCGCGTTCAGCAATCTCAGGATAAATTTCGAAAACAAATGGTAACCGACAAAATGTATGACTGAATAATCAAGGATAAAAAAACGCACTTTTTACACTTTTCTTTGAAATAGCAAATAGTTAGCTTTTCTTCCTGTTTTGATGGCGAATGTTAACTACGAGTTTTCTTGTCCGTACTGGCACTAACTCACTAAAGTCCTACCTGTTGGAGCTTTTCTGCAGAGTTTAAAAAAAATGCTGAGTCTGTCGAACAAAGCACTTTCAATTGTAAATCTTTCCGACACATTTCCAATTTGTTTAAGCTTTATGGCACTGTGTCCTTTTTAGAGGTCAACCAAGAAGTGCCATTTTCTTGGTGTCTTCTTTGTTCATCAGCGCATCCCGCATATTCCACTCTACTTCGGTTAATCAGAATTGTGGAGGTTCGTCACGGGGTTACTGCAGTACTCAGAACATTCGCTGGGGTCTGCGCCGTACTCGAAACGCATCCATCGCTCTTTTTTTTTACAATTTTGTTGCTAAATCTCTCGGTCGTTAGCGATTCGAAACGTTTAGCCTGAATGAACGAATAGAAAATATAAAAATTATTACTCAAAACAACTTCCCTCGGCCCAACCGACTCAAGTTACACTGTACAAGAAAACTCTTTAAGGCATGGATCCAGTTAGAAAGGATTCGTCATTTTTCGCGAAAACTACTTAACACTTCAGTGAACCTTTGCGCAGCTTTGGGGATGCCTTGCTTGGTATGCCTTGATGCCTTGCTTAGGTATAGCACCTTAGGTTCGGCACTCGGCCCTTACGGTAGGCTCTTGATCGTTGGGCTGATATACCTATTTAGTCAGTGCGTTACAGTTGGGAAATATCTCTACCGTATTATGTTGTTAGCACCCTTCTACTGCTGCTATGGGTGAAAGGTATTCAGGACCTGTCTGGCGCCTTATCTCCGCTGCCGTTTGAGTCTCCAGTTTTCCACTGGCTCAATGAAAGGGTACCTATTTGGGGCTATTCAAGGCTTTCCCAGATGCCTTGAAGTATACCACCAGATGATGAACTAGGGTTGCTATGTACTCTGCCAGTGCTTTGAAGCCGCAACAAAAAGGAGGGTTAGAAAGGGGGAAAAGGAAGAAAACAAAAGGCCTAACTAGTGGCAAACTTTACCACCACATTATTATTATGATCGAAAATACGAAAAAAGTTTGTACCATGTTTTGACTGCCAGTTCGTGTACAAATCTGCAGCCTGAACGGTTTGACGGATTTTTATTTCGAAATTTGTAGTAAGAGTCTGTGGGCAGCTTGGAGAGGATTTCTTGGAATTGGGTTCCAAAGGGTTCAACCTATATGATAATACTAATTTTTGTCGAAATCGGCATTCGCAATTTTGATTGAATCTCAAAATTTTGGAAAATTTGGAATACCGATTTTTTTTACCAAAACCGATTTTCTCGTCTCCGCTAAAAGGATTCTAGCGGAATCTTATATTTGAAAGGCATAAATTGTTTAAAAAGATTGCGCATCAACAATTGGGAAAAATTTTGATTTTGAAAATTTAATTAATTTTAAGAAAAATTAAACTTTTGTTTGAATATTAGAAGATCTTTGATTTTTTTTATTTTGAGTTAAAATATTATATGGTATGATCTAAAAATTTGCGTACTAAACTTAAAAAAAACAACAAAAAAGTGATTGTAAAAAGAATTGGCTTAATGATTTTGATAAAATTTTGAGCGTTTATATGCCAGGTGTTTTACATACAGTGTGACAAAAGCTTAGAACGGATAAGACGATGGGTCAAGACATGAAAAAACAGTGCGATGGTTTAGGCAGGAAGGAGTGCAAATTTAGGAAAAATTAACCAAATTTTTTCAAAAGAGTATTAAAAAATCAACTAAGCCTCTTATTTCCACGTTGTATAATATTTTTGAAAGCTATTACCTCGTTCTCAAGTAACATTTACATTTACATTTTACATGAAACCTACTCCATACACATTCAATTGTCAATGAGGGCTAGCGATTAGACGTCTCTCTCAGTGCTGTTTACTTTTAAACCTTTTTTTTTGTTTCAACCAAAGTTTTATAAACCAAAACTCTAGTCAAAGTGTAGCTTAAATTAAATCTGAGAAGTTTAAAAAAATTGACAATTATTACTTATCAAAATCTAAAATTTAAATTGCATTTTTGTTTGAGTAAGATCATCTTAAATTAATACCGGCTTGATATAGCTTAGTGTTAATTAAAATACATACAGCACCTATAAAGCTCCATATAATACAAACACAACGGATCCGTTTTCTCTAAACTCTTACATTGCCATCTCACCATCACGATCAACAATATTCACTGCCGCAAATACCGTATCCATCACTACCACCGTCACTATGTCACAACAACGCAACACCCGTCTCACTTCTAAGAACTCTCCACTTCATTTGCCAACACTTTCCACGTCCCTTTCAACTTTATCTCCTTCCTCTGCGACAGACCAAACAAAAATCAAAGCATCCATCAGCCAAGATCTAGCACAAATAAAAGCTCAGGGTGAATCCCTTTCACAACAACTCTTGAGCATGGAAGCAAATTTAACTGAAAGAATTTCTTCCATTGAAAATGATATCAAAAAGTTGGATGATCTGGACCGTGATATTAAAACTATCAGTTGACAGTCTAGAGGAAGAAATTGGTAAAATCAAGGTCACAACAACAACAAACACAGTAAAAATCACTGATCTTGGCAACAACACGACTAGCGCTGAATTTACACACTTAAAAACTGAAATTGAAAGACTTAACATGAATGTCTTGGCCACTGAACGAAATCCTTAAAAATATTTTTAATAATATGTGCCACCTCCTAGACTTTCAACCACCGCAACTTTGTAAAATTTTTCGCGCTAGCCCGAGAGAAGACGCTGTCATTATTTTGAAATTTATATCCACCCACGCTAAAAACAAAACACTGAAGGCGTTCGCAAATTTCCGGAAGCATAATAAACGACAGCTTACTCTAAGAGATTTTGGCGAGAACTCCGTTGCACCGATCTACTTTCACGAGAGTTTAACTAAAAACAACAGAACCATTCTTCGACATGCAATACAATACAAACGTCAACAACTTCTTTCTTCTGCTTTCACTTCAAAAGGTCTTGTATGTATCAAGCTTACAAGTAAAGATAAGCCAATTACTGTTAACTCTCTCGAAAAACTGAATTTAATTGTAAACAACAGAGTGAATCAATGAACCTCTAACCAACGATGAACAGCACAACAGATAGCAACAAAAATAATGAAGAACATCCAAATGCCAAAAATCAAGCAGCGTTGCCACTTTTTGAACACTTTTATGAACTATAAATTTTCTTTTTTTCTTCTGAGTTTTTTAGTACTTTTTAATACTCTTTCTTTAAATATTTATAAAAAAAGGATTATCCTGTAAAATTGTGGCGTCTTCAGATAGGGTCAGTAAACTTGAGTTTTTGTTCTCAGAAGTTGCTTGCTCTAAAAAAAAATGTTTAATCGGCGTGGTATACAAGCCTCCAAATATAACCGAGACTAGTTTTATCACTGACATATTAGAAGCAGTCACGCCTACCACATTATTATTTCTGGTGATTTAAATGTTGACCTCTTAGATGTTCGAAATAGTGAAGTGAAATGTTTCAAAGACAATTTAGCTTCGTTAAATTTGGTTTCTATTAATAATTACAATCCAACTCATTTTACAACCACAAGTTCTACCCTTCTGGATGTCTTCCTTGTAAGCCAGCCAAATTTTGTAAATTTTTATGAGAAACTTGATGTCCCCGGTTTCTCAAAACACGACTTAATTGTTGCATTTTATGACCTTAACTTTGCTTCCAACCCGACTAGGAATACTATTTCGTACAGAGATTTCAAGTCTGTTAATATGCAAGCATTGGTCTCTCATACTATGAACTCCAATTTGGAAAGTATATTCCATTTGGAAACTGTTGATGAACAGGTGCAATTTTTCACCGCGACTGTAAACAGCCTATTCGAAAAATGTATTCCTCTCAAAACAATTGTTATACGAAATAGTGAAATAAGAAGGTTTAGCAAAAAGATTGAAGAATTGATTTCGAAGAGAAATGCTGCTTACAATCGCTGGAAACGATTCAGAATCCCATCATTTTTTAATAATTATAAAAAATTACGCAATCTGGTCAATAAAGAGATAAAAGATTCGAAGCGCAGATTTTATTCTTCAAAGTTTAGTAACGCCAACTCTCAACAAATGTGGAGGAATATCAAATGATTAGGTATAACTAAACAACCCGAACCTCCTGACGAAACCTGCGATGGGAATGCACTTAAGAACCTATTTGTAAATTCCCCTACTACCAGAGAAGCTGACACAAATTATGACATTTCCAACCGTGTCAATGATACGGAATTTCCATATAGTTTCAGTTTCCAAAGAGTTAATGAATTTGGGGTGTATTCGGCCATAGTGAAGATTAAATCTGATGCTATCGGCTTAGACGAAATTCATCCCAAGTTTATTAGATTGCTTCTTCCGTTTCTCTCACCCTTTATTTCCCACATTTTCAACACCATCTTAACTACCTCCTATTACCCAAAGCTTTGGAAAGCTTCTAAAGTCATCCCAGTTCCTAAAAAGTCCAATTCTAAACTTAAAGAATATCGCCCAATATCCATTTTACCATTTATTTCGAAAGCATTTGAAAAGATTGTTAGCCAGCAGATTTCATCTTTCCTTAACTCTTGTCGACTACTCTCACCCTATCAATCTGGTTTTCGACAGGGCCATAGCTGTAACACTGCTCTTTTGAAAATTGTTGACGACATACGCCAAAACATTGATGAAAATCTTGTAACGACAATGGTACTCCTTGATTTCTCCAAAGCATTTGACTCCGTTCCGCACTCATTGTTATTAAAAAAGTTAAAATACCATTTCTGTTTTGATACCTTTGCGGTGTCTCTTATTCGGGAATACCTTACTGACCGAAAGCAGGCTGTCTTAGTCAATACTAACCTCTCTGATTTTCTTCCAACGCATGCTGGTGTGCCACAGGGGTCAATCCTGGGTCCACTCCCCTTCTATCTCTTTATTAATGATCTTCCTTTGAACCTCAGATTCTGTAAAATCCATATGTATGCAGATGATGTTCAAATGTATCAAAGTTATCGAATTGGAATGATAGAGGATGCTACCGCTCGCATTAATGAAGATCTACTGCGTGTTGTTGAGTGGTCAAATCAAAACTTATTGAAATTAAAAGCTAACAAATGTCAAGCTATTGTTATCAGTAATAGGGTACTTGATACTTCATACTTTCCTAACATCGAACTAAGTGGTTGTGAGCTTAACTATGTTGAAAAGGTTAAAAATCTGGGGGTTGTATTTAATCAAACTTTGTCATGGGAACATCATATCTCATGCGCACTGGGAAAAACCTATGCAGCTTTACGAGTACTACATACTACTGGTAGCTGCCTGCCTATAAGTACTAAACTTACTTTAGCTAAAACTCTTGTGCTTCCTGTCCTGCTCTTCGGTAGCCTTATTTTTTGCTGTCCTGACAGCAGAAGTAAACGTAAACTTCAAGTTGCTTTCAACAACATTGCTCGATTTGTGTATGGACTAAATCGGTTTGACCATGTTTCTGAGTATGCGAATCGTATCTTTGATATGTCTCTGAACAAATTCCTTGATTTCCAAGCTCTGATTTTTCTTTTTATATTAATTCAATCGAAAACCCCTGAGTACCTACATGGTAAACTCAGTTTTCCAAAATCACAAAGAAGTAATATTTTGATTGTACCTAGTTTTAACTTTTGTAACTCCAAACGCCAATTTTTTGTACACACGGTGGGTCTCTGGAATTCCCTGCCTGCTAACCTAAGAAGAATGAACGACTGCAGATCCTTTGAAAGTTCCTTGAAAATCCATTATAGAAGCTAAAATCGTTTATCGTAATAATTCTTAAGTTCTTTTTCTATTTTAATCATAACTATTCCAAACAATTTTAACAACTTTTTTCCATGTAATAACTACTGTTATAACTTAAAATATTAATTTTTTCTTTCTCTTTTAATAAATTATATTTTCATATAAATCCAATACAACCAATATATGAATTCAATAAAATACAAATACAAATACAATACACATAAATCTGCGGAGTAGGGGCGTTGCAGCCGGGCGACAAAGACCATTTGGCTGATACACCACAAGACTAACTACACAAATACTACATAGAACAAATAACACATGACAACAGCACGCAGTAGTACAGGACGGTCCCCCATCTTATCACTAACAGCACTCATTCCGATTTAATTACGGTTTTCTAATGGGAACCGACTCTTTTCGGTTGACAAGGCCGTTGCCGTTGCTCAAGTAACATTAAGATTCAAGTTGATTTAGTTAATGTCTTTTGAGTATTAAAGGATCAAGTAGAAAAAATTTTTTAAAAAGTTTTCATTTACATAGAGTGTTATTAACTGTCTGTGTCCAACACAGAAAGCCGAAAGTGAAACTCGTTTTCAGTTCATGCTCGGGAAGAACCCTGAAGAGCAAGATAAATAGTAAAGCTTATAAGTTAAATTAGTTACTACCTAAATGTTTAGTACTATAAAATACTAAATCTTATTTGCACATTTTAAATTAAAAAAAATACATAAATACATATATCAAAGTTTCCCAAGGGAACCCCAAAGGTCAAAAGTTAAACAGGTGGAAGATCAAGTCGAGGAAACTACAATTTCTGAACTTGCCTGTTCCAAGTTCAATAGTTTTCTTCAAGACGATATTTTACATTTCAAAAGCATTTCATAAAATTTTATATCACTGATTGCCAGCGAAAACAAAAATGGCTCTAGATTTTAGCTCTCGACGGCACAAAGAAAACAGCAGTACACAATAAGTTTTTCCGAAGCAGTCATACTTTGAAAACAGACTTCGTGACCAGTGGTAGGAAAAAATAGTACAGATAGATGGTCTACCATAATCTGCTTCTATGGAGTGCGATTAACAAAGCCAACTTAAGTTGAAGAGAAAGCTATGGAGATATCATTCTCAGACGTGGACGAGTATGAAAAACCGTTCTACTTTAATGACATTAAGACTTTTTTTTTGGGCAAACTGTCGAAATGGTAACAGATTGTTCCTTTTTTTATATCATCGAAATCTGAACGCTTGAGACGTGTATCTTTTTGTTTTTGGAATACTTTGCCCACTTATAAAACAGAGGGACTACAGAGAAGGGCCAATGGAATTGCAAATATCATTATTAATAGCTTATACAGGGAGCTTATTTAAATATTAACGTCCAGGTAAAAAAACTTTTTTCGACGGTGTTGTGTCACTAAGGATGCGATTCCTTTCAAAACCTCGTTAATAATGGTCGAGTAGGGATTCGTTTAAAAATAAACACGTGCTGTTGTGCTGCAACTTCCCTCAGTTCATAGCTTTGCTTGCGACGAAGGTTTACACATGTAAATGATCATTTAAAATGCCCAAGCAAATCTTGTGCTTATGGGTTAGCTTCTCTAAAAAAAAAGTGTAAATTTGTTTCTTTCATAAACGTGTTCAGAAATGAGAAAAACAATATGGATTCAAACTCATAGACCTTAAAATATTTGAGAAAACCAGGACGACATAGCATGAAGAAAATGATACCGTTTTTTTCACGGCTTCTCGATGCAGTGGAATAAAAATTTCATAAATGGGCAAATGGAAGTGCAAAGATTCAAATTAAATCTTGAAATTTCAGAAGGCTTTTTAGAAGGAAAACAGGTCAAATGAGTGGAATACTAAAAGACTGCTCACATGAGAACGAGTTTGTCATAGCACAAACTAAAAGAGTGAACTTGGTCAACCCATGTTGATGTTGGAGTCAATTTGACACATTGTACTCCGTACCCTATACGCAGATCATAACACACGTAGCGCTTGAGCAACGCCATGGAAAATACAGAAATACTAAACGAGTCGTAAAAAGTACGAACTAAAAACAAAAACTATAGAAAAGAATTATCTCGAAATTCAGTTCATTGTTCGCTTATTCGTGGGAGCCTGTGGCGTAATGACTGCGTGTCTGCTTATTACGTAGAAGTTGGAGGTTCGAATTCCTAAAGCATTCTTTCTTTTCCATGCCAAAGTATCACCTTTTGCAAAGAATATGTCCTCAGAGAGTTAATGCACTTCCAAACATATTTTGATCCACTCAGTTTCCAACAAGGTATGTTTGAGAGAAATTTGCTAGGCCACGACGGTTTCCGAAGTATGTTTTAGTACCCTACTTATTTATTAATTAATTCGTTGGACTATGAAAAAGATTCGCATGCTGCTACTTATCCATTAGACCTTTGCATACTGGTCATCTTACTTACAAACATAGGTGGGCATAACAAGTTGGAGGTGAACCCGGGCCTCCAACAACATCTTTTGCCAACAATTTCGATTTCGAGAGTACTCTCTTCGGGATTGCACTATAATTCTATTGAGCTCTTCTTCCACTTAAATGCAGGACCTAAGAGCAGGTCTTCCCTTCCGCAATTTCCCTGCAATGTGCTTTCGAAAACACGTCGAGCCTGAGCGTTGATATCCATCCGCTCTTCATGTCTCAGCCATCTTAGTCTCGCTATGCGTACTCTTCCAGCTATGCCGATGTTGCGGACTTTAGAAAGGGTCCATTCATCTGCGCCACATAGTAGAACTGGGATGATCTATGATGATAAGGGTAAACTTGGATTTTCTAGAGAAGTTTGCAAAAGGATTTTTTCGTTTCATCCGCGAACCGTTTATTTGACACAGCGGACCGACACACCATGCCTTGTGAAACACGCCCAAACCATTATAGAATTGCCGCCATGCCTAAAGGTCTTTTTGGTGTATCTTGGGTTCAGCTCAGCATTTCTTATCAACAAAAATTGTGTGAGGTGAAGGTCAACATTATGGAAATGATGGCAAACCGTATGTTATAGACGTCCCAGAAATGCTGAGCTGAACCCAAGATACACCAAAAAGACCTTTAGGCATGGCGGCAATTCTATAATGGTTTGGGCGTGCTTCACAAGCCATGGTGTGTCGGTCCGCTGTGTCAAATAAACGGTAAAATGACAGGTATTGACTACCGGGACATACTGGACACAAGTCTTCTCGGCGACTGCCAGAACCAAATACCCCAATGATGGATCTTTCAGCCTGACAATGACCCCAAACACAAGTAAAGAGTTGTGAAATCTTTCCTTGAAGAGCGTAAAGTGAATGTTTTGGGGTGGGCAGCAATGTCACCGGACTTAAACCCTATTGGAAATTTGGGGACATTCTAAAAAAAAAAGTTGCGGAAAAAAAATCAACCAGCAAGACTACTCTCTGGAGTATTTTGCAGAAAGAGTGGAAAAATAGTAGCGTAGAGCAATGGAAAGGTTTGGTGGACTCCATGCCAAGGAGAATATCCGCCGTATCGAAACAGAAAAGCTATCCTACGAAATATCAACTGTGCGGTAAAAAAAAACTGTTTTTTTTTATCATATTTTGCTTATTTTTTTCATGTGACTTAATTATATGGCCACACTTATTTTATATATTATTGATTTTTTGTTAAAGAAATGACTATTGTTATAGTGGAATTTATTTTCTTTGGTTTTTTTTAATGATTGTGATTGTAAATATTTAGAATTTGAACAAATTTTGCTTTCGTTGTAATTTGTACTTAATATATGGATATGTAAACCTAATTTTATAAAAATGACTTAATTGTGTGACCATGAGTGTATATAAAATTCTCGTGTCACGGTGTTCGAACTTGAACTCCTCCGAAACGGCTTTACCGATTTTTACCAAATTGTATATGCGTATTCAGTAAGTCTGAGAATCGGCTACTATCTATTTTTCATACCCGTAAGTGATAAGGGCCATCTACCCTTAACATTGTTTTTTTAATTTACACTGTGACACGAGAATTTTTTTTTTTTTTTTTTCTAGCTTTCTGTGGGAACAACGCTTTGAATAAGTTTGACCCGAGCAACGCCGGGCGGGTCAGCTAGTATATATATATAATATACACATGTTTAGCAATTTATTATAAATTATAATAAATATTTTAAAGGAAGTTCTAATAAAGAGAGAGTTTCCGACCATTGTAAATTTTTCGTGTGTTTATTTTACTCACCCTGGCCAGCCGCGAGTTTTACCCCGGCTGGAAACAAAAACACTTCACAGGTCAACTGATGGCGATGCAACTGGTAGAGAGATGAACGAACTTGACGTTGCAACTACATCCATTCCCACGCTGCAGTCGGCAAAGTGTTCCATTGCACTTTCTCCAAACAGTTGTTTAACAAACGTCATTTCATTCGTTGATTTGACAACCAAGCCGCGTGAAAGTTTGTAAACAAACATTTTTTGGTTGATCTCTAACTTTTCGCCCTTTATTATTAATTTGGCAGTCGGGTTTTTTTCAAGAAGTTTGTTTTTGATCGCGTATAGTGTTTGTCTCTTTTTTCTGTACATGAGAGATTGTTCGCGGCTCACACTGATTCCAGAACCCCTCAGTTGGCTTAAAGAAGCTATAATTATATCCGCAACCTCAGCGGAGTTAAGTTCCAGTATGACTGTTCCTCGTTTTGTGTTTGTGTTTAAAATTGCTCGAGTTTTCTTAAATTGCATATTTTCGCCTTCTTTTAACTTGAGCAACCCCTTGCAAGTCTGTGTAGCGAAATCAACTGCAATGGTTTTACTCCATCTAAAGGAAGATGAACAACAATTGAGTTTTCGTTTGATTTTCGCGAAATTAGTTCGAGCTGAGTTTCTAACAGCTCACATTTTTCCGTCATCAAAATCAATTTGCTATTCAACTCGGAGTTTGTGATTTTAAGTGATTGATTTCGGACACCAATATTGAAATGTCATCTTTCGTGGCAAGATTTTTCAAATTTTCACAGAGGGATTCGTTGATGATTTGTTTTAAATCACTTATTGAAAGATTTGCCACCGTCATAACTTGAGCATTTTTCTTGTTGCTGTTGAGTAATTCTGGTGAAGTCTCAGCTAACCCCCGTTTTTTTATTCATAAGGGAGTACCGGTGGCCGCCAAATGATTTTTTTTTTTGTGTCTAATTTTGTTTTAAATAAAAAGTGCCTACCTTGTTGTTAAATAGAGCAATCTTCTTCCTGGTTAATGCTATTACTTATTAATGTTTTTGCACAATAAAATTCAAACAAAAAATGGATTTTGGTATAATTTCTTTTTGAAAATTGCAGGAGCTTAAAAAAGTTTGCACTTCACATTTGACAGTTGAAATGTCACTCAAAAAACTAGAGTAAACCTTCCATATTTGGTCTTAAGAGCACTCAAAAATCTTTGCATAGAATACAAAATACAGCGTTAGGATTAATATCGATTCTCTTGAAAATCGTCTTAAATTAAATAAATAGAGTGGCGCAACAAGGCGAAGCGTATTTCTCACAACCATGCCTTGTGTGTGAATGGAGAAGGTTTTTCATGGCAAATAATCCACTTACGGACGATTTGCCAATTCCGAAAGGCGATACCCTTGGAAAAACATTTTTGCATCTGTTGGGATTCGAACCATGAACCTTTGGGTTAACAGTGCTGACCATAACTATCAACGAAATGTTACTTGCCTCTTTTTTTGGTTTTTCCGTAAACAGTGCTCTAGTGGAATAGTCAGTTGGCCTCTTTCCTTGAAACAATTCAGCAGCAACAACCGCCTCGCTAGAAATGCTTATCAGTTTTATCTTCGGAACTACAGTCAAGATCAAAGCTTCATATTTAGTCGCACTACGAGAATGTGAAGTGCTTTAACTTACCCTGTTTTTCCTCCCCTGCAAAGAATTAAAATCAATTGGGTGTCTCCCATAAAATCCTCCCCTACTTTCCTTAATGATCACACTGTGCTTAATAATTTTAAAAGAGTAGTCATAACCCTTTGATTTTCGCGTCAATTATAAAAAAAGTTCATTAATTTTGAATTAGCGAAACGTCCTAACCTTAAATATACCGCCCATTGCTGAATCGACAATAACCAGAAACCATTTTAAGAACCAAACCTCTAAAAAACACTCTCTATCTCTCATTGCTTTAAGAACTCCCATTTGTTTTGTTGCCAATTTAATCTTCTTCATAATTCAAAACCTTCGATTGTTTTAAAGTGCCTTTTTTTACTGCCTCACCTACTCTTCACTCTTCAGCATTTAATATGATTAATACACTCGTCTCAAGAGCCAAACTATATACTGAACCAAATTGTAGTCGCTTGCGTAAGCATAACTCATATTTCTACTTTCAAAACTCGCATAGATCGAAAATTAAAACAGCTATAGGAGCTTCTACTCATAATTTCTTAAGCACGGAAGCTCATCTTCGCCGCCAAAGCACATTCCACAGCAGAAAATATCATTGTGTACGTCTTGAAGAAACATCAACACTCTTTCTCCCACATTTCACATATTTACGGTCGAATTTACCCTTTTCTGTGGGCTTACCGCACCCCTATCTCCAACACAGTTAAGATTAGATTTTTTGTTCGCAACTCTTTTGAAATTCCTTTCTTGGCAACTAACGAGTTAAGTGTGGTGAGGGTATATTTGTTCTGGCAACTTTTCCTTTGATCCGGAAGATTGCGAAAGAATTCTTCCAAATTAAGAACAGCAAATCATTTTTCTCATTTTAAAGCGATTAACGAGAATTCTTCTTTACTCTTACTAAGCACAAGCTTTAAGCATAAATGAATATAAAGCCATTTCCATCAAGAAAATCCTTTTTTTATCGTATTCTTATACCAAACAATTGTCCCGTTCCTCCCTAGCATTGTATAGTTAATTCGATTAATTAGCAAAAGGAACAGTGCCACATCCTTAACCCTGGTTGGGTTTTGTTTGTATAGCAGTTCATCTAGGTTCAGCTGCTGGTTTTAATAATGAAATGCACTAATTGAAATCTAAATTGATTTTTTTTTTTATTGTTCGAGGCAAGTGAGTAATGGGATACATCAAATTATAGCATCCGCTTTAATACGCAGCTTTTATTTATATGTATTTTTTTTTGTTTGGGTGAAATCAAACACATTTTATGGGCAGGTACCTTATGTTTGGTGAATATTAACCGTTTTTAGAAATCTAATTTATAATATATTTAATATGAATAGAGTTTCAGGAAATTAGCATCTGTGGTGTGCAAATAAAAATGCTAAATTGAATTTTAATTTATTTTGTTTAATCTGTTTTTCCTGTGGCAATGAAACTGAAACTGTGAAGTTTTTAGTTTTAAGCAGCTTTTTGTTCAAAGGGAAGGTATGCAGCGTGTTTAATGCAAACCAGCATTTTCAAATGAGTGTGAATTGCAGCTTATTTATAATTAATTTTAGTTTGGAATAAAGTGCATGCATGACTGGGTCAGATTTGAAATTTTGTGTTGATGATGAATGCTGTGTAGGTGTTTTTCATATTTCATGTAAATTATAGTTGATGTAGGGGTGTTTCCAAAGAAGGCGTCGTGTTTTACAATTTAAAAACCGTTTCTAACTATTTGTAATTTGTGTTCACACACTTTTCCTTCATGCCACTTTAGCAAATTTAATAGGTAATGGTTTTTCTACCGCAAAATGGGGTTTTTTCTGCTCTTGTGGAGCACTTGACGAGGTAATTGCTGCTCTGAAGACTGGGTTTGAATTTCTAATAAAGAATATAAATCTGTATATATGTTAGCAGAAATGCAGTTTGGTACAGGGTGGCTGATTCCACTAAATGAATCTGTTTAATTTTTTTTAATTTTGCAGATTGGCTTTTAGATTTAACAAAAATGGATAACTGGGACTTTGAAGCAAGATTTTTGTTTGTCCGGCGATACCACGCACTGGAGTCCGTAGTTTCGGTTCAAAGAGAGTGTAGGATCACTTTTGGCGGCAGTCCTCCATACGGGTGGACCATAATGAGACTTGTTAATAATTTTGGCGAGCATGAGACAGTCAAAAGAAGACCTTACCATCGAAGTGCTTCAATTCGGGCGGAGGAAACAACCGCTGCTGAAGCTGCTGCCATATACAGCAATCCAGAGGTATCTGACCAGGACCTAGAGCATTTCTCACAACCATGCCTTGTGAGGGAATGGAGGAGACCTACAATTTCTTCGAAGAAAACGGTCACACCGATAAGGTTACTGGATACTTTTACTTGAATATGTTGAGAGAGTTTTTCTATCCAACATTACCCCAAAAGAGAATTCGATTGTGAAGAACTCTCAAAAAGAAAAAGAAGCAGCATAAGAAGGGCTCGTTTGAGGAAATTGAGAGATGCCGTGACAGGAACGAGAACAAAGTTTTACCAAAAGATAAAAAGATCGTGATTGGGTGGCAAGCCCCGAACTCAAGCCTGTAAAGACCAGCAGTAAAACACAGTAATAGAGTCACAGTCGCTTTTGAGGATCTGGAAAGATCTTTTCTGCAGACTGATTAATAGCGATGAAGACACTAATTCCGCTAACAGGAAGAATGCCCCATTCAACTTGAACAATGACCAAGAATGCCGTTCTCCCGACCTAGAAGAAGTTAAGATTTCCATATCCAAAGTTAAATCAAATAGGACTGCAGGTGCAGATGGCTTTGATGCCGAACTTTTCAAGGCAGCTGGACACCAGTTGGGAAGGAGCAACTGATCAGCAGTTGACCAGCTGATCTGCGTGATATGGTGGGAAGAAAGAGTGGCCTATGAATGGAACCTCAGTATCGTATGCCCGATCCTGAAAAAGGGGGACCCTAACAATTGCGCCAATTATAGAGGGATAAGCCTCCTTAACGTCGCTTATAAGATCTTGTCTGCTGTAATATGTGAACGTCTGAAATCAAACGTCAACAACTTGATAGGTCCTTATCAATCTGGCTTTAGACCAGGGAAGTCCACAATCGACCAATAACCCTTTTGGGGACCTTAATCATCCCAGTTCTGCTTTGCGGCGCAGAAGCGTAGACATCAACGAAAGCGGTCGTTTCATAAACAAAATACTCCGACTGATCTATGGTCCCTTATGCGAAGACAATGTGTGGAGTGAAGATACAATAAAGAGCTGTATGAGCTGTACCACGACATGGGCATAGTTAGAAGAGTACACATAGCGAGCCCACGATGGTTGGGCCATGTAGAGCGGATGGACCTATAAACTCCGGCTCAACGGGTTTTCGAAAGCACATTGTAGGGATATCGTGGAAGGAGAGAGGAAAGAGGAGGAGTTTTTATCAGTCATTCAATTGGATTAGTTCAAAACTAGAAAATGAATCGACTACTTCAATCTCATGATCCATAAAAACATTAAAAAAACTCCATGACTTTCCAATTATTATCGTGCGAATAAGTGAAGCAATACTTTTCTTCCCGGCAAGTTGTACTAGTGCTAATGTTAATCATTTTTTTTACAAATGAGCAAGTGTGTACATTTACGTCTTTTAAATATTTTATCTCACACGGATTTGCATTGTCTTTCTTCTCTGATTTCAGACTCAAAGTCTCAATTGAATTTTTGTTTTACAATTAAAAAAGAAGCTTTTAATGCCTGATTCAAGATAAAGCAATCGCAATTTGACTGTAGGCACGGTAAAAACACAAAGCATAAAGGGAATTACATTTTATTAAGAAAAATGATGGCATTCAAGTAATGCCTTCTGCAAACGTGCCAGATATAATGTAGTTAAAGGGCACACTGAGAATAAACCGAACGGAATAAAATAATGTGTCATTTGTTGGGTGGCTTCAGCTGTGATAAAATAATTTAATTTTAAGTTGCCATATACATATATCTCAATGTTACTACATATGAACGACTTCCTTATGAAATGAAAATATCTTCCGCCACCCAAGTGTATTTTATGTGTGTGCGCACTGATGCTTGCAGCCTGGCATGGAAAGATGAACTCCCACTCTCCCACTCATATCAATATAGTACAAGAAGGAGTTGTTATGAAGAAGGCTTCAAAAAAAAGCGAGACACTTTCAAGAAGGCTTCACCAAAAACTATTGACAGTAAATAATTTTATTCACCAATATCGAACCCAATCGATTCGATGGTTTCAATGTCACATGTGCCGCAATTTTAATAAACAGTTCCATGAATTTCAAATAAATAAAAGATT
The DNA here is from genome assembly GCA_949752695.1 of Melanostoma scalare. Taxonomy (NCBI): domain Eukaryota; kingdom Metazoa; phylum Arthropoda; class Insecta; order Diptera; family Syrphidae; genus Melanostoma; species Melanostoma scalare. The sequence goes on from OX456985.1 coordinate 64,785,149, forward strand.
TTTCGTCGAAGTGTTTGACTGAGGAGGAGGACGTTTGGTTGTTTTTTTTCTCTGATGTGATTTTGTAGAATAATAAAGTAGACGATGTGTGAGCAGTTTTCATTCAACTATTTGCTTCGAAAATCGCTCTGAGGTTCCCAATTCAATCTTATTACAAGTGGCATATTACGTTTGGGGCAAGCATACAACATTTCCGACTTGTATGGCATGGGTGTCTTAAGAAGCTGAAGTGATAGGAACTGGGCGTTGTTTCTTATATATTACTATACATGTTTTGTAAAACGGCTAATAAAATAGCAAGTTATATTCTAATAGCAAAGTTTCATTCAAGCCAAATGGAAAAGACAGAAAATAAATAGAAACAGATGAAGCTTCAAAGCCAAAAACCAAAGAAAATATAAAATAAACAGACCCAAAGTGATTTAATTTCAATGATATTTGATTTATTTTGTGTTCGCAACTGCAGTAGACATTTTTCATTGGAAAAAGTGTGCTGCGCGCCAAAAGGCAAAGACAAGGAACACATTTTTGTCAAATTTGATGTGAGCCATCGGTGTCAAAACAAAGTCGAGGAGAGAGACATATGCCTAATATCCAAACACTACAATTAGCAACTTGAGTTCGAAGAACATTTCGAGGCCGGACGAATCTTCTGAGAAAAGTCTTTTCTAGTGCTGTCGACTTGAGTTGTGACTTTGCAAGACTAAAAAACTTCTCATCCACGAGGACTTCACTAGCTACGCGACGCCCGTAGCTCGGGTAAATGATGGCCAGGGACACGAATTCGAGGAGAAGATGAAGCGCAATATAAGTCTGGTATCCCATGAAACTCTAGCCTCTCCCTTCTCAAGACCGTTATGCGTTAGCTAATAACATCCTGCTCGAGGTGCCACTGCCATTTGCTTTCGCAAAACCGAACATAACGGATAGTAAAAGTCGATAAATAATACTCAAGCCAGTGGTTAAATAGTGACGCCGAGGGCTGAATGGCTAAGTCACTAGTTGCGAACTCTGGATACCTATAGACAAATCCAGTTCTAATTGTAAGTCCTTTATGTTGACATAGGGCTCCGCCAATGGTGACCTCCTTTCCCTGTTACTCGTGGGTACAAAATAGACAACTCAAATAAAAATATTCAAGGGAATGATTCTGCTCTAAGTGCATCCACTTCAATGGAGACAGATCCAATTGGAGACCTTCTACCAATTGGATCTTTGGAGGAAGCGGTAGTTGTTCACGAAGCTGCTCCTTCAACACCTGTCGATTAAACGAATAAATTCGCCCAAAAAGTGCGCCACAAGCTAAGCGGTGCTGCTCGCAAATGCTTCAGGTACCTGTTTGCTCATGGCCTCAATAAAGCCGAAGCTAGGGAAAGGGGCAAACTACTTGTCCCAAAAAGAGAAAAGAAGAATCGTTTCGAATCCTTTCCCTTGCCAAAGGACAAAAAAAAAGCATTACTCACAAGCAGAAGTCTGATGATGTGCCCTCTACAGAGCAACACAATTTTAAGCGAGCGCTGGAGAGTTTTAAAATAGGTATCCTCACTTACGAATTTCCGGAAACACTGATCAAATGTCAGCAGTTCAAGAGCCTATCTTTTGTTTGATATGCAACCAAAAGATCCCAGGTTCTTTGGTAGCACCTTCAAACCAGGTTGGCTTGTCTTCAGCTGCGAAAATCGAGTCATGGCTGATTGAAAAGGGCGATTCCTGGAATCAAGCTTGGGGGAATGCCTCACTTCAGGCGGTTGAAGAAGAAAATTCCCAAAAACAAAATTTTCGTAGGCGACTTTCCCGTAGGCCATTCACACACGAACGAGCAGATTCTCACAGCGATAAAGGTCCAGATTGAGGGTTTTCCCGTTTTTGAATGGAGGGTCGTGAGACGCGAAGCCAAAGATGCCGCATCGATTTTAACCGTTTCAGTAGACCACAAATCTGCGGCTCTAATGAACACAAAAGAGTGTGTATCATATACTTTAGGTTTTGCGATGTGCAACTTCGCACTGCAAAAGCCACTCACAAAGTTGGTGTTTCCAAACCCCACCCTATCCAACCCCTACCTAGATCCTCTGTCAATCCAGCCGGTACTATTTCGACGGCATTTATTGTGCTTTACAGTCTACACCTAAGTCGGATCTACAAAACAGATTGAGAGTTCCCAGTCCCTTAACTCCCTCTTTTCCGTTACACCTGCTGCTTCGACCTCGGCAAAAGAGTCTGCCGCAAGGCCCTCCTTATCACTGAGTCCTTCTGGCAGCACAATCATCCATCCCCTTCCTTCCCCTGAAAACGTCGAGGTGTCTGCATCCAGGAGCGATGATAAAATCAAAAGAGGATGCCACACCAGTTATCAGAAGCAACAATTCCGAATTCACGGCTCACGGATTCTAGGTCCAAAGGTAAAACTCAGCGGAAGCTACTGAAGTGCCAGGAGTCTAACTTCTACCCCACAACCAAAAATGAACGACACCACCAAACTCCTGCAGATAAATCTCATGCATGCCAAAGCTGCCTCAGCTGCGGCAATCAAGGATTTTATCGAGCAGGACCTTGACTGTTTACTAGTCCAGGAACCGTGGGTAGTAAAAGGCCAAATAAAGGATCTTCCCCCACAATCGTGTAATTCAAATATTCGATAACACGCAATTCCAACCCTGAGCTGCACGTCTTATTAATAAAAGAACTAACTTTTTTCCCATTCCAGAGTTCCTCACCAAAGACCTCGTTGTCTTTCTAGCTGAAATCCCCACGGCCACCAGTGAATTACAATACAATGTATTCATCTCAGCGTATTTTCTAGGGGACACTACCTCCGCACCACCGAAAGAGGTGAAAAATAATGCTAGCTACTGCAGCGCAAGAGGAAGACAAATGCTACTTGACTGTGAAGGCAATTTCCATCACACCATTTGGGGTAGCAATGATATTAACCAAAGAGGTGAGTCACTTTTAGATTTTATCATGTATTCAAATTAAGACCTTTTTAAAAGTAGCATTAAACAGGAACTGGTTTCCTGGGAACGACTGAACATGGTCCACAACTGAAAAAACATTACTGGCCACCGCCAGTCAAAACTATTCATCGACTTATTTCAAAGGCGTATGAAAGAAATTCTTGATATGAGCAAACGTGGAACAAAAAGTAACTTATGAACTGCTCTCACTGCTCTCTCAAATATTACCTTAAAAACATGGGCATCAGCCGAGATGACACCTGACGTCTCAGCCTCGAAGACATAGAAGCAGCTGTTCATAAATCCCTTACCTCTGGTGGGGGGAAATTTAAGAACCGCGAGTTAAAAAGAAAACACCGATTTGTACTATTTGATAAATTTGATATTTCGTTAGTCTTAACCTAGGCTTATATATACTGTTTTCGTGATATCGATAAGAGATAACAAAAACACACACACAAATTCTGGACCCAAGCGCAAGTAATCAGTTGCTTGTTATCTCAATTTGTATGTGCGCTCATGTTTGCTGAAAAAATATCCTAAGCAAACATAATCCATATCACTTATCTTATCACTAGTGTTTGAACAGCAGCTGAACACATTTTATGCGAATGCCCTGCCATAGCCAGATGGCAGTCAGACTAAAACGTTTCCAAAAAGGATTCACTAGTCCCCTTGACATCAGAAACACCTGTTCTTCGAACATTCTTAATGTCCTTAACATTCCTACATGTTCTCAACTTCGAATGAACAACTTTTCACTTAACGTGTTTAAACCTAAAGGAACAGCAAAAAAAATCTTTCAGGTCGACGTGCTAGTAAAGGTTCTTTACCTTCGCCTTTCCATAAGTCGTGGTGCAGATGTGGAAAGTTTAACCAAATTTGAAAGAATTGTGCTGCCTTTGGAGCCTCGAAAGTCTTGGGTACCGAGAAAATTACAGTCTCTTGTAAATGAATCACTGTCTACCCAACATCCCTGAGACTCACGGAGTCCAATATGTTTTAAGCCAAGCACATTGGTGCCTGTGACATCATTTTGGCTTGTCTTCTTATTACATGTTAGTTCGAGGTTCGAAACCCATACTGTGATTACATTGCCATGAATAGCACCTAAAGCTGTTCTTAATCGACAAACATTTGAAAGTCCCCTCCATTGGTATTCCAAAATAGTGTCGCAAAATGGATTGAGATTGGAAATCTTTAACAATAAGCCTGACACTAATGACCACAAACTTTTGGGATTTTAAGCTACAAGACTCCATTGATACAAACACTGTTCTAAAGATATAAGGAAATCACAGACAAGAAGTGACTGTTCAAAGTTTTAACAATTCAAAATAAATTAACTCGCCCATTGCCACTTTTGATCATAAAATCCAAATCACAACTTCAATACGAACCCCAATGCCATAGGCATAAAACAACACCTTCTAGCCATCACCCCTTTTCGTTCACAAAAACCTTAAAACTATTTCCAACTAATCATCAACTGCCTTTAAACTTACAAATTGGCTGGAATCCCTACAACAGGAAGTGCTTCCAAAATTAACTGGGATGGTTCATCGATTTGCAAAAACATCAGCCACATTGTGTCAGCTTTGTTTTAAATAAACAACGAGTATCATTTGACTTAAGCTGGCATAGTCTTTTCCTCCCTTCCTTGATTTTTTCCCTTAAATAAACTGGACAAGTAACAACCATCTAAAATCGTAACGTCGGAAGTATATTATTCTTATGACACCATGACTGCCCATAGTAGTACCTTCGAAACAACAACAAAAAAAAAAAAAAATTAAACTTCCCTTTAAATAAATTTACTCCCTGCTCAATGTAGCTGCGCTGCGATAGCTTATATCATTGAACCTTTATCCATTCACCAACCGACCTAAGTGGGGATTTATAATGGAAGCAAATGGTTCCAGCCTAAGTCGATGAATAAATAAACAGACTAATAAGATGCAGCAACAACCAATTTGCTCGGTCACACCCCTTGACCTCTCACACAGTCTTTCTGCTTTCTTTTTTCTTTGATTTTATCTATGTACGCACAAATGACAGAATTTTATAAAATTTACATTTTCCGCCTTCGAATTAAGAAAGGTTTCCTTGAAAAGAAGCTGGATTCCATACTCTTTAGTACACAGAAATGTATTCCAGTCCAGCCAGTAGTGTTCCTTTAAAAAAAATTTAAATAGCGAACTGAAACTAAGTAAAGCAATATCATGTAATGAAACTTTTTGGAATGGGGAACAACAGGGTGAATGCTCATAAAGTTTCCCAACTTGGGTTCTTCCTCTCCCTTTGACCGGATTGGGGATTCAAAAAAGCAAAAAAATTGTGCTGGATAGGATCTATGTTAGCACTTTGTGGCCCTTGGGGGTAACCCAACTTACTGCTTCACACGATGCGCATATTAATCTATGTACCTGTTTCGCAGTTTCCTTCTTCCACACAAGCATCAACAACAATACATTAATTGTTCCCCAGATATTTCTAGTTAGCACGTTGATGCCCAAAGTTTCACATTAGTTTTTGAATTTATTCGGTTACATGGTGTGCGTTTTACAAAATTTTCAAGTTAAAACAAAAGAAAAACTTTGCAGCTCTTGGCAATGCCACACCATGACGGTGGTGAAAGTCCCTAGAGCACATTTATTTGAGAAGCAGTTGACAGACTCAAGGTGCATTTATAACCGAGCTTTCTCCGAAATATTCAAACTGAAAAATGCGTGTACAATATTCTAAACATTTTGCAGATGGTTTTCACACTCATAGGGAGTTGGTTTATGTAAACTTTGCACTCTTGTGTGAACATACTTTTATAATAGAGAAGAGACTGATATTTTGCCCGCATAAGTGATACGTTAAGCTAATCTGTCAGTTATTTGCTCGACACTGCAGAGTGCCAGTGGTAGAATAGTTTGAGCGATGGGAAAAGTAAAGCTTAAGCGAAATCCGTCAAAGGCATGGCATATAACAAGGTTTTCAGCAAATTAAGTTTAATTTTAAACCACTCGTCTGTTCCATGTCGACACTACCGCAAAAAAGTATTAATTTGGACGAACGGGAATGGTTACAGGCTACAGACTGAGGTTGGGGGTGTATTGATTGTGGCTGTGGTATTTCGAGTTTGTGGTTTAAAATCAACCTCAGGTTTTTTTTTTTATCAAACCACGAAAATGATTGTGTTGTAAAATACCCATGCAGTGAAAAAGCGAACTTTTTCAAAGCTCTATACAATCAGTTCGGATTTTGTGGCAAAATATACACAAAAAGTGGTTGGTCTTTCGTGTTGGAGTGGTGTTGTCCAGAGATCATGACCGAATGATTATTTTCACGAAAAACCGCAGACTTTTCTGCATCGGAAAAAATTCTTGTTAATTTTACGTCTGCCAATGTGGCTAAACAATTTAGGATTGTTTGGCGATCAGGGACTTGCCTTCTGCGGTTCGAAGCCTGTTGTTCCACCGGTCAAACAACCTATTCCAATGATACAAGCCCACTCCAAGTCTAGAGTCTTGGCCCAAACCATGGAAGCATCTTGAAAGTTCTTCGATTTTGATTTCTTAAAAGCAAAAGCTTTACATCTTAATCTTAACACTATTATAAAGAGGAAAGATTTTTTGTTTGTTTGTTTGTATTCAGTACGCTCCAAACAATCTACTGGGCCGATTTGAATGAAATTTGAAACAGAGATGGTCTAGAGCCTTGAAGGTAACATTGACCACAGTTCATGCCGATATTCTTTCGGGAATAGGAACGGGAACGTAAATGAGAACTTTGAGTTTGTATTTAATGGGCTCAAAAGCTACTGAGCCGAGTCCTAACTAATATTATAAATGTGAAAGTAACTCTGTCTGTCCGGCTTTCTATGTTACCATCTCCCGCCCACTACTGAACCGGTTTAAACGAAAATCGGTACAGAGATGATCTAGGAAGGACATAAGCTATATATTTTATCACAATATACGGGAACGGGAACGCATACGGGAACTTGGAAACTACAGCACCGATTTCCAAAATTCTTCCACCATTAGAATGCTTCAGTTCATTCCCTTATTCCTACGGGAAAGGGAGTCCTTAATTTTGGTGGGGCTACCGCCCCATTTATTAGCTTAATACAAGCTTAAAATAACTTAAACATACTAAACTTAAATTAATTAAAACTAATTAAAGCTAAATTAAACTACAGGGATGAGAAATGGTTTAAAAGGAGGACTTTCAGACAAGGACTTGGAAGATTATGGTCGAAAAGAAAAGAAACAGAGTTAATCTTACTCATCATGCGGGTTAGGGGTTCGTTGAGACCATAGGATGTACGATGAGCAGGAAGGAAAAAAAATCGGGATGATCTTACGTTTCGGGGATTAGTGTTGAAGGAGATAAGGTCTAAAAGGGGGGAGCAGTCAGTGTTACCAGTAAGAAGTCGGTGAATGAATATGATGTCAAACACATTCCTTCTGTTTTCTAGGGAGTGGAGATTAAGGATTGCGAGACGTTCGCGGTAAGGAGGCAGGGTGAGAAAGTTTCTAACATCGTAGAGATCCCGAAGGGCAAACAGCAGAAAACGACGTTGAACACTTTCGATCCTAGAGATATGAACCGCTTGATATGGAGCCCACACATGCGATGCATACTCTAGGAGAGGGCGAACATAGGCAATATAGAGGGATTTCGTTACAAGGGGGTTGTGGAACTCTTTGGACCATCTCTTGATAAAACCAAGTGCGGAATTAGCTCTTGATATTACCTCTTCAATATGAGAACGAAAATTTAATTCACTGTCGCAGAGAACTCCTAAATCTCGGATAAGCTGCACACGGTTTATGGAAATATTCTGAAGATAATAGGACCTGGGGGGAGGTTTATTACTTTTACGAGAAAAAGTTATTGCTTGCGTCATCCGCGTAAAGTGAGATTTTTTTTTTTTTTTTTTTTTAAATTATATAGGGCGAAGGTGAGAATTACCTTTACAAGCACGTCGACCTAAAAGATCTTTTGTGCTGTTCCCTTAGGTTTAAAAACACATAGTGTATAGGTTTGTTCATTCGAAGCTGAGGTCATGTAAGAACCTAAGAATCTTCGAGGAAGAGGTGTTTCTGATATCAAGGGGACAGGGGAACCCTTTATTGAATATATTAAGCCTGGATCTAGCTAATGCAGGGCATTCACATAAAATGTGTTCAGCTGTTTCTATGTCCTCAAGACAGAGACGACAGGTGTCATCTTGGCTGATGCCCATGTTTTTAAGATGATACTTGAGAGAGCAGTGTCCAGTGAAGAAGTCCGTAAGTAACTTTGCGTCACGTTTGCTCATGTCAAGAATTTCTTTCATACGTTTGTGGGATAAGTCAACGAATAGTTTTGACTGACGATGGCCATTTGAGTTGTTCCAGGTGCTGATCATGTTCTGTCGTTCCCAGGTAGCTAATTCGTTTTTAAGGCTACTGATTGGGAGACCACAGTAGGGTTCAGGGCCTTTGAATTGGGACTGAGAGCCAAGTCTAGCAAGTCGGTCAGCCTCTTCGTTACCCGGTACGCCTTCATGACCAGGCACCCATGAAAGAGTTATTTTATTGTGAGTAGCTAATTGAAGTAAACATGTCAGGCAGTTCCAAACTAGTTTGGATTCGATTTTTGTCGAGGATAGAAAAAGTGAGATAGAAGAATATTGGATGATCTGTTCGACATCATTAATGGCAAGAATGAAAAAAGGGGTCCAAGATGGCTGCCTTGGGGCACACCGGAGGTTGCCACAAAAGGAACTGAAAGAGTAGAACGGAAACGAACTCTATATTGGCGGTTATCCAAATTTGAAGATATCCATTTGAGCATTATAGGGCTGAATCCGAGGAAGGAAAGTTTAAAGAGGATTAAAGTGTGAGAGATTTTGTCGAAAGCTTTGCTGAAATCTGTGGTAATGACGTCTACTTCGTTTCCTTTTTCCATCGCAGAACGAAAGAAGGAAACAAACTCAACTAGATTAGTGGTTGTAGACCTTCCTTTACAGAAACCATGCTGCTTGGAGGATATCATTGATTTGCACTGGAAAGAAAGTATTTCATACAGAATGCTTTCGAAAAGCTTAGGGATATGAGAGAGTTTGGCTAATATAATTAGTCCGAAAGTAGCTCCGTCTGTTCTTTGCTACCATCTCTCGCCCAAAACACTGATCCGATTTAAATGAAATTTTATTCAGAGATAGCCTAGAGCCTGAGGATGGAGATAGGCTATATATGTTATCCCTATATTTCTACGGGAACGGCAACGTAAGCGGGAACTTTGAAACTTCTGGACCGATTTCAAAAATTCTTTCACCGTGAGTTGACTTCTGTTAAATTGTCGATAACACAGTTTACCTGAGAAGAAATATTTATTCTCGATCTCAAAATAAATACATATTGTGTGAAAGGTCGATTTTGGCGCCGACTAATGCGATAATTAATTATATAACCAAATAAGTTATGTTTGAAGTGGTGGGGGATGTTGTCGAATGTCTATCTGTAGACAATACTGTGGACACTGAGCAAATCACATCATACCCAACAGAGTTTCTCAGTTCCTTAGAATTATCAGGAGTACTTTCCAAAAAGTTTAGGCTGCAGGTTCGTGTTGCAGTGCCAATAATGACAAATCTAGAATAGTACACAACTACAAATTACAAATGCGACACTATAAAACTTTTAATAATATGACTGTATTGGCAAAAGGAGAAAATGTTTTGATTCCCCGTATGCCCTAATTCCCACTGATTTGTCATTTCAGTTTAAAAGGGTGCAGTTTCCTCTGAAACCAGTATTTGATATTAGTAAAGTAAAGACGCTTAAAGTTGCAGTCCAATGGCAACTCTATGTGGCATGGTCACGTGTATCAAACCCGCAAAACCTTCTTATTTGGCAAAAGATGGAAAAAGTAAGAACGCTTTTCCAAAATGTACCTTAATAAAATAATACAACTATAGGTTACTTTTATGTATGTATGTGTATTATTTGCGAAATAATTAGCCTAACAAATTAAAAATGCTGCCAAAAGTCACTATCCCACGTGGACGAAGTCGCGGGTACAGCTATATGAATAATATTTGAAGAAAATATGAAAAGATGTTTGAAGATCATAATGCATGCAACATTTCATCACCATATTGTAACGGGAAAGAGAACGTAACCGGGAACTAAGAAAATACAAAACCGATGACAAAAATTTATTTCACCATTAAAGTGCTTCATTGTCAGCGAGAGGCATGGACTATATTTCTGTGGCCACAGCCAAAAACCGTGCTTAGTTCCAAAAATATGATTTATAGGGATAACACTTTGAAACAAATTTTTGAACCTGGAAAAAACTGATGCATTTAAAAAACAACTGCTTTTCTGATTTCAGTAAAAGGCTTAAAATAGAGTTGCGTAATTTATTTTCTGTGGCCCTAATTATCCTTAATAACAAATTATTGCGAAAAACATACTTAAAGTTGTTTTTCTAAATTGTTTTTCACTTTTTATTGCTTACCAATGTCACTTAAGCTTTTAATGCAAACTAAATCATTTTTCAAATTTCTCCAATGAGATAAGCTGTTTTTTTAAATTTCTTTTTTCCCCTTCAATCGATTTAAGTGAGTTTTTTATTGGAGAAAGTAGTAACAAAAAGAAAGCGAAACTTATTTAAAAACAGTCAATTAACAGTATCACAGAAAAATATTAACAAATAAATAAACGAAAACATATAACAACAGAAACAATGGAAAAAGAGTTAAAAGTCAAAGTCTTCCATCCAGGAACAGGATTTTGTTGACCTTAAAAACAACAACAAAAAAAGGCGAAAAAGGCTTACTTACTTAGGTTGGCATTACAGTTCGATGTGAACCTGGACCTCAACCAACATCCTTTTATAACGACTTCGATTTCGGGTGAGCTCTCTACAGTATAGCACTCTAAGTCGGTTGAGGTCTTCATCCACTTGATTGCGCCACCTAAGACGAGGTCTGCCCCTTCCGCGATTTCCCTGCAATGTACTTTCGAACACCCGATGAGCCGGAGCGTTTGGGTCCATCCGCTCTACATGGCCCAACCATCGTAGTCTCGCGATGCGTACTCTTCTGGCTATGCCCATGTCGCGGTACAGCTCATACAGCTCGTTGTTGTATCTTCTTCTCCACTCATTGTCTTCGCATACGGGACCAAAGATCATTCGGAGAATTTTTCTTTCGAAACGACCAAGATTTTCCTCATCCGCATTCGATAAAGTCCATGCTTCCGCGCTGTACAGCAGGACTGGGATGATTAAGGTCTTATACAAGGTTACCTTGGTTTTTCTGAAGAGGGTTTTGTTTCTCAATTGCCTTCTTAACCCAAAGAAGCAATGGTTGGCAAGAGTTATTCTCAGTTTGATCTCCGCACTGATGTTGTTGTCCGTGTCTACAGCGGATCCTAGGTAGACGAAGTCCTGTACTACCTCGAAGTTATGTCTGTCTATTGTGACGTTTTGTCCAATTCGTCGATGTTCTGTATCCTTGTTTGATGACAGCATATACTTCGTTTTGCCCTCATTAACCATCAAACGCATTTTTGCCGCTTCTGTTTCAATACTCGCAAAAGCACCTATGACATCACGCCTTTTTCTTCAAATTACGTCAATGTCGTCAGCATAGGCGAGTAATTGTACAGACTTTTGAAAGATTGTTCCTCTGGTGTTGACGTTTGAGTTTCTTACAATCTGTTCAAGTATGATGTTGAAGAAATCACATGACAGTTTGTCGCCTTACCTAAAGCCTTTTTCGACATCAAAGGTCTCGGTGAGTTCTTTACCGACCTTGACGGAGCAGCGTGAATTTTCCAAAGTCATCCTGCATACAAAACTTAACAGGGATGTCGAAACTAGACATGGCTCTGTACAGCTCGTCTCTGTAGATACTGTCATACGCGGCCTTGAAATCGATAAAAAGATGGTGAATATCGATACTATATTCTCGGGTTTTTTCCAAGATCTGCCGTAATGTGAAAATGTGGTCTATATCTATATCTAGGAACAGGATTTTGTTCAACTTTATAACTACACAAAAAGGCGAAAAGGCTTAGAAAGGAAAAATATGTATTTTTTAAGATTTAAGTCATTTAATTTTAGTAGCATTAAACTACAAATAGCTCCTTCAAGTTCTCAGGTAAAAGCCCTATTAAATGAGCTTTACCAATTTTTTACATGGCCATAAAAGAATATAACCCTTCACCTTCACCTCAATTAGTACAATGTTATTGGGAAGCTTTGAGTTGACGATGGCTCTTGTTGGTGAGCCAAAACTTGAAAATTTGTTTTTAAATATGACAACTGAGTTATCAATCCTTCGTCTTTAATCAACTCCCTTCCCAGCAGAACCAGCTTGTATCATCTTCGCAAATGCTGAGAGTGAACCTAGCAAAGCTGTCTGCAGCGTCGTATGGCTGCCTCAAGGCTAGTATCCCATCGAGTCAACTCCAGTTACAATTTATATGTTTTAATGTACCTATACGATACGTGATACACTACATGCGGGACCGTTTAAGAAGAGCATGTGGCTCATCGTCGTCGATTCAAACTCTAAATTTTCTTTTGTGGTTAAGATGTCATCGACCACATCAATTGCAACAACACAGGCATCGCAGTCAATTTTTACATTGGAAAGATTGCCTAAGGGCTTAGTCTCCGACAATGGGCCGCAATTCGCATCGAAGGGGTTTGAAGAATTTAGCAAACGAAACTATATTCAAGACATTTCTTTGGCAGCGTTCAACGGAATAGCCAAGCGAATGGTTTGTTCTCTAAAATATTGGAAGACCCAAATCAAAAAGATGATGCTTTGGCAATTTTTCGGTCCATATTTCGCACTACACCTGATAACTCCGGGATATCCCCCGGAGAAAAACTTGATTGTAGAGTCCATCGAACCTGTCTTTCCGCCATGATTCCAGACCAAAGCTTTGAAGCCAAGTTCACCTAAAGTAAGACGAAGTTTTCGCCGAAACAACAAGTTTTTATTCGACAGTACTTGAAGCAAATCAATTGGATACCTGGGGTCATTCTTAAAACACTGGGAAGAAAAATGTATTTAGTTCAGTCTAAAAACCGGAGAGACATCTGAATCGAATTCGTGCTCGAGAAAGTCAAATAACTCGTTGAAAAGACTCTGATGGTAATTTTCAAATTTCAAATAATCTTAATTCCAATCAATTTTAAGAAAACGAGTCTCAACAAGCTAGACAACGGTATACACACTACACAGTCCTTAGGTGATTCGCCGTTTTTCCTTTAGTCCTGAAGATGACCAGTTGATTTAGTTTCCCCATCTTCTACACCCCCAACGCGAGTTACATATATTGTACCTTCCCACGAAAATGATGAGTCTGGCAAAAACAAAGCCAAAAACAATATCACACCACTTTCTTGGTAGGTAATAAGATATATTAAGAATGCAGGTACATGAGCTCCAGCATATCCGCTGCTCTGCTGTGCAAGCGATTACTGTTTAAGCAAATTATGTGTAGAGTCATTTTGGAAACAAATAAAGAAGAGAGTTGATTTTTAATAGTTGAAGTGAACGGTCGTTCTTGTTTTAATTAATACACCGAATACGAAAAGTGTAACTCGCGCACCCGCCCGCCATTCAGATCGAAACCCCTCCCAGACGTGCTAGCCCACAAGAGACGCAAGACATCGTGGTGCATAATAACATTCCAAATCAACATGAGGTTGCGAATGAATTTCAACAAAGAAGAGCTGAGCGTCTACGTCTGAAGAGAGTCAGATATGGTCCTTAAGTTAAGTCCATGGGCAACACTCACCTTATCTTAAGGAAGATCAGTTTTGACATTTCATTTTTCTTTTTCAATATTCTTTTGGCACATGTGAACTCTTATCCTACCTCGTGGATAACCACACTCTGAGTTCTGCCTTCTGCCTAAGACGTTATTCACTTTCTTTTTATACCTACCGTTATATATTTTCTGTGAATTAAAGTTAGAATTTTTTGCGTACTATTTAATTTGCGAACTAAATAAGGAACTCAACAATTTCAAACAAGCTCACGGGTGAAGGTGGTAACAGAAATTTTCGATCTGTGTCCTTAAAAATAGTAATCTGGGATGGAGTTTATTTAATTTTTTTTTTTTTTTTTTTTTTTTTTTTTTTTTTTTTTTTTTTTTTTTTTTTTTTTTTTGTTTTAAATTTGCAACGAAAACTTTACCCTGACCCTTGAGCGATGCAAGTTACTTGAATCATTTGTAAGCAAAAAGTTTGTAGTGATTTGCAACTCTTTCCATGTACGATGGATCATTTGTTGAGCTTAAAAGAACATGGTTTTTTTGTTCGTATAATTATTTTTCCTAAAACTTCAGATGAGTAGAAATTCTACATTCTACAATGTAGGATACAAAAATGTTATCGTCCCATACTCCAGCTTAAATTTTTGGAAGTAATTCCCGGAAGAAGTCTTTGATACACCTTTTTCGACTCAACTTCCATTTTTTCCGCGTACTTCATGAAAGAATTGAACTTGCGACGATATGTCACATGCCAAGAACAATTTCGTCAGCAATGAAAACAAAGCAGTTTGCCATTTTGATTTTTTCTATGATGCCAGCGTTTTCTGGTGCTTGCCAATGAAATTACTTTCGTATGATGATTTACATCCACACCACACAATTCACACAGTTAAAGTTTTCCGTTTTATAAAAAACTATTTATTAATATCGCTTAAAAAAGCTGGTTCTAGAAACTTTATTGACAGGGGATCATAGTTACAGCATCAACATGTTTTCATGTATGTGAGTGCCAACGGACTTGTTCTTTGTTCGATTCAGATTGTGTAAAAACTTAGCGCAAACTTTTAGTCATTTAAAATCGTCTTAAAATGAGCTTCAGTGTCACACTAGCTTAAAATAACACTTGAATTAGTTTATAATTGATTTCAACTTCACAATTTTTTAGAGTCACTCAAAATTTAAAATCAGACAAACCCCAAGGAAGCATCGTTAATTTTGTTATAGGCTTTCTAAATAAAGTCACCAGAAACAACAACATTTAAAACAAATTCAGTTTATAAATTCCAAAATTTTAATGCTTTTGTGAATATATGTATGTATGTACATTTGTACATTGTACATAAATGAAAACAAAATTGATAGAAAATGCCTGAGAACCGTGATTCTTCTAGCTCTTGAGATGCAAAAGAAATGGAAATGCAAATGAGGGATTATCAGACAATGAAATTGAAGAAATTCAGGACAGAGCATCGCCAAAAAAGCGAAAGACTGGTGGTAATGGCAAATACCGCTCAAATCTTTACGATGAATACCTAAATCTCACTCAAAATTTAGTCGATCCAGCTCCAGATTCGCATGCCCTGTTTCCTGCTTTCGATATGACAAATTCTTCCAAAAGAAACTGCGTTGTGTTACACTGGAATGGAGTAAACGATTGTATAGTTGTGCTGGAATTTGCTATTCAAAAAGCAACGGCCTTGGCATGGCAATTTACAATTCGTCTTAGTGAGCCACTGTTGAAACTGCGTTCCAGGAAAGATCTCGTCAAAACTATCTTGCATGAAATGATACACGCTTTCTCCTTTGTACTTAGGATACGAAAAGGAAACGGCGGCCATGGACCCAACTTCAAGAAAATTATTCATGGAATCAACAAAGTCGCAGGAACAAACATCACAGTCTACTATTCGTTCCACGATGAGGTTAATGTCTACAAAACACATTGGTGGAAGTGCAATGGCAGTTGTCAGCACCGTGTGCTATTTTTTGGGTTCGTAAAGCGAACATCAAATAGAGCCCCCGGCCCAAACGACATTTGGTGAAGTCAGCATTTGAAATCGTGTGGAGGAACGTTCATGAAAGTAAAAGAACCAGAGTAACCTCAAAAGAATGGTCGATCGAAATCCAAAGCGATAGAAGCAAACAACGTTCGTTCTCAATCTTATCCCAGCGTAGCAGACCTAAGGAAATTTTTCCAAACTACTGGCAGTGGTCGAAATGGTGCCGGTCCAGCAAAGATAAATGGAGCAATTCAAAGTAATGGTGGAGGTACATTGCTCTTGAATCCCAAAAAGAAAAGTCCAAAAAGAACAGAGATGCCAGCACATCCAACAGCACCCAAACCTAATCGTGCTCAAGGAAACCTTGCCAATGTTGTTGGCTTCAAGGATTTAGGTGAAGATGGACAACCTCGCAACGCTACTCCAGCACCACTTGACTTTTCTATGACCGGTGTGGAGATCTGTTCCTATGAATAATACTTGATACTCAGGACTTTGTAAAGTAACTAATATTCATAGAACGATTCGTAAGTATGTCAAAAAATATACAATAAGTTTTTAGATGTATTTAAAAACACTTTGCCTTAATCTACTTTCACTTTCACAATTAAATTTCATCTAGTAGACTTTGCTATTTTTCCTGACAAATATTGTCAGGGACAAATTTGTTTTTTATATTGCTAAGTAAAATTTTTTTTCCCATAACGTTTCGCTTTCAATATCCGTGGATCTCAACAGTAAGTAAACGTGTTTCAATTTATTTACAATTTATTTAGTTCCGACCAAATTTCAGGGATCATTACAACCGGGAAAGGGTATTCGCTGACTAGCACAACCAACACACGTGAAAAACAAGTCGACAGAGACCATCTTCGCAATGTCTGGCTGGAATAGATTCAAAACCACCGCCAGTAAGGAATCGCCCGAAACGGACCCAGATGATGAAAATGTTTCCAGACACGCAAAGCGTCTTTGTCGTCGGTTACGGTATATTCTATCACAAGATTATTGGAAGGAAAACTTCGTTGCAGATGAAGCTGCTGATTGGGTGGTCATCGACGATGACGTAATGGTCTATGAAGTAAAACCAATTGTCATTGTGATATCTTCCTCGGAAGATGAGGACGATAGCTGAGTATTTTAAATAGTAAGCCTTTTTGTTGAAATTATTTAAAATGTTTGGCCATCCTAGAGGCTGAAAAAATAGGCTTTTTTTGGAGATTTTTTTTTTCACAAATACTATACAAAATATATCGTGGTAACAAAAACATGATTTTATTATTTATATCAATGACTGCTTACAATAATTACAAAATGGCGGTTGTGCAGCGTTTTTGCGACAACGTTTGATTTTTTTGAGGTCCACGGCCGGACCAACAGCTCATGTTTGTAATTTTTTAAATAATAATGAGCAAATGGATTTTTCGATAGAGAACCAACGAATACTCTAAGATACATTACATCAGACTCGTTTCATTCCATTGAACATAAGATGTTAGCTTTTCATTCAATGATTTTTAGAGCTCTAAAAATAAAAGAAATTCAAAAAATTAAAGTTATATGTAGCCAAAATGAATGGATATACTGAAGAATTGTTTGAAAATTTAACAATTGCACAACAGGAATTGAGAAATTATACAACTTTAGATCTAATAAGGAATGAAAGAAATGCGGACAAGAAATATTCAAAATTTTATTTCTATCCAGAAATAGCATCTAAGATTAAACCAATCTTTAATAATTATAATATCCGTATGAGCGAGTGCAGCGAAATAAAAATAAAAAATCTGATTGGAGGATCTAAAGATCAGGAATTTATTCTATCGGATGTAATGATTGTACAAAAGAATATATAGGGCAGACAAGAAGACCTATTCTACAAAGATTTAAAGAACATTTTGCACATCTTAAATATAATGAAAAAGAAAAGTCAAGTGTTGCAGAACATATGCTAGAAAATAGTCATAGTTTCTGTTTGCAAAAATTAATATTAATAAGAAATGTAAATAGCAATTATGAATTAGATACTTTTGAATCATTTTATATATTAAAAAACAAAAATAATCTAATGGATAGTGATGATGGATTCAATAATCAAAAAAAAAAATTTAATAGATTCAACTCATCTCAATTGTAATTTTGTTTAGAATCATTTTTATTTTTTAAATAATTTTTTGACAAATAATTTAATTTAATTTTCAAATCTCACTGACGATGGAAGCATTGCTTCCGCAATGTACATCTGAGGAAATATAAAAAGTGTTTTAAATGTTAAAAATTTTACTAATCTTTTCATTTATTAGATAAAAAAACACGTGGATTATCTCAACTACAAGACTCATAAATAAACGTATTAAAAAACAAATTATTTACAATAGGTTTTTAGTTATCATTATCAAAGCACTCGTCTAAATGCTCATTGATTTTATCGACATCAACTTCACGACAGCGCACCGGACAGGGTCATGTCTTCGTAAAGATTCCCTTCATACGGGTTTGTCTATCACTGAGATTAAGATCGCTATCTCTCGCACTTGCGGATTCTTCACTTACCACAGGAAGGTTCATAAAATCCTCTTCCTTGTAGCCGGCGCGGCGCGGCGTCGAGTAATATGTATGTCTCTAGTTCGCGAAAACGAAGTAGGTTGTCTCTTTTTAGAGGTAGGACGTAGAAGTGCTTGCCTTTGGATGGCTTACCCTTTTCTTGCTGAATTTCGGAAATACAACTTTCACCGAAATAAACACACATCCGCCTAATTGAATCAAAAAGTCTTCGCGCTTAAGTTTCTCCAGACAAATGGGACAACTGATGATGTCTTTGTTGGGATCGTTCGAATATCGGGAACACGATGGCACTAAGGAGTTTTCATTCTTGAATTCTTTCAGTAAGGTATCCTCGCCAAATAGATCCAGTGGGGGACTAAGGCTTATAACCGCCCTAGGCCCTGTCTGATACGCCGCCCTTTTTGATCAACAAAATTCTATATATTTTCAATCACAATTGTTATTAAATTATAGCTTTTATTTTTTACACGACTCATAATGCGAAGCATTAGAGAGTGCTCTATTTTTTTTTCAAATATAATTATTAAATAATACAAGAAAATGGTTATTAAACTCGAGCTAGCATAACAAATAATAATAAGCATTTTTACAATGTATTGCTTAATTTGTTAATCTCTTCTTCCTAACTTTTGTCCGAGCAAAAGCATCAACTATGTCATCATAATCAATTTCTTGAACTAGTTGAGCTTCAATAGACAATAATGCTAAAGCATTAAGTCTATTTTGGCCCATAATTGCGCGTAAATAAGATTTAACCCTTTTCAAAGTAGAAAAAGATCTTTCTCCTGAACAATTGGTAACGAGAATATTTAAAAAAAATTCGCAGAGCGATCTTCGAGATGTTTATCCGAATGTGGATATTACATTCGGATAAACATCTCGAAGATTTCGAGCATGCCATGACATGCATGCATGACATTGTATATTTCTTGTGCGGAGCGTACATTTTCTGTATTTGCTAGGGAATCTTTGAGCTGAATACATTCAATCTCTAATGTCTCTTCCAAATCATTAGGATACTTTTTAACTAATTTATTCGCAAGATTTTTCAGTTCAATCGAGTCTATGTCAGATAAATTATCAAAAAAATTAAAATTGTTTGATATGCACTTTTAAGCCCGGCCAATTGTACGCTTAAGGTATCTTAAATTCGGTAATACACATTGGTGCGAAAATTTTCGTGACCAGATGAAGGTATTGTTTCATTCACCCGTGACTCATCTGCACTGAATTTTTCTGTTTCTCTTGCGACCTGTATCATAACGATATTTAACTTAACTGTCTGGAGTACAGTGCTTTTGCTTTTTCTTCATAGAGTATTTTTTGTCCCTCATACCTTGAAGAAATAATGACAGCGAACCATAAATATGTACCACAGATTATAAATGCGCATGAGATTGTTGAGGCTTCTTACTTGCAGCATTAAAGCCTTGCACAAACCAACGCGGTAAGTCGTGCGATGCGATTGCGTTGAGTCAAATCCCTATGTAATCTTATGGACGTTTGACTTAATACATAGGGATTTGACTTATCGCAATCGCATCGCACGCGCTCACCGCATTGGTTTGCGCAAGGCTTAAAAGGATCTAAAATAACATTCCAGACTTTGACCTAAATTGCCGTTTTTTTAGGGGCTGTAATTTCCTAGATGCTGTAATTTTCGCTGCAATCCTGTAGCTTCAGATCGCGTAGTCGGTTTTTCATTACGATTTTGAGCAATAAAGTTCAGTGCATTAATTATTCCTAGCCACTCTTTTTGTAACGCATAACATGCATCATGACGAGCAGACCAATGAGTTTGAGAGAGGCTTAAGTCTTTTCCAACGATGTGTTGATATAGTGAAAAAATTATAAAGTTCTTTTAAAGTAGAAAAAAAAGTCAACTGCTTCGGTTACAGATTCAGCTGCAGAAGTTCCAACTAAATTTAACGAATGGGCAGAGCAAGGAACATGTTCTGGTAATGGATCAATCGTTTTGATTCTTGACTGCACTCCTGAATATAAACCTGACATATTGCTACCGTTATCATAAATTTGACCAGGACAGTTCATTATGTCCAAACCATTGTTTTCAAGAGATTTTAATAAAGCATCTTCAATATCTTTAGCCTTATGGCCAGTATTTGGTTTCTATTTTCTAAAAATCTCTCAACAATTTCACCGTTACGTAGACAAATAGCAAGAAACTCAATAACCAACTTTGAGACTTCTACTTTTTAAACGGCACTTACAACTGAAATAATTACTGCGACTAGCTTACAGACACAAAACGCTTATTAATTCTATACGTTAAACAAAACAAAGTCAAACTTGTCAATACCTGCTACGCGTAGCGTTCTTGTTTACTGTAAACATGTGTAACACACTCACCCCCTAAACGGAACTCATTCTCAATCGCATACAAAATAGGTAGGAACTCTGAAACTACTCAGAATTGCTTCCAAAGACCTCAAAACGTGAAAATCCGGTAAGAACTCGATTTTTGAAAATCGAGGTGAAATCTTCGATTTTCAAAGAAAAAGCGGGAATAAGTAGTTAAAAACCAATAACAATAAGTAAATTCAAAAGCTTAATATATGGAAGAATAATCTCAAAAATATTTAGTAATTCGCAAAGAACATTATCAATTTGATTAGCCGAGTTTCATTGAGAATCTGTATTCACTTCAGCGAAACATCACAAAACATCGCACATAGAAAACAACAACTCTAAACTCTAAACTGGTAAGTGGACAAAAATAAGTCACTTGCAGAAGTGAACAAGAGGAATGGTTGGAAGCTGGCAGTTGTTTTGCGATATTTTGCTGAAGTGAATACAGATTCTCATTGAAACTCGGCTAGTGTTTATTTTTAATAACCTTATTTGATATATAATTAGACTATAATTGATTCCATCAAAATATTAGTAATGGAATCCCTCAAATTGCAAAGTCAATGAAAAAATAAATTATAAAATAGTCCACAGAAAATTTTCAATAAATAAAAAAAAAAAAAAAAAAACAGCCATTTAAAAATAAATTTTTGGTATATTTCTACGGCTCTTAAATTTTAACGTTCTGAAAAATTTTGCCGCCCCTCAAATGGTGCCGCCCTAGGCCCGGCCCTCACGGGCCTAAGCCTTAATCCATCACTGAATAGATCATCAACGAGTGATGTATCTGCGAGTTCAGTTGAGGTGTTTATGGCATCATCATCATACTCATCGTCTATCAGTACGATATCATCTTCTACTCCACCTGACTGGTCTAGAATTTCCTGTTTTATTTGTCTTTGTCGTGTATCTGCGTCTAGAAACATTGTAGCCTTGCGCGGCGGTTGTTCAGATTCAGCAGAGTCACTGTCGTTCTGATCTTCCGAGGAAGATATCGCAATGACAGTGTCTTTGACTTCATGGACCATAATGTCATCGTCGATGACCACCCAATCAGTTTTTGTCTTAGCTTCATCTGCAACGAAGTTTTCCTTCCCATCATCTTCTGACAGAGACAACCGACGACGATTTGCATGTCTGGAAACATTTTCATCATCTGGGTCCGTTTCGGGCGTTTTCTTACTAGCGGTGGTTTTGAATCTATTCCAGCCAGACATTGCGAAGATGGTCTCTGTCGACTTTTTTTTCGCTTTGGCTAGGTGTGTAGGTTGTGCTAGTCAGCGAATACCCTTTCCCGGTTGTAATGATCCTTGAATTTAGGTCACAACGAACTAGTCAAACACGTTTACTTACTGGGAATGTAATAATCAGAATAATAATTTATTAAAAACTCAGTATATATTTTTTGACATACAAATCGTTCTATGAATATTAGTTACTTTACAAAGTCCTGAGTATCAAGTATTATTAATAGTAACAGATCTCCACACCGGTCATAGAAAAGTCACGTGGTGCTGGAGAAGCGTTGCGAGGTTGTCCATCTTCACCTAAATCCTTGAAGCCAACATTGGCAAGGTTTCCTTGAGCACGATTAGGTTTGGGTGCTGTTGGATGTGCTGGCGTCTCTGTTCTATTTGGACTTTTCGTTTTGGGATTCAAGAGCAATGTACCTCCACCATTACTTTTAATTGCTCCATTTATCTTTGCTGGACCGGCACCATTTCGACCACTGCCAGTAGTTGGGAAAAATTTCCTTAGGTCTGATCCGCTGGGATGAGATTGAGAACGAACGTTGTTTGCTTCTATCGCTTTAAATTTCGATCGACCATTCTTTTGAGGTTTCTCTGGTTCTTTTACTTTCATGAACGTTCCGCCACACGAGTTCAAATGTTGTCTTCACCAAATGTCGTTTGGGCCGGGGGCTCTATTTGATGTTTGCTTTACGAACCCAAAAATGGAGCACGGTGCTGGCAACTGCCATTGCACTTCCACCAATGTGTTTTGTAGACATTAACCTCATCGTGGAACGAATAGTAGACTGTGATGTTTGTTCCTGCGACTTTCCTTCTAACGGCTTAAACGGCTCCTCTTCAACTATCCAGAATTTCCGTTCTTCCGACCCTAAGTCCGCGAACTGCGTAAGAGTTTAGACATGAACGGACACATTGATATGGTCTATTCACGGTTTTCCCTCACCACAAGTCATGGTTGTGAGAAATGTGCTAGGCCTCGGGGCCCTCCGCTCTGTAGCGCCATCCTATGATTGTGCCCACGGTTTTATTGCACAATAGGGCACAACTGATCGTTTGGGTTAAAGGGTACCAAACCTCAAAATAGCTAGTCAATTGATCATTTAGCTACCTTTTGAGTTGTGGGTATGGTTCTCATTGAAACAAAGCAAAATGATGGGCTTCATTGACCTTTTCAAAAATTGTCAGAAAGCTTTGTCGTAAGCGTCCACTTAATTGAATTTTCGGTAGCAACTTTTCCATTTGTAGATTAATAATATTGCTTTTATCGGAAAAGTTTTTGCATAAGGAAAGAATGCAACTGACCAAATACACCAGGAATAACTTTATTTCATTCGGGTTACTCCCTTTGACGACAAATAGAAAGTAGTTCCCCGATTATTGGAAAAAGTTCGTTCAGTCAATAAAAGAATTCCCATGAATAGAAAACTACTTGAGCAGAAAACCAAAACTATGGCCTTAGAGTTCGTAAGATTCAATTAAAGTACAAAATGTTTTAAAAATTGGTTGATGCCGAGTTAACATAATTCTTTGGAAACTTTGCAAACTCGTTGATGCAAGGAAATTCATTTAATGGAAACAGTTAGCTGATGGCTGATGCAAATGTTCATTAGGGTTGATGAGCGAACTTTTCTTTTTGTTATTATTATAAAATGGATATTTGCATTTTGTTGGTGTAGCGATAATCGATGATAACTGGTTCAACAAACGCACTGAAACCTTTTTTAAGTACTTGCTTTTTTGTGTTATAATTGAAACTTAGTCACGTTTCTAGCCTCAAAATTAATAGCTCACCATTCTTTTTAAACACTTTATATGGAGACTCATGTGATTTAAAAAATAAAAAACCTTCTTCCTACCTAGGATGATTGATTGACGGGCTATGAATGGAAGATATCAAATTATGGGATTATCAGAAGTAATTGGTGTAGTGACATTTAAAATAGAAAATATACTGTGGTCTGCATCAATCTCGGTTGTAACGAGAACCAGAACCATATTTAATATTGTGGCATGTGAATGCAGAGAAATCAGTCGATGCATCTGCACTATATTCTGCACTATAAAATGATGCCGACTGAAGAACTAGCAATTTTAATTGGTCAAATAAGCTCGCGAAGTATGGCAATCGGTGAAATTGAAATACATAAAAGTCATTAAGAAGATGCGAACAATTTAGAAAATATTATGAAAAGAAAATAGAAAATCTACAAGCTTTAACTGTCTAAGAGCACATTTCTTTACTGCCATAGCCAGTATCCCTATAGATGGCATAGTAGTTCCTTAGTCTTATTCGGTCAATTAAGTAAAAACTACATTAAAATTTTTTTTTTGTCGGAAGCATTCCTCAATATGCCCCATTGAACTTGGACGATGATCAAGAATGCCGTCCTCCTAGAAGAAGATAAGCCTGCCATAAGGAAACTTAGATCAAATAAGATTGCAGAAGCATGCACCGGCTGATTTGCATGATATGGTCGGAAGAAAGAATGCCCGATAATTGGAACCTCAGTATCGTATGCCCGATCTTAAAGAAGCGAGGCCCTCACAATTGAGCCAATTATAGAGGTATAAGCCTCCTTAACGTCGCTTATAAGATCTTGTCTGCTGTAATATGTGAAAGTTCTGAAACCCCAAGTCAGCAACTCGATAGGTCCTTATCAATGTGGTTTTAGACCAGAGAAGTCCACAATCGACCAAATTTTCACATTACGGCAGATCTTGGAAAAAACCCGAGAATATAATATCGATATACACTATCTTATTACTCTACTCCACGCGTTGTAAACGAATACTGGATGCTGGAATAAGACAGGAAGAAGTGATTTCGGCAGTTTCAAAGCTGATGGATGGAAAAGCGTCTGGTCCAAATGGCATATCTGCCGATTTCTAAAAATATGGCACACAGGGACTTGTCAACAGGTTGACAGATATTTTTAACAATGTTATGGAAACCGGATTTATACCTCGAGAATTCAAGATATCCGAATTAACCATTTATAGAGGCATATCGTTTTTATATGCTTCTTACAAAATTTTCACACTAATTTTGCAAAAACGGTTGAGTTTCAGTTTCAGTTTCAGTTTCAGGCGGATTTTAGAGCAGGTTACTCGACAATTGACCGTATCTTCGTCCTTGAAAGCATTGCGGAAGTTGTATATGGAATGGTGAAGCTTAAGACAAAAACTGGTGTCAGACAGGGTTGTACATTGAGTCCAAGCCTATTTGCCTCATGTTTTGAGGACCTTGTAGACTTCTTACCATGTGGTATCGATTACGCTGGAAATTCGATAAAAGCACAGCTATTTGCAGATGACATTGTTCTTTTCGCATCATCACCTGAATCGGTACAGTCAATGATAAATCGTCTATATCAGTACTGCAAGCTAAGGAGCTTGATATATGAATTTAGAGAAGTCTAAGATTTTGATTTTCCGAAGCGGAGGAGGCCGAAACTGTGCGAACGAAAAATGGCATTACAATGGTGAGTTCATTGAAGTTGTCACGCAGTTTAAGTATTTAGGAGTGTACTTCATGCGAAACTTAAGTATGGAAAACCATTTAAAAGAGAAACTAAAATAAATAAATAGGGTGGCGCAACAGAGCGAGGAGCCCCTGGGCCTAGCGCGTTTCTCACAACCATCCCTTGTGAGGGAATGGAGGTACCCGTGGTGTGATGGATAGCATGTCCGCCTGTTAATCCAGAGGTTCGAGTTCGACTCCCACCAGAAGCAAAAAGTTTTTTCTACGGGTATCGCCTTTCGCGAGGAATTGGCAAGTCCTCCGATAGTAGTTTCATTGGCAGAAAAGCACTTTCTCGATAAACCGTTCGGAATTGGCAGAAAACTCTCTCACAAAGGCAATGGTTGTGAGTCTCAAGGGCTCACCACTCTGTTGTCCCACCCTATTTATTTTATTATACTATTTATATTTGTATTTGATCATCAGACACTTGAGTTTTGCCAGCCAATTCAATCTGCCAGAAACCAGAAATGGAAAGAACCGTGGTTTGACAGAGATTGTGAAGCAGCAAGAAGAAAATCTTTCGGCTTTTTGAAACTCCTGAGGGTATCAAACTCAAGCCTTTCAAAAAACATGTACCAAGAGGCGAATAAGGATTTCAAAAGGATTTGTAAGGAAAAACAGAAGTTATACTCGAACTACTTAAGCCAAAAATTATCAGAAGTAAATGACAGCCGTTCCCTCAATGGTATCTTTTTTGCTCAAAAAATAAAAATCAGTACGAATATATTAGCCGAACATTTCGAAAATTTACTCAGTAAGCCTGTAAATTCGAACCATTTGATTCTCTATGCCAATCCTTTAATAGAAAATGAAGAACTTGATCGTGCCTTCACTGTTCAAGAAGTCTTAAAAGTTATACACCGATGTAATTTGAACAAAGCTCCAGGAGAGGATCGAGTGCCGTATGAATTTTTCAAATATGCCACGGTGAACTTTATTGAAAAACTAACCGAGGCATACAACTTCATATTCAATAGGAGAAACGTTCCAGAAAGTTTTCGCCAAAATATTATACTACCGCTGTTCAAAAAGGGAGATGTTAACGATCCTAACAATTATCGTGGAATATCGTTTATGAATTCGGTAGTGAAAATATTCAATGGTGTCATTCTAGACAGACTCACAAGCTGGGTACAACAAAACGAATTACTTAGCGAGTTTCAAGCCGGTTTCAGGAAAGTGTATTCCACAGTTGATAATATTTTTGTATTAACCTGTATTACCAGGTCCTACCTTGACAGGGGGAAAAAGTTATATGGATTCTTCGTTGATTTCAAAGCAGCTTTCGACTCAATCGATAGGAATGCCCTCTTTTACAAGTTAAGCTGTCTTGGAATGTCAACAAAAATGTTAACGGTAATACAAAGCCTTTATGAAAATAATGCAACAGCAGTTTGGGATGGAAGCGAGAGGTCAGCTTGGTTTCATACTAATACCGGAGTTAAACAAGGGTGTTTGCTTAGTCCACTTCTCTTCGCGCTCTTTTTGGATGACCTAACATCGGCTTTGACTGGAGGAATTAGTTTTGAGGGAGTTAACATCAAAGCACTTATGTACGCAGACGATATCGTCATACTAGCGGAGTCGCCGCAAACGATGCAAATGATGATCAACAAGTTGCGTGACTATTGTCGCTTGTGGAACCTCACGGTTAACACCAACAAATCCAAAATTCTGGTTTTCCGTAATGGAACAGGCAGATACGCAAGAGATGAAAAATGGATGTGGGAAAATGAACCGCTCGAAATAGTAAAGGAGTACAAATATCTTGGAGTACTCATTACACCACAACTTTCTTTTAAAAAACATCTACAAGGTAAACTCATCGACTCGAAAAAGGCTATCAACTGCAACTGGAAGGGAGTCCTGGGAAAAACAAATGTTGCCCCAAGCGCTAAGTACAAACTTTTTGAAGCGGTTATGCGAGCAATTATGTGCTATGCTGGTCAGGTTTGGGGTTTTCGTCAATATGATGAAGTAGAGAAATTGTTAAGGTACTTTCTCAAAAAAATATTCCGTTTGCCGGAAAATACACCAACATATATGCTGCATCTGGAGACTGGAGTATCACCGCTTTACATTTTCTCACTCAGAATGCATTTAAATTAGTTTAGTTTTAGTTTATTAAGTATTCACAAGCTAACACATTAAGATAAATCTTATTAAATAGTGATAGTTGTTGTTAATGATGTACTTTTCCAAAAAGAGTATTATGTTAAATCCAATTATATATAATAAATTTTAAATAAGAAGTACATATCTATGAGTTTAGTAAAATAATACATTACAAAAAATTTTAAAAATTAAATCGAAAAAAAAGAAATAGAAAAAAAGAGAGTAATAAAAGATAAAAGAAGATTGAGGCAGAGGAGAAACTAAATTAAAATAAATTAAATAAGGCTGACGACTGAAACTAGTTGCTTTGGTTGTTTAAGTAAACAAATAATTCTTTGTGAAACTTTTCCATGTTGTTGTTTTTCCTCAAATTAGAGGGAAGTGAGTTCCAGAGACGGATTGCGGTGATGAAAAATTGTCTTTCAGATGTTAGACAATTAAATCTGGGAAGAATAATTGTGATCGAACGGTTTGATTCCGCGAAGCGAAGAAATTCGTAAAGATACTGTGGCTTATGCGATTGCATAATATTGTAAAGCATTTTTACTGTGCGAAAATTTAAATAGTTTTCAAACGACATATTAAGAAGCCTCATACTTAAATGCGAGACATGATCATATTTTCGAAGTCCGTAAATGTAACGAATAGTGCTGTTGAATGCGACCTTTAATTTTGCTCTGCAAGAGGAATCACAATTGAGAAATATTTCACAGCCATGAGTAAGCACTGGTATGATTAGGGTCTTTGCAAGCATTATTCGTGTATTAATTGGTGTGAATTGTTGACAGTGCCATAGAGTACGGAGAACTCCATACACTTTTCCGACAATTGAATAAATATGGTTGTTCCAAGTCAGTGTTCTGTTAAAGACAATCCCTAAGTTCCTCGCAGTATTAACAAACTCTAATGCAGTATTGTTTAATAAATCTGATGGGAAGTATGTTAAATCAAGAGCTTTTTTTGATATTACAAGACATTTGCATTTAGTAGGATTTAGACTCAAACCGTTACAAATCGACCAGTCAGAGATCATACCAAGCTGCTCATTAATTGTGATGACGCAATCCTCTATCAGCCCGAGTGAACAACTTTTATAAATTTGGATATCATCGGCGTAAAAATGTCTAGATGTTTGGGTGATAAAAGACGCAATTTCATTAATGTATAATGAGAAGAGCAGTGGTGACAATATTGATCCTTGGGGGACACCACGTGGCACAGGAAGGAATCCTGAAAGTTTATCATCAACACAAACGGCCTGCATTCTGTCACTCAAATAAGACTTAATTAATTTGATTGCGTCAGTTGAGAAGTTGTACGAGAACTGTAGTTTTTTAAGGAGTTGAGCATGGTCGACCATATCGAAGGCTTTCGAAAAATCTAGGAGAACCAAGAAAGTAACATCATTGTTGTCTAGGCTTTTCCTGATATCCTCAACCACTTTCAATATTGCAGTAGTGCAGCTGTGCTTAGGTCGAAAACCTGATTGAATATCGACCAACATTTTGTTCCTCATTACAAACTCGTTTAGTTGTTTTTGCATTATTTTTTCGCAGACTTTAGAGAGAAAAGGAAGAATTGAAATCGGTCTATATTCATTCCTTGCTACATTTTTTGGGATGGGTATAATCTTAGCCAACTTCCATTGCTTTGGGAAGATACCGGTTGTGAGAACACTGTTGAGGACGTGTGTAAAATAAGGTAGTAAGAGTGGTGTTATGGCTTTGAGAAAGATAGGATTCATTTCGTCCACTCCGACTGCTTTGGATTTTATTGAGAGAACACTTTCTAAAACGTCGAGTTGGCTTACCCCAGAAAAACAGAAAGATGAGAACGAAAAATTTTCAGTAGGAACCTCGTTACCAATAAAGGGGGTGATGTTAACTGGTGTTACGAACTTTTTGTTAAGCTCATCACCATTAACATTGGATTGCGATTGAGGTTTCTGTCTACCAAGCCCAAGTTCACGCAAGTTTTTCCAGAGATTCCCACTACCCATTTTAGTATTGAGGTGACTTGAGTAAAATAGGGTTTTTGCTACTCTTATCTCCATCACCACCCTGTTTCGTAGCACTCTGTAAACTTCATATAGTTCTACGACCCTAGAGCGAACCCACCGCCTGTATGCTTGATCCCGTTGATTAATTAAATTTTTGATTGTATTTGAAAACCAGGGTTTTGAAACTTTGCGGTTTTTATTGACTTTTAACGGGACGTGGTAGTTGTAGAGGTTTAGGATTTTTGTGTTTAAGAACTTCACCTGGTCACTCGGTGTCGGCATTAAGAAAATATTTTCCCATGGTATGGAACGAATGTCCATTTCGAGAGAAAAACTATTAATATTTCTGAAATCTCGTTTATAAGACAGACGACTATTGGGTCTGGGCATGGTTTGGAAGTCATAAGTGAGGAATATAAGGTCATGGCGTGAGAAAGTTGGAGCGTTAAGCTGGCTGTAGAACAAGACTTGATCATTACTGTTCACAAGAAAGACATCTAAAAGGGTACTTGATGTCTGACTGTGATCTGTGATGTGTGGGCTCAGTAGAGTTTACAAGATGAAGGTCGAAGGAATTCATTTGTTCGCTAAAGCTATTATCGGCTAAAATGTTATTATTTAAATCACCACAGATTATTAAATTTGGTGAAATGGTATTAATTTCATCAATGATGCTGTAGAAAGGTTCCAGGTCAACATAGCTTTGGATTTTATTGAGAGAACACTTTCTAAAACGTCGAGTTGGCTTACCCCAGAAAAACAGAAAGATGAGAACGAAAAATTTTCAGTAGGAACCTCGTTACCAATAAAGGGGGTGATGTTAACTGGTGTTACGAACTTTTTGTTAAGCTCATCACCATTAACATTGGATTGCGATTGAGGTTTCTGTCTACCAAGCCCAAGTTCACGCAAGTTTTTCCAGAGATTCCCACTACCCATTTTAGTATTGAGGTGACTTGAGTAAAATAGGGTTTTTGCTACTCTTATCTCCATCACCACCCTGTTTCGTAGCACTCTGTAAACTTCATATAGTTCTACGACCCTAGAGCGAACCCACCGCCTGTATGCTTGATCCCGTTGATTAATTAAATTTTTGATTGTATTTGAAAACCAGGGTTTTGAAACTTTGCGGTTTTTATTGACTTTTAACGGGACGTGGTAGTTGTAGAGGTTTAGGATTTTTGTGTTTAAGAACTTCACCTGGTCACTCGGTGTCGGCATTAAGAAAATATTTTCCCATGGTATGGAACGAATGTCCATTTCGAGAGAAAAACTATTAATATTTCTGAAATCTCGTTTATAAGACAGACGACTATTGGGTCTGGGCATGGTTTGGAAGTCATAAGTGAGGAATATAAGGTCATGGCGTGAGAAAGTTGGAGCGTTAAGCTGGCTGTAGAACAAGACTTGATCATTACTGTTCACAAGAAAGACATCTAAAAGGGTACTTGATGTCTGACTGTGATCTGTGATGTGTGGGCTCAGTAGAGTTTACAAGATGAAGGTCGAAGGAATTCATTTGTTCGCTAAAGCTATTATCGGCTAAAATGTTATTATTTAAATCACCACAGATTATTAAATTTGGTGAAATGGTATTAATTTCATCAATGATGCTGTAGAAAGGTTCCAGGTCAACATATCTGTTGGGTCTGTAGACAACCCCCAGAAGAATATTATTTTCCACACCAAATATTTCTACAAACAAATATTCATAGGAAGATTCCGCTGGGGAGTAACAAACCTTTCTACAAGCTAATCCTTCTTTGATAAAAACCGCAACCCCACCACCACGGCTACATCTATCGGCACGAAAGAGAATGTAGCCATTCAATTTATAAGAGGCGTCCTCAATGTCAGGAGAAAACCATGTTTCAGAGATGCAAATCGCATCTATATCCGATTTTTCAAACAAAAAACGAAATTCATCGATTTTAGGAGCCAAACTTTGAGCATTAATGTGCACAATTTTAAAACCCATAACTTGTTTGCAAAAAATTTTTAGCACGATTTTTAATAAAACATCCCCACTGTCCGCTCCGGAACCCAAGTCACTTTCACTCAACTCTGTGCCGGTGAAATTTCATGCGAGAAAAAAACAACACGCAATTAATGCTACAATCAAACACAAAGCAACCACTTTTACAACAACTAGAAGTCATAATAAATTTAGAATATATAAAAAAAAGATAAGAGAAAGAGGAAAAAAAGAAAAACAAAGGTAAAGAGATTAGTAGATATAAAACTAACGATGTGCTGGTGCGCTTAGCTTTCATTTTAGAGGTGAGCTTCTTCATCATATGCATTCGTCGTCGCTTCGGCGGTTAGTGCATTCAAAATTGCATTGGTATTTATGAGAATGCTCTCAGAATCTGCACTCTTTTTAGCGAAGATTAGACCAGACCGTGTAAAAACGCTGTAGAGTGACCCATTCTGTTTTAATCGCATTGCCTGTCTAAAATAAGAGCGGTTTGTGGGCGTCAAACTCGCATGCAAGTAAACATTGTTTTTGTTTCTGTTGTCTCTTCCTTGCACGTTAAAACCGATGTCTGTCAAATTAAGCTGCTTTTTTTTGATTATGTAAGAAAAATACTAGCCCTCTCAAATCATCGACTTCCGAACATAATTGCAAGAAATCTGCAGCAGCGAAAGTCTCAGTTTTTTGCGGAATGGTCACGGCTTGAACTTCAGTACAACGTCGAATTGATGGAGACAGGGTTGAAAGAATGGAGTAAGAACTTTGAGGTGTTGCTGGCAAAGATCGAGGAAACAAGTTTTGAACAATATGCTGAGATGGCAACCCGAAGTGAGTCTAGAATGATGTACAAAATCCTGCAGCATAACCTTGGTGCCAATAATTATTTCAATGATCGATATTCGATTCACACAATCACTACCATTTTTAAAATCAGAGGAGAGTTACTTCGTCTAAATTTCCAACCATATGCCCCAGTGAGAAATACAGAGTGTTCCCTGTGCAACCTCAGAACCACAGAAAACACATATCATTTCTTAGCTATCTGCCCTGTTTTGAAAGAAATAAGACTTGCCTTTTGGGGAAAACCTACTTTAACTTTGATTGAAGCTGTTGAAGCTCTAAATGGCCAAGAGTGGAATGCGTTATACAATTATGTTAAAGCCGCCTTAAGATATCGCAACCAAATCTTAAATGAATTATTTTAAAAAACAAAATAAAAACTTGAGATTATTTAACTGTCAATATACGTTTACGACAGATATATATTTCTTTTAATTAAATATTTAAAAAACAAATTAAATTGTAACATTGTCAAAATAATACTCTTTTTCCTGGCTGACGGCAAAAGCCAAAGCTATATATTGTGAATTTATAAACACGATTTTGAATTATTTTGTTAAATAAAATCACTACTACTACTACTACTATTTGTATTTACGATTCATTAAAATAGCATTTTTCTTGCGCGTCTAAAGAGCGTAGACACCTTAGCTTATATAGTAATTTGTGATTTTCACTGTGAATTAACTGACGTATTGCTTTATGTTAAGTAAATGAACAACAGTATCTTCATAATGGTCACAAATTGCAACCAAATTATGCTCTGGGAAACTATCAAAAGTTAAAATGAAGAACTTTTTTGTTTCAGAAACCTTACCTAACATGAGCAACCATGACCAACTTATAACCACAAATTGAGTTTATATCATAAGGGTAAAAGGTTAACGTGACGGAGGAACCCATTTCCAATTGTGGTTGTGTTTACTTTGTCATTTCTCTATTTCGTTTAATGCAATGAAACTTGACAAGCTAGCGGACAATTTGAATCTCAATTAATTTGGATTCACGAGGACCATAACTCTCTGTACGTAGAACTTCATAATTAGAAGCGTATACTTGAACACTATTAATTGTGTGTATAACGAGACTTCGTTTCGTGGAAAGCATCGGGTATCATTTTTGCAACTGAAATTTAAAACCATATCATTAAAATTTTGCCATACAGTGTCGTTCTAGATCAAATGCTGCTAAAATCTGTTTTATTTTATATAATAATAAATATGGCTGCTTTGCTTTATTTAAAATAAAGAAAAAGTAATAACTTCATTTGAAGAACAAGGCAAATATAAATGGAGTCGACTCCATCCTTAGATGACTGGCCATTTTCTGGTGTGGCTGTTACCAAACACATTTCTAGTATGTCACACATGAACCTTATTACTTTGGTTATATTATATTAGCGCTGTTTATGGCCCGTTGCTGCACAATATCTTTTGCTAAATATTTCATGATAGTCACAGCCGCAACACAAATAAAAATGATTAATTTTCTGTTTGGTGGCCGGACAAGCATGGCGATCATAGAGGCTCATTGAGAAATCAGCCTTCGAAAAGGAAAAATATTCAGTACAACACTGTGTTGGTTGGGTTCTATCATCAATTTCTCAATTTTTTTTTCAAAGCGAATTGAACTCATTGGGATACGTTTTCTTCTTTTCTAAAGAAATAAGATCCCATAATTAATTCAGATTTGACCATTTCATTCATGAATAGTCTTTTAGGCTAGACTGTTTAATTTACTCAAAATCCTTTTGTCGAACTTTCAACTCCGATTGAGTTCTTTGTTTGAACTTCGTTGCCATTTACTTACTTATGCATGGCTCACTTTTCATTTAATTTGTACTTAAGGCAATTCGTTTTATTTTAGCTTCAAAAAATTTCCTAGATTTTCTTTTCCATTTCCAACTGATAAATGATTTAATGATTTTTCGTTTCAGTTCTGAATTTGGCTACGCTTTCACAAAAAAAACATAAAACAAAAATAGGCACATACATACATACATATACAAACAAATTATATTTGTAATTTTTCATTTTGACAGATTTCATGAAAAGCGAACGGAACGATGCAGATATATGAACGCCTGGAGTGCAGAGCTATTTGTAATGATACATGCGACACATGTGTTGCAGGCACCAAAAAGGAATTGTAGGCCTTCCATAGATTTATACAGAGCGTAAGTTGTCATAAAAGAGGTCATGTAATCAACGATGAGAAAAGACAAATATTTTGAGAGGCTGAAATTAAATAATATTTAATAAAATGATAATGAAAATACATGTGAAGAATACAAATTTTTGGTAAATTCAGACGCACGTTCACCTAATTAACTCATATACAATGATGGAATCCACTTTCCAAAAAAAGCTGATTAACTTCGAAATAAAAATGTTCCTTCCCTTTATATTCTCCAAAGTTATTTTTGAATTTTGTTTTTATTGTTCTCACAATAGAGA
The DNA here is from genome assembly GCA_949752695.1 of Melanostoma scalare. NCBI lineage: Eukaryota > Metazoa > Arthropoda > Insecta > Diptera > Syrphidae > Melanostoma > Melanostoma scalare. Next base: position 64,819,989 of record OX456985.1, read on the forward strand.
GTATTACTGTAATTTTTTAACAGTTGACATGACTTAGGCTGTATTTACTTGTCGAATGAAAACCTAACGATAAACTCTTTTGTACGCTTCAACAACACATTGAAATTGTTAAGTTCACTACAAAAAACGGTATAATGTTTCGGGGCCATAGTTCACATAACAAAAGCATTTTTGAGTCGTGAAGTAGCTTCTCGGCCATTAAAAGTGGAACTTCATCGAAAATCATCTTGAGTGATGAAGTCCACAAGCACACTCACAAGCAGAATGGTCTTATTTGGAGACCCAAGACTCATTCTAGAAAAGTCTTTCCATCATCCACGTGTGACAGTTTGGTGTGGTTTTTGGTCTTGCAGACGACAGATGACAGACGACAGACGACAGACGACAGAGGACAGAAGACAGAGGACAGAGGACAGAGGACAGAGGACAGAGGACAGAGGACAGAGGACAGAGGACAGAGGACAGAGGACAGAGGACAGAGGACAGAGGACAGAGGACAGAGGACAGAGGACAGAGGACAGAGGACAGAGGACAGAGGACAGAGGACAGAGGACAGAGGACAGAGGACAGAGGACAGAGGACAGAGGACAGAGGACAGAGGACAGAGGACAGAGGACAGAGGACAGAGGACAGAGGACAGAGGACAGAGGACAGAGGACAGAGGACAGAGGACAGAGGACAGAGGACAGAGGACAGAGGACAGAGGACAGAGGACAGAGGACAGAGGACAGAGGACAGAGGACAGAGGACAGAGGACAGAGGACAGAGGACAGAGGACAGAGGACAGAGGACAGAGGACAGAGGACAGAGGACAGAGGACAGAGGACAGAGGACAGAGGACAGAGGACAGAGGACAGAGGACAGAGGACAGAGGACAGAGGACAGAGGACAGAGGACAGAGGACAGAGGACAGAGGACAGAGGACAGAGGACAGAGGACAGAGGACAGAGGACAGAGGACAGAGGACAGAGGACAGAGGACAGAGGACAGAGGACAGAGGACAGAGGACAGAGGACAGAGGACAGAGGACAGAGGACAGAGGACAGAGGACAGAGGACAGAGGACAGAGGACAGAGGACAGAGGACAGAGGACAGAGGACAGAGGACAGAGGACAGAGGACAGAGGACAGAGGACAGAGGACAGAGGACAGAGGACAGAGGACAGAGGACAGAGGACAGAGGACAGAGGACAGAGGACAGAGGACAGAGGACAGAGGACAGAGGACAGAGGACAGAGGACAGAGGACAGAGGACAGAGGACAGAGGACAGAGGACAGAGGACAGAGGACAGAGGACAGAGGACAGAGGACAGAGGACAGAGGACAGAGGACAGAGGACAGAGGACAGAGGACAGAGGACAGAGGACAGAGGACAGAGGACAGAGGACAGAGGACAGAGGACAGAGGACAGAGGACAGAGGACAGAGGACAGAGGACAGAGGACAGAGGACAGAGGACAGAGGACAGAGGACAGAGGACAGAGGACAGAGGACAGAGGACAGAGGACAGAGGACAGAGGACAGAGGACAGAGGACAGAGGACAGAGGACAGAGGACAGAGGACAGAGGACAGAGGACAGAGGACAGAGGACAGAGGACAGAGGACAGAGGACAGAGGACAGAGGACAGAGGACAGAGGACAGAGGACAGAGGACAGAGGACAGAGGACAGAGGACAGAGGACAGAGGACAGAGGACAGAGGACAGAGGACAGAGGACAGAGGACAGAGGACAGAGGACAGAGGACAGAGGACAGAGGACAGAGGACAGAGGACAGAGGACAGAGGACAGAGGACAGAGGACAGAGGACAGAGGACAGAGGACAGAGGACAGAGGACAGAGGACAGAGGACAGAGGACAGAGGACAGAGGACAGAGGACAGAGGACAGAGGACAGAGGACAGAGGACAGAGGACAGAGGACAGAGGACAGAGGACAGAGGACAGAGGACAGAGGACAGAGGACAGAGGACAGAGGACAGAGGACAGAGGACAGAGGACAGAGGACAGAGGACAGAGGACAGAGGACAGAGGACAGAGGACAGAGGACAGAGGACAGAGGACAGAGGACAGAGGACAGAGGACAGAGGACAGAGGACAGAGGACAGAGGACAGAGGACAGAGGACAGAGGACAGAGGACAGAGGACAGAGGACAGAGGACAGAGGACAGAGGACAGAGGACAGAGGACAGAGGACAGAGGACAGAGGACAGAGGACAGAGGACAGAGGACAGAGGACAGAGGACAGAGGACAGAGGACAGAGGACAGAGGACAGAGGACAGAGGACAGAGGACAGAGGACAGAGGACAGAGGACAGAGGACAGAGGACAGAGGACAGAGGACAGAGGACAGAGGATAGAGGATAGAGGACAGAGGATAGAGGATAGAGGACAGAGGATAGAGGATAGAGGACAGAAGATAGAGGACAGAGGACAGAGGACAGATGACAGAGGACAGAGGACAGAGGACAGAGGACAGAGGACAGAGGACAGAGGACAGAGGACAGAGGACAGAGGACAGAGGACAGAGGACAGAGGACAGAGGACAGAGGACAGAGGACAGAGGACAGAGGACAGAGGACAGAGGACAGAGGACAGAGGACAGAGGACAGAGGACAGAGGACAGAGGACAGAGGACAGAGGACAGAGGACAGAGGACAGAGGACAGAGGACAGAGGACAGAGGACAGAGGACAGAGGACAGAGGACAGAGGACAGAGGACAGAGGACAGAGGACAGAGGACAGAGGACAGAGGACAGAGGACAGAGGACAGAGGACAGAGGACAGAGGACAGAGGACAGAGGACAGAGGACAGAGGACAGAGGACAGAGGACAGAGGACAGAGGACAGAGGACAGAGGACAGAGGACAGAGGACAGAGGACAGAGGACAGAGGACAGAGGACAGAGGACAGATGATAGAGGATAGAGGACAGAGGACAGAGGACAGAGGACAGAGGACAGAGGACAGAGGACAGAGGACAGAGGACAGAGGACAGAGGACAGAGGACAGAGGACAGAGGACAGAGGACAGAGGACAGAGGACAGAGGACAGAGGACAGAGGACAGAGGACAGAGGACAGAGGACAGAGGACAGAGGACAGAGGACAGAGGACAGAGGACAGAGGACAGAGGACAGAGGACAGAGGACAGATTACAGAGGACAGAGGACAGACGACAGGGGTCCATTCCGTAAGCAGTCGATAGTGTGACGATATCGTTTTCATGATATTACTGCTCTGCGTAACACAAAAAACGCTATCGTCATTTATGGGAAAACAACAACGATTAGTGAACAAAAATAAGTCTGTGTTCCAAAATGAGCAACAACAACTATAAAACTCCCAATAAAACACGGCTATAGTTTGAGGTAAATTTCATTTACTTATAAATTACACAAATTTGATAATTTTATGAGACTTCCAAAGTTGTAACATAAAGTCAAATCACTCGCACGATACGGAAAACATAAAAAAAGAGTATCTAGAAGCTAATTAATAAGGATAAGGAGTATAAGCGGATATGTAATGAGAAAAATAGAGCACACGAAGAAGAAATGGCAATTATGTTAAGCCAAAGTAGAGATTATGCACAGTTTTGGTCATTAACGAGAAAAATGAATCGAAACAATTATATAAAGGAAAATACTGTAATAGCAGTTGATGATCTACGCGTACACTACTCATCTCTACTCTACGTAACAGAGAAAACAGTATGGAACTATGCAGAACCTTTTATAAAAGATGAACAATTGGATGCAGATATTAAAATGGAAGAAGTTGAAAATGCTCTACAAACCTTAGAAGATGGTAAATCATCAGGTACGAATGGAATCCCGGCAGAATCCTTCAAATACAGCTCAGAAACATTCAAAAAACATCTCACACAGAATTTAAATGTTATCTTTAATTTTGGCATTCTGCCAGAACAGTTTTACGAATCACTGATCTGTCCAATTTTAAAAAAAAGGGGACCCATGTGATCCAGCTAACTATAGGGGTATATCTCTGTTAAACTCATCTGTAAAAATATATACAACTCTTCCTTTCCAAACATTAAACAACAACAAACTCAGTGAATTTCAGGCCGGATTTCGTAAGGGTTATTCTACAGTTTTGTTTAGTTTATAGAACATTTTTGTTCTAACTTCTATAGCCCAAATAAAACTGAATCAAAGTAAGAAATTGTTTGCTTTCTTTGTTGACTTTAAAACAGCTTTTGATACGGTCAACCGAAGTGCTTTGTCTTATAAGCTGTTCAACCTTGGATTATCTACTAAATTCATGCGAGCGTTGAAAATCATATACCAGCAAACTACAGCAAAGATATTCAATGGTTCAAGATCAGTCAAACAGTTTTGATATAAATCGTGGTGTTAAACAAGGCTGTAATTTGAGCCCCCTTCTATTTGCGCTGTTCTTAGATGATATAGTGGATACGTTAACTTTTGGAGTTGAAGTTGGCAGCTCAAAAATTAAAGCCATAATGAGTATGCAGTCGATATTGTTATACTCGCAGAGTCTCCCTGCTCCCTTCAAATGATGATAAACAAACTGTTTGAGTATAGTAAAATTTGGGGTTTGGAAGTTAATGCTGCAAAATCGAAAGTGATGATACTTCAAAATGGATCTGGCAGGGTAGCAAGAGGTGAAAAATGGAGATTTCTAGAACAAACACTAGAAGCAATTAAAAATTATTCGTATCTTGGAATGGACCTGACATTTAATTTGAAAATGGAAAAGCACCTTAAAACTAAATTGGATAAAGCAAAGAAAGCAATCTGCTCTAATTGGAAAAAGATTTACTGCAACAAATTGATAACTTTTAGTTCGAAGTATAATGTCTTCAATCTACAGCACAGGCCATTCTCTTTTATGGCGCACAAGTGTGAGGAAACACAGAAATTCGAAATCGTTGAGTATCTCCAACGTTTTTTTCTAAGAAAAATTTTTTACTTACCAATTAATACACCAAAATATATGTATAATCTAGAATCTGGTCTGCCAACTATGTTCATATCAACTCTAAAACTGAATATGAATATGCTGATTACTTATTGAGGGTAGTAAAAATGAGTGAAGCAAGGTTGAGTTTATAATGCGCTATGCAATACAAAATAAAAGTCTTTTTATCAGGGAATGGACTAAAATAGCTGCTGATTGTGGTGCAATAATGAACTTGTCAGAAAATAATATGCATATCTGGATAAAGGCTTTATACGAAGTAATCGTGCTCACTGATGAAAATGAAAGGTACACTTTTATCGAAAAAGCTCGTTAGTCAACAGAAAGTGTTACCGATTATTTACGCGAACCGAACTTTAATATATATTAATTTAAAACGTTGGAAATCGATTTTAAATACCGCGAGCAAAACCAAAAACGTAAACGATAAAAAAAGAATAGATTTATCCGCGAAAACTAAACTGGGAACTGGGATGTAAATAATCCCGACGTGCGCGCAACTTGTCGTCTATGGAATATGGGCGTCAGGAAACCTTTTAAGATGGTGGTTTGCCTTAACCAAAGCTGAAATAAGAGTTAAATACGAAAGATGAAACTAGGGTAGAACTGAAATAAAACAATACTAAATTTCAGAAGGAAAATTATAGATTTTTATTATATATTTAGGGGGTCTGGCAAACCGTGGCCGAAACCTGGATAAAAACCCAGAATCTTTTCGATATAATGGAAAGGTACAAAGTTGTTTTCGAGGTTGGCAGGAGACCAATTCTCGAAATAAAGAAAAGTTGAAAATTAATAATAAATTAATTAAGTTAGCAAAATAGAACAGATTAGTGTGTTGTTAAACACAAGGTAGAATCACGAAGGAAAGTTTCCGAGAAGAAAAAGTATGGATAGAAGTAAAGAAAACGGTCGCGAGTCCCGCAATCTCGGGATAGCAAAACGTTAGGTCAACGAAGGCCTAGCGGATCTAAGTTTTGCCGCAAATAAAGCGACTCTAAATTTGTTCGAAAAACCTTTGAAAAAGAAGGTTTTTTCGATACGCAAGATACAAAAAAATTAGACCAAAAATACTTAGCTCTTCTCCTGTTATCTAAACACTCCTCCTGAACTCCTTTAGAAAAAATGTCCTCCGCACTAATCTCAAGATTTCCTCAAAATTCCCAACTGGAATTTTGCCGCAAAAGTCGAGTTAGACAAATCTGTATCTCTAAAGAAAATTTTACTCGCTCCAAAAATCTCAATAAAACGCAAAATCTTCGCAATAATTTTTTGCACGCTTTCTTTTCTATCTCTGTACACTTTCGTCGCCAAAAGTAAAGAGACCATCAAGATGGCGGGTTTTCTCCTCCATCCGGCATCGGCCATGCAGCCATCCTAATCAGACCTTTAAGCGTGGTGTTGTTTGGTCTCACTTTTACTGCAGCATTCCGCCATTAGGCTGGGATGTGCAAGTGAGATGTCACGAATCAACTACCCGCGCTCCTTTGCGTTCAGGTGATGTGATCACGAGTAGCCGAGTGGACGAGTTCAACACCTTTCAGAAAGACTTACTCCGAAAAATTATTTAACTCGTGCAAAGTCCCCAGCCCAAACCGGCCCAAACTAAAATACAGAGAAGATATTTTCCCGGAGAACGAAGAACAAAAGATGCTAAGTTTGAAGCTATCCCTAGACCTCCGTCCAGACAGTTAGAAAAAAGGATAAAAACGGATACACGTCTTTAAGTGATTCTTCTTTGATATTGACGATACTGAATTTAATTTTACTTGGAATTTAATAGAAAATTTAGGTTGGTGTGAATATAGTTCACACATTGTTCGACATTGGTCTCGATCTTCATGCCATTCATCCTTTATCGATTTTCTTTCGTAGGCCACCTGCCGTACGAACTTTTGTGGACCGACCGTTGCACAAGAACAGTGTCTTCAATGTTATCGTCTCCATACCTCGGCACCAAATAACCTGAAATTGGCTTTTCGAAAGTTTTAGAAGAACAGGTCTCCGGCTGATGGACCAGGTTTCAACTGAACTCTTCTATTTCTATTACTTTCGAGTATGCGGATGATGTTGTTATTTATTTAAATAAAAGGATTGGATTGATTGAAGATTGTGTTACGAGAATAAATGAAGATTTGTCAAATGTTAAAAGATGGTCTGATGAAAACCAACTATATTTAAACCCTGTGAAGTCGCTCGGAATCGTGTGCTCCCGAAGAGAAGTATGTTCATTAAATGTTCCTCCCCTTGTTGTAAACGATGTAACAATACCTTACGTGGACTGTGTTAAATACTTAGGGTTCAAAATAAACCAGAAGATGAGTTGTTGTGATGCTACTTCTGACACCATCAAAAAAGTTTACGCTGGACTTCGAAATCTAAGAGCCTCTTCACACATGCTCTTCCCAAACACGAAAATGCATCTAGTCAAAGGCCTACTTCTTCCATTTTTCTTATACAATTGCAATGTGTATCCATGCTTAGATGCTGGATGTAAGTATAAGATAAATGTTGCTTTTAATGATTGCTTACGATACATTTATAATATACCAAGATATGTCAGCGTATCTCAGTATAAAAGATCTCTGTTAGGAATGAGTCTCGATGAATATTATGGCTTCAGAATCATGATCAAACTCCACAACATTATACATAGCAATTGCCCACAGTATTTATTTGACTATCTTATGTTTGCTCGATCACCAAGAGGACTTACACTTAATATTCCTCGGTTCACATATACGGTGGGACAGCGGTCTTACTTTGTCAAGGCTATTCAGTTGTGGAATAATCTTCCACATCAACTGCAAAGGCTAAACTCATCAACCGTTTTTGTTAATAAACTTTTTTTTACATATTTCACAGCATATATGAAGAAATCAAACTAATTTGCTTTTTATATTGCCAATCTTTGTAACTATTATTTTTCTATACTTTTATTTTTCTATACTTTTTGATGTTATTAAATCTAATTATATTATTTATATACTAAATTTATTTATATTTCAAAAAAAACTGTAATTTATTTTAGATGCTTATTTAAAAGATATCAATCTTGAAGTGTCATGTAAATCTAAATGCTCAATAAATTAAATGAAATGAAATGAGTAGCTCTGAAAAAAAATATATTAGCGGGAGAAGAACGGCAGTTAGAACTTGTTGTGGTAAATTTTACCGCCACAAAAGGATGTACTGTTCCAAGGCTAATCTTAATTTGAATGAGCTCAACTATTTTAACAGCCGTTATTACTGTTTTGTCATTGGAACAATTTCTAAAATCAGGGGAGAATTGATCAAACTGAATGCTATGTCACATCGGAGCGAGAGTCCAGGCTTTTGAAAATTTGTATAACCAGCAGGCACGTGAAGATCTGGGTCATTTCATCGGAATCTGTCCAATTCTAAGAGAAATAAGAAGAATTTATTTTGGAAAAAATGTTTTACAAGAAGATGAGGTGCATTATTATCTGAATGGTGGTAATTGGAAGCTGCTTTTTGGTTATTACACTGAAGCCAGCACTTACAGATCTAGAATTATAAATGAGATGTTTTAAACCATTATTCATAACAAAAATAACTTAAAACTCAGAACTTAAAGTCCTATTTTAGATTTACTCTTTTTCAATTTCTTTAAATTGATGTAAAACTTTGTGTGTTTTTTTAAATTAAATTTGCTTAAAATATGTGATTTCTTACTAGAAATACACTGTAAAAAAAAAATTTTGTCACTCGGGCAGACGACAGCTATGTCATGCCCTTATTTATTCAAGATTTTCTCAATGACTCTATGTACTGTTTACTATATTGAATAGTGATCTATCTACATCTATCTATCTATCTAAAGTCAAAAAAGCTGTTTTTTTGGTGGAGTTCTAACGCCACACTCTTTCAAAGCCTTTTAATTCATGTACTCGCATGTCAAAACACAAACAATGGTAGGTACTGCACGGATACATCGTGAACGCCACCATTCAATTTTTCATTCAAAATTGAACTTCAACTTCAACTGTTGGAATGCATTTATAAAAAAGAAGTTGACTAAAGCTTGTCCAACTCCTTAGACACCGTCTATCTGGACAGCTGTCTAAGAGTGTTCTGAGCAGCTTTTATTAATAAGACTGCTCATGTCTTTTTTCAAAGGTTTGGCTTCAAAATTGACAAAACTGTTTCAACTGACTGGCAATTTGACAACGGGTGTGATTTGCGTCAGTAAGTTCACAATTTTTAGTCATGCTTCAGAGAAACGCCTGCAAATTGCGCAAATATTTATTTGAAAAATCATGATTCAGTTAGCAAAACTTCCTAATTATTCTTCTAAGTAACAACAGTTGTATAAGTTCCCAAATCCTCTCAATTTCCAAATGAAAATAATTGTTTCTTAAAATTTATTTACATTCTTATTCTGATTTCTTTCTTTGGTTTCTGGATTATTGGAATACTCTTAACACAAATAGAAAAAGATTCTCAGAAACGTTTCAAAATTGCGAAAAAATCAGCCAAAAATCAGAATTGCCATGCGTTCGATGTAGAAAATTAAGATTATTTTAGGCAATAGGTAGGTTATTAGAAAACAAGTACCTTCTCCCACACAATTTCAACAACCCCTAGCTTTTTTGTAAGGTAAGGCACGATATTCTAAGAACTACAGATGTTTTCTCATATTTATTATCTATTTTGACATCAAACCAACACTAGAAGTGGCTATTGATTGAATTGAATTAAATAAAAATAAATAGGGCGGCCAAAAATCTGACGTTGAAATTGTAAATTGATACTAGGAATAGATCATATTCCCTCACCACTCACCAAACATTGCCCTTTCTTGTCTCAAACACCTTTTATCTTGTTCTGAAATTCGGTACTAAATTTACGCACTAATTAAAGTACATAGTTAAAATCGTTGGGAGTGCAGAAACATGATTTTTCGGGTGAACCTAATGATTTACAGAAAGTTTATGTTCTAACCCTCGAGGGTAGCATTTGCCTTGTTGTTTATTGCCTCCGCCTACCCCATGACTGTTTTGGTTGTATATGTAATAATTTAGCAGCAAACACAACATTCTTTAAAGTTAAATAAAAAACACATAGTTTTTGCTGGAACAACACAAACAAATGTTCACATAGTTTGGAAGTACATAAACTAAACTCTTAGTCGACCAATGCTCCAAACGTAATTTAATTTTCAACCATACACTGTGTAGCTTAGCAACTTTGCTAATCCAAGGCTACAAAGTACACAGAGGGTACGTGTTAAGCTTCCTCGAGGCACAATTTTGGGAGCACAAACATAATAAAATTAAATTAAAATTATGTAAATAGGTGAAAAGTTTCAACTTTAAAGGTAAAGGGTGTGCTAAAGAAAAAGTTAAACAAACGAAAGACGTGAAAAAAAACTTAAAAAAGTAAAAGAGCAAGAAAAAATAAAAAAAAATTAAGGACAAAAGAAAAGCTCTAAAAAGATACGTTATTACTCAAGGGAGAAGTTAGCGGGAATGGTTTTCTTAAAGTTTCTGCTGGTGTGAAATTATGTGATGTGCATTTTTTTCTCTGGCGCGATGGTAAAACATGTCACACAACGGAAACTGAAAATTAAACAGTGTTGATTAAGAAAGACGTGATATAATAAGTTCGTACAATCAGAATGTGTTAGTGTAATATGTGGTGAACAAGAGGATATAGGATGGTGGAAGCAATTAATTTTTTCATCGCATCGTATAATTTCCTCGGTTTTGTTTATTTTTTGTTTGAAGGGTGGTTCACAAAAATGAAGGACCAAAAAGGACACTTCTTTCAGTGTTTTTTTTTTTCTTGGCAACCTCTCGTATAACATAACAGGGTCCTGGTAGACTAGTTACTTCTTTTAAAAGAGAACAAAAAAAAAAAAATGAAGTGAAAAAGCTAATGGCGTTTGGGCAAAGAAACATAATTATAAATTGAATTATGGCACAAGCTCTGATGTGAATTGGTAATTTGAACTCTATTTTCATCATTCGCTTTATAAGTCAGCGTAGTGCACACAAAAGTTTTGGGTTGTGAATCAATTAAAGTTGTGGAAATCGATAAAGATTTGAAAATTCATTCTTTGGTAAATAGCTGCATAAGCTTTTGGTAATACTTTTCTAGTATTTCCTGCAACTAACGTCAGCTCAGCTAAAAACGAAATTGGTAACTTTAGTCATTTGAAGTTGGCTTGAAAAGAAATTTATGGTAAACAATACGATAGAATAGCACTCATGGCAAACAACAGTATAGAATGGCATCCAGCTTAGAGACTATTTAACTATTCCCAATCTTTTATTTTCACATTAAACCTGTGGTTCTTATACCAACCTCACAGAATGGGTAGATATAAGTACCCACACACCAATGGGCGCTTCCTTATCTGAGATTACACCTTGGGCAACAGATGCTATCATTCCATTCCAGCTATCTTTAAAAGTCGTCGAAAGAGTACACGACTGACGATTGCTTACCTAGGTGGTGCTATTTAGGTGGTGCACCTGGCTAGTGCTGATGTTCCTTTTAAAGTGAATGTTTTGAAGTCTCAAAAACTTTTTGACTTTCAAATAAGGTGGTGCTTTTGGAATGATAGTTTTGTATTAGTGACAGAGTTACATACCCTACAGGTGAATAGCCCTTGAGTTTAATGTGATTCATTATCTTAAAACACAATGGCTGTAAAACTGAATTCGAATATTATGGGAGAGCAGGAAACATGTCTTTCTTTTCCGGTTCATTAATGTCCACTATGCTGAGTTTGCCTCTTGCTTGCGATTGGTTAATTGCGGTGATGCGATGGTGGAACTATTCACCTGAGAGGTTTTGTCTATACTCACGGTTTGAGACAATCAACTTATAGACAACTTCTACATAGATCGAAAAAAATTCTTGACAAAGAAACAATTAAGCTTTCTATAATGGCAACAAATATGCCAAAAACAGAAGGACTTTGAAAGGCTAATTTCAAGATTAAATAATGCCTCAGTGAAACTAGTCGACCTGTCAAATTTCTTGGAAGAAGGTAAACAGACTGGAAATACTCAGGAAATCAGAAACGCAACAATCTATTTCTCCAAGATCAGCTGAACCAGACAGATTCACTCGACGCAGCTCTTACATTTCATCGCTTGTTGCTACTCACGAGGCCGTAAAATATGCTGTGGCACCTTTTAACTCTTTGCTTCCTATTAGTTTTGCGGGGTAGCCACACAGAGGCCGGATTCCGTAACGTTTTAGATGACTATCGTCTGAATTTTAGGAAGTAAAAACGTGTTTAAGACTCTGAAAAGTTGCCAAAATTTGCGAGACGATAGTAAAATTAACTTTCCACCAAACACTGAAAGCGAGATTATATGAAACAATATTTTGACGACGCAATCTGCGAAAGACGATTGAACAATAATAGGCCCAGTATATTCTTGGTGGTTTCTTGATAAAATTTTTTTCTAACTTCTATTCAAAAAATAAGCAACAAATCTACTTCTCCGAAAAAAAAATGTTAACAGAGTGACCTGGCGGTGGGGGTGCTTTTTTCAGTAGTGTTGTAGAAAAGTGTTTCCCGCGGGGTAATAGTTGCCACGAAAGTGCTTTTTCGAATAGTCGTTCAGAACCGGCAGGTCCCTTCCGAGCAGATGGAAAACTGCATTTGTCCAGCCCGTCCCTAAAAAAGGCGAATCTTCCTCCCCTTCCAATTACCGTCCAATTGCACTAACGTCCCTTCTTTCCAAGGTCATGGAAACGTTGATAAACCGTCAACTTATGAAATATCTTGAAGAACGAAAGCTTCTTAATGACCGTCAGTACGGCTTTCGTAGCAAACGGTCCACTGGTGATTTGATGGCTTATCTCACCGAAAAGTGGAACCAATCTTTACATTGTTTTGGAGAAAGTAAGATTATTGCGCTTGATATTTCTAAAGCATTTGATAGAGTTTGGCATCAGGCTCTTTTATCGAAAATGCGTGCTTTTGGTATCGATGAGTCTCTTCTTCGTTGGATTAGAAATTACCTTTCCGACCGTTCAATACAAGTTGTGTTGGATGGCTTCAAGTCTGATACCCACTTAATAAATGCTGGTGTGCCCCAGGGCTCTGTTTTGTCTCCGACTCTCTTCCTCATTTTCATTAATGATCTCTTGTCTGAAACTTCTAATCCGCTTAACTGTTTTGCTGACGACTCGACCCTCAGCTTTTCATATTCGTTTCCAAATTCACGTCCCTGCTCTTCGGATGTGGAACTGGAACGGTTGCGTATGATAAGCTCATTGAATTCTGACCTTGACAGCATTGTTGCATGGGGTATTATGAACCGAGTAGAATTCAATGCTTCGAAAACTCAATGCTGCCTCTTGTCGATGAAGCTTAACATTCCCCCATTGCCATTATCCATGAATGGTACCTGCATCGAAGAAACCGAAAAGCTGTCAGTACTTGGTATGTGTGTAAACGATGATCTTCGTTGGAACGACCACATATTTGAAGTCGCCAAAAACGCTGCTAAATGCTTAGGTTTCTTGAGACGATGCAGGAAGTTCTTCACCCCTTCTGATCTGGCTACAATTTATAAGGCCTTCATCCGCCCAAAACTGGAGTATAACTCTCATATCTGGTCAGGTGCTTCTCAAACATCTTTGCGCCTACTTGATAGGGTACAAAATAGAGCGTTAAGATTGATAGGTGATAGTTCAATCGTAGAATCGATTGATTCTCTTGGACATCGTCGAAACGTCACCTGTCTCTCTCTCTTTTATCGCTTTTTCCACAAACAGTGCTCTAGTGAAATAGCCAGCTGCATTCCTCCCTTGAAACAATTTAGCCGCAACACCCGCCTCGCTAGGAATGCTCATCAGTTCTGCCTTGAGCCCAACTTCGGGCGTACAGTCAAGTATAGAGATTCTTATTTTAGTCGCACCACCCGAATGTGGAATGCTTTACCTGGCTCTGTGTTTCCCCTGCATTACGATTTACAAAGATTCAAAAGCAACGTGCATCGGTGTCTCCTTTCAAATCCTCTCCTATTTTCCTAAATGCTCGCACTGTGTTTAATAACATTATAAGGGTAGTCATAACCCCTTGATGTGCGCGTTAATTATAAAAAAAAAAAAAAAAAAATAACTTACAAGGCATGGTTGTGAGAAATGCGCTAGACCCCGGGGGTTACAGTTTTTTTCAGACGTGTGTGGCCGAAAGGCCAAATTTTGAAAAATTTTGGAGCCATGTGCCGAATACTCTCTTCCAAGGCGTCAATCGTCTCGGGCTTACCAACGCAGACAATCGAATTCATATAACCCCGTAAAATTAGTCCAGCGGTGTCAAATCACCTGTTCCTGGAGGTAACTCACAGGTTTGAGACTCGAAATTAAGTAAAAATCGACGTTGACAGCGATTTCGTATCGAGACAATTTACGAACGAACGCAGTGCCGTGGTTACATGCTGCACAAATCAAGCAACAACTGCCAAAAGAGCCCACTGGAAAAGTATAGCCAATTTGAAAACCACACGTTTTAAAAAACACCCCCTGTAAACTGCTTTGAAAAATGTTTTCACTAGCAGTTCAGCACTAGACTACGACCCCATAATGGCTTAACGTAAGAGTCCCTTTCACACCAAAAACAGGAAGGAATGGTTGAAGTTCTCAATCGTAAAATTTAATTTCTCTGACCCATGTGTCACAGTGTACTTCAGCCAAGAATGCGGTTGCCTTTTTAAGCAAGGCCAAACACGGTCTTGCTTCACTCACTTACTGCGATCACTTTTTGGTCTTGCTCTTTGGCCTGGAAGAGGACATTTCTATTGAACTGCCATTCACCGAAGAAGAGCTGAAGGAGAAGTATGACAACAAATTAGCAAAGAAACTCTCTGGACTGATGCTGATCAATAGAAAAATCACTGGCAAGGGAAACTTCATGGGACATTCCGGAACTCCAACAGTTGGCTGTTCATTCAAAGCTGTATCGTCTGGAAATTGGCTTTGTATATGTTCACCAGCCACCGCTGCATATCCGATTTTAAGATATTATGATGGTTAACTTTGCACGTAGCGGTGGATGGACAAGAAGTTTTGATTTTTAAATCGAGCTAAAATCAGGAACCGTTCACACTTTCAGCAGTATTGAGAAAGAAGAGTACTCAGAACTTTTATAATACTCAGTGTATGTACTAGTTTATAGGCATACATATAAAATAAAACCAGTTGTTAATCACATTTTGTAGTTTACACACTTCTCACTTAAATGAAGATGCTTCGGATGACAGCAGGAGGAACAAAGCTTGATCGAATTAGAAGTACTAAGATCCGTCGAAGCCTTCATGTCAAAAGTACTATCTTGGACAAAATTCAGCACGACCGGCTCAGTTGGTATTGTCATGTTCAAAGGAGAGATCCGCAGAACCCCGTCCAAAAGGCAATATCGTACAACGTTTCAACAAATTCGCGACGAAAAAGAAAAGGCAGGCCAAAACACGCCTGATGGTACAAGCAAATGCAAAAACAGCAGCATTTAGTTGGCCTCAGACATGGAACAATCCAAAACCGGGAGGCTTGCCGACGCTTTCTGAAGTCAACGCGGCGTACCCCACAGGCGGATCACTAGTGTGAAGCAGAAAAGTGGGAGAGTTGTGATCGCTTCAAGATCACTACTCGTAACGCCGGAAATGAAAAGAAGAAGACACACTTCTCAGTTATATGGTGTCGCAACTTAGGCATTTGATGTTGAAAAAGGCTTTCGACAAGTTGATAAACTATCATGCGGCATTGAAACCTGGCGTTCTACTTCCTCTTTTGTAGTGCATGCTGGTCAACTCTTTCCCCGAAAGCTCAATGATTCTAACGTTCAAGCCCATGCATATACCGACATCGTCACCGTACGTCAGTTCATTGGTGAAACAAGCCTTTACGAAAAAATTTTTATGGACTCTTTCTCGAAATTTCAATAAACAATGTGTCTTTGCTGTACCGAGACTTTCGGGTGCTTTACAGGTGCTGCTCTACACGAACTGATAAGTTTTCTTCCCCTTTATACTCAAATCATGGGGTGTACTCTGATAACCATTTGACTTTTGAAGAGATGTGGTCATGGCCAATGGATATATCGTCAGATACGATGTCCAAAACAGCGTCAAAAACACACGGACCATGTATATTTAGATTTACTCTAGAATCTTAACCGGGAAAGCATTGCCATCGTATTTTCACGGATGGTTTCAAAATTGATGGATCTCTTCAAACAAATTGATTACCAGCGAAATTTCTTTATTTCGAGGTAGTTCAAATCTCTGTGGATATCAATGTTTCTGGAATATCAAGAGTCATTCAAAATTATTCTTAGAATCTTTGATCTGGTAAAACTTTCATACAGACCTGTACTCTCAATATCCTTTTGACGTGAGTTTGACTTACACCTATATTCACATCGAAAGACTTTACCTCAGAGGATCAAATTATGATGATTAGGATTCGCTTCACTATCTACTTTTTCTAAGTAAAGTTGCCAGTTTCGTACCAGTTCGACAAAGAACGTGGAAAAAGAGAGCTTCATCTGGTTTTAATGATCCTTGGTTTTATAATTTATGATCTAACAACAACAGAAATAAGTAACTACTACTCGAGGGGTAATGAGCTACGTGATCTCGAAAGGATCACAGCTCTCCGCTTGATATACTTCCCACTAGTGACCAACTTGTGGCGTGCAACGCTTAGACCTCTACTAGCCTCAGGACTGAACTGTTTCAACAAATGCTGGTGTTATGTATAAAATGTTGTGTATCTTTTTCCCAAAACGAACAACAACCGCGCACTTTGGTGGTCGTTATCGTGTCATAGATCGCGAACTCCAAGTTCAACATTGGATAGCCGATGCGTTTAAAAACTCAGCACAATTTAATGACTAAAATGCATACACGTTTTATTCAATACAAGGCATTGGGCAATCGATGTGCAACGAGTCAACTGAAATTGCATTGAGTTCAACGCACGACGACTTCCTTTGAAGTTGTGGAAAATCAAAGCACAACACTGGTTCCGCTATATTTATTAGAAACAGGACGAATGTATTGATCTGTCTTCCTTTTTATTTCTTCGTCTTTGCATCTGAACGTTGTTCAACTTTGAACATGACAATAGGTCTGTTTCCTTACTTTGTGCACAGAAATTCACAATCTGTCACATTTAAAGGAGTGGGTGTAAAATTCTCTCAGAAACTCTCTGAAAGAGCGTAGTTGTCGGAAAAGTAAAGAAACGTCTTCAACAAAACATTCACAACAATGCTTGAAAAAACGTTTATATAACTTCAAACATTTGCATTCTGCAATATTGATTTTTTTTCTATAGGAAGTGTGTCATAATTGGAATACACATTCATGCCACTCTATATCTAAACTGATGTAAGCTCACTTGCCATGAATCATGATATCACCGCTCACAGGATAAGGGACTCAAAGATGAGATATGATTTGAAGGAAGCAATCACTTCGTTTCTATCTACAGTGAACTCCACAACAGGTACTTCTGAGAATAACGAACGGATTCCTGTTTACAAATAAGTTAGCAAACAAAAACACAATAAACGATGCAAGGCAAGGACTTGAAAAATTGAATTGAAGGATACGCTACTGCGAAGCTAACAAAGCCACAAACATGAAAGAAATCGTATTCCATAAATAATGGGATTGTTTGGTGTTCTCTAAAAGTTCGTAACATAATAAAATTATGTAGTTGATTTTTGTTCATTCAATTTTCTTTCCAAAAAATCTGTATTTGAACTAATCTCTAAAAGAGCAAATACCCACCGATGTTGTAGTACATTTTAATGTTGACTAGTTTTACCCCGTGGCACGTGGTATCATTTGCGTTGGATTCGGATGCGGAACTCGTAGTTTACCTCGTTTCCAACAGAGCATTGAAGTGAAACCGAACACAGCTTTCGGTATTCTGTCTTTAAAAGAAACGCACTACTGAAGGGCACAGTTGTCAAAATATTTTGCCCTGAAATAGAACTGCCTATGGAATGGATACGGAATCCAATAATTGTTCATTTTGAGAAGGAAATCTCAATGTTTCTGATATAGACGTGCTTATACATCACCAAAATCCCGGCATAGATCCCACACAAGGTTGTCTGAAGCACATGTGGTTTATTCGTATGAAGAGGAAAGTATCCGTACCAGATGTGAACTGCGGGCATACAACCGAAAAAAAAACAATCTCTTTCAGTTATTTCGTTTTCTAATTTGTATAAATAAATGAAATGTTATATCAAATTAAATGAAACTGACATGTTTTTTATTTTTCGTTTGATGAATATTCTAGAAAGGCTTTTAATGTCCTTTTCTAACACGTTTGAGCTTATGTATTTAATTTAGTTGACCATGAAGCTGGCTTTTAAAAGTCAATTGCGTTTCATTTCAAGCACTTGCTCCACAGAATAGGCAATACAGAGTGTGAACGCGTATCTATTTGTCTGAAACACTACCAGTTTTTTCTGAGGTAAAATTTCAATGAGTGACAAATCCAGAAATATCGAAAAAAACCTTTTGATTTGATTTTGATTTGATTTAAAATCAACTAATGAAAATATGGCAATTGCGGCAATCTCGCGCCACTTTGTCCACAAGCTAAATTCAACTGTTAACACCAGACCGGGAACCCTTGTCGACATTTTTTTATCAGCAGTTAGTGCAGTCAATGAAGCGTTTTAGGTCCGAATTTTTTTACTGTGAACCGATTTGCATGAAATTTTGGAATTAGGTTCATCTTACCCTTAAATTCAAAAGTGAAAATGATTTGAACACCGCCATCACCCTGGGGGTGGTTCCCACCCCTTCTCGGGGGTGAATTTTTTTTTTTTTAAATAACCTCGGATATCGATAAAAGACCTAATTTTAAGCAAAAAAACAAATATAAAGTTTTTTGTTAAGTCCAATACTTTTCGAGTTATTGGCAATTGAAAATTCGCATTTTGTTCACGTTTTTTATCTATTTATTGCAAATATCTCCAAAACTATACGTTTTATCGAAAATTTTATAATGAACAAAATTGTAGCAGATAAGACAATGAACAATTTGGTTTTTTATAAAGTATTCTAGGTACAATATTAAGCTAGATATAAAAGATCAAAGTCATTTTTTATTTTGTCTGAGATTTAATCGATGGGTTCAATGCCATCTAGCGGCGAGCAGATGCATTTTATGCATTCTAATACAAGAGAATGTTTTGTAGTGCTTGAAATAAGCTTTAAAATGAGCACTATTAAAAGTCTTTTGCACGTAAAATGAGTGAGCTGTAGCGCAAATAAAAGGAGCATCTAATGTTTTTTTCGTTTAAATCAATGGTTTTCATAAGTGCCATTTCCACCAAAATTAAATTTAATCGTATCCCGCCTAAAATTAAGTTTGTTATGAAGAGTTTGATAGATAATATCAGTTTGGCTGCTTTTGGACTCATATTTTTCAAAAAAGTCACGATTAAAAGAAAAAACAAATTTTAAAATTTTTAAAAAACCCACTTCTTTTTCATAATATCTCAAAAATGACGAAAGATACGTATAAAAGTGTAAGGATAAAAAATTTAGGTATTTTTCTGACAAACAATTTGTTTTTTTTGTTTTTTCTGTCAAACAGAAATTGACGGAGATATGATCGTTTAAAGAGCGCGTGGCAGCGCAATCACAGCCTCTCTTAAGTCCTTTAACCCTTCACCGTTTTAGCAAAAAGTTGTTTACTATATACTGCAATCATGTATGTTTTAGCTCTCTTAATTACCTTTACAATGGTTTCTTACAAATTGTGATAGCATGAAAATTGAAGGAGTTATGGTCCAAAAACTCATTGATTTAAAAGAAAAAAACATTAGATGCTCTCCTTATTTGCACTACAGCTCACTTATTTTACGTGCAAAAGACTTTTAATAGTGCTCATTTTAAAGCTTATTTCAAGCACTACAAAACATTCTCTTGTATTAGAATGCATAAAATGCATCTGCTCGCCGCTAGATGGCATTGAACCCATCGATTAAATCTCAGACAAAATAAAAAATGACTTTGATCTTTTATATCTAGCTTAATATTGTACCTAGAATACTTTATAAAAAACCAAATTGTTCATTGTCTTATCTGCTACAATTTTGTTCATTATAAAATTTTCGATAAAACGTATAGTTTTGGAGATATTTGCAATAAATAGATAAAAAACGTGAACAAAATGCGAATTTTCAATTGCCAATAACTCGAAAAGTATTGGACTTAACAAAAAACTTTATATTTGTTTTTTTGCTTAAAATTAGGTCTTTTATCGATATCCGAGGTTATTTAAAAAAAAAAAAATTCACCCCCGAGAAGGGGTGGCAACCACCCCCAGGGTGGTGGCGGTGTGCAAATCATTTTCACTTTTGAACTTAAGGGTAAGATGAGCCTAATTCCAAAATTTCATGCAAATCGGTTCACAGTAAAAAAATTCGGAGGTTGGGCCCTATTTTTCGCTTCATTGACTCCACTGGCTACCAAGAATGTTGTTCTGATATTGTTGGGCTTGTAACAGTAGAGCGAATGTTTGAAATCTTCATTCAAAGTTGCCGAAATAAGAATTTCAAATTGATGGCATATTAAAAGAAATGGAATTCATGAGACTCAATTGAAGATAGATACAGCCGTCAATTCAATTAAGACACTGTCTTTAACTTTGATGAATGCCTAGTAAACCTAAAGTTCCGTGGTGGAGCGCTGAACTACAGAAACCACGTAGGGAAATTAGAGTCTTCTGAATAGGTCAAGACCACATAAGAGGCCGACTGGAACCAATGCCGACAGAAGGACTTTAAAAAGTGAACTTGAAGACCAAAGAATTCTGTGAAAGTGCTTCAAAACTCAGTGCAACCAGTCGACTTGTCAAGGCTCTTAAAAGGAACAAGGTAAACAGACTGGGGCACGATTAACATAATAAATAAAAAGGAGAGACATTCAGCCATTTGGTGGAAACAGGGATCCAGGTATCATTCGAACCAGAAATGCTCAAAGGATCTAACAATAATGCCCGGCAAATGCCAAAGACGTCATGTCGCCATGCACTAAATTAGGTTTTTTTTTTTTTTTTATTAATTATAATAATCACTACAGTTTACATGTTATTTCTGCGAAGCCTAGGCTTTTCTGCAGAAGATTGTGTTTTAACTTAATTTTAATTAATAAAAGTGAGTTGAATTAATTTGAAGTTACAAAAAGTTACAAAAGTTGTCAATTTCTACATTTGATTTCCCTTAAAGATTTTTCATATAAAAAGTTGTCAATAGCATTTTATCTGATTTCATTTAGGAAGAAGTACTTTAATTGTTTTTTTCTTGTTTTATAATTTCTAATTTGTTTAAGTTCTTGGGGCAAAGAATTTATTATTGAAGGAACA
The DNA here is from genome assembly GCA_949752695.1 of Melanostoma scalare. Lineage (NCBI taxonomy): Eukaryota > Metazoa > Arthropoda > Insecta > Diptera > Syrphidae > Melanostoma > Melanostoma scalare. The sequence goes on from OX456985.1 coordinate 64,841,335, forward strand.
ATGTATTGTAGCTGTCTTCTACCATAAGTGTTATAGTTTCTTGGTATTTGAAGCATTCCGTGTGTGCGTTGTCTGGTGTTAAGTTGATGTTGTAACGGTCGAACGAAGCGGTGGTCATCTTGGTATTGTAGTACTGCAGTCATTTTGAAGATTTCCTCGACTTGAAGCACCCTAAAACTGTTTCCATTTTGCTGTCTGTTTTTTTGAATGGTTTTTAAGATCGTTTTCTGAAGTTTTTGGATCTTGTTGATGTGAGTTTTTGCAGCATTTCCCCAACCAAGTATACCATACCTCAGCTTTGATTCTACTAATGCATAATAAACTTGTCGCAGAACGTCCTCAGAAGCATAGTAGCGCAAATGTGAAATAGCATATAAGCCTTTTTTTAGATCATTACGCAGCTTGTCTATATGTTTGTCCCATAGGAAGTGGCTGTCAATAACAACTCCAAGATATTTATAGCTTTCTACAGCTTCGATGCATTCATTGGGTGTGTTTGGACACAAAGTATTCCTGAAGTGTATTAGCTTATCGGTTTTTTTGAAATGTGGGCTTCGAATATGCATTAGCTTAGTTTTAGAAGCGTTAAGTACCAACCCGTTATCGTGACACCATTGTACAGCTTTGTCGAACTCCTTTTGCATCATCACCGTCTCCGTATCAAGAGATTTATGTCGTACTACAATTGCAGTGTCATCGGCGAATGCAAATGGAGTGCTTAGCTTAAAAATCCGAAGGAGCTCGTTGGTATAGATTATGAAAAGAAGTGGACCCAACTTAGAACCTTGCGGTACTCCATATTTAACATATTTTACATCGCTGCAAACATCTTTTACTTTCACACAGAACATTCTGTTATGAAGATAATCTGTCAACCAATCAGCCATCACACCTCGAATCCCGATTCTCTCCAACGCTGCCAACAAATTTGAATGATTTAGTGTATCAAAAGCCTTGCTGAAATCCATGAACAATACCAGTACATGATGTCCTTTATTTAAGCTCTCGTTCACGCAGTTAGCAAATTCACCAATTAATTGTCCTGTATTTTTGTCTTTCTGGAACCCGTATTGGCTACTGTGAATGAGAGAGTGTTTTTCAACAAAGCTCTGTAGCCTACTAACAATAATGCCCTCTAGGCACTTTTCAAAGACCGGCAGTATTGAAATTGGTCTGTAATTTGATAATAGATCTTTGACTCCACCTTTATAAATAGGTCTTACCACAGCAGTCTTAAGTTGTTTTGGTATTGTTGCTTCGGTTAAAGTTAGATTGATTATTTTACACAAGATTGGAGCAAACAAATCAGCATACTTTTGTATGTCACTTGCCCTGATACCTTCAATGCCAGGTGACTTATTTAACTTCGAAGCTGTCTGTTCTAGAGCACATAGGCAACGCTAAACTTAATTGATACGTGGTGTGTTAGGAACGATCTCTCCGTCAGTCCTCTTAAAACCGAGGTTGTTTTCTTTCTCTCAGAAAATTTACTTAAGTACACTTAGTGGCCATTTCCTCACAAGGCATGGTTGTGAAAAAAGCGCTAGGCCCAAGGGCTCCTCGCTCTGTTGCGCCACCCTATTTATTTTTTATTTTACACTTAGTGGCACCCACATCCTCTTTTCAAACGAATCTAAACATCTTCCAGTATAATGCTAGTTAACAAGCTTCTGTGGTTTAAACATAACGAGACTAAAACTGCTAAAGCACTGTCCGTGTTTTGGCAATGCAAGAAAGACATGAGATCTGTTGCCGAAAACTGTCCTTTGGATCCATACGGCTGTGATAAGACCAATCATCTCCTATGTGCCAGTCCTTTGGTTGAACAAGCTCTCGCGTCAAGAACCTCGTTCGCCAAATTTCAAAGTACAATATGTACTGAGGCCTTCCCTAACGTGCAGCTTTCGACGCACTGTTGAATCTTCCTCCCCTTGAAACCTATATCATGAGATGTGCTCTCATAACCATTTCTTGTTTAAAAAGATGTGCTCTCTGACCTAATTTGCACTGGAGCTTCGAGGAACTTGCAAACAGCATATATTTGGTACTCACTTGCAATGGATATGCCGTCCGATACGATGATCCCAAAGCGTCAAAAATACACAGTCAACCTTCCTTCCGCTCTTGAATTTAAGCGGGGATAGGATTATTATAGAATCTTCAGAGATGGTTCCAAAACCGATGATCGATCTGACATTGTTGTTTTTTTGGAGAGCGATGCCATGCTTTGTGACATGAGAGGGAATAGAGCGTACCTACAATTTTCTGCTGATTCCGAACGACCAACTACGAAAAGCTTTTCATGATAATTCATTTACTAATGGAAATATAAGAAACTTTATGAACGTTTTTCTGGTAGTTACTACGAAAGGCAGATTACTTTATCCCAGACAAAGTAAATTTGTTAATAAGAAAGTTCCCAGTTAATATAACCAAGTAACCAACCACATCGAAAAAGTAGTACCTATCCGTTCAAACCGATCAATTTTGCTACCCATCTTAACATGCACAAGAAAACAGTCATAACCGTCTAAGTACCAATAGCGGCGCAGGGACATAAGTTCCTGGGTCATAAATCCCAACTTTTATTTTTGGGGCTTACGTCCCACTCAAGTGAGGCAAAAGTCGCAACTTTGATTTGGGAGTTATGTCCCACGGGACATAAGTGCCAGCTTTTTTCTGTTGAAGATGAGACATATGTAAGTCCAAACTTTTCGGAAATAGAGTTTAGTAAATCGTTTTACATTTCTACTATGTAACCAAAAAATTTTTGCTTGCCATAAAGTTGTTGGTCCCTGACACCTTTCTCTCAAGTCATTTTAGGTATTGGAACCAATAACCTCTAGATAATCTCAGAATCATTATACAGGGTGTCCCGTAATTCGTGTTACATACTTTGGGATATGATTCTTAGTCATATTCTAAGAAAAGAAATGTTTTACATTAAAGTCCGTTTCTCAACTTCGACATCACTTTTTGACATTTTTAAAAAAGGCTAACTTTGGTGTACCTGTGGTGACCTGTGTTAAATTCGATTTCTGTGTCAATACTGATGGTAGAGACCTAATTTTTGACTTTTTTTTTGGAGAAATGATAATCTTTAAAACAGCATTCAAATTGTACTCTTACAGGCTTAGGGTTGCCAGATTTTCAATTTCTTCCCAAGCAAAGTCTTTGGATTCCGTTTCGAGGGGTCTGTTCGAAATATGTTGTAAGGCAGCGGGCGATAGAAATGTTTACTTCGCGTTTAAGATGTTTTAAGTTTCTTTTTTAAACAAAAATTTTTTACTAACTTCTACAAGTAAAATAATATCTCCTAATTCCAGAAAACTTTATCTCTACTTTCTAATGAGTAGTAAGTTTGCTTTTTGAAAAAGAAGCTTCATGAGTTTCAGAAAAACTCAGAAATTTTTTCAGAAGGGCTTCTGAAAAAAGTGTCTTAGCTTGTAAAAACTATATTCGGAGGGACAAAAGTCCCAACTTTTAATTTTGGGACCTATGTCCCATCTAAGAGAGACAAAAGTCCGAAGACGGATTTGGGACTTATGTCTCACTTCAGTGGGACATAAGACATAACATAAAAAAATAAATGTTTGGACTTATGTCCCGGGGAGTTATGTCCCTGAGCCCTATTTTTAATACATCCAAATGAAAAAAACGATGATTTTACCTTAGAAACAGTTTCATGGTGTTTCAGGCTACAAGAGTTCAAGTTGAGCCTCTGTGGGTTTTAATCTGTGACACGCACTGTATTTGGGAAGTGTTTCAAAAGAGGTCAAAATACATTTCAAGCCATCTGTTGGTTCTGAAGGGGGCTCTGTTTTCTATTCAATATTAAAATAGAAAAATCATTTTAGACGACTAAAAATCTTAGGATCTTGAGAGTTTGAGCCGCCCCAAACTGAACGACGAAAGTATCTTAAAGCAAAGAGTTGGAATACGCCATCTGCTGCAGAGTAGAATTACGCAACTACAACTTAACGTGTACTTAAAAAAATTAACATTTGTGAGTGGTAGATAATTTTTCTCCATACGCAGCTTACTCATCGCGTTTAAAAGAGTGTGAGCTGCCCCCTCTGTATGTCTATTGTAAAAAACTGCCTTCGAAATGATTTTGGAAATTTCATCAAAAACATGCGTTAAAGATTTGTTCAAATTCCTTTATTTGATTTTTGGTTTATTGAAAAACAGACAGACATACTTTCGAGCAACGTTATACAACTTTATTATGTTTATAATGCTATCTACACCACTACAACCGCAAGACTTATGTTGTTTGATGTTCCTTGATAAATATACAAACAACTTTTTTCTTTTCTATTGAAAAAATCCATCCTAAATAAGTAGGAAAATCTCGTATTATTGCCTTGCTTTGACATAAGCCATTGACTTTTCACAAAAACGATATCTTTGACCTTTTGCCATAAAGAGGAAAGTTTAACGTCTACACAATAAAAAGGGTTGTTACAAGTTTTTTAAAATATTAACCTTCCTACCAAACTTGGTTTTTTTATTTGGGCTGATACACAAACACATCATTCATCAAAGAACATCCTCCACACCATATCCCATAAGTCCGCTTTAACAAGGGAATGAATTTCATCCTCTTAAGTTCGACCAAGTTTTGATATTGACCGTTAATTCCATGTCCATCACATATACCTACACAGAGCATACTAAATCAACCACTTAGCGGTGAATAAATTAAATTTTCGGTCGTGTTATTGCATTGGGGTATTTTAATACATTTTTTTTTCACAAAGAAAACAAAATGAACAAAAATCTCCTCCTACAACACACAATGAGGCACAGAAGGACAGGACATGCCCAAACATAAAGAGTCCGATAAATAAGGAAGAGAAGCATTTAATTTCTCCTTTGATTGAATCACTTATACCAAAATTGACTTAATAAAGTTAATGTTATAAGTAAGATACAGAATTTCCATAATTAATGTAAATTTAATTTATTGATTAAAAGCAGCACATAAATAAACTCAATAGAGGGTCTCTGCTCAGCATAATGGGGTATCCTTCAAGCAGGAGTATAACATAAGGCTATGAGAATTTACATTTATATAAAGTCCTTATGACGACGTGAACATGTGTACTTCACAAGGGCATCTATTATACAGCACAGCTATTGAAAACCTTTCGATATCCCTCCGAATTGTATAGATGATTTAAAATACAGATAATCTCAAGGATATAAAAGAAAAAGAGAGGAGCGAAGAAAGAAGTGTTTGTTGTAAAACTGCCCAAAAACATCTACGTGTGCCGATGCCGTGCCGTTGACAGGAAAATGCGTACACACGGAAGAAGATAAGAAGCTTATCTATTTGTCCACTTGTTCTTTTCGGAAGTGGATTTTTTTTTCTTCTTTTTATGAAGTGAATGCCATTCGAAGAGGTTTGTGGGTATTTCTGAATGAAATTGAGTACTTTAAGCAAGAAAACGAAATGTAGTTAGGGACATAGAGGAAGTCCTTCATAAAATGGTTGGTCGAAAGGGCACCAATACACATATGTTTTTAACTAAGTTTCGTGAAAGTTTTATAGGACGTGATACTCCTTTGAAAAATAAAAGAAGAAATCTTTATGATCTGTTTACTTTATGAGGAGAAGCATTATTAGAAGTTGCCAAACAAAACACCAAGGAACTATTTAGAAAAAGGTAAGAGGATGAAAAACGTAATCAATTTTTGCCTGTGGGATGAACACCACCATAAACTAACTGAAACTTCATTTTCATTGAACATTATAATGAAAGTATGGTTATGCCTTGACACTTAGGTATCATAACATATTACATAAAAGTCAACAAAATTGGTTTAGTGGCAATTTCGTGTTAGGAAACTATGCCACTACTGATATGCTAGGGCAGAGATTGACTGAGTTTTGCTGTCTTATGACCTGATTTCAAGGTAAAAAGATAAACATAAATGTTTAGTAGATGGTAATTCAAATGAAAATGAAAACTTTTGAACAAATAACAGAAGTTGGTGCTTGTTTACATTCTGTGTTTGTTTTTATGATCTCTTTTAGAAAAGCAAAAACGTAGAAAAGCTTTTTCATTGAATCCACTAGATCATGAGTTACGTGAACTGCAAGTTGACATTTGGATTGAGTTGTTTGGGAGTAAATAAAAACTCGGCTTTGCTTATATTTATTGCTGTTCCAACGTAATCACCAATTTGTTCATTACAATCAAAAATTAAGCCTTTGGGTCCAGTATGACTGCCTTGGGGAACACCGGATGTGGCAGAAATGGGAATGAATCCATCGGATTTTCTTTCAACATTAACTAATTGGTAAAAACGCTTTTGCTCAGAAATGAGAATGATGAAATGGATAGCGTTAGTAAAATGTAATGAACCAATGCACTTTCGCCCATCCAACCCTACATCATCAACGAAAAGAACATTAATGTTAGCCACAGCAGCCGCAGTCAAACTACTGAAACAATGCAACAACGATATGATTGATGTACCTACACGATATGATTTTTTTTTCTGTTGGAGGTTTTTAAAATACTAACTGGAGCACTCAGATTTAAATATCGGTCCATTGTATTATGGTTACTAACCAGAAAAGGCGCTGCCATGATAAGGAGCCTAGGTTACCAGCTGTCACCATGTTTGCGCCGAGTATCTGCAACCTGATACGAGAAAATGAAAGACATTCACAGAGAAAGTGCTCCGCGGTGTCATTATCTTCTCCACAGGATTCACAGATCACTTAAGTCTAACACGTTTAAATGCTTGGCAAGAGTAGTGCCCCATGGCAACACCAATAAACACTCTGCATTCTTTTCTGCTACGAGATCGCAAAAATGTGGTAGTTTCTTTACTAACGTTGGGGAACATACGTTTGGTCTGTCTGCATCCACTAGAGTCATGCCATCTACGATTGTGCTCTTGACAGATCCAATAGTTGAATGAAGACCTCACTGACGACCCAGGCAAAATAAGTGGCGGTTGAGGTCCTGAAAAAGCTGCCTGAAACTTTGCCTCGCAAGTTCATCGGCGATCTCATTTACAGTTATGCCGTGCTGTCCTGGAACACAAACAAGCTCAGAGAATCTAGTCTTCCGACCGCATTCAGAGAGTTCTTGAATTCCTGGATTACTTTCGAGGTACTTAGTGGGTTCAGCGCCTTAAAGCACAGCTTGTCGCTGCAAATACAGATACTTTTCCCAACTCCACTTATATCCGCAACGTAGCTTATAACCATTTGGATAGCATACGCTTCGCTAGAAAAACGGATGCGTATGAGTATGAGCCTATAAAGAGGCGTGCAGCCGTGTGTCATCGCTCTCCACTAAGGGTCCAGCGCCAGATCCATCATCGGTTTTGGAACCATCTGTGAAGATTCTTTGACTTTACTTTCCATGTTCAAATTCTAGAGTGGACCAGTCCTGAACCGAAGGAAAGTTGACTGTGTATTTTTGACGCAGTTTGAGCCTTGGGATCATCGTGTCGGACGGCATGTCCATTAGACCGCGAGTCAAAAGATATGCTGCTTGCGAGTTCCTCAAAACTCCAGAGCGAATTATGCCAGAGACCACATCTCTTGAAACGAGTAATGGTCGTGATCTCACCCATGATGTAGCTGTCAAGAGGAGGAAGATTCAGCAGTGCATCGAGAACAGCACCGTCGGCTCTAGTGTAGCCGATACATATTGTTCTTTGAAATTTGGCAAACGAGGCAATAACGTATTTACCCGAAAGCTTATTCCACCAAACAACTGGCGCATAGGAGACGATTGGTCTTATCATAGCCGTATGGATCCAAAGGACAGTTTTCGGTGACAGACCCCATGCCTCGCCAAAAGCTCTTTTACATTGCCAGAAGACTGATAGTGCTTTAGCAGTCCTTAACTTAAACCAAAGAAGCTTGTTATTTAGGATTACTCCAAGATGTTTGACTTCATTTGTAAAAGGGATGTTGACGCTTTTAAGCGTAAGTTGGGTCAGGCCAGTCAATTTTCTGCGTCTCGTGAAGAGGGCAACTTCAGTTTTAAAAGGATTGACAGAGAAACCGTTTCTTGCAAGCCAGGTGTCAATTAGATTTAGCGCAGCCTTTGTGCTCTGGGACTGATAGCTTGGAGGCTGGAAGCAAACGAAAGCACGGCGATGTCGTCTGCATATGCTTGGGCGTGTACGATTGATCCATTGAGCGTTACAAGTAGAGAGTTGATCAGCGTGCAGCACAGAAAAGAAGATATTACGCCACATGAGTGGTAACTGAGTAATTACAATGCTTAACCTATTAACAACTGGTTCCGACAGAGGTCAATGATCATAGCCTTTGGAGTTCCCGGGTGTTACTAGCTTATAAGGAGTCAAAAATTCGTCACGAAATAATAAGTTTAGTAGTGTCCAGAGCTACTTCGTTTTCAAATTTATTGTCCAGTACTACCTCCTTGTCGAATATAGTCTCCGGCGCTACCTCGCTATCGAATTCAGTGTCCAGCGCTACTTCGTTGTGGAATTTAGTGTCCAGTGCTACCTCTACCTTGCCATTGAATTTAGTCTCCAGAGCTACCTCGTTTTCAAATATAGTGTCCAGTGCTACCGTGCAACCTCGCTGTTGAATTAAGTAGCTCCTGCTACCTCAGAGCAACAATTAATTCTATCCCTTTGTATAAATTCAGGAATCAGGCTTGCAAGTAGCCAGACTCCGAGTCACTAGATACCGTACTTGAATCACCAGCTTTACCTGAATGACAGAACTGAGCAGTGAAGCCACGAACTCACCACCAACGCGGTTCCGATTACTAACAACAAGACGGAAAACCCACACGTGTCATCATCCCAGCAAAGTACCAGAACCAAACCTGGAAACCCAAAATTATCACTTCCCCACCAGGCCTATTATTAAATATTAAATTTTAAAATCTACTTTAAAAACCCCGGAATAAAGTCCAATAAATTAAAGTATGGCTGCTTCTTTAGTATAGAACTTGGATTCGAAAATCTTACTTTAGGCTTAGATAAAAACCATCCTCACAAAAACAACTGAAGTCAGTCTGATTAAGTAAAATGTTTGGTTGGTCAAAGTCAGCCTGACAAAAGTTGGAAACGAGGGAAATTTCTGAATCAATAGTGGAAACGTGACAATAAACCATATTTTGAAATATGGCGTTCTGATGAGTCATGAATCATCGTTTAAAACGAAAACACTCAGTAATTTTTGTAAGAAAAGGTTTCCTATTGGTCAAGCTAAAATGAAGTCATTGCAGTCGTTTGAGTTGAAAATCTCCTGATGTTGCCAGAGTTCCCATGAATTTAAAGATGTTGTTAGTTTCGTCATTGAAATGCAACCTAAAAATTATCTTAATTTATAATAAATTTATTTTATTCGGGCGTGAATCTTGTGCCATTCTTTTTTTTTATCTACAATTAGTGCGATTGAAAAATAAGATTGATTGAACTTTTCATTTCATTGACAAAACTAATAACACCCAATACCCGGGCAATTCCGGCAATGCCATGAGATTTTTTACGTAAACGACTGCAATAAGCTCGCTTTAGATTCACCAATTGGAAGTCTGTTTCATTAGAGATGACTCAAATAAGTTAGTGTTACACAACCCAACACGAGCCACACCGTGGGTGCCTATAGACCCTTCCAAATCTGTTAGCTGATTCAATCCGACCATCCAAGAATACATACCAAACATGAGTATAGACAACTGTCTACATTTTTATGTTCCTGGATATCGTTTTCATTACTGATGCTGCCACAACACCACTTCCTCAACACTTTGCTTATGAATCCAGCCAAACTTAGTGCTTTCCCCTAGCGTATATGTTGCGAAATTAATGACGAATTTGTTCTTAATAAATTCCAACGAGAAATCAAATTTATTGCTTTCTAACTATGTAATGTACATATACTCATATATACACACATATCTTTGCCCTATAACAACGTTTTTCATTTTCATCCGAATTGACGCAAGTGTCTAGATTCCTAGACATTCCTTGCCACACTTTCGCCACTAACGACTAACTGGTCATGAATATTGGGTAGTTTGTGTATCTTTTAGTTTCCTTTTGATTAATCACTTCGGTTAATTTTTTTTTTTTCACAAATTATGTTTTTCTTATTAATCCTAGCTGCGGTAATCCGGAAGGCATAGTGTATTATGACAATTACTTTTTCTTCAGGATGATCAAGAATTATTTATAACCCAAGGGTCTTGTTTTTATAACCCTGGCATTTGGCTTTTCCATCTAACAGATTGACCTCTCCTAAAAGAACTCTCTGACCAAATACCAAAGCCAACACAGCCGTTTGTTCCGAATAAATCATCACAAAAAATAATGATATTGATCCATTCGAGGAAAAAAAGAGACCAAAATAAACTAACAAATTCTCGTCTGTGTTTTATCTCAAACGATACGTTTTTATTTATATTTTATTCAAGCAGATATTGTAAGGAATTGTCCTGACAATCAGACATCAAAGCGAAACGGTTTTGTTTCAAGGTAGAAGTTTAGATACATAATGCATCTAATCTGACAATGTAGTTATGTTTTTTTGTAAATGGATTGTCTTGAATCACTGTTGAATTGATGAAGTTTCTTGGAAGTCATCAAGACTTCATGGGAATGTTTTTACTCGAGCAACATTTTTTCTAGGAAATGATTTCAGATTCATAGTTTCTTCAATACCCGACCAGGGTTTGAAGCAATCGTTTTAGGTCAAACAGAATTGTATTGCTGCATGGGAAATTTTAAAAGATATCATTGTACTGATGGCTATTAAAATGAAACTATTTTCCAAACGCATTTGTTTGGATTGGATAACAAAACAGGTTAATCGGAATGTTCTCCCATCGAATTGCACTGCAAGGATAAAAATTATTGGGAGTTCCAACAAGAAGTTTAATACGGTATATGCTGCAGGTCTTCATCCATACCCACCTGAAAGTCTGATGGTTTAAAAGCCTTCGCCTTCCTGATATCGAATATCAATGAATTTCGATGCTACCTACGTTGAACTACAATTCTCATGCCGTGCTATACAATTTTAAATTTCTCAGTTCAACAAACAAAACCCATAACGTTCACTACTCAACATTGCAATTATTTCTCTTTTACAACCATTGGCTTGTTTTGAGAAACTCGGTACCAAAAGTGAAGCAATTGAACCAGAAAATTCCATTGCATAAGTGGACATTGAACATCAGTAATGGGAAAATAGGGTTAGGGTTCATTTTCACTCATCACACTTAGGTGAATGTAAGCCCATTTTGATGACCATTTGTGGGTTTATATAACCTTAGTGAAGACATTTGTTGTTTATGAAGATTCCAATTGTTCGGTTTTCCTTGTGAGTCTCTTCTATGCAGTCAAAGAGTAGAGGCAAGGTTGTTTTTTTTTTTTTAAGTGGAATAGGTATGGGCAATGAAAGAGGAAATTTGTGTTGCTGTTAGGTGCTTTTCCATTTCGAACACGACTGCATAGGTCCTCAGTAGTAATCCAAGTCTTCAGGCATCATATTTCAATAGGTTGTGACCTTTTTAACACACCAACCGTAGTCCTCGCTCGTTTTCAAGGTTTCTTTAATACATCGTCGGATCTGCTCTCTTCCATTCTATATTGTACGTTGGTTAGAGTATTTTCGTTATTTCAGAAACACGTATCCACTTATTTCCCATTTTCTGTTCACTCAAAAAGGAACCGCATAGGGCATGCGAGTCGAGAGGCCATGCATTGAGGTGGTTCTATATTATTCAATGCACGGCCGGAATAAAGGAATTTGAGCTTTTTCTTGTCACTTTGTCAGCTTTTTCGTTTCCCATCATACCTCTATGCCCAGACAAAAGGCCGAATTTAGCGCTTTGCTGTGATGCTTTTCACAAAAATACAACACAAAAGTCAATAACAGATCGTGTTTTGACGCTAATCAAGCTACTTTTGTTTTGTCGCTTGTCTTACTTTGATTGGAATACACAGCATGTGCTAGGTGGTCCAAATTAGCTCAGATTTCACGAGAATAAACCTACTCCTGAGCCTGTCTCCATTTAGGAGCTGTCCGTGGACTCTGTCCTTTATAAGACTTTGGTGTGGTATTGGAAAGCTATGAAATAGTTTGTTCCAGATTCTAATTAAAAGGACTTATTTCGTTGAAGATTGAACAAGATTTTAAATAAAATTTTATTATAAAAACATGTACATAAACATAAGATTGCTTGAACAATATAAATAAACAAAAGTAGATTCTATAAACAAGTATATTCCAACACCCCCACTAGAATCTATTTTAATAAACCCATTGATTTTGCGCAATAGCTTGACTTTTCAGTTGGGAGACACTTTGTCAAACTATCAGCAATCATTTTTGAAGTTTGCAAATATTGAATCTTGACAAGTTTATCATTAATTACATTACGGATAAAATGGTGTCTAACATCAATGTGCTTTGTCCTAGCATGATAAACATTAGTGGATGATAAACAAATAGCACTTTGGTTATCGCAGAATAAAATTATGTTTTCTCTATCGTCTGGGAGAAATTCACGTTGAAGTCCATTGAGCCACAAAGCTTCCTTTATTGCCGCACTCATGGCCATATATCCAGCCTCGGTAGTCGATAAAGCTACCGTTGGCTGCTTCCGGGAACACCAGGAAATTGCTCCACCTTGCATTTTAAAAACATATCCTGTGACGGACTTACGCTCATCAACATCGCCAGCATAATAGGCGTCACAGTATCCGGTGACTAAACTTTTACTTGTTTTTGTTCTTGAATAACACATCTTCAAGTTTGAAGTTCCTTTCAGATAGCGCAATACTCTCTTTGCCGCTATCCAGTGGGCCTTCCCAGGATTTTGGTTGAATCGGCTTAGATAGTTAACCGCATAACTTATGTCCGGTCTTGAAACTTGTGCTGTGAATAAAAGACTGCCAATTAATTCTTGGTAAGGTACATTATACATTTCTTGACATTCAGCTTCAGTCTGAGGTGACATCTTCTTGGTTAATTTTTGATTAATGTCCATTGGTGTTGAGCATTCATTAGAACTAGTTAATCCAAATTTGTCAATCATTTTCAAAATATAACTTTCTTGGTCAATCCAGATGAAACCATTCTTCTTATCTCGTGTTAATTTTAATCCCAAAAAAGAATTTGAAGGACCAATTTCTTTCATTTGGAGATGATTCATCAAATTTAATTTCAATTGTTGTTTCAATTCGGTATAATTATCAAGGATGAGCAAATCATCAACATAAATGGCAACAATCAACATTTTTCCATCGACATGCTGGTAATAAATACATGGATCCAAATTTGATTGCTTCATTCCAAATTCTTTCAGCGCTTTATCCAACTTCAGATTCCATATACGAGAAGACTGCTTCAATCCATAGATTGATTTCTTTAATCGAAGCACTCTCTCTCCCTTCTCGAAACCTTCCGGTTGTTTAATATAGATTTCATCAGTTAAGTCGCCTTGTAAGAACGCAGTTATCGCATCCATTTGCTCTATTTCGAGATCTTTTTGAGCTGCCAAGGCCAGTAAGAACCGGATGGAATCATATCTAACCACGGGAGAAAATGTCTCTTCATAATCAATCCCATAGCGTTGATTACAACCTCTTGCCACAAGTCGAGCCTTGTACCGAATGACATTCCCATCGACATCTGACTTCGTTTTGAAAACCCATTTGGTACTCAGTGTCTTCTTGCCCGGAGGTAAATCAGCTAACTCCCAAGTTTCGTTAGCCAATAAAGAAGCATATTCACTATTGATAGCTTCTTTCCAAGATTCTGCTTCTTTGCTTGAAATAGCATCTTCGTATGTAAGAGGTTCGTCTTCATTTTTCTTTTTATTTGCTAGGTTTGTAAAAAATTTTGTCGGTTTCTTGACTCTTTCAGATTTTCTAACAGACTTCGATGAGGTGGCTGGGTCAGTAAAATGTTTTGGTTTTTCTTCAAAAACTTCCTCTACATTTCTATCAGGTCTGGTTTGATCTTCATCTCTGCTTTCAATATTTTCACTAATACTGACGTCTTCATTGCAGTTGTTATTAGAAATAGAATCCTGATTCTCTTCAAATGCCCCCACTGAACAATCTTCGAGAGATAAGAAAAAATTATTAGTTTTGTTTTCAGAAATTACCTTTCCAAATGGTTGATCTTCCAAAAAAATGACATCACAACATTTGATAAGCTTTTTCTTCTTTGGATCATATACTCGGTATGCCTTTGAGTCTTCGCAATAACCAGTCAAAACACATTTAATCGATTTAACATCTAGCTTCTTTCTTTTTTTCTTAGGAACATGTACCATAACTGTCGATCCAAAAACTCGCAAATGAGATAAATCTGGTTTTTTGCCTGACCAGATCTCTTCAGGTGTTTTGAAATCTTCAGTCACTTTACTTGGTATCCGATTTACCAAATATGCCGCATAAAACAACGCCTCTCCCCAAAAATGCTTTTCAACACCAGCATCAGAAATCATGCACCGAGCTTTTTCTAAGAGAGTACGATTCATTCTTTCGGCTTTGCCATTCTGTTGAGGGGTAAACGCAACTGTTGTTTGATGCCTTATTCCACATTTGCTTAAAAATCTGGCAAATGCATGATTGCAGAATTCACCGCCATTGTCCGTTCGAAATGTTTTTATCTTCTTGTTTGTTTGGTTTTCAACCAAACTCTTGAACGAAATGAACGTTTCCATCACATCAGACTTTGAATTCAAAATATAGACGAAAACTTTATGCGAAAAATCATCCAAAAATGTCAAAAAATAATAGGCTCCACCAAGTGACTTCTGTTCCATTGGACCACAGATATCAGAATGTACAAGTTCCAGAGCTTCACTTGTTTTCGATTCTGATGAAGGAAAAGATTTTCTTGAGTGCTTACCTTCGATACATTTGACACATTTTTCATTTTTCACATCACTGAAATCTAGACCATTCACACATCCTTTCTTCATCCTGTTTATGGTTTCATAGCTTACATGGCCAAGTCTTCGATGCCATAACTCGGTAAGATATTTTCTTCTCCGCAAGCATATTTAAAGAATTTTCCATTTGCCTTGGAATGAATATCTAGTCTAAAGAGCTTACCATTACTTCTTTTTCCAGTTGCAAATAATGTATTTTTGTTTGAAATTGTACATTTATCATTTTTGAACTCAACGATCAAACTATTTTTTGTCATTTGGCTGACGGATAATAGATTTGCACATTACTTCGGAATATATAGAGCATCTTTTACGGTAACTGTCTTCAACTTGCCTTCGACCAAAATTTCCAGATCGATATCTCCTTTTGCTTCTACATTCAAATTGTAAGAATCCGCAACGGTTACTTCTTCCTTCTTGACTATAGTTAAATTCCTTAACCAATCTTTCCGATTCGTCATATGTTCTGAAGCTCCCGAGTCAATAAACCATTCATGTCGATTTTCTAAATTAACACTTGCCATTAGCGATGTAAGAAACACCTGCCTTCCGTGACTGTTTGTAGTCTTACGTTTGTTTGGGCAATTTTTTGCGTAATGTCCTTTCTGATTACATTCAAAACATTTGAATTCAGTTGTGCGACGTTGCATAGTCTTGCGAAATGGTTCCTTTCTTGAATTTTTACCAAAGAAAACCATTGGATCACCACCAGATTCACAAACATCATCTTTGATATCTTGTAACAGTTTCGTTTTTATTGAGTCTCCCGTTATTGGAACCCCAGAGCTTTCCAAGCCCATGATCATTGGCTTGTATTCATCTCCAAGCCCGTTTAATAACAATGATCCTATCCATTCCTCGGATACTTCCATTCCAATTGAACTCAATTTATGGGCTGTTGTGATAATTTTGTTCACATACGATTCCACAGAATCACAAGATTTCAACTTCGTGTTCGTTAAAGTTGATAACAAACCCCATCTTCGTGTAAGACCTCTATCGGCAAAAGCAGCTTCCAAGCGATCCCACACTTCTTTTGCTGTAGTTGCAGTCTTGACATGAACGAAATTTATAGGTTCGATCAATAAAATTATCTTCGTTTTCGCTTTCGAAATTTTCTTAGCTTCTTTTTCTGTCCCGAGAACGCTTTCTCAAAGATCCTCATGCTCCAGAAAATTCTGAACAGCGAATTTCCAATCCTCATAATTTTCACGCCCTTTTAATTTTTCAATTGCAGGAATCGACGACATGATTCTTCGAACAAAAAAATATTTTCTATAATTCACAATTATATTGTCCAGCGATCCTGGGCCCATAACCTATTGGAAAGCTATGAAATAGTTTGTTCCAGATTCTAATTAAAAGGACTTATTTCGTTGAAGATTGAACAAGATTTTAAATAAAATTTTATTATAAAAACATGTACATAAACATAAGATTGCTTGAACAATATAAATAAACAAAAGTAGATTCTATAAACAAGTATATTCCAACATGTGGTTCCAGTTTTTTATTCCATTTTTTATATTTGGACTATGTCGCCAGTTCCATCATAATACCTTTATGTTCTTTCAATGTGAACTGCCGGTTTGTGTTCCACAATTGTGTTTGTTAGCTTTCAAGAAGTCTTCTCACCTAATAAGTACTTTTGGGAACTGTGGTTAAAAGATAGAAAATCAGCTACAACTTTAAAGCCTGATAATGTGGATAATTGGAATATTTAAAAAGAAGACCAAAAGTGTCGTAGGATACCTGTTAGGAACGAAGTTCCTTATTAAATAAAACTAGGATATCAGAGAATAGCTTTTGAATTGTGAAGCTTCAAACTTCTTTACGCATGATGAGAATCAAGACTGTCACAGATGGAATGGAAAAGTAGGAGTTAAACATTTAAATGAGAACTTATGTATAGAAGTAAAGTGCTTGTTATTCCTTATTATTCAAACAACATTCCAAAAAAGCTGATGGAATTTTCATCCCTCAAAGCATTCGCTTAATTAATAGTCAAAACAATACATAAATATTAGCTCCAAGAAACGCTTTATAAAATGTCCATCAATTTTAAGATTTTAAGTTTAGTTTTTCTTTACGACAAGGCTGACTGAGTTAACACATTCGATCTCTTTTGATTTTTTGAAAACGGTTTTAAATGGTTTATTAGTCATATTTAGAGAATGGGATGACGTGATCACAAATTTCCACCACTTCATCGATGGGCCAGTGGAAACCAGGTTTTGGGTATTTTGGAAACCTTATTGCTGACCTTAAATAATCCGCTGATTGAGCATTTAGAAGCCCAGAAACGGGTCTGGGGCTTTCGAAACGACTCTAAAAATGTCATCAGGGCTCAAAAGAGTGCCGTTCGACAGCTCAACGACAAGCTCAGAGTTCCGAAGATGTGATAGGGAGATCATGGATGTGATGAGAAAAAATGTTAAGCAGCAGGGTAAGGGTAAGCTGTTAATAGCTTTCGACAGTTATTAGGTGGAGAAGTTCATAAATAATCGGGAAACAGAGACTCAGAAACCTCACCTGTGACCCTTGCCACCTCCACGTCAAAGTGCCGTTTCCGAGTTGGTCGCTAAAGAGATAGAAAAAACGGACCATCGTCTTCCCGACATTGTGGCGTTGCACCCCAGAAGGAAAAGGGACGCTCGCAGTTTCACTTGTTGGAACTGTCAAGGTCGGGGTTATCCCTTCTTTGAATTTCCAGATCCTCAGAGGGTCCTTTTCTATATCTAACTGTAAATGGGAAATCATAACTCTTCAACAGCATTTAAGTTGTGCGGAAAACAAATTGAAGAGCAGTTCAAAGCTCCGGTGACATTGCTATCTGGAGATGAACTCGCAGTATAATTAGAAACTGCGGATATACTCTCCTTTATTCCACTCACTTCAAATACTTTTGAAATCATAATGAATATTCAATGATTCCACCCATTCTTTCCGTCCTGAAACGTCTTTTTGAGACCTAAAACCAACCATCCCATATAAATACAAGAATCAAGGTAGAGCCCTTAAATGAAAGAAACCAAACCCTTTTAAGAGTGTGAAAGTGTCAAGATTTTTTTTATAATAATATTTATTTTATTTTTATTTAATTTTGTGAGAAGACAATTGGACGCTTCTGGAATTCGAACCACGAACTCCCACGTAAAACGCGGACATATCCATTACACCACAGTATCCAAAAATAGTCTCCAAAACTAAATCATTTAAAGTTTTACCTCTTTTTTAGTTGATGTAAGCAAAAGTTGATGTTCCTTAGGTAGTTCTTCCATTTTTCGGTGGGGTATCATTTCTCTGAGTTTATTTGGTACAGAAAATATAGAGTATAATATAAATAAAGAAATATATGTATATTTTATTATATTATACTCTATATTTCCATATAAACACAACTGGAGACCAAAACCAACATGAATTATTTGGTACACAATCGGTACAGATAGCTCACTGAACACATGCCTCGATACTCACAGAAGTTGTTGTTTATTAGGCCATTCCCTTACCTTGTCGGTGGGGTAATGTTTCTTTCAGTATACTCGGTACCGATAACACATACATACATACAATTCAATGGCAATGGTGCGGAATCGGTGAGCTAAGAAAGTGGCATACCGAGCTGAAGTACAAAAAATCACTAGTGTTTCGTCGTTGACCGCAACTGTTGACTTCAATACCGAAGTTGGATCTGCCTATGAACCCAATACGAGCCTTCTCGAGTCATTTAAGGAAGAAAAAGGTGGATAATAGTTTGTGCTCGTTAGTTCAATATTACCTTTTTATTTATTTGAGGTGAAAAAACACATCGTGTTATCCGTGTCAGTTCGCCTAAGACAAAACCACTAAAATCAAACTGCCCAAACCAAACAAAACCAATTCAAAGCTTAAATAATATTATTTCTTGCTCAGAGAACTTGTAGTTTTAAAAATAATGGCAAGTTAAGCTAAAAACAGCCTTAACATTCTGGTAACACCATGAGACTTTCTACTCAAACGACTTCAGTGAGCTCATTTTAGATTGCCCAACAAGAAACATTTTTTTCAGAAATGATTGAGTGCTTTGATTTTAAACCAACGAACACGAGTCACGCCATGTATTTTTTTTTCTCTCAAATGACGCAGTTGAGGTTGTGTTACCTAGCTTAATAAGACTTGTACTAACTTTCTTGTTCTCGGTGAACCTGGGCCTCGAACAACATCTTTCGATAACGACTTCGATTACGGGCGAGCTATCCCAAGTTCTGCACTCTTAGTCGATTGAGGTCTTCTTCTCTTAGATTGCGCCACCTATGACAAGTTCTTCCCATTACGCCACCTACTTCCCTGCAATCTGCTTTTGAAAATCTGTCGAACCGAAGCGGGTCTAGCGATGCGTTCTATGCTAGCTATGGTCATGTCGAGGTACAGCTCATATAGCTCGTCAATGTATCTTTTTTTCCACACATTGTATTCAATCATCATTCGGAGTATTTTTCTTTTTTTGAGTTTCCTTATCGATAAGGTCCATGCTTCCGTTTCAAATAGCAGGACTGGGATGGATCAAGGTCTTCCTTGGTTACTCTAGAGTTCAGAGAGGGTTTTGTTTCTTAATTGCCTTCCGAAGACAAGGAAGCAACGCTTGGCAAGAGTTATTCTGTGTTTGATTTCTACACTGATTTTTTTTTTTCTGTGTCTATAGCGGATCCTAGGCAGACGAAGTCCTGCCTACCACCTCAAAGTTATGTCTGTCTATTGTTACGTTGAGTAATTGCACAAACTTTTGAAAAATTATGGCTCTATAGTTTTGATGTTTCAGTTTTGTACAATCTTTTCTAGTAAGAAAATCGCATTACCGTTTACCTCCTTGTGAAAAGCGTTTTTCGACATCAAAGACCATCAGCTGATTTCTTTATCGACCTTCTTCATAGTCGTACGAGTTTTGCAGGGATGCTGAAACTAGACATGGCTCAGTACAGCTCGTCTCTGTAAATACTGTCATACACGGCTTTGGAATCGATAAAAAGATAGTGTACATCCAAATCATGTTTCCGGTATGATCTGCCGCAATATGGAAATTTGATCGATGGTGTACTTTTCTGGTCTAAAACAACATTGATAAGGTTAAGGACCTATCAAAATGTTTTTCAGACGTTCACATATTAAAGCAGACAGGATCTTATAGAGACGTAAATTGGCGAAATTGTTGGCTTGTCCCGTTTTTGTGATCGAACTTACGATACTGACTTTCCAGTCATCGGGGATGCTTACTTCCGACTAGACGGAGATCATCTGGTGCGTGCTGTTTTCACCGATTGGATGAGATCTAACCAAGTAAGACTTCTTAATCTCCTTACCAAACCTTTTAAGGGGGAGAAACGACTTTAGTAGCGCAAAAAACATTTTTTTTTTGGGATTTTTTAGAGGGAATAAAATAACCCAATCATTTTCAAAATTAGGAGACATGTTTGTAAGAGCTATCCAGTATTCAAAAAAAGTTTTATCTATTCGATGATCAACAAAATGGCTGCGCTATTGAAGCTTTCCGGACGCCTGTTTCCGGCGACATCGAAAACTGATACAGTTGCTACTCTTTTTCGGTTCATCTGAGAAAGATTTACCAAAGTCCATTCTTCTACTGACATATTAAGAGGAAAGATATACTTAAAAATGAAAGAAAAAGTGCAAAATTCTAAATTTGGGAGCTTTTTAACTCCGAAATTTGAATTTTCTGCATTTTTTTCGACATACTTAACCCCCGAAAAATTATTTATCTACACGCTAGCTTTCAAACTAAAGGCATATCCTTTCGATAATATAACTGAGAGTAACCTTCCAAAATTTCTCCTAAATCGGTCGCAAATTTTTTGAGCCACAATACAACACGAGCAGGTTTTGAAAAAGTATTTTCGAGATAATTGCGTTTAAAATTTCACCATGAGAAAATTATTAAGTAGTAACTTACGGACTAATCGGTGATTCCAGGCTTCCATTACCGAAACAGCTGCCTCAACATACAAAAGGTCAGCATTAGAGGGCATTTAGAAGCGAAGGTCGCTCTTCCTCTAACGGCCCGAGCTATCTGACTCATGATGTTCTCGTGCTCTAAATGCGATAACTCTGCATCTATTCGATATTTTCTTTAGATCATACTTTCGAAATATGTAATAAAAAGAAAATTGATTTTTTGAAAATTTTAAAGTGGTCTCCCCCCTTTGCTGTTTAGTATCTTCCCGTGCAGTGTCGGGTTAGAATAGCACTGCAGCGCCTCCCCGCTTGTCGTAAAAGGCGACTAAAGGAGCAATCATATCTAGACGACTAACATGAAAGTGAGTCTAGCGACACACATACCACCTAAAAACTCTCCCCAAGTATGCATGCAGATCCCGGGGTTAACACGACTGGAGATTACCGGTGTGGTAAAAGGGAAATCAAACTCATTAAATGGAGCATGCATGTGTCGAAAAGGATGAAAGGAAAATTTTTGAAAAATTTTGAGCATTATGGAAGTACTTGCAAACATAAGAAGCACTACCCCGCCAGGCAGTTCCATTGCTATGCATGGAGCTGATCCTGGACCGAGCAGCAATGTTCGGGTCAGAGCTATACGGATTCCGGAGGCTAGCAAAGTAATGCGACGAGTTGGACGAAAATTTAGAGTCGCGAGTTGGAACGTTGGAAGTATGACTGGTAGAAGTCTCGAACTCGAAGAGATGATGAGAAGGAGGCGAGTGGACATCTTGTGTGTTCAGGAAACGAAATGGCGAAACACAGCAAACAAAGCCCGTTTCTTAGATGCAAAGACCAAGACTTACAAGATGTTCTACTATGGAACAGAACAAGGTAGGAACGGAGTCGGTATCATCCTTGACCAAAGTTTATGTAACAGCGTGTTGACCATTTTGAAGTCCAGTGACCGTTTGATGTCTCTTAAATTGGTGATGGAAGGAAAGGTCTGGAATATAATCAGTGCATATGCTCCCCAAATAGGGTGTGAGCAGGAGGAAAAAGATGCATTCTGGCTTGATTTTCATAACCTACTTAAGAACATCCCAAAAGAAGAGTATTTGTTTGTTGGAGGAGATTTGAATGGACATGTCGGGAAGACAAACGACATGGAGGTTTGGGATTCGGCACCAGGAACACTCCTGGTGAAGGTATTCTAAATATGTGCAAGTCAAACAAGGAAATGAAACCCAGATTGATTACCATTTGGTAACCAATTACATGAAACCTCGGGTGAAAGACTGCAAAGTGATACTAGGAAAAGCTGCCGCTCAACAACACCTTCTTCCTTTAACAGAATTTTTTAAGGATACAATCTGGAAAAAACCAAAGGACAGCAATTCATTTCGTATATGCAAAGTCAGCTGTGTAATACCATCGACGCAGTTTCAAATGCAATCACGGCACAAAATATGTGGGATCGCCTACAACGAACCTGCTTAGAGAGAGCCAAATCACTGTTAGGAGTCTCAAAAGGACACCACCAACAAGCTAAAGAAACCTGGTGGTGGGATGATGAAGCTAAAGCAGTGATTAGAAAGAAGAAAGCGGCTTTCCAAGCTTGGTCGAAGTGCCCCTCAAGAAATACAAATGAAAAAGCGCGTCTCAAAATGGAATACAAGAGCTGCAGAAAAGAAGCGAAGAAAAAGTGCGCCCAACTTCAAGCAAAAAGCACGGAGGGCCTGTATCGAGAGCTGGAAGAGATTTCTTCCCCAGCTGCTGAAGCAAATCAGGCAATCCAAGAGCTAAGACAAAGCAACTTGAATAAGGGAGCAACCATTTTCAAAATAGCCGCTCAGAGAAGGAGAAATGCGCAGGAGATTCGTTCGCCGAAGTTCATAAATGATGCTCAAGGACTGCTACTTGTGGATGACGACAAAATTCTTCACAAGTGGCGACAGTATTGTGATGATCTTTTGAATGAACAGTTTCCTCGGCGCCACTTTCCAACAGCTGCACCTAACTTTACGGAAGTATCCGACGTCACAGTCGAAGAAGTTAGGGAGGCAGTTAAGAACTCCAAAAAAGGCAAAGCGATTGGGCCAGACGAAGTACCATATGAGTTTTGGAAAAATATGGGAGACATCGGGTTGAGATGGCTCACGATTCTCATCTCCAAACTTATAAGAGGTGAGTTGGTGTAATCAATGGAGGGAAAGTTTTCTTCTCCCTATGTATGTACAAGGGAAAGGGAGATACCAGAAGCTGTGACAACTATCGTTCGATCAAGTTGATGTCCCACACTATGAAGATCGTTGAGCGGGTTTTCGATAGCCGACTGCGGAAAATAATAAGGCTGTCTGATGACCAATGCGGGTTTGTCGCGGGTAAGTCAACTACAGACGCAATCCAAAGTATAAGGATCATTATGGAAAAACACCGAGATGTTTTAGAGGATTTGCATATTGTGTTGGTTGACTTCGAAAAAGCATTCGATCGACAACCACGAGATCTGATATGGGTGGCCCTCAGACACCGAGGAGTTCCTGAAGCCTATGTGCGAATAATTATGGACATGTACGAGGGAGCAGTTACAAAAGTAAGATGCCCAGCTTGAGTCACCGAAGAATTCCAAATAACAGTAGGTGTACATCAGGGAAGTGTCTTGAGTCCACTGCTCTTTATTGCTGTTCAGGATTATTTGCTCGAAGGAAAAGTAACGGACAATAAAGTACAACAATTATTCTTTGCTGAAGATGGAGCCATCATAAACGAGGATCCTACATCCCTGCAACGAGCACTTGACGTTTGGATTGATGTTCTGGAAGGAAATGGGTACCGTATTAGCGCTAAGAAGACTGAATACCTGTGCTGCCCTTTTTCTGATCCAGACAAGCATATTCCAGACATTTATTTGAATGGAAATGTGCTTCCCAAGTGTGAAAAGTTTAAATATCTGGGATCTATGATCAATAGTGAAGCAACTTGTGATGACGACATCAATCATCGAGTAAGCGTAGGGTGGATGAAGTGGCGAGAAAACTCCTAAGCTGAAGGGAAGACTCTACACAGCAGTTGTCCGTCCAGCTCTGACATACGGTTCACAATGTTGGACAATGTACAAAAAGTATGAGAGCAAATTGACGGCAGCCGAAATGAAGATGCTTCGGATGACAGCAGGAGTAACAAAGCTTGATCGAATTAGAAGTACTAAGATCCGTGGAAGCCTTCATGTCAAAAGTACCATCTTGGACAAAATTCAGCACGACCGGCTCAGTTGGTATTGTCATGTTCAAAGGAGAGATCCGCAGAACCCCGTCCAAAAGGCAATATCGTACAACGTTTCAACAAATTCGCGACGAAAAAGAAAAGGCAGGCCAAAACACTCCTGGTACAAGCAAATGCAAAAACAGCAGCATTTGGTTGGCCTCAGACATGGAACAATCCAAAACCGGAAGGCTTGCCGACGCTTTCTGAGGCCAACGTGGCGTACCCCACAGGCGGATCACTAGTGTGAAGCAGAAAAGTGGGAGAGTTGTGATCGCTTCAAGATCACTACTCGTAACGCCGGAAATGAAAAGAAGAAGAAGAAGAATATGCGGTTTAGTATATTCTTCTTTAGCTAGTGACGTTTAGACATTACCCAATCTATTTTCAAAAGAGGTTCTGAACGCATGGTTGTACCCGTGGCGTGATGGTTAGCATGTCCACCTGCTAACCCAGAGGTTCGAGGTTCGAATCCCAACAGAGGCGGCAAAAATGTCTTTCCACGGGTATCGCCCTTCGCGAGGAATTGGCATGTCCTCCGTTAGTAAATTCATTGCCATGAAAAGCGCTTTCTCGATTAGCTATTCGGAACCGGCAGAAAATTGTAGGTCCCCTCCATTCCCCCACAAGGCATGGTTGTGAGAAATGTGCCCAGGGGCTACTCGCCACCCTATTTATTTATTTATTTATTCTGAACACATGAGTATCAAACTCTGGCAGACCCGATGCCAATTCACAACTAAAATTTTACTTTTACATATATTGTAACTTGTAACGTCCGTATAAAGAACATTCTGCAGAAGGGGTAGTTTTTGGGGAAGTGTGTGTGCCCACATAAATATGATTGAGGGATGTACCAGTAGAAAACAGTCTGTAATTGCTGCGATTAGGGGTTGTTTGTGAAGACAGTGTGTACTACTGTCTACTGCGTACTACACACACAGAATAATTTGGGAGGATATACAACGCAAACTGTTCGTTTTTCTTGACGGTTCCTGTCTTATCTAGAAAGTTCGAAAACGGTGGTATGCTTTTTCTATATAAGGGACCGCTGGCGCAGGTAGAAGTCAGTTTTTATGGTGAGGTAATGATGTAAAGATTGGTTGAATACTGACCCTGAGGGGAAGATTCAAGCTTCCCACAAAACTTGGAGCCAATTTTAATTTTCAGATCAAATTAACGTTCGTTCGTTGAACTTTACCCTGGGTTGGCCCCGGATTCCTTGACAACCCTATGAGTTGTCAAAAAAAACCTGGGTTTTCCAGAAAGTCTGGTAATTAAAGAAACAAAGTGTGGTTATTAATTGAATTTTATAGCGAATTAAAAAGTGATGTAATTAAAGTACAAATAAGAAGATGAAAGTAAAGCTTTGTTTATCGAACCTAGCGAGCGTTACAATACTAACAATCAACCACTAGATATTTCCAATTGAATTTATTTCCTCAAACCTAGTTCCTACTTATGCTCCTTAAACAAAATAAAATAAATACTGTTTTGTAACTAAGCTCAGGGGACCCATGAAACTTTACGGATTTCAAGGATCCGAACGGGATCCGAACGGGTAAGTGAGAGAGCGCTTTTCATGGCAGTGTAATTGCCCTCGAAGGACTAACAAACTCATCGCGAAAGACGATACCAAAAACAATCTGATGCTTCTGGGATTCAAGTCACAATTTGCCACGTAACAGTTAGTCATGCTAATGCCACCACGGACTCTTAGAAGTTTCATACGCATTGCAAGGATTCTCACAACATTAAATTTCAAAATCAACATTTTTCAACTTCGCCATAATCGTTCGGATTACGATTATGTAACGTTCGATTGAATGTTATTTCGATGCGACTACATGGTTTGCCTAATTGTACTTACATAACATATAATCGTAAACATAAAAGTTTGTTGGTATAAAATTTTGATTCTTTCAATAGGCTGTCAACAAAAAAAAAAAAGAAAGAAAAACAAACAATAACCAGTCAGTTAGAAGGGAAAATTGTATTGATTTTTTTTAGTCGCTTGAACAATTGCCATTAGAGTTAAGAAGTGTAATTCAGTGTATAAAAATTATTTAAAAGTCATCGAAAACAGTAGCATGGCTTGGCAAATAAAATACTTCATAACATAAATACAACCTTCCCGTTGTCTTTATGGCGACAAGGAATTCAATGAAACATCATTTTCTCTTTTGTGTTTCGGTTCGAAGGATAAATATTTTCTTTTGTTTAATTTAAACTTTTGAAGACGTTTCTGATTTTTTTTTTCTTTTTTGTTTGTTTCTTTGTTTGTCGGTTACGCTCCTAAAAGTGATTAACGCTTCCTTTACAGCAAATTGGGTGCTACAATCAGTTGACGTCTGAGTCATTACACCACCATTCCCATTGTGGAATTTTATATAAAGGACGTCCTATTCAGTATGTTTTCATTTTTCTTTTCTGATGTCGTGCATTTTTATTGATGTCCTAGTCAGCATACAAAAGGTGGAAAAGCTATATCCTTGAATGTAATGCAAGCACTGTTCTGTGTTGTGTGTTCATTTTTATTCTCACCACAAAGACTTCATAGACGGAAGTGAACAATGTGCAGGCAGAGATGAACATTTTGTTAAAGCTTTGTCCTTTTTTTTCTAACACCAGTTGATTGATGTTTCATTTTCATTTCTCATCAGTGAAGACGGATTGTTTTTTTTTTTACGGCGTTTTCAAAGCCTTGGTGTTAGTTGTTTGAATGCTATGAGGTGTGCAGTGTTAACAGCGGCTGCTTTATGTGTATGACGAATAACTTCGCTGCCAAAGACAATGCTAAACAAAGAAAGAGATCACTATTTAAAAAAAAAATAGAAGTCAAGGTAATTGCGAGGAATAGATATAGGAGCATTAAGGATTCGTTTCGTTTCTGCGAAATTAAATTTTCTTTGTGAAGAAACAGTGATTTCAGATCACAATTTGTCTAAATGGCCAAAGTGTGAGCAAAATGATGGTAGAAGTGTAAGAAATACCATCAAAAGTCCCGGCACAAAAGTCAAGTTTATTCGAAATCTATTTAAAACTTTTTGAGTGACGCCTCCCTTACGAGAAAACTTGGAGAAAGATAGCATGACTTTTTAATGTGGTGTTGTCCTCGCTTTCGCTTCTTATACGTTCGTTACGATAAATTTAAAAATTCAAACCCAACATCTAAATCAAACTTGACATTACGATGACAAATCACTCTGCGAAGATGGGTCTCCAACGAAATACGTTTCACTGGAGAGCGTTCTCACAATTTGTCAGAATTATATACTTCGACTTTGAAAGTTGCGACTGCGAGTATGGCTCATGAATTTGTTTTGAAAACTTTTTGAACACTTGGCACGGTTGTAAGGAACCACTTTAGCATATTAAAGAATTGATTTTTCCATCTCCTGGAAAATGTTCAGCTCTTGAGAAATTAACTCATTCTACAGGAGCTGATAATTGTTGATTTGATTTGGGCGTTTATGTGCTTCGAATTGAAAGATAAGAAGTATGTATTCTTTAATCTTACGCATATATTGGTTATTTATTGATTTATTATACAATATACGATTTGGAAAATCGGCAGATTAGGTTAAATGCTGATAAATAGAATTTGGGGGCAGAGCTCAGGTTGAGTCAGCTACCGGGTTATTTCTATCAACCATTTGTGAGAGTTGACGTTTAGTATTTCTTGTCATGCTTGATTTGCATTAAAAAATGAGTCAATGTGTCAAGTTACAACAACGAAAAACTCAAATTTTGTTGAAGCAGAATATTTGAGCTTCTAATGATTGCACCTAGAGCGACAGTAATCTCTTGAAAACATTTCGTTCTTTTTGATGCAATATGAATAAGAACCCGGAAAATCTTTTTATTATGAGAAGCTACTTCATATAGTTCATGTTTAGGAAGAAGAGAATAAACCAGTTGCACCCAAAGTTACTTACCTAGACAACGAAGGCACCTTTAACAACGTCGAAACATCTACCATCTCCCGAGTACTTACCACTTTAAAGGTGGATTCGGTAAGTTGATTGAAAGACTGCTTGAAAGTCGAATCATAAACTCAACACTGGGATGGGCTTAAGCTGTACCTTAATGCAATGTTAAATGCAAAGAAACACAAACTTAAAGATTTCGAGGCTCTTAATGTTATAAAAGCTACATATGCCGCAAATGTGGAAAGGTGCGGCTTTAAAATAAAATACATACGTAGTTCTATCATCTGAAGCCATCTTAAAATCTTAAATGCTTTTGTATCGACAATCTCAAAGGGATATTTATTCAGAGGAAATAAATATTTTGAAAAGAAGTCCAGACAAACCACAGACTCTGTCGAAAAGTAGTGCTCTCTGTATGCTTTCTCCATTTGTGGATGAAAAAGGAGTTTTAAGAATGCAAGGGCGAACTGCCTCCGCCGATTTCGTTACCATGGATTGCAGGCCAGGAACCCTATCATTCTGCCAAAGTCGCAATACATTACTCACCTGGTAGTTGACGATTACCACCTAAAATACCATCATTTAAATCATTAAGGTGGTTCTGAACGAGATACGTCAAAAGTCTTACATTTCCAAACTGAGAGTTCTGCTTAAGTCGGTAAGAAGAGACTGTCGGTTTTGCAAGATTCAAAGAGCTTGTCCTCGGATACCTGAAATGGCTAATTTGCCTAGAGCAAGACTTGGAGCATTTTTTGAACCTTTTTTGTTTGTTGGAGTGGATTTCTTCGGCCCGATTAATGTTGTTGTTGGAAGGCGGAACGAGAAAAGGTTGAGCACCATATTCACCTGCCTTACTGTAAGGGCGGTGCATATAGAGGTAGCCCACAGTTTGACAACAGATTCTTTTATCATGTGCTTAAGAAATTTCATTGCTCGTCGTGGGTCACCGCTGGAAATTTATAGTGATAATGGCACAAATTTTCGAGGGGCGGAAAAAGTGCTTCGTGAACTTGGGTCAGGTTGCTAATGAGTTCATGTCAGCGGATTTAAAGTGGAAGTTTAACCCACCGTCTACTCCTCACATGGGCTGTGCATGGTAGAGGCTAGTACGATCAAATAAAACCGTACTCTAACAAATATTTCCCTCAAGAAAATTAGGAGACGAAACCTTGCGAAGTACACTTATTGAGGTAGATAACGTTATAAATTCAAGGCCTTTAATATTTGTATCTCTTGAGTCAGCTGATAAAGAAGCGTTAACGCCTAACCACTTCCTTCATGGAACGTCAAACGGGTCAAAAAAATGTTGCAATCCAGAAGTGGTTGACTTTAGGAAAAGCTGGAGGCAGTCGCAAGTATTGGTCCAACTTTTTTGGAAAAGGCGGGTAAAAGCCTTTTTGCCAACTCTAAATAGAAGATCGAAATGGCTCAGCAGAGTTAAGCCAATCGCTGAGAACGATTTGGTTGTCATAGTGGACAATGATATGCCTAGGAACTGCTGGCCAAAGGGGCGTATTGTGGATGTGACCCTGGGCAATAATAAGAACCCGGGAAATCTTTTTGTGATGAGAAGCTACTTCATAAAGTTCATGTTTAGGAAGAAGAGTTGCACCCAAAGTTACTTTCCTAGACAACGAAGGCGCCTTTAACAAAGTCAAAATATCTACCATCTCCCGAGTACTTACAACTTTAAAGGTGGATCCCTCTCTCGGTAAGTCGATTGAATGACTACTTGAAAGTCGAATCATAAACTCAACACTGGGATAGGCTTAAGCTGTACCTTAATGCAATGTTAAATGCAAAGAGACGCAAACTTAAAGATTTCGAGGCTCTTAATGTTATAAAAGCTACATATGCCGCAAATGTGGAAAGGTGCGGCGTTAAAATAAAATACATATGTAGTTCTATCATCTAAAGCCATCTTAAAATCTTAAATGCTTTTGTATCGACAATCTCAAAGGGATGTTTATTCAGAGGAAATAAATATTTTGAAAAGAAGTCCAGACAAACCACAGACTCTGTCGAAAAGTAGTGCTCTCTGTAAGCTTTCTCCATTTGTGGATGAAAAAGGAGTTTTAAGAATGCAAGGGCGAACTGCCTCCGCCGATTTCGTTACCATTGATTGCAGGCCAGGAACCCTATCATTCTGCCAAAGTCGCAATACATTACTCACCTGGTAGTAAACGATTTCTGTCATTCCTAATAATAATGTTCAGTGAGATCGAGAGATCGTTGCCTGCACGTGAATTGGTTCATTTCTGCAAATTCATCGACCACCGTAATTTTCATCCAGCCAATCCTTAACTTCGCGACCATAGTGGGCCGGAGCACTATCTTGATTGGAAATATGATGAGACTAGTTGAAGCAGTGGAACATCCTTTAAAAGATTTGGTAGATTATTTTATAGAAACTCCAGGTAGTAAGTAGAATTTAGTCGGGATATTAATCTGAAAGGCCTATAGTTAATTAATTTCCAACTAGATAACTGAGTAATTTAAGTAAATCAGTTTCCAAGTTTCATTCCAGTTCGAAAATGTTAATGAAATACAGTCTATGTCACTTAGGGGCATCGAAACACTCTAACGAAGACAAGTTCCCGGCAGCGTTACCGTTGGATATTTTGGAAAAGTAGCAAAAAAAGGGGCATTCGAGAAAAAAAGGTGGCACTTGAAATGAAAAACGAAACATCACCATATAATGTATGAAAAATTTCACACATCTCAACGAATTCATAGGAGTTGAAGAAAACACATAACCTTAACAAAATAATTTTAAGGTTTATTGCAACGTAAGATAAAAACTAAAAATTTAAATAAATAAATAAAAATTTGAATAAATAACAAAAAATAGAAAAATAATAATTTATTAAAAAGAATTCGTATTACACTTTACTTTCTTGTGATGGTTGTTTCCCTATATTTTTTTATAAGGAGCTCATCAGGACTCCATTTAGCTGTGTCACATTTGCTTACTAAATTTATGGAATCCAACATATTTTCGCAAGTTTCAGTTTTTAATCTGTTGGTGAGTTTACTTTTCATCAAAGTTATTTTGGAAAAAACCTTCTCAGCGCAGGCACTGCTATGAGGCAAAGTTCATATTTTTGCAACAAATTCATATAAGTCGGAAAATAGGTATTCATTCAAACTATTTTTAATGTTACCCATTTCAAACCAAAAAATTTATATTGTTCGATTACCTTTTCGGGACTTATGGTAGAATTACTAAGAACGGAAACTAGTTCAAAATAAGTGAACTCTTATTTCGACTTGATTACTTTGGGGTCTTAATGCCTCCAAATAGAAAGTTTTTCATTTTTGATGTCAAATCGATTAAATATTTCATCCCAAAGTATTTTATAATAGCTTAGATTATTTTTCTGAATTTCAACAAGTTCACTTTCCGTTAATGTTTGACTTACAACACAATTTTCGGCTTCTGAGCCAAAGTAAATATATGAGGTCTTCCCCTACCGCGATTTCCCTGCAATAATCTTTCGAAAACCCGTCGAGTCGGAGCGTTTGGGTCCATCCGCTATACATGGGCCAGCCATCGTAGCCTCACGATGCGTACTCTTCTGGCTATGCCCATGTCGCGGTACAGCTCATACAGCTCGTTGTTGTATCTTCTTCTCCACACATTGTCTTCGCATA
This sequence comes from Melanostoma scalare, assembly GCA_949752695.1. NCBI lineage: Eukaryota > Metazoa > Arthropoda > Insecta > Diptera > Syrphidae > Melanostoma > Melanostoma scalare. The sequence continues at coordinate 64,873,046 of OX456985.1, forward strand.
CGGGACCAAAGATCATTCGGAGAATTTTTCTTTCGAAACGACCAAGGTTTTACGGCCTTACGGCGCGTAAGCATGGACCTTATCCCGCTTTAGATAAGGTTCATGCCTCCGCGCAGTAAAGCAGGACTAGGATGATTAAGGTCTTATACAGGGTTACCTTGATTTTTCTGGAGAGGGTTTTGTTTCTCAATTGCCTTCTTAACCCAAAGAAGCAACGGTTGGCAAGAGTTATTTGATTTCCGCACTGATATTGTTTTTCGAGTCTATAGCGGATCCTAGGTAGACGAAGTCCTGTATTACTTCGAAGTTTTGTCTGTCTGTTGTGACGTTCTGTCCAATTCATCGATGTTCAGTGTCCTTGTTTGATGACAACAGAAACTTCGTTTTGCCCTCATTGACCATCAAACCCATTTTTGCCGCTTCTGTTTCAATACTCGCAAAAGCATCTATGACATCAAGATTCTTTTTCACATTACGTCAATATCGTCTGTGTAGGCGAGTAATTGTACAGACTTTTGAAAGATTGTTCCTCTGGTGTTGACGTTTGAGTTTCTTACAAATCTTTTCAAGTATGATGTTGAAGAAATCGCATAACATTTTGTCACCTTGCCTAAAACCTTCAGAAACACTTCGACGAAATTTCTCTATATTTCGCGGCAAAACCTCGGCCGCTGATTCGTTGACGTAAGCTAAGGAATGACTTTCACAGCCTATGTGCCAAATATTCGGAATTCGTTTTTTTAAATGAGTTTTGTTCAATGTGTGTGTTATGTTGAACTTTAAAGCTTTGAGTACTTTGAGTAACTTTTGTACGCATGAAAGATATGAAAAGGTATGGTAAAATGGGATGATGAATTGCTAACTTTAGATATACTTGTGGGGAATGCTAAAAAAGTGGCACAGACTGAAAGGTGGTGGCTCGGTGGCACAGCCTAAAAAATGTGGCAATCTGACACTAAAGTGGCACAGCGGCAACGCTGGCTTCCCGGCTATGATCAAGTTCCCGTTCCGTTTCCATATGAATAAAATATAGTCCATGTAACTCGGGGGTAACACCGTGTTTTAATAGGGAATAAAATTTGAAATCTGTTCACTGGTTTTTGAATTTTCGTTCTCGTTCCTGTGGGAAAATGGGGAGAAAAATATAGTCCTTATTAGCTATATATATAATTGGCATTTAGTTTTTGAGCCTTTTCAATATAAACCTAAACTTCTCTTTTAACGTTCCTGTTCCCGTTTCTGTAGCAATATGAAGATAAAATATTGTCTTTGTTATCCAGATGCAAGGAACCACTACAACGTTGAAAGGGATTTTGGAATCGGTCCAGTATTTCCTAAGTTCCCGGCTATGTTCTTGTTTCAGTCCCATTAACGTGGGAATGAAATATAGTTTAAGTTATTTGAGGATTACAATGATCTAATAGAATATTGGATTGTAAAAGGACTCATCTTCATTATAAATATTTTGCAGTTTTGTGTTTACACAACCTCAAAAGCAACTCGAGTTCAACTACTCGACCACCCAAGTACTTTAGATTGTTGGAACCATGAGGCAGTTGAAAAAGACAATGAAGATCAGCATTGGAATGATAGAAAAGTCCAAAAAAAAAAGTAGGTCTTTAAATCGTAAATAGCATCAAAACTTCGCAACTAGCGTCTGTGGATCAACCTACTGAGGTGTTTTCAGAACTGCGTTATTGGGCAGTTAATTAAAAGTACCTGTCATACAACTGTTATGAGAAAGTTGTTCGAAAACGACTTTATCGATTTTGATAGAACTTCGCAGAGTAAATTAACTGAGAATATTTTTTTTCACACAGTGAAAATATTGTACTCAAATTTTCACTATCGTTTTCTTTTTAAACAGCTTTTTAGTCTCAATCGACTTTAAAGAATTTTACTATCTTATGAGACCTACCCTATCTGCATTTCCAATCTCTAATCTAATAGCATTCCGAGCTTTTATCTTATTAGATAGTCATCCAGTGACTCATACATTAAAAGTCCATTAACATCTTAGTTCCTTATTACCTTCTTTTTACGACATAATCAACAGCCTGTAATGTGAATGGAAAAATACGCAACGACAAAAACTAATGGAATCGAACTACTGAAAGTGTTGGCTGAAATTGACACCAAACCTTTGCATTATTTCGGTGTTTTTTTAACGACATTGTTTATTTTGGTTCAAAAATGGCTTCACCCCTCTCCGGACGTCTGGCTTACAAGGACATAATGCGTTCATGTTTACCATTCATTCGCTCTCACCCTTAATCTAAGTACATAAATCCGTTCTCTGAGTGGAGCCAAAATATTTGTAAGAAGATTTTTGTTTGTTTTGGAATTCACTTTGGCATTCGCCTTGCAAAGATCTTTGTAAGCCACAGCTTAAATATTCTTTTTTTTTTTCAACCGATTCAGCAAACAATACGTTCAGAAGAAAAAAAAACTTTTTCAAGCAATTAATTTACAAATTCAATTTCAGGAACTAAGAGAACGTTCACTAGGCAGTTTTTGTCGAGTCTGTGTGTGAGCTATTGCTGCTTAATGGATTTTATATTCTTTCGAATAAATTCATTTTTTTTACTGTAATTAAAATATGCGAAACACAAAGGATGTTTCAAAATTGAAAAAAATTTAAAAAAAAAAAACTTAAACAATCCCAGGCACACCCCAACCGGAGTTGTTTTGTAGTTGCTCAGCGGCAGAAACGCTGTTGACAGAATTTGTGATGTCAGGATAGCTGCTAACGTATTAAAACGAGTTGCCATACCTGTCGCGCCCGTGTGATTGCTTTTGCTATGTAAACATAATTTGGCAGCTCAATCTGCCGCTGCCGCAACTGCGAAATTGGATTGGTTTGGGTGCGCTTTAAAGTGGTCTATGCGTTCACATCAGAAAAACGTTCATTTTCTAGTTTCAGACCACAAATAATCGACGATATGCCTCGTGATTTCTTAATCGTCATGGCGGATGAAGGACGAATCGGAAATGGAATTCGTTGAAACTCAAAAGCCACATCGGTTAGAATAATCGGACTCCTCGGAATGAAAATGTCCTCACTACTTCTACTTTGAGTATAGTCACATGAATTGATTTTGGAAAATATTGGTTTGTATAGCATAATCCAACACTTGTACACATGTACATCTTGCCTTTTGACAACTACGGACTAGCAACGCAGCAAATCGCTGACGATACAATGGGTATCCATCATTGCCGGTGTTGGTGTCAGCAATCAGGTCCCTCGGGTATCGAATATCGATCAAAACATCTGCATGCAGATATTGATAAACGATAGATATTTTTCTTTCTGCAAATATTGCATTCATGTGCTCACAGGTAACTGTAGCGAAAGACTTTCATGTCATTCAAATTATTTTATGTTAATTAATGTAGTAAATGAGTTTGATTTAATTAAAGGTTTGCTTTTACTTCCTACTTTCCAATATTTAAGTTGTCTTGCCATTCAAAATGTTCAGTGACGAAATTTTTTATTTGTTTAGTCTATCCTAGTAAAAAATAATTATGTTCAAGTACGTTAAGTTGATCTGGAGGCGAAAAGGGAGGCTCAGAAGATGTGTGAAGACCTTTAAGTTACTGTTTTGGGGTTTAAGGAGCTTTCAACAACATTTTCTTTGTGTCTACAGACCGTGCTCTAAGGCACCACAACGTTCCACAAGTGATTTGCAATTGGATAAGGTCCATGATAAACAGCAGAATTATCCACAGCAATATCGAAGAAGTGGAAATTTCAGCACTAACACCAAGAGGCTGCTCACAAGGTGGAGTCCTCTCACCACTCATCTGGTCAATAGTTGTAGACAGCCTACTAAGATTACTTGCAACCCAGGGCATTTATGCAGTGGGCTTTGCAGATGATATAGCAATTGTCATACAAGGCTCTTAAGAAACACTAATATCAAGAAGACTTCAGACAGCTCTGAACACAGTTCAAAGCTGGTGCTCAGATGAAGGCCACGTAAGACAGTTATTGTCCCATTTACAAAAAGAAGAAAACTAAATCTTCATTCTCTATAGGGAAACAATACCATTCTCCAAGGAATCAAAATACCTTGGGATCATCCTAGACAGCAAAATGTCATGGAACCCTTAACTAGAACGCATTTCCAGCAGAGCAACCAAGTCTCTATTGGCTTGTCGAAGCATATGCGGGAAAAACTGGGGTCTAAAACCTAAAATGGTGTACGACCTATATACGCTGGTAGTAAGACCAACAATAACGTACGCAGCTGTTGTATGGTGGACAAAAACGAAAGAAGTAACGGCAATCCAAAAACTAGAAAAGATTCAAAGATTGGCAACAACATGCATTACGGGATGCATGCGTACAACACCAACATATGCTCTAAACGTCATTACAGGACTACCTCCAATCCACCTTTTCATAAAAATGGAAGCAAGACTGGCGACACACCGTCTTTTCCATCAAGGACACATAAAATCAAATCCATACCCGAAAGCACATCTGTCGATTATGGAAAGTTTAGAAAAACTTAATACCTTTAGTATGTGCTTGGATGCTACTATTCCCATGTACAACTTCAAACTCAACTTCTCCCTTGTCATCCCCCTAGGGAAGACTGGAAGAACACAAAACCTCATCCTTCAAGGCAAGATATGGTCTGGTATACGGACGGCTCAAAAATGGAAACTGGTACAGGTTCCTGCATTTTCAGCGACTGTCCCAGAACGAACTTCTCAGTAAGTATGGGCAGTCACTCGTCCATTTTCCAAACTGAAGTCTTTGCCATTAACGAATGTTCGAGAATAATACGTTCATCGAACACGAAAAACAAAACAATATTCATTTTTTCAGACAGCCAAGCTGCACTAAAGGCGTTAAGCTCACCTGTCATAAGATCCAAACTAGTCCAAGAGACAGTCATGCCGCTATCTGGACTAGCAAGGAAAAACACTGTAATCCTCCATTGCATCCCAGCACACAAAGGCTATGATGGTAACGAGAAGGCAGACATCTTAGCTAAAGACGGCGCATCTAAACCATTCGTCGGTCCTGAACCCTTCTGCGGTGTAAATAAAAGCACCTTCAAACATACTGCCAAGAACATCCTACTGGAGGAATCATATAAAGCTTGGAGTAACTCATCTGGCCAAATCTGTTCAAAACTCTTTTTGCCAGAACATACTGAAAAAACATCAAAATTCCTACTGAACCTCAATAGGAAAACCCTAAAAACTTGCACTGGACTACTAACCGGTCACTGTTCTTTAAAGAAACATCTTCACCAAATGAGGCTGGTAGCGGACTCCATCTGTAGACTATGCCTCGAAAATGAAGAAACATCTCTGCACATTACTACAGAATGTCCAGCACTTTTCCGCCTTAGAAAGCAAATACTTGACTATGAGATCATCCCCTTAGATAAACTCATTCACCCACAGAAGATTGCTAACTTCTGGTTCAATTCAGGAGCAGGAGAACTGCCCTCACATGGGCTGGCACAATTGGTTTCATTCAGACACCGCAGTGCCCAGAGCTGAGCAAGCTCTACCCGTCCCCCAAATCTAATCTAATCTACTGTTTTGGGAACATACCCACAAATTTCGAAATTCAGAACACAACTTCTGAGCGCTTCCTTTTTAGATGTTTCGTTTCCTCCTGGTCCGAATCGACTAGAATTCGCCATTGCTTTTTGTCATTCATTCGTATACCAACGTTTAAACTGCCACCAGCCATTTTCGCAATTTTATACTTAAAATTTATTGCACATAAATTAAGGAAAATAAAAACGAAAATATAAGGAAAATTAGAAAAAAGTTTATAATCATTTGCTAAGCAAACAAATAACGATGTCTTTGCGATCCTGTATTTAAACTAGGTATTTATGAAAGTTGTAGCGCTAAACATTTCCCCTATACCATTGTATTCATTAAAATTAATAAATAAAAAGCGTGCATGTCATAAAATCATGCCTTGTGAGCGAATTGGAAACATCTAAAATTTTCTGCCGATTCCGAACAGCTAATCGAGAAAGCGCTTTTCACTTCAATGCCAATTTCTCGCGAAAGGCGATACCCGCGGAAAGATATATTTTTGTTTTCTGTTTGGATTGGAGCCACGAAGCTCCCGCGTAACTGAAAAACCTGCTAACCATCACGCCACGGGCACCAAATGCTAACTGTATGCATGAAACCGTAAGGCTGTGTGTGTTTGGTATGTGTGCAAGCGATAATCTTCGTTGGAACGATCAAATATTTGAAGCCTCCAAAAATGCTGCTAAATGCTTAGGATTTTTTAAGATGATGAAGGAAGTTGTTTTCCCCTTCTGATTTGGTTACATTTTGTAAGATCCACATCCACCCAAAACTGGTGTATAATTCCCATATTAGGTCAGTTTTTCCTCCAACATCTTTATGCCTACTTGATAAAGTACAAAGCTGAAAGTATAATCCATTAATTCTTTTGAATATCGTTGAAACATTATTTGTCTGTCTCAATCTCTTATGCCTTTTTAGACTCAGTTCTCAGTTCAGTGTGTAAATAGACGTCAGTTCGATGTTGAGCTGAGCTTATTTTTATTTGAGAAAAATCAAAATCAGAAAGAAAACTGATATCTGAACAAAAAACTGTTGGGAATTTCATCAGTTGTCAGTTCAGTTTTCAGTTCAGTTATCAGTTCATTTTAATGCGTTTAGACATCAGTTTAACTGAAAGACTCACTGAAGGCTCAACTGTAATGATCGTCTAAAATGCCTTTTCACAACCGAGTGCTTTCAGAGTGTCGCTTTTTGGTTTTTACAATCACATCACTTTGTCTCATTGCAAAAATCATATAATTTTTTGCAATTGTTCCAAAAAAGTATAACTTCAAAAATTAACTTCTTTGTCTGTTTTTTTGAAAAGTCTTTTCAAAAGCGATATCAAAACACCAAAAAAGTGTGGTTTCAATTACAGTAAAGAATATTGTGCGTTAGCATCCCACAAATCAATACAATATTGCTTCGCCTCTATCTCGAAAACTTGAGTACTGCAGCCGAATTACCGCGTCAGTGTCGAATGAGAGAGTACCATTTATTTTTTTTAAATTTGCTGTATATTACACAACATCAGTCTGCTGTTCAATTTTCAACATATCAGATTATCAAGTTATGGTACAAAAGTGCTCGCTAACGTGAGAGTGCCAAAAACACATAATTCAGTCACGTCTTACTCGATTACGTGTGAGGTAATTCAGGCCCTGGTCTCACATCAGAAATCTCTTCAAAGCTATTGTAAGTGAATTTGTGCAACTGTCGAAAAACACTTGCGAACTTTTGATTCAGATGTTGTTTTGGTTTTTTTTTAGTTTAGCAAGGCTTGCGTGATTGCGTTTAGGGATTCCTTCAAATAACTAAATAGACCGAAAGATCAGTTCACCCTCAAGCCCAACTTCGGAAATTAAGCAAATTAAATACGCAACAGTAAAACATGAATGAGGAACGCTTTGTTCGTCTTTGCTTTTTCCTCACATTTTAAAATTCAAAACCTTAAATCCAATGGACGTCGGCATCTGTTCTTCAATCAATACCTGCCTAATGTAGAAAAACACGCTCACACTATTTTCAAATCCCACAAAGGATAGTCAAAGCCCCTTGAGAGGCGCTAATTAGATTTATATAAAGAAAGCTTTATCTTAAAGCGATTAACAATCAGATCGGATTAACACTCCCCCGCAATTTTAGGTGAGTTCTGGTTAAAAAAAATCACAAGCGCCTCTGTCCCAAAGAAAGAACATATATCCTTATGATCTTTATCATCAAAAAAAGATTTGCTAAGCCTTATTCCATAGAGCGGTAGGCACCTACTGGAAATCAGTCTGTGTCTATACGGACACGGACAGAGATAAACAAGAAAATTATTTTCCCATTTCTTTCATTCATACTGCCACTAGGTATCACAGGGCTTATTCTTATCTCAACCCCAAGGTAAGAAAATAGAAGTCAAAGCAACCTATAAAAAGTTCAAAATTTTAAATCTAAACAAGCGAGGGAAAAGAATGATAATCTACTCAAACTCAGTTTTCATCCCAGAACTGGATATTTTATTTTATTTGTTGTTTCACTTAAATCTTAGCCATGGAACTATCACTGCGCAACGGAAAGAAGAAGTAAGGCCTCTTATTATTTCGACCTTCCGGTTCTCATAGCAAAATTATCTGTTAGCAAAAACAGCTTTTCTACTATCGTGCTTGTAATTTGTAATTATGACAGAATTCTATCCGCCCCAGAAGTGTTGATTCATTTACTATCTCCCCATCAAGTCAAAATCAAACCGAAAATACAAGGGTAAAGGATGGCATTGGCAGAGGAGGGAGTTTATTTGTAAATTAATATTTCAATTTTACTGGTTATTGTCTATCCCTCCGTTTTCTCTACCAGTTCCTGTTTTCAATAGTTTGAGAATAATAACTAATGACCTAAGCAACTTTATTGGGTTGTTATAACATTTTCGACAGAACAAAGCGACGTCTTCACTTGACAGGTACGCGTAGGATTGATTTTAATTTAATTCCTTGCTTTTTTTTTTCAAGAAAATACAGACGAGGCTTCTTACAACAATTCAAGAAGGGCTAAGGGTGGCCTTGGATCTACAATTAATTACACCCAATACCCACACAAACATGACTGTATCTTTACAACCCTCTCCTTATCGAACAAAAAAGAAATAAAGTTGGTAGGTGCACAAAAAACCACTTTGAAACCTGAGGAACCCCATTAAGAGGTAAGACGTTTCTCTTTTTTTATGTTCACATACCAAAAATGAACCACAACCTTATGTTCCAGCACAACTTTTCACGATCTTATGCATTTTCCTATTTAAATTCAAATAAAAGTATCCCACGGTACCTGGGGGCTCCGGAAGTTTGAAATTCTATTTGAGACCAAAGTCTCATCACTCTTCTTATTTAAATTGGACCTCAAAGCGATGGTAAACAGCCATCCCACAGGTACGGCCTGAGAACCCCTCACGTAATGTGATTAGCAAACTGAAAAGTGAAAATTTTTGAAATGTCTTAGAAAAAAGTCTTATACCCTTTTAAAACCTCCATTGCATTCGCCACTCATGTAAAGCAGTTTAAACCGCAATCCTATTCCATTCGCTTTTGATTCCGCCTTAAAAGGGAAATCACCCTTCATCTGAAGTAACAATGGTTTTAAGGGCGTGCTAGCTAATTCACCACTTGGAATTTCAACAAGAAATAATTACCATAACGTCTTAACCCGATGTTTGAGGTTTTTCACGTCTCCTCCTTCCTTGACTTTGATGATTGTTATCTGGTCAATGTGGTTTTGTGTCTTGGGCGGAAAACCAACACCACCCACCCCCAAATCTTGATTTGTGTACTGTAGAATGTACATAGTGTGTGTATGTGCGTTCCTTGTATTTAGTAGAAAAGGCTAGCATACGACGACACATTGCTGGCACTCTATTCTCGTTCAAACGGTACATTATTGATGTTAATTAAATGATGTAATTTAAATGAAGTCAAATGACGTTGATTATTTTCAAAAGACTGAAATAATGTCGGTTCGGTTAGAATGTGGGTTTAAATTTAAATAAATATCTAAGATTTAACTGAGGCAGAGAATTTATTTGAGTGTAGGTGGAGTAGATGTGTGTTTGTTTACCTCTTCTTTTTTTCGATTCCACTTCGTCTTCGTGGGAGAATACGTTTGCATATGTGATTTTTATGCTCCGAACATGTGTGCGCAAAAGTTTTGCCTTGAATAAATTCTTCGCTCGGTGGGAGGTGATGAATATTTTCTTTGAAATATACTGAGAGTAGAAACCGTCAGTTTTTAAATTAAAAATAAAGGATCCCATGTTTTCATAGGGAGATTTAATTGCGATGAAGGACGTGTTGCTGTCAAGTATGTTTTTTTTTTCCAAACAATTTTGTAAGGCCTTTTGGAGGTCCTTGTAGTGGATTTCGTTGATTACTCTTGATGGAGGTAACACGGTTTTTGTGGAAGGTTATTCGAAACACAAGGACCAATGTAAGATAAGTAGCTATATACACACAATATGAGCTTTCGCATTCATGATGTGTAGAGATGGAAAGGATCAAGTTTAATATCCTAATTTGTCTTTTATGTGGTTTTAAAAGAAATTCTTTTGAAAGAGTGATGTGAAAACTTTGAACTCATTTGGGACTGTAGATATGAAAGTGGGGCTTGTTTTTGCTCATGAACAGCCTTTAAGTTCAGTTGTTGGAAGGTGAAAAACTCAAACACGTCTAGATGAAGTGAATCAAAGCATTAAAAGTTCATTAACATTACGTTATACTCGTTTTGAACTGTGGAGTAAATTAAAACATCAGCTAAAAAAACAATTTTTTTTATTTTAACCAGCTTCTCATGACTCACATCGCTGGGTAGAAATAATTTTGTGGTATTCTTTAAATTTTAGGGACTGTGCATTGGAATTTTTAAGGCTTGATTAACTTTAACAATTTTGTTGTGTACAGGCAACTACGGGGAAATCATTTTGTCACGCTAGCACCGTAACGATGAAAGAGGATACGAAAAAAGTTGGTCATACAATTCTGTCCGTCTTTTTTTTTTATATACTTACATATGACTACTCTTTTAATGCGTTCTAGAACAAAGTACGAGCATTTTGGAAAGTATGAGAGGGTTTAATAGGAGAAATCGATGCAAGTCGTTTTTGAACTTCTGTGAATTGTAATGCAGAGGAAAAATAGAGTCAGGTAAAGCATTCCACATACGGGTGCGACTAAAATATGAATCTCTATAATTGACTGCACGACTGAAGTTGCGTTAATGGTAGAACTGATGACTATTCCAAGCAAGGTGGGTGTTGTGGCGAAATTGTTTCATGGGAGGAATTCAACTGGCTACTTCACTGGAGCACTGTTTGTAAAAAATTGGGCACGAGTGGTTAGCACGAATTTTGCGTTTGGTTGAGTACAAGCTGGCGCTATCACGCTCTTCAAAATGGTGTTACAGGGTTACCAACTACTATGTAAATTTTATTCAATTTCATCAAAAAATTTAATTCGATCGCAAAAAATGTTCCAAAAAATTAAACTAAAAGTTCCAAAAGCTTCTAGCGAAAATCTAAGAACCCCACTCTTTAGCAGCTTTTTAAACATATAAGCACTGAAAATTTTATGAAAATCGTTTGAACTTCTTAAAAACTGGTTTTTTATTTCTAACTTTAAAAAGAATGAGTGTTTTAAAACCGAGTATGCAAGTCTTTAAACCTTTCAAGAAGATGTTTCGACAAAAAATTTGAAAAAATCAAAGACGCTGTTTCAAAAATATTTAAAAAAATTAATTTAATTTTAAAATACATAGAAAAAATATCAAGAACTTAATATTTTCAAGTGTTGATCCGCAATCTCTTTTAAAAACCACTTCTTTTTAAAGGATTTCTTTCATTATTTATTGCGTCAGTGTCAGCTATTAACAAGAAAGCCAGTTTTTAAAATAACTGTACTTTTGGGTACCGTTCACAGACTTCCAAAAAAATTTTTACATCATAAGAAAGATCTTTAAAAAATAGTACCTAACATTAGATCTTTATCAAAATCGTTAGTACCATTTTCGATAAAAATAAATATTATCATAAAGCTTGTGCGGTAGGTACCGTTATTTCAAGACCTAGAGATTCAATTCCAAAAAGCACTCTGGGGACTACCCACAGACACTAACTGCAAAATTTTAAGTCACAAAAATCCTAGCAAAACCGACCAATTACTTGCGAGTAGAACGGACGGCTCTGCAAAACTTTTTACCCATCCTCTTAACTTCCCGATTCATCAATTGTGCCAAGCCAGCTGGAAAGCTGGGAGCTGGAACGCAATATGATGTATCCATATTGCGAAAGGACAGAGGAGTCTGATCTCTTACAGTACAAACTTCTTGGTTGACCTAGTTAGCAAGTGGTTTAATTTGTGATTTTATAAAGAGAGAAAGAAAGTTTAAATAGTGAAAGTGGAAGATATTTTGGAAATAGTGTTGAAGATTAGTTTGTTTTAGAATTGTTAGAAAAGTTTTGAAAGATTGTAGAGTCAGTGGAAGGAGAAATTTCAAGGAGAAGCAGAAATCGTCAGACGGACGAAAATTAAGAACATAGAAGGAGGAAGGAAAAGCAGGAAAAAGATAAGTAGAGTGTGTTAGTTTTTATAGTGTTGTCAACTTAAGTTTCGGGCAAGTATGGGCTCCATATCAAGCGGTTCATATTTCAAGGATCGAAAGTGTTCAACGTCGTTTTCTGATCTTTGCCCTGCGGGATCTCTACGACGTAAGAAACTTTCACACCCTGCCTCCTTACCGCGATCGTCCTACAATCATTTATCTCCACTCCCTAGAAAATAGAAGGAATGTCTTTGACATCACATTCATTCACCGACTTCTTACTGGCAACACTGACTGCTCCTCCCTTTTAGACCTTATCTCTTTCAACACTAATCCCCGAAACGTAAGACCATCCCGATTCTTTTTCCTTCCTGCTCATCGTACATTCTATGGTCTCAAGGAACCCTTAACCCGCATGATGAGTAAGATTAACTCTGTTCCTTTTCTTTTCGACCTCAATCTTCCAAGTCCCTGTCTGAAAGTCCTCCTGTTAAACCGTTTCTCATCCTTGTAGTTTAATTTAGTTTTAATTTTAAGTTTAGTGTTTAAGTTATTTTAAGCTTGTATTAAGCTAATAAATGGGGCGGTAGCCCCACCAAAATTAAAAATTAAACACTAACCAACACAAATGCTTTGTTCAGAATCATTGCATACACAAACCTACACTTAACTTGCTTGCACACCCAATCTGTACATTACTTTTTAGACCACTGGTGTAGCTTCACTTTAAGTTGCACAGAATGGTGCATGTTATGTATCGCTTTATCGCTTTCACTGCATAAAAGGTCACTGAACTCTTCCATCAGTTGTAACCAAAATTTTCCAAGATCGCAGAAATTTGGTGGCTAAGGGGAATATTTAAAGACAGGAGGGTATTTCAAATAAAAAGGTAAAAAGTCCTCTCATGCAAGTCGCTGATTGGTGCTAAATATCCGAACCAATTGCGGCTGACTGAACGGTCAAGACAAATCGAAGAACAAGAAGTAGCTTGGCAAAAGAGAGTTGGGAAAGAGACTGAAAAGTTTTGTTAGAGAAAGCGATAAACTGACTTATGACTTTTTTCTGAGCTGCCATATTGGTTACGGTGTAAACTTCGCTAACGCAAACGGCATATTAATTTTAAATAATTTAACTTATTTAAAAATCAATATTTTCATCAATATTTTGACACAAAAAAATTATAAGTAGCTTTTTTGCACTGAATACAAAAGCTTTAATTTGTTAAAATTATATTAAACTAGCGACCCGCCCCGGCTTCACACGGGTACAATACTGGTACTAAATACACTACATTCTTACTTATTTACTTTTTATATTTTTAACTATTTATTTTGTTTTTACAACAATTAACATATTACAGAATGTCTTTATATACAACGTTCACATGTCACAGCTTTCTTGTCATTAGGCAATAAAAACATATTTTCTCTGGAAGTTACTCTTGATAGAGCGAAATCTAAGCCTGCAACGTTAAGGGTTAGACCCAGCGATTTATTAATGGTCATTCCGAAAGATGTCTTCACCGGAAATTGTAAGCGTTTAAATTGGAAGGGTAAATCCGATGGTATCAGAGGGATTCGGGGAATCAATACATCTTCTCCGGTACCACATCCTGTGAGTATTGTGTACTCTATTATGAAAGTTTTCAGTGATTTTACCAGCAAACGCGTGCCATTGCAAAGTTAAGGTGAATTCAGGTTTCTTAATAAAATAACAGGACAACCTACTATGAACATCATTTTGTGAGGAGGGAGTCCTGACGGGTTCAAAGAGTTTAGAAATTCTGTAGGAAAATGAATAGCTTCTTCCAAATCGAGAACAGTATCGACCGAGTAGTATATTTTCATCGGCGCATCAGTCTTTGAAAGAATCAAGTTATTTACCTTATCTACTTGTTCGTTAGTTGGTGGCAGAATCGCTCTTTCTTTAAAGCAAGATATTGTCTTAGAACTTATGTTATCAATGTCAGGATAGACATTGTTGACCAACTCTTGGATGTTGTCTATCAAAACACAAAGCAGCATCTCTGGAAATAGCCTGTTCTCACGTGAAGATGACGAAACCCTCATATTGGTTTTAAACTCTAATTTACTGACATGTGGCCAAAGGTTTGATCTTTTTAGGGAAGCATTTATTTCGTCAGCACGTGTTCCTCGAGTCACAACTGGTAGGATTTGACGGAAATCTCCTGAGAACAGAATTGTACATCCACCCATAGGTGAATTTTTGTTGCGCAAATCGCGCATTGTCCTATCCAGTGCTTCCACAGACGTCTTGTTTGACATGGTAGCTTCGTCCCAGACTATTAATGAGCAGTCAAGCATCAATTTTCCTGTATTGCTTTAGAAACATTACAGATGCTGTGGTGGCGATTTTTAGCGGGAGCTTGAATGTAAAGTGTGCGGTTCGGCCTCCTTCCAAAAGCGTAGCGGCAATGCCCGATGACGCAACAGCTAATGCAATTTTTCCGGTAGATCTAACTTTTTTTTAAAAGCAGATTGATTAAAAATGTTTTTCCTGTACCTCCTGGGGCATCAAGGAAAAACAATTTCCCTTCATTGTTGTCAATTGCAGACAGTAATACAGTGAATACTTTTTTCTGATCGACGTTTAATCGAGGCTCAATTTGAGCTATATTTTGTAATAGTCTCGTTTGGTCGTATGATGTTTCTCTTGTGTATTCGGCACTGTTAGTTAAATCTGCGTTGGCATCGGCAGCCCAAAATCCTTGATCGATTTACCCGAAAGTAATTGCACTACGTTGTTCAATTCAAATAATGCTTCGTCAAATATGTTTTGATCATGTTGTACATCATCTGAGTTTAACTCTCGCCGTCGCCGAATCAGATCACTGGCCATATTTTCTTGAAATTTAATCCATAGATTAACAGAATCAGTTACTTGACAAAACGTTACTATGACGGCAAATAAATATCTTAATGATGTTGCTGAACCACAAACAGCTGCTTCTGATAATGTATTTTCCCAATGAGAATCGTCTTCCAAGAGCCCCATAGCTTTGCATGCTGCTTGATAAGTATTGTAAACAACACCTTGTACAGTTCTTAGGTGTTCAAAGGAAGTCGGGCCTTTTATAATATGCAGTAACATTCTCAGATAAAAGCATTCGCTGTTGTTGGGACGAATCACGTAAACTCTGCCAAGAGCATCCGTTTTTTTTACTCCGAGGAAACCATCAACCGCAGTACCTTGTTTTCGTCGTTGAAAAGTTTTAGAACTCTGGTTCCATGTATAGTAACTTGGAACTCTGTCATATGTCAGTGTTTTCGCGAAATCATCTCGAGTACATAGCTTGAAGAATGCTGTCAATGTTGTATCTCGCGGGTTATTAACAACTTCTTCTATATTGTTCTCAGTGAAATATACTCTTTGTCCATTTTTTAAATGAACTGCATGGTGGACAATTGTGGGAGCCCGGTAGTGCACTTCGAATGATGAAATCCTCCATATAGCTTCAGAGCTGCAGATGTAACGTCCAGACTGATATTTTTCCACTTCATTTGATGATTGTATGCTGAAAGTTGCTTGATCACTGCCTTTATTAATGTACTTAGTAACTTATTGCATTATTGAATTGCACAACTCTACGATTATGTGGGTATCAAAAATTTTCAAAAGGAGTGGATTATAGGGAACGATCCATCGGTTATCAATGTCATAGTTTCGGACAGTAGCATTTTGCCCACCCTGGTCTGTGACGCAGTAAAAAGTATCTGAATACTTACCATTCAGTTGGCATTCGTTGTACTACGAGCTACGACCTATGTATGTTTGAACCCCGACGTCTTCCAGACTTGAACAACATTTTCTCAGTTCTATATGTATGATTACCTAATACCTATGCACGAATGGCCATATTATTAGTATGTGCCGCAGTAAAAAATATCTGAATACTTACCATTCAGAAACAAAAACAAAAGATACCTATTCTTTTCAACATAAACAACGTTGCTTTAAAAAATAGTTTGCATTTCGTGCGAGTTTCAAACCGATTTTGAAAATTACAAAATTGAAATAAAAGTAAAAGTAAATAATTTTTTTTAAGTAAAATAATATGTTTCTTATGACATCGCATTATAAAACTTTAAATTTCTTGGCTTTTCTCTGCTATAATATGCATGTATTATACATATAAACCTTCCTCTTGAATCACTCTATTCATTAAAAAAAAACCGCATCAAAATCAGTTGCGTTGTTTTAAAAATCTAAGCATACATAGGGACATAGAGACAGAGAAAGCGACTTTACTTTATACTATGTTAAGATTGAAAAAAAAACTGATTTTTTAAATACTTTCAAACAAAAAATATTCAATTTAATTTTTTTCAGTATTTGATGAGATATTATTCCATTTTTATAATTAAGGTGTAGTTGACATCCCTATAATGAAGGGCGGATACAAAAACCTTGTACTCAGCCTTCAGTTTCGTTTCTTATATTGTACGTAGAACACAGTCGCAAGTTCGTGCGACCCAGTCGTGCCCAATGCCCATTTTTTATTTTAATTTATTTTCAAAAGTTGAGCTTTTTCAGGAGAGCATAAAATAAGACAAGACGACAAAATCTAAAGAATAAGAAAATACTTAAGATGGGTGTGGTACTCTGAAAAACATTTTACACATAATTCAACACTGCATTTTATGCAAATAGTGCTCATATCACTACACAGTGTTTTTTTTCTCAAGTGCGCTTACAAAATGATTAACTCTATCAAAGCGAATCTTCTTCATTATATCATCTTACTTTCGTTTTCTTTTTGAGCCACGTTGAGTTTGGGGCTCGTCGTAGGGCGTACAGCAGTAAACTGCAATGGATCTTTTGAGCTCCATTTGTGAGGGTTAAGTTGCTCTAGTAACGGACAGGTATTGTTTTTTCCACGGTGGCTATTCACGTTAAAAGTGATCCACAACAACAAACAGCATATGCATTCATCATGCTCAGTTATTGCATTTGGCCTACTTTTTCCAGCTCCTCTCGAATAGCGAGATGTTGTTGCATTTGGAAGAACCCCATAAAACTTTGATGCAATCAAAACAATAGAATTGTTAGTCCATTTAATAAGCCTCATGCTCCTTCCATGCATTTTTTGAACTTGTGGTCTCCAGGGAATTTTTCCATTTTATTTTTATGTTCCAAAGGACAATTTGATGGTATTCGATTTTCACTTATCGTGCCTGTGCTGTTGTATACTTTCAAAAAAATGAGGAATGGAAAAAGCTAAATGAGTTTTTCAAAGCAAAATTTAAACGGAAGACCTCGTAAGTCTTCAGGGAAGTCGTCTATCATCGATAAAAGAAGTGCCAAGCATTTACCAAACTGTTCTACGCACTTCATGTTTAATCGATTTTCGCCTTGATTAATCTCGGACTTTACCATATATCCGGTTGGAGTACACAGAGACCAACATTTATAACCAAAAGGAATTCGCTTACCTCTTATAAACTGCTTACATCCATGACGTCCAAAAAAGGCAATTTTACTAACATCAAAGGATAAGCATTGAGACATTTTTTTTATCATTTTCGTCTTTAGCTGGTATGGTATGGCTGCGACCGCCTCCAAAGTTTGTTTTTATTTTCTCCCGCTTCACAAAATTTCCTTAAATCCTGCTCGGTTCATTGATTTGAAAATCAAGTCGTTCCGAAGGTCATCAAAACTACTCCAGTAGCCTTTATAGCAAGGAGTTGAGTTGCCACCAGCCATCATTAGAATGCCAATTCACGAACTGAACGTTTTTGAATCGATTTCTTTTCATTTCATTTATTAATTACTTTTGGGATTTACATTTAAGAAAAAATATCTTTTGTAGTACTTTGAAAGTTACTTATAAGTAAATAGGTTGTTTTTAAAAATTCTAATTGAAATTATATATAAAAAGGTATACAAAAATAAGTAGTTGAAAACATCCATATATACGACTTATGATGACGTTAGTGTGGTTGTACCCAGACAAACTACGATTTGTAGTATAACCAAGGCTAACGGCTGATTCTACTGGATTTATTATGTTGCTGTTAAAAGATAAACTCAGTATACTTGAGAGACTAATGTTCTTTTTTGAAATAGGTACTACTTGGGACTTTACTGGGCTCAGAAGTAATCTGTTGGATACAAACCAAGTGTATATCTCATTTAATACGTTGTTCATTTCGTTGGCAAGTTCAATTATCTCACTTAATAGTTTCGCAAGGTGCAGCTGGAAATCATCTGCTTACAAATGAATGGAGACATGTTTGAAACAGATAGCAGGTCTAAAGAGTATGGGTCCTAGTATTGAGCCTTGGGGTACACCTTGGCTTAATTCTTTTGACGATGAACAGCGATCACCTGAAATCACACTTTGAAATCTGTCAGTTAAAAAACTCTTCATCAAATCGACAGCCCTTTCGCTAAACCCAAAGTTATTTTCAATATTTTGGCAAAGTATGAGATGGTTGACTTTATCAAATGCGTTAGAGAAGTCAAGTAAACAGAGCGTGAAAATGCGACCTATATCATAATCTTCCCTTATTTCCTCGAGTGAATTGCCAGTTGCTGTAGAGCAACTATGGTTTGCTCTAAAGCATGATTGCTGAACACATAGAAGATAATTGGTTGAGATATGCTGAGTTATAACTATGGATAAGCAAGGAATGGCAAAACTCGTGCGATTATCTATGTTTTCGGAAATGCCGATGTGGCAAGATAAGTTTTATAAAACGTATTGGTATGCCATCTTTGCCCTTAGTATCAGACTTGATTGTGGATATGCATTGGATAACTTCGTCTTCTGCTGCCACAGCAAAATCGTCCAGCCTTGGTGATGCACAAATATTCACAGATCTGTCAAAGTTACGATTTAGTGAATTCGAGTTCTCCGCCCGAAAATTTTCGCTATCTTCTTTAACCTCTTATCTTGCCGAACAGTCGCTGATGTGTTCCAACAATTCATCATAAAAATAAAAAAAAACACTCAAAAACTTTACTGTATTGACAGTCACCACAACTCGACTCCGGATCCGGATACATAGAGATTTCATTCATAACTTTACTTTTCGTTCGTTCATGTTAACTCTTTAGATTTATTGGATAAGGGAAGTGTAAAATCTGAGAGAACGGGAGAGTTTTTTCAGTCGATTAACAACAAGCCTAATAAAACGGCTTCAGCAAGCTTCATCGGTTAAAGAAGGAGTTTCTATTCTTTGTCTTTTGGGGAACATTGAACATTGAACACTAATTTGAGACTTTTTATTTATTTTTTTTTATTTATTTATTTATTTCTTATTCTTACTTAACAAATATCATATTACTTTTAACAGTTAGTGGGTAATAAGAATAGTTAGTGACATTTTTATTTAAATTTTTAAAATAGTATTAATGTCACTTCAAAGTGTTAGAAACAAAACAAAAAACATTGCTTTATTAGAGATAAAACTGTATATAAGAACATAGTACAATATTGTGGGGTGAATCTTAATGTTTTTATTTGACCAAAACGAGATTTACATGAACAAAAATTAAGTATTTTTTTTTTTTTGTTTTTTTTGATTAATATTAGGTAGTTATTATTTTATTTATTTATTATTTATTTTTCAAACAGTGTAAGAAAGCAAAACTTCAAGTTGTGTATGGTCTAAATCAAGGAGCCAAAACTTTACTTTTTTCAAAAACGATGACATAGTTCTTATTTTATTTATTCATTGAATCATTAAATAAGAACTAGATTTACATCATATCATATAGTAAATAACTCTAACATTTATTGAATAAGATATAAATTTAGTTATGAATATAATAATCAAGTACATCCTTTAGTTACAAAACTAGTGGCGGATGTATCGAGTTCAGAGATTTATAAAGCAAACATAGAAAACTCATAGAGGGGAGAGTGCATGTATATTTAATTTATCAATCAGATACAATATGAATTTAAGTTATTATTCGAATTACATTATTTATTTCAATAAAATCGTTGCCAAACAACCATAATTTAACC
This sequence comes from Melanostoma scalare, assembly GCA_949752695.1. NCBI lineage: Eukaryota > Metazoa > Arthropoda > Insecta > Diptera > Syrphidae > Melanostoma > Melanostoma scalare. The sequence goes on from OX456985.1 coordinate 64,893,171, forward strand.
TTCTTTAGGAAGACAAAAGGTCTACGAATACATCGAAGCTCAAACGGTAAACGGTTGAATAATCTTGGCGCTACGCAAGTGTAAAAGTTCAGATATTTTTGATTGTTGTGCGATGGAATAGGTGCAAGAAATCTTTCATTACTACGAAGGCTATAGGCACAGGAACTTGAATTAAAAAAATTGCCACTTCTCAAATAAAAAATTTTTAGGACTTTGTAAAAGTAAAGATGTTTAAGTGGAAGAATTTTAGACTTACGAAAAAGATCAAAGCTGTGGTCGCGACGTCTTTTTTTCCAAATTATACGTAGTAAATGTTTTTGAACAAGTAATATAGGTTGCAAGTTTTTGTTAAACGTACCTCCCCAGCAGACGAGACCATATTGAATTTTAGACTGTACCAAACCATAATAGACTAATTCAAGAAATTTCTGCGAGCAGAGCTGTCTTAGGTGATACAATATATATGTTGTAGATTGAAGATACTTTTTCAAATGAGAGGTGTGAATACTCCAGTTTAGGTCACTATCTATATACAAGCCCAGATATTTAAAATCACGTACATTATCTATGGTAAAACATTTAGAGGAGCAACATACACCAGCATGATAAGTTGTCTTGTCTTTGGTCGCAGAGCAACAAATTGCATTTATAAGCACACATTTACAATCAGTACTATGGAAAGTAAAGTTAGGTAAGTCATTAATAAGTGAAGATACATTAAAGTGCATTATTTTCGTTTTGTCACTAATGACAAGTTTGTGCATCCCAAACCAATGTCTTAAGAGTTCCAAATCATGGTTTATGTCAACTATTAAATCCAGCGAAGATTTATTAGCATATACACAGCCAACATCATCAGCAAATCCAGTTTGCTTACCTTTCAAATCAAGGCAAAATAAGGAGTTGATAAAAATTAAGAACAAAATGGGACCTAGTACCGATCCTTGCGGAACACCAATTTTAATATACTGGCAGTCACTGAAAACATTCTTAATTTTAACCCTTTGTTTTCTATCCGAAAGATAAGAGGAAAACCATTTTAGCATGAAACCTCTGAAACCAGATTTTTCCAATTTTGTCAATAAAAGTGAGTGGTCCACTGTATCAAATGCCTTAGTGATGTCTATAAAAAGAGCAGCAGTATAATTTTTTTTATTGAGACTTTCATATATGTTGCTACAAAAATCTAAGAGCGCTTTTTCCGTTGATCTGCCCGCTCGAAACCCATATTGGAACTCACTAAAAAAGGAACTGCTATCCAGAAAAGAGACTATTCTGACCTTCATCATTTTTTCAAAAAGTTTAGAAAAGACAGAAAGAATTGATATTGGTCTGTAATTATTTAAGCTACTTTTATCACCTTTTTTGTGAATAGGTATCACTTCAGCTGATTTCAAACTACTTGGGAATATTCCACACATAATACTTTTGTTGAAAATGTGAGCTAAAACATCCACAATATTAAACGAGATTCTTTTTATAAAATTATTTGAAAAGCTGTTTTGGGTCACCGAATTAGAATTATCTAGAGACAAGATACAACGATACAGTTCAAATGAAGAAATAGGCTCAAAGAAGAAACTGTTTGCATTCATACTTTCATTGCTAAAACAACGTTCTGAACAGCAGTTATCAGCATTGTCTGTAAAACCAGCATTCACTACAGTATTCTTAGCAACACTCGTAAAAAAATTATTAAATAAATTAGCCATTTCAAAAGGAGAGTCAATTTTCATATTATTGTGGTTGATGGAAGTTATTGTATCCAATGACGCATGTCTTGAAAATACCTCATTTACGATACCCCATTCCTTTTTTATATTTCCTTTAACTCTGTTAAATTTATTAACATAATAATTTTCTTTACATAGGGGAACTTCGATGGCAACTTCTTTACATATTTCCTTATAATCCTTTTTTAAATCTAAGTTGTTAGGATCCTTAATACATTTTGAGCGTAGGTTGTTTTTCATGAGTATTTTATTTAATAAATAATCAGACATCCATGGCTTCAATTTTTCCAACTTTCGCTGTTTTTTAACAGGTGTAAGAGAGCACAACTCTACATGGTCTGTTAGGATCTTACAAAATATATCATAAGCCAATGAAGGATCAGCTTGATTATAAACTTTCGACCAATCTTCAAACAGTAGCATTGAATTCAATTTTTCAAAATTTATTTTGTCTGTTGTTTGTATAAAGGTAGGATCTTTCAAAGGAGCACACTTCTGTTGTTGCGAAAAGAGGCAAGTCATAACATGATCAGATATTTGAAAATCAGATGTCGAACTTATCAAAGATATATGTGATTTACTATCCATCCTAGCAAAAATATGATCTAGGCATGTTCTAGACGAATCAGTAATCCTTGTAGGAACATTAATACAGGATTGGAAACCATAGGCAGACATTAAATTTAAGTAAACATCAGCATTCGAAGAAAGACCTAGGATATCAATGTTAATATCACCTAGAATTATCAAATTTTTTGAATGATTATCACTTAACAGGTTACCAAGTTCTTCCAAAAACACATCTATACTTATACCATGAAGTCTATAAAAGCAAAAAAATTCAAATTTATGAGTATTAATAGGGCAAGTAACTTTGATTAAATCAGAACTTAATAGCACCGGAGAGCTAACAACACAACTTTCATGTATACTATCACTTATATACACTGCAGTACCACCCGCCGCGTATGAATTATTACATTTAGCATACAATTTGTACCCAGATATTTTAAAAAAGTCTTCTTCTCCATCGTAGATCCATATTTCAGTCAGGAAAATTAAATTAGGTTTGTTTATGAACGATTCTAAATGAATCAAAAAAACATCGAAATTTTTTCTTAAGCTTCGAATATTTTGTTGAATGACACTGAAGGTGTTTACACATTCACTATTGTATAGCACATTATTAAAAGCTTTTTGATCATAGTTAATACAAAGAGGGTTAATGACATGACTATGCAAAGGATTATCAAGTAAAAAATTATTGTTCATAATAAAAAGCAAAAAACAAGATACAATAAATGAGAAAATTTAAGTAAGAGTATCAAAAACTTCAAAACAAGATACTCGAATAATTTTTTCCCCTTCTTTTTTTCTCATCAAAACCGAACCATTATTTACCCACACAAATTTAAAATTTTTTTCTACCTTAACTTTCTTTGCTTTATTTAAAAGAGATCTATTCAAGTGAGATAAACTCTCATTTATGTAAATAGGCTTATTGCTAATATTACCCCCAAATAACCCTGATGTAATTTTCTTTTTTCTTTTTGCAGCGATGATATTCTGCTTACAGTCAATAGTTTTGAATTTTACTGTCACGATTTTTAAATTATTTTCGATAGATGATGCTGAGTGAGATGTAGTATTCAACTTCATCGGAATAGTTTTTACATAACACGATTTAATATCATTCTCGCTTACATTTTCTCCTAGTCCAGCAGCAAACACCTTCATAGCAGCCTCCAATGCATTCTCATTCTTCACATTAGGTATACCAACGATGTCAATGCATTTGCGGAACGGATTTTGTTGTAGAGTGTTGACTGTTTGTTGCAGGTCATACACCTTGGCCTCAAGATTTTTTTTATCCAATTGCAATGTTCTTATGAACAGTAATGCATCGGCATGCATTTTCTTTATAGAAATGATCTCTTGGTATAGGTCTTCTAGCGTGATGGGGACGGGAGCAGCATTATTTATTTCGCCTAGATCGAAAGCAGGCAATACATCAATATCATCGGACGATGGTAGCAGTGTCGATGGTTGAGCAAACGGTGGTTTGGATGGCAAGTTGTAAAAAGATGAATCATTAGTAGAAGCATTGGTGTTGATTTCTACTTGTGCAGAGCGTGGTGGGGAGCGAAGTGAATTACGTTTTTTTCTGGTACAAGTCGCACAGAGAAATGGAATATTGTTTTTTTTCATGAATGTGCAATCAGACGGTTTTAGTTTGATGCAAATTAAATGAAACAGCACTTGACAACTATTGCATTGAACACTCTCATCACGCCGATCCACCTTCCGATCACAGGGGCAAGACATTTTATAAAACTTTAATTTAACGTTTATTAAGTTTTCAATATTTGAGAAGAAAAAGAAAAAAGATTCGCTGTGAGTGTGCACCCCTCAACAGTCCAACTGAACTGTATTATTCGTTGTATTTCAACAGGTAAACTATTAAAAAACTTGCAGGACACAATAGAGTAAAAATTTCTGTAGTGAGTTGTTCGAAAGGAAGGAGTCTTAACTAAAAACCGTTGTTTACTACGCAAAGACAAAATATCAGATATAGGATTCTGCATGTATCCACTCTTCAAAAAGAAAGCCTTCGAAACCTTATAACAATAAAGATGTTTTATAGGAAGAATGTTCAAACTTTTGAATAGTGGCATAGAGTGAGCTCGACGATTTGCATTAGAAATTTTTCTGATAACACATTTTTGCAGAACGAGAAGTGGTTGAAGATTTGTTTTATCGGCACCGCCCCAACAGGTTATTCCATACTGCAACCTTGAGCGAAAGATAGCAAAGTATACTGCTTTCAAAGTCTTGCAGTCCAAAAACTTTTTAAGATGATAAAAACATCGCATATTCGACCTAAGCTTCTGCTTCAGATTTAAAGTATGTTGCAACCAGCTCATATTTTGATCAATAGTGACACCCAGATACTTATATTCTTTAACTAACTCAACCTTAAAGCAGTTTTTGCTGCAAACCATTTCCTCGTTGAATGTAATCCCAGAATTACTTCCACTGCAGTCGCAAAATTTCAAGCTGTACCTGTACAATCTGATGAATGAAATAATATATCTACATCCTGTTGAGCTACTGAACTTAAACTAAAAAACATCAGCTTTGTTTTGCTGCTCACAATTAATTTATGTTGGCTGAACCAGGTTCTCAGTAAGAAAATATCGTGATTAATATCAGCATTTAAGTCTAAAGGACTTTTAGTAGTGTAGGCAATGGCTAAGTCATCTGCAAAGGCTGTGATTTTTCCACAGAACGGTTGGAGAAACAAGGAATTTATATAAAACAGGAACAAAATAGGACCAAGTACTGAACCCTGAGGTACACCTAAGCTTACCACTTTCGTATCACTGGTGAAGTTTTCAATTTTCACTGTCTGCGTTCTATCCTTAAGATATGAAGCAAACCAGGTATATGTAAGTCCTCGGAAGCCAACAGAATATAGTTTTTTTTAACAAAATGCTGTGGTCAACCGTATCGAAAGCCTTTGTTATGTCAACAAAAAGAAAAGCGCAAAATTTTTTCTCGTCTAAGCCTTTGTTGATCAGAGAACAAAACAACAATAGAGCATCCTCTGTGGAAAGCCCTTCCCTAAAACCAAACTGCATTGGACTGAAAAAGTTTATCTTGTTAAGAAAGCACAGCATTCTATTTTTTACAATTTTTTCAAAAACCTTTGACATAGAAGATAGTAAAGAAATTGGTCTGTAATTATTTTTATCATTTCGTTTTCCTTTTTTAAAAAGAGGTAACACATTGGCACACTTCAGTTTGGTCGGAAAAATTCCAGTTTTTATGCTTAGGTTAAACAAATGGGTCTGAATATCGGTAACATTTAGAGCAATCTTTTTCAGAGTAATATTAGAAATTCTGTCAAACCCACATGAGTTTGAGTTTTCTAATGAGTTGATAAGAGCATAAATTTCATAACCAGTAATACTTTCAAAGAAGAAGCTGTTACTACACGGTAAAGTGTCCACAATATCTGATCTTGGACAGTTATTGCAAATATTATTGATTATACTAGAAGAGGACAGTGTTTTACCAACTGAAGCAAAGAATTCATTAAATATATTTGCTTGGCGGACCGGGTTATCAATATTTTCACCTTCATTATGAAGTACTCACGGACTAGATGTGTTAGAGGCATTTCTATTGATGATAATATTAATAGCCTTCCATTCCTTTGCTGGATTACCTAAAGAGTTATAAACCATATTATTATAGTACCTATCACGACTCAGTTTGATTTCTTTATTAACATTTAGTTCTTACGTACTTCTCCAAAGTATTTGCAAAGACCGGACGTTCTCAATTTCTTGACCAATAACAGATATCAATTGGTTTCCGTTCAGATCATCTATTGTTCCGCCCGCCTTCAATTTCAGCAGCATCATTCTCATCGCTTATTTATTTTCCCACCTTCATTAAGAGGTTCAATAAAATTGCCTTTTTTTATATCATCAAAGGCCGTAAAAGTCAATCAAATGATCAAACAACTTAAAAGTTTTCATTTGGGTTGATACAGGATTTTAGTTTTAGCTCACACCTATGACTAATCCCCAACCAAATTGCGAAGATTTGACCAACTATGAAGCTTGTTGTGTTAACACTCATATTAAAGTACATATATACATAATTAGCATTTTCATTTGGTTTTCGTATTTTCTTAAATGCTGGCTTCGGATTTCTCACCCATCTGAGCAAAGAGAAATACCGAGTGTAGCTAACATTTGAAAGAATTGCAAAGTTCGACCCATATATCAAATTTCCAATCAATCGAAGTAGTCACATGACAACTCATACGTTTGGGTAACCTTTTCTCTTCGTCAATAGAAACAATGACATGTCGAGCATCAGAAGAATTAATTTACGTTCCACACTACAACCATATTTACATTTAAACCGAGTAAAATCTTTCATTGGTTTTGGGTTCTGTTTCTTTTTTTTCCTCATATTTTTTATAGTTTCCATCGGACCATAAAGTGGTTTATTTTGAGCACTCCTATCTATATTTCAATGTGACGTGGATATTTCCAATGTCTCTCCGTGAGGGTGTTTTGTGCGGAACAAAACTGAATAACATGACAAATCGAAGACGAGGGTTTTGCTGTGGGGAAGCTACATTATATTTAAGAGAAGTTCATGAGAAATGTCGAAAACATTGATAGAAAAGAATTATTCATGCAAACATATTATATCGAGAGAGCTAAATAATATTCTCCTAAACTTTAATAATATTCATTTGGTGTACGAAATCTCGTTTTCAGAGCGCGTGAGTTGAAGTGAAACATTCAACCAGACAAAAACTCAACTCCACATTGTAATTGTTTGTCCGGATGTAGACACGAAGAACAAAGTTTTAAGACTTTTACAAAACCGCGCTGAAGAATTGAAAGGTTTGAATGCTTTTTGACACTTAAAAACTCATCTCTTTGGATGAATTTTCATAAGAAATCAGTATAGTCAGCTGAAAATTACAGTAAAATAAAAACGATAGACTAATGTCGCTTTCAATTTAACGAGGACTTGATTAGATGAGCAATCTCCTCCCAACAGCCTTTCAAGGCTCCCGTGGAAGATGGTATCTTTCATTCTCCCCGACAGCATGGAGCTGACACTCTCATTTGCTCATTTACACTTATATTTAGATCCAGCTTTGAACTAAGCTAAATCTCTCAAAGTTGGAGAAGAGTAAGGGTAGTATTTATACCAAGAGCTGGCAATAGATCAAACTGTGACCCAAAGTCTTTTAGACCAATCAGTCTCACATCCCATCTTTCTAAAGGTCGTGGAAAAAGTAATTGAATTACATATTCGAAATACGGCCTAAGTAGTCAATTCTCTCAATGCTAACCAATTCTCTTATCAGTAAACCCACCGTTACAGCTTTCCATCAGCTGTCCGGCAAAATTGCGATTGTTTTTTCTGGACATTTCTGGTGCCTTTGATAATACAGCGTTCTTATCAATTCAAACCGCCGCGCCGCAATTGCCAAAGGAATTGACACATCCACCATTACATGGATTGACTCTATGTTAAGTGACTAAATGATCTCCACAACACTAGGTCAAACATCAATAATAGTTAATGCTGTTAAAGGCTGTCCTGAAGGGGGTGTTTTTTCACTCCTTCTCTGGTCAACTGTAATAGATCAGCTTCTGGACGACCTCAATAACTCGGGCCTTGACACACAAGGCTACGCTGATGAACTGGTCATCTCTATTCTTGGTAATCGAGAAGCACAGGTCACAAACCGAATGCAAAGTGCCCCGAACAAAGTCAACGACTGGTGCAATAGCGAAGGGCTACAGGTCAATCCCACCAAAACAGTCACCATTCCTTTCACCAGAAGACGTAAAATCGATCTTAAAAAACTCTCCTTAAATAGTGTTCAAATAAATTTCTCCAAAGAGGTCAAATGTCTAGGGGAACTCTGGATAGCAAACTCAATTGAAAACCACATCGAGATAAAACTGTAGCAAAAGCAAGAGCAACTAATGCTTTCTGGGCTTCTTCTAGACTCTTTAGTAAAAAATGGGGACTTAGGCCAAAAATGATTTGCTGGACATACCTCACAATTATCACACCCATCATAACCTATGCTTTGCTGGTCTGGTGGCAGACCAAGTTTATGTTCGCAAAGCTTTGCAAAAACTACAAAGATTAGCCTGTGTAGGTATCACAGGTGCAATGCGCACCTGCCCAACTTAAGCGCTAGAAAGTTTATTAAATTTTCCTTCGCTACACCAACGAGTAAAGAAGACCGCCCGCCGCGCTGGCGCCGCACTAAACGGACTATAGCTTTATCTCGTAAACAACTTCAGTGAAGAAAACTTACAGGGACATATGAGCATTCTGCAGGTGCTCCCAATATTGGAATCACCTGCAGCTTATTCTTCGAACTTTATGCCTACACACATAATGTTACACCATCCCTTTGAAGTAATTCTTCCTAACCACCGCTCAGCATGGAAGAACCCTGTAATTTTTACAAGTAACTTCCAATACGTTTGGTACACTGTCGGTTCAAAAACTAACAACGGTGTAAATGCAGGGATTTGCGGTCCCAACTTCAAGTCATCTATATCCCGTGGTAGCACAACAACTATCTTTCAAGCAGAGGTAATAGGAATAGCTTTAGAATTATGTGTAGGAGAATGCATTAGAAGAAATTTACGAAGATCAAGTATTCTAATTTGCTCTGACTGTCAGGCAGCCCTAAAGGCATTCTCCTTAGCCAAATTCGAATCCAAACTAGTTTGGAACTGCCTGACATTTCTATCTCAATTAGCCACCCACAATTAAATCACTCTTTCCTGGGTGCCTGGACATGAAGGTGTACAGGGCAACGAAGATGCTAACTGCCTAGCTAGACTTTGCCCTCAATCCCAATTCAAAGGCCCGGAACCCTACTGTGGTCTCCAAATCAGTAGCATTAAACATGAACTGGTTACTTGGGAACAGCAGAACATGATTCACACCTGGAACAACTCTAATGGCCACCGCCAGTCAAAGACGTATAAAAGAAATTCTTCACATGAGCAAACTTGACGCAAAGTTACTTATGGACATCTTTACTGGACACTGCTCTCTCAGAAATCATCTTTAAAACATGGGCATCAACCAGGATAACACTTGCCGTTTCTGTCTCAAAGACACAGAAACGGTTGAACACATTTTATTCGAATGCCCTGCATCAGGGCTTAAAATATTCAATAAAGGATTCACTAGTCCCCTCGATATAAGAAACACCTCTTCTTCGAATATTCTTAGGTTCTTACATGAACTCAACTCGACTCGACTGAACAACTTTACACCTGACATGTTAAAACCAAAGGGAACAGCACGAACGATATTTCAGGTCGACGTGCTAGTAAAGGCGTTTTTACCTTCGCCCAATTAAAAAAACGGTTAGAAGTTATGACTATAAAAAGGTTACTCATGTTAAATTCCTATACTTCTGTACTCCTTTCACTTGATTAGCCGAAATCACACTGTACAATTAGTTGGACAGACTTTGGCTTGAACGACCAATGCTTGATAGTGTGAATGTGAACCCTCAGACGAGGGTTGGATGGTTTTCAAATATTTTTGAAAATTTAGATGTTGGATGGAGTGGAAGAGTATGTGACATAAAGTAGGACGATAAGCTTCATAAGTGTGAACGCAAACTACATCAGACCATCCAACTTCCATCAAACGAAGTCTGTCCAACTAATTGTACAGTGTGAACTCGGCTATTAAAGAAGGAACTTTGTTCCACAGGTGTCCTAAGATATATGTAATTTTTTATCCACCACATGACTAAAATACTTACTTCTACCTTGTGTGACATTTTCCAAGACTAAAACAAGTCAAACTCAGGAATTTTCAAAATTGGTCTGGTAATTTGGATGTTCCAGTATTCACTGAATCCAACACCAGCTCAGAGAATCGTTTACAAACATAAAACGCTAATACAACACCTTCTAAAGGCTCATACAGATAATCAACGTAGGTATACCTAAAAAGTTAACTAGGAAGTTCTTATAGACTTTAACTCAAGTTAATGTTGCTTATTGTTATTACTGCCTTAAAGGGAGACATTTGATAATACGCATCGTTTGCGGATGCTGTAAGGCTCCCTGCGCTTTTGGAATTTTGTATAATTCTAGGATATATTTATTGGACTATATTCGAGTAAGTATTTATTACTGTAACAACTTACACGTTTTATTTTCACAGTGGTAAGACTATTCAAGAATCTTTCACATCTCGAGACTGCAGATTCTGTAGTGGAATTATTCAAATCTGAATTTGATTAACATGTAACGTCAACACAAAATAGGTGTCTCTCCAGAAAGTAGGAAAATCATACGTTGACAGAATGTAAGCAATATTGACTAAAGCCCTTAGCCCTTGGGAGCTCATATAATGTAGGTACACAATTTGCAAAGAAAACCATTCATTTTCTAAGAGATATATATCTCTCTTCCTTTTTAAACAAGGTACACAGGAAAGCTTATGAACAAGTCCCTTGTGCCAAACAGTATCATGTTTTTTTTCCTGCTTTTTCCTTCATTAAAATTTCTTTTGACTGATGATAATAATCCGATTAACTTGGTGAGCAGCGCTGTGAAATGCCCGGAAGCACAATTGTTAATAATAATAATTGATCAATGTTTCTTAACACTTTGTTTTTAATAAAATTTCTAGTTGCCCACAATCAGTTTCCTAAGGAAGGTGGGTTTGCTGTCCGCCCTCATAAGTTCTTTTGATTTTGAGCATTATGACCTTTAATAGTTTCTTGATGCTCTCTTTCAACAGCAGTCCCAAAAATTCGTTTAAATCATCGGAGATCGGATGAAAACCCGTTTTTTTAAATTACCTTCTGTCTTTTAACAAGCACAATGTTGCCTACACATTGTCATTCAAAAATTTCATCTCTGCATATATTTATTTATTTCATCTCATATATAAGAACAAGAAAAAAAAAACAAGTTATAAATTTTTTATGTAAAAGCCACTTTACGCTATAATAAGAGTCATATGAGTTGCCTTAATTTTTTTCTGTATGATTTCTCAAAGGAGCTGTCGTTCCCTATCATGCACACCGTTTTTCAATTTTTATGGCTATATACGTGTATGACTTTGAATTTATGACTTTCTGGTTGCTTTATCTGACAGAGGCGAATTTAAAGAAAACAGGAACACCGCAACTGAAAAAAATAATAAAATACACGACTTGGTCGCATGTTCTTGCACAGTGATTTTTAATACTCACTTCACTTGCGAGAAGTCTTCTAAATATTGTTAGAGGTATAAAACTTCGAATTAAAATAAAACACAAGAAAATCGTTTTAATGTCCATCAATTTGGCTTTATTGGAAGGATAATTCTATGCCTTTAATGTTTAAATACGATTTGGGACATGCGGCCACCGTGGCTGGTTCGCATAAGGGGCCGTCCATAAAATACGTCACACTAAAATTAGGTTTTTTTGAACCCCCCCTCCCCCAGTGTCACGCTTTGTCACACTTTCTGTGACCCCCCTATGAATATTACGTCACAAAGGCTTAGACCCCCCCCCCCCCCCCTTGCGCATGATAAATTTTTATTGATAGTGCAGTTGTAAGTTAAAATTTTTTTTTATAATAAATTAACAAATATATTTTACGGATTCCAATGCCGCTAGAGCCAAGTCAAAAGCGCTAAAGACGCACCGAAGAGCTAGCGCTCATGTTTAAAAAAATAAACATTAGTAAATATATTGAGTAACAATTTATTGTATTAAAAATATAGCAGTAAAATTTTTTGACGAAGGGCGAACGTTACGTTGCCGTAGACCCCCCCCCCCCCTCCCCCCTTGTCACATCTTGTCACACTCAGCGAGACCCCTCCCTCCCCCCTGTATGCGAACGTATTTTATGGACTGCCCCTAAAGCCAAGTCTAGAGGTCCAATTTTCAACCACTTTTTCGACCAGTTGAGGTCGTATGTCGGCAATAACGTCTCGAATGTTGGCTTCCAAGCCCCCTAACTGGTTTGCTGACGTAGATGAGCGACTTCACATATCCCCAAAGAAAATAATCCAATGGTGTCAAATCACAGGATCTTGGTGGCCAATTGACGAATTGAATTGGTCCATTCCATGAAATTATGCGCTCATCGAATGTTTCCTTCAATAAATCGATTGTGTCGTGAGCTGTGTGGCATGTAGCGCCATCTCGTTGGAATCACAGCTCATCCACATTCATGCAATCCAATTCGGGAACAAAATAGTCGGTTTACGGTTACTGGCTCGCCAGCATCATTTCGGAAGAAGTATGACCCAATGACTCCTCCTCTTCCACCAACCCATAGAACACACCAAACAGTCAATTTTTGTGGATGTAATGGCGTCTCAAAGTACTCATGTGGATTCTCTTCACTCCAAATGCTGCAATTTTTCTTGTTGACGTAACCATTCAACCAAAAATGAGCCTCATCACTGAACAAAATATTGCGATGAAAATCAGCATCGAGATCAATCTCATTTTCGACCCATAAATCAAAATGACGACGAATTACATGGTCTCGCGGCTTTAATTCTTGCACAAGCTGGATCTTGTAAGGTCGTAAGCTAAGATCTTTGTGCCAAATCTTTAATGAAGTTGATGGACAAAGCTCCAATTGCTGTGCACGGTGGCGAATCGATTCATTCGGGTTCTCTTCTTCTCACTTTGCTCTACAGCGGCAATTTTTTCTTCGGTGCGCACCGTTCGACGTCTCTGAGGATTTTTATCACAACATTAAGTAAACGTAGTGCGAAAACGAGCCATGGTTAACTGAATCAATTGCTCTGATGGATGATTACGTCGACCATAAAATAGACGGAGCTTGCGGTAAACTTCGCGAACTAAACCATTATTTTCGAAATAAATTTGCACGATTTGCAAGCGTTTTTCTTTTGTCAACTTCTTCATGATAAAATGGCGAACCAAACTGAACATAAATGACATTAGAGTTGACCGATTTGACCGCAAGATGTTTTATCTCTATTCAGAAACTTAAAAAAAAACACCCGATACTGTAGAGGACGTTCTTATGAAGTGTTCATTATTGCAAACCATTCATAAAGAACGAACTTGCAAAATAAAACCGCTCAAGAAATTGAAGGTGACGTACAAGCCTGGGGATGCTATAATCTTTCTTAAGGGTGTTCTTTGGTCCAGTATGCGAAGATATGTGTGGTGAAAATGATACAACAACGAGCTGTACGAGCTGTATGAGCTGTATGAGCTGTACCGCGACAGTAGAAGAGTACGCATCACGAGGCTACATTGGATGTGCCATGTTGAGGGGGATGAACCTAAATGTCGACGGGTTTTCGAAACCACTTTGCAGGAAAATCGTGGAAGTAGAAGGCCCCGTCTTAGGTGGCGCAATCAAGTGGAAGAAAACCTTAACCGACTAAGCTTACAAAACTGGAGACAGCACACCCGAAATCGAAATAGTTGGCGTAAGATGTTGGTTGATGCTCAGGTTCACCCCGAACTGTAATGCCCACCTTAGCAGATAAGGAAATAAAGGGTGTTTTTATGGCGAGCTCTTTTCAAGAAGCATTATGTTCCAAAAATAAGTTCGGGTAAAGTGACCGCCGCGGCTGGATCGGATAAATTAGAGCTGAGATGTCCAAATTTCGATCACTTGTTGCAGTGTTTGGGGCAATATGTCATCAATTACGCGTGGAATATTCTCTTCCAAGGCGTTAATCATCTCCGTATCACCGACGTACACACGTGAATTCACATAACCTCACAAAAAATAGTACAGCGGTGTTAAATCGCCAAATCTTAGAGATAACTCACTAGTTTAAAACTCAAAACTATGTAAAGGTCTACATGTCAACAGCGACTTCGCTTCGGGACAATATACGGAACGAATGCAGTGCCCAGTGCTTGTGAGGCTTCAATTCTTCCATGATGAAAAAAGACCAACTTCAAAAAAATACTGTCAAATTGAAAACCACACGTTGAATAAAACTTCCATTGTTTTTGTATGAAACCAATACTTCACCCTACAAAACAAACAAATTTATGAATATGAAATTTCAAAGTTGACTTCCAGTCCCTTTCCTGATCTGCCAAATGATGTTTGCCAATACAATTCCAATAAATTTTCCCGTTTGAGCACAATTTGCCCCACGTCTGAGCCCACTTAATACCTGTGGAACCATATTTCAATCTCTTTTGCAAATTTGTTATTACATCCGCCTAAAGAAAGAGCTGTCATTATCGTGTCGAAGCGGAACAGCTTAAGAGACACACCTTTAGTCCCAGACAATTAGGCCCATACTTTGCTTATTTCTTTTGCTATTTCTTTCGTAATATTTAGCCTTTGCAAACACATTACATATATATTCTTTCATCTAGTAGCTCACCTCTTTACTTAGAACTCCATTAGATTAACACCCTTTCTGGCTGAGGGTTAATTGTTTGTGTTTAGTGAATGGCTTTTCAAAAAACCTTTTACCAACTCGCTAATTGACGGCAAAGGTACATAGTTGTTTGCCACGAGTTTCATTAATTCCCGGAAACGAAAAAGGAACAATAAGAGCGAAAATTTAATCCTTTTTGTTTATGAAACTCATTCTATCTGTCAATCTGTCGCAATCAAAAGCCGTGTAACTTTTAGAGTGGTAAACACAAAAGATTTTGTTATTATTTTTGACCCGGGGAAATTCTTGAAACAACAAAAGCTTCTTGGTAAGAAGATACACAATACGCACGTCTGGCCATTAAATTGAGAGTATGAATCGAATTGAAAATTAATAACAACGGAAAGAGTGAAATTAAACGCAGGCGTGCTTGGTCGTTGGACAATTGGATACAAATTAAATAACTGCTTTTGTTTGTTGTTTGTTTTATTGAATCAATACTTCAATCTGTGTCTCAGATGAACTTTTTAAAAGCTGGCATCGTATTTTTGGGGGAAAACTATGACGACCGCCACAAGTTGTTGTAAACACACTTCCGACAAACGAACAGGTTTGCTTTGGAAATGGCATTAACAAACTCGTTATCGAATGGTTGTTTTGTTTTTCTTTTAAAAGGACGATTTTATGAAAATCCAGGACATCACAGTCCCAAAAGAAAATCAATATTTTTTGTAGGAATCAAGGAGACATTATTAAATTGGTGTAATGATGTAAAAGAATCATTAAGTTTGGACTAAGGACGAAGTAACTAACAGACACATTGATTCAACGGCAGCAGAAAGAAATCGGCTTAAAAAGGTTGTCTGACTGAACTAACATAATTAAAAGGGGAAATGCCTTGCGAAAAAGGTTGGAGAATTATGTTTTCGTCCTTAAGGGCGGTAATGGTTTCAAAAGCCTGGAGTTCACAACCCTTATACTCTTCCATGTCTATGATATTTACAAGCCTCCCGGTCAGAGGTCATGGGTGTTTTGATAGCTTATTTAATATAACAGAAACGTGGTGTTTCTTTGAATTGCTTAGAGCAAGATTGCCCAGTAGCAGTGTACGGAAAATGAGCGTGAAAGGTAAAAGAATTATGTCGAAAAATGTTCTGTTCTGCATTTTTGTTGGATTTGGTTCGTAGTAGGAAAGCAAAATGTGCTGGGGCTTAGGTTGTCATCGTGAATCACTGTATGAATTAGTTTTTATTAAATTTGTTAATGTTTCAGCTTTTAACGAAAATGGTGGAAACAAAACTAGGAGGAGAATTAATAATCTTTAAGTTCTTGTCATGGATTTGAAAATATATGGGCTTTGATTTTGCGTCCCAGAAACAAATGTTATTAAGTTATGAGTTAGGTTAGGTTAGGTTAAAATGGCTGTCAGGAAAACAACTGACACACTTAGACCAATATTAGGTCCATTGTGATACCATAAGAATAATGCGAGGGAGTAACTCACTTAACAAAACCATTTGGAGCTTTTGTTAAAGCGAAAGAGATGCAGGGTATCGCTTACATCATCAAGGAAATATTTTCCTAGATGCCATTTTCTTTTAAATGAGAGTGCAGGACATGAGCAGAGGTGTGAGATTGCCTCCTCCTCCTCCTCATCTAAGCAACTTCTGCAGAAGTCATTAGAGGAAACGCCGAGTCTTATGGCTTGTCTTCCTATCAGACAATGTCCGGTGATGACATTGATTACGGAGCTAACGTGCAATCTGGTTATGGATAACAAATGTCTTGTACGTTTTGGATCTAGTCCTGGCCATAACTGTTTTGTTGGCACACACGTGGTGATATTGTTCCACCTATAATTTTTTCTATCCATTGCCTCTTGCTTTAGCATAAGTTTACATGTAGCGATTGTTATACCAATATTTAACCTGCTGGTTGAGATCGGTAGAACGGTTCCTTTTCTGTCGAGTTCATCGGCTTTGTTAAGTAGTAGTTTGTTCAGCCATCTCCTTCAGAGATAGGCGACAGTTAAGGGCGGTTACTGAGTTCACAGAAACAGCGACGAGTTATTTGAGGGCTGCTTGACTGTCTGAGAAAATCCGGATATTCGTTGAGGATATCACGTTTTCTTTTAGCCATGATAGGACCTCTTTGATCGCCAGAATTTCCGTTTGGAACACGCTACAGTGGTTTGGAAGGCGGAATGAGAGACTTACGTTAAGTCGGTTTGAGTACACCCTGCAGCCTACCCCTTCTTCGGTTTTTGAACCATCTGTATAGAAATGAATTGAATCATCTCTCAAAAATTCTTCGTCTTCCCAGGTCGTTCTCGGTGGGATTGAGACTTGGATCTTATTATCAAAAACCAATTGGGGGATGGTGTAGTCGGAGTGGCAAGGAATTGATCCGAATAAATTAAGGATTGTAGTAGCGTGGCCGGTGTTATTAATGGTCCGTTGGGAGATAGCTCTCATACGAATGGCTGTGCTGGCGGCCATTTGTTTGCTGAAGGTATCTAGTGGTGTGACGTTAAAGAGTTTATTTAGGCTAGCTGAGGGTATTGATCTAAGTGCTCCGCTTATACACAAACAGGCTCTTCGTTGGACCTTGCTTAGATTATCGCAGTAGGACCTTTTATCAAGAGCGGTCCACCATACCATAACTCCGTATGAGTTAGTTAAAAGCATCTGTTCAATGAAACTCTTTATTATGGCTTTACATCCACCACCCAAGCAAATCTAATTTCGGAACCAAAATCATTTTATAAGTTTATGAACTATACAAGAAAGAAAATTGACGGTTTCCCTCTCTCTCTTCACTACGAAAGCCAAACTTGCAATGAACCAACAATTGTCGCAAATTTTGTGGCTAGTTGCTTTAAACTGTCTTTTTCTGAAAAAAAAAAACCAGATCTAGACCTACCATTCTTTTCCTATCTTCCGCATTTCTCTACAGGCCCTTCCGATCAACGGTTTAATCAATCAACTGTTCTTAATGGGCTCCTCAAATCCAAAGACGAGTATCCAGGTCCAGATGGCATTCCTGCCATTCTGCTTAAGAAATGTTGCTCCAGTTTAGCCCTTCCTTTTACTTACCTCTTTAAACCCCTTTGAAGTGGAGTTTTTCTGAACTTAAGGAAAATATCCGTTATTTTACCTATCCATAAGAAGAGCCCCAAAACCAAATTTCAAACTATAAAACCATAGCTAAACTCTCTCATATCCTTAAGCTTTTCGACAGCATTCTAAATGAAATACTTTCTTTCCAGTGTAAATCAATGATATCCTTAAAGCAGCATGGATTCTGTAAGGGAAGGTCTACAACTGCTAATCATTGACGTAATTACGTCAATGCTGTTAATCTAGTTCCTTCTCACTTCATGTTGTAAATTATGTTAAGATGAAAAAAAGAAACGAAGTAAACATCATCACCATTAACCACTGATTTCAGCGAGCCTTTCTGCAGAACTTCTCACGCTTTTATCCACTTTAAACTTTCTTTCCCCGGATTTAGTCTCATCCCATTCAAATGGATCTCTTCATATCTAGAAATCCGCCAAAACAGAGTTCGTTTCCGTTCTACTCTATCAGTTCCTTTGTGGCAACCTACGGTGTACCAAAAGGTAGCCATCTTGGACCTTTCTTTTTCATCCTTGGCATTAACCATGTTGAAAAGATTACCAATATTCTTCTATCTAACTTTACGGTGATGATGCGAAATTTTTCAAAGTCATCCCATCTGATCTCCTCTGATTCTCTCCAGCTACAAAATGACCTCGATTCATTTCCTTGAATTAAACTATGCCAAATGCGAGACAATAACTTTTTCTCGTAAAAGGAAAAAACCTCCCCACAGATTCTATCATCTTTAGAACATTTTGATAAACCGTGTGCAGCTTATACGTGATTGAGGTGATCTCTGCGAAGGCGAATTGAAATTTCGCTCTCATATTGATGTAGTGATATCAAGAGCTAATTTCGCCCTTGGTTTTATCAAGAGATGGTCCAAAGAGTTTCGAAATCCTTTTGTCACCAAATTCATCTATTTCGTCTATATACGCCCTCTTCCTGAGCATATGCTTCGCAGGTGTGGGCTCCATATTGTAACGAAGTTACAAATACACACTGCCAGCCAATACACATGTCAAATGATATTTTTCACTCATGCCATAGAACTCACACGCACTAGGTGTAGATAATTTTATGAGGCATCCTGAAAAATACGAGAAAGGAGAAGTCAGCCGGTGTTGAAAAAGTACCAATCTAGAGTACTAGCTACTTCCACTAGAGGAAAATAAAGGGTACGTAGTGTGCCCAGAGATTCCCAATTTCAGCAAGGTCTCCTTGGAGTACCTAGCATAAATCCCCCACTAGCCTCTTAAAGACTTTTGTTTTTTTTTTAGTCTTGCCGGCTATTAAGCTGTTGATGCCAGTATTTGACTGTTATTGCGATTTACCAGCGATTAAAAGCCCGTACTTGATGACCGTTTTGCCAGCATAGGACTAAGGGTCTACCAGCGTTGGAGCCACCGATCACCAGCATTAGAGATAAGAATTAATAAATATTATATTAGACTAGCTTTAAGACAAACAAAAGGATTGGACCTTCTTCGTAACCGAAGTTTTAAGTGTTTTCATAGGTCGACCCTGGACCCGACAAGCATACCCCAGCTCTAGAGAAAAAAGCACACCACAATATCAAGTGGTTCAAATCTCAAGGATCCAAAGCGTTCAACGTGGTTTTCTGGTTTTTACACTTCAGGATCTCCACGACGCGACGATAGAAACCTTCTCAACCTTACTTTTTATCGTTGTCGAACGTGTCTCAATTATTAATATCTGTCTGTTAAATTGGAGCTTCGAGGATCGAATCCCAGAAATATCAAAGAAAAAGAAAATGTTTACACTGGCATCGCCTTTTGCAAGAAATTGGCAAGCAATTATCCATGAATAAAACTTCTTAAGTCATCCGTTCGGAATCGGCATGAAAGTTGTAGGTCATGAAATGTTGAAAATGTGCTGAGGTTTCCATAGCATTGTTTGCCCACGCTTCACACCACTTCTTCTTCCTTGCGCCACTGACGCGAGGGCTAGCGTGTCTGCTTTTTTCGTGTGAAATCAAAGTTTGATTTCGAAATAGACACACGGCCATGAAAAGCTCTTTCTCACTTAGTCGTTCGGAATTCCGCAAACAATTTAAGGTGTACGTTAGGAGGTTCTCTGAGCTTAACTTTGATATGCATGCCATCATTAGCGGAGTTCATAATGTACAATTAGTTGGATAGACTTTGGTTTGAACGACCAATGTTTTGATAATTTAAACCCTCAGACGATGAGACGACCGCTTGTCCAATTTGTTGTATGGTTTTTAAATATTTTTGAACATTTTTAAGTTGGACGGAGCGGAGGAATAAATGACATAATGTTGGACGACAAATCTGATAAGCAAACTACATCCGACTATCCAGCATCCATCAAACGAAGTCTGTCCAAATAATTGTACAGTGTGAACTCCGCTATTAGGTTTGTGCGTTGCGAAAAGACATATGTATTTATTCTTTCTGCAGACAAAGGCAATGTGACTGTAGTTGTCAATTAAAGTGATTATTTCGCCAAGATGAATGTTTTCGTAGAAATCACGCACATATTCACCTGTGGATTACGATCCCACACCCCGTTTGTTGAGAAGGGCAACAAAACTCATCAATGATAATTAAACTATTTTACCATCTAAAAGATTAATTTCTTCGTGTACGCAATCACCAAAGTTTTATGGACTGCCAAAAATACCTACACAAAGAGAGAAATCCAATGCTTCCAATAGCGCCATGCTATTTGTTATTAAAGCATTTGGTTAAAGTTTAAAAACCATTTCTAGTTCGACATACAGCGTTAAAGATTCCGCGCACTTTCTGTCGTATTTATAAAATTTGCTTAGAACATCCTTAGACAACACTGTCCAGCTAGACGGTGTCTAAAGAGTTGGACAAGCCTTAGCCAATTTCGTATTTATAAATGCATTCCAACTGTTGCCTTATTAACCCCTCAAACTGTCAACTTTGAACGAAAAACTAAATGGTGGCGATAATGATGTATCCGTGCAGTACCATTGTTTGTGTTTTGATATACGAGTACAACAACTAAAAGGCTCTGAACGAGTGTGGAGTAGGACTTAAACTAGACCTAAAAAGCAGAAGATTTGACTTTCTGTTACAGCTTTTCCAAGTCTCATAAAATGATGAAATTTGTGCAATTTATAAATGATATTGTTGAAAATTGTATTTTTTCACCTCAAATTACTTAATTTTTTCGATCTTATCACTCTCAATAATGTTTTATAACATGTTCAAAAAAATAGTTTTTTGATGTATCAAATGTCACTTTAGCAGTTTAGACAACCAATTTTGGTGTCTAAAGTTAGACGTTCCTTAGACAGCTATGAAAGTGTTTATAAATACGACTTGGAGTTGGACATTGTTTTAAGAGCTGTCTAAAGATAGACATACTTTGGAATGGGATTATAAATACGACTGTTTGTGTCTATTTTAGGTAGCTTAAAACTTCAAGTTGATAAACTGATGGTGAGTTTTGATATTGAGTCACTTTTTACAAATGTGCAAATACAGGAGGCGATAATTGTCATTCGTAAACTTATGTCATCTGCCGGAATCAGTGCAAATTATATGCAACTTTTGGAGTTACGTCTGTCGTCAGGGTATTTTTGTTATAATAAAATTCTATCAACAAATAGATGGGGTGACCAAGGGCTTACCTTTAGCTTCATTGGTGGCAGATTTGTGCATGGAGGACTTTGAAACAAAGGTCTTGAGTAGTGCTGTAGAAAAACCCAATGTCTGGTTGAGATATGTGGATGACACATTTTATATCCGCAAAAGTTCCACTGTAGTGAGTTTCCTGGAACATCTTAACTCGCAACATACAAAAATAAAGCTTACGATGGAAAAATAAAGCAATATTTCCATT
This sequence comes from Melanostoma scalare, assembly GCA_949752695.1. Taxonomy (NCBI): domain Eukaryota; kingdom Metazoa; phylum Arthropoda; class Insecta; order Diptera; family Syrphidae; genus Melanostoma; species Melanostoma scalare. Next base: position 64,914,820 of record OX456985.1, read on the forward strand.
TCATGTTTGGATGTAAATGTAACAAGGAACATGAATGGCACATTAGGACATATAGTCTACAGAAAGAGTACACAAATAAGCAGATACCAACATGCTACTTCCCATTACCATCCGGCAGACTTAAGATCTGTTGCTTCTACACTGATTCAGCGAGCACATAGAATTTGTGATAATGACCACCTCGCCGCTGAACTTAAGTTGGTAGACAACATTCTTAAAACGAAATCTTAAATCCTAAAAGGCAAAGAATGTAGCAGCCAATTTTGCCACGGAAAAGGGATGAAGTAGAGAAGAAACCTTTTCTTCCTTACGCAAAAGTTTTAATGGACATAGTTGGGAAAGTGTTGAAGAGACACGGTATAAAGTTCATCTTCTTACCATCAAAAATGGTGAAAGAGCACCTTTGATAACCAAAGGATCACTTTCCATTGCAAATTCCGGACGTCTATGCAGTCGCTTGCAGCTGCGGGTTATCTTACGTGGGGCAAACCCAACGAAGTATAACCACCCAATTGAAGGAACATATAAGTGCTGGCAGCAGAAAGCAGCGGGAATAGTCGGCAATTTAGTCAAGGACATTCTAGACAATCCAGATGAACATTACTGGGTTCACTTCGAACAAGCTAAAATGTTAGCTCTCGAGCCTCACTATATCCCTCGGCTTATACGCGAAGCGATTGAAATCAAACGACATCAAAATTTCAATCGCGATGACAGCAACCAATTGTTGCGTACATGGGACCCCGTCTTCAACATCGCACGGCCTATGCAGATAGCCATAAAAACATCCAGCGATATATTGAGCACTGTTTGCTCCCAATTTTCTACCCCGCAACAGCAACAGACTCAAATAGAACAGTCTACGCCTCGTAACAAATTGCATAGCCAAAAAAGAGAATAACATTTCAAAATCAGCTTCCCGTTGGCCACGCACAATGTAACTTGCACTCATTTAATTTTATGTTTTTAATATTGACGCGGCTAATCCGAATTTTAAGTCTCAAAATTATGACATATGTATATTGTATACTCCTCCGCTCCTTCAAAATTTCAAAATTTTCAAAAATATTAGATAGAAAACCATCCGATAAGTTGGACAAGCTTACGTCTGAGGGTTCACATATCACATTATTCAACATTGGTCGTTCAAACCAAAGTCTGTTCAAATAATTCTACAGTTTCACTATCGTGTCTTACATAAGGAAGTCTATACTTTCATATTCTCTTGTTATTCCAAGATACAAGTAACTCTATAAATAAGACTTGTGATAATTTCAATTCAAGGCCATCATCATGTTACACTTTTAGCCGCTTTTCTTATCCAGTGAAGCAGAAGAAATTATCTCTCAAAACTTTGTATATTAATGAAAGTATCGAAATTAAATGAGAAAATGAGATTTTGTTTTAAGTTTTGTCAGGTTCAAAGTAAGCATCTTGTAATCTTCCGCCGTCATTGATTGACATCCCAATCCTTTTTTTGCTAAATTTAAACTGTGTGCATTCACTTATCGAAAATTCATTAATTTGTTTCCTTTTTCCATTGAATTCCATTGAAAGGCTTTGAGGGTTTGGTTGTCTCGTCACTTTCAGAGTGAGATTTATTTTCGGGTTGCTAAGTTTCAAGAAAATTTCCAGTGTCATGGTTTTTGCAATCAACTGCTATCTATAGATTCAAGTTAACTACACAATCGATTTAAAATTGCTTAGTGTGTGAGCATTGGCTGACTCCTTCAATTAGTTTATTGACGATCTTGTGCGTCATAATTTTGAATAAGCGTTCGGTAGTTACATGCTCATGCTGTGTAATTGCCATAGTAACATCTGCGTAGAATAACGATACGATTAAATTTCACTGAAGCGAACTTATTCCAGCCCACTACTAAAATAAGGCTTTGGTTTGCATGCATTTGACTAAGCAATTATGATAAACTCAAGAAGAGCTTATAGTTTTCGTTTCCTTCAAAGGAAGTAAGATTGTTTTGGTTAAAAAGAGTATTTGATTTTATTTACTTATTTTTAAACATTAACAATAAATTAAAACCTATTATTTCGGCTTCTGACTGATTAAAAATAAATTCTAGTTGACTTACAACTACCCATAAGTTTTTAGAAGAGCATATTGCAAAATTTTACAAGCTAAAAACTCAAAAAAACTTTTGTGGCTTTTTTGTTCAGTTGCAAAAGAGAATTTCAAGAAACCATGAGGAAGCTTACAGGAAAAAAAACACATATGTAAGTCAGAAAGTTCTTCTTGAATCTATAACTTTTCACTTCATGTAAACAAGTTCCATTGTAGTACTACAAGTGAGGTAAGCTAAGGTTACAACAACTTGCCAATCGTTCCAGTGAGTAACTATAGGCAAACCTTACAAGTTTGTTTGGCCTCACACTTGAACTTAGTGCAAACTTTAGTCGAACTATTAAACACAATATTATTCTCAATTCTCAAAATTAAACAAATGGAAGCCCAAACACTCTTGCACCATCTGTGCCTTGTATTCTGTTGTTCTATCCGGGCAAGTGGGTTCTAATTGGTTATGGCGGTAAATGAGTATGACTTCCTTTGTAGAGTAATTATTATGACGAATTTATGACACATGCCATCTGGGTGAAATTTATGAAGTGTTCATTGTTAAAACGAGATGACTAAACGGTTGATATTGTACATGTATTCCCGTCACATGGTGATAACAATGTGAATGATATGCAATGTGGATGATATACAATGTGAAAGGAAACCTGTAGACAGGAGACTGGCCGCAAACAAGAAATTGTAGTTTCTGAAAATGTTGGCATGAATATTTACACTACGCAGAAGATACTTTATCTACATCTATGGCGTAAGGGATGATCTCCACCATCACTATAAACAGCTATTTGCCTAAGCTTTAATTCATCCTTCTGCCTAACTAAATATTTGTCCTTTGGAACAGGATTATGGGCTGCCTAAAACTTTGGGCCGATTACTTCAAAGATGATGCCAATTGCAACGTTTCTGTGAATGGTGAGTACTATCGTCCAATGAATTTTTTTGTACAAATAGAAGAACTCAACTTGCATGACATGTGGTTTCAACAAGACGGTGCTACATGTCACAGAGCAGGCATAACCTTCAATTGTGTCTGTCTGTCTGTCCGTATATGGATCCACAGCCTGTACCGCTGGACCGATTTTCGGTAATTAGGGTCTGTGTAGCAGTATACAGAATCCGTTTTGGAATCCGTTTACAACCAAAAACTGGATAGACAGATAGAATTAGATGAAGTTATCTGAGCAATAGAATCATTAAAGGAAAACAAAGCTCCCGGTATTGATGGTATTCCTAATTAATTCTACAAAAACTCCAGCACCCTGTTTATTGAAGAAATTTATGTTTTGCTCAAAGACATCTTTGATACAGAAACTAAACCTATATCGTTCAAAAAATCGATAAATAATTTTCCCTCTTTACAAAAAGGGTGACCCAAGTCTTCCTTCAAACTAAAGCGGGCTTTCATTTTTAGACACACTCTACAAATTATTTACCACAGTTTTGTTAAATAGACTTACTTATTGGATAGAAGAGAACCACGTACTAAATGAATATCAGGCTGCATACAGAAGTTAATACAGCACTGTTGACCAAGTGTATAACTTCAACTTCAATTCAATTCAATTTTCAATTTCAATTCAATTTATTTTACTAACTTAACACAGTAAGATACAATATCTCATTTAACAGTGCAAGCTTCAATGGTAAGTTTAAAATTACTAAAAATAAGCAAAAGTGTTACTAATATTTATACAAATTCAAAAATAACATTATATAATAACAAGGAAAGAAGTGAAAAAAGATGGTTTAGTTAGAGAAATTTAAAGAGAAAAAAAAAATCATCCATCATCATCGTCATCATTATGTCATCAGAAAAATAATAAGTCTACTTCTGAAAGAGGTGCTGCAACTTGTTGATTGCAAGTTTCGGGGATGGGAGTTCCAAAGCCGTATCACTTGAATAAAGAATTGTCGTTCAGATATTAAAAACTTGTAACGAATCGGTGTGAGATCATAGCTTCTGTTAGATTGTGTAAAACTGATCCTGTTGTATAAGTAGATTGGTTGACGCGATTGTATTACGTTATGGAATAGCGTTAACATTTTTAGCTTAAAAATATTTTCAAGACTAAGATCATATAATGATTTCGAGAAGGTGGAGATGCGATCATATCTTTTAAGTCCAAAAACATACCGCGCAATACTGTTAAAAGCCACGTTAAGTTTTCGTTTGTGTTCATAATCACAGTTGCTAAAAATCTCGCAACCAAATAATGATTGGAATAACGAGCGTTTTAGCGAGAATTTTTCTTGTTTTTAACGGTGTCACCTGGTGTGTCGCCCAAAGTGTGCGAAGGCCTCCATAAATTTTTCCTAGCTTCAATCTGATATGGTTATTCCAAGTGAGTGTTCTGTTAAAAGTCATGCCTAGATTTTTCGCAGAGTCAACAAATTCAATATCAATGTTATTAAGAGATATACTTGGAAAGATTGACGCATCAACGAGTTTTCTTGAAATGACCAAGCATTTTGATTTTGACGGATTCAAACGAAGGCCATTTTCACATGACCAGCAGTGAACTTTCATTAAATCTTCATTTAATTCATGTGCAGCGTTGTCCAGAAGTCCCAAGGGGCAACTCTTCCTAATTTGAACATCGTCAGCATACATATCAACCGAGGAAGTCAATACACATTTAGGGAGATCATTTATGTACATTGAAAAAAATGAGTGGTCCAAGTATCGAACCTTGAGGAACACCTGAGCCTAAAGGAAGAAATTCTGATACAGAGTTATTAGCAACTACTGCCTGGTATCTACGATGTAAATAGGAGGCTATTAACTTATAGTCAGGGATCCCTGGTCCAATTTTTTTTGTGACTATTATCAAGCTAATTTTGCCTGACTGGCTTTATTTTGTTGAGACGCCCAACAATTTTCTAACGAAAACTTTTGACTGTGGTAGCTAACAGAGGTAGAAAGGGTGAAATATGTCGACTCCATGATACTAAAAAATTTATTAGTAACAGTTTCTTTCTTAGTTAAGCTTCAAGATAATTATCTGAATTACGTAAAAAAATATTTGTCCTACAAATTGTATGGTTTGATCTTAAGAGTCCCCTTCCTCAGAAATGTATCGATTACGAGGTCAAAAAAAATGATTACTTAACAAGCTGATTTTTTCGTTTTTACTTATTTAATATTTATATAATCTAACAGTCAGATTGTCCTACAAATTCCGTGCTACGTTTTTTCAGTCCTACGCCCAAAAGTAGTAGTAAATATGCATGATGTTAAAAATAACGCGTTACGCTATAGCGGTGCTCAAATTGAATATATATGTATGTATTTGAAATTCATGAAATAAAAAATCAATTTATTTTTCAAGCGTGACAAAAAAAATAGATTCCACTTAATAATAAGTTTAGAAAATTAATGAACGTCGACTTAAACTAAGACAAAAAACGAACAAAAATTTGTTCCGCTTCTGACTTTGATTATAATCCTGCTTTCTTTCGTAAAGGAAAAAAGAGACCTTTCACTATTTTGAAGAAAAATAACAATTTTCAAGAGGCTTTTATTAAACTCCTACGATGTGAAACTACAGCATTAAAAACATCGAATGAAGTATTTCAAATTATCGAAGAGTATGTATGCAGAGTTTATTCATTAAAAACAAAAAATGATATTAACAAAGGACGGTATGAGTTATTTGAGAAAGGATATTAATCAAAAAATGAAAACGAAGATATTTTAAAACAAAAAATCGTAGGATATGATCCTTCCAGTTTGCCACCAACAAAACAAGAATTGTTGCAACAAATTAAAAGAATTGTATTTATCTGCAATGTATGGTGTAATGCACACATGCGGTGCCCCACGGAAAAATTGCCAGAAAAATTTGGATGGACAATAATTGATGGCAAATATGAATATTATTGTTTTGATGGTCCCCAAAGTCCATCTTTTGAAGAAATATCTTCCAACATTCAAGGTACCCTATTTATACAATTATTGTTATTTTATGATTGACTATTCATTATTATATTATGATTTACTTAATTTTTTATGTTATTACAGAGTCAGATATCACGAATGAAGGAAGTGAAGTAGATGCCGATGACAGCGATAGTAGCGATAGCAGCGAAGGGTTGTCGGATGAATCTGAGGAGGATTAATTTTTTTTTTTAGAAATACCGAAATCTCTGTGCTTAATTTACTAAAAAATAAAGCTAAATATTTAAAATTAGAGCAAGATTTTTTCTTGTACCATATGTTACAAATAAACAAACAAAAAATGACAATTCTTGTCGGACTAGCGATGCATACCTGTTTTCTTGTAGGACATTGTTTGAATTGGGCAGATAACACACTAACCTATAATGTAATATTTTTGTCCTACAGTTAGTAATGAAAATAATAATCTGGTGGTATTGACATTTTCTGAGCGTAGGACTGAAAAAACGTACCACGGAATTTGTAGGACAATCTGACTGTTAGATTATATAAATATTAAATAAGTAAAAACGAAAAAATCAGCTTGTTAAGTAATCACTTTTTTTGACCTCGTAATCGATACATTTCTGAGGAAGGGGACTCTTAAGATCAAACCATACAATTTGTAGGACAAATATTTTTTTACGTAATTCAGATAATTATCTTGAAGCTTAACTAAGAAAGAAACTGTTACTAATAAATTTTTTAGTATCATGAAATCGACATATTTCATCCTTTCTACCTCTGTTAGCTACCACAGTCGAAAGTTCTCGTTAGAAAATTGTTGGGCGTCTCAACAAAATAAAGCCTGTCAGGGAAAATTAGCTTGATAGTAATCACAAACAAAATTGGACCAGGGATCCCGGACTATTAGTGGATGACTTAGAAAAATTGAACTGGACTTGAAGTTTCTTACACAATACATTGTGGTTAACCGTATCGAACCCTTTGGAGAAGTCAAGCAGGACGAGAAAAGCTACTTTGTCATCGTCTAAAGATTCCCTTAAACCTTCTATGACATTGATAAGTGCAGTTGTACAGCTATGTTTAACTTATCGTGTATAGTTCAATTTCAACTCAGTCAGAGGAAAAAGCTTTACGCCTTCTTTGTTGATCTATCAGCAGCTTCCGACAATATCAATCGTGATGCGCTGTTTACAAATTACTTAAACTAGGAGTCTCATCGAAAATGGTTTCAATTATAAAATCCTTGTACAAAGACACTTCTGCGACAGTTTGGAACGGAAAAAGTATAACAAGCTTCTTTCAGACAATCAAAGGAGTCAAACAAGGTTGCGTACTAAGCGCCTTACTTTTTGTTCTGTTGCTAGAGGATCTCCACTTTGAACTACATACTGGTCTAACTTTGAATAATTTGAAAATAAACGTACTTTTAAACGCAGATGACATAGTTCTCCTTTCTGACAAGCCTAATATACTGCAAAGGATTATCGACGCCTTCAGTAGGTATTGTATGAAATGGAACCTAGATGTTTACTTAGAAAAGTCAGAAATTGTGAATTTTAGAAACGGCGCGGCGGTAGGAGAGCGGGTGCTGAAAAATGGTATTTTAATGACGGAGAAATAAGAATAAGAAATCAGTACATACAAATATCTCGGCGTTATCTTGACATATAACATGTCCTAGTCCGAACACTTGTCAAAACGTCTTGCAATGTCAAAAAACTCAATAAACTCGACATGGTCCAAATTTGTTCAAAATAAGTTTGTTACACACTCTGCTAAATACAAAGTGCATGACGCAGCCACCAAATCAATAATGCATTATTGTGCACAGGTGTGGGGGGGAGAAGAGGACCTTCAAACTGAAAAGCTTCAACGTTTCTTCGTGAAGAGATGTTTCGGGTTGCCAGACAACACACCTAATTATGCAATTCATATTGAAACTGGCCTTCCAAAAGCATTCCTTACAACTTTGAAAGTTCATTTTACGTACATACGGAAAGTAATGTCAATGCCACGTAATCGTCTTCCACGTATTCTTTCTGACGTTATCATTCAGAAAAATATTTATTGGGCCCAGGAATGGTCAGGCCTTTTCCAACAAACACAAGTGGACTTCAGTTTTGAAGCCCCGCGCTTAATGTGGAATCAATATCACAATATACTACTTACAGAGCTCTCCGAAAAATACTGAGTTGATTTTGTGGGAAAGTGGGAAAGGCACATCAATAACAATTTCATGACGAATATAGCGACCTAATACACTCTGATGTCCCAAGCTATTTTCAAGATAGCAATCCGCGTGAAATGATAAATTTGGTCTTCAAAGTACGATGTGGTCTTTTAAACCTAAATGCTAGAGCTTTTCGTAATGACACTGTAGACATATGCAGTATACGTAATATGGATGCTTCAGAAAACACATATTGCTTCGTTGGTATGTGCCCTAACTTTAAAGGATACCGTAAAACATACCTAGGGAGCGAAACATTGGACAGAACTACATTTCTCGATTTCTTAAATGGCTCAAACTACCGAAACCTATACAAATTTTTGAAAAACTCACTTAAATATCGAAGCCTTATAATTAACGAATATAGTTAGAACTTACTTAGCTTTGTTATTATAAAGTATAATATAAATATATTTTTGAACCTGACAGACAACTTAAAACTAGTTATTGTCAAATTTAATTTTGAAAACCAACTCATGTTTTTGTAAGAATTTAACTGAAAATAAAATTATTTATCTATCTATCTATCTATAGAGATATATTTGAAATTGAGTCTCTAGATCATGAAATAACGGTACCTGGCATACAACCGGTATGATAATACTTATTTTTCTTGAAAACGGCTCCAACGATTTCCATAAAATTTTGTGTGAAGGACTAATTTTGGATTGTATTTCTAATGATGTGAAAAAAAATTTGAAAAAAGTCTAAAAACGGTACCTCCCATAGTACCGAGTTTCTCCTTGTAGGCTTACACGATGTTAACGAAATTTTGTATTTTTGAAGTCATAGGTTGTTTAAGAATGACTGCATATTTATATTTGAAAAGTTTGAATTTTTTAAATCTTTATAGATTCATAAAAAAAGTTTGATTTTTTGAAATAACTTCAAAATTGTATGTTTGATTTTTTTTTTAAATTTTTTGTCAAAACAACTTCTAACAAGGTCTTAAACTTTGCATACTTGACTTTTGAGAAACATGTTTTTAAAAAAAGTGAAAAATAAAAAACCGTTTTTGAAAAAACTACTCCAACGATTTTGATTAAATTTTCGGATTTGTATGTACATATATGCATCTGTAAAGGAATGGCGTTTATAGACTTTCGCTTGAAATCTTTGGAATATTTAATTTAATCAAATTTGTTATTTATTTTTATTTATTCATCTATTTGATTACTTATTTATTTATTTATTTATTATCTCTATTATTTATTTATTTACTTATTTATTCATTTATTTATTTATTTATTTATTCACTTATTTATTTACTTATTTATTTACTTATTTATCTATTTATTTACCAATTTATCTAATACCTTATTTGACTGTTTGTTAATGTATATATATAAATATATGTATGTGTATGTGTATATTTACTTGTGTAATTATTAATTTATTTATCAATTTTTTTGGTTCATTATTTTGTTATTTATTTCTTACTTAATATACAAATGCTTGTATAATCTTTGAAAACAGATTGTAAGAAGTCTATAATTTGGCTGAGGTGATTCTCAGATATTTCCTCCTCTTCTCTCCATCTCAAATATTCAATGAAGGTTTTTCTTGTAGCTTTTCCTTCTATCAATTAACTCAACTATTATAATATTACTAGCTGACCCGCCCGGCGTTGCTCGGGTCAAACTTATTCAAAGCGTTGTTCCCACAGAAAGCTAGAAAAAAAAAAAAAAAATTCTCGTGTCACAGTGTAAATTAAAAAAACAATGTTAAGGGTAGATGGCCCTTATCACTTACGGGTATGAAAAATAGATAGTAGCCGATTCTCAGACTTACTGAATACGCATATAAAATTTGGTAAAAATCGGTAAAGCCGTTTCGGAGGAGTTCAAGTTCGAACACCGTGACACGAGAATTTTATATATATGATAAAACCATTATTATAAATTTTTCAGTAGTAAGGTAGCTTTATACCAAATCTCTGTAAATTGTGCAATATAGGTCTAATGAAAAGAAAATGTATAAATTACTCAGCTACAATAAAATATATATATTTGCATTTAATTTTCAGAGGCAATAAGTGAGTAGAGTTTGGATTTTATCGATTTAAATTTTTTTAGAATCCTAACTAATATTATAAATGTGAAAGTCACTCTGTCTGTCCGGCTTTCTATGTTACCATCTCCCGCCCAAACTACTGAACCGATTTAAATAAAATTTGATACAGAGATAGTCTAAGACTTGAGGAAGGACATAGGCTATATATTTTATCCCTAAACTCCCACGGGAACGGGAACGTATACGGGAATTTAGAAACTACAACACCGATTTCAAAAATGTTTCCACCGATAGAATGCTTCACTATCCCCGAGCAACATAAACTTTATTTCATCCCCATATTCCAAAGGGAACGGGAGTCCTTATTAATATAATAAGTGTGAAAGAAGCTCTGTCTGTCCGTCGTTCTATGTTACCATCTCCCGCCCAAACTAATAAACCGATTTGAATGAAAATTTTGTACGAAGATTGTTCTGAATTTAAGGAAGGACATAGGCTGTATTTTATTCGAATATTCCCACGGGAACCGGTCCTCACTATTATTATAAATGCAAAAGTAGCTCAGTCTGTTCACCTTTCTATGTTACCATCTCCCGCCCAAACTAATGAACAGATTTAAATGAAATTTTTAACAAAGATTGTTCAGAACCTGAGAAAGGACATAGGCTATATATTTTCTCCCTATATTCCCACGGGAACAGGAACGTATACGGGAACTTTGACACTTCAGCACCGATTTCAAAAATTCTTTCACCGTTGGAATGCTAAATAATCCCGGAGTAACATTAACTTCAACTCATCCACATATTCCCACGAAAACGGTCACCATATTCCTACGTTAAAGGGAGTCCTTACTGATATAATAAGTGCGAAAGTAGCTCTCTCTGTTCGCCTTTCTATGTTACCATATCCCGCCCACACTAATGAATAGATTTAAATGAAATTTTGTACAAAGATAGTCTAGAGCCTGAGGAAGGACATAGGTTATATACTTTATACCTATATTCCCACGGGAATGGGAACGTATACAGGAACTTAGAAGCTACAGCAACGATTTCAAATATTCTTCCACCGTTAGAATGCCACACTATCCCTGAGTAACATAAACTGTAAGTCATTCCCATTATTCCTACGGGAACGGTCACCATATTCCCACGGGAATATGAGTTTTTATTAATATCATAAGTCTGAAATGAAATCTATCTGTCTATTTTTATTTGTTATCAAAAACCGCGCAAACTATTAAACCTATTTATATGAATTTTGGTACAGAGATATAGTCTTGAGCCTGAAGATGGACATAGGCTATGTATGTTATCCCTGTATTCCCACAAGAATGCAAACGTAAACGGGAACCTAGAAACTGCTGAACTGATTTCAAGAAGTATTTCCCCGTTAAAAAGCTACACCATCTCAAAGTAACATTAACCCATTTGATATTATTTACATTCATATATAAATTTTTAAATTTCATGTGGCATTACTTCTATTTCTTTTAAAGAAATACTTATGTCACTATTATTTCTGAGTTATTATAATTATTGATAAATTGTTATAAATTTGTATTGTTATCTAGAAATAATAAAACTAATACTACTACTACTAACTTTAATTTATCCCAATATTCCCATGGGAACGGAAGTACTTACTAACACTATAGATCCGAAATCAACTCCGTCTGTCTGTTTTGTTTTGTTACCATCTACCGCCCAAACTATTGAACCTATTTGTATGAATTTTGGTGCTGAGATAGTCTTGACTTGAGCCTGAAGAAGGAAAGCGTCTGCATTTGTTTTCCCAATACTGCTACGGGAACGGCAACGTAAACGAGAACCATGAAGCTACTGAACCGATTTCAAAAGTTCTTTCATCATGAGGTGATTTCTGTCAAATTGTCTATTACACAGTTGACCTGAGAAGAAATGTCTATCTTGATCTTTAACGCCTGTGTGAAAAGTCGATTTCGGCCCCGACTAATGAGATAGTTAACCATATAAACTAATAAATTAGGTTTGACGTATTGGGGGATGTTGTCGAATGTCTATCAGTAGACAATATTATGGACACTGAGAAAGTCACATCACACCCTATAGAGTTTCTCAATGCCTTAGAATTATCAGGAGTGACTGCAAGTTGGTGTTCCAGTGCCAATAATGAGTAATCTAGAACTGTGAACAGCTACAAATTACACATCTGGGATGCGCCATTATAAAAGTTTTAACGATGACTGGAACAGCGAAATTAGAAAACTATTGATTCCCCGTATTTCTTTAGTTCCCACTGATTAGTCACTTTAGTTTAAAAGAGTGTATCAAACTCGCAAAACTTTTTTATTTGACAAAAGATGGAAAAAGTAAGAACGTCGTGTGCAAAAATGTACTTAAATAAAATACAACAATTGTTTACTAAAACGCATGAATGTGTCTTATTTGCAAAATAAGTAGCCAAAAAAATTAGAAAGTCACTATTCCACGCGGACGAAGTCGCGGGCACTGCTAGTAATAAATATATTCAAAAAAATCAAGTCAATCAGGGACCTTAAAAATACAGACCTAAGCAACGCCGTGAAAGTCGAAGGATAAGGGGTATATGAGTATGTCTAAAGCAGCCCAGGGTGTTGAGCTTAGATTTCAGCTGACTTATAAACTTGCTGACAATTGAACTATGCTTAGTCTATCACGATAAGTCAACTTTTTTTTTGTTTTTTTTTTTAAAGAACAATGTTTTGTTTATAACAAAAGCTAACGCAATGCATTGATGTCGTTTTTGTTGCACGCTGCGTTTTCTTTATTTGAGTCAATAAAACGATAGTCAATGCCCAATGTCGGTTTTTTTAATGTTTACTTTTCCTGTTCTGATTTGAAGCAATCCGTTTACATTTTATGTCTGTGGCGAGATAAAAATGTTGTTAACGGATCCGTCTCCTTGTCCTAAGCTATCTCCCCACCAATTTTCAGCCAAATCGGTTCAGTCGTTCTTGAGTTGTAAAATTCGAAAGAACTTTTGAAATTGGCCAAATAATTTTTTTAAGGTTTGCGTTCTCAATCACGTTCGCGTATCATCCTTAATTCGAAAAAATTTTTGAAATCGGTCAAGTGAGGTTTATGTTTTCGTTCCCGTAGGAATATAGGGATGAATTATAATATTAGTTACTGAGGGATAATATATCATCCCAATTCTGAAATAATTTGAGAAATCTGTAAAGTAGTATCTCGGTTTCCGTTCCCTATCCCGTTCCCGGATGAAAAAAAAAATATATGTATAACTGAGCCTTTTGGCGTTTCCCAGGCTCCGTAGGAATATTAGGATGAAATAATTTATGTTAATGAGGGATAACGTACCATCTTAAAATTGAAAACGTTTTTGAAATGCGGTTTTAAGGTTCCCTTTCTAGTTCCAGTTTCTGTTCCAATCGGAATATATGAATGAAATATAGTCTATGTTACTGAGAGATAATGTATCATCCTAGAGCAGAAAGAATTTTTATAATTTTTCCAGTAGTTTCTTAGTTTGCGTTCTCAATCCCGTTCCCGTGGGAAAATGGGGATGAATTATGTTTATGTTACTCGGTGATAGTGTAACATTCTAATGGTGAAAGAATTTTTGAAATCGCTTCAGTAGTTTCCAGGTTCCGGTTTACGTTCCCGTTCCCATAGGAATATAGGGATAAAAAGTATCCTATGTCCGTTTCCTGGTCCTAAGCTACCTCACCACCAATTTTCAGAACAATCCGTTCAGCCGTTCTTGAGTTATGAATAGTGTAACTAACACGACTTTCTTTTATATTATACAGATTTTGTGTGATTTAATTCAATTTTCATAATATGTAGCTATGTAGTCGCCAATCCTGTACCACCAAATATATTTAGAGCGAATACCAAAACATTTTACTCAGCCTTTAGATTTTGTTATTGAACTTAGCACACAATTGCAAGTTCGAGTAACCCAGTCGGTCCCATTTTTTTTAATCTTTCTCGACTTAAATTCCGCAAAATTTCCTAAATTGTTTCTTGTTCCTTCGAATATCTTTCTGATACTCCTCAAAATTCGCAATTAAAACACCTTTACGCTTAAGCTAGCTAACCAAGAAGCTTCTCCACTTCAAGCCTAGCTCTTTGTCTTGCTTGAAAACCGTTCTTATACACGCACACATTCATACAATCTCTTACTTCGATTCAGAATCACGACATATCAGCCACGACTACAAACGAAAGTTGTGCATGCTAAACCACTACATACATAGAGTTCGGTAAGTTGTTGATGTCGTTCAAAACTTGCCTTCTCTCTCACCACTCACCAAGTTCGAAAGTTAAAGAAGTGGTTGGTTGAGCAAGGTTTCCAATGTGATGCTATCTTTAACGATTTCTCAAAGGCATTTGAGTTTGAGAGTTGATCATAAAATTTTAGTTTCTAAGTTGAGTGAGTTAGGTTTTCACTCTAATTTGTTAAAATGGCTTAAATCGTACCTTACTCACAGAGTTCATTACGTTCAAATAAATAACGTTCTTTCGAATCCCATAAATGTGACCTCCGGTGTCCCCCAAGGTAGTCACTTAGGACCTCTTCTCTTTTTAATTTTTGTAAATGACATTTCAAGATTTTCGAAGAATTGTCGTTGCTTGATGTACGCCGACGATCTGGAATTGTTTTTAAGCATAAAATCTATCTATTTGCATTGCATTGATTTACAGAAAGATTTAACGAATTTATTTGTTTGGTGTAATAACAACGATCTTCACCTAAATGTTCCAAAGTGACAGTAACAGTATTACTTTTTCCAGAAGTGCTTCACCAATTATTTTTGAGTATAATATGAGTGGAACTTCCCTATCTAAACTAATTGCTAAAAAGGATCTTGGTGTTATATTTGATGTTAAGTTCAGTTTTTCTAGTCATGTCGACTTTATTGTCTCTAAGGCGAGCTCAATGTTGGGGTTTATTTACAGAAATGCCAAAGACTTTTCAGATCCGTTTAAACTAAGATTACTTTACTTCTCATATGTCAGAACAGTATTAAAATATTGTTGTACTATTTGGAACCCAATATATGCGTATAATATATGTTTATTCTGTGAGAATCGAAAGAATACAAAGACGTTTTACGAGAATGGCTATCTGAATCTTACATTGGAATATCGATATGCCCTCTTATAATTCAAGGTATTTATTAGTAGGCATCCAAACTTTGGAAACTCGACGTAAATATTTCGAGGTAATGTTCGTGACAGATGGTTAAAATTATAAAATCAATTGCCACTATTTACTCTCCATGTTGAGTTTATTTGTTCCCAGCCATGAACTCCGACAAAGTCGAATGCTTCAAGTGTCCTTTCATAGAGTAAACTATGTCGCTGTTTAAGACAGGCGAATTCAGTATGTGGAGTTCTAGACTTTAACATATACTTAAGTAGAGACTGTTTTTAGAAAAAAATATTGTTTTTATTAAACAATGGTGGCTTGGTATTAATTATAATTACTATCCAATTATTGTTATTAAGTAGTCTGTAAGAGTCTATGTGCTCTACTTGATGAAATAAATAAATAAAATAAATAAAGGTGTCGTCCATCACTTGTCGATCTTGGTGGGTGAGTTCAGACCACTAAGACACCCCATCCCAAAACATTTTTTTAGAGAAACATCGAAAAACGAATTATTTGAACACAAGTTACATCTGAGCACTCTCTCAGTAACATTTTACCGCGTGGAAAGTGAATCGAGTAAGTCTCATAATCAATTTACCCTATTTTACTATTTGAACATTTTTCGGAGAACTGTAGGAGGAAGAAATCTTAATCAACCGAAAATCAATAACTTACTCTGGAGAATCCTTTTGCGGATTTGGAGGGGAACGGAAGAACTTTAATGTTTCAACCTTTGAGTAGGTACCTCGTTTAAGAGTTGGGATGTGTGCTGAAGGACTTCTTTTTTTGTTAGGTCAAGGTGACGTAAAACGCTGGGTAAAAATCTGTCATCTACCATTGGTGTTTGTTTTGAGTTCTGTTGTTGTTTTGTGTGTTTTGCCGTGTTCATTTGGGCAATTTTAGTGTTTGCCGTGAGACCGCCCGTCTGCACGCTCATTACTACTCATTGGGGACCGCCTGTTCCTTTTCTGATGTAGCCTAGACCAATTTTACATCAGCGACCTACGCTGAATGCTTTTGCAAAATTCTGGGTGAGTAAACCATAGGCCGATGGAACCTAACTAACTGTCCCAGAACTGTGCAACCACACGTGAAAAACAAAGCGGTAAAATTTAAAGCGACATGCTTGCTTCGGATTGCAATTAAATACATTAAAATCTTTTTGAGAGTCAAAATCAGTTTATGGAAATGTTTGCACTTCGAGTTGACGGCATAAGTCATTTATGACTACCTTACAACACTTCATCATTCACAGAAAATTTATAAAGGATATCAACACGTTATATCTTAGTACTTTTAGCTGGAAGCCCAAAACTGTAACCACTTGCTCCGAGGTCTAATAAAATTGATAGAAATTTAATTAATGTTCAAAAGACGGATAGAGATTGAAAAATTCTTTCGCTTAATGCTTTTTGAAAAGCGATTATGATGATATTGTATGCGAATGATATCTGTAGAGTCAAGCAAATTAAGCGTATGAGTTGCACATTTGTTATGTTATAAAGAGCTTCCGAAAATCTTATCTTTATACTCAGAATCATGAGTCTTATCGCTAAATGATTATCCTTCCACTTCATGTTCATCTGATACAGGTGTTTTATGGATGTCATATTCCTTAAATGCCTTCCGGCATTGCAACATTATTGGCATCCAAACCGTGCCTGCTGTTCATTTACAAGATGATGTAATGTGACTCCAACTCATCGCAGATGAAAGGAAGCAATTCTGTGAAAATCTGGCTACTGTGTTAAGCCAGCATTGTGGTTTTACTTTTTATAATTTCCATTTGGGCTATTTTTTTTTTATTGCGTTATAATTGTATTTGTATAAAATACATAAAAAAAACTACTAAAAGTGCCCCTATTATTGTTTTATTCAAACAAACCTCAAAGCTTAAATTTTTTTTTTATTTTTATTAATTTTACCCGTTTTGTATTTTTTCAAGTATCATAAAATGTATAGGCTTTTGAGTGCACTTATTCATGAGTTTTATTTTTATTATTGAATTGTTCAACTGTAAGAAATAAAGAAACTCTGGCCCCGATTGCGGTTGTCGATTGATTAATCGATACTCGACTTTTTTCGAGCAACGATTGTCGATTGCATTTTTTCGTATTGTGAATGTCGATTTCGATCGACAATCTTCGATTTGACGGTCGACAGCTTTCGTTCATAATTTTCTGGTCGAATGTTGCGTTAGGAAATCATTTTGTGGGAAAATGTAAGTATATTATTGAACAAATTCATATTTTGATATAATATAACAATAATATGAATTCTATGCATTTATGGAGGCGAATCCCGACATCGCAAAAGGCGTCTGTGGAAAGTCACAGGCAAAGATGAGATGGGATTGGACAGACGAAAGTACTTCAAGAATCAAAGAAATAAGTTGGATTGTAAAAATAAAAAAAAAATTAAAAACAAGAAGCAGCTACATTGGTTCCTTCTCTTATTCGTCTCCGTTTTCGACCTATTTCAATTGTTTCAGACTCGCTATCGGTATCCGAATCACTATCACTGAACCAAATTTCGATTTGACTCATATTTTAACAACTTTAATTAAAAGAAACACAACCAAAAAAAAATTTTTCATTTGTTAGTAAACATCAAAGAACTGTCAAAATCTTAAAATTAACAATCTAGTTTCTGATTGTTCACAATAACATGTGCTTCTGTCGATTGCTTTCCACAATACCAAACATACGGCTTGATCGATGCAATCGACAAATTACGAGTCGATTGGTCGTCGACAACCGCAATCGGGGCCTCTATGTTTATCAGCCATTTTCTGAAAAAAAAAAAAAATTACCTCAAAGTCAAAACTTTGTTTCAGGAAGAAAATTTGAAAATCTGGTAGTCCTAAGCCTATAGGAGCTCAACTTAAATACAGTCTTAAAGGTTGTTATTTCTACAAAAAAAATGGGCACGACTGGGTCGCACGAACTTGCGATTGTGTTCTAAATAAAAAAAAATAAATAAATAGGGTGGCGCTACAGAGCAAGGAGCCCCTGGGCCTAGCGCATTTCTCACAACCAAGCCTTGTGCGGGAATAGAGGGGACCTACAATTTTTTGCCGGTTCCGAACGGCTAATCGAGAAAGCGGTTTTCATGGCAATGAATACTAATAGAGGACTTGTCAATTCCTCGCGAAAGGCGATACCCGGGAAAAAACATTTTTGCCTCTGTTGGGATTCGAACCTCGAACCTCTGGATTAACAGGCGGACATGCTATCCATCACACCACGCGTACCATTGTGTTCTAAATACAATATCAAAATCTAAAGGCTGAGTTAAAGGTTTTGGTATTAGCTCTTCATAATATATTTTGTGGTACAGGGTTGCCAACTACACATTAATTATGGAAATTGAATTAAATCACGCAAAATAATGAAAAAATTAAATTAAATATTCCAAAGGTTTCAAGCAAAAACCTAAAAACGCCATTCTTTTGCAATCGCTAATACACATGAATGATGAAAATTTAATCAAAATCGTTGGAGCAGTTTTTCCAAAAAACGGTTTTTTATTTTTCACTTTTTTTTAAAAACTGTTTTTTAAAAGTCGAGTATGCAGAGTTCTAGATCTTAACAGGAGTTATTTTGACAAAAAATTTGAAAAAAATAAAAGTTATGGTTTCGAAGTTACTTTCAAAAATCAAAATTTTTTAAAAAAATTTATAAAAATTTCCAAAACTAGGTTTTTCTAAATATTGATATGCAGTCTTTCTTTAACAGCTTACGACTTCTTAAATCCAAAATTTCGTCAAGATCGTAAAACGGTACTATGGGAGGTACCGTTATTAGGCCTTTTCCAAAATTTTTTTTTACATCATAAGAAAGATAATCTGAAATTAATCCTTCACACAAAATTTTATCGAAATCGTTGGAGCCGTTTTCGAGAAAAATAAGTATTTTCATATCGGTTGTATGGCAGGTACCGTTATTTCAAGACCTAGAGACCCAATTCCAAAAACCCCTCTGTAGGATGCTCCACAGACCCTAACTGCAAATTTTGAAGAAAATCGGTCCATTGGTTCAGGCTGTAGATCCATATACAGACAGACAGACAGACAGACACACAGACAGACAGACAGACACACAGACAGACAGACAGGACCCACTTTTTTCGTATTCTCTATCATCGTAATGTCATGTTTGATTGTTATCTCAAAAATTTTTTTCTGCACGATTGCAAGACTTGCCTTATAGTACCTATAATCGCAAGTAAAAATTAAGTCTAAGATCAGGTCTCTATCACCATTCACCAGTACTGACAGAGATATCGAATTTAACACAGGTCAGGGTACACCAAAGTTAGTCTTTATTTAAATTGTCAGAAATTGATGTCAAAGTTGAGAAATGAGCTTTACTGAAAAACAATTTTTTTCTTAGAATATGACCAAGAATCACACCCCAAACGATAATACACGAAGTACGGGACACCCTGTATAAAGGTTTCGCGGGTTTGATATACGTGAGCATTAGCATGCCACATAGAGTTGCCATGGCATTTTTTCTGATTGAACACCTGCACGCTGCAATTTTAGGCGTCTGTCCTTGAGCTTCATTTGTACTAATATCAAAAAAAAAATTGCATTCTTTTACAATGAAGTGGAAAATCAATCGGAAATATAGGAATACGGGGAGTCAAATCATTTTTCTGCCTACGAACCTGACCAAGAACTTGCTACATCCTGAACTGAATGACGAATTCATCTAAGCGGGAATGTCTTACGATTTAAAAGTTCAGTTAATGAGATTCCATCATTTGTATTTGTGAGCTGTACTCGAACATATTGCACAACAGAAAAAGGTACTCCCAAATAACCAACAACCGAAAAAATGATTTCAAAAGCAACAAACTTGAAACGGAATGTAATTCGAAAACAATTAAATGCGAAATGAACACATCTCAAATATGTAGCTTCAATTTCAATACAATTCAAATCGAAGAGAAAATGTGCATTGTGTCATTTCCTCATTATTTTGTGTAAAAATGTTTATTTTAAAGAGCACGTGGAGTCCAGGTAGACACAGCCTGTGCTTAGCTACACTAAATATCCAATAATTACGCCTATTACGCTCCAGAGACATGTCCAATTTTGCATGCATCCGGATAAAAGTAATAAAAATAAATAATAATTAAATGTCAATCCCGAAACTAACGGCAAATGCTCACGAAATTGAACGCATTCCACCGAATCTAACTAATACCCGTTTTCGATTCATAAGCAAAAATGTTTATAAGCAAATGCTATTGTCGTATGAATTGGATTATACAAATGTTTACGAGTTTCGAGTACGCCCATGCTTGAAATAACATGAAATATATAAAATTCATTGATTCAGTGTAAACAGATGAAATGAAAATACCCCAACGGATTTCAAATAACGCAATGAAGTGTAAAAGTTTGCTTGATTTTCTACTACTTGCAAACAATGGAAGGGAATGTAGCGCCATATCACTGCTGGTGTTTCGGGTGTCACGGAGGGCGTTAAACGTGGAGTCGCAAGAATGGCAAAAATTGCTTTGTTTTTTTTTTTTTTTTTTATACATCCACCGTCTTTTTTACTCCTTCGGATTGAGTGACGGTTATTCAATATGGATGGCAGTAAACACACATACATACACACATAAGAACGCCGAAATGTATAATTTGAATTTCAGTAATAAACGGCTCATATGGAAATACAGTACGCAACTGTGTCACACGGTGTGACTCGTGTGACTCACACGTAGCTGTCATTTAATTGATTTATATACGAAACCTTGGGCAAATTATTGGATTAAGGCAAAAATTAAACACAGAACTACTCATGCGAGCATAATTTTGCCACTTGTGCTGTAAGTATTGTGTTTTTGTGTTTGCGGTAAGCAAAGCGGTTTAGGAAATTACCCAGGGTGGTCGGGGGTTCACATTTTGTGTTCTGCCCAAAACTGTAAACGAACTATGAACATCCGTTGAGTTAAGTTCTTCTGCCAAGGGACTACTTCGCTATCGTTTACTTATTCACTTCCTAATTCCTTTACTATCATCTCTGAATTTCTAAAATGGTTTTCCAAGAAAATACTCTCGGATTTCTTTGATTTCATGGAAAATCGGTTAATACTTAACAAAGATATGCCGATTCTTAGAACTTAGAACTACTTCCAAATTTTCAAAGAAAATCGGTTATAACCTAAGCCTAGTACGCTGTTCGTAACGTAGCTTATAGCCATTTGGATAACGTACGCCTCCGATAGCAAGGTGAATGCGTATGAGCCAAAAGAGGCGTGCAGTCGTGTATCATTGCTCTCCACAAAAGCAGCAACACCAAATCCATCATCGGTTTTGGAACCATTTGTGAAGATTCGATAACTATCCTCTCCTGGTTCGAATTCTTGAGTGGACCAGTCCTGAACCGAAGGAAAGCTGACTCTGTCTCTTGATGCAGTTTGAGCCTTGAGATCATATTGTCAGACGGCATATCCATTAGACGTGAATTAAAACATATGCTGCTTGCGGGATGTAAGCCAGCTTTACAACTATTATAGGAAAGCTATTTCATATAGAAATCAAATTTTGAATGAAGCCTTTTAAAAGCAAAGCAAATTATCTTTTAGAAACACTTAACATAAACGTTCTTATTATGTGATTTCTTTTTTTTTTTTTTTTTTAATCTAATACTAGTAACTTAAAATTAACATATTACTGTCAATCGAGCAGACGGCAAAAGCCATGCTTAACGATTTTTTTATATATTAAAATGTGAATCTTAATTTAAGAAACTGATAATAAAATCAATCTAATCTAATCTAATCTAATCATATGCTGCTTGCGAGTTTCTCAAAACTCCAGTGCGAATTGTGCCGACATCTCTTTAAACGGTCTTGAGAGTACATCCCATGATTTATGTGTGACGGAGAAGACAATTCCGCAGTTTGTGTAGAGCAGCAGCCGTGAGGTACCTAAAAGCCCCGTAACAGGGAAGTCATATTGTTCATTAAATTTCAAGAACGAGTCCAGAACATAATTTCATAAGTCCTTGTTTCACCAAACAACTGACGCACGGTGACGTTGTCGGTATATGCTTGGGCTTGAACGTTAAATCCATCGAGCTCTTCTGGTAAAGAGTTGATCAGCATGCACCATAGAGTGTGATGACATACAACTGCACGCTTCATTAGGCTCATACGCATTCATCTTCCAAGCGAACGTGTATGCTATAGAAATGTACGTTAGGAACAATGGCTGGATGGAGAGAAGTATTTGTGTTTGCAGCGATAGCCAAGCTGTGCTTAAGGGCCTTCTAGACCCTCTAACTACTTCGAAAGTGATCCAGGAATGCATCAAGAGCTTTCTGAACGCAGTTGGAGGACTTAATTCTTTGAGTCTCGTTTGGGTTCCGGGCCATGACGTCATAACTGGAAATGATACTGTCGGTGAACTTGTGAGGCAAGGTTCTCAGACAGCTCTTTCAGGACCTGAACCGTCGCGTCGTTTGGTCTGCCTGGGTCCTTAGCGAATGCTTCAATCAACAATTGGATTTGTCAAGAACACAATCGTAGATGGCATGCTTCCAATGAATGCAGACAGACTAAACGTATACTCCCCAACGTTAATAAGAAGACACACATTACACAATCTTTTTTAAATCGATCACAGAAGCTCATCGCGATTGAGGGCAATTTCAATGAAGAAAACTAAAAGTGAAAAATGGACCCAAGCGGAAATTTAAACCCTTTTATTTCATGGCAGAAGCGGTATTTTGTCTAAGTAGACAAACAAAGCGACTACCACAAAAAAGGACATTCAATGAACTACTGTCTAATCAGTTTTCTATTCGGTAAATTCGCATGTACATTGACCTGACCCAACAGAAATATTATCTCTTTGTGTCCCATATTAGATGCATTCACCACGAAACATATCCGCCCTTCTAGTCCGCTTCAAATTCATTTTAATGCATTTGCGGAAAAATAACGCACGAGAGCGGCATAATATGTTAACAACGAGGGGCGGTCCCCGTCCGGTCAAGGATGATAAAATGCCTTTTGAAGTGACAGAACCAATGTTAGAGATGGCGGATGTGCGAAGGGCGTAGTTTCCGTTTCCGGTTTAGATGGCTTTGGATCAGATACCCCGAATTCTTTGGCTGCCCAAGATACTCTGCCAATTGCTTTGACTGTGGCAGATAAAAATCTATCGCCAGAAGTAGCAAATTTTTCCTAGTCTGAATGAGCAATTGGAAAATCTTTCGAATGGTGGCGTCGAAATCTGCAACACAGAATCTGTGAACCTTGCTCAGGAATCGCTGTCGCAAGCTGAGTTTCCTGGCACCGAAACCGAGGCGACTCCAGATGCAATTTTTAGCTACGTCTTCTCAAAAGCTTCTAATAAAACGAAAGGCCTCTTCAGCCGAAAAATTGACCTTTAAACAAAAAAAAAAAAAAAAGAATATTTAGCTGAAAGAGATCGACGAGACAACGAAAAATATTCTGCCGAGATGTACATACATATGTACTTCGAAAAAACTATAAATTAGAAGAAATTCGCCAAATTGCTTCCAATCGTGTGGAGCTAAATGCGTTGGAGATACGTAACATCACCAAGTAGCAAGTACAGTTGATGATCGCTGCAAGCAAAGCATTAGCTTGCTCGTGCTCGTCATGTGAAACTGTGCTTAGGTCTGTTATATCATTGGGAATGGATAACGCTAGTTATAAATCAACGCCGACAGTTCGGCATTCAGAATCGGTGGATGAAACCGATATTATATCACCTCGTGTCGATGTGTTTCTATCCCAGTCACAATCTTCTTAAAAGGCGTGGATTGGTAAAGAGTTACATTGTGTAGGTACATACATACATTCATTTTAATGTACATGTTTTAAATTACATATGCAAATACATACATACATACATATATGATCATATTATAATATGCATAATATATAATGTATGTACATTGTACAGTACATTCATAAAAATAAAAATGCAATTTAAATGTTTAGTTCTTTTCGTTCAATAATATCGTGCTTCAATACGGAAGTGTGCTGAATTTTTACTTCGGTTCAATGAACTTTCTTGCGATTCAGTGCACTCCTCACATGCTTGGTTTCTTTCCTCTGCATTTATAGGAAATTTCAATTTCTGCGTTAACATCAATCTCCCCTTCTTCTAAACAAATATTGTGCAAAATGCAAGCCGCAACTATTAGTTTTTTTTTTTTCAAAAAGATTTTTTACAAATTTGGTTTTACGTACATAATAAAGACATGGCCGAGTGCCGTCTGTCTGAGTGGTAACAATATTTTGTTTTTCTATTACAATTTTATATAAATATAAATAAATAAATATCATACTATTCAAACATTTAATGTTAAGTTAGCATGGACTTTACATTTAACATGAATGGGATTTAATGCATCCAGGACGATGGGGGTTTGATTTGCACAGAGCGCCCGAGCGCCCCTGTTCGCTCGTTGTTGGCGTTAAATGTAGCGCTAAGTTTAGACAATTTAATTTACATTTATTTACATTTAGTGATCATTACAACAATAAAGTTAAGTGATATATAAATAATGATAATAATAAATAATTTATGTGGACTAGGTAATCAAACGAGAGTAGATACAATAAACAAAAACAAAATCGCTACCTAAATATAAGTGGACTTAAAAAAAATCATTTATAACATTTATTCTGTATGCAAGTGCTTCATTACAAAACCCTAAGATCCTTTTCCATTGACTGCCATTGAGTATCAGTCTTATTTCTTCATCTTCTAAAGTTGATTTATTCCAATACACCCTTCTAATTTCTTGGAGTATAGGACATCTTCCTAGGAAGTGGCAGATATCTTCACGCTCTCTTGAATTGCACAAACTGCATTGTTGTTCCAGATCCGCTCTATGTGGGCTATAATTAAGGCTAAGCAGTTCACCCCTTGCTTTAAAAATTGTAGATATTTCACTTATGGTGAATGAGCTGTTGAAATAGATATTCTCGCAGAGGTTGTGGTTTAATGTTCCATACATGAATCTAGCTGAGGAATTCTGTGCCTGTTCAATGAAGTTTTGCCTTTTTGCATCATCTAGTTTCTGCATCAGTTGGTTGGGGCTTCCAAAAATTGAGGTTCGCAAGGTCCAAAGAAAGTTCACATCCACACTCCCTAGCAAGATTGTGCCATTCTGCAAACCAAATTGAGTTGCTTCTGATGACCTGTATAGCGGTCCTTTTTGGAAGCCGATTATCATCCATTTCTACAACTCTTAGCAGATAATCAATTTGTAGTTTGAGGGTAGTCATAAAGAGTTCAGACAGGCCAGTCTCTAGATTGATCATATAATTTGGCACTGTGCTAGGTTGTTTGAACATTTTCTTCACGTAGTACCTTAGCAAGGATTCTACTGACTCGTATTTTTTATAACCCCAACACTGTGCACCATAAAACATAACGGCTCTAGCAGTTCCTTGAAAAACTTTGTATTTAGCTTGGTGTGGTATGCAGTTGTTGTTAAAAACTCGTTTCTAGTTAACTGCGATAGCAGCTTTGGCCTTTTCTAACTAACTGGTTATGTGTTTTTCCATGTTGAAATTATGAGTAAGCTTTATGCCTAGATAGGTATAATCTTTTACTATTTCCAATGGTTGTAGACTAAATTTCCATTTCTCATTTCGTGCTGGCTGTCCTGAGCCATTTTTGAAGATTAAAACTTTCGATTTTTGGGCGTTTACCTCTAACATCCAGTGCGTGCAGTAAGTTTCAATTTTATTAATCATCAGCTGCAATGACTCGGGGGATTCTGCGAAAAATACAGCGTCATCAGCGAATAATAATCCTTTTATATTGTCTTCTCCTAATTGCACACCGCAGGGTAGATTTTCTGTTATGTCATTAATAAAACAGTTGAAAAGGATTGGGCTTAGATTACATGCTTGGCGTAAGCCAAGCTCAACTTTATAATGATCGGATAGATTTTTCCCATCGTATATTGCAGACACTATATCATCGTAGAGAACTCTTAGTGATTGCACAAATTTATATGAAACCCCAAGATTGTACAGCTTATAAAAGAGCAGCTTTCTGTTAATGGAGTCAAATGCTGCTTTAAAATCTACAAAAAAGGCATATGTAGTTTTCTTTTTCATCAAACGTAGCTGAACAATGTTAGATAATGAAAATATATTATCAACCGTGGAGTATCCTGATCTGAAGCGCGATTGATATTCGCTTATTTTATTATTTGTTTTTAACCAATTACTCAGTCTTTCCGAGAGGATCTTAGCGTAGATTTTTATTGCCGTATTCACAAGTGTAATGCCTCTATAGTTTGCAGGATCGTTCGGATCTCCTTTTTTGAAGAATGTAATAGTTAATCCCTCTATTAGTTTCTGAGCAGTTGGCAGTGCCGCATTTAATCCATGTCGCAGTGCCGGAAAGCGACGTTTTAGTACACCATGCTGCCGTTCAACATCATTGGGTGTACGTATAAGTGAAGCCTGATACCGACGCTTGATAGGGTCCGCAGCCAATCCGGGGTTATTTACTGTGTATGGGGTAGCCAAAAACGGTGCGCTTTGTCATTCTGAAGCGCTGATAAAAGGCCAAATCGTCCAATCCTTCTACGAAAGCATATTTTTGCAGTGAGTATGGACGTCTGCACTCTTTCTCTTCTTTATCAGGATCTTCAAAGAGCCAATCCTCTTTTTCCAAAAAGTTTTTGAACCCCAATTCGTGGAATTTCATTCTGCGCGCCATCGTTAAAATTATTTCCTTATTTGAATTATTTGATGACGTTTCGAAATTTATTTTATCTCTGTTGAATTTGATGAATAATACAAAAAGCCTTCAAAACTAGTTTTGAAATCCTTAAAACTAGATATTTCCAGTTTCATGAATTTCTAGTTTTATCAATAACTAGTTTTTCGATTTCGGGTTTTATATGTCATTTTGTTTTTGAATAAAGCCTTGCGCAAACCAATGCGGTGAGTGCGTGCGATGCGATTGCGGTAACGGTAAGTCAAATCCCTATGCATTAAGTCAAACGTCCATAAGATTGCATAGGGATTTGACTTATCGCAATCGCATCGCACGCACTCACCGCATTGGTTTGCGCAAGGCTTAATACCGATTTGTTCAAAACTTGAAAAAAGGAAACTTTTGAAAACTAGTTCTATGTAAAATCTAATTTTGAAGTGAGTCAATAATATGGCTGCTAAACGTGTCAGGTTTAAGTGATACCACACTCTGTGAATATTGTGGAGAAGATGATGACAACGGAGAGCACTTCCTCTGTGAATGAATGTTTACTCGTATCAGGTTACAGATACTCGACGCAGAAATGGTGAGAACTGGTAACTAAGGCTCCTTATCGTGGCACCGCCTTTTGACTTGTGCTCCAGCTAGTATTTCAAAAACCTACAACAGAAAAAAACGCAGTACGCAGCTAAATAGAAAAGAAAAATCCCATACAAAGATGACAAGACTGAATCGTGAACAGAAAATCTCGCTCTCCTTTTCGTTGTGTGCTGCTGCTTTGCAAAAATGGTTCTGTGGCTGGATAGTTGTAGTAGTTTCCTACATTTTTAACAATTCTCCACACTTAACCGTCCATCATTTAACTGCCGCTGCCAGTAAACTAAACGCTTGCGAGATTTTGACAGGTCTACTGTCGAAATTCGAATCCCAACGGACACAAAAATGTTTTCAACATGTATCGCCTTTCGGGAGAAATTGAGAAGTCCTCCCTAAGTAAACTCATTGCCATAAAAAGCGTTTTCTCGATTAGCCGTTCGGAACCAAAAAATTGTAGATCGCTCCATTGTAGGCACCCTCCATTGTTTCACAAAGGCAGTGGTTGTGAGAAATGCGCTAAACCCTGGGGTTCCTCGCTCTTTTGCACTACCCTTTTTATTTAATTATCTTTAGTTGCACGTTGCAGCTACCACTACCGCCCTTCAACATTCTCTCTCTCTTTCCCGTTTAAAGTTTTACTACCTTTTCAAGGTCTCCACGACCTTTCATAAGTAAAGGTATCTCCAAAAGGAGATTTTTTATATCAATTAGAATCAAATTCGACGTACTTGATAACTTGATGAGTTTTTTAGTTGAGATATTCCACGTGTACATCTGAGGAAATATAAAAAGTGTTTTAACTGTTAAAAACTTTACTAATCTTTTCATGTACCTACACTTTACAAAAAACTAATTGAAACTAAATTCCATGCAGGAATACTAATTTTTTATCATTTTTAAATTTTTGCAAATTATAGTATAAAAAAGAAAATGCCTCCATAAACAGAAAAACTCTTTCACTGTAACCTCCAACTAGAGTTTCATATTTTTCAGATCTTCTTTGACCATTGAAAGAAGAAATGTGGTGAGTGAATGATGGCTTGACAGCTCTTTCGTTTGAATGAAAGCAGAAGCAGAAGTTGTACCGTCTCCATTGTGTTAAGAGAGAGGATGGAACACATCGTTCGTCGTGGAACTCGTATTGGTTCTAGAACAACGAAGTCGTTTGCTATTGTTGAAAATTTCATGGTGTTGCCACAATTTGCAAGGTTTTTAAACTGTTTTGTAATAATTATTTTATTTCTTAATCGTACAACTTAAATAAAAAAAAAAATAATGTCCTGAAATTCACTGCGCGCTTAATCTTAAACTTCGTCACAACGCTGGCAACACTATGAGATTTTTAGCTCAAACAACACTGCAATGAGCACATTTTGGGTTGATAATAGACAACTCTTTTCATTAAAAGTGACTGAGTGACTTCGTTTTAAACGAACCTACACGAATTACACGATTTTGCTTTTTCCTTTCAAATTACTCAAAAAGTTCTTGTTGAACTGAAAAAGAGGAACTGCACTATCATTTTTACCGCTCAAATGACTCTTACAAGCTCGTGTTAATGACACGTCATAGAAAAATAGGCCATTCAATTTAATCCTCTGATAGACATTGACACAGAAAAGTGTCTTTACAGATAAATTCATGCCACAAACGAATTCAAAATATTCAAAATGTTCAAATCTCATATTTTGCAAAATTCACTTTTGGTGGTAAGTGAGTTTTATCTCTGAACCGAATAAATTCAAGTGGTAACTGCATTCTACAAGTAAAAGTTCTTGTTCGTGTTTGTAAGAAGTAACAGGTAAGTTAAAAGCCAATTTCAAGAAGTTTCCACGCATCGCTACGTGAGTTATTTAATTTTCCATTTGACCTATTTACCATTTTCTATTAAACTAATTTAACACACAGATTTCAGGTCAAACGATATCCTGTCAAACTTACAGTCATAAACGGTAATTTATTTGGAAATCCACAAATATTCAATAGCGTCAATAAGACTCCTTAACTTCTGGAACAATGAAATACTTCAACCAGAGAGCAAAAGTCTTTGGAAAGAGAACTATTTACCTGGTACCTAGTACTTCACAAGACCCAAAGGACATTTATACATACATACATACATATTGATATAAAATACCAAATGTAATGCCATCTCATACTTCTAACGGCCTCGACAGGTTGTTTTCAGAACAAAAATGGTTAGAGAACAAGAAGAGGAAAGTGTTTTTATATCAAAAGTATCCAGTCGTTACTCGTTTCTGTTTTGCTTTCGAACGTGTAATAAAAAATTCTATACTATAAATGTCATGTAGTTTTACTTTCACTCTCAATAAATTTGGACCCGTTAATGTTGGGTTACGTATGTATTATCGTCGTCATGGGCCTATAAGCCTACAACGTACGTCGTAACCCAAATCAAATAAAAGAATTTCATTGTGAAATAATTGTAATTAAATTTCCCCGTTGGTAAATTAATCTTTCGAAAAGGATACCCTGAAATAATCCTCAATCCAACCCGCTGAGTTCAGTTTTTCCTTGAAGTTTTAACCCTAAAAACAAGAGAAATATCGAAAAAGGAAAGGATGGGAGTTCAAATGGGAGGCTTTATTTGTAGTGAACGTGGTATACAACGATTCAGTTGTGGGTAGGCTCAGCATTGATTTATTGCCAGATTCCTTGTGAATCGGAAAAGTTTTGTTAATTTTTAAAGGCTGAATTAAGTTAAGCAACACGCACCGAAATTTCGCAAGTGAACATCATTTGTTTAGTTTCTGTTTTGATGTCATTCAACCCAATTGGTATAATTTTCTCAGAGTAAAGTTAATTAGAAGATCTTTTGAAGGCATAGGTTGCTGCCCTCTTGGACCTCATTAGAGAGAGTACGCCACAGTATACACAGTAATCAATCTAAAATTATTAGCTTTTGAAATTGGGGGTCTGTTGGAGTTATCATTGGGATGCGTCATTGAATATATTACTGGTTTGAGTTGGTTTCAAAGTGAAAGTAATGAGTTATTGAATTAGTTAACTCGAAAGAGGACATAATTTGTTTTTTTAATAGCAGACTAATTTTCGTCTTCTTTTGTTCTCGAAAAATCCATAAGCTCGCGATTGTTCATCCTTATCAGTTTGTAGATTGCGCGAAGACATTTGAAGTCATTTGACATACGTTGTAAAAACAATATGGCCGCTACACCCAGCCGACATCTTATGCACGTCCCTTTTATAAGGTTATTTAGCAGCATCCTTTCATTGCATTGATATTGAATTATTTTTTGGTTAAGCGGCTTTTAAGCCCCTTTTTCTTATGTCTTTTCCGTTTGGGAAGTAAAAGTAGGTACACTGATGAGAGTACATACTCTGAAGTACTCTTTTAGTTTTCAAAGTGGTTTTCGTGTTCGTTAGGCTACTCTAAATGCACTGTGAGGGTACCCTTAGGCTAAGTTTTTCTACTTGAGAAATTCTGTCAAACCAACATAACTGGCATTTCACGTTAGTCGCTCTTTATGCGACATTTGGTAATTTGCACACGAACGTCAGCAGTGCTTTCTGTGTTTTGCGAAGGAAACGTACACATTGACAAAAACGGAGGACACTATAATTTGGCTTAATGTTCTTTTGGGTCTTACGTAGACAGGT
The DNA here is from genome assembly GCA_949752695.1 of Melanostoma scalare. NCBI lineage: Eukaryota > Metazoa > Arthropoda > Insecta > Diptera > Syrphidae > Melanostoma > Melanostoma scalare. The sequence goes on from OX456985.1 coordinate 64,946,183, forward strand.
AACTTTAGTTTTCCCAAGCGACACGGCACTGCATTAGGGTGAGTCATTGTGAAACCATAACAAAGAAGGAAAGGCAAAAGCTGATTTGCCGACATTAACTTTATATTTGGTCTTGAAATCCGATTATAAGTTGATGTCGTAGTTGAGTGTGTAGAGCTATTCGGGAAGGCTTTGATTGGTGTCAACTTGGCAACGGTATCCTGATGTTGCAACATAAGGTACTCGTCAATTGCTACGGTTACGGTTGCTTCTGGTGTCCTCCAACCGGAGATGACTCGCCAAAGTAGAGAGTGCGTTTGTTGACAAAGGGATGTAGAAACATACAAGGACACTATAATTCTCTGCGAGTAATGACTGGCTGACTGAATCTCAGTGGTCTGCTAGAGCTCATGGAAAATGTCACAGTAGTTAAATTTGACTTACAGAAGTAACGGCAGTCAGCTACTCCAACACATTTGGTATAAAAGGCTTCTAGGGACAGGGTATTGAAATAGAGATGGTGGCGAATGAGCTCTTGACGAGACAAGGGCAGCTCTCACACCACTGCTGCAGAGTACTGACACCGGATTTTCTAGCCTTTTATATCCAAGGCCCTTAAGGTAGGGGGTTGTGCGTGGGGTTAACTACACTAACACGTAAAAATTATATGGTTCCGTAGCAACCAACAGACTCGGATAAAAGAGTAATGATTTCAACGTTGACAGCCCAAGTAAGGTGCCAGTTATAGCGACTAGGAAAACGAATCAGGAAAAATTTTCAAATGGAATAATCACTATGCTTTCGTTAGAATTTCATAACAAATGTTATACCAATCGACATATAAATAACCCATAGAATTTTTTTGCCAAGAAAATGTTCAATTGAACGTCAAAATTGTATTTTTCCACTTTCCTGATGAAATTGAATCAGGAAAATAGAAAAATACAATTATAACAGAAAATATGTGTTCTATTATAAAAATGAACTGAATAAAAATGAACTGAACCATACTCGCTTGACTTATGCAGCGAGTATGGTTTAAAGATAATGAATGGATGCTCTAAGTCTGACTCTGAAGGATAATTTACTTTTGTCAGCACACAAGGGTGCTCAGTAATCGACTTGAGCTTGAGCGAGGGAGAATGGAATAAATTAATCCAAAACTTTGAAGTGCAAGCACAAAATTACTCCGATCACCTTCCAATTGTAACTACCTTTGGATTAAATATTCAAAATATCAGCAGCTCCGAAACTCTACTAAAAACGATCCATAAATTGAAATGGAACCATATTCAAAAGGAAACTTATCAAACCCAATTTAATAGAAAGATAGAAATGATGCACTCCGAAAAGCTTGAAGATATTGAACGAGCAATAAGGAATTCAGCAAAATTACTGCCACAAAAACGGGTGAAAACTCAGAAACAACTGTGGTTCGATGAAGAGAAGAGAAAAAACGAAGGAAATCTTTCGCACTATTAAGTCTTTTTAGAAACTTCTCAACAGAAAATACGGAAAAAAGCTTAAAATCGGTATAAATCTCGGTATCGAAGAGTTAGGAAACCATTTTAAATTTATTCTAAACCCATCTGACTCTATGATCCAAAAAAATTCCATTTAGCGGCTGGCTAAGTCAGAGCAAGGATCGAAAAGCACCCGGGACTGACGGCGTACCTGTTGATCTTTACAAATATGGAATTAGCAGGCTCGTGAGATTGCTAACGAATGAATACAACACAATATTTGAAACCAGAGATATTCCAATAAGCTTCAAACAGAGCATAATTTTTCCTATTTACAAAAAAGGAGACCCTAACCAGGCTGAAAACTATAGAGGGATAGCTTTTTATAAATTATTCAAGAATGGACATCGCAAAATCACCTTTTAAGTGAGTTCCAAGCTGGTTACAGAGAAAACTACTCAACAACAGATCATATTCTTTGCTTCACCACTGCAGCACAAACTTTTATAAGGTTGAAGAAAAAACTGTATGTTTTCTTCGTTGATCAGAAAGCCGCATTCGATACTGTAGACAGGAGTGCACTTTTTTACAAACTGTATAACAAAGGACTCTCTAGAAAGTTTGGAAATCTTTTAGAAAAGCTGTATGAACAAACATCCTCAGCAGTTTGGGACGGTAAGCAGTTAGGTGATTTCTTTGAACGTTAAACAAGGGTGTAATTTTAGCCCTCAAGCTTTCATCATGTTTATAGATGATATATCGGAATATCTATCGGGAGGAATAAAGATTGATGGGATCCATTTAAATGTTTTGTTATATGCAGACGATCTAGTCCTGTTTGCTGACTCACCGGAAAATTTACAAAGAATGATCAATCAGCTGCAAAGGTACTGCCAAGAGTGGAGGTTAAATGTGAACATAACTAAATCGAAAGCAATGGTATTCCGCAAAGGGGGAGGAAGGCTAGCAAGAAACGAAAAATGGTTTTTTGAACGACAGGAACTGGAAACAGTTAAATCCTACAAGTATTTGGGCATTAACATCAGCAGTAATATGAATATGGATCAACATCTTAAAGAAAAACTCATGTAGCATGGAAAAACTGTCTGGATGACAAAGAAATCTCGTTTAAAACAAAACATTAAATATTTCAGACTGTTTCAAAGTCAATCATGATGTATGGAGTATGAGGCACAAGTTGGGGGGTATAAGCAATACGAAGTGGTGGAAAAACTTCTTCGATGCTTCCTAAAAAGGATATTTAAACTTCCACAATGTACATCAAACACCATTCTACTTGTGGAAACTGGTCTTTCGCCATTATTTGTTGAAACACTCAAACTTCTTTAAAACTTCAATTATATTTTAAAAACCATCTCCCTGCAAAACGAAAGATTACCGAATCGAATGTTAAAGTACGTAATAAAAACCAAAACGCTTTTTTTCGACGAATGGAAAAATCTGGCTGATTTCTGTGGGTACAATATTAACTTGGATGTAGTAAGCAGCTTGCACTGTAAAGAAGAGTTCTACAATTTAATTTCGGCAGTTTTTAAATCAAGCAGGTGGAAAGTTCTGTTCATCGAGAAATCTACGCTAACTTGAATCACAAGCTCTGTGAGAATAATTATTTTAACGAAATATACTCAACTGAAATAATTTCAACGATTTTCAAAACTAGAGCTGAAATATTTAACTAGAAATTTATCCCACACCGGGAAGATTTACCAATTTTTTGCTCTCTGTGTAATCTACGGGAAAGAGAGAATCTAAATCATTTTCTGGGTAGGTGTCCTATTTTGATTGAGCTCAGAATCCAACATTATGGGAAAAGAATCTTAGAGGAAGCGGAAATGAGAACTATTTTGAATGGATCCGATTGGAAAAAACGTACTGCTATTGTCAAAAAGCTTTAAAATACAGAAAATCAATTATAGAAGAAACTTTTTAATAACAACGTTATTGCAACTTTGTCAAACTTGGGCAGACGGCATTATAAAGCCATGTCTGAGACTTTAATGTGTTATACATAAAATTGTTATTATTAACAAATTGAAGGAAATAAATAAACTTTATCTTTATCTTAATCTTTTATCCATTATAAAAAATACTTTGAGTGATTTGCCATCGATTGGTATAACATTTGCTGTTCAATTGTAACAAAAACATTGTTATTATTCCATTTGAAAATTTTTCCAGATTTGTTTTCCTGATCGCTATAACAGGCCCCTAAACGAAAAAAGGACAAAGTCCTTTGGATCTGCACTTGGATCCCTTAACGAATTACGTGCTGCGATGGAATGGGTCGGGCATAAAGAAGATGAAAAACTGCGACATTTACTATGGCGACTGCTACGGACAATAGAAACAACGCTTATTTGGGAGTGGATTTCTTGTTAGAGGAAGACTGAGGGATAACGTTATCAGCCAAAATCTAGTTGATTAGCATATAATGACTATCAGCATCAAACATTTAAGCAGTGTTCTTGACATGGCGTGAAAAATGTCTTGTAGGAAGGACAAATTTGAAAATACAATAGGTAATCCTAGCCTGAATGACAAACCTCCGACGACGGACTCAGGCTTATCGATTTTACTGCGAGGCTAAATCTTGTTGTAAGTAGTACGCGCTTCTCACATTTCAAAACTCATCAAGGTACATGGCGATCCCAAGATCAGTTTACCGTCAACAGAATTGACCATGTTGCGATCGATGCAAGGCTCTCTTTCAATGTGATAGATGTCCGAAATCTCCGAGAGGCCAATTTTGACTAGGACTACTACCTTGTTGTAGCCAAAGTACGAATGAGTACATCATGTTCACGGTGCGATGAAGAACGCAGACAGGCAAATACAGCCAACCAAAAAGCATGACAAATGTTGGTACAGAAGCGAATAAGTTCAGCTTTCGACCAGCACACCGAGATCTACAAGGAGAAAAGAAAGAACACCTAATTCTCAAAAAGAGTGAGAAGCAGCATAAGAAACGCTCGTTTGAGGAAATAGAGAGTTGCCATAACAGGAATGTGGTTCGGAAGTTCTACCAAAAAATAAAAAGATCTTGCTAGAGTGGCAAAGCCCTAACCTATATAGAGACCAGCATGGAAACATAGTAATAGAGTCACAGTCGCTAACAAAGTCGAAAACACAAATTCCGCTGTCAGGCAGAAGGCCCTATTCAATTTAAACGATGATCCTCCCGTCCTAGAAGAAGTAAAGCTTCCTAAATGCAAACTTTAGTCAAATAAGACTGCAGGTGCAGATGGCCTTGACACCGAACTTTTCAATTGTGGCAATCATGGAAGCATAAGCCTTCTTAACGTCATTTAAAAGATCTTGTCTGCTGTAATAAATGTGAACGTCTGAAATCCCACGCCAAAACCTTGATATGATTTTATCAATGTTGTTTTAGACCAGAAAAGTTCATAATAGACCAAATTTTTACATTACGACTGATCTTGAAAAACCCCGAAAATATAATATCGATATACACTATCTTTTAATTGATTTCAAGGCCGCGTATGACAGTATTTTCAGAGACGAGCTGTACAGAGCCATGTCTGGTTTCGGCATCCCTGTAAAACTCGTACGAATGAATTTAGAGAACTCAAGCTGCTCTGTCAAGGTCGATAAAGAACTCACCGAGCCCTTTGATGTCTAAAAGGCTTAAGCAAGGCGACAAACTGTCATGGGTTAAGAAGGCAATTGGGAAACAAAATTCTCTCAAGAATATCCAAGGAAATCCTTTATAAGACCTTGATCCATCCCAGTCCAACTAACAAGCTCATGAGAGCTAAACTCTCGAAATATGAAAAAAGCTCCTATAAGATTCTTTAAGATCCCATTGCTTAAGAATAAATATCTTGTTATGGAACTTAAACGGTTCTCATAACAGTTTTATTATGAGAGTTGCAGTACTATAAGTACTTAAGTCTTATAGCTAGACCAATTTTTGTACTGGGAAAAGGATCATATATACCTACAGTCCTATTACTATCTTTTTATGAGAATTAAACTCTTAACATTGTTTTGAAGTATTTACAGTCCAATGACAAGACTTATTTAAGAGCTTAATTCACTTTATACTTATATGACAACCCTAATAAGGGCTCCGTTTTAAACCTCTAATAACAAGAAACTGTTAAGAGTTCGTTAGACACAAAAAAGTCAAAACCTAGGAATCCAGGGCCAGTCCATGGATTTTCATGAAATTTTCATAAATGTGTTTTGAATGGCGTATAGAAAAAAAAATAAAAAAAAAATTCACGGCTCTCAATTTCATAATTATTTTTAAAACTAATTATTAACTTTTAGAATTTTCTTTTATTTATGTAGGGTGTTTTAGATACGGTTTTTGAAAGACTCAGGATGCATAGGTTTGGTAAGGACAAAAAAAAAAATGTGTATAGGAGAGGCGGTCTATATCCCTCCGTGTAGGCGCGAGGGGCAATTTTATATGTATGAAATTTACTAAATTTTTAAAAAATTATAAAAAATTAACTAAGCCACTTACTTTCTCATACTTTGATGTTTTTGAAAGCTATTGCTTTGTTCTTTAATAAAATTTTTAGTTTGAGTTCACTTAATGAAAAGTTTTTGAGATATCAAGCCTCAAAGTCAAAATTTTGAAAAAAGAAAATATTTTTTTCCTAACTAATTTTTATTTACCAAATTTTGCCCCGTTAAAGGCCATTTTTTCTTTCAATATTTAATGCTTTTATTAGTTTTTACTCAAAAGCAAGAAACCGAACGAACGAAATTTGTTTTGGTTTTAGAGAAATTAAAAAAAAAACGAAAGGTACTTTTATCCAGAAAACAAAATGTCGTTAATTCCCCGCTAATTAAACTTTATTCCTCGAAGTTAAATATGAAATGTATTTCAAATAGCATATAAAAAAATGTTAAAAAAAATTTGGTGTGATCTTAATTTTAATATAAATTATAAATAATTATTAAAATTTTAGAATTAAAATTTACCAGTTCTTTCACCAGTGAATTCACCCCTTCTTTCACCAGTGAATTCACCGGTAAAGTAAATTTAAAATAATGTTAATTTAAAGTAAATTAAGCTTAAATTTAAACTAAAGTAAACTTGAAGTAAACTCAAACTTAAAGTTTTTTTTAAAGATAAGTTAACTTGAAGTTAAGTAAACTTAAACTTAAAGTTAAGTTAAATAAACTTCAAGTTAAAGTAAAGCTAATTTAAAGTAATGTAAACTTAAAGTAATGTTGACTTAAAGTAAAGTAAACTTAAAGTTAAAGTAAAGTAAACTTAAAGTTAAATAAAGTAAGCTTAAAGTTTAAGTAAAGTAAACTTAAAGTATAGTAAAATAAAAGTAAAGTAAACTTTAACGTCAAGTTAAGTAACTTAAGTTTAAAGTACTTAAAGTTGAAGTACTTAAAGTTACTTTACTTTAAGTTTACTTTACTTTACTTTACTTTAACTTTAAGTTTACTTTAAGTTAACTATTAATAAATTTCCCAACCCCAAGTGAATTTGTTGTTGTGACGGTAACAGTTTCTGGTTCATTCGGAAGAAGATCCTTCTGCATCATTTGGTGGTTTTATAAATCATATTCACCCTTGTACTTCTGTGTCGTTAAGAAATTCCAACACAACTAAAGCCATGGATGAATGACCGTCTGCGCTAGTCAAAAATAAACACAAGGTTCGTTGGAAAAATTAAAAAACGTCCACTCAATATAAAACTGGAAAGTATTACCTTTCACTTATCACTATGTAAGGCACTTAATTCAAAAATTGAACTAATTCGCGGAGACTACTATTCCAACAAGCGAGGGACAATTAAAAATGAATGGAAAGCAGTTGATTGCATTGAAGGGAAACAGTAAATCCTTACATGATTGAAATTATCGTAGTTATTGATATTCCAATAGCCGATTTTAGTTCTATATCGAACAAGTTTAATGAATATTTTCCTGAAGTATCGGATGCATTGAAAAACAAAAAAAACATATTTTTTCGGATTCATCAACTTGTTTGACCGGAAACAGCATTTGGGGCACAAGTCAGTACATGTGCTGTCCTTTGAAACCAAAGTTCAAGTTTGTAATAGGTCTTCTTTTTAAAATTAATCTTGAAAATAAAATAATTAAAAGATAAATCTAAAATTTTAATAATTATTTATAATTTATATTAAAATTAAGATCACACGAAATTTTTTTTAACATTTTTTTATATATTTGAAACACATTTCATATTTAACTTCCGGGAATAAAGTTTAATTAGAGGGAAATTAACGACATTTTGTTTTCTGGGAAAAAGTAGGGTAAACTGTCCCAAAGTGAGCCAGCAGATACAGTGAACCATTCCAATTTTCTCTACACCCATTCCAAGATAAAAAAGAAAAAAAAGACAGAGAAACACGCGCATTATAATCCTTTTCGAGTACATCCTGAAGTTGAAGTTGTGTTCTAGCCGGTGTCGGTTGTGCGCATGGGAAAGTGAATTTGGCAGGTGAGTAAACTAGAAATTGCAGTTTTTATTTGTTTTTTAATTTTAAAAGTGGTTTATGAAGTGATGTGGTTTCATTACATATGTTTTGTTGGTTATTTTCATATGTAAAAAACAGCATAAAAGTTGAATATGTGCAATAGTTTTTTTTATTTTAATATTTTTTTAGAAAAAGTCACTATGTCCACAAGTTATCCAGTGTAACAAGTTCCACAGTGAACCATGGTTCCATGGTTCATGATTCCATATCCGTTAAATAGTTTAAGTCCATTGATATATTTATGTACCTACCAACATTTTCCTATGTTTATTTTACTTTAAAAGTAGAAATTGACGTTTCCTACTTCCCTCAACTGCTTCTTAAGGGAGTCACACTGAAATCGCAATTGCGGGCGATTTCAATGTACACAATTCTGGTTGGCTTCGACATTCTGGCCAGACAACACCCGAAGGAAAATATGTTGAGATCTTCGCTGAGTTTAACGAATTAACTCAACTTGTTGATGAGCCCACTCGGGTTCCAGATATTGAAGGCCATGCGGCCAACACTCTTGACCTATTTCTAACTTCTCATCCCGAAAAATATAGGGTTATAGTATCATCTCCTTTAGGCACATCGGATCATTGTGTCATATCGGTTGATTTTTCATCTTCCGTCACGGTAAAAAAAGATAAAGTCCCCAAAAGAACTGTGTGGCAATACGAGAAAGCCAATTGGGACGGACTGAATAATTTCTTTCGAAATTTTAATTGGTCATTGTGCTTTCTCGACGGAAACGTTGATGCATCAGCTGATATGATATCTAACGTAATTCTCAACGGCATGAGAAATTTTGTTCCTCACAGAACAAAAAGTATCATCCCCAAAGAGAATTCGTGGTTCGATTTAAGCTGTAAAGAGGCGATTAGGGATCGAGAAAGTAGTTTTCGAAAATTTAAAGACAACCCGACTGTAGAAAACCGAAATTTGTTTAAAAGGGCTAGAAATATCTGTAATGCTCAAATACAAAGGACTAAGTTTTTACATGACCAAAAAGTAAGGCAAAAAATACTATTGTGTCCAAAAGGAAGTAAAAACTTTTGGTCTTTTGTCAAGAACATTAAGAACTCGACCACGTCATCGGTCCCAACGCTCGTCTTCAATGACTCTCCGTATGTCAGTTCCATCGACAAAGCCAATTTGCTAGCAGCTCAATTTGCTGCCAACTCGACACTTCCTCATAGCATTTTGGCTCCGCCTGAGCTCGATTCTGCAAATTCTTTGATGAAGCAGATATTTTTTCGAACTCGCTCGGTTGCGAGAGTCCTCAAAGATCTCAACATACATAAATCCGCTGGTCCAGATGGTATCCCCGCCGTTATTCTGAAGAGGTATTCTTCTACGCTGGCAAAACCACTGCGTAAACTTTTCCATCTTTCCTATTCTGCTGGGATTTTTCCGAGCAGATGGAAAACTGCATTTGTCCAGCCCGTCCCTAAAAAAGGCGAATCTTCCTCCCCTTCCAATTACCGTCCAATTGCACTAACGTCCCTTCTTTCCAAGGTCATGGAAACGTTGATAAACCGTCAACTTATGAAATATCTTGAAGAACGAAAGCTTCTTAATGACCGTCAGTACGGCTTTCGTAGCAAACGGTCCACTGGTGATTTGATGGCTTATCTCACCGAAAAGTGGAACCAATCTTTACATTGTTTTGTAGAAAGTAAGATTATTGCGCTTGATATTTCTAAAGCATTTGATAGAGTTTGGCATCAGGCTCTTTTATCGAAAATGCGTGCTTTTGGTATCGATGAGTCTCTTCTTCGTTGGATTAGAAATTACCTTTCCGAGCGTTCAATACAAGTTGTGTTGGATGGCTTCAAGTCTGATACCCACTTAATAAATGCTGGTGTGCCCCAGGGCTCCGTTTTGTCTCCGACTCTCTTCCTCATTTTCATTAATGATCTCTTGTCTGAAACTTCTAATCCGCTTAACTGTTTTGCTGACGACTCGACCCTCAGCTTTTCATATTCGTTTCCAAATTCACGTCCCTGCTCTTCGGATGTGGAACTGGAACGGTTGCGTATGATAAGCTCATTGAATTCTGACCTTGACAGCATTGTTGCATGGGGTCTTATGAACCGAGTAGAATTCAATGCTTCGAAAACTCAATGCTGCCTCTTGTCGTTGAAGCTTAACATTCCCCCATTGCCATTATCCATGAATGGTACCTGCATCGAAGAAACCGAAAAGCTGTCAGTACTTGGTATGTGTGTAAACGATGATCTTCGTTGGAATGACCACATATTTGAAGTCGCCAAAAACGCTGCTAAATGCTTAGGTTTCTTGAGACGATGCAGGAAGTTCTTCACCCCTTCTGATCTGGCTACAATTTATAAGACCTTCATCCGCCCAAAACTGGAGTATAACTCTCATATCTGGTCAGGTGCTTCTCAAACATCTTTGCTCCTCCTTGATAGGGTACAAAATAGAGCGTTAAGATTGATAGGTGATAGTTCAATCGTAGAATCGATTGATTCTCTTGGACATCGTCGAAACGTCACCTGTCTCTCTCTCTTTTATCGCTTTTTCCACAAACAGTGCTCTAGTGAAATAGCCAGCTGCATTCCTCCATTGAAACAATTTAGCCGCAACACCCGCCTCGCTAGGAATGCTCATCAGTTCTGCCTTGAGCCCAACTTCGGGCGTACAGTCAAGTATAGAGATTCTTATTTTAGTCGCACCACCCGAATGTGGAATGCTTTACCTGGCTCTGTGTTTCCCCTGCATTACGATTTACAAAGATTCAAAAGCGACGTGCATCGGTGTCTCCTTTCAAATCCTCTCCTATTTTCCTAAATGCTCGCACTGTGTTTAATAACATTATAAGGGTAGTCATAACCCCTTGATGTGCGCGTTAATTATAAAAAAAAAAACAAAAAAAACAAAAGTCCAATCGATTACGTCGATTCTGCTAAGAACTTAGGTGTAGTGTTTAATCGTAATCTTACCTGGGATCTACATGTAAAACACACTGTTGCAAAAGGCTATGGTGTTCTGCGAACGCTCTGGCCTTCACAGCACATAGTTCCTTTTAAAACAAGAGTGATTCTTGTAAAAACATTGTTTTTAACTGTGCTAACTTATTGTGGTGAAATTTTCTGCAATGTAGATTTTGAAAGCAAAAGGAGACTAAATGTCGTATTTAATTCTAGCATACGTTACGTTTACGGTCTAAGGCGTTATGATAGAGTTTCACAATATGTATTTGAATTCCTTGGTATGACGTTCGACAACTTCATCAAATTTCGCTCAATAACCTTTTTTTCCGGTATACTTTTTTCCCGCCAGCCAGAGGACCTTTATAATGAAATTAATTTTTTTAATTCAAATCGATCACATCATCTTTTGATTCCGCGTTTTTGCTGTTTGACTTCCGAACGCCAGTTTTTCGTCAATGTTATAAGAATTTGGAACTTACTGCCCAGAGAAATTAGGGGCTTAAATTGCATTACAGAGATACGAAAAGAAATCGAAAAATATTGTAAGAACTAACTAGTTTCATCACATGTAAATATGTAATAAAATTGTTTGTATATTTCTTCAATTTCATTCAAAAACATGTTTTATTAATTAAATTTTCCTAATTTCTTTTTTCTCTTCTGTACAAATTACAATTTTTCTTTTAAACTTTATAACCTAATGTTAGTAGCTATTGTACTTTTAAGTAGCTGCACTATAAATAAGATATTTTTTTGTCTTACAGTATAAACTTATCATAAATAAAATAAATACTAAATACTAAAACGAAATAAAAATGTCTAATAAATTAAATGATTTCGGTTTTAATTTTTCAGAGAGTCTTTACGTTTTCTTCTTTTTTATAGATATTTTGAAAATATTTTTTGAATATATATTTAGTAACTAGCTGAGCCGCCCGGCTTTGCTCGGGTTTGTACTTTAAGGTTCCAGTTCTCGTTTTTCCTCTTCCGCGGGAATTTGGGGAAGAAATATAATCTGTCTTACTGTGGGACTAAGTGGTATCCTAATGCTGAATGAATTTTCGAAATCTGTCCAGTAACTTCTAAGTTTCCGTTCCCAACCCCGTTCCTGTGGGAATCTTCCGTTCCCATGGAAATATGTGAATGAAATGTAAGTCTATGTCACTGAGGGATAATGTAACATCCTAGAGTTGAAAGAATTTTTGAAATCGGTCAAGTTACTTTATGGTTCCCGTCCTCGTTCCCGTTTCTGTTCCCGTTGGATTATAGAGATGAAATACACGCCATGTTACTTAGGGATTATGTGGCATCCCAGTGCAGAAAGAATTTTTAAAATCTGTCCAGTAGCTTCTAAGTTTCCGTTCCCAACCCCGTTCCAGTGGGAATCTTCCGTTCCCATGGAAATATGAGAATGAAATGTAAGTCTATCTCACTGAGGCTGAGGCATAATGTAACAACTTAGAGTTGAAAGAATTTTTGAAATCGGTCAAGTAACTTTATGGCTCCCGTCCTCGTTCCCGTTTCTGTTCTCGTGGGATTATAGAGATGAAATACACGCCAAGTTACTGAGGGATTATGTGGCATTCCAGTGCAGAAAGAATTTTTGAAATCTGTCCAGTAACTTCTAAGTTTCCGTTCCCAACCCCGTTCCTGTGGGAATCTTCCGTTCCCATGGAAATATGTGAATGAAATGTAAGTCTATGTCACTGAGGGATAATGTAACATCCTAGAGTTGAAAGAATTTTTGAAATCGGTCAAGTTACTTTATGGTTCCCGTCCTCGTTCCCGTTTCTGTTCCCGTTGGATTATAGAGATGAAATACACGCCATGTTACTTAGGGATTATGTGGCATCCCAGTGCAGAAAGAATTTTTAAAATCTGTCCAGTAGCTTCTAAGTTTCCGTTCCCAACCCCGTTCCAGTGGGAATCTTCCATTCCCATGGAAATATGAGAATGAAATGTAAGTCTATCTCACTGAGGCTGAGGCATAATGTAACAACTTAGAGTTGAAAGAATTTTTGAAATCGGTCAAGTAACTTTATGGCTCCCGTCCTCGTTCCCGTTTCTGTTCCCGTGGGATTATAGGGATGAAATACACGCCATGTTACTTAAGGATTATGTGGCATCCCAGTGCAGAAAGAATTTTTAAAATCTGTCCAGTAGCTTCTAAGTTTCCGTTCCCAACCCCGTTCCAGTGGGAATCTTCCGTTCCCATGGAAATATGAGAATGAAATGCAAGTCTATCTCACTGAGGCTGAGGCATAATGTAACAACTTAGAGTTGAAAGAATTTTTGAAATCGGTCAAGTAACTTTATGGCTCCCGTCCTCGTTCCCGTTTCTGTTCCCGTGGGATTATAGGGATGAAATACACGCCAAGTTACTGAGGGATTATGTGGCATTCCAGTGCAGAATGAATTTTTGAAATCTGTCCAGTAGCTTCTAAGTTTCCGTTCCCAACCCCGTTCCTGTGGGAATCTTCCGTTCCCATGGAAATATGTGAATGAAATGTAAGTCTATGTCACTGAGGGATAATGTAACATCCTAGAGTTGAAAGAATTTTTGAAATCGGTCAAGTTACTTTATGGTTCCCGTCCTCGTTCCCGTTTCTGTTCCCGTTGGATTATAGAGATGAAATACACGCCATGTTACTTAGGGATTATGTGGCATCCCAGTGCAGAAAGAATTTTTAAAATCTGTCCAGTAGCTTCTAAGTTTCCGTTCCCAACCCCGTTCCAGTGGGAATCTTCCATTCCCATGGAAATATGAGAATGAAATGTAAGTCTATCTCACTGAGGCTGAGGCATAATGTAACAACTTAGAGTTGAAAGAATTTTTGAAATCGGTCAAGTAACTTTATGGCTCCCGTCCTCGTTCCCGTTTCTGTTCCCGTGGGATTATAGGGATGAAATACACGCCATGTTACTTAAGGATTATGTGGCATCCCAGTGCAGAAAGAATTTTTAAAATCTGTCCAGTAGCTTCTAAGTTTCCGTTCCCAACCCCGTTCCAGTGGGAATCTTCCGTTCCCATGGAAATATGAGAATGAAATGTACGTCTATGTCACTGAGGGATAATGTAACGTTCCAGAGTTGAAAGAATTTTTGAAATCGGTCAAGTAACCTTATGGTTCCCGTCCTCGTTCCCGTTTCTGTTCCTGTGGGATTATAGGGATGAGATATAGTTTAAGTTACTGATGAAGGGCGATAATGTAGCACCTCTAGTGCTGAAATATTTTTTGAAATCTGTGGAGTAGTCTCTAATTTTCCGTTCCCAACCCCGTTCCTGTGGGAATATGGGGATCAAACCTTGACAGGAACCATCTCTGAACTAAACTTTGTCTACCCTTAAAATTTCATAAAAATCCGTTGGGTGGTTTAGGAGTATACCCCGGACATACATACATACATACATACATACATCCTACTTTATATATATAGATAGATAGATAGCTCACTGTGTAATACCCCTCGGTTCACTATGTACACCAACTGGTACACACTGAACCAATTTTGGCGTACTTTTGAAAGCTCAAAATGAAGTATTTTGCATGAAGTATTCTAACATTTCTCTGGTGAAATACAAAGTCAAAATATCAAACTTTAAGTACATTGAAGATTTCCTGTACATAGACCAGTAGTTCAAATGCTACATCAAAAAAAAGGATTGAATATGGAAAGAAAAAATGGCCCTTAATGTCGCAAAATTATGTAAAAAAAAATGAATTAAGAAAAAAATATTTTCTTTTTTCCAAAATTTTGACTTTGAGGCTTGATATCTCAAAAACTTTTCATTAAGTGAACTCAAATCAAAATTTTTATTAAATAACAAAGCAATAGCTTTCAAAAACACTAAAGTATGAGAAATTAAGTGGCTTAGTTGAATTTTAATAATTTTTTAAAAAATTTAGTAAATTTCATATAAAATTGCCCCTCGCGCCTACACGGAGGGATATAGACCCCCCCCCCCCCCCCTCAACTTTTTTCTTGTCTTGACCAAACCTATCCATTCTGAGCCTTTGGAAACCGTTTCTAAAACACCCTACATTAATTAAATAAAATTCTAAAAGTTAATAATTAATTTTAAAAATAATTCAAAAATTGATAGCGGTGAATTTTTTTTCTAACTTTTTTCTATACGCCATTCAAAACATATTTCCGAAAATATCATAAAAATCCATGGACTGGGCCTGGATTCCTAGGTAAAAAGCTTACGGCCCTCTACTATAACTAAATCTCTAATTTTACTCAAGTACCTACGATCTCAAGACTTTCCTACTTTTCCAACCTAACGATTCCTCATCGAGTGAAGATGATGAGGAGAACAATATCTTCATGGATGAATTTATTAAAAACGATGATATAGAACGGATTTAATGAAGCATCATATAAGCCATCTAACATTGAAAAGTTTGTTACTATTATTTAATAAAAGGAGTCCCAATGCTTTACCAAAAGACTTTTTAAGACTTTATGAAGTTTAGAAATATTCCGTTCTCATTTTATCTGCTCCTTTAAGAAGCGACTCTCTTTCATAGCAAGACTGAGCAGAGACTTATAAGATTCTTTCCAGTGGCATTTGATTCAAAATCTGTCATTTCATAAGAAGACCTAAACTCTGTTAAAGAAACCAAAAGTATCGCAAAGAGACTCTAGTTCTTGCTGTGAGTAGCCAAGAGCTTCCTATAATAAGGCCATTTAAGACTCAAAACAATCTAGGAGAACTCTACAAGAACTCTACATACAACTCACAGAAATAAGTCTAGTTAAGCTCTTGGAGCATCTTATGAGAGTAAAAATGTTACTTGGGAGTCCTGCTATACGAAGCGGAAGCGGAAATCTTCTCAAAAGCGGATGGGGAAATTCTTGGTTGTTTCGAAAGAAAAATTTTCCCAATGATCTCTGGTCCCGTATGCGAAGACAATGTGTGGAGAAGAAGATACAACAGCTGTACCGCGACATGGGCATAGCGTCGCGACGCTACGATGATTGGGCCTTGTAGAGCGGATGGATAGAAACGTTCCGGCTCGACGGGTTTTCGAAAGCACATTGCAGGGAAATTGAATGAAACAATGAAGTGGAAGACGATCTCAACCAACTTAGAGTGCAAAACTGGAGAGAGCTCACCCGAAATCGAACTCTTTGATGAGAGATATTGCTTGAGGCCCAAATTTACCCCCATCTTTAACTCCAACTACGTATACTCATACTTACAAACAGATATCACCTCAAAAGCAGCAATTTGTTCTAAAGGAAGCGGCAAGGAAATTAAGGGTGTGCCTTTTTTTTGTTAATACTTTTATAGTTCGAGCTGTGAGCTTTCAACGAATTATTATCTTTTCTTTATTTTAATTTCATCTCCCCCCTCATTATTATTCTTTTCTTTTTTGCTTAGCTTGTAATGTACCTTCCACTCAATCGTTTAACGCTCTGTTTTTAAGGCTTTTCTAAACCTTTCTAGCGTTGGTTTGTCCAATAAGAAAAAAATTCCCTTAAATGATATTGAATACAATGTGGTAAGAAAAATTCAAATTAAGGTTGATGATTCCAGGAAGCAAAAAGGAAAAACGAATACTTAAAACTTTGCAGGGACAGATGATTAATCATAACTTGCTGCTATTGTTATTATTTGAAGGTACATTAATGTAACTTTTGTTTTCTTGATTTGTAGACCATTTCTAAAAACAAATCCCCCAAAAACTTGCGAATGTCGTGTTTCTTTATTTAAGTAAATCCTTCAATAAAAAAACTTAAATACTTAATTTTTCGTAATGTTGCAAGTAGCAGATTACATACACATACCACTTAACAGCATTTCAAGACCACAAAAACCGCTCATCCGTTTGTGTTAAAAAAAAACTCATATCTCTGTGCTTGACTGAGCAGAGCTTCACCTCCAGCTACAACATACACACACATAGTTTTAATTTCTTTGAGATCATTAGCAACTGTCTCTCTAACATTTTGACAAGATAAGAAAAATGATATTTTTCATTTTGTTAAAATGTGAAATTTTCGTGATTTACCTTTGTGTCACTAATGGCAGCTACTTTCATTAAATTGCTTGGTAACATTGAAGAGACTGCCATGCCCCCAAGGAGGAGTTTTATTTCAATGAAGTCGTTTTATGGCGTTAATTGCCTCATCGTCGTCACTATTAACATGCTTCTGCTTTATTCACACAAATTCCCACAAAGTTTCCCATAATATTGAGATCCAATACCATGCCCCACACAGCGCTACCACTTTCATTTTTGCGTTAGTGCTTACTAATTGAATAACAGTTACAGTTTTTGAAAAAAACTTATAAATAACAAGAAGTGAACACACATGAACGTATCAAGTTATATACATATTCCAAACTTGAAGCAAATATTAAATTCATGAAGGTTTCTCATTTCTCACAAAATCAATATTTTTCTGAAATATCAATTTACTTACACGTACGAGTAGAGTACGTGGGGTTGTGGCTGTATAGCTGCTGGATGCTGTTGATGGGTGTGTTTTATTTCAAATGATTTTTTTTAATATTTTTCTTTTTTTGATTATTTATATGAAGTTCTGTGTATTCGGGGAGTTTAAAAATTAAATTGAGGAAATTTATCGAAAACATTTCACATTTTTTTGTTACATTCGGTACCTACATTGGAGGTGTCCGTGTCAAGCGAACACTCAAAGAGCAGTGGAGTCAAATGGTTGGAGTACAAATACATCGAAATATTGAATCGGCCTTGCTAGGGTCACGTTGGCAAACACTTCTGCGAGTATCATTTTTTTACGATGAATGACTGGTACAGGAGTCGGGTGTCTGGACTGAGGGTGACAATTTTAAGTGCAAAAGTACTTGAAAAATAAGTTGTGAAAAAGTCATTATCAAGTGCGGTTCAGTAAGAGCTTTTAAGAAGGAAGCGAAGGAAACAGAGAGTTAGTTTTTTAGGAAATTCTTTAACGAAAGTATTCGACTTCCTGTGTTTTCATTTTCTTTTTCAATCTATTCTTCATTGTTCAGTGTACGAAAACAGCCTAATGATGTTTTTCAATGAAGTAAAAGAAGCTTTCAGATGACTTCTGATTCGAGTTGTACAGAGGCGATTAGGGACATAGAAAAAAACTTTCGAATATTTGAAGACTATTCTATAGTAGAGAATACCAAAAATTGGTAAGCAAGACTATTCACTCGACAAGAGCTTTTTGACCCATCAGTTTTATTTCGTTCCCAAACTGGGGCCCCCACATACGAGAAAGATACAAAAAAGCAATGATAGCACTTTATACGTGTAAGAGGATTTTCGGCAAAAATTGGGGACCAAATCTTAAATTATCATGTGGATGTATACAGCCATTGTTAGAAACATTCTATCATATGTCAACTTGGTCTGATGGAATGCACTGGAAAAATTCACAAGCTTAAAAACTCTAACCAATGTTCAAATAACAGACTGTATTTGCGTCACTGGAGCAATGAGAACTACACCAAACGCAAGCTTGGAAGTAATTCTCAATCTCTCACCCCTTGTTCTCTATGCTCAAGACTCGGCAGCAAACAGCGCCCTAATTCTTAATCAGTGTAATGTCTGGAAAACCAGCCAAGCAGGCCATTCACAGATTTTATCAATATACGCAGAGAAAAATATCTGCACGGATTACTTGACTCCATACCTGGACTTAAAAAAATCTTTCTCAACCAGCTTCCCCAATAGACAGGATTGGGAGAATTAAACACCTCACACAAACGAGACGTCTATTTTAATTGATACCGACCGACGGCGACGGCTCGAAAATGAAAGTTGGAACTGGTGCGGGTTTCAAAAAGCCTCAATCTAGCCAGTTCCTTCAAACTTCCAAAACTTCCATTTCAGTGTCTTCCAAGCCGAGATCTTGACAGGTACTAACTCTGCAAAACAGGTGTCCATGATGGAGCTATCACATGCTGATATAACTTTTTTAATTGATAGATATCCAAACAGCAATGAATGCGATTTCTGCCACTCTTGTCAAATCAAAGCTTGTTTCTTGTTGTCGCGAAGAGCTAAGGATTCTTGGCACAAAGCATAACGTTCGACTCTGCTGTGTTCTCGGTCACAGCGGCATACCGGGAAACGATAAAGCGGACTAATAAGGGAGAAAAGGCTCAGCACTTGGCCTCATTGACCAATCAATCATTGTCCCACTCTGTGAAATTAAACAGATCATTTGTTACAAAATAATACGAAAATCCAACGAACGATGGGAATGTCTACTTTCCTGTGCCACTTCCAAGAAACTATGGCCAAAATGTGATAGGAACAGATCAGAAAAGTCTGTTCCAGAGCACAGGCTGCACTAAATCTAGTTGACGCTTGGTGCGCCAGGACCGGTCTCTCTGTGAATCCTCTTAAAACTCTCTTCACGAGACGCAGAAAATTGACTGGTCTGACCTAACTTACGCGTAAAGGCGTCAACATCCCATATTTTTAAACGAAGTCCCACATCTTGGGGTAATTCTAGATAACAAGCTTCTTTGGTCTAAACATGTCGAGTTAAAGACTGCTAAAGCACTATCATTCTTCTGGCAATGTAAGGGAGCCTTTGGCAAGACATGGGGTCTGTCACCGAAAAGGGTCCATTGGATATATACTTACTTACTTACTTAAGGCGGCGCTACAGTCCGGGTCGGACCAGGGCCTCAACCAACATGCTTCTCCAGCCAGCTCGGTCCCTAGCTAGCTGCCTCCAGTTCTGCACGCCAAGTTGGTTGAGGTCCTCTCCTACTTGCGTGCGCCACCTGAGTCGCGGTCTCCCTCTACTGCGCCGTCCCTCGGGATTGGATTCGAAGATATTGGATTGGATATATACGGCTATGAAAAGACATATCGTCTCCTATGCGTCAGCTGTTTGGTGGATCAAGCTTTTGGGTAAATACATTATTGCCTCGTTCGCCAAATTTCTATGAACAGTATGTATCGGATGTACTGGGGCCCTCCCCAGCACTCCCGGTGCTGCTCTCAACGCACTGCTGAATCTTCCTCCCCTTGAAACCATCATTATGGTGTGTACTCTCAAGGCCATCTCTCGTTTAAAGAGATGTGGTCTGGTCTCTGGCATAATCCGCACTGGAGCTTTGAGGAACTCGCAAACGGGGAGAAATATCTGTGTTTGCAGCGACAGCCAAGATGTGCTTAAGGCCCTTCTCAACCCTCTAGCTACTTCGAAAGCGATCCAGGAATGCAAGAGCTCTCTGAATACCGTCGGAAGACTAAATTCCCTGAGTCTGATTTGGGTTCCAGGCCATCACGGTATAACTGGAAATGAGATCGCCGATGAACTTGCGACAAAAGGTTCTCACAAAGCTTTTTCAGGACCTGAATCGTCGATAGGTCGGCCAGCGTCCTCAGTGAAGGCTTCAATCAACGATTGGATCAGTGAAGAGAACAACTGTAGATGACATGCTACCAAACGTATGCTCCCCAACGTAAATAAGAAGACTCCAACATTTTTGCTATGCCGTAGCAGAAAAGACTGTGGAAAGCTTATTGGCATTGCCACGGGGCACTTCTCTTTTGCCAAACACTTAAACGTTTCCTGCACTACTTCATGGAAGGAAAACTCATGTCGGTGAATTCTTTTTCGATGATAATAGCGACCCTAAAAGCCTTTCAAAATACATTAAAAGTTCTGCGTGGTTCGACTAGCGAGTGATAAACCGGCTAGTCCCGTAATGGAAGATTAATGGGTGCTCAACTCATTAATCTTACATCAGGTTTTTGAGATCAGTAGGTGATTAACTTCCTGATCTCTGTGGTATCACAATGAGCCCTTGCGGCCTTAGTTTGTCTGGCAATGTACGTAGTACGTGGTACGTACTGACAGCCACTTCCATCTTACCTAACCTAAACGGTTTAGGCTTGAGTGATACCACACTCTGTGAATCTTGTGGAGAAGATAAGGACACCGGAAAGCACGTCCTCTATGAATGTCCTGCATTGCATTACTAGGCGCAGACATGGTGAGAGCTGGTAAATTAGGCTCATTATCATGGCAGCGTCTTTTGGCTTTTCTACGAGTATCTGGAAAGCTATAACAAATAGAAGGTTGCTAACTGGTAGTACAATGGACCGGTATTTTGGTCTGAGTACTCCAGCAAGTAATTTTAAAACCTCCAACAGAAAAGCATTTACATTTTTTTCGTTTTGACTACCCTTATAATAGCCGTGTTTTATTATCACAATGATCCAGATCGAATTACTGATTTACTTCCACTAAAACGACAATAGGAGATCCTGCCTTGCGATTTTGTGATCTTAAAATCTATTTCATGCAATAGGAAATGTTCCATTAAAAACGTTGGTATCATTCCCACTGTGGTACCCGTGGCGTAATGATTAGCATGTCCACCTGCTAATCCAGTGGTTCGAAGTTCGAATCCCACCAGAGTCAAAAATGTTTTTTCACGGGTTTCGCCTTTCGCGAGGAATTGGCAAGTCCTCCTTTAGTAAATTCATTGCCATGAAAAGCGTTTTCTCGATTAGCCGTTCGGAACCGGCAGAAAATTGTAGGTCCCCTCCATTCCCTCACAAGGCATGGTTGTGAGAAATGCGTTGGGCCTAGGGGCTCCTCGCTCTGTTGCGCCACCTTATTTATCTATTTATCATTACCACTATTCGAAAAGCTTAATGCTGTTTTTTGCTTAACATGAATGGTTCCTGCAATCCTGCATCCAAGAAACCGAAAAGTTGTCAGTACTTGGTATGTGTGTAAAAGATGGCCTTCTTTGGAGTATATTTGAAATCACCAAAAATGCCACAAAATGCACAGGAATCTAAAGACGATGCAGTGAAAATTTCCAACCAATTTTTCGTTCGTTTTCAAACTCTACAATAGCTGCTGGTGGTGGAAAGAAACCCGATTTGTGATTCTCCAATCGAAGTTATTTCAACAAACGAGAACAGCTTTATTTGAACATTTTGAACTCAAAAACATTGCCTCTCACTGCACATTTTAAATTTTCAATCAAATAAAACTACGCACAGACAACCCGTATACTTGGGATGTCGAATAAACTGACAAAAAAGGATCAGTGCCTTTCAAAACAAATTTTCGATTACGATAAATGTCTCCAGTTTCGATGTATGTTCAAAAAAGAGGCACGTTTTGAAAATATGAAATAAAAAATTGTTTGTTCATTGCTGGCAAAATAATCGATAGATGGCCTTTGGTTCTAGGGTTGTATTATAATTGCTGCCAGCAGAAGACCGACACAACAGTGTTAGTTTTGACAGGACAAATTCTCGGACATAAATGGAGATGACACTTCTCTACTAATCCATAAAGAGTATGTATGTCAATGAACACTGTGTTGGGCATTTACAAACAAACTCACATCATAAGCATCAAAATAAAATAAAAAAAGGGTTTTCCTCTGCCACTACAAACCCGGATGAGAAAGGTCTTCCGGGTTTCCAATCTGTAACTTTGACTTAGGCTCAAAATCAAACAATAAACAGAAACTCACCTGTTTACTCCAGGGCATGCTCATTAAATTAACACTCATTCCTCTTTTGTTAGCCCTCAAGGCACTTGACGATGATGGAATATTAACCATGTCGCACTTTAAGGTCAGATAATGGAGCAATTTTGAAATATTTTTTAGGAGCCACCGAGACTCATTACAACAAATCGATGGCATTATTTCGAAAGAAAAAGTTTTTCGAATCCTTTCATTGGCTTGAAAAACAAAAACAACAGAATTTCATAGAGTCCATGATCTGGTATAGGCGTAGCGAATATAGGTCTCCAGATGTTGGGTTCTTTAAATTCAAAAGAGGGCCTATCTTGAGCAGCAGCTGTAGAAATGTTATCGCAGGTTTATCGTTTATATCGTCTTCATTTCTTCTCATTCAAAGAAGCCGTAGAGAAAATTTCATAAATAAATTAAGCAGACTTTCCTACAGATTCTCCCTGTACATAATTGACTTGACAATAAAGGTATACTATATAGGTACGCTTGTTCCCTTAGCGCTTATGTTTTATGTCCTTTAGGTTATACCTACGAAAAAAAAGACAAAGGCTCGTTTGTGGTTGACTGTCAATCAACCAAACGACACAGCTATCATGATGTTTGTTATTTTTTCATTATTTGTGTGGATGTATTCGTTTATACGTAACAAGGATTGTTCTATTAATAAAAATCAGTTGAAATTCTTTGTTGTCTGAATTTATCAAAGAAAAGCAATTTGAGAAGAGAAAAATAACTTCTGCCCAGACTTCTTTGTAAAAAGATCAAGTGTGGGTTGCCAGCTTTTGGTCATTCTCCTAGAAAAGGTAATGAAATGCGTTTCAAGTTACGAAAATTAACATAATTGATTTTGCAAAAACCTTTAAAATAGACATAATCGCTCTAAGTCAAATGCTTTGCTTAGAGTGTTCTTTTAGTGTTCGAAGATAAAAAGGGCAAACTGTAACAATATAGGAGCACAATTAAGATTCCAAAAAATGATTTCGAATCGCATTTAAATGAAGGTACCTGCAATAATGGGCTTTTATTTTACCTTCCGCTTCGAATAGACTTTGCTGGCCATGAAACAAAAATCTAGTTAACATTGATTTTTTCCATCGTTTGAAAAGGGAATATTGCTTTTAGGAAGCTTTTCTTAATTGTCTGTATTTGTTGAATTGAACATGTTTTCATCTGTGTTACGAAATTGATTTTTTTTAGCTTCAGAAGCTAGAAACCTTTTAAGAGTTCTTTCCGAAAATAAAGTCTTAATTTCAATAGGAAAGCCTTCTCATCAAGATTTGTTTGTTCGTCTGTTTGTATTGAATAGGCTCGGGCCGATTTGAATAAAATTTTTCCCAATCCCCATTTTCTTTCGGTAACGTAAACGGGAGCTTGGAGTTGTATGGATTAGGGTCCGAGACTACTGAGCCAAATTGAATAATATTTGCAACAGAAATGGCTTAGAAATGAGAAATGGCGTAATCTATATTTCATTCCCATATTTTAAAGGGACGGGAACGGGAACATAATCGGGAACTTGCATAATACTGAACCTATTGTAACATGAACCCAACATCTAATACCAATTTCCTAATCGAAAACGTTCAACCGGAAAAAAAAACACATCTGGGAGCACTAGTGTAAGTGTAGAAATTCTAGGAGAGAAAATATTTGACAGCCAAAACAGTGGAGAGTTGCAGACCATGTGGAAGTTACTGGAGAGTTCTAGATGAAATGTCATTCGATATAAATAGCCCGCCCGAGGCAACCAGAGGGCAGTTTTTTTTATAGAGTGATAAAGTGAAGAGTAAATTGTCTACAAGTGATAGTCCAAAAGTCGAGTTGAGATCGAATAAAGTTTAGATACTGAATAAAAGTGGTTGAAATAAATTAAAAAGTGAAGTTTTATTTTTCGAACTAAGCGCACGTTACATTGGTGTCAGAAGTGTAAATAAAACTTATTTGACTAGTAAAGTGTAAAAAAAAAAGTGAAAAAAAAAAAAGAAAAATAATAATTATATACAGTGAAAATGGGTAAGTTGTTAGAAGAGCTCAACTGCATTGAGCTTAAAAGTGAGTTAGGTAAGCGAAATCTTTCTAGAGCGGGATCGAAAAATGAGCTCGTCCTGCGCTTGCACAATTATTTGGAACAGCAAGGGGAAGACGTTAACACTTTTGTTTTTGAAACAGAAGTGGAGGAAGAGAAAGTAAGTGAAAGTGTAGATTTATCTAGTATAATGAAGCTATTATTAGAACAAAGAAACTGACTGAAGAACAACGAAACGAGCAAAAGAAGGAACAGCAGAATGTTCTCGAACAACTGGAAGCACAACGAAACGAACAGAAGAAGCTGATTGAAGAGCAACGAAACGAGCAAAAGAAAGAACAGCAGAATGTTCTCGAACAACTTGAAGCACAACGAAACGAACAGAAGAAGCTGATTGAAGAGCAACGAAACGAGCAAAAGAAAGAACAGCAGAATGTTCTCGAATAACTTGAACCACAACGAAACGAGCAAAAGAAGGAACAGCAGAATGTTCTCGAACAACTTGAAGAACAACGAAGTGAACAAAAGAAGGAACAACAGAATATTCTCGAAAGACTTGAGGCGCAACAGAATGTTTTAGAAGGCCAGAAAAACATTCTAGAAGGTAAATTGGGTAACATTGAGAAAAATGTATGCGCCCTAGACGAACGCGTTGAAGGTGTGGAAAAACAGCTTTCTGTTGTAGAGAATCGTTTGGAAAGCCGATGCGATAAACAGTTCTCTGTTCTGACCAAGGAATTGGACCAGATCCGGAATATTAAAATTCGAGAGTCTGCTGGGGAGTATGCAAAGAAAAAGGAGATGAAACCCCCAACATTTGATGGACAGTCTTCTTGGCCAGTCTACAAGAGACAATTTGAGGCAGCCGCGACAACAAATGGCTGGGATGACGAAGACAAGTACATTGCACTGACTCTTGCTCTTAGAGGACCAGCAGCTGAATTACTTCAAACAGTTCCAGCTGGTAAGAGCGGCGATTTCAGTTCTCTCGTGGCAGCTATAGATAAACGCTTTGGAGATAGCCACTTGAAAGAAGTCTTCCGAGTCCAACTCAATAACAGAGTCCAGAAAAGGGGTGAAAGTCTACAGCAGCTCCAAGCAGACGTCGAAAGACTGGTTCACCTGGCATACCCGGATGCTGGAGAAGAAAACATCAACCAGCTTGCTGTTAAAGCCGGCAAAAGCTCCCATGTAAATCCAAAAGATTTAAAACCTATTAGTCTATCATCCTTCCTCCTTAAAACACTGGAAAGAATGATTGACATACACTTAAGACAAGAAATTAAACCTAGTCTGATCTCAACGGCGCAACATGCCTATACAAAAGGTAAATCAGTGGAAACTGCACTCCACTCTCTGGTTTGCACCATTGAAAAATCCCTGCACTACAAAGAATACTCTCTCGTCGCATTCCTAGACATAGAGGGTGCATTTAACAATGTTAACAATTCAGCAATCACTAATGCTCTTGATGGGCTGCTCATAGAGGAACACATCAAAAACATGATAACAACAATGCTCAGCAGCAGAATCATTAGTTCCGAAATGGGGAACTACAAAACAAGCAGAATGGCCAATAGAGGAACCCCGCAGGGAGGAGTTTTATCTCCCCTACTGTGGAACCTGGTCGTTAACAAATTGTTAATCGACCTAGAGGACGAAGGTTTCAAAACAATAGCCTATGCCGATGATGTAGCAATTGCCGTTTCAGGCAAGCACCCACAAACCCTAGCTGAGCTGCTACAAACAGCACTTAACAAGCTTAACAATTGGGCTGCAGATTGTGGTCTGAACATCAATCCACACAAAACGGAATTAGTTCTCTTTACGAGGAAATACAAAACTCCGGACTTCAGACCCCCGACTATTAAAGGGGTAACTCTCAAACTGTCAAATCAGGCTAAATATCTAGGTCTCATTTTTGACAAAAAACTGACCTGGAAAACCAATATTGAGGAAAGAGTAAATAAAGCCAACGTTGCACTCTTCTCCTGTAAAAAAGCCATTGGCGGGAAATGGGGTTTCTCCCCCCAAATCACCCATTGGCTGTTTACATCGGTAATTAGACCGATACTCACATACGGGGTGATAGTCTGGTGGACAGCACTAGACAAGATGATCAACTACAACAAGTTGGCCAAAGTTCAAAGAACGGCTAGTCTGTGTATTAGTGGCGCACTGAGGACAACCCCATCGGACGCCCTCAATGTATTACTAGATCTCACACCCCTAGATATCTTCAGCAAACAAGTCGCAGCTAGCTCAGCTACTCGACTCAGAGCTACATCACAGTGGACCAATAATTAAATCGGCCACACTACCATTCTAGATAACTTTAGATTCTTACCGAATCGATGCGACTACACCACCCCCAAGTTGGTGTTTGACAATAATTTCCAAGTAACCATACCTTCAAGAGAAGCTTGGGAAAATGGCGCTCTTTTGGAAAATGAAGCAATACACTTCTACACCGATGGTTCAAAAATCAGCGAAGGTGTGGGAAGTGGAATCTACTCAGAAAAACTGAATCTCAGTCTTTTCTTCCGCCTACCCGATCATTGTAGTGTGTTCCAAGCGGAAATTCTGGCGATTAAGGAGGTGCTGTCTTGGCTCAAAGAAAACGTCATATCTTCCACGGATATTCGGATCTTCTCAGACAGCCAAGCTGCCCTTAAATCTCTTGCCTCTGTCTCTATAAAATCCATCACGGTCCAAAATTGTCAGATGTCTCTGAGGGAGATGTCAAATCAGTTCAACATTCACCTTTCATGGGTGCCAGGGCACAGGGACATACCAGGCAAGGGTATGGCAGACGAACTAGCCAAAAAGGGGACGACCACTTCCCTACGCTCAGAATGGAACAACATAGGTGTACCTATCGCTACATGTAAACTCCTACTTAGACGGGACGCTTCAGGGATAACAAACACTAGATGGACTGAGAGTAACAACTGCCTTGCAACCAAAAAAGTTTGGCCGTGTGTAGACTCAAAACGATCAAAGAGTTTGCTGGCCCTGAACCGCCTGTGTCTAGGTTCTACCATAGGTGTTCTTACGGGACACTGTCTCATAGGGAGACACGCCAAAAGACTTGGCGTGTTTTCCAAAGATTTCTGCAGAAGCTGCATGGACGAGGAGGAGGAAGAAACCGTTCAACACCTTCTTTGCTCATGCCCTGCACTACTTCATAGGAGGAAAACTCATCTCGGTGAATTCTTCTTCGATGATACTAGCGACCTAGCTTACATAGACCCCAAAAGTCTTTCAAAATACATTAAAAGTTCCACGTGGTTTGACTAGCAGGTGATTAACCGGCTAGTCCCGTAATGGAAGATTAATAAGTGATCAACTCGTTAATCTTACATCGGGTTTCTGAGATCAGTAGGTGATTAACTTGCTGATCTCTGTGGTATCACAATGGGCCCTTGTGGCCTAAGTGTGTTAGGCAATGTACTCATTGACTGACAGCCACTTCCACCTAACCTAACCTTGCTGTTGAGTCCTTCGTTCGTGCCATTTCCGATATACATCTTCAGAGGTCTGTGCGAACTGCTAGAACACGTACTCTTTCTGAAACTTTAGCATTCGCATTGACAATCGAAGCAGCAGAACAGGCTTCTCATGGAGTACATCGACTTAGAGAGGCCATAGTCGAAGAATGCTCGTGCCAAAGAGCTGAAATACAAAAGAACCGGAGCGGACTAGCAAGATGTTGGAACTGCAACAAGACCGGGCACTTACAGCGTCAATGCCGACTACCACCAAATAAAGCCGGTTGTCAACATTGTGGAAGCAAGAGATCCAACTCAGAGCAAGGTAACAACAACACCAGCGTTGCCTATCAGCCCGTTTCCCATCAGGGAAACGAGTAAGAACCAACTTCGAGGGGCAGAGGCTGGTTTCTTGTATCGATGGCCCCAAAACCACCATCCAGGTCTCCCAGACCAAACGAGACAACAAAAGTCTGACTGTGGAGACTACTATTAACGGGAATAAACATGTGGCTACCATCGACACCGGTGCCACAGCATCCATAGTACGTCGAGACCTGGTAAAGATGACGTGGCTTCATAACACCAATAGCTACCGTCTAAGAACCGCAACGTGAGAAGCAGCAAGAGTATATGGAGAAGTGTGTCTTAAGATCCGACTGGCCGATCTAGTGTTTACTCATAAATTCCTGGTGGCAGATATATGTGACGAGTGCATCATTGGAATCGTCTTTATGAAACAGCACGGAGTTATTTTGGACATCGGTAATCAAGTTTTGAATTACCAAAATATGGAACTTCCAATGACCTATTCGAACGAAAGTACGTCGACACTGAGGACTGTCATCACGGAAGATCTGATTCTGCCTCCTTCTTCTGAAGTGTTCGTTTGGACAAAACTGGAAGGTGAGTTTGGAAGCCTTCGATACCTCATGGTGGAACCAGGCCCAGAGTGTTCCTCCCAAAGCGTCATCATTGGGAAGACACTGGTAGCACCGAAAAACAAAATGGTCCCCGTACGATTACTAAACACCAGACCGTACGATGTAAGGTTGAAGAAAGGAGAAGTCGTTGGACGTTGCGAATCGGTTGCAGCAATTACGAAGATCACAGACGAAGCCCCGAGAAAAACTATAACTCCGGAGGAGCTCAAAACCATCAGAGCTAAAATACTG
This sequence comes from Melanostoma scalare, assembly GCA_949752695.1. NCBI lineage: Eukaryota > Metazoa > Arthropoda > Insecta > Diptera > Syrphidae > Melanostoma > Melanostoma scalare. The sequence continues at coordinate 64,975,267 of OX456985.1, forward strand.
AATTCATCCAACCTTGATCACCAACAAACAAGGATGGCTGAAAATCTCCTACAAGAGTACACTGACATCTTCGCATCGCAAAAGGGACAATATGGTAGGACACAGTTGGTGCAGCATCGCATCAACACAGGAGATGCAAGACCGATTCGTCAACCCGCAAGACGTCTTCCACTGGCCAAACAAGGAGAGGTTGAGGAAATGATAACAGCAATGAAGAAGGACGGTCTTATCGAAAATTCCAAAAGTCCTTGGGCTTCACCAGTGGTGCTAGTGAAAAAGAAAGACGGAAGCACTCGTTTTTGTGTGGACTACCGAAGGCTGAACGATGTGACTAAGAAGGACAGCTATCCCCTGCCGAGGATCAGTGATACCCTGGATGCCATGGAGGGAGCCCAGTGGTTTTCGACGCTGGACTTGAAGAGTGGATATTGGCAAGTTGATATCCACCCTGATGATCGGGAAAAGACGGCGTTTTCTACAGGTAATGGGCTCTGGCAGTTTAAAGTTATGCCGTTTGGGCTATGCAACGCTCCGGCAACATTCGAGCGTTTGATGGAGTGCGTTCTTCAAGGACTGACGTGGAAAGCTTGCCTAGTCTACTTGGACGATGTGATTGTTTACGGGAAGACATTTGGCCAACATTGCAAGAACCTAAAAGCCGTGTTTCAGAGACTTCGAGAGGCTAACCTTAAACTGAATCCGAAAAAATGTGCACTTTTCAAAACCGAAGTTAAGTATTTGGGACACATCATCTCTTCCCAAGGAGTGAAAACCGATCCTGAAAAAGTTGACTCCGTCAAAAATTGGCCAACACCACAGGACAAACATCAACTCCGAAGCTTTCTTGGTCTTGCACATATTACCGACGTTTTGTTAAGAACTTTGCTGGAGTTGCAAAGAGTTTGCATCAGCTCACCGAAAAAGGGAAGCAGTTCAAATGGTCAGGTGAGTGTGAAAAATCTTTTCAGGAACTCAAATACCGCCTCTGTAACGCTCCAGTGCTTGCACATCCAACACCTGGCAAAACATTCATCATCGACGCAGATGCAAGCAACGTTGGAATCTGGGCGGTACTATCCCAAGTGCATGATGGCGAAGAGAAAGTGGTGGCATATTACAGCAAGGTCCTCTCGAAGCCCGAAAGAAACTACTGTGTGACCAGAAGGGAACTGCTAGCTCTTATCTTGGCAACAAAGCACTTCCATAAGTACATCTATGGACAGAAATTCCTTCTGCGGACAGACCATGGTGCTCTGAACTGGCTGTTGAACTTCAAAAATCCAGAAGGTCAAGTCGCAAGGTGGATAGAAAGACTGCAGACTTATGATTACCAGATTCAACACCGCAGAGGAAAGTTGCACTCAAACGCTGACGCATTATCCCGAAGACCTTGCAAAGTGGATTGCAAGCATTGTAGGCGGCAAGAAGAAAAAGAAAATATTACCGCTCAGCGACTAAGAGCTGACCCAATATGCGGATGGAGCAATGAGGAAGTGAGGACTGCTCAACAGGAGGATCCAGATATCGAACCCATTCTCGCATGGAAAGAAAATGAAGAGAAACCTGAATGGGGAGACATTTCTGACAGGAGTCCAGTTCTCAAAGCCTATTGGGCACAGTGGGACTCACTATATGTGCAAGAAGGTGTCCTCAGGCGAAGATGGGAATCCGCTGACGGTAAGTCATATGTGATGCAGCTGATCGTACCGCAATCGAAAGTCAGTGAAGTTCTTCGGGAGATGCACGACGGACCTTCTGGAGGCCACCTGGGAGTAAACAAAACACTGGAGAAGGTGCGACATCGGTTCTACTGGTTACATGCTAGAGATGACGTGGAGAAGTGGTGCCGAACATGTGACAAGTGTGCTGCAACCAAAGGACCTGGTAGGAAGATTCAAGGTAAGATGCATCAGTACAACGTTGGATCGCCTTTTGAGAGGATTGCAGTAGATGTGGCTGGGCCTTTTCCAGAGACCAACGCTGGAAACAAGTACATTCTGGTTGTAATGGACTATTTTAGCAAGTGGCCTGAGGCGTATGCCATCCCAAATCAAGAAGCCAAAACGGTGGTCGACCAGATTGTGTTCAACTGGGTGAGTAGGTTTGGCGTGCCTATGGAACTCCATTCCGACCAAGGGAGGAACTTTGAGTCAAACATCTTCCAAGGAGTGTGCGGACTACTTGGCATTAAGAAGACGAGAACCACACCGCTTCATCCACAATCTGATGGGATGGTTGAAAGATTCAACCGGACCTTGAAAGAACACCTCACCAAGGTCGTAGGCGACTACCAAAGAGACTGGGATAGGCACGTACCGCTATTCCTGATGGCCTATAGAAGTGCAGTACATAGCTCGACAGGACAAACACCATCTGACATCCTGTTCGGGAAAACCATGCGGCTGCCCAGCGAACTTAAATTTGGATGCCCCACAGAGGAGCCACAGGACACGAATGAGTATGTGGACGACCTCAAGGAGAGGCTCGCTGACATCCATAAAAGAACAAGGGAACGGATGAAAACCTACAGTGACCGGATGAAGACACGGTACGACACAAAAGCGACAACGTCAGGATTCCAAGCAGGAGATCGTGTGTGGCTCTATAATCCTCATCGTCAAAAGGGATTGTCACCGAAACTTCAGCAAAACTTGGAAGGTCCTTATACTGTTGTCACGAGGATTAACGACGTGGTTTACCGCATCCAAAGAGGACTAAGAGGCAAGTTAAAAGTAGTTCATTGTGACCGGCTGCATCGATATAGTGGCGAGGCTGCAGATGGAATTATTCGGGACGAACAATCTTAAGGAGGGGGCAGTGTAACATGAACCCAACATCTAATACCAATTTCCTAATCGAAAACGTTCAACCGAAAAAAAAAAAACACATCTGGGAGCACTAGTGTAAGTGTAGAAATTCTAGGAGAGAAAATATTTGACAGCCAAAACAGTGGAGAGTTGCAGACCATGTAGAAGTTACTGGAGAGCTCTAGATGAAATGTCATTCGATATAAATAGCCCGCCCGAGGCAACCAGAGGGCAGTTTTTTTATAGAGTGATAAAGTGAAGAGTAAATTGTCTACAAGTGATAGTCCAAAAGTCGAGTTGAGATCGAATAAAGTTTAGATACTGAATAAAAGTGGTTGAAATAAATTAAAAAGTGAAGTTTTATTTTTCGAACTAAGCGCACGTTACACTATTTTAAAAAATCTTAAACCTTAAGAGTGCCTCATTATCCCCGAGGAGCATGGACTATATTTCATTTCCCTATTGGGGATATAAATGGAAACTTAGAAAGTATAGTACCAATTGCAAAATTTTTCATGAACAGCTGAATTGATGAAAATCCAAATTTCCACCGAATATTCACATCCAAGACGTCAACCGTATCGGGTTTGTCGGCGCGGCGTAGACAAGCGACTTAACATAACCCCACAAAGAATAGTTCAACGGTGTTAAATTATGAAAAAATTGACGTCAAATAGATCGCAAATTAATAATAAAAAAATATATTACTGATTTCCATGATCTCGACTATAAGTTTGCTACATGCAGTAAAAAAAATGGGCACGACTGGGTCGCACCAACTTGCGATTGTGTTCTTAATACGATATCAAAATCTAAAGGCTGAGTTAAAGGATTTGGTATTAGCTCTTCATAATATATTTTGTGGTACAGGGTTGCCAACTACACATTAATTATGGAAATTGAATTAAATCACGCAAAATAATGAAAAAATTAAATTAAATATTCCAAAGGTTTCAAGCAAAAATCTAAAAACGCCATTCTTTTGCAATTGCTAATACATATGAATGATGAGAATTTAATCAAAATCGTTAGAGCAGTTTTTCCAAAAAACCGTTTTTTATTTTTCACTTTTTTTTAAAAACTGTTTTTTAAAAGTCGAGTAAGAAAAGTTTTAGATCTTAATAGGAGTTATTTTGACAAAAAAATTGAAAAAAATCAAAATTACAGTTTTGAAGTTATTTTCAAAAATCAAAATTTTTTAAAAAAATTTATAAAATTTTTTTTTTAAATATTGATATACAGTCTTTCTTCAACAGTTTACGACTTCTTAAATCCAAAATTTCGTCAAGATCGTGTAGGCCATTTACGAGAAAGTTGGCTTTGAAAAAAACGGGACTATGGGAGGTACCGTTTTTAGCCTTTCTCAAAAAATTTTTTTACATCATAAGAAAGATAATCTAAAATTTGTCCCTCACACAAAATTTTATTGAAATCGTTAGAGCCGTTTTTGAGAAAAACAAGTATTACCATACCGGTTGTATGGCAGGTACCGTTATTTCAAGACCTAGAGACTCAATTCCAAAAACCCCTCTGTAGGCTGCTCCACAGACCCTAACTGCAAATTTTGAAGAAAATCGGTCTATTAGTTCAGGCTGTAGATCCATATACAGACAGACAGACACACAGACAGACAGACAGAATTGCAGGACCCACTTTTTTCGTATTCTCTATCATCGTAATGTCATATTTAATTGTTATCTCAAAATTTTTTTTCTGCACGATAGCAAGACTTGCCTTATAGTACCTATAATCGCAAGTAAAAAGAATCAATAACGGAAAAAACTTTAATCGCGAATAACTTCTGAAGGAGGTATTTTATGAAAAACTGTTAGAAAACCTTTTTTTTAGAACATTAAATTTCCTTCAAGAAACATGTTATTTTTCTCATTATGATTTGTTCGTGAGTTACAAGAGTTCAAAGTAAACGAGCAAAATCAAAACAGCATTCCAGTTTTTAAAGCTTGATTACTCGGAAAGGGTTAGTCTGACAAACATTTTCAACGTGACCTTTTTTGAAGAAAATTTAATTTCCTACAAAAAAATATATCAATAAATTTGTTGAACAATTTTGACGCTAAGTAAGGTTTGGTTTAAGGAATATAAAACACGATCGATAGACCTGTAGGTAGATATTTTTTCTTAAGCTCAAACTTTTTGGGAGTTTTTTGTCATCTCAAACAATATTTTCAACATTATATTCAAAAAAAAAAAAAAAAAATATTTTTTCTGATCCAGTCTAACGTACAGTACACCAAGGAAGGATCTTAATATTTATTAAAGCTCTTACTTCTTATTAACGTTGGAGAGCATACGTTTGGTCAGTCTACATCCATTGGAGACATGCCATCTACGTTTTCACTGAGGACTCTGGTCGGCCTAGCGACGCGACGTTTCAGGTCTTGAAAAGCTGTCTGAGAACCTTTCCTCGCAAGCTCATCGGCGATATCATTTCCAGTTCCTCAGGCACAGCTTGGCTGTAGCAGATACTTCTCCCCATCCAGCCTAGCTTATTGCCATTAGAGCCGTTCACACTGTACAATTAGTTGGACAGACTTTGGCTTGAACGACCAATACTTGACAATGTGAGCCCTCAGACGACCGCTTGGCCAACTTTTTGGAAGATTTTCAAATATTTTTGAAAGCTTTGAAGTTGGATGGAGCGGAGGAACATATGACATAAAGTTGGACGACAATCTTGATAGTCTGAACGCAAACTACATCCGACTAGCCAACATCTGTCAAACGAAGTCTGTCCAACTAATTGTATAGTGTGTGCTCGGCTATTTGGAACGATCTGTGAAGATTCGATAAAAATCCTTTCGTGGCTCAGATTATAGAGTGTATAGACTCACTTACATTACCAGATGACTAACAGTACCTTAGTAGTCTTTGACTCACCACTTTAGACCAAAGAAAATCGCTATCTAGGGTCACTCCAAGATGTTTGACTTCTTTTGAAAAGGGAATGTCGACGTTCATCAAAGCTAGCAAAAGTCAAAAGCATATTCTATGTTGATGGAAAATCTTTCCTTCCAAGTGCAATCTTAACCATTCTTGCCAGCATTTTAAGCTGGAAGGAGGTAAGACTGATCGTCTTAAGCTCTTGGCGAGTGAATAGTCTTGCTTGCCAATTTTTGGTAAGAAAGCGACTCAAACACTTTGCCACGGAGTTGGAATATATGCTAGAGCTACTACTGCCAGTGCAAATATTTTTCAAAGTATGTAGCAAAAGGTGGTACCCGTGGCGTGATGGTTAGCATGTCCACCTGCTAACCCACAAGGTTCTAGCTTCGAATCCCAGCAGAGCCAATAATGTATTTCCACGGGTATCGCCTTTCGCGAGGAACTGGCAAGTCCTCCGTTAGTAAATTCATTGCCATGAAAAGCGCTTTCTCAATTAGCCGTTCGGAACCGGCAGAAAATTGTAGGTCCCCTCCATTCCCTCACAAGGCATGGTTGTGAGAAATGTGCTAGGCCCAGGGGCTCCTCGCTCTGTTGCGCCACCCTATTTATTTTACTTATGTAGCGAAAGGTTTATACTTTTTTGCCACATAGCTGGATATTCACTGTCAGTATGTCAGGTGACTTGAAACTATCAAAAGATGCCACATCATAGTTGATGGCCTCGTCAGTAGCACCTAAAATTGACGTGTACCAAATGCGTAGAGCGGATTTATCGGATTCACCTGATCTTATTTTGATAGCTGGTTTCTTGGTAAATGAGTCTCCAACATGAGAAGTTTCTCTGCCTTAGACTCGGCATAGAAACCGTCTGATTTCTTGAGTGTCTCTAGCTTGAATACACTGCTCCTTTTAAGGACATCGGTAAGTAGGCAAGTTTCACTGAGTATTTTGATGCTGAAAATTCTTTGTAGGCGACATTCTTTGATCTTCTTAACCTTTCAAAGTCCTTCTGTGTTCTGTTTAGATCGGTACAGGTTCTATTAGGCTACTGATCTGGTCTTAAGGTACCTGTGCATAATACTTCAGGCTTCCCTGCGAAGTTCTGAAGCTCAGTGTTCCACCACGGAACCATAAATCTACTGGGTATTGTTTTATAGGGACATATCAGCTCAATTCTTTTTGTAAAAGCACAATCAAGGTCAAGAACTGCATCTTCCATTTTCTGCTCTGTTGAGACCTTAGGTGTGGTTTCGACGTAGTTACCAAGCTCATCGTTGAAAAGTGTCCAGCTGTTTTTTCTTTTTTCATTTCTTATTCCTAGGGTACCCGCGGCGTTATGGTAAGCATGCTTACTTGTTAACCGGGAGGTTCGATGTTCGAATCACAAGTAAAGAAGTATTTTTTCATGGGTATCGCTTTTCGCAATGAAGTAGCAAATTCGTTGCCATGAAAAGCACTTTCCCGATTAGCCGCTTGGAATCGGCAAAAAGTTGTAGGCCATTCTCTCACAAGGCATGGTTGTGAGAAACGCACAAGGCCCCGGGGCACCCCGCTCTGTTACGCCACTCTATTTATTTATTTGTTTATAGGGCGTACAAACCTCATTTGGTTCACGGAATTGCATGTATCTGTGGTCCGATAGTAACACATCCGGCTGAAATTTCCATAGTTGGTGACTTCATTAGCATATCTGTTAGATAATATCAAGTCCTGCTTTCTAGCCGCAACAAAAATCTGAGGACGGAATAAAACTAATAAGATGGAGTGTAGGGTGGAGGAAGTGGCGACAAAGCCCTGCTATCTTCTGTGGTAGCGAAATACCGACTCAGCAAAAGGAATCACTCTACATACGGTTGGCAATGTTGGACAATGTACAAAATGCATGGCAGTTAGCTTACAGAAGCCGAGATGAAGATGCTTCGTATGACAACAGGGGTAACACAGCTTGATCGTATTAAAAGTATCAAGATCTGTGGAAGCTTTCACCTCAAAAATGCCATCCTCCAAGAATTACACCATGACCGTATCATTTGGAATTGAAAATTTCATCGCCACCACAAAAAAACACAAAAAACGGACCCAAAAGAAAAAAGGACACCAGCTGAAAGTTGGTCACAGACATGGTGTTATCCAGAACTGGAAGGCTTGTCGATGCGTTCTCACATCAAACCTATGTACCCCACAAGCAGACTTGTAGAGTGCAGCAATCTTTTTAGGACCACAATGTTCTTAGCATTGACCAAAGAAAAGAAGAAAAGCCTCCTATTGAACAAAAATAGTATCAGATTGAAATACCTCTTTAATTGAGAGCCCATTCATCATCTCAACATTTCAAGTAACAATCCAAAAATACACGTCAAAAATAAGTTGTTTTCAAAAATGTATGTACGAGTATATAAAAAAAACTTGTTAGCTTTTATTATTTCATATCAACGCTTTCACATCACACACACCTTTTACAACAGCAATAAATCAAACGGTAAAGTCAAGTGCCAGGATTCTGGAACATTGAATACAATATCATGTGATGTCGGTACTTGAGTCAGCATTTTCCCAACGCTAGGTAT